>CM061561.1:169065363-171465363 GCA_030864225.1 Capsicum baccatum var. pendulum | reverse complement strand
CATGTCAGGCTGGAAACAGTGTGACGACATTTATGGTAGTTTACCACATTTGTGATAGCCTATCACGAAGGTCGTCTGCCTTAGGCAGAAACTAGCTCCTAAAGTGATGAAATTCGTGGTAGCTCACCATATTTGTGATTCCCTATTATGAAGGTCGTTAGCCTTAGGCAAAAACCAGCTCCTAAGTGACGACATTCATGGTAGCTTACCACATTTATGATGCCCTATCACGAAGGTCGTCAGCCTTAGGTAGAAACCATCAATTCCAACTCCTGTGTGACGATATTTTTGACGGCTTGTCACATTTTTTGACGCCTTGTCACAAATGTCATCATTTATAATTTTCAGCAATTGGGAATTTATTTCATAAGGGTATTTTGGTCTTTTTCTTCACCTTTCATGACTTATAACCCTAAAGAGGCATAATTTTTCCCCTTTTTCTTCAGTTAAGCATCCTAAAAACCCTCTCTTATGCTCTCAACCACAAGATTAGGGTTTCCATCAAACTCATCTCTCAAAAGCAAGATTCAAGGCTTTTTCCAAGATAATTGAGAATTAAGTTTCCCAAATCCAAGAACTCTCCATCAAATCATCAAGGTTTTCTTTCTAAGGTATGCGTAGAGTTCATCTATGGATCCAATCCATTCATAGAGCTCAAGAACCATGTTTTAAATATTATTTTGGTAAAATTTATTTGGTAATATGAGTATGTATATGTTGACGATTGTTGTTAAAGTTTCAATGTGATTTCTAAAGGTGTTTTCATGGAATATATATGTTTGTTAATTGAAAAGCATGAACTTTAGGTTGTTTAATATGGTGCTAGTATGAAACTCACCTATGCCTTATAGAATTCATGCAAAGTGTTTGATAAAATGATTAGGATGCTAGTAATTCATGTTTGTATGGTTCTATGATGTCTAAATTACAAGCCCATGTTAACTATATACTTCAATATGAATCCTATGCTTTTCATGTATTGCTATTGTGGTGGTATGGAGCATGTAAGATAATGGAGATATACAATATGTACATGAAATATATCCATGCATTCCCTACAATGTTTAAGATGTTGAATAACTATATGAAATATGATATCCCCTACTTATGATATTATGAATTGTAGACTCAAATCTTGTGATCAAGTCATGTCATTGTGTCTGTTTCTTTCTATCGAGTCCTGGGGGTATTCGTACCCGAAAATAATAGTTGTATGCCTAGATCTATGTCATGTTGTCACGGTAATCTCAATCAAGCTATAATCTACAGAACTCAGTTAGTCATGTGACTCAGGAAAACCTCAGAAATCTCATGATCTCAGTTAACTTTCAGATAATAGTACTACTGTGTCTGTAAACGGATGTTAGTTAATCTGTCCATGTACAGTCAGTTGAATCATGTTTAGTTTCTTCAGGTACGAGTAGAAGTTAGCACATAGTGAACCTAAGGATGGGGAATCACCTACCAGTTTAAGGTGTGATTCTTAGCAGTCATCCTTGTGTTCTAGAACTACGTAGCCAGCGTAGGTTGAGACATCTTAGCCTGTCAGATTAGGGTTGATGAGGTGGTTTAACCTGTCAGTTTAGGGTTCCCACCATTCTCCTTTCGAATACCTACTAGCTAAGGGTCACCCACAACTGTCCTTACCAGTGGCGCGGTATTAACACCCCTTCCAGTCAGGGCAGAGATTGGACCCCAACTTAGCTATATGCGTTATTGGGGCATGTCGGTTAAACAACTACCTCCCATAATTTTAGAATCAGTCTCAGTAAAAGAACTCAGATAGGTCTTCAAATTTCAGTATATCAGGAATGTCAGATACAGTTAGACTCAATTACAGTACGGAACTCAGATAGTTCCATCAGATTTAGGATTGTTAGATACAATCGCCCATGTTATCAGAATTTCAGTATTAGTCATGTTAGCCATCAGTAAACCATGTATTAGCATACAGGACTAGCTATCATGCACCCATGATTTCAGTCACTATGTATGCATATTTGTACTCGTATGTTCATGTTAGTTGATAACGCTCAATCTACAGCTCTCGTAGGAGTGTAAAGCGGTCGTTAGCAAATATAGAACCCAACCTGGGTTGGGTATCGATCCCACAGGGAATAGCTTGGTCAACAAGTACGCAAAATTAATAGACTTTTGGTGCAAGTCTCGTAAGAAGGGGGGATTGTAATAAGTAACCAAAGTAATGAAATAAAAGCTGAAAATAATAAAGTAAAAAGAGAGTATTTCGTAGGTTGTGAAACAATGAGAATTGAGGCGTTGGGGTTATGTCCACCTTCTGAGGTATACGTCTCTATTGGCTATGAGTGTGTAGAGTCTTGACATGCAATTGCTTATAGAGAATTGTAGTCGATGGTAAATCCAAGCGTCTCTCGACCTCAACAAGGACTATTTCCCTTTAACTCTCTCGAGCTTAAAGTGTGTCTAGCGGTACAAATTCTCCAAGAGGTTAGTCCAGTTACGACACTAGCTTTTTAATAGGAAAGGGTGTCCTACTACCTTGACATTATCTCTTTTCCAGACAAATAACCTTTCTCTCGAACAAGTTAAATGTTAGACTGGCGTTAGTCTATGCGTCTTCTTTTCTAGACAAGTAACCTTTCTCTCGAACAGGTTAGATGTTAGAATGGCGTGTTCTTGTGTTTGAACCGCAAAGGATGTAGATTTAAGATGAAGAGAATAATGATATAAGCAATATACGTGTCTTGAACTCACAAGCTCATAGCAATAGATAGTAACTCATTCGGCTTCCATAACCCCAACTAAGAGGTTTAGTTACCTATGAATGCGAAGGATATCACGTTTTGCATGGTGGATGGCGTGAATAGTAGGTGTTTGGCGTGTGGTTTTAGTGATTCCGTAGCAAGTAACGATTCTCTTGTTGTGGAATTTGAGAATAGAAGAATAGATTAGAAGTGTTTGTAGTGGAAGATGAGAGGGATGGAAGAAAATTGATTGTTGAATTGATAGTTGAAGAATGAATTTCTTGAATTAAGGGAGGAGTTGCCTCCACTAAGGGAGGACTTGATTAAAATCTCTAGCATGATAGGGTATTTATAATACTCCTATCCTACTCCTACTAAGCTAATGAAATAAATAACCAAATCCTAATAGACTAATGAAATCCTTAACCCAAATGTACTAGGGTAAGGTTACAATATCATAATCCAAGTAGAATAGTGAAATACATAACCTAATTGTACTAGGTTAATGTATCTTTGTAAAATTCCAGCTTTGTGTCTGTAAGTCCCCAAAGTCTTCAGAAATGCTGTTTTAGTCCTGGACAGATTTTCCATGCAGTCCCCAAAGTATTTAGAAATG
The DNA here is from genome assembly GCA_030864225.1 of Capsicum baccatum var. pendulum. NCBI lineage: Eukaryota > Viridiplantae > Streptophyta > Magnoliopsida > Solanales > Solanaceae > Capsicum > Capsicum baccatum. The sequence goes on along the minus strand of CM061561.1, from coordinate 171,462,024 downwards.
CTGTTTTAGCCCGGGACAGATTTTCCATGCAGCAGATTTGGTCCTTTAGGCGTCCAGCTCCTTTCCACTTCGTTTGTGAGCTTTCTTTTGCGTCAAGTAAGCCATAAAATGCTGTATTTTGCATCATTTATACCTGAAACTTTCCTAATCATGTTTGTTAGCTCATTTACAGGAAAAAGGACTAAAAGTGCATGAAATAGATAATTAGTTCTCAAAACTAGGCTAAAATATGGGCAAAATATATTCATATAGGCGCGTAAATTCGCCTATCATCATTAGTCGGATAGTTAGCATTGTTCATGCATACAAACCCTGTTTATATTTAGCCTACCTCACTCGTATAGTCAATACATTCCATCGTACTAACACATTTGTGCTATGATGATTTCTTTTCATGTTACACCATAGGTTCAGAGACACGAGCTCCAAATCAGCAGTAACAGTAGCATTTCCAATCCCAGAGATTCAGTGAGTCCTCTTCATTTGAGGACAATATGATTTGATTTATTCATTATTATTTTAGCCAGTTATCAGTTTACGAAGTTAGTTAGAGACATGTTCCTTCAACTCCTTATTTATACAACACTTAGAGGCTTTCAAATTCAGTATTCAGACTTATGTTCACATTTGATTTAGTTTTTAGTTGTTTTGGGTATCTTTCACCCATATGAATGTTATGTTTTGACAAATTCTTTATTCAGTTAAACCTTATGGCCTACATGTTCATGTTTTTTGTATTAATACATTATATATGCAGTGTATAGGTACAGATATCAGTCATGGGTTAGCTTGTGGTCCCTCGGGGTCATGAGAACCATGTAGCATTTCGATTAAGAAAAATCAGGGCATTATAGGCACGAATATTGGGATTATGCATTACTAAGTGAATGACATGTTGGTGCTACTAATCAACATCAATTTATTAACTCAAATATGGGTAGGTTTGGTTACAGATTTTGATGCTAGTCTTTCAATAAAATACCAAACTTTTATCCATTGATTCTTTTGAATAACTAACGAGCGTGTTCAACAATCTGTAACTACAACCTCAATCTAGACATTCCTATTTCTAGGATGATACCCATGGTATATTTAACTTCACAATCACCCTTATGTCTAAGATAGTGAAAATTTAGCAAACTACACACATAATTGTTTATCATTACTTTGGTCTCCTCATTCCACTTTCAAGGATGATGTGGATTCCTAAAGTTTACCCAAAACCCTTCTTTTGAAGATGGCCTTGAGCTTTCTATAATTTAAATCTTTCACTCATCAAACCCATGTAGGTTTTTAAGGCTTTCACCCATAAATTCCAACCAAGTTAGAATAACAATGACAAAACCTATAAGTATGAACTACCATGTAGAGGCTAACAATAACAACCCACACATACTTTAACCCCTATTCACACATAATTCCAAGAGGGAGATCTAGCTACACAAGAGATAAATAAGTAAAGATATACCCAAAATCTCCATTGAAATGACTTGATGAAGATTAAGTGAATGTTACTTCAAACTTAACACTACCATAAATAAACAAAGGATGTGAGCTAATCCTCCACTTAGAAAGTCTCCAATGTATTCTTCACCCAAAATTTATATAATATTTTCTTCTCCAAAAATGATGGCTATGAATTCAAGAGGTAAACCTCAAATTGGGGAAAATGGAATGTGTTTTATGATGTTGGGGTATGAGTCTTTTGTCAAAATTGGGATCATCCATATGTATTTCCAGTTTTACCCTTGGTCTGCTTTCTTCCGCTAAACCGCAATCAAGCAGGTATGGCCATGACCGCATCAATGCGATCGCGGTTGATTTACTTTAGCTTGACTTCTGCAACCGTGGTCACCAGACCGCGACCGTGGTCACTAAGTCCAGTTCCTGCTCCAAGTCTTCAGCTGTACTTTCTTGCTCCTGTTTGATCATTTTTAGTTCCAATCTACATCATTCTACTCCCTCAACTCTATGCCTTCAAAGAGTGGATATTAGTGCATTTAATCGTAACTATGTCTCATTTATTCATTCATAACAAGGTAATGTGCATGAATATTTAGTAAAAATGAGTGGTAAAATCACCACTCATCAACACCCCCAACTTAAAGCTTTTTCTTGTCCTCAAGAAACACTACCTCTTACCATGAGACACAAATAATATTTATGCCCAAACTTCATTCCTTAAAGATCGCAATGACTTCAACCTTAGTCACTACAACAAGTAACTCATTGCACATGGGCTAAGCTAATTTTCACTACTCCTCTCATCATAAGATGCATTATTAAAAGATACACAATAATTCAATGAGCAAATAGAGCAACAACAACTAATGCTCTAGAAGTGACTCACTCTTTGACAAAAACTAAGCTACAGTCCATTGCCTCATTACTTGGGAGGTGACACAATTACCCACCCCAACTTGTTCACATGCCAACCTCACAAGAAAGAGAATTCCACACACCAATCTACCAAATATGTAACAAGGAATTTTAAGTGCAAAAACTCTCTCTCACACAAATAAAATCTCTATGAAAGAGAATTCCACACACCATAGTCTTGCCTCTATTTTCAATCGTCACTACAAAGAAAGTAAATGGTTAGAGATCTCAAAGGACTTTATAATCTTGTAACACAGGCTCAGGTTAGGGTAGGATATAATTTGGAAACAACATGGCTACACCCTTCCTTGAACATCTACATCAAACTTTTCAATCCTCCTTTTTGAATATGGGCCACTCTTTTTTGTTTTCTCTCTTTTCATATGCCTACATTTTACTTCCTTTGTGCACCACCTTTTTCTTTCATTCTTTTTTCTTGAAACTCATTCCGTTGTCAGATCCTCTTTTTTTCTATTCATTTGGTTTCATTGTTAACACTACTAGGCATTTCACTAACAGCTTTGTGGCACCAAACTTATTTCCATCAATATTTACTAACCCCCAACTTAGGCTTTTAGCCTCAAATTGTATTTTTAAGTTTAAGAAGTGTATGGTTGAAAAGAAGGATAAAAATAATGGTTCACGGTTAGTAATGAGTTTTCCAAAAAAAATGTCCAAAGGTTTAAAGTGGGTAACCAAGGATTACAATAATGCATGGGCAGGATTTTTAGGCTAGAGTGGTTTCGAAAGTCACAAAGATGGCTCATTTCTCCAACCAAATACAATACAAAATTAGCTTTTGAAAGACTAATGGGGAAAGTTCTACATAACATAAATATGCAAGAGATAAATGCAAAGAGCTCACCACACATAGAATGCCAATTTCATCAATGGGGGTCAAATGTCCCTCCCGCGAAAGACAATTTTTTGATTTCTATTTCTATTCACAAGTTAAGAATTTACGGAGCAACAAAAAGAGAAAAAGTATTATTACAAAATTGCTCACATCCATGCCAATTAATTTGTTTTGAAAATTTTTGGACGGAGAGAGTTGTTAATTTTACATTATCACCACACATAATTTGCTAAACTATGGAAAAAACTAAAGCCTTAGCCTCACATGTTGTCTTAAAATGGGAAAACAACCATATGAGTAGGCTACTTAGACATCGCCAATGTGTATAACATTATTGCTAACTTACAATTTACAATGCCGTAGGTACTCAAACTTCCATTGCATTCATGACATATTATTCTACGGGCACTCATAATTTCCCTGCATCTATGTCTCAAAACCCAATAATGACTCTTTACCCTTAAGAATGTTGTCACTTAATCCATCATAGGGAAAAGCCTATCATTAATCATCAAAATCAAAATAAAAGATAAGTGAAAAGAGAAAAACTAATACTAGAAGAAAAACATGCTAGCCCATAAGATGTGGGCACCATCAGGGTACCGAAAAAAGTAGCATCTCAAAACCAATTAAAAACAGTATCAAGTGTGTTATCCCAACAAAACATAAAAGAAATATCCAGCAACACATTACCAAAATAGTACAAATCTGGGGGTACCTCCAACTAAAAGGAATGCAGTGTCCTCACTGGATGTTCAACAAAGCAAGTGTAAATGGGTTTCCTTGTATCTGCATCAAAAGCTGTCTTCACTCGCTGTCATCAGTTTACCAATCTGCAGTGGCCTCATCCTCATTATACAATCTCAGTGAAGGTAGACTACGATTAGGTTTGAGCATCTTGAAGATGCCTTTCACCCGCTTCCACAACTTTCTAAAAAACTTATCTCCCTTCTTCTTTCTCTTTACCATTTTCTTATGCGAGTCCTTGATGTCCCTATGAGAAATAGCTAAGGCTAAATAGGATCTATCTAGACTAGCTACTATGTCACCTTTGTTATACTGCTCTGTCATGTACTTCTTATAATCTGACTATGTTATATATGAATGATAGGCAGCGGAGGACTCTCTCAGTCCCTGAGGTAGTTTGGACAATAGTTTCCTTACACCCTATGTATGAATAGAGATATCATTAAAAGCAATGGCTGATGAGGGTCTGCAAGAGTCTTTGTCCTCTTAGACTGATTTTTTCATGTCCATCTTCCTGTTCTTACTCTGACCTAGGGCACCATTACTTTTGAATTTGAGTATGATGATAAGAGGCCTGGATATACCCAGGTGACTGGAACATACTCCTCGACTTCTGCCCATTTACATAGCATAGTGATAAGAAAAGTAAAGTGAAGATGAGTACCTCCATGATTTTTGAAGTACCACCACTCTAAAATTATAATCTCTCCCACATTTAGAGCAATGCCAGATAGAATAAAAATCACCATCTAAGCTCGCGTAGTCTGTGACAATGGTCATATGAGTGAATGGAGATAGATAATGTTCAGGACAACCTTGCTTCAACCTTGAAGTCATTAATCAGAATATCTCTTTTAGTGGTTGCTCAAGCAATTACTTTTCCAGGACACAAGATATTATCCATACAGGTCCCTGGCTCATATGCCTTGGCATGAAACTGCCCCATGTCAGTATCTGGGGGGCCATACATCGTATTAATATACTCTGCTATAAAGTTTACTTGCTTACACTAAATTGTCATCACTGGGGTTGTGAGAGAAACTACACTAAGGTTTGCATAGAACTCACATACGCACTGCTCATTAGCGTAGTAGGGTTCCAGGGAAAAGCACATCCACCGAGTCCCAATGAGTCTAAAGAGGAATTCTAGGAGCTTTTCCTCTACCCTGTCTAAGCTAATAACCCTTTCAGTGAGTAGCTTAGTCATGTGGAAATCCTTATAGTAGAGGTATTGGTATTTTGCGGCCATGAATCTTGAGTCATCAAAACCTCCCATTTTTGAGGTTTTAGAACCTGTAAGTGATGCAACTCAGGCCAAAATTAGTGTTATCATACCAAGAACATGCTAGATAAAACAAATAAATGGATGCAACAATGTTATAGAATGCTTTGGGAAATAAATAGATGTCCTAAAATTTTTGGTTAGTGCAAACACTTCCCCAAGGTAATGCGATCGCAAAGTAGTGACCGTGACTGTGGTGCCGCGATCTCGATCATCAGGACCGTGATCGCGGTACCTGAGATCATAGTCTGTAGTTCTGCACTTCAGTTAAAACACATAATTTTATCCCTATATTTGTATTCTACTAGGCATGTAAGCATTAAGACTAAGGGACTTAAGCCTAATTATCATGACTATACCCTCAAACTTTAAAGAATTCAACATGTAATTCATAGGGGCATTGAATTAAGCACATGGTGTACACAATTATTTCAACCATTTAAAGCTTAAATTTGGGTAACAAGACATCCCCATTAATGTGAACACCAGCTACAATAGCTAACCGCAATAATAGTCATAATTAATTATGCATTTAGTTATCAAAACATCATTTTAGTCCTCTTTTAAACTACAAGTACTAATCATGTAATAATCTAAATCAAGGGAGTAGAGGCAACTTGCCAAATCAGATGATGCAATTGGGATAAAATGATGCTTGAGTATGCAATGCAAAGATACAAACCTGAGAGAATTTTGAGAGAAATTAAGAGAGAAGTATGGGAGAAAATTGGATTCAGATGGTCACTTAATTTGATTTGACCGTGATCGTGATCTTAGTTCCACAATTGCGGTCATGCAGCCCCTTCGATCGCGGTGGCACAGACCGCAGTTGCGGTAACTGAGGCTAAAAATCTGGTCTCCTTCACTCCCTATTCAATTTAAATTGCCAATTTCACACGTTCTTATTTGAAGTTAAAACAATATTCCTATTAGCACCAACATATTATGGATTATGAATGTCCAAAAAACAAATCTACTCTATAACGCATATATAAAAAGGATATGTACCAATAGGATTTGAATCCCTATCCCAACTTTTGTTCAGTATGTAATGAGAGGCAGGGGGATAAAAGATTCAAATTTTCCAAGGTAAAACTTGGAAGAGGTGAGGAAATAGCGAGCAAGCTTTGATTTTGCCATTTTGAAGACTTGAACCTTTTACCCAATTTGATATCAAATTTGTGAATTGTTTCTTTGGACAAAGGTATGGACATCAATAGACCATACCTTGTACATCAGAATTTGAGTTCATTGGCCATTGATGGGTGGGGTTCCATATTTTCCTTTAGAATGTCAAACTCCAAAATATAAGAATCGAACTCCTTTTGCCCATGATCCACCATTTGCCTAAGTAGATGGATTCTGATCACATCTTCTAAACACAATGTTGAGAAGTGGTTTTAATGAGGTCCAACCCTTAATTTTAGAATTGTTTCCTTCAAATCATCTTCACCCCGAAATGAGCTAGAGTCATCATAAGAGATTTGTGCTTCTTTTTATTAAGACTCTAAAACCATTCCTTCTATTTTATCCTCTTCTTCCTCATTTGAGTTGGTATATTAGGGATTCACCGAGGATTCTTTGGTATCAAGCTCATCATCATAGCTTGGTTTCTCTTTTTGATGAACCTTCTCTTAGGATTGGGCAAGGTATTGATAGTTTCAAGCTTTTTTTCTTTGCTCATTTCCCTTATCATGACATTGTTCCATACTAATGCCTCTTGATTCATGTCTTCTATATTCTCCCAATTGTATCCAACCGATTCAAATTAGCTAGTATCCTTGGGTCAACACTATCAGAGTCGGTATGTTGCTCTTCCTTCTTTTAATCATAAGACCTATCAAAATCATAAGAAAAACTAGCAACCCAGTTAGCATAATAGAGGGGAGGGGTAATTGGATGTCACCCTAATGTCCTTCCTGACTACAACACAAAGAACACTTATACTTCCTATAGGATCGATATGTTGGATCCATCTCTCACCGGGAAAGGTAGTTACAATCTCTCTTGTAGTTTGGTCTGTCATAAGTTAGACATGGGTTATCTTTATAGGATTCCTAACTACTGATATCATACTCATTGAAAGATGCCATTGTGAAAAGTTAAATAAAATAAAATCTACCTTCAAAGAAAATCATAATCAAATATATTCAAGCTTGAATTCAAGCAACGAAAATTACAAACTAACTTAATATGCCAAATTGTTCCCTAGCAACAGCGTTATTTAACTTACACGTCAATTTAAGTGCAAGACGTTCATCGTCAATATATTTACCCAACTTTGGAGTTGGGTTCGAATCCATAAGAAACAGTGTGAATGATGATCAAATTAATTTGAACTACTAGATAAAAGTTAAATTCAAACCAGTAGTACAAGAAGATAAAAATAAGGGAGACAGGAGTCTACACTAATATTTCATTTTGTTTTTTTCTAGTATGAATTTGGGGCTATGAATAATTAGAGTTTTGACAATTAGGCACGGATCATGGGATTATGAATTACTAAGGGAATGGCATGTGGGTGTTAGTAATCAACAACAATTTAGTAACTCAAATATGGGTAGGTACGGTTATAAATTTTGAGACTAGTCATTCAATAAAACACCAAACTTTCACTCATTGATTCTTTTGAATACCTAACGGGTGTGTTCAATAATTGTAACCACAACCTCAATCTAGGTATCCCTATTTCTAGGATGATACCCATGGTATAGTTAACTTCACAATCACCCTTATGTCTAAGATAGTGAAAAATTACCAAACTACACACATAACTATTTATCATTGCTTGGGTCTCCATATCACTCTTTTAAGGATGATGTAGATTCCTACAGTTCACCCAAAATCCTTCTTTCGAAGATGGCCTTGAGTTTTCTAGAATATGGAGCTTTCACTCATCAAACCCATATGGGTATTTGAGGTTTTCCCCTATAAATCCCAACCAAGTTAGCATAACAATGATAAAACCCATATCTATTAACTACCAAGTAGAGGATAAACAATAACAACCCTCACACAATTTAACCCCTATTCACACATAACCCCAAGAGGGAGATCTAGCTACACATGAGACAAATAAGTAAAGATATACCCAAAATCTCCATTGAAATGACTTATTGAAGATTAAGTGAATGTTACTTCAAATATAAAACTACCAAAAATCAACAATAGAAGTGAGTTAATTCTCCACTTAGAAAGTCTCAAATGTATTCTTCACCCAAACTTTATACAATATTTTCTTCTCCAAAAAAGAAGGCTATGAATTCAAGAACTAAACCTCAAATTAGGGAAAATAGAATGTGTTTTATGATGCTAGGTTTTGAGTTTTTTTGTCAAAATTTGGATCAGAAACGTGTGTTTCTAGTTTTTCCCTTGGGCTACTTTCTTTTGCTAAGTTGCAATCGCACAGGTATGGACGCGACCGCATCTATGCAACCACAGTTGATTGACTTATGCTTGACTACTATGACCATGGTCACCAGACTGCAACTGCAGTAACTGAGGCCAGTTCCTAATCCAAGTCTTCGATTGTACTTTCTTGCTCCATTTTGATTACTTTTAGCTTCAATCCATATTATTCTACAGTCTCAACTCTATACCTGCAAAGAGTGGATATTAGTGCATTTAATCATAATTATATCTTTTTTATCATTCACAACAAGGTAATATGCATAAATATTTAGTGTAAATACATGATAAAATCACCACTCATCAGTCATGCAGACCTCATCGTGGTGAGAAAAATGCACTACCGCGATAAGCCTGCATCGTTGTAAGCCTGCCACGTCCAGTTTCAAATTTAAATGGCTGAGGGGAAATGGAGTCTTTTTACCCTTAACCCAATTATTCATATCATGACTTGGGCATCAGTTAGGGCATAATTTTTTCCTTCTTCTCCAAGTATCCTCCTAAGAAAACCATTTCCTTTACCAAGAACTCAAATTCAATTCCTTTATCCCTAAGAAATTGTGAATTCAAGTTCCCCATGTTCAAGAACTTTCAAGAAACCATCAATATTGGTGTTTCTCTTTTAATTTAGTAATTAAAGGTATGTGGGGTGTTCATTAAAGGGTCCCTTTCATCCATGGAGTCCAAAACCCCTCTTTTCAATTAAAGAATGGATTTTTCTAATATTATGGTATTTTATATTTTTTAGAATGGGTTTAAATTCATATTTTCATGGTGATTTTGATTCAATTTATCCCATGTATGATTCCCAACAAGATTTTGAATTCCTCATTCTATGAATCTGAGTTTCCCATGCTTTGTTCAAGCGAATTTCATATTCAATCTATAACTTTATGACTTTGGTGATGTAATCGTATTGTTTTCCCTTATTCAAAGAATTCCCATGTTTGAATTCTTGATCCTCACATGTTTGATGGAATGTCTATGCTTATGGGTTTTGAACCATGATCCTTGAATAGAGTTTTAAACTTGTTATTTCATTTAGTGATCATTCAGTGCTGGTGGGTTATAAATACTTGATACCTAAGTGTTTTGACATAAATTCAGATTATTTCAGTCATGATTTAGTTTACCCAAAAATTCTATTTTTTATTTAGTTTATGTAATTGTGATGAGCATCATAAGTTATGAAATCATATTCGGTTAAGTTTAATTTAGTCCAGTCCAGTATTAGTGTCATTTAGTTGGGAGAAACCCTTAGCACCGAGTGAACGTAGGGATGGTGTCTCCCCCATCAGTTAGGCATGAGACACTAGTAGAAGCCCTTAAGTTCTAGACCTACAACGCCACCATATATTTTGAGGGGTCCTCTATCAGTTAGGCATAGCACCCTCTTCCTACGAGACATCAGCCATGTGGATCCATATCAGCAGTCATTGTTAGTACCCATGGCAAGTTATTGGTTGGGCCCCAATTATCTCAGATTAGGGCATGTCAGTTACACGATACCTCCTACCATCTTAGTATAGTATTTAGTGTATATTCAGTTTAGGTTTGCTTGACTAAGTGTACAGACTTTTAGATATTCCGTTTACAGCATGCAGTCGTTCAGATTCTAGATTGTCTCAGTAATATAACAAATATACACTTAGTCTTGCATTCTCAGATATTTTTTTTCATACATTCATGCTTAGTTATTTTATGTTATTCAGTTAGTCCTTATCTCATGTGTACAATACCCCATGCATTTTAGCTTGACCTCATCTCATATACCAGTATATTCAAAGTACTGATCGTATACTCTTATTTGCGCTATGATATCCTATATCATAGGTTTGGAGGCACAGTTTCCCAACTGTAGTTAGATAGCCAGCACTACTCAGCAGTTGTAATGGTGACTCCTCATCCATCGAGGACATATTATCTCTCATTCAGTACTTCAGTATTTCATAATTTTCATCTAGTCAGATTTAGTTAGGGGCTTGTACCATTAACTCCTCAGTCATTTAGATGTTTTTCAGACAATTAGACAGTTAGTTAGACACTTATCTAGTTTACCAGTCTTCTTAGTATTATAATTTGTTTTGAGCTGATGGTTAGTTTTTTGTATTTCAGCAGATATTTTAGTCTTGTAGTTGAACAACGTTTTTATTATTAAGATTTACATTACTTCAGTAGTTTATCTTCTGCACACGTGTATGATTATTATTTTATTCAGTCCTCACAGAAGCTACTAGCTCGTGGGCTTGGGTATGATAAAACATGGTATCAGAGCCTAAGGTTTTACAGTGTTTGAGGGTGTCTTAAAGTTGCATAAAGTAGAGTCTTATGTATGGGTGTGAAGCACGCCATACTTATGGACAAGAGGCTACGATACATTTAAGGAAAACTTTCCCTTCTTTCAGCATTCATGTCATGTGAATAAGCATGAGCTATATTTAAACTCTCTTTCTAACTTATCCTTTATTCCATTTATAGAATATGCCTCCCAGAAGAAATAATGGAAGAAGGAATGGGACTAGAACACACCTTCGCCTGTTCAGGAAGATCCCCTTAATGAATATGTCCCTCACGTAAGTTCACAACTATTTTTACTACTTTAGCGCATTCAGTAGCTGCTTAGAACAATCATAAAGCTATTGCCCCAACCAATCCAGTGGAAAATACAACTACAACTAGGATTCTAGATTTCACCCAAATGAATCTCTCTTTGCTTACAGGATCCAAGTCATAAGAGGATCTGTAGGAATATCTTGATATAGTTCAGAAGGTTACAAATGTTATAGGCCTCACATTAGGTGAGAGTGTATAAGTGGCAACTTATTAGTTGTAAGATGTGGCTCACACTTGGTTCAAGCAGTGGAAGGAGGACTATGCTGATGATGCAGGACCTATAGAGTGGGAGGAGTTTTCCACGACTTTATTAGATAGATTCTTCCTATTTGAATTGAAGGAAGATAAGGTACAAGATTTCATAAATTTAAAACAAGATAATATGAGTGTGAAGGAGTACTCTCTTAAGCTCACTCAGTTGGCAAGGTATGCTCCTAATATGGTGGTTGACAATAGGTCTAGAATGAGTAAGTTTATATTTGGTGTAGTTGATAGCATGGTCAAGGAGTGTAGGACTGTAATGTTGATTAAGGAGATGGACTTATCTATACTTATGGTTCATGCTCAACAGATTGAGAAAGAGAATATTAAGGAGAAAGAGGGAGAATAAGAGGGCCAGAACATATAGTTTTAACTTTTCTCAGCTAAGGTCAGAAGGTGGTAACCGTTCTCAGTTCTGTCATAAGTTCTCATCCCATCTCCATCTTCAGGTAGTGCGCCAGTGCCAAAGTTTAGGAATGATAATTGGGACAGAACGCCAGGCTCTAATTCAAAAGGTAGGGTGAAGAATGGTTGTACTAATCCGCTTTGTTATAAATGTGGTAGACTCATCTAGGTGAATGGAAGGCTAATAGTGATGTGTGTTTTGGATATGATAATCCATGCCATAGGATAAGGGAGTTTGTTGTAGGAATATGGAAGGAAAGGAATGATGGCTTGAAGGGTCAGACTAACTCTTCAGAAGCACCAACAGGTCATCTGACCCAGTAGGGCACTACTTCCAGTGCTACCAGTGGGCAGCACAAGAACAGGTTATATGCCCTTCAGAATTGATAGGATCAGGAAAATTCTCCTAATATGGTTATAGGTACGTTATAGGTTTTCTATCTTCATGTTTATGCATTGTTAGATCCCGACGCTTCAATCTCCTTTGTAAATCCCTATATAGAAGTAGATTTTGATGTTATTCCTAAATTTTTAAAAGAATATTTCTCAGTGTTTACCCCAGTGGGTAAATCTCTCATAGCAGATAGGTATACATAAATTACCCAATTACAGTTTCTCAGAAAGTTACCTCACTTTATCTTGTGGGGTTATGGATGACTAATTTTTATTTCATACTCGGTATGGATTGACTCCACTCATGCTATGCCTCAGTTGATTGTAGAAATAGAGTCATTCAGTTTCAGTTTCCTAATAAGCTAGTCATTCAATGGATAGGTAGTGCTTCAGTGCTTAGTTGTCAGATTATTTCTTACCTAATGGCAAGAAAAATAATATCTAAAATGTGCAGTTACCATCTTTTTTTGAGTCAAGGACTCTAGTTCTGAGACTCCAAGTCTTGAGTCTATTTCAGTAGTATGGGAATTTCCAAACGTGCTCCCTGAAGACCTCCTCCGAGTTCCTCTTGAAAGGGAAATTGACTTCGAAATAGATCTCCTACCAGATACCCAACCTATCTCTATTTCTCTATGATAGCGCCCAAGCTAACATGTGATATTATTAAGTAATATAGTGGCCTTCAAGAATCCAAGTATCAATCCCACTGAGACTTGATTCAGCAATGATTTAATTCTAATTCACAATTTAGATTCAGTTAGTGCAGACGTAACCAAAAATGAGTTTGGAAATTATAAATTGTAGACAAGTAAAGAATGTGAAAATTAAAGATCTTAAAACAATCAATAGGACAAAACCTAGGGTTTAAGAACTTTGAACAATCATACTACATTATTGAATTTCATCCGTTAACTAGCTTATCTTGGGTGCAGATTCATAGGGTTACATGCGTGTTTATGGTCTCCCAAGTTCTAATAATTTACCAAATTTTAATCTTACAACTACATCATTGATTGGGGATGTAATAGTCTACTTAAGTTCTTTCAGATATCGTCTTATATTTGAGTCAAGTTCATCTCCTAAGTACATCCCTGTCCTAGGTTCTAGGTTCAATTTTTTATTTCATAAAAGAATAAAACCCAAACTTAGTTCATCTCCTTATTCTATCCCCTATTCCCTCTCCCGAGATCAAAAGGTAGATAATTGATATACTCTAAGGGTTGAAAATCCTTAAAAAAGTTAAATCAAAGATGAATACACAACCAATAATGATTAGCAAACTAAATGAATTCAATTCAAAACAATAATGCTCATGTTCTTGGCTTCAACCCTGGAAAAGGGCGTTTAGCCACACATAGTCATAATCATAATCACAAGGTTGTAATTAATGACTAAAAACATGAATGAACTAAATTAAAATAATAAAAAAATAATTATGAAGTTTTAGCATCCCCTCAAGCTCAAAAATATGTCAAAATATATGTAAAAATGTAATACAACATGTATTTATAGTGTAGGGGTAAGCCAAGTCCGTGTTGGAGTTGAATTTTCTTAAAATGACTAGGGGTGGAGTAGACCATGCATCGAACCATCTATCCCTATGGAATGAAGAATGATAAATACCATATATTTCATAGGAATATAGCATGCAACGCACGCTTTTCGTATGCCTTCACTAGAATTTGGTTCCAAAATTTTGGTTAAGTGTTGGTCCTTCCTCCTTTCATATCTTGTCTTGTGGTGTCTTTGCAATGATTTTACAGCCTTTATATCATACATATATCATAATATTAAGAACACAAAATATTTTAAAAGAACACACCACATGAATTAGAGGCATAAACAGACAATATCCATCACGATGAATTAAAAATAAGAGCTTAGACCAGGTTGAATTCCATGATCTTTCACTTCAAGTTTCCACTCTTTCCTTCACTTACTTGAAATTTCTAAACTCCTAAAAACTTATTATACATACAATAACAAATTTAAAACCATTAGTAATAGATAAAACACAATATAGTTCAACAAGATTGACTAGCCAAGCAAATAGCTCAAGCTAGAAAGACTAGTTTTCTCTATTGAACTCAAATTGACTCTTTGAAGTACCAACTTACTTGGAATTCACTTTGAACCCTATACACACAAGATTTAACACTTTGATACATATTTATTTCATTATCAACCCATATAGCATAGAATCATCCTCAAAACAAGGCTAAAAATAACTAGAATAGTGATACTAGAATGCATAAATACACCCAACATCACCACCCCACACTTTAAACCTTGTTCATCCATGAACAACTCTTAACTATAATCATCATCAACTATGGAGTCTCTACACTTATACTAAATGCAGGACACTCAAAATAGCTCTACAATGACTACATAGAATCCAAGTTACTACACTAAGTATGTTATTTAGACAATTGAAAGCTCATGAACACTACTCCAAAACATCCTAGCCTCAAGAATTGACTCATCTAGTGGAAAACTCATGCATATTGCTCAATCAAAGAAATCATAAATATCAACCACATTAATCAAACATGTACCCTTCACAATAATAGAGTTACCCATAATTACTCACAATTAAGACATTTGTAATATAATGGGTATAGGAATTAAATTACGCTCACTCTCACAAAGAATTGAAAATTCACACACAATGAACCATATGTTTTCCCTTAGTGTAGTGCTCCACTAATATAAGAATGTAAAGCTTAGGATGAATTAGAACTTTTCTGTGTTGTAATGTCGGCTAAGGGACGGGTAGGAACTATTTAGAAATAGTGACTAACCTCTCTAAGAGCTTTAATACACCACATTATACATTTAAAACAAGTCTTCAACGACAAAATTACACTATTTCATCCACCCATATCTTTTGTTTTAAGCATTTTTACAAACACATGTTGGACATATTATTTATTACTTCAAGATTCAATTTTTCTCACTTTCTAGAATTATGGGAATATTTCTAGAATCATTTATATCACTCCCAAACACCACACATCAAATATAAACACCAATAACTCTTATATTGGGGCATTAATTTCACCTATTCCTTCTTCAATTTCTCAAACTCCTTACTAATTAATTTTTTATTAAAGTGCCTAGGAGCTTTTTGGATCAAGTTAAGGTCTATCAAAGAAGGGATTAGGCTACATATGAGGCTATCAATGAAAAAAGATAAAGGATCAAAGGGGTTTAACTAGGATTATGCACAAGGGTAGGTCAAAAAGAAGGTATAAAACAAGGCTATCAAAAAAATGCCTAAATCATCTCCTAAACCCACACTCTTTATTTTGCTTTGCACACACACTAGGCAAGTTCTAGACATCACATACAATAGGGAATATACAAAATAACTCACACATATATGACACATGCTCAACTCAATAGGATTATCATAGACTCCCAACCAAACAATAGCATGAACTCAAATTTTAAGCCAAAAATTATAAGAGTCATAAATATGAGCCTAAGAGTCTAAAAAACTAGTAATTCATTCAATCAACATGTTTTTACAAACAACCCACTTTCACCATGTAATCAAAAATAGCACCAACAAGTATATCTCACACAAAATTTTTAAAATTGAGTGAAAATTTAGGAATTTCCCCACCCTACACTTAAAAATCTATTTTGTCCCCAAAGTGAATTTAAAAGCAAGAGACAGAAATACTCCCTAAGGCTCTAGGCCTAGCTTGTAGAATCTTTACACATAAAGAAGATCCATGGGACCCACACTTAGTTTTTTCTATGCTTCTTAGCTCAAGTTTCTAGCACTCAGACTTTTCGTTAACCTATGAATCAACCAAAAACAAAAAACAATGTGAAATAAAAACTTAAAAAAAAAAAATTTACCTAATTAACATGGGTTGCCACCCAAGTAGCTCCTGATTTTGTATCGCGACACGACCCAACTCAAATCAACCATATTCCTTACTCCCCTTTCTCGTACTTGGCCTCCATATTCTTATTCTGTTTACCCCTCTTAGGTGCAAATTTTCAAGTGCAGTAGATTCTTAACTTTAGACTTTTCAGGCTCATGAATGTGAATCAACTCAGGCTTAGGCGGTAGAAGCTTAGGCTGCTCAATCAGGTAGTCCAAAGAGGTCTTTGGTAGATTAACCACCCCACACTTGTCCCTTTCAATAACATTGACCATACAAAAATATTTATAATGGGACGTTAGTATGGGTGATTTGTATACATCAAATACAACATCTTCATCCTTTACCCTTATTTTAAGCGTGCCTTCTCTATAATGAATCAATGCTCCTCCGATTTCTAAGAATGGGCTCCCAAAGATTATTGGTACATATGTTTCTGCCTCAAAATCAAGAACAATAAAGTCAGTGGGAATAATGAATTTACCAACCTTTATAAGGATATCCTTAATTATTCCTTTCGGAAATACAAATGGCCCATTTGCCAGTTATAGAACCAAGGTGGTCTCTTTAGGATTTCCCATGCTCAATTTTTCAAATAGAGACATGGGCATCAAATTTATGCTTTCCCCTAAGTTACTCAGTTCTTAGACCACTTTGCTCCCAACTTTGATAGAGAGAGTAAACTTTTCTGGATCTCTTAATTTCTTGGGGATTTTCTATGTCATTACTACACTACACTCTTCAGTGAGCGTTATTGCCCCCATTTCATGCAATTTTACCTTATTATCCACCACATGTCTCAAGTACCTTGCATACTTGGGCATACCCTACAAAATATCTAACAAAGGTAATTTTATGTGAAGCTCTCTGAATGTGTCAAAGAACTTCTTAAGCATTGCATTCTCCTCCGCTTTCATGTGCTTCTTAGAGAAGGGTAGTGGCAGTGTTTTTTGCACTTCTGGTTCAATAATTTTTTGTTTCAAGTACTCAAACTACCTTGATTTTTCAGCAACATCTTTATTTACCTGTTTAATTACCACATTAGAATCTACCTTCTTAGTTGCCTTTGCAAGATCTCTTTGACGTCTTTACCACTCCTCAAGGTAATTGCCATAACCTGCTTTGGGTTTTCCGTATTAGTTAGCAGACCACCTTGAGTCCTAGTATTCCTTGCTTGTTATAACTGCCCAATTATTTGTTGTTTGGCATTTTACGGATAAGTCTACCACTTCATGTTGTAGGCATCACCATAATTTTGCCTTTGAGAATTACCTATATATATCACTAATTTTGGATTAGAAGAATGCATAGATGCTAAGTGACTACTATTACTGTATACTTTACACCAACCTGCAGCTTGTTGGATGGTATTGACTATTGTTGCAGGTTATAGAGCTCCAAATTTCAGGCAGCTGAACTGAGTATTTATTATATTCTGCAATGCTGCAACCTGAGATAATAAGCTCGTGAACTAATACACCTCTAACATGCCTTTAATTATTTTCATGGCACTTCTAAAATCTAAATACTACTTTATATTTCCTTGTGTTATGTGGTTTAACAATGTGTACAACTCATCATAAGTAAACTCCAACACTTGACCACCTACGGCTGAATCCAACAAAATCTTTGTATTGTGATCAAGTGTTTCAACAAAAGTATGAGCAAGTACCTTATTGGATTGTTAGTGATGTGGAAAATCCTAAAAAGGGCCTTGAAGCATTCCCAAGCATGATATAGATTTTAATTAGGCTTTGGTTTAAAGATCACTAACTTACTAAGAAGTCTTGCCTGTTGGTAAGAATCATATGAGGAACTTTTTGGCTAAGTCATCCCATTATATGATTGAATTAGTCATCTCAGCATTTTACCACCTTTTAGATTCCCCCAAAAGTGGATGGGGAAACAGTGTCATCCTCACATAACCTGTACTCACCCTTGTCGAAATAAATGTATCAGTAAGCTTAATGAAATTCTCCAAGTGGACTTGTGGATCCTCGTGTGAAAGCCCTAAAAACTGTCCACTACTGATAAGAAGCTGCACCATATTTTGTTTTAAATCAAAATTACCCCTAGTTGCTAGTCTTTGAATTGGGGAAGTCAAGTTTATCGAAAGTGGGACTGACACTTCCCTAACTGTCCTTTGGGATACTTGTTGTTTAGCTATTGGAATAGTATTCTCTTGGTCTTATTAGATTTGAGGAATTCAAAGGAGAAGGATTGCTTCTCTCCTGTATTAGGGAAAGTCTTGCTCAGGTCAGGGCTTGGTTTTGCCAACTCCCGATCCATTGTCAGCTTATAAACAGAAAAACCTATTTCCTGCAATAATAAAACCAAGACCAAGCGTAAAAACACCAAATAAATCTAAATGTAAAACTAAAATAAATATTTACCAACATACAAGTCCTGCAAACGGCGCCAAAAACATGACAGTGCCCAAGCACCCATGTAGGTATATGTGGTCTTATCAAGTAATATAGTGGCCTTCAAGAAGCCAAGTATCGATCCCACAGAGACTTGATTCAGCAATGATTTAATTCTAGTTCATAATTTAGATTTAGTTGCTGCAGACGTAACAAAAAATAGAGTTTGGAAATTGTAAATTGTAGACAAGTAAACAATGCAAAAATTAAAAATCTTAAAACAATAAATAGGATAAAACCCAGTGTTGAAGAAGTTTGAACAATCATACTATGTTATTTAATTTCATTAGTTAACTCGCTTATCTTGGTTATAGATTCGTAGGGTTACATGCGTGAATATAGTCTCCCAAATTCTAATAATTTACCAAAGTTTAACCTTACAAGTACATCATTGATTGGGGATGTAATAGTCTGCTTAAGTTCTTTTAGATATTGTCTTATATTTGAGTCAAGTTCAGCTCCTAAGTACATCCCTGTCCTAGGTGCTAGGTTCAATTTTTCATTTCATAAAAGAATAAAACCCAAACTGAGTTCATCTCCTTATTCTATCCCCTATTCCCTCTTCCGAGATCAAAAGGTAGATAATTGATATACTCTAAGGGTTTAAAATCCTTTAAAAAGTCAAATCAAAGATGAATACACAACCAATAATGATGAGAAAACTAAATGAATTCAATTCAAAACAATAATGCTCATGTTCTTGGCTTCAACCCTGGAAAAGGGCGTTTAGCTACACATAGTCATAATCATAATCACAAGGTTGTAATTAATCACTAAAAATATGAATGAACTAAATTAAAATAATAAAAAACTAATTATGAAGTTTTAGTTGTCCCTCAAGCTCATAAATATGTCAAAAGATATGTAAAATGTGATACAACATGTATTTATAGTGTAGGGGTAAGCCAAGTCCCTGTTGGAGTTGAAATAGCTTGAAATGACCAGGGGCGGAGTAGACCATGCATCACACCCTATATTACTATGGAATGGAGAATGTTATTCACCCTCTATTCCATAATAATAGAGCATAAAATGCACGTTTTTCTCACGCCTTCACCTGAATTTGCTTCCCAAATTTTAGTTCAGTGTTGGTCCTTCATCCTTTCATACCTTGTCTTGTGGTGTCTTTACAATGATTTTCCAGCCTTTATATCATCCATATATCATCATATTAATCTCAAAGAACATCATAAAAGAACACACCAAATGAATTAGAAGCACAAACACATAATATCCATAACGATGAATCAAAAATAAGAGCTTAGACTAAGTTGAATTCCATGGTCTTTAACTTCAAGTTTCCACTCTTTCCTTGACACGCTTGAACTTTGTACACTCCTAAAACTTGTTAAACATACAATAATACATTTAAAACCATTTTAAACACATAAAACACAATATAATCCAACAATATAGACTAGCCAAGCAACTAGCTCAAGTGAGAAAGACTAGTTTTCTCTATTGAACTCAAATTGACTCTTTGAAGTACCAACTTACTTGGAATTCATTTTGAACCTTATAAAAACATGATTTAACACTTTTATACACATCTATTTCATTATCAACACATATATCATAGAATCATCCTCAAAACAAGGCTATAAATGACTAGAATAGTGACACTAGAATGCATAAATACACCCAACATCACTCCCTATAGAATGGCTCAAACGATCTTAGGGAATTGAAAGAAAATTTAAAATATATATTAGAAAAGGTATTCATCAGGCCTAGTGCTTCCCCATGGGGCGCTCTCATTTTTTTGTGCATAAGAAAGACGGTTCTCTCAGAATATGCATCGATTACCGACAACTGAACAAAGTCATAATCAAGAATAAATATCCACTCCCCAGGGTTGATGAATTCTTTGACCAAATTTAGGGTGCTAGTGATTTCTCTAAGATAGACCTTAGATCCGGTTATCATCAGCTAAGAGTAAGAGAATGTGACATTCTGAAGACAACTTTCAGAATTTGGTATGGACACTTTGAATTCCTAGTCTTGTCTTTTGAACTAATGAAAGACCCTGAAAATTTCATGGACTTATTGAATAGAGTATTCAAGCAGTACTTTGACATGTTAGTTATAGTCTTCATCGATGACATTCTTGTTCATTCTCGTAGTGAAAATAATCATGCAGACTATATGAGAATTGTATTGCAGACCTTGAGAGCTCCTTAGTTGTTCTCCAAGTTTAGTAAGTTTAAGTTTTTGATATGATCAGTAGATTTACTTGGCCATAGTATTTCTGGTTATAGAATCCGAGTTGACCCTCAAAAGATCGAAGAAGTAAGAAATAGGACTAGACATATCTCTCCGTCAGATATCAAGATTTTCTTTGGATTTGGATAGTTATTACAGATAGTTTGTTGAAAGTTTATATTCTATTACACCCATCATGTCTTGATTGACTTAGAATAAATTCAAATTCCAATGGTCATATACATGTGAGAAGAGTTTTCAGGAGTTGAAGACTCGACTCACTTTAGCCCTAGTATTGACTTTGCCAGATAGTTCAGATGTGTTTGTAGTTTAATCTGATGCTTCCAGAGTTGGTCTTGGTTTTGTATTAATGTAGAGAGGTAAGGTCATATCCTATGCCTCTAGACATCTTAAACCCCATAAGAAGAATTACCCAACCCATTATCTTGAGTTGACAACTATTGTTTTTGCCTTGAAAATTTGGAGGCTTTATTTTTGGTTTAATTTAGATTTTATTAATAATCAAATTAACAGTACACAAATAGACCATCCCATCTGAAAAATAAATCCAAAAAACTAAATAAGACCGGGTAGGCCCAAACCAATACCCGTTTTAATAACAAAGATATATAAAAAGAGTAGGGTTGCCTAAATGAGATAAGAGCAGCCCCCCTAAAATTCTCTCTACCTCTTCTCCTCTTTCCATGGCTATCTTCATCAATCATCAATTTAATCTACTCCTTCTATGGGTTATCAATTACGCTTCTTAGTATGACTATGATGGATGCTTCTCCATCTACAAGAGTAAGTTATTTCCTTGCCTTCTCATTTAGATTAATTATCTGTTGCTAGCTCAATTGTATCTTTCTGTGTGTATCAGCTAAGAACTCCAGTACTAAGGTGTGTGAACAGCTTTTGGGTGCTAAAAAATAGGGTCAAGTCTGCTTAAGCCTGGCATGCATTCCTAGTAAGCTTTTTTTTATCTTGTGTTACTTCTACTAAGTGAACTAGCAAGTAACCTCTCTTTTTTTAACCAGTTATAGAAGAGAGGGAGATAATAAGATGCTCGAGCCCACTAATAATTGTATGATGTCAATATCCCAAGATGTATCTGATGACAATCTGACCATAAACCCCCTAATTACTGAGATTCCATTTTGTTGACTAGTTTCTTTGGCTAAGTAGCATTTACCATTTTTTGTTTTCCATCTTGGAATTGTAAAGTGAAACATCTGTATTATCCTGTCAAGTCTTTGTAATTATGTTTAACTGATAGCCTTATATAAGATTACTGATACTTATCACTATTGAGGATCCTCTTAGCTATCCTAGGTAATTAACTAAATGTTGTTTATGTGAATGAATTCTGCTCTACTACTAGGTTCGCTAAGTAGTCAGCTAGCTAATTACCTTATCTATATGTATGCACAATCTGTACCTACTTGTTTGAAAGTATCTCCATGTTTGAATTATGATATCTTCTACTTTCCATGGTATTTTCCACTCCTTGCATAACATCTGTTTCATAGTTAGTGTGTCAGTCTGAATGATCACTCTGTTATGATTTGATGTGCTGCAATGTTTGGCTGCATTCCAAATAGCTAATGCTTCTTCTTCCATACTAGTGGTATCCTCAATAGTTGCCCCTTTTGCATACATTAAGTCACTATGCTCATTTCTTAGACCAAAATCCCAAGCACTGTTCCCCAGATTCCCTTGTAAAATACCATTTGTATTATATTTAACCCATCACTCTTGTGGAATCTCCCGAAGAACAGTAATAGCCTTGATTCTTGGTTTAAACTGACTGAATTGCTTCATAATACTTGGCCAATCTCCTGAGAAATCTAGATAAGGCTTTCAAACTTTAAGTAACATTCTCAAATGTCTTGTAACATTCATTATCATCTTATGAAATGATATTCCTTTCCTGCCGTGTTTCAATGCATTCTTTCATCTCCAAAGCTCCCATATTATCATAGCTGGCACTACTCTATAGTACTCTTTTTCTCTTGGATCTACATCTGCATTCCACCATACATATATTGCATTCCTTAGACTCAATACATTTATATTAATCCCTTCAAAATAAGAAAAATCAGACCAAGTCTTGTTAGCATAATCAAATCTCAGTACCACATGAGCCACTATCTCCTGTGATGGATTCTGACAACACCAGCACATAGAAGGGCCTTCCACTTCCCATCTATTAATTGTAGCATCAACTACAATCTTACCTTTCCACATTCTCCACATAAAGAATAATTTTTTGAAAGGTAGACCTTTTATTCAAAGCTTCTTTTATAACTCATTAGGGTATTCTTTATGCCTGATATAGTGCTATGCTGATTTAACACTAAAATTCCCCATTTCCTCTAGAGTCTATATTGACAAATCTTATTGCTCTTCCTTCTGCTAAATAGTCACTTTCTGTATTATATGATTCACCAAGTCCTTAGGAAATAATTCTTTTAGTATTTGTACATTCCACTTCCCATCCAATATCAAATCCGTCACGTTCTGATGATTATTATTCCATTCCCTGTTTGCCTCCATAATTGAATATAAATCTCCTATCCTAGTCTAATTATTATGCCAAACATGTGCATCTCCTCTCCTTATCTTCCATATAATATTATGATCAATATGATCTCTTACTTTTAGTATCTTCTTCCACACTTTGGTACCACCTCCAGTTTTCCATATGACATTTTTAGGATGTAGTATCCAGCATGTACTCACTCCAAATGGACTTCTTAGTTCTAAAATTCCACCAAAGATTACAAAATAAAGTAGTTGATATATCTTGTAAGACTCAAAAAACAAATCCCCCTTCTTCTTCTGGCAAACACATCTTAGACAAAACTACCAAATGTCTACCTTTTCTTTCATCAGTACTGCTCCAAAAAAACATTACAAAGTATCTTTGAAGAGAATTTAGAACATTCTTAGGAGGATTCATGACTGACAGGCAATGAATAGGCACACTTTGTAACACATGCTTAATTAAAATAGCTCACCCCCCAAATGATAAAAGCCTCCCCTTCTAATATTATAATTTGCTACTAATCCTATTAAGAATTAGTTGGTAATACTGCTTCTTTTTCCTCTTAAAAAACACTGGACATCGAGGATAGTTGAAGGGAAACTCCTTCCTTAATATACCTATAACCACTTCTTCCATGACAACTGCTCTATTAGATACCTTCTCATGAAAATATAAAGCACTCTTATCCTTGTTAATCCTCTGTCTAGACACCAACTCATACTTTTCCAATATTGATGTCAACAACTGTAAAGTGCCCAACTCTGCCTTACATAAAATAATTATATTATCTGGAAATATAATATGATTGATTTTAAGTCTTCCTCTAGGCATTCCAAACAACTTCAAGCACTTCTCATTCATTAATCTTTTTAGTACCCTTGAAAGAACCTCTGCAACAATAATAAACAAGGTAGGTGGCAGAGTATTCCCTTGTTTAAGACCCCTAGATGATTTGAAAAAACCCCTAGGCTATCCATTTATCAACAAGGAATTCCAACTATTTAACAGCAATTTGAATATCATATCTATAAGTTATTCAAAAAACCCAATATTTTTCAATACTTTAGTAAAAAAAACAACCACTCCACCCTATCATATGCTTTTATCATATCCATCTTCATGACCATATTTGGTGGTTTCCCTCTTTTTTAAATTTTAGACACTATTTTCTTTACTACTAAAATGTTCTCAGCAATTCTTCTTCCTTGTACAAATCCAATTTGTTCCTCAGATACTATATATGTCAAAAAGCACTTAAGTCTTTCATGAATAATCCTGGAAAAGATTTTATTCACAAAATTACTAAGTGATATTGGTCTTAGATCTGAGAAATTATTAACTAGTAGCTTCTTAGGTAACAACACTAAATTTGTATGTGTGATGAATCTTAGGAGATCATAGACACAGAAAAAGGCTATAACCATCTGATGAAGATTTGTAGCTACTATTTCCCAAGCATTCTGAAAAAAGCACCAGTCATACCATCTAAACCTCCAGCATTATTTCTTTTCAGTCCCATCACTGCTACTTTTTCTTCATTATTGGTATCTTCTTTAAATTAGCATTTTGCTCTTCAGTTAACACTGTTGGTAATGTATCCAACATTGAGAAGTTAGTAGCATCCTCTTGCTTTTGAAACTGATTCTAATAAAGCGATACATCTATTTTATTAATTTCATCCTTATTTTCTAGCCATTCTCCTTCATCATTCTAGATTCTATTAATCTTTAATCTTGACCTTCTTCCCTTTACAATAACATGAAAGAATTTTTCATTCTTTTCTCCATCCTTGAACTATTGAAAACCAGCCTTTTGTTTCCATAATTCATCCTCTCTTTTTAATTGGACTATCAGCTTAGCTTGTGCCTTGAACAATACTTCCCTATTCTCTCCTGATAGATTCTCCTCAAATTGTTTCTCCCTTATCTTGATTACCTCCTCAAGAGTAGTTATCTCTTGAAAATATTTCCAAATTTTTTCTTACTCCACTTAGTCAATGCAACCTTGGTCATCCTTATTTTTTCATGAAAATTAAAGAAAGGATTACCATAAGATTCTACTCTCCAGGTTTGCCTAATAACTTCCAAACAAGATTCTTCTTAAATCCAAAAATTAAGGAACCTAATGGGTTTGACCAACTGCTCCAGATTAGTATTACAAGAAATCAACATGGGTGCATGATCAGACCCACTTCTTCATAAATTCTCCACCTCCAACATAGGAAATAACTCTTGTAGCCTGTATTTAACAAGTACCCTATCCAGCCTTTTGATTATACAATCTTCATCAACTCTTCCATTCAACCATGTAGACTTACTTCCCTTAAAATAAATTTTCTCCAGGTTACAATTGTCTATGTAGTGATTAAAGTCTTTTATTTCTTCCAAAGTTATGGTTAAACCTCTAAGATTCTCTTCTGCATGCCTTATGACATTAAAATGCCTTCCTACTATCCATGGATCATTAAAATTACTACTTAGATTTCCCAAAGACTCCCAAAGAAAACCTCTCTCTATTTGATTATATCTGGCATAAATTAATGTGACCACCATAACTACTGCTGCCTGTTGATTGTCTAGTTTGAGTGTGAGTTATTATTCCTCATCACTAACTATGGTATACTCCATTTTTGATTTTATGAATTCCCATGTATTTCCTGATATATTGTCTACTGCATGCTTCATTCTCAACTTGCTTTTATATGCCTCTATACTATGCCTCTCCTGAAATGGCTCCATCAGACTTATGAATCCAATTTGGTACCTTTTGTGCATTGTTATTAGCCTTACAAAATCCTTCTGAGTGTTAACATCCCTTATATTCCATATTAAAGTATTTATTTTGAGGCTGAATCAGTTGTTTGACTCCATGTCTGCATTGTACTAATATTGATGTATTTGCTTTTTTATTCCTTTTGCCATGCTTTTTCTTCAGTGACTTGGTTTGATTAGGAGATAAATCCCCTTCCCTTGATACCTCTTCAACATTATCTATCAAGTCATCCTTATTTAAATCCTCCTGCTTACTATTAATAACTTCCATCATGTTACTCACCTCCATAGCAAGAGGCCCAATGTTATCTAGAAGTTGTTCCTGAGAAGTATTGTTATGTATCACCATCAAATCTCTTGATTCATTATGGTTCCCCTCTTCCTCTGATGTTTTGTTTGTATCTGTTTTCTTCTCTTCTGAATGTTGAACATCAGCCTTGCCTGTATTTTGATTCTTTTTCTCTATTTCTTTGTCTGATTATTGTTTCTGTATTTATTCAACCCTATCATTATTAATATAATCTTCTTTTCTTGCTGTATCTGTCTTCCCAAAACTTCTATTGACCCAATCTTTGGTACTCTCCTACCCTTTTGCATTCCTAGTTACTAAGTTTTTCTCCATCTTGTCTTGTTGATCCAATACATCAAATGCATTTGATGTTTCTATGTCCTCTTTCTTATTCTTCACCTCTCTCACAATGTGACCATATTGATATTTTCTATACTTGTTTTTTCTTAACCTCCATGGGTTGTACTCTTTCTCTAAATCAGCATTGACTATTTTATTGTACTTATATTTTGGACCTTCAGCATTGTTAATTTATGCTTTCTTTTGTTCTTGCTTCTGTTTAAATAAGTACAAATGAATATCCTAATAGGTTTCCTGATCATAACCTTGTAAGAAACACTTTTTGCAATACTTAGGTTTGTAGTTATTTTGGGTTTGGATCTATTTGGATTTATATTCCTAGAAACATTAGCTTCCTCATTGATTTTGATTATGTGGGGATTCTTAGCAACTAAATCCATTTCCATCTTCACTCTTGCACAACTTGTCCTAGTATGGTTCCATGTGTCCATGTCCACCACTAAAGGCTTGCCCACAGCCGAGGCAATAAAAAATATAGCTTCTTTAGCAAAAAATTTAGGTGGAAGATCTGGGAATCAGATCCATGCTACTCCCATCGTTGTTTCCACATCTGGTTCAAACCATGGATCCCATTTAAGGGTCCTCATTTTCCAATACCTCTCTATGGATTGTCTATAATATGTTAAAGTAGATAACAATTGAACATAGTCTTCTAAATGATTCAAACAAATCAAGATATGCCTTGAATCTAAAACTCTTATTATACAATCTCCCTTAATCCCAAATTATTTTGGAATTAATTTTCAAAGCTTATTAATGTCAGGCCTGCAATAAGAGAACATACCAATAATTGCATGTTGCAGGTTTTCGTGCAAAATCAAACTCTTCACCTCTAAGGACTTCTAAGTAATGAAAGGCTATCCAAGCAACATGACTATTGGTTTTGGAGGCACTCTTACATTTTTATGCACATATGATTTAGGTTTGATAACATCAGTATATTTAGGAACATGTACATTCTCTATGACCTTCTTTGATGAGTCTTTTGATAGGGTAATACTACCAAAAGTGGTGGCCATTTTTATCAGAAATTAAATCTACATAGACAATTATGCATGTACCATTTTTAGGTTTTTTTTACTAGCACACTATTTAATTTGGAGGTACTATCTTTATGGGGTTCATGTTAATTTGTTCATGGATCACAAAAATTTGCAGTATGTGTTCTCACAGAAAAATTTGAATCTTCATTAAAGAAGGTGGCTTGAGTTCCTAAAATATAAAGACACTAGTGTTTTGTATCATCCGAGCAAGGCCAAGCTAGTGACATATGCCCTTTATAGATTGTCTATAGGTATTGTTGCTCATGTTGAGAATGATAAGAAGAAGTTAGTCAGAGAGGTTCATTAGCTTGCTAGATTAGGTGTTTGGTTGGTTTATTCTGCTGAGGGTAGTATATGGGTTCAAAATCTTCATTGGTTGCCTAAGTAAAAGAAAAACAAGATAGGGATCATATCTTGGTTAGGTTGAAGAAAGCAGTCTAAGATCAAAAAGTATAGGTTTTTTCCCAAAGGAAGATGGTTTGCTTTGTTGTCAGGGTATGTTATGTGTTTCATGTGTTGATGGATTGAGGCAGCGAATTTTGGAGGAAGCACATGGTGTGTGATATTCCATTTATACAGGATCCATAAAGATATACCGTGACTTGTGAGAAATCTATTAGTGGAATGGTAGGGAAAAGGATATTGCAGTGTTTGTGGATAAGTGCTAAAATTTCAGCAAGTTTAAGTTGAGCACTAGAGGCCTAGTGGTACATTGAATGAGTTCAGTATCCCCACTTGGAAGTAGGAAGTGGTGAACATGTATTTTTTGATGGGTTTGCCTCATATGCATCATCAGCATTTATTTGATTTGGGTTATTGTAGATAGAATGACCAAATCACCTCATTTCTTGCTAGTTCATACTTCGTACTCATTAGAAGATTATGCCAGGATTTAGATCAGAGAGTTGGTTAGGTTGCATGGAGTTCTATTATCTATCATTTTAGATAGAGGTACTCAGTTTACCTCTCACTTTTGGAAGTCTTTTTAGAAGGGTCTTAGTACCCAAGTTCACCTCAGTATTACTTTTCATCCTCTGGTAGATGGTTATGTAGAGAGGATGAATTAGACCTTATAAAATATATTGAGAGCCTGTGGTTATTGATTTTAAAGGTAGTTTGGATAACCACTTACCTTTGATTGAGTTGACCTACAGTAACAACTATCACTCCAATATTCAAATGGATTCATTTGAGGATAACTATAGGAAGAGATGTAGATCTCCTATTGGTTTATTTGAGGTAGGTAAGGCTGCTTAGATAGATCTAGATTCAGTATTTGATGCAATGGAGAAAGTTTAGTTGATTAGGGTGAGGCTGAAGATAGCCCAAACCAGCCAGAAATCTTATGCATATGTGAGGATGAGAGATCTTGAGTTTGGTGTTAGTGACTTAGTTTATTTGAAAATTTCACCCATGAAGGGGGTGAAGAGATTAATCAAGAAGGGGTAGATCAGTTCGCACTATGTTGGCCCTTATAGAATTTTGAGCAGTTTTGATAAGGTAGCTTATGAGATAGAGTTGCCTACAAATTTGGCTTTAGCCCATGTAGTGTTTCTTATTTTATTGTTAAAGAAATGTATTGGTGATTCGGTTGTTGTTGTTCCTTTAGAAGCACAGATATTTAGGATAGTCTTTCCTATAATGAAGTCCCAGTTTAGATCCTCGATTGTCAGACTCATAGACTAAAGGACAAAGAAGTTCCTTTGGTTAAAAATCTATGACGGGTTCAGTCCGTTGAGGGAGCGACTTGGGAAGTAGAAGCAGATACCAAGTACCCTTATCTTTTCTCCGCAAACTCAGAATCAAATTGAGGTAATAGTTTTCCTTAAATAGACTCTTTTCCATTCTAATTCACGCTATATACCTATTCTTATGTCATTTCATGCATACGCAAAATTAGTTCAGTCTATGTATCATGTTTTAGACTAAGTCATGCATTTATGTACCCAGTTATGCATGCTATGTATGTGATCTCAGTTGCCTTATTACAATACTCTCAGTCTAACCAGTTTTATTTAAGGATAAATGTATCCCAAGGGGGATATATTGTAATACCCTATACTATTCTTAGCTTTGTTCAGCTTTCAGCTACATGCATAAGAGACTTAGTCATTTTCAAGATCCCTAAACTTTGAGGATTTTTAATTTGGTCTTCCCAACCTGAGACGTTGGTTTTTGAGTTAATTCATGTTCAGGAAGGTAATGAGCATGTCACAGAGAAGTTTTGGATTTTTTAGACGAGGTTTGGGGCATGTTGGGATGACAAAACCAGAGGGTTATCACGATAATCCTGCGTCATGGTGTTATTCCCATTGTCATTCACTACTAGAAATTACCCCCATGGCAATGGTTCAAAAACCATTGTGATAGATATAAAAACCATTGCCATAGAGGTACCGCAATGATATATGTGTTACATATGTGAGTGTTGAGGTAGGTCTATCACAACAAATTTTCCAATGATTACAATAACCGTTACAATAGATAGACCTATTGCAACAATTTTTTTAAATCCTATTGAGATGGTTCATATTGTATATTGGAATGGTTAAGAACCATTACAATAGACTATATTGCAATGACAGGAAAGTATTACAATAACCCTATTGCAACGACTTTCACTACCTATGGCAATGATTTTTGACGCCTATTGCAATGGTTTTTGAATCATTTGCAACATGTTTTGCTACCTATTCCAAGGGTTTTTGCCACCTATTGCAACGGTTTTTGATACCTTTTGAAACATATATATAGTGAGAGAGAAAATTGAATTAATACACAATTATATATACACATCACAACAAAATCTTTCTTTAATAATAATCCAAATTAAAATATCCAAGAAACTAGTAATCTAAATCCAAAAGCAAGATAGTATCAAGTTCGAGTGATGATAAGTTTCACAAAATTCAATATCAAAAAGATTGATACTAAAATATCTATCAACAATTCAAAAATTTTATCAAGATCAATTTCTTCATCACTTCTTTCTTCATCTCCTTCTTCATTTTGGACACCTACAAAAAGAGAAAAAATAATCTCAATTAGCACTTAAATGACAACATATTTAATTTTCATTTAGAACATAGGAAGGAAACTTACAAATATAGCATAAACAATCTCAATAGCAAATGAATAAATTATTTACACGTTAAAGTGGATTTCTTAACAATATTTGTCAAAGTTATTGGATTTCATTCTATTGGCCTATTGAATCTTTCATATTATGGGTTGGCTTTCTTACACACTTTATATTACAATGTTTATGATGTAAGACTAAGGGATTATATCAAGCCTTGGTTGTCTTGAGGTGCTCGTCACGGCTTGGGCCTTAGTTCTGATCGTCACAGTACGTGACATTGCTCAAACTCCCAACCTTTGGAAATAAGGTAGCAGTTTCACCATCTGACTTTGCCATCATTGGATTACTCAAATAAAAATTAACATACTAATATTTAGAGATACGAGCTAACGATTTGAGCTGCTGGGGCAAAAGGCAGACTAATATATGAGTTGCTTCATTTCTATATTTGAATTTATATTGGCACATATATACAATGTACATGGAATTCATCCATATGAAAATGTAGTTATATTTTAAGGATCTCTACATAGCAACAAAGAAAACACATATTTTCTGTGTATTCACTTTCACAAGAAAAAAAATAAACCACCTAAAGATTCTACAGAGGTAAAAATAGAATTGACAAGGACAATGAAAATAGTAAGTATAGTACTTGGTACCAGAGAAATGAGAATCTCACATCTTGCGCTCGTTTTAGACAAATGTCCTAAGAGTTTGTGCAAGATTCAGCTTAGTCAGTTGCTTTTTTCTTCCAGATATCTCTATGGACTCACATTCAGTAAGCAATGTACCAAGAAAGGGCCATGTCTCCGCTGCATATAAATTAAAACACACATCCTAAATACCTATCAAGTAACCATACGTAGCAATGAGCATTTAATATACCCATAATGTATCTAGTTTAAGCCTTGTTGTCTTCTCTCTAGTTAATCTGCAGAATTCAACAGACATTACCCTTTTTCTAGTGATGATGCATTTAACTGCGTAATCCCTTCCTATTTTGATAAAAATCTCAACTGCATCTTATGATCACCTATGTCGATGAATATCATGTCATTTCTCGAATGGAAAGAGAGAATGGAAACACTGCCATGGCTTCAAGCATCGGTTGTATGTCACCAACCCTTCGGGTTTCCCCACCAAGATACAAATCCACTTACTCTCCTACACTACAAATTTTCACAAAGGAAAAAGAAAATAATCAGCATAGCCTCAGAATTTTTGCTACTATTATTACTACTATTGATTCTCACTTTGTGTGTGAAAATTTGGAGAGAACAAAAAAACATTAAGGTATTGTTTGGTTGATTTTAACTGAAAAAGGGTTATTGAATTTATTTACTTTTATATAGCAAAAAATGAAATTATAGGCATTGCAGAGAAGAGCAACAACCCTTTAAACTTTCATCTCTATTCTCTACAACGCTCATTCCATCTCAGTGTAACCTCACTCCTACATTTTGGAGATAAAAGGCTATTTTCAATAGGCCCTTAGCAAATCAAGGTCTATGTTACTTACACTTTTAAAAAAATTACCACACTCGTGTCGAACATCAATATTCTCAAAGAGTCTAAGCTATATAGAATGAGGCTCAGATTTGTAATACTTATGATATAGGAAAATCGACTGGAATCACTTCCATGGCTACAAGCACCGGTTGCACGGTCACCTTCCCATCCAGCTTGCCCCACCAACATAGAGTCTAAGTGACTATATATGCATAGTAGAGTCGAAGGATATAGATCACAGTCAAATTTTAAGTTAAATGGCATGTTTATGTATTATGTCTAAATTTTTTCACAATAAAAAGTGAAATGACAGGCATTGTAAAGAGGAGAAATAACCGTTTGAAATTTTCTGTCTACTCTTTCCAAATCCTCATTCTTCAGTTTCGAGCTAATATTTTGTCCTTTTATAGAAAATTCTTATATGATTATTGACCTGCGAATTTCCCAGCTGCAACAACTACCCAGTGTGATCTCACTTCTACCTTGTGGACGTAATGAGATTGTTTCCAATGAACTATCAGCAAATCAAACATTGAGGCTCAGATCTGTAATACTTATGGAAAAAGAAACTAAAATCACCGCCATGGCTTCAAGCACCATTTGTAGGGTTACCTCTACCATCCGGGTTGCCCCGCTAAGATACGAGTCCAACTTTTTTCAAGCACAAACTTGCTCAGAAAGAAAGAAAAAAAATCATCGTAGCATCAAACTTTTTGCTAGAATTATTACTAGTAAAACTGATTCTCAGTTGGGATGTGAGAATTTTGGAGTGAACAAGCAAACACTTTAAGGGATCGTTTGGCTGAGTTTACTGAAAAAAAGGCTGTTGAATTTATTTATACATTCACAGTAAAAATTAAAATCAGAGGCATTGTAGAGTGGAATAACAACCCTTAGAAATTTCTCCTCTACTCTCTACAACTCTCATTCTTAATCTTAGAGATTTTTTCCTTTTAGGGGAAATTCTCATGTGTTTTTCAACCTACTAATTCCCTTGCCACATTTATGAAAAATCTAACATTAAGACTCAGTTCTATAATGCATATAATGCATCAAGAGTGATAGGATCACCGCAATGGCTGAATTCACCGGCTGCAAGCTCAGCTGCTATTTAAGTTGCCTCGCCAAGATACGGATCCAATTGCTCTCCTACACTAATAAATTACTCAGATAAGTAAAGAAGAAAATCATCATCACTGCCTTAGAATTTTTGTTATAATTATAATTACTACTACTACTACTAATTTTCACCTTATGGTTGAGAGTTTGAAGAAAACACCCAAAGATTGATAGACGCTTCATTGAGTTTATAACTAAAAAAAGGTTGTTGAATTATTCTTCTTCCATAGAAAAAACTGAAATCATATCTACTCTCTGCAACCCTCCTCCTTCTTTACTTTTTGAGCTAATCTTTTTTCCTATTATGGGAAATTCTTATGTTTTTTGACCTTCAAATATCCCAGCTGCAATAAAAACAACAACAACCAAAGTAACTCATTTCTACCTTGTGGAGATAAAGAGGTGATTTTCTATAGACCCTTAGCAAATCATGGACTAAGTTACTTGTCCTCTCAAAAATGTTGCTTGACTTGCCCCCCTCGTGTCAAATCGTCTAAAAATGAACTACTTTTAGATGATTCTATGCGCACCTATCAATATTCTCAAAGAGTCTGAGCAACTTAGAAGAATAAACTAACCTTAAAATCAATTAGAAGAATAAACTAACCATAAAATCAACAGATTAGAAGAAAACCGCAAAAATGAACTACTTTTGGAGGATTCTAGTCCTAACTACTTTTGGAGGACTCTATGTGCTGAGGTTATCTAGGAAACCTAGGTCAAAATCGTCAATTAGAAGAATAAACTAATGTTAAAATAAAAAAATTAGAAAAGAGACTTAAATTTTCTCAAAAATTGAAGTGGTGGTCGGAGCAATGATAAATCTTTATAACTTCAATCATTGAAATATGGCAGCTTGAAATTGAAGGATGCTGCCTTCAGCTGAGATTAGTAGAGTACAAATATAGCAGTGGCTGAATTATGGCATGGAATTAGATGGAGATGGATTTGGGGTGAAAGTGAACTCAGACCTATGGCTAATTTTGGACACACAGTGTGGTCGAAGCTTGAAATATCAGTGGCAGTCAGAGCTGAATATCAGTGGCAGTCGGAGGAGTCTTTACTTTGTGGTGGCTGATATCAGATACATAGTGGGTGTTTTTGTTGGACATAAGTATATATATATATATATGTATATATAAATATAAAGAGAGATAGAGAGATATAAAAATGAAGCAATACATTTTTTACCAAATTATTTATTGTCTTAGCTAACTCTAGGGCAATGGTTTTGGGCAATCGCTACTATAGAGTTCTCTAATGCAACGGTTATATGAAAAATGCAATGATTATACCATATAATAGGTCTATTACAACAAATAAATTTTGCAATGGTTGGAACCGCTGTAATAGGCCATCTATAGCAATGCTTTTCCAACCGTTGCTAAAAATTTAGTTACAATAGGGGTGTTTTCTGGTAGTGTGTAGACCACATCCAGGTGAGGGATATGCACTACCGTGATAAGCCCACATCACGGTAACCCTGTTGCATCTAGTTTTTAATTTAAATGCCTTAGGGGCAATTGGGTATTTTACCCCTCAATGTAATTGGTCATATCACGACTTGGGCATCAGTTAGGGCATATTTTTGCCCTTCTTCTCCAATTATCCCTCAAAGAAAACTATTCCCTTTACCCAATAACTCAGATTCAATTCCTTTATCCCTAAGAAATGAAGAATTCAAGTTCCCTAAGTTCAAGAACCTTCAAGAAAGCATCAATATTGGAGTTTCTCTTTTAAGTTAAAAGTTTAAGGTATGTGGGGTGTTCATTCATGGGTCACTTTCATCCATGGATCCCAAAACCATCTTTTCAATTAAAGAATAGATTTTTCGATTAATATTGTATTTTATATTGCTTAATATGGGTTTAAATTCATGTTTTCATGGTGATTTTGATTCAATTCAGCCCATGTATGATTCCATGCAATATTTTGAATTCCTTATGCTATGAATTTGAGTTTCCATGCAATAATTTAAATTCCCCATGCTGTGAATTCCTCATTCTATTAATTTGAGGGTAAATTATTGCACATGAAATCTGACATCATCTTTAAGGCAGTTTAGATGGTGCCAACGGTGATGAGCTCACATATCCTTCTACCGTCTACCAATCGATATTGTGATTCATCTTGAGGCATTCTTTGCCTTCCAAGCTTCTCTTTATCGATCTGGTGAAGTAACTCCTTCTGTTGAATGATAAATCTTCGCTTTCCTATTGGGGTGCTTTAAGCCTTATGTTTTTGATGGAGTTTGTGACTTTATCTCTTGTGATTTCATATTGTGGCTGATATTTGATAACGCTCAATCTACAGCTCTCGTAAGAGTGTAAAGCGGTCGTAGTCAAATATAGAACCCAACTAGGTTGGGTATCGATCCCTCAGGGAATAGCTTGGTCAACAAGTAAGCAAAGATTACTAGACTTTTAGTGCAAGTCTCGTAAAAGGGGCATTGTAAAGTGTAACCAAATTATTAAAGTAAAAACTGAGAATAGTAAAGTAAAAAGAAAGAATGTTTAGTAGGTTGTAAAACAATGAGAATTGAGGAGTTGGGGTTATGTCCACCTTATGAGTTTTACGTCTCTATTGGCTATGAGTGTGCGGAATTCATACATGCATGTGCTTATAGAGAATTGTATTCGATGGTAAATCCAAGCGTCTTTCGACCTCAACAAGGACTATTTCACTTTAACTCATTCGAGCTTAAAGCATGTCTAACGGTACAAATTCTCCAAGAGGTTAATCCAGTAACGTCACTAACTTTTTAATAGGGGATGGGACCCTATTACCTTGACATTATCTCTTTTCCAGACATATAACTTTTCTTTCGAACAAGTTAATGCTATACTGGCGTATTCTATGCGTTTGCAACCACAAAGAATTTAGATTAAGATGAAGAGAATAATGATATAAGCAGCATACGTGTCACGAACTCACAAACTCATAGCAATAGATAGTATCTCATATGGCTTCCATAACCCCAACAGAGAAGTTTAGTTACCCATGAATGCGAAGGAAATCACAAGTGACATTGTTATTATACTACAATAAAGATTTCGTGTAGTAATGGTGTGGTAGGCGTTAGGCGTGAACTTCCCTTGCAATAGTAACGTTTCTCTTGTTGTGGAAATTAAGAATTGAATAGATGAATAGAAGAAGAATAAAAAGTAGAATTAAGAGTAGAATGTGTTGTACTTGATGGAAGAAGAATGAATTGTAAGGTAAGATGATAATTAATAAAATCTCTAGCAAAATAGGGTATTTATAATACCCATATCCTATTCCTACTAGGCTAATAAAATACTTAACCCAATCCTACTTGGTTAATGTATCATTATCCTAATCCTAATAAATTACTGCTAGTCCCCACAGTCTTCAGAATTGCTGTTTTTGCCCGGGAGAGGTTTTCCATACGTTACTTTAGGTCCTTGGCGTCCAAGCTTTGTTTTCCTCCTTTCGTGAAGCTTTCTTTGGCGTCAAGTTATCCATAAAATACTGAATTCTGCATTATTTATACCTGAAAACTTGCTAATCATTTTCGTTAGCTCACTCACAGGAAAAAGGACTAAAAGTGCATGAAATATATAATTTGTTCTCAAAACTTGGCTAAAATATGGGCAAAATCTAGTGCTATAGGCGTGTAAATTTGCCTATCATCAACACACCACACTTAAAGCTTTGTTCGTCCTCGAACAAACTATCATGTCCATCTAAACATCAACTTAGGGTTTCACAGTATCAACACAAAATATTCATCAAAACAAGCACAACAATTTTCAACAAAGAGTAGTTTTTCGATAATTAATAGAAACAATTTAACCTCTAGCATAGACTCGTGATGGTAGTTAATTCGTATCCAAAAGTTAAGGTACAAGGAATCATACACAACTAACCAAAAATCGTCAACCATGTGTGTCTCACAATATATTACCCATAATCACTCACAAGCATAGTATATTTGTCGAAACATGGGTAGAAGGGTATCCTTGCTCTCGCTCTCACAAAGAACTCATATGCTGCAACTGATGACCATAGGCTTGCCCTTAGTGTAATACTCCACTAAATGTCAGAATGCTAAGCTTAGGATCAAATAGGTCTTCTACAGGTTGTAATGTAGGCTAAGGGATGGGTAGGACTATTTTGGCCAGAAATAGTGACTATGTTCCTAAGCGCTTTAATACATCACATTATGCCATTAACACTTTTCTTTCAAACAACCTTTTTGCTTTCTTTTAATCTACCTCCCCTTTGTCACCTCTTTTGTTTTTCAATTTATGAACATAACTAACTTTTTAGTTTTCTTTTCCTTTTTCTTTTCATAACATACCTCTTATGATAGCAATTCTTTTTTTTATAACAAATTCAAGCACCATTACATTCTAAAGCATCATACTCACCCAATTTCCTCTTATTTTGTCACATGACTTTACACTTTAAAGCACTTAGGAATTTGGATCAAATTATGGTCTTAAAAAAATGGATTAGGCTTACATATGAGGTTGTCAAAGAAAATAGGCTAACGGCTCAAAAGGGGTTGTCTAGGATGATGTCCATGGGTAGATAAAATGAAGGTAAACAATCATGGGTTGCCAAAGAAATGCCTAAATCATCTCCTAAACTCACACTCCTTATTTTCGCTTTACATCCATACCAGGCAAGTTCTAGCATCAACCATAAACACAGAATATACTATATCCTCACACACACAAGGCACATGGTCGACTTAATTAGAAGTAGTATAGACTCTAGACCCAACATATGGAGGAGTTAAACCACACAATATCACATAGTGAGTCACAATTAGAGCCTAAACGTCTCAATAGTCATGATTTTAGCACAAACTCTTGTTAAAATCTCATGCTGCCTATTAGAATAATTTCATGCAAAGTTAAGCTAAAAAAAAAAATTTAAAACGAAAAAAAAACTTTGCTTACTAAAAAAACAAAAAATGAAAAAAAAAACTAGCTAAGCAAACAAACATAAATGCAAATGTGGATAAAGGAGTATAGCATGCAAATACCACCACCCCACACTTAAATGGGACACACTGCCCTCAGTGGAAAATAAATACGAAGAACCTGGTCAGTCGGACTCCTCCTCTATGTCGGGGGTCATACCCCCTTCGTCGGAATCATCATAGGAGTCATCGTCATCAGAATTCTTTTCCACGTTGGAGTCTGGCATTCGTCGCTCATCATCGGTCGACACATCATCATCAAGAGGTTCCTCAAAGTATGTACCTACTCCACACATCTCCCTTGCATGCACATTCATTGGATAGTCATGATCCAGCTGTTGGAGCTCTGCAGCAGTTGGAACATGTCCACCACTCATCATTGTGAACCTAGTCATGCCATAAAGATGGCGAAAGAAACTCTCATCCCGAGTATGTCTCTCTGTCGTAGTAAGGTTGACGCCATGTGTTGATTCAGCATCTTTGACCTTTGTGAGGTCAACCTTCTTTGGATTGTGTGGGAGTTTATGATCAGCCGGCTCCTCTTCGATGTCCTCCTTCCTCAAGATTGCAGTCAACAGATTGCCGAAGCTGAAGTGGGACCGCTTATGTAGCCTAGCCTTTCGTATTGTAGATCGAATGATTGCCCCAATGTTGATAGGGACATTCGTCATCAATGCATATACCAAGCACACTCTATCTCTTGTTATTTTGGTGTATTGCGTCCCTGGAATAAGGCAAGAGTTGACTATACGCAACCATATCCTTGCTTCCCTATTCAAAGGAGCATATGGGAAGGTGTTGTATCGTCCGGTGTCTTTATGTCTGCTCCATCGTGCCATGGATCTAGTTCCATAAAGTGTGTGTCGAATTGCTCTATATGGAGGTCCACTGTACAACTCTTTGAATGGTGATGGATCGACTGAAGGCAAGCCAAGAAAAGAGTTGAAGAAATCCGCATTGAGTTGTAAAACTTGGCCCCGAATCTTGACCTCGCTGCCTGTGGTTTTCGGCGACCAGTTGGCATAAAATTCTCTTGTCAAATCGAGATTACATTCTCCCATGTCTCGGAAGATGAAATCAAGATGTAATTCCATGATCTAGGACAACATGCGTGGTTCCTTCTTCGCTAGGCTTTCCTTGTTTATCAAGTTCACATGAACATATTTTCTTTCCTTGTTGTTCCTATACCATTCCTTCGCTTCCTCCTCAAGAACCCATTTTATTCCAAACATGCGGCGTGGTGATTGCATCAAGGATGATTCTCCTTGCTCTTTGCGGCCTCTTTTCTTACCTTTTTGGGAAGTGGTTGCCTTATCTTTGCCTTGTCTTGCTTTGGGTGCCATTGTACCTGAGACTTAAAACAATGTTCATGTTAGCATCATCTCGATGGATACAATCTATAAACAAGCATTAGGGGCACCACCCCACACTTAGGTTGTTGGTACAAACTAGTGAAGTGAAAGTGGTTGATTATTCAGACTTCATCGACATACGTTTTAGGTGCTATATTCCAACAATAAAATCAGAGCAATCATACTCCTTGTAATCTTGGCAATACTTTCATGTTTGATATATCAAGACTACTGCATAGGGATTGAATCAAGGTATAGCATCTAACAATAATCACAACCTCCTATGTCGGTAGGAAACTATAATTCTTATTCCGATGAACAAGTCATTCCAACATGTAAGTATTCAAGTGACAAGATTATGCAATTTTTGTGACCATATCAATTCCACAGAAGTATGATAGTGCATCAAGATCAAATTCAAGTTGGAAATAAGTTAAGATCATCCTTACGTATACGTTCACTCACTTGGTTGTATCACAATAACTCAATCACATTCAAATCATCAATACTACTTCAAGATTTAAAAATTCATAATAGGCGTAGTAGTGTAGTACTTACGGAATATAAATGAAGAACAAAGTAGTACTTACTTGATTGATGCCTTTGGATGATGTTCTTGTGAATT
This sequence comes from Capsicum baccatum var. pendulum, assembly GCA_030864225.1. Taxonomy (NCBI): domain Eukaryota; kingdom Viridiplantae; phylum Streptophyta; class Magnoliopsida; order Solanales; family Solanaceae; genus Capsicum; species Capsicum baccatum. Next base: position 171,421,498 of record CM061561.1, on the reverse strand, counting down.
AAGAGAGCAAAAGGAAAATTTTTGAGAAGATTTGGAGACTATGGGCGGTGCTTATGCTAGGTTTCCAATGTGAATTTGGTTCAAGACTAAGTCTCTTATTTATAGGAGAAGGTTGGGTCGAGTTTTGACCCATTTAAAATCAGATTTGGAGACTAAAAGTAACCATAGGCGGCGCCTTTTGCTTTGCCTATGCTTGGCATAGGCGGCGCCTTTTGCAAAGCATTGTTGAGCATAGGCGGTGCCTATTCCATGGCATTGTTGGGCATAGGTGGCACCTATGCCATGGCATATGAGATTCAGAGACAAAAGGCATTTGCATAGGCGGCGCCTATGCTATGGCATACTTGGGAATGGGCGGCGCCTATGCTATGGCACACTAGATTCCGAGACCTTAGGCCATAGTATAGGCCTTGCCTTGTTCGTGGCCTAGTTTAACATGCGATACGTCCAAATCAACATTTGAAATCGACCTCCTCATTTTACACCTCTTTGCACCTACATTTACTCAAAAACAACAAAGACGATTAGAATGATGGGTTGCCTCCCATCAAGCGCCTTAGTTTTGGTCGTGGCACGACTCTTCTTTTTGGATTTTTATTTATCAAAAGCAAACATGTAATAGAACGAAAGAAAGAAAAAAATTGAAAAATGATGGGTTGCCTCCCACCAAGCGCTTGATTTATTGTCGCGGCACGACATAGCTATCTCGATTACTTAGACTTCATCGAGATAGATGGTGGATCGTTTTCTGAATGGATTCAGACGACAATGAGGCTTACTTGTAGGCATGCAATCTTCTTCGAGATGACCCTTGTGCATGCCTATCCCGGGTGGGATACCAATTATATCATCAATAGTCCAACCCATGGCTCTCTTGTATCTCTTCAGAACAGAGATGAGAGCCTCTACGTGCTGTTCACTTAAATCATCCTCTATACTTACCGGAAGTATATTTTCACTTTCCAAGAACACATACCTTAGATAATCGGGGAGCTCTTTCGATTCTAGCATTGGTGGCTCTTCAATGGAAGTCTTCGCTATTGGTGACGGTTGATTCTTAAGATCAAGGTCCGGCTTTTTAGGAGTATGAGAATAGGGCCCTATTTCTGTTAGAGCACATGTAGTTTCTTCATAATCTCCATCATCCTCATGCTCAACATTTGGTGGCGCAGCAGACAATGGCTCAACAGTAAGCTGTTTCGCTACAGATAATGCTTTCTTATCCTCATAATGAACATCAGCTACAGAGAACACATTCATATCGCTGGGCTGCTTCATTGCTTTGCATATATAAAAGCGGACCACTTCGTCATTCAACCGAAATAGAAGCTCATTAGCTCTCATGTCAATAAGCACACTTCCAGTTGCGAGGAAAGGACGTCCCAAGATTATGGGAAATTCAGAATCCACCTCACAATCCAGAATAACGAAGTCTGCAGGAAAGATGAATGAAGAAACCTTCACCAACAGATCATTCACGATACCCACAAGTCATTTTACCGACCTATCAGCCATCACGAGCCTCATATTGGTTGGTATCGGATTGCCTAACCCCAACTTCTTGTAGATGGATAGTGGCATCAAATTGATGCTAGCTCCCAAATCGTACAATGCCTTAGCAAAATTCATAGATCCAACCGTGCAAGGAATTGTGAAAGCATCGGGGTCGGCCATTTTCTGAACTAGTGATCGGGTAGCAATAGCGCTGCAATAATGAACAGTATCTTTCAAATCATAGCTTGCTGCCCGCTTCTTTGTCAAAAGGTCTTTCATAAATTTCGCATAACTAGGCATTTGTTCAAGTGCCTCCACCAACGGAACATTAATGGTCAGCTGATTTAACATCGTCATGAATTTGCTGAACCTTGTATCAATCGCCTGCTTCTTCAATCTTTGAGGAAAAGGTGGTGGTGGATATGGAATTGTTTTCTCCATGACTTTCTTCTCCTCTTGCTTCCGAATTTTGGTAGTCTCAGGCTGCAACCTACTAGGGGTGGCGTCATGGACGTCTTGGTCAGCTTCTATGGCGTTTTCTTCATTAGCCTTATCATCGTTGTCTGCTACATCGTCGACCACTTGCTTGCCTTTGGATGAAGTTTACATCACCTTACCACTTCGAGTAGTAATAGACATGCATGATCCATCATTCCTTGGATTTTGCACAGTGTCACTAGGTAAAGTGCCAGCCTTTCTTTGATTGAGTGCTGCTGAAAGTTGGCTCAATTGCTGCTCTATTTGCTTGATTGAAGTGGAATGTGAATCAACTAATTGCTTCATAGAGGACAAATCATTTATTACCTCCGTTACTCCCGCGCTAGTTTCTTCCACTCCTTTCAATAGTTTAGCCATCATGTCTTCCATACTTCCAGAACTAGATGTGGTGGCGTCACGTCTTCCAGGGGGAACATACAAACTACTATTATCATTCTTGTTCTTCCAACTACCTTGGTCCTTGATTCCAGGTTTATCATAATAGTTCCGACCTTGGTTTCCTTGGGTATTACCTCGAAAACCCCCCTGATTGTTTAAGTACTTGGCCTCTTCTTCTGAATCAGATTCATCTCTTCCTTTCAACGCAATAGCTTTGACTTTTTTGGTCTTCCCTAATAATAGATGCTTTGTAAGAAGATCCACTTGTGTTTTCATGTGCGCCATATCTTGATCACGTTCTTCTTCTCTTCTCCTTTGTTCAGCAGTCATGCCAATAGGTATAGTAGGGCTTGCTACCTCAGAATCCCTGGTATGCCAAGCTCTACTTTTCTTCGTCATACGATCTAGCATATTGCTTGCTTGACCAAAGGTGAGGTCCATGAATGATCCTCCAGCCGCATTATCCACCACTGGTTTAGTTATTTAATTCAAGGATCTGTATAGTATCTCCATTAGGTGGACATTGGTCATGTGATGGTTTGGGCACCTCATAAACTTCGTCTTGAACCTCTCCCATGTTTCATGAAGAGCTTCGGTTGGAAGCTGCCAAAAGTTGCTGATTTCATATCTTAATTGTGCTCTTTTGGATGGCGAAAAGAATCTTTCTAGGAAAGCATCTCTCAATTGCCTCCACTTTGTAATAGAATCAGGAGTCAGCACATTCAACCATAGAGTTGCCTCCCCAGACAGAGACAATGGAAATAGGCATAATCGAATTGCATTCTGACCAACGCCAGGATTGTCAAACGACTTGCATGTAGAAATAAAGTTGATGAGATGCATATTCGGATCATCGCCTGCTAGTCCACCAAATAATCCCTTGAGTTGCAATAACTGAATCATGGTGCTTGTGATGTTGAACTTGGTTCCGGGCGCTAATGGTGGAGGAATTATGGCTCCTGTGGCTCCGGCTCCATCAAGATCATCATCATCATCGTCGAAAGCTGGTTGCATAGCTCGACATTCAGTCCTAAACCTAGCTTGATGATCTCTTCTGTTGGCAGGTATGGCGATCTCTGCGGCATGCCTAGGGTTTAGTAACTCGTCATCACCTAGGTCCTCATCGTCAGGATTTGTTGCTCGCCCAGGGTTATCAATGTTTTTTTGATGCACTTTGGCGGCGGCAAGAGCAGCTAATCTCGTTTGTTCTTGTTGAGAAGCCATCCTTTCGATTTCGTGTTGTGCCTCCATTTTGCCAATACGTTGTGGTTCAGGATTGATAGGTAATAACGGTTGACCAAAACTTCGAGTATGGGGCATGCACTGTATAAAAACCTGCAGAAAACAAAAACAAAAACTAAAAGTAAAAGTACGAGAATCTTTGACCAAAGGGTCTAGTAATTATCACAAACTTAATTGAAACTCGTATTCCCCGGCAACGGCGCCAATTTTTGATAACGCTCAATCTATAGCTCTCGTAAGAGTGTAAAGCGATCGTAGTCAAATATAGAACCCAACTGGGTTGGGTATCGATCCCTCAGGGAATAGCTTGGTCAACAAGTAAGCAAAGATTACTAGACTTTTAGTGCAAGTCTCGTAAAAGGGGGATTGTAAAGTGTAACCAAATTATTAAAGTAAAAACTGAGAATAGTAAAGTAAAAAGAAAGAATGTTTAGTAGGTTGTAAAACAATGAGAATTGAGGAGTTGGGGTTATGTCCACCTTATGAGTTTTATGTCTCTATTGGCTATGAGTGTGCGGAATTCAGACATGCATGTTCTTATAGAGAATTGTATTCGATGGTAAATCCAAGCTTCTTTCGACCTCAACAAGGACTATTTCGTTTTAACTCTTGCGAGCTTAAAGCGTGTCTAACGGTACAAATTCTCCAAGAGGTTAATCCAGTTACGTCACTAACTTTTTAATAGGGGATGGGACCCTATTACCTTGACATTATCTCTTTTCCAGACATATAACTTTTCTTTCGAACAAGTTAATGCTATACTGGCGTATTCTATGCGTTTCCAACCACAAAGAATTTAGATTAAGATGAAGAGAATAATGATATAAGCAGCATACGTGTCACAAACTCACAAACTCATAGCAATAGATAGTATCTCATATGGCTTCCATAACCACAACAGAGAAGTTTACTTACCCATGAATGCGAAGGAAATCACAAGTGACATTGTTATTATACCACAATAAAGATTTCGTGTAGTAATGGTGTGGTAGGCGTTAGGCGTGAACTTCCCTTGCAGTAGTAACGTTTCTCTTGTTGTGGAAATTAAGAATTGAATAGATGAATAGAAGAAGAATAAAAAGTAGAATTAAGAGTAGAATGTGTTGTACTTGATGGAAGAAGAATGAATTGTAAGGTAAGATGATAATTAATAAAATCTCTACAAAAATAGGGTATTTATAATACCCATATCCTATTCCTACTAGGCTAATAAAATACTTAACCCAATCCTACTTGGTTAATGTATCATTATCCTAATCCTAATAAATCACTGCTAGTCCCCAAAGTCTTCAGAATTGTTGTTTTTGCCCGGGATAGGTTTTCCATGCGTTACTTTAGGTCCTTGGCGTCAAAGCTTTGTTTTCCTCCTTTCGTGAAGCTTTCTTTGGCGTCAAGTTATCCATAAAATGCTGAATTCTGCATCATTTATACCTGAAAACTTGCTAATCATGTTCGTTAGCTCACTTACAGGAAAACGGACTAAAAGTGTATGAAATATATAATTTGTTCTCAAAACTTGGCTAAAATATGGGCAAAATCTAGTGCTATAGGTGTGTAAATTCTCCTATCATCAATATTCTTTTTCTAATCATTAGAATTCATCTTAGCAGGGATGACCGTTGTTATATAGTCATCACTAAAATCGTTTTCCACTCTATTGTACTTGGTAGGCTTCTTAGGGAGAACAAGCATGAGACCCACTACATAGAGATTCTTTAACCAAAAATAATTCAGTATAGATGTAGGATACTTATCCAGAAGTTTTCACAACTCAATTATAGATGATATGATCATCAAATATTAGACCTTTTCGAACTCTATTTGTAACTCACTAGAGGCCTGGGAAATAAAGAGAAGATGTGTACGAATGAGATATCTAGAAACAAGAAGAAGGGAAAGGATTGAATAGGGGAACTGCCAAGTATTTAGCAATGTCAAATGTGTCGATATCAATGGTGACTCATTATTTTGATGAATAATTTCATCAGACAGAAGAAGATTATGTAAACACTTACTGGAGATCTCACTTATCAGATTCCATTATGGAATGCATAATTTTTTCTGAAGAATTTACCATGATATATCTTATCCATGCATAATATCAGGAAAATTGGATACCAATTTTTGACTACTACTTAGTATTGGCAATAGGATGTAGTTAAACTTTCCCTATTTCTTTGGCCAAATTTCTTTTGAAATATATTTTTTCTGCTAGAAAATAAAGCAATGTGTTTCATAGTATTCATCTTCAAGGGATAATATAGACATGGGAAATTTTTAGAGGAGTGACATTTCCCATTGAGCATCTACGTCACGGCATGTGATTGCTATAGGGCAATGCAACATGGAGACCATTGCATCATAGGAATCTTTTAAGCATTGAATCCAATACTATCGTGGCTTGAACCACAATATGAATCTCTTTAGAGCTGGTTGGATCAGATCAAATTATCTGAAAGCATCATACTTAAACTCCATAAGAATGTAGTATTGGTGGAATAGAAAACAGAATAGCCATATGAGTTCTTGCAAGAATTCATTGGCTAGTGCAATGAACACATGACAGAAAGGATATTCTGGGTGCACTCTAAATAGCTTCAGGATAGATCCTCCATATTTCTTGAACACTTGAAGCTTGTAGAAGGTTCTTCCTTTTTGGAGGATGGATGGATCGAAGGAATCCATATATTGGTTGAATAGATCTGGAGGGTAATCTTCTATTATAGAGTATAGTAATCCTACCATGTTGAGCATGAGTATTTGACTAACCTGGTGTTGGTTGTCTTATTTATTGCTGGATATCAGGTAAATATCATTGGCATAGATAATTCCTGATTCTTTATATAAATTTATGGATAAGAAAGCATCCTCCATAGGTTCTTCTTCTAGTGAAAAGACCGATTCAAGATCATCCTTTTTACTGAGATAGATTCCCACGTGATTAGCTATATTTTCAAAGAGGTGGATAGAGTACTTTGACTTCTTGGCTTGAGAACAGTTTCTAGCAAAGTAGCCAGGCTTTCTACAGATGAAGAAGCCATCATCATTCTTTTTGTAACTTCTTGGGCTTCTTTACCTGAAATACCTGGTTTGCCAAATAGCCCTGTTCCTATTGTCCGAAGGCCTGGGCAGTTTGAACCTCCTAAATAGTAGCTGCCTTTTTTATCTCATATTGTAGTGCTGGCATGAGAAGCTAGACTTGGTGATGAGGTCATCCTTGTTACATGATCGATCGAGAGCTAGATTATTCAGGATAATATGCTTTAGTACATGCCTCTTTATTCATATCTTATCCATAGCTTGGAAAATCGCCTATTGGATGTAGCCTATTTGTGGAACGATTATGCATTTGAAATTCTCCTTCATAATTATCATTGTATAGACTGCTAGCATCTTTGGTAGTGGTGATAAAAAAGCTTTCTTCAAGCATGGATCTCCGCTCAGCTTAAAGTAGATCTTCTCCAACTTCTGGAAGTGGATATCAATGACATTTTTGTCAAACTATAGGCACTTTATTTTAAAGAGCTATCACTAGAGCTTCTCTTGTCTATGGACTTCGTCTTCACAAAAAGCCTCGTGCGGGATCCTGGTATTGAAGGCAAAGTCCTGGAATGTCAGTTAGGTGGTCTTATCAGAAATCCCAAGAGCATTCCACCAGTATCTAATATGCTAGAGAATCTAGATGTGAACTTTGAGAGTATCATTTATTTCTCTAGTTTAGCTATAATTTTTATCGCCATCCAAGTATAGAAGTCATGGATCCTCTGGGTCCAGGTTGAGATATTGATGTCGTCGAGAGTGAAGGTGTGAAATCCATTTCCCTTAGTTTTCTTTGCCGGTGTACCTGGATTTGGCCTTCTTTTTTGGACTGGATCATTTATCATCCCATCTTGGTCATCGACAACTTCAAAGACTTTTGGTTTATTAGAGTGGTTTAAGAATATTGGTGGATAGTCTTCTTTTGGAGATTCAATTAAGGATTCATGAGTGTCCTCAATGTACTCTCGTGAATCGATAGTCTCCTCGTTGTCTTCCACGTATCCATTAGCTGGAAAGTTATCATTATTATCATTAGAGTGTGCATCATAAGAGTCTTCTTTACTTAAAGTAGGACTAATGTGATCAATATTCTGGATCTGTTCATTGCACTTCATAGATTCTTCTACAGAATCAAGCATTTTTATGGCTTATGGATCTGGAACTGCATCATCATTGATATTCAGTCCATACAGATTTAGGACAATCTTGTCTCAATCAGCATCTGGATCATGATAGGATGGCAACCTCTTATGATTGAGAAGGCCATTATACAATAAATCATTCTATTCTTTATCTTTGTATGGAACTTTTAACTTGTGAATTATCAGATTGTCGTCTGGGAAGGTAATGTTATTATCTGAGATCATCATGGTCCCTCTTTCTATGTTGGATTCCATCTTTCTTTTAGACTGTTTTTGAGTTTTATTGACTTTTATTTTGGTAGCAATGACATCTTTTCTTTCCCATGCATGTTTGGAAATGTAAAAATCCTTTTCATCTTGAGATCCGGGTGATATAGGCATATGGGAGCTTGAATAGGAGTGGGAAAAATGTGGCTCATATTTGGTGGAGAGTATGTATGTGGCGACATAGGGAATAAGGTTGTTTTTGCTAGAGCTATGGGTTTTGTATGGTTGAAAGTCATCGTGTTTCAGCTATTGGATTTGATCTTTCATAGAAGCCATTTCGTTCTATTGATGGTCGAAGAAATGAGATAGCAATGTTCCTGGCGGACTTATATCATACTGCATGGATTGCGGCCTGAGTTCCAATTGACGGATATGTCTGTCATGCTGAGTGGATTCTTGTTTTGCCCTTTTGTTCATTCCTTCAACTTTGTTTTCCAACTTATTTTGGGAGTGAGAAACATTCTTTACAGCCTGGTTGATGCTGGACAACATCCTATTTTGGCATATGACATTTTTAGACTACCAGTTGAGTGTTACTCCTTTGTCGTTGAGAGGCATGTTCTCTCTGGATGGTAGGATAACCGTCTTGGCTGGTATTTTTGGAGCGTGGCTTATCTTATCCTTTTTAAAGGGTTTGTTTGATGGGAAATCATCAGAGTGACTGATACCAGAGTGAGACATCATGAATATTTTGGTTGCAGGTTATTTATCTTTGGTTCGTATAGGTTAAGTTTATGGTGTAGGGGTGAGGTATATCCTTGGCACATATGGCATCTACAATTCAACTTCCACGGACAGTGTCCAGAGAAAGAAAATTTGTGCCACAAAGTATATTGGCCATCATGATTAAAGTAGTGTATCCAGTCATGCTTTTCCATACATTTTCCTAGGAATCAGTATAGGAATTTTGGGTCATCGACTAGTGGAAGGTCGTCGTATGGTCGGTACATATCAATAGTAAAGGTAGTTTTGGGGGAATTTTTAGGTGTGAGTGGTTGAAACTGATCGTGACAGTGTTGTCACTTATTCTGGCAAAGGTTGATTTTGTGGACTGAAGAGGTTGAGAATGGTCTCTCAACTTCTAGTAGTTTGTGACCCATGTGTCTGGGAGTACTTTCACAAGTTCATCTATGGAGATCTGCCTTGGGATCTGAGTACACTGAGTGATTCCATTAGTGGCATCTTTGTTCAGGAATAACATATCTTCGCAAGGGATAGATCCATAGCATGATTTTAAACTCACAAGGCTATTTGGTAATGGAGAGTTTCCTGGTTGGCATCTTTGGACTGCGGAGATCCGAGAATCTGGACCTTGATTTTCAATGCCTCTATTAGATACGAATTAGAGAGGGACATGTTGAAGTTGGGTAATATAGTGATAAAGATTATCCTTGCATTTAGTGTGATTTATAAAGTTCCCAAGTTAGCATATTGGTATTCATTGTATCTGGTATCAAGATGCGAAAAACATGCCTCTATTGGCTGGCCTTTTCTTTCGTGATACATCAACACAACCCTAACATTACCAAAGTTAATATGGGCGAAGCCTTGGTTTCTCCACTGTGGTGGAAAATCTTTCGGCATTTGTAGAGTGATGAACTATTCTCCTGAGTTGCAAGATTTGGATGTTGATCTAGTTTTGAACCATTGACATATTCTTTAAGTCCTTTCGGTCTCTTCTATACCAAAGAATGGATCTACAGCCATGGGTTACATACCTTTTTTGCAAAGGCAGAGTAAGGGTTTAAGAAAGGTAGATATGTTGAGGATATTTTGTTTTCTGTGGGTAACTCAACTACTTCATATAAATAGTCATATTTACATGAGATAGTTTTGGTAACAACAGGTGTCATATTTACTCGTGCTAGGGATTTATAGGGACTAGACATACTTGAAGAAAACAACTCAAAGGAAGAAATATTTTGTATTTTTAGACTTCAAAGACTCGATGTATTTATTCTAAAGTTCTATGGAAAAGACTCAATGAAATATAAAATCTTTTTGTATTTTTGTGGACAATAAGACTCTATTATTTGTGCTAAATATTTAAGGGTAAGGCACAACAAATATTTGTTCTAAAATCTAAGAAAAGAAAATATGACTCGATTATATACAAGACGCAGAATACAAAAACCAAAAACCACCGACTCTGATAATCAAAAAATTATGATACTAATATGTATAGAACTTTGGTAGTAAAACTGGGAAGCAAAAACTAAGGATGTATCGAAGAGTAACAACTAAGACAGAGTAAAGAAAAGTAAAAGTAAAAATAAAAATGTAAAGTTGGCTCACATGTTGGCAATCAACAGAGGTGTATCCAAACTCCTACTTCCTCCCTCTCTCTAAGAGTGGGGATGGCTCTGATACCAAATAGATGGGGGGAAAGCAGGGCACAAAGGACTACCAGCAAAGACGGTCAGGAAGCTAGCAAAAGACTGCCGAACTTTCCAACATGATAGGTGGTTTCACAACCATGTAGGCAGCACGCCATACAAATCAAAGCTTCCATCAACACCATAGACAGAGATTCAAACCTTTCCAACATGACATATTATTCATATCCATATAGGCGATATGAAATCAAAGCATTTAATTGACACACCACAGCTTTCCTGTGACTAAGCTACACATCCATAAGGATGGTTTGCTTTAGCAACAAAGCCTTCACAACTCTGAATGGGATGGCCTGACTTTAAAACCAAGCTACACATTAAGATGGTTGTGAAAGCTTTATTGTAAAGCAAACCGTCTTTATGGATGTGTAGCTCAGTTGTATAAAAGTTATGGTGTATTGATTAAAAGCTCTGATTTAATATGGCATGCCACCTATATGGCCGTGAATCAAATATCATGTTGGAAAGGGTTAGACTCTGTGTTTGTGGTGTTGACGAAAGCTTTGATTTCATATGATGTGCCACCTACATGGTCGTGAAACCACCTATCATGTTGGAAAGTTTGGTAGTTTGCTGCTAACCATCTGGAAGCCTCTGTGGGCAGTCCCTCTTTGTCACCCCGTGTATTTAGTATTTAGTTCTATTCAGATGGAAAGGGTAGGACAGCTCTCCCCAACGTGGGTAATATGTCGGACTCCATGATAGCTCACATGGTTTATGTTAGTTAGAAGAAACTACCAAAAGAAATAATAAAAAGTTAAGCTTTTAGAACTAAGTGTTATGGCTCACAATATTTATTCTTATACTTTAGTACTCATGTTTATAATTTTGCAGTATTTTTTTATCCAAAATCAAGGTGAGTCATTTACACATAGCATGGTTCATTTAAAACTTTAAATGAATATTAAATTATTGTTTTACTTATGAATCCACCCCCATATACCCACTACATTACAGAAGTACTGACCCATATATATTTCTATGTTCTACATTGTCTCATAATGTAGGTACCATTTGTAGCATATCATAACAAAATAGTTCGCAACTTTCAGTTATCAGCTAAAGAGTTATTTTGATTCGAGGACTCAAGTCAACTCTAGTTCTACTAACATTTTTTCATTCAGTCGTATTAATTAGGGATAACAAGAGGTCATGTACCAGCTACCTATAGTTAGTATTATTAGAGGCTTCATAGACAGTCAGTAGGGTTAATGTGTCTCATTTTAGTTTTGTTTGGTATAACTAAAGTGTAAATGTTTTAAACAACTTTGTATTGTACATATTTAGTAAATAAGTCTTGTCTACTTATTTCTTTCAAATTTATGTAACATATTCAGTTTATCATGAGTTGTGCAAGTATCATGGGTGAGCTTAAGATCAGTTGTGATTCTATGCACCATGTGATGTCCAGGGGATAGTCTCCGAGTGTTACATAAGCGATATATGGTATATAGAGCATGTTTACTTGAAGTTGTTTTAGAAATACTGATCCACTTAGATACACCATTTCCATGCATTATTATACTAGTTTCTCTAGCAATTATGCTAACCAATCCTTGTACAACTTTTCAATTAAGTATGATCGGGTGTTTTGGTGAAGTCTATGATTTGAATAGATAGTTTGTAGTATTATTTTGTGGTTGTATTGTTTCTTGAATTAGCTAGCAGTGTGTTTTACCATGCTATTGTGTGCTTTTATGTTTTTTTTGTTTGTTATACTGTTATCTATCAATCCTATGATGAGGGTGTATCAGAAACAATCTCTCTACTTTATTTGAGGTAATGTTATGGAGAGCGTACACATTACCCTCCCCAGACCACACAATTTGGGAATACACTGGGTATATTTTTGTTGTTCTATACTTTATTTAAGGCAGTGGTCTAGACTGTGTACACTTTATCCTCCCCAAAGCCCAGTTTGTGGGAATACACTGGGTATGTTGTTGTTGTTGTTGTAGAAGTTTAATATGTTTACTGGATAGTATATATCTAGTTTTTGGCAACCTTGGTTATCATTATTACATCTTTAATGGATTCTAGTTGTGTCTTAGAGCAGCAATATCATGTAGTCATTTTTACTATCAAATCTGAAAGAATCATCATCAATCTTAATTTTCTTCTCTTTTCCACAGCTATAAAAGTGAGTTTATTGAAGACTAATTGCAAACTCAACACGTTATTGGTACTTTGGAAGAAACCTTTACTTCTCTGTCTTAGTTTAGGATAAGAGCAATATTTAGTACTATATTTCAGTTAGTTTCCTTTGTGTTGGACTTGTTTTACTTTTCTTGCCCTGTGAGGTGATATTACCTTAGTACAATTTTAGCTTTTTTAATTGTATGATTGGGAGTGAATTTTACTATCAAAGATAACTTTTAGCAACGATCAAATTAGTTTTTTCAAGATAAATATTTTCATCTCGAAATAAACTAGTTCTTCACAAGTTGACTGTATTTAGTGACAAACGTATTTGTCTCAATATCTTTCTTTTTATTTGATACAAATTAATTTTGTATTCATGAAAATTGTAATTTTCAGTGATCATAATAATTTAGAGATAATTCTATATCGTCAGTAAAAAAATACTATTTTTAGTGATAAAATGGTGGATTTAACTACAAAATTATTAATCTTTATTATAATATAAAATTTGTCACTATTTCATAAATTTAAGGACCAAAATATTTGTTGTATACATAAAAGTTATAAATAGTGATGAAAATACATTTATTCAACCACGAAATACATATAACTCTAGCAACAATTGGTGTCGTCGCTAAATGAACTAAATAATTAGGGACAAAGAAATTTGATCGCCATTGATATGTTTTAAGTGACAAAAGCATGTCATTAGCTACAAAGAAATTAAATTTTTATGGCAAATAAATTCTTCATAAATGTTACACATTTGGGGACAATTTGTTTTGTAGCTAATTTAATTTTTTTAGCGACAAAGCACTAAATCGTCTTTGTCTACTTTTAGCGACCTACTTTTGGAGCCGATTGATTGATGAAATTTTTTTGTTATGCTAAATCTTTTGGCACTAAATAAGAATTATAAATGACAAAATAATTCATCCTAAATAATCAAATTTTTTGTAGTGTTACAAACTCCTCTGCTTTTGCTTCCCTCAACTCCTGAGGAAAGAAGCGGTCTAGAAAATGCATTCAAGAAATTCTCCCATAGAGATGACTCATCAATGTCACCCCCCACCTAATCTCATTCCTTGTACCATTGGAAAACTACATCCTTCAACTGGTAGGCAGAAAACTCCACCTCTTCCACATTTGTGGCATGCATCACCCTGAAAATATTTTCCAGCTCATCCAGAAAATTGTGAGGATCCTCCTTCACCTTAACACCCATAAAATTAGGAAAATTCAACCTCATTAAATGGCCAACCCTTGTGGCGTTAGTAGATAGAGTAGTAGATGCACCACGCTCAGCCTGAGAAGTTAAAAACTAAGTAATCATATGAATCAACTAACAAAACTCTACATTCATCGTGTCTGCCTGAGGAGGACTAGAGGGAACCAGTGGAACTCTAGGATAATTGGGAAGTGGACACTAGACCGAGTATGGATCCCATGAGTAGAGTGTGTTCCATCAACATTGTCCTTATTTGGGATAGAGAAGTTCCTATGAGCTTCAGATCGTCGAGGCATTATCTGAAAGACAAGCAAATAGAAATCAAAAGAATCCAAGACCTTAGATTCTATAGCTCAAAATAAGAGAACAAGAATGTGAAACATTCCTAAATCTTTGTAGCCTCTCCCTTATGAGTTTGGCGTGCTACACACCCTTAAAGAGACTCTACATAACATGGATTTGTGGACTCCAAATTAACCATGAACCTAAGGCTCTGATACCATCTTGACATAATCCAAACAAGTAGGGCCTTATCATAATGGGCATCCCAAGTCTAACAAAGACCAGAGACCACCCCTGATGCCCAATCCAACCTCCAATCATATATCCTGAGTCGGATGGATTCCGAACATATACCAAAGATAAAGTAATTATCAACTCAAAGACTTTGGGATAGGTCCATGACCATGGCAAACCTAAACAAGTCTACCCATCCAATGCCAACCATCAACCATAACCAAAGTCAACATAATAACCAAGTCCATATCCATACCATAATAAAATAAAATAATCATAAATCAAATAATCATATGGTATCAGCCCCAATACCAATACCAATGCCATGGATGACACCACTATCGGCACCGCTCATTCCAACCTATAATAGTCTTACAAAGTCTTTCTCCAAAATTAAAACAACATACGGTTGGGACATACTCTCGACCATTGACAAAAACAATTTCCAAGACTAACCAATGGAAACATAAGAAACTAAAACTATAAATGGGGCCTTCTAAAGTCTAGAAGCTCACTACTTTAAGTCAACACAAGCTGTTCTCGAAGTCCGATCACTAAGTAGGAGGTGTAGTATGACCAATACTTACATCGAGTGGGGATACAATGTCAAAGACAATTAGAATTTAGAGCGATAACGTGTAACTTAAGGATAAGGATAGAATAGTGTCAATAGTTCAAAACCAATCAATCAATGTATATACCAATGCAATACAAACATATACATATATCTATACCATGACGGTATAGGGAACAAGATTAACATAAAGTTTGAAATCATTAACCTAGGTTGTGTAGCATGAATGTCAGAGAACAAATAACCCATAGGTGATATGGGACCAATTCTCTCCTAGATGGAAGGGCCCTAGTGCGTTTAGCTGTATAAACCAGAGAATATCGAAATATGTATATACCTACATGGGAGACTCAAACCTCCTGGCATAATCATGGTGACTTAAGCCCCAATACATATAGTAAGGGGGACTCGAACCTCCTTTTTATATATTTATTCAGGGGACTTGAACCACCCGATCATAAGATACCCACATCAGCTAGTGCAGTTTAAGTGTTAGTCCTTAGGATTCCACTTTCATGGAAAGACTACACATCCCACTATAAAGACAAATTTAAAACCATCCTTTCACATCCATAATCATTAAGACAATTACTCAAACAAAGGCACTTTATCGGTATCTTCATACCAATACTACTTGCAAGTATGCCAAATGCCATTACCATTTTCAATAAACCATCTCTTCATTTAACTTTGGGACTCAAACCCATTGTCTAACCAAGAAACTTGTTCAATTTAAAGTATAGGGACTCGAACCCATTGTCTTGCATAGACATAAATCAAGTTAGTGTTTAGGGGCTCAAACCCATTGAACTAATTAAACCACCTAGGTTACTATTTAAACCATTACATAGCCAAAAAGGCCTTCATAAAACCATTTATCAACCATCCATATTTATTAGGCCAAGCCATAGTTCAAAACACTATTGTCATATGACTATTTTATTCTCTTAGACATTTTCACAAACACTTTGAGGGCATTCTATTATCAACACCAAAATCAAGGTAAAAACTAGAAAGTTTAGGGTTAACGATCAACTATTTGTTAAACCACAATTACCAAGCACCCACATGTGCAAACCATCACCAAAAACATGTATAAGTACAAGTTAAACCAAGACTAAACAAGACTCAACCATATGCACCAAAACCCTTAATTTTGATTTTTAAAACCACCTTTTAAGAATAATAATCACTTTAAAACACATGATATTTATGAACAAATAATGAGGGAAGAATCACATGCCTTATTCCAGAAGATTCACGGAAGAAACTTGACTCTCAAGCCTTAACATGAACACCTTTGAAGAACACTATCCCTAATCTTTAAGAAAGAGTTTAGAGAGTGTTTTTCGATTGATATTTAAATAGTGGGTTATGAATAGCCATGAAATGTTTTAAGATGCGGGGACATTAGAGTTTTGGGGTGGGAAATATTAAAAATACCCTCAGCTTAAAAGCTAAAAACTTAGTCGTAGAAGGATACAACCCATCCCCCTAAACTCTACCCTAGGGTATGAATGGTACCCTTATCTCATACCCTAGAATCATTTTGTATCTCCATACTAACCAACACACAAACACAAAGGTCTAACTCATATCCTAGCATATTATAAGTACCTCTAACTCAAACATTAAATAGAATGCACTAGGCTAAGTATAAGGGCATAATGTAATATCACCATGTACACCTCGTACCCTAACATACGAGAGGTAACATTTCCATTCATACCTTGTAAATAAACAAACCAAATTACACTAATTTACATATGAGAGAAGGGACCCTAACCCATACAACATGATACGATTAGTACCCATAAGACCTATGATGTCCAAATGCTCAATGTTCAAGAATTTTCTCAAGGTAAAAAACACGGTATTTCATTTACTATATCTCAAATATATTGTACTATTTGCCTCTAATGAGGTCTAAAATTTCATCCTTTTTAGTTGTTTTTACTGTAACAACTAATAGAATAAATAAAAATCGATCTTTGTTGACATAAAATGGCAGAACATTCCTGCTTCACTAAATCAAGGGTAAATAAAGACTCGTCATACCTCATGATTCATTTTATTGCTTGTGATAATTGGTATCAGATTTCCTACACGTTTTAATTAAGGTCCTTTTTGCATTTTCCCTTCCTCCACAACATAAAACACCTCAATTGGCCCCATTACCTTCAGTTAATCATATCAAACCTTACTTTTCTTCTATTTAAATCCAAAGACAATAAACTACTAGGGTTCTAAGGAATTCAGCCTCTATTCTTTAAATTTTGAATTCTCTTTGATTTTGTGACTCTTTAGGAATGTCATCATCCCTAAACTTGTATTTTTTATTAAGGCATAAATTGTCTTATTGTTCCTATGATTTCATTATTGGATTTGAAATTGGGTTGAGGCATTTTGATGGTAATTAATTGAATTTCTTTTCAAATATTTTAAATATGATATTCATGCTTTAATTGATGTTTTGGAGGGAAATGGATGAATTTGTATCAGAACTAGAATGGGGAACATGGGGTTTCCCAAAATTGATGGATTTTTTACTTGGTAATAGCATTAACCTCAACCCACCTTCATAAATTTGGTTTTGAATATGGAATTTTCACAACTTAACTTACTTTTGAAACCTTGTATTATATTAAAGGATAATGAATAATGAAAATTGTTTGGGAATACCCTGGGTGGAAATGATTTAGACTTTGAATAAAACTTGAGAATCTAATAGTTAATTGAATTTGTTTGTCATGAATATATAAGATTGCAAGCATAATTGGTATTATGATATGATGTTGATAAATGACTTATTATAAGACTCATGGGTTGAAAGTTGGGTTTATGTGCAAAATTGTTTTGATTTTGTCTTAAAAGGAATTATGTAGATCATAGTAAAGGTGTAGTCCTTAGGGGACCAATACTGAAAACCACATTTTCTGAAGTGGGGGTTTATATGACTGTGTGTATGGTACACACTATATATAAATATATTTTGGAATGGATTTTTCCTTGGTGTTTATCTTTTCCTTTCAATTTCCTCAGTTCATATGGCTAACATGCATTGGTCCCCTTTAGTAGGGAGAGATAAACCCATATAGCTCCTGGGTACCTTTAGGACAGAACAAGCTACACAATTTTTGTTAATGGTTTAAACTCTCATGGATAATGACCCTTGTCCCTATCCTGACATCTTATATATATAATTGTTTTGCATATGGTTTTGAATAGTTTTGGAAATGACATTACTTTATCACTTTACTTGAGTTACATAACAGTTCTTTCCCCACTGACCATCCCTAAATGCTTTGTTATTTCATGATGTATGGTTCGAGGGTTTTTATATTAGTCTTGTGAAGTGTTGGGTAGTGTGGTTCATCAGTCGATTTACTATGAAGTGGTAAGCCTCCATATTTTGAAAAGCCCTTCCATTCTATTAGGTTTTATTTTAGATTTTAGGAATTGTGAACTTTCATTTATCATGGTCGGGGGCATGTCCTGACCTAGTTTGGTATTTTGGATTTAGAGGCTTTTGTGGACAAGTGTGTGTTGGTTGTTTATTTTTAATTTTAGTTGGTATTTGGTTTATTCATTTCTTTTTATCATCATATTTGGTTATCTTTTGCTGTATATATTTATTGTGTTCTCGGTGTTTGGCAAAGGGGGTGGTCTCTGGCATATAGTGGGCTTGAGATACCCATCACAACTAGGTCCTAATTTAAGTCATGACAAGCTTCGTATCTGAGAAGATAACCACAAATCCATGTCGAGTAGAGTCCTTTTTATGGGTTTCTTGCATGCCATGCTTTTAAGAGGGAGGCTATACGATATTTATGAATATCTCCTCTTTTTGTGTTCTATTTTGGGCTATAGATTCGTGTTGTCTTAAAACTTATCTAACTCCTAGATTACTCATATTTCAGATCATGTCTCCTCAAAGATCTGACAAGATCTGACAGTCGTACAAACTTTTCTAGGCCTACTATCTTACTTGACAAAAATGTAAAAGGGACTTGCCCTATTTAGGGAGTGGAGCCTCAATCTAGTATCCCCATTTTTGATTGTGCTGCTCTACGTGGGGTCCCATCAATCCCTACAAGCCATCCTCAAACTTCTTAGGCTGGTGATACTTATGCTCAAATACCTCATACTGATATCTCTAATGAAGAGTTCTGTCAGTCCATTCCATATGCTTTCCTAACTGGTAGCTTTACAGTCTCATCACTCTAATTGTGTTGGTTCTATTGCTAATTCATCTGAGGTCACTCAAATTTTTGAGTTCATGAGGTTCAATAACCCAACCTTTACAGGCTCTAAGGTTAAGGAGGATCCTTAAGGGTTTATTAATGAGATGAAGAGGATTTTTAGAGTAATGTATGCTACTAATTTTGACGGTGTAGAGTTTGTTATGTATCAGTTGAAAAATATAGCTTATTAGTGGTATAAGGTATAGTAATAGATAAAAGGTCATGATGCTGAGATGATTATATGGGATAAGTTTTTGGGTGCCTTTCTTGATCACTTCTTTCCTCAAGAGTATAGAAAAGCTAAGGCTGATGAGTTTGTGAACTTAAAGTAGGGTAAGATGAGTGTGAAGAATACACTCTCAAATTTTAGTAGTTGTCCTATTATGCTCTAGAGTTAGTGTCTAACATGAGATCCAGAATTATGATATTTTCTTCTGGGTTTTCTCATGATTTGGTATTGAAGTGTAAGGCTATCATATTGAACAATGATATGGATATCTCCAGGATGGTGGTTTATATGTAGCAGGCGGAAATGGGAGAGAAGCAAAGCAAGAAGTTTAGATATTCAGAGCAGAGTAAAAATCAATAAAATAGTGGGGGAGATGGTAGAAAGTGGACTAAGAAGAAGAATTAGGGATATTTATACTTGATGGCTAGTTTATTTTATCCTAAGCCTTCAGGTACTCATTATTTTTAGGCTAGTAGTTGTCCTATGTCATAGGGTGCCCCATCTTATTCTAGTTGAGCTCAGTCAGACCCACCTTACCCGTCTTACTTTTTTGCGAATAAATTCACCATGGATATTATGAGAAGTGGAGGAACTTGTGTTTCAATTGTGGTTAACCTAGACATATGTAGAGAAATTTTCCTCTGCAAAAAGTTGTCACTGGAGCTAATAAGGTCCCAGTTGCCCCTTCTTTGACTCCTGCACCTAAGTGCACCACTTCAAGTATCAAAATTAACTCAAATTATCTCTATGCTCTTGATACTCATCAGGAATTTGAGTCATCCCTCGATGTTGTCACTGGTATGCTATATCTCTTTTCTTATAATGTTCATTGATTTCTTGATCTGTGTTCTAACCTATCTTATGTGACCCCTTTTATGGCTATACTCTTTAGGTTTGGTCTCGAAAATATCTTCGACCCCTTGTCTATATCTACTCTGGTGGGTGAGTTTGCTTTGGCTAGAAAAATTTATAGGGGTTGTGTGGTGTCCATTCTTCATAGGGATATATTGGTGGATTTGATAGAACTTAATATGGTAGATTTTGATAAAATATTATGATGGATTGGCTTCATACGTATTGTGCTTCTCTGGATTGTAGGACCCAAAAAATTAATTTTTATTTTCCTAATGAATCAATGTTTGAATGGGAGGGGAGATCCTTAGCACCCAAAAGGAGGTTTATTTCTTATCTTAGAGCACAGAAGTTGATTTTAAAGAGTGTCTGTATAATCTAGTTTGGGTTAAGGATTCTAATTCTGGAAGTCCTTTTTTCCAATCTATCCCAATGGTTAATGATTTTCCTAAAGTTTTCCCCAATGATCTTACTAGAATTCCTCCCAATAGAAAAATAAATTTTGGGATCGATCTTCTATTAGATATTGGTTCTATTTCTATTCCTCCTTATAGAATGGCTTTGTTGAATTAAATAAGCTAAAGGAGTAATTAAAAGATCTTTTTGATAAGGTTTTCATCTTTCCTAGTGTTTTATCTATCCCAACGTTTTCCTATTCTTGTCATGCCAAAGAAGGATAGGCCTCTTTGAATATATATAGACTATCGGCAGTTGAATAAAGTTACAATGAAAAACAAGTACCCTCTTTTAGGATTGATGATCTTTTAGATCATCTTTAGGGTGCTAGATGTTTCTCAAAGATTGATCTTTATTTAGGCTACCAGAAGTGGAAAATTAGGGAGGTAGATATTCCCAAGACTAATTTCCAAACCCAGATTGGTCATTATGAGTTTTTTGTTATGTCATTTGGCTTGACTTATGCTCCGATTGCTTTCATGGATCTTATGATTCGGGTGTTCAGCCAGTTTCCAGATTTATTTATTATAGTTTTCATTGATGACATCCTATTTTACTCAATGAGTAAGGAGGATCATGTCAATTACCTTTGAATTAAGTTGCATACTCTTAAGAAACAAAAATTATATCAAAAATTTCTAAAGGTGAATTTTGGCTAGGTGTTGTGACCTTTATTAGGTGTGCTATTCCTAATGAAAGGATTAAGGTGGATCTATAGAAAGTTGAGGCAGTGAAGAGGTGTCCTAGATCCATGAATCCAACTTACATAAGGAGTTTCTTGGGCTTGGCTGAGTATTATAGGTAGTTTGTGGAGAGTTTCTTGTCTATTGCTACTCTGCTAATAAAGTTGACTCAAAAAAGGATTAAGTCTCTTTGGTCTAATATTTGTGAAGGTACTTTTGAGAAGGATAAGTTTACTTCTATGCTATTTCTAACCCTACTCAAGAGTAGTAAAGGGTTTATGGAGTATTTTGATGTGTCTCGTGTGGGACTGGGTTATGTTCTCAATCAAAATGGCAAGGTTGTGGCTTATGCTTCTAGGTATCTTATGTTTCATGAGGAAAACTACCCAATTCACGATCAAGAGTAGGCTATGGTGATCTTTGCTTTTTTAATTTAGCACCATTATTTATTGGTGTGCATGTAGACATCTATTCAGGTCATAAGAGCATGTACTATGTATCTACACAAAAGTAGTTGAATCTCTTGCAAAGGTGGTGGCTAGAACTACTTAAGGATTACAACATGAGCCTTCACTACCAAAAAGTAAAGGTAATGTTGTTATTGATGAACTTAGAAGGTTGTTAGGGGAAGCTTATCTCATATTGATAATCTTAGCAGGTTGTTTATGAAAGATATTCACAGGTTGGTTAACTTGGAAGTACATTTTTTAGACTCTAAGGATGGAAGATATATTGTTCAAGAAGTGGGTAATCATCTCTTGGTTCTGAGATAAAGGAGAAGTGGGCTTTGGATTTAAAATTTACATAGATTAAGGATGATGTGGCTCAGTAAAAAGTTATGGCATTTGATATTGGGGGAGATGGCATCTTGAGGTATCAAGGAAGGTTGTGTGTTTTTGATGTTAATGGGTTGTGAGAAAGAATGTTGTCTAGATATACAGCTCATCTGAGTTTAACTAAAATATATCACGACTTGAAGAAAATCTACTAGTAGAATAATATAAAGATGGATATGGTGAGCATTGTGGTTAAGTGTATGGTTTGTGTGCAAGTTAAGGTTGAATATTTGAGGCCTAGATGTATGTCATAAGATATAGATTTTCCTATATGGACGTGGGAGTTAATTAATATAGATTTCATTACAGATCTTCCGCAGTCTCAGAATTAGCATAATTCCATTTGGGTCATTGTGGATAAGATGACTAAGTCTGTTCACTTCTTACTTGTGAGGAATAACTACTCAAGAGAAGATTATGCTAAGTTGTTTATTCAAGAGATAGTTAAGTTTCATGGAGCACCGGTGTCTATCATTTCAAATTAAAGTACACAGTTCTCTTCTCATTTCTGGTATGCGGTTTAGAAAGGGTTGAGTACTCAAGTGAACCTTAAAACTACTTTCTACACTACAATTGATGGACAAGTGGAGCATACTATTCCAACTTTGGAGGATATGCTATAGACCTGTGTGACTAACTTTAAGGGTAGTTGGGTTGACCATTTTCCTCTTATTGCGTTTTTAACAACAATAGTTATCATTCAAGCATTTAGATGGCTCTTTTTTAGGGTCTTTATGGTAGGAGGTATAGGCCTCCTATTGTATTTTTTGAGTTGGTAAGACTAAGTTTCTTGGTCATGAATTGGTTCAGCAAGCCATGGAAAAGGTAAAGATAATTAGGGAAATAGTTATGACTTCATAAAGCCTCCAAAAGTCTTATAAGAATGTGAGACGAAGGGAGTGGGAGTTTGAGGTTAGTGATTATGTGTTCTTGAAGGTTTCTCCTATTAAACAAGTCATGACCTATTACGTGGGTTCATATCAGATTTTGAGGAGAATTAGGAATTTTCACTTATAAATTAGATTTTCCTCTGAGTTTAGCTTCTATTTATCCTATTTTCCATGTGTCTATGCTGAAAAAGTATGTGGGTAACCCTTCTTTGATAGTGCCGGTTAAGGATGTTAGGGTTTCAAATTGTTTGTCCTATGTAGAAGTCTTATTTGAGATATTTGATAGGCAATTTCATAGGTTGATGGCTAAGGATATAGCTTCGATAAAGGTGCTTTGGAGGAATCAAAAGGTAAAAGAAGCTAAATGGGAAGCTCAGGGCGATATGAGAGCCAAGTATCCATTCTTATTCCCAACATTGGATGAAAGTGCTTAAGGTATGAACTTTATTTTGCATCTTATCAAATTTCAAATTTGTTTTTGGATACTGTTGTCATTCTTTATATTATCATACTAGGGATGTCTTAACTCCTAACTTGGGGATGAATAATACTAAGGGGGATGGGGTAATGTGACACCCTAGGTTCTTAAACTCTAGGCCCCCTAGGAGATAAAATATTGAATTGGCCATTTTCCAAAGCAAAGTCAAAACTGCCATGAAATGGCTCAGGCTTTGTGTCTTTATCTCACTTAACGAGTCATTACGAGGGACTCGTTTCCATAGAAGTTAGGTAGCTAAGGTTTGTCCCCTAAAAATGAGTCCAGGGTATGACTCATTGTGAGACATAACATATTATGATGGGAGACTCATTGTCATAATAGGAGTTTACCTAAGGATTAAGCCCTTACCATAATTTTTACTATGACCCGTGATGTCAGATAATGAGTTGTGATGAGAAACCCATGGTTATAACAGTGAAGAACTAGGATTTTGTTCTTCAGGTAACATGTCTAGGTAATGACTCATGGACAGACCTCAGGAGTCATCACCTAGGTCATGACGATTAGTACCAGATTTCCTGTATATTTTAATTAGGGTCCTTTTGGTGTTTTTCTTTCCTCTACTATTTAAAACACCCAAATTAGTACAATTGCCTTTTCTCAATCGTATCAAACCATATTTTTTTGTGCTTTATCTCTCAAGGCAAGAAAACTACTAGGGTTTCCAAGTAATTAAACCTCTAGGCTCCAAATTTTGAATTCTCTCTAGTTTTTGTGATTAGCCATGTCTCTCATCCCTAAACTTGTAATTTAAATTATGACATAAATTAGCTTAATATTCATTTTATTTCATTGTTGGGTTTGAAATTAGGTTGAGGTATTTTGATGGTGATTACTTAAATAGTTTTTCACATGTTTTAAATATGATATTCGGGCTATAATTTATGGTTCGAGCCTAATTAGGTGCAATAGTATGGGAATTGGAATGAGGAACATGGGTTTTCCCAAAATTGATAGATTTTTGGCTTTGTAATGGAATTAACCTCAACCCACCTATATGAATTTGGTCTGGGGAGTCTTATAGTTAATTTGATTGATTTGCATTATTACATAAGATTGCAAGAATAATTAGTATGATGATACCAGGTTGGTAAACTCCTCAATATAAGACTCCTAAGTCAACGGTTAGGTTTATGTGGAAATTTGTTTAATTAGGGCATAAAAAAGATTGTGTATCTCACTGTAAAGGTGTATTCTCAGGGGGAAACAGTGGAAACTAATAAGCCAGTGTATGGGTCAACATGACTGTGTCCATGGTAGACACTATATATATTTTGGAATAGTTATTTCCTTGGTGTCTTTATCCTTTTCTTTGAATTTCCTGAGTTTGTATAGCTAACATGCACTGGGGGCCTTTTAGTAGGGGGAATTGAACCTATAAAGTCTGTGGGTTCCTTTAGGATGAAGTGAGCTACTCAATTCAGGTTAACAATTTAAACTCTGATAGATTATTAAACATCTTGGGTTTTGTCCCATGGAAATTCCCAGAGCTTTAAGCTCAAGTAGACGTAGTCATTAGGCATCTAGTGAGTGGTAGTTAGGTTCCTACTATTGGTAACTACTTGGAGGTATGAGTCGTTAGGAGAGGTGGCTGGTCATTAGGTCGATCCTTAACCAAATTAGCAACTTAGTAACTTGACTTGACTCTAAGTACAAGTGGCACACTAAGAGCTATGAGGATAGTTTAGGATTGGTAGGGTTGAGTCATATGTTGTCCAATGTCTAATCCCCTTGGATTTTGTCTTGGATACGATTAAACCATACGAGTCTATGGTCTGGTAACGTGTTGGACCATGGAGTAGTATGGTGGACAATATATAGGTATCTAACTCACTATCTTGGTGATGACTCAAGTGGATGAGTCATATGTTGTAGTCACGAATCAAGGGGTAGACTCATAACCACCTGAGACCTTTTTTACAATTTTAAGTTAGGGACATTCTGGAAATTTCCCCCTTTAACTCCCTTTAATACTATGTGTTAAAAACTAAATTAAGGATCTCAAGGGTGGTTTCTCTTCATACTTCTTGGTGTCTAAGTAATGTTACTCCTCTCTCGTTGTTATTTTACTTAAGACATATGTTTTAATATATGGTTTTCATGGTATTGTTATGGTTTTTGAATAAAGATTGGGGGTTTTGGGATGTTCATGGTTGATTAATGTCTATCGAGTTTTTAACTATGGTTTTCCTTGTTTTAATAATGGTTTTGCACATGTGGGTGCATGGTAATGGTGATTTAGTTGAGGCATCATCGTCGAGCCCAAATTTGATGATTTTGGTTTTGATAATGGAATTCCCTCAACCTGATTGTAAAATTGTCAATAAGAATGATATTGTCACTAATTTAAAATTATGTGTTTTGAACTAAATCTTGGCATAACCTTGGTAATAATAAATAAAGGACTTATAAAAGATTTGATGGTCATAAATTGAATTTGATTGAAAACCTTGTGGGGTGCACGAGATTCCCCCAAGTAATTTTAACAATTGAGTCTGTGGGATACATGGAAATACCCTAAGGGTTGGCTAATGATATTTCATACAAACAATAGTTGGAATCACTATACTAGTTTATAAGGCCTTAATAATTGACTCCTAGAATTGGTGGTTTAGTTCTAAGTAAAAGGTTTATTTGGGCAATAATGGCAAGTTGCGATAGCTAGCTGTGAAAGTGAGAGACCGATGGATAGGCACTTAAAACTCGTGTTTGCTGATGTGAGGTTTAGTCAAGGTGACCATGTTCATGATTTCACACTCATATTTTTGGAGATGTACTAGTCACCCCATGATTTTCCCTGGTTGGTGTGGCTAACACGTACCAGGGCCCTTTCAGTAAAGGAGCTGAACCCATATATCCCATGGGTGGATTTTATGATGGTTAAGCTATACAACCTAGGTTAAGGATTTAAATGCATGTTAAACCTTTTTTTCTATCCCAATATGATATATATATATATATATATATATATATATATATACATATGATTGCATATGGTTATTTGATTTAGTTTTGAATGATGGCATTATTTTATCTTTATCCCTGAGAACATTCTAACATTCACTCTGGAACCATCTTTGGGTGCTATATCCCCATGCGATTCAGGAACTAACCATGCTACCATTTCTCCTACTTAGTACCTTGGATTCATGGAAAGCTTTGAGTAAGAGTGAAGTAGTGAGATTCCATACTCTAGAAGGTTCCATTTTATGCTATGTACTTTTTTACCATTATTATTTCTTTTGTTTTGGTTTGGCTATTGTTGGGGACATAATTCTGGTTAGAGGCTTGTTCGGACTACTATAAGCATAGGCGGTGTTAATATAAGTATTCGCATTAGTTTGGTATTAGCATTGGGATTACTGTTGGTTGGATATTTGGTGGTCACTGTTTGGTTATGTGTATAGACTTACTTTGTTGTTCTTAGATTATTATCTTTTTATCTTGTTATATGTTTGAAAATACATTTAATATGGGGTGTAGAGTGGTTAATGGTAGGCTATTGGGGATAGTCTCTGGTCCTGGTTGGACTTGAGATACCCGACATAACCAGGACTTAGTTTGGGTGGTGTCAAATTGGTATCAGATCCCTAGGTTTCATGGAAAACTGGGAGTCCATAAAGTCGTGTTGAGTAGAGTCTTTTTTAAGGATGTGTAGTGTACCACAATAATAGGGGAGAGGCTACAAAGCATTTAGGAATGTTTCTCTTTCTTGTGTTCTATTTTTGAGCTGTAGAGGCTAAGGTCCTAAATTTTTCTCTAATAACTATTTGTTTGCCTTTCAGACGATTTAAAGTTCACAAAAACTTCTTTGTCCCATCCGAGGACAATGCTGATGGGACACATCCTACTTATGGGGTCAAAACTCAATCTAGGGGTCTAGTTCTTGATTGCCCTCTAGGAGTTCCACCGGTCTCCTTCATCCCTTCTTAAGCTTCTCAGATTGATGTGAGCAATGCTGAGGTTCATCAGTCTATTCTTATATCGGCATAGTTAGTAGCTTCTCAGGCCGAGCATGGTTCTACTGTTACTCTATCTTCTGAGGTCACAAGGGTTGGCAATTTTATAATGTCAAATCTTTCAACCTTTACTAGTGTTAAGATGGAGGAGGATACTCAAGGTTTTATTAGTAAAAAGAAAAAGATATTTCGCCTTATACATGCTACTAATGTGGAGGGTGTGGAATTTTCTGCCTACCAACTGAAGGATGTAGCCTACCAATGGTTGAGAAATGGGAACAGTCAAAGGGTGATGATGATAAGTCAGCCCTGTGGGATGATTTCTCTAGTGCCTTTCTCGACTATTTCTTTTCTTTGGAGTTGAGGGAGGCAAAGGCTAAAGAGTTTGTTAACTTGAAGCTAGGAAAGATGTCTGTCAAGGAGTATGCCTTGAAGTTCCACCTATTATCTCGGTATGCTTCGGAGTCGGTTTCTAGCATGAGGGATAGAATGAGGTTTTTGGTTATCTCAAGACTTATTTTTGGAGAGTAAGGATACCTTGTTAAACAAGGACATAGACATCTCCAAGTTAGTTGTGTACATACAGCAGATTGAGAAAAAAAGAAGAAACAAGCAGAGATATAGGAAAGGAAGAACAAGATGTTTAGATTTTCTGAGTAGGTTGATGGTTAACAGCAAATTGGCAGGGATGGTGTTAAGTGTTCCAAGAAGAAGTAGGGCAATTTTGGGTCTTACTCCATGGCTAGTGCTCCCTACCCAAAGTCATCGGGTGAAAGGCAATTTTATGGTTGCAAAAATTATAGAGCATAAGATGCCCAATCTTAGGATACTGGGGCCTAATCAGCTCCATCCTAGTCACCCTATAGATTTTGTGGTGTATTGTATCGGGGTTATCGTGATGAAGGAAAGGATAAATGCTTCAACATTGATCATCTAGGGTATATGCTTAAAAATTGTCTAGTTGGTAAGGTTACCACTGGGGAAAAAACATTCCTGTTGCCTCTTCAGCAGCTCCAACACCAAAAGGTGCACCATCTGGCTGCGACACTGTTCAAAATTGTCTTTACGCTCTTACTACCTGTTAGGAGTCTGATGCATTGTTTGATATTATTAATTGTATGTTTAACCTTTTTTCTTATGATGTGCACTGTTTAATTTATCTGGGGTCCACTCTTTCCTATGTGACACCATTTATGGTTGTGCATTCTGGTTTTGGTCCTGAGTGTATTTCAGACCCTTTTAATATTTCTACCCCGATGGGTGACTCTATGGTTGCTAAGAGAGTCATTACGGGTTATGTGGTATCTGTGGGTAGTCGAGTGTCTTTGTTGGATCTATTTGAATTAGTCATGGTTGATTTTGGTGTCATATTTGGGATAGATTGGATACACCAGTGCTATGCTTCTCTAGACTGTTGGACCCATATGGTCATCTTTAAATTCCCAAATGAGCTGGTTACTAAGTGGTAGGGTGGTTCTCTAGATCCTAAGGGGAGGTTATTATCATATCTTAGAGCCCAGAAATTAATTTCCAAGGAATGTCTCTATCATGTATTCTAAGTTAAAGGCTCTTACTCGGAGGACCCTTCTTTACAGTCTGTCCCAGTGATGACTAAATTTTATGAGATTTTCCTTGATGACCTTCCTCGTGTTCCTCCCAATAGGGAGAATGATTTTTGGATAGATCTTGTTCTGGACACTCATCCTATTTCTTTTCTCCCGTATAAGATGGATCTAGCTAACTTAAAGGAACAACTAAAGGATCATTTAGACAAGGGTTTCATCTGTCCTAGTGTGTCTTTGTAGGATGCATCGGTTATATTCATACCCAAGAATGATGGCTCCCTTCATAGGTGTATTAATTACCAATAATTGAATAAGGTGCTGGTAAAGAATAAATGCCCTATTCCAAGGTTATATGGTTTATTTGATCAGCTTTAGGGTGCTATGTTTTTCTCCAAGATTGATCTTCGATCTAGGTATCATCAGCTAAGGATTAGGGAGGTGGATATTCCTAAGACTGCCTTCTATACCCAATATGGGAGTTAAAAATTTTTGGTTATGTCTTTTGGATTGACCGATACCCCAGTGGCATTTACGGACTTATTGAATTGACTCTTTCATCAATGTCTTGATTTGTTTGTCATTGCGTTCATAGATGATATTCTAGTGTACTCTAAGACCGCGGTGGATTATGACGATCACCTCTACATTGTGTTATAAAACCTTAAAGATTAACAGTTGTATGCCAAATTTTCAAAATATGAATTCTTGTTAAATACTATCACTTTTTTGGGTCATGTCATCTCTTGTGAAGGGATCATGGTGAATCTACAGAAAGTTCAGTGGTAAAGAAGTTGCCTAGGCCTACTACTCCAACCAATATTCGAAGCTTCTTAGGTTTAACTGGTTATTACAAGAGGTTTATGGAAACTTTTCAACTATAGCTTCCCCAATTACTAAGTTGACTCAGAAGAAGGTAATGTTCTCATGGTCTGATACGTGTGAGGGTAGTTTTGGGAATCTGAAGGATAAGCTAACTTAGGCACCGGTCTTGACATTGCCCAAAGGACCTAATGGGTTTGTTGTCATTTATGATGTGTTCCATGTAGGTCTTGTTTGCGTCTGATGCAGTATGTCAAGGTGCTAGCTTATGCCTCTAAACAGTTAAAGGTGCATGAGAAGAATTATCCAACTCATAACTTCGAGCTATTGATTATGGTTTTCGCATTGAAAATCTGGCATTACTAATTGTATAGAGGGTATGTGGACACCTTTTCAATTCATAAGAGCCTGCAATATGTGTTTACTTAGAAAGTGTTTAACCTTAGGCAAAAGATATGGCTTGAGCTGTTCAAAGAGTATGATATGAGTCTTCACTTCTATCCAGGTAAAGCTAATGTGGTTTTTTATGCTCGTAGTAGTTTATCCATGGGAAGTCTAGCTCATGTGGATAAGGGAATACGAGAATTGGTAAAAGATGTTTACCTTTTCGCTAACCTTGGAGTTTGCCTCTTAGACTATGAGGATGGTGGTATGTTTGTTCAGGAGGTTGTGAAGTCATTCCAGGGTGATGAGGTAAAGGAGAATAAAGTGTTAGATCCTATCTTGATGAGAATCAAGGGTGATGTAGGTGGTCAGAAAGTAATGGCTTTTGAGGTCAGTGGTAATGGTACCTTATGGTACCAAGAAAGATTGTGCATTCCAGATGTGGATGGATTGCTAGAGAGAATCTTAGCCGAGGCACATTAGTAGAATTATGTTATTCATCCTGGTTCGATAAAAATGTATCATGACCTTAAGGAAATGTATTGGTGGAACAATATGAAGCGAGATATGGCTAGTTTTGTGGCAAAGTGTATAGTATGCCAACAAGTGGAAGTTGAGAACATGAGGCCCGGAGGCTTATATCAAGAAATTAAGTTACTTATGTATAAGTAGAAAGTGATCAACATGTATTTTGTTTACCGGTCTTCCTAGATCTCAAGCTCAGTTCGATTCAATTTGGGTCATCATTAGTAGGATGACTAAGTTTTCTCTGTTTTTTCTAGTAAGGACTAATTTTTTAGTAGAGGATTATGCAAGGTTGTATCTCCAAGAGATTGTAAAGTTTCATGGGGTCCCCATTTTTATTATCTCAAGTCGTGGTACATAATTTTCACAACACTTATGATGGTGGTTTCAGAAATACTTAAGGACCAAGGTAAGTCTTAGTACAGCTTCCCATACGCACTTATGGGCAAGCAAAAAGAACTATTCAGACATTGAAAGACATTCTTCGAGCTTATGTGATTGACTATAGTGGTAGTTAGGTTGAGAATTTTCATCTTATAGAGTTTGCATATAATAACAGCTACCACTCTATCATTGGGATGGCTCCATTTGAGGTATTGTATAGTAGGAGGTGTAGGTTTCCTATTGGGTGGTTTGAGGTTGGTGAGGAAAATATTTTTGGCATGGATTTGGTTCACCAATCCATGGAGAAGGTGAAGGTGATTTGGGATAGGCTTAAAGATGCCCAAAGTCTCTAGAAGTCTTATGCAGATATGAGGCATCAGAAGTTAGAGTTTGAGGTTGTAGATAGGCTGTTCTTGAAGGTGTCTTTTATGAAGGGAGTGATGTGGATTGGGAAGAAGAGGAAGCTCAGTCCCCAGTATGTTGGTCTGTACTTAGTTCTGAGAATGGTTGGCAATGGTTTGTATGTGTTGGAGTTGACTTTTAGTTTGAGCTCCATCCACCAAGTGTTCCATGTTTCTATATTGATAAAGTGTGTGGATGATCGGTCACAAATTATTCCTATCAAGGATATTGGTATTTCTGATTTTGTCTTATAAGTAGGCCCTAATTAAAATTTTACTTAGGCAGGTTTGATGGTTGCAGACCAAGGACATAGCTTTGGTAATGGTTCTATAGAGGAACCACAAGGTGGAAGAGGATGCATGAGAAGATGAAAAGGGCATGAAGTCCAAGTTTCCATTCCTATTTCCCATTCCAAAAAATTATACTTAAGGTATATATTGTTCTTAACACTTTCTTGGTTAAAGGTAGATTTTGAATTCCTTGGTAATCTATTTTTGGTCTTAAAGGTAAAGGTAAAGATGTTTGGGGGTTTAATCATGCTAAGGACTTCCTTATCCCATCATTTGAGGACAAATGATCCAAATGAGGGAGTATTGTAACACCCTGGGTTTTTACCCTTGTATATTTCCTGAGCTTTGAGCTCATGTCCTACTGACGACTTAACCATATGATTTATATGGTGTGGGTATGGGTAAGGTATTCCTAGTCATTAGGTCTATAGTAGGTGGTTATTGGGTTTTCGATCATCATAACGACTTGGTGGTATGATTCGTTAGGGATGGTGACGAGTTGTTAGGATGAAATTAACCAAAATATTAACTTAGTGATTTGACTTGACTCTAAGTACGAGTATCTCACCAGGAGCCGTGAGGATAGGTTACGAGCGGTAGGATTGAGTCATATGTTGTCCTCCATCCAATTCTCTCAGCATTTGTCCTGGATATAACTAGACCATACGAGTCATATAGTCTGGTAACATGTGGGATTATAGAGTCGTATGGTGGATAGTGTATGGGTGTCCAACTCACTGGCTTGTTGACGACTCAAGGGTATGAGTTGTATGTTGTGGTCATGAGTCAAAGGGCTCGACTCGTAAAGACCTGTGACTTTTTTATAGTTTTAAGTTGAGGGCATTCTGGATATTTCCCCCCTTAACTCCCTTTGACACCACGACTTAAAACACCCTTTTGGACTTTATTAACATATTATTCCTAATAAGACACTTCCAAATTCTCTCTCAAAATCCATGTTCAACCAAAATCTAGGGTTTCATCCAGATAATCAACTAAATCTCTCAAGGGTGATTTTTCTTCGTATTTCCGGTGTCTAAGGCATACTACTCCTCCCTCATTATAATTTTAATCAAGGATATGTTTTAATGTATGGTTATAGTTTTGAAATAAAGGTTGGGGGTTTTGGGATATTCATGGTTGATTAATGTTTCTCATGTTTATGGTTTTCTATGTTTTAATTAAGGTTTTGAACATGTGGATGCAAGGTAATGGTGATTTAATTGAGGGGTCATGGTCGAGCCCCAAATTTGATGACTTTAGTTTTGATAATGACATACCCTGAACTTATTTGTTAAATTGACAACTAGAATGATATTGTCACCAATTTGAAATTGTGTTTTTGAACTAAAGCTTTTGGATAACCTTGGAAATAACAAATGAAGAACTTATAAATGTGTGATGGTCGTAAATTGAATTAGATTGAAAACCTTGCGGGGTACATGGAATTCCCCCAAGTGATTTTAATAATGGAGTCTGTGAGATACAAGGGAATCCCCTAAGGGTTGACTAATGACATTACTTGCAAGCTATAGTCTGTATGACGATACCAATTTATAATTCCTTAACAATTGACTCTTTGAATTGGTGGTTTAGTTATGCTTAAAAGGTTTAAATATGCAATAATGGTGGGTTGTGAAAGCTAGCCCAAAAATTGTGAGTTCGATGGACGGACACTGGAAACTCATGTTTGTCGATGTAAGGTTTGGTTAAGGTAACCATGTACATGATATCACACTTATATTTTGGGGGATGTACTAGTCATCCCAGGTTTTTCCATTGTTAGTGTGGCTAATATGTACTGGGGTAGGGGGAGCTGAACCCATATAGCCTATGAGTCGATTTTAGGATGGTTAAGCTACACATCCCAGGTTAATGATTTAAATTCATTCTAAACCTTGTTCCCAATCCCGACATGATATATATATATACACATGTGATTGCATATGGTTTATACATATATATACATGTGATTGCATATGGTTACTTAACTTGGTTTTGAATGGTGGCATTAATTCATCTTTATTCCTAAGTACAAGCTAGCATTCACTCCGTTAACCGTCTTCGGGCGTTGTATCACAACCTGATATAGAAACTAGCCATACTACCATTCCTCCTACTCAGTGAATTGGAATCGTGGACAACTTTGAGTCGGATTGAAGTGGTGAGCTTTCATACTCCAAAAGGCTCCATTTCATGCTATGGACTTCTTTTCACTATTGTTATTTCTTTGGTTTTTGTATGGATATGGTCGGGGGCCTGTCCCTATTGAATATTCTTTAATTTTGCTAAGAGGCTTTGTCGAACTACTATTGGCATAAGCGGTGTTGGTAGTAGTCTTAGCATCGGTATTGGTATTGTCATTTGGATAGGTATTAGTTGTATATTTGTTGATGAATGTTTAATTATGGTTATAGACATACTTTATTATCTTTAGATTATTATCATTTTATCTTGTTATAGGTATGGAAATTCATCCGACATAGGTTTTAGGGTGGTTAACGATGGGATATTGGGGGTGGTCTCCGATCCTGGTTGGACTTGAGATACCCGATATGATAAGGCCCTTGTTCGGGTCGCGTCAGATTATGACCCTTGTCCCTATCTCAACATCCTATATATATATATATACATATATATGGTTTTTGT
This sequence comes from Capsicum baccatum var. pendulum, assembly GCA_030864225.1. Taxonomy (NCBI): domain Eukaryota; kingdom Viridiplantae; phylum Streptophyta; class Magnoliopsida; order Solanales; family Solanaceae; genus Capsicum; species Capsicum baccatum. The sequence continues at coordinate 171,386,916 of CM061561.1, read as the reverse complement.
GCATATGGTTTAGACTTGTTTTGTTTTGGAAATACGATTACTTTGTCACTTTCCCTAAGTTACTTGTTAGTGCTTACCCTACCTACTGTCTCTAGACGTTGCATTGTTTTATGATGTAGGTTCTGAGGGTTTTTTTTGTTACTCTTATGTAGCGTTAGGTGGTGTGGTTCATCAGTTGATTTGTTATGAAGTGGTTAAACTCCATCTTTTGAAAAGACCTGCTATTTCATTAGGTTTCTTTTTAGATTAAGAGAATTGTGATCTTTCTTTAGTCATGGCTAGGGGCATGTCCCTACCTAGTTTGGAATTCTTGTTTTAGAGGCTTTTGTGGACAAATGTGTGTTGGTTATTTATTTAGATTTATTGTTCCTATTTGTTTTAATCATTTTTTCTTATCATCCTGTGTGGTTGTCTTTCATTGTATTCTTTTACTATGTTCTATATCTTAGGCAAAAGGGGTGGTCTCCTGCTCTCGGTGGGCTTGAGATACCCATCATCACTAAGCCCTAGTTCAGGTCATGACAACTTTGTTCGAATATGGAGTTTATTTATGCTTATTTCCTTATATTCATTTCCTACATGTAATAGTTTGTTATGCTTTGTATTAGCTTAACATATCCCCTTTAATATTCAAACTATGTTTGACCTGATTTAACGAGAATGGGATACGCAGGAGTCCTATGTCGGCTTCAGTCAACCCTTCAGGAAAATTAATCTTTTCCTTTATTTATGAACTAAGTTTTACCTAAATTCCAAAAAATGGGATATGTAGGCAGACTATGTCAGCTTTGGTCAATGCTTTAGGAAATTTTATATTTCCCTTTTATGTACTCACTACATTTGATCTAAATGAATGGGAAACCTAGATGGCCTATGTCAGCTTCGGTCAACCCCTTAAAAAATCTATCCTTCCCTTTTATATTTGAACTACCTAATGACCCGAATTCCGAAAAATGGGATACCTAGGTTACCTTTTTCAGCTTTGTTAAATCCATTAGAATTTTCCATATTCCCTATCATAGTCCTGAATTATGTTTGACCCGATTCCCATATCACAAGGATACATAGCCACCATAAAAAACTCAGTCATATCACTTTAGGAAATAGAAATTGCATTTACGAGAAGAAATCTCAAAAATTCAAAATAAGAAGATCCATCCTTCAGCATCCAAAATGAAAGGTCAAAGTGAAGTATTCCACTGAAATGAACTTTAAGAAGAGTTTCATGATCCCCACATAGTCAACAACTCAAGACCTATCTCAAAAGCATTTAATAGGGGTAAAAATTTTGAGGATGATCTCAAAATTTCCACCAAGGCTTCATTCATGGGTTCAAACTCTTAGAATGCCCCAATATTAGGTGATCTCAATTTCTTCTAGTTTGGAAGAACTATGTTTGATCTGAGTTCTCTTGAAATGAGATACATAGTGCCATATATACTCGGTCCTATCACTTACGAATTGGAAACTGGGCAGAAGCTTTGAGAAGGAATCTTAAAAATTTCTAAATAGAAGTTTGTCCTTCAATAAATTCAAAATAGAGAATCTCAATATCCCAGGAGAGATTAGGACTCACCTCAAGATGTCTAACTAGGGCCAAATATTTTAGGAGGACCTCAAAATGTCACCGAGCTTCATTCATGAGTTCAAACTCCAAAAAATACCCAACACTAAGATCAACATCAACTTCAAAGAAATATCCAGCTACAACAAAGTCCAAGTGAATCAATCCTCAACTATGTTAGATTTTTAAAAAAACTCATCTCCCAAATAAAATATTGAAAGTCATCGAGAGCTCACCAATAAGTGGCAGGCGTGTCATGCCTTAAACTAAGGAAGTTCTTTGACCTATTAAATGACATGACAAAATATGCATAAATTCTTCCACATCCTTTCAAAATTAGTTTTTATAAATCCAGATTATTTGAAAAAAATTCTCTTCTTTAAATTGTTAAACTAATTTTCTCCTACATTTACAAATTGGGGGAGTTAATTCAAGCATCCAAAGATGAAAACCATACAGTGATGATAAGAGTCCAAAGAAGTTGAGCACCTGATGATGACAAACGCTCGAAGAATTTTGAGAAAGAAGTTGAAGCTTAATGGAGGTCAACAAAGATCAGTTTCATAAAAACAAATTTTCTATGGAAGAATCTTAAACTAAGAATGAAGAGGATAATCAAAAAACTCTAACCATTTGGCATATCTCTAAATACCCCAAATTGGAAAAGAAGAGCTAAGACACTATAAAAATAAATTCAAAGTGGCAGATCATTCTAGAACTAACTATCATTTTGTGGTTGTTGAGATCAATAGATGAGGAGTAAACAATGACATACTTGTCAAAGCCCCAACAAATCATAGTATCATAACAAACACATATGTTTTGAAATGGTTTTTAGCTATGCATTCAAAAAGGATTTAGTTATTCATTTTTCATTAGAAAGACCTTTAATTTCTCTATTCCATCTCAAAAAAGGGAAGTTAATGACAAATAAAGTTGTTTACTCTATGTTAGGAATGTTTCACTTAAAATTTCCTTTCTTAAAGTCTATGTTAATGACAAATAAAGTCAGCATGATAGAGCAATCAAATGGATCGACCAATAACCTTTTTCTTCTATCCATGACCCAATTATGGATCAAAAACTAACATATCAAGCTTAAAAGTGGCATTTATGGTTGTTCCAAAAAATGGCGTCCAGTCATCCATTTAGACCCAAAATAACCTCTTGTTTAGCTATCCCTTGAAGAAAAGTTTGACATTTGGAAATGTCATTTATCTTGTGAATGCATTCACTGAAACTTTGTCTAAGTTTGATTATGTTAGCAAGAAAAACTGAAACAAAGTATACTAACTATTTAACTTGAGTGCAGGCACATACAAAAGACTTGACACGATAAAGCAGTCAAAGTGTGGTTCAACCATTTATTTCCCTCTAAAATGACTTCTTGTTTAGTTATTCACCTTAAAAGAGGATGATGTTTCCGAATGAAGTCATTTATATTGTGAAAACTTTCTCAAAAGGCTGTTCCAAAATTAAACTATATGTGCTAGCAAAAGTTACATTGTGTTATTAATGATTTATCTTAAGTGAAGGTTCTAAAACCGTCAATATGTCAACAAAACCGTCAAGGTAATGTTTCTAAAACTACCATGTATATCATTTAATTCATCTTTGTCTACTATCCCTTCGACGAGTACACTTATATCCTATCAATGGATTTTTATTAGTTCCTATAACGAACCTAAGTGACTATCCCTATGATGGCCATGCTTATATCTTATTGATGGATTTTTATTAGTTATATTGATGAATATATATGACTATAAGCTTATATCCTATCAATGGATTTCTACTATTTCCTCTAATGGACATGCTTATACCCTATCAATGGATTTCTATTGGTTTGTCTAATGAACCAGCATTACTTCCCTCTAACAGACTTATTATATCCTAACAATGATTATTGGTTCCTCCAATAAACCTATATGACTGTCCCTCTAACGGATATGCATAAGTCCTATTAATGGATTTCAATTGGTTTCTCTAACAAACCTACATGATTGTCCCTCTGATAGACATTCTTATATCCTATCGACGAATTTCCTATTGGTTCCACCAACAAACATACACAAACATCCCTCTAATGGACATACTTGTATTCTATTTATGGATTTATGTTTGTTCCTTTGATGAACCTACACAACTATCCCTCTGATGGACATGTTTGCATCCTATCAGTTGATTTTTTCTATTTCTATAATAAACATGCTTATATCCTATCAATGGGTCTTTCTTAGTCCTAGTGATGGATTGATATTTATTTTTCAAATTTATCAATGGATCTTTATTCGTCCTACCAATGGAAAAGTATTTATTTAGCTAATTTTATCAATGGATATTTATTTATCCTTCTAAGGAATTGATACTTATGTTAGGAATGCCTGTATGTCACTATCCAAAGATAGAAAACAAAAATGAATTCGCAAAAGTTAGTAGTCCAAAGGACATCTATTAGTTCCATTGTCTAAAATAAAATAAGTGAGCAAGAATACCAAAAATTTATAGCTTGGAGGTTATGTATAATTCACAACAATACACAAAATTAGATAGTGTCCAAGATCTCCCAAAAGTTGATAGTCCAAGGTTCATTCATAAGTCACAAGAATATGTAAAATTAAAAAAAAAAAGTCAAATACTATCAAAATTTAACAGTCCAAGGGTTATCTATAAGCCGCGTCATATCAAAAGTTAATTATGTGCATGACTACCCAAACATTGGAAATTCAAGGGAAATTTATAAGTCATGTTCTGTCCAACAATGGATAAAGTTGTTGAATTACCCAAAGGGTCCAAATTTAAAGGATATCTATAAGCCACCTCTCATAAAAAGTCAGATAATGTGCAATCTTACTTGAAAGTTGAAAATTGAGGGACATATGTAAGTTGCCTCTTATTCAAGTTGGATGATCTGCAAGATTTCCCAAAGATGACAATTTGACGGATATATATAATTCTAGTCAATACGGATGATGTGCAAGACTTACCTGAAGGCATATGATCAACAAAAAGTTGCAGGGACCATTCTCAAAATATCAACAAGCAAGAGAGCCAACCCATTTTGAAAAAAATATGCAATCACCAAGAGGTCCATCATATCCAACTACCAAGAGGGGTTTTATAGATATTATTGTGAAAATTTGTTATCTTCCAAAATAGGGACAAGAAGAGGATAACATCAGTTTTTCAGAAATCAGCCCATCCGAAGGTATTATGAGAGAATTGTCTACCCTTTATTAGTTAAATTCTCTATTAAAAATCTAATTTTTAGGTTTTGTTGAGTGGATAAGAGATATTTGCAGACTAAAAATACAGATCAATACAAGAAAAATCATCTAAGAAGATGAAGAGAATTAATAAACTTATCTAATAAAGTGTCATTTATAAAGTATGATGAAGGTTTTGCTAATAGACGTAGTACAACATGAAATTGAGGTCAAGATACTATCTCTCTATGCTGAATTAATTTACTACTAACAAAATTGTTTCAAGAATTTGTCGAGACCATCCAAAATGGTTGAAAATCTCAAATCAAAGCTATAGGTATGGACGACTCGAGAAAGCATGCTGCACAACTTTCCCTTTCTTTAAATTAGGGACATACACCTAAAAATTTAGAAATTATGTTAATGTAGCTTATATTTATAGGTGTGATGGCCCCAATTTTTGTAGTTGAGATAGTTACAAGTTTTTTCTTCCCATCTCAATTGTTCATCACACATCCTGAGATAAAGGTTGTCTTTGCATAAAATACTACTTTTTGTACCTGTTAAGTCAAACTACAAGAAGTTAGACTGCCTAAATACCAGGGATGTGTAAATCGGGCTCTCTTTTGAAAACTCGGCAAAATTCTAAACTCTGCACAATCTCCTCATTAACCAGCTTTTTGGTGTCTCCATAATTTGAAAATGGATAGCTTTTGAATTTTAAGAAAATTATGCTTAGAATCAAGAATTTTGAACTACAAGTGGCCTAAGTTCTAATATAACCTAAAATATGTCGGAAACTTGATACTGGAGTTCAGCCATAATTTCCTAAAATTTTTGTGAAAACAACTGCATTCAAGAGATGAATCAATGATCGGTCAAAATTAGGGACATCAAACTTCATGTGTCCAAGGTTACTAGCATTCACCCAATCTAAAGGGAGGTGGATATGGTTGACATCTAATTTTTTCCTCCACAAATTATTTTTATTTTTTGAGTTTCTTCAATTCTAAATAAAATTAGAATAATTGATTTATTAGAATAAAGAATTTTCTAAAAAAAATTCTTGATTTAATTTTATCATTTTAAATAACAAGTATGCATCCTCATATTCAAATATAAGAAATCTTATGATTTTTTTATTTTAATAAATACATCTTACCAAAACTAGCTTTTGATCAGAGTTCGCCTTTTAAAAATTAATTTCATTAAGGTTAATATGATTTAAATATATTTTGTCTCAAAATAAATTATTTTTAGAAGATAATTATTTATATTTTGTTAAATCAAGAAGATCATAATTGGATTAACTGTTAGTTTGTCAGAATTTTTTGTTAATTTAAGTCAATTGCTAAATTTGGTCAAGTTCTCAATTTAATTTAGCCACAATGTCAATGCAATTGACCATCCTTGGATTTAATTTTTGTTATTTTTTCTAAACAAATCTGGTTATTTTTTAAATGGCCTAAATCTATCCTATATATCTTAATCACCTACCTAACATAGACCATCTAAAATGACCCAATATACCTACCCTTAATGTCACAACCCAAACGTTGAGGCCATGAAGGCACATATCTCGATCAAGCATTGGTAGGTCAGCTAAACCCCAAAAAGATATAATTAGAAAAATAAGTCAGTATGAGACTTCTATCAGGGTGTTAGTCCATAGTATTTAAATAACATAAGTATCTGAATGAAATACATAAATTCCCAAGGCCTGGGTCATAAGTGTGATGAAAATATAATAAAAATCCAGAACTGAATAATGGAAAAGTCTATCTTTGAAATCAAATAAGGATAAATAAGATAAGATGAAGACCAAAAGTTTTTCCCAAATACTAGAGCATCGGTACCTCAAAAAATTATCTTTTCCTTACACCAGTTATCCAATAGATATCACATTTATACTAGGATATTAACCTAAAGGGTACAAAATTAGGAGTGAGTATGATCCACTTGTATTCATTAGGTATAATAGGCCAACTAAGCAAAGTAGCAAACTAAACAAGTAATGGATACTATGAGCATGTTTCCACCTTCATACAAAAAAGTTTCCAAATGGTACCCACATTGTATCTCGTAATAATTTCTATAATATAATATAGGATATTAATAACTACACGTGAAAATATAAGGAAAGCTAACCACACGACAACAAACACAAGGAAAGTACAGTGATGTAATTGAATACAATAATGGTTGAATGCTAATGACTGTTATTCATTATATGACTTTTTGTAGATACCTTTCAAGCCCCAGTAATTCTAGACAGGACCTAGGGAAAGGGTGTTGGCATACCATGTACTTTTATAGTCCCAATCTTCCTTGCCTGCAAATGACCTCAACTAAGGATTTTCCAAATATCATAATCAACTTTGCCTACATGTGACCTCAGCCAAGGGTTTTAAAAATATCAAAATCAACCTTACTGGTGAGTGACCTTGGCTTCGGGTTCTTATAAAATATTTTCTTTTCCTTAAAAATTAGTGTTCATCAATGGAACGAGTATCATGAATATATATAGATGAAATAAGAATGAAATTCTCACAACCAGTCAGTATGAAGATAATAACCAATTTATTATAGGTATAAATGAGCCTAGAATCAACTCAATATATCAATAATTCATGATATATAAACCCTTGATCGGCACTACTCGATTAATTAGTCATGTAATTTATTAGTAATATCTCATCAAATTACTTTCTCATGCATCATGTAACACCCCGAGCCTGGTACCTGGAATGCTACACGGTGCCCATGACCCCAAAGGACCATAAGCTAACCTATAAGTGTTATCTGTAACTAAGCATTGCATAATATACTGTATAAATGCAGAATATAAGTTGTAAGGCCGTAAGGTTTAAAACTATAACATGTATGATAAAACAATATCTGGATGGGGTATAGAAATACCCAAAATTAAATTGAACTATCTGAACATACTGTAGCCTGAAAGCCTCTAAACTGTCTGAAAACTGTGGAGTTAATGAGACATGTCCCAAACTAACTCCGAACTACTAAAATAAACTAAGTATTGAATAAATAAAATAATCAAATAATAAAATCCTCTAATGATGAGGACTCACTGCTGACTCTGACTGCTGAAACTGGAATGTTACTGATGCTCTAGAGCTCATGCTTCTGAACCTATAGTATAAAAACACCATAGCACAAATGCGTTAGTATGATCAAATATAGTGGTATGCAAGTGAGGTAGGCTGAATGCAAAGGGTTCATATGCATGAACAATACTAACTGACTGTATAACATGAACGTGAGAATACATGCATGGATAAGTAACGGATACTGAATACGTGGTAATACTGACTGCTGAGTCTGAATGCTAATAACATGAGCTACTGATAACTGAAATAACTAATACTGAGTGACTATATCTGACAGTTATGATTCATATGAAACTAGTTGAGTTCCATACTGTACTGAGTGACTGTATCTGACAATCCTAATATCTAAAAACTATCTAAGTTTTATTACTAAGACTAAGGGACTGTATCTGACAGTCCTAATTCTGTAACAATAACTGTGGGAGAATTCATCAAATCGACATGCCCTTAATAATCTATTATAGATAAGTTGGGGTCCAATCTATAACCCCAATTTGAAGGGTGTCAATACCGCGCCACTGGTAAGGACAAGCTGTGAGTGATCACTCATATAGCAGGTACTTAAAGAGGAATGGTGGGACCCTCATATATAGGTTAAGCCACCTCATCTACCCTCAAAATAGCAGGTTTGATGTCTCTACCTACAGTGGTTGCATAGTTCTGGAGCTCAAGGACTACTTCTAAGAATCACACCATCTAATAATAGGTGAGTTCCCATCTTTGGGCTCACTCAGTGATGAATTTTACTCCCATCTAAATAGACACTGTACATGATTAACTGAACTGAACTGGATTGAGTTTCTTGGGTTCTGTGGCTGACGAAATACTAATGAGATTTACTGAATTACTGAGCTTTCTAAGATTACTGGGATTATGGAGTTTTCCTGAGTCACATGACAGACTGAGTTCTATGGTTCATGGCTTGATTGAGAATATCTTGAAAACATGACACTGGCTCTAGGCGTACAACTATATTTTTCAGGTAAAAGTACCCCCAGGACTCGATAGTATGAAAATGACAACACATGACACTTCTTGACACATGACCATAGTCAATAATTTATAGTACAATCATTTGGGATTTCCTTATAGTATTTGCATATCATAAGCTTACACATGAACAGTTATTGCGTGCTATCATAACGTAATTTCACGAATCCATACTTATGAGCATTCCACTAAATTGTTACAAGTCATACATTTAGCATGGGAGTCAATTTGAACATGTGGTTGCATCATGAGTTCATCATATAAATAACAAATAGGTCATAAAATACAACTCTCATTCACTTAGGAATTTTAACAAACACATGGAAGGCATAACCTTTTCTAGGGCATAACTTGACAACTAATACATGATGTATATATAAAATACTTCATTGTTTAATTATTTCAATCCACATACTAACGTGATGTTATGAGAATTCAATAATGATTCAATATTGGAAATCATATCACAACATAGACATGCGTACAATCAAACCCACAATATGAAATTCAAAATTTATATTTGAAAAAGGTTTCTTGAGCTTCATGGGTGAAAGGAACCTATGAATCAACACTTTACATACCTTAGAACATAAATCCTGAAGGGTTCTTGAGAGATTCTTGTTCCTTGCCCTTGAATTTTGAAACTAGGGTTTCCTTGCATTTGAGAGAAAATGATGAACTTTGAGGCAACTTGAGTAAATAATGTGATATTTAGGTCATTTAGGGATTAATTTCTTGTTTGGTGTTAACCTGGATCATGGTAAAATGACCTATTTACCTTTAAAGATGCAACCATTTAATGACTAAAAACTGAGCATCGACGCTATATGTGATGCAGCACCTCAATGGCATCGATGCAATACACAATGCATCACGCTATGATCATGCCAGGACTCAATTCTTTTGGCTCTGGCAACCTATAACAATGTTAACCAATGCGATTGGCGATGCGGGCCGCCAAGATCGCATTGGTCCACTATTTTAGGACTCTGAATGTGGTTTAAACGAGTTTTAAAAAATCTGAAACCTGTCTGGGAACACTTATTGACCTTCCTAATCATGAATATAAAAAAAAATGTAGAACATTTAATAATATTAAGGTCGCATAATATTGGAAACTTTTGAAGGCTAAAAAAACTATGTTTGGAAACTTAGCTAGAATTTTCTAAGTATGGGACCCCCTTAACAAGCATAAATGGACTGAATTAAGCTTAGGATTTTGTGGGGTCTTATAATATCTCCCCCTTGAGAATATATACCCTCGAATGAGACTAACTAAGATGGGAGAAATGATTAACTAAAGTATATACGGAACATGAACAACTGAAACATGAGTACATGTCTAACATTACTGATTTACTGAGAGTTATTTTGAGCATGCATATCTGATGCATGATTTCATGACTGAGCTGATACATAAATGAATGACTGGGACTTATGATAACAAAGTTTCTTATCATGAGAATGCATATTTGATGCATGAATAACTGACTCATGAATACATGACTCATGAATGCATGACTAATCACGCATATTTGATGCATGAATACATGACTGAACTGACTCATGAACATGCGAATGAACAAGTACTAGTAAAGATACCAAGTTTTTAATGAAAATTGAGCATGGAATTTAATATCAAGTTTGTAACTAGAATTTGAACATGAGACTAAATAATCTTAAGGAAAGCTATTACCTTGGGCTGAGCCTGAATATGCGGAAAAAAGATGAAGATACTTGGTTTGCATATCTTCTTCTGCTTCCCAAGTAGCTCTCTCAACGGACTGATTCTTCCAAAGCACTTTGACTAGAGAGACCTCTTGTTCCTCAGTCTACGAGTCTGATAGTCAAGGATTTTGATTGGAATTTTTTTGAAAGAGAGGTTGTTCTGAATGTCTATGCCCTCTATAGGGACTAAAACTATTAGGTAACCTATGAACTCTCTTAAAGAAGGAGAAATGGAACACTGGATGAACTGACAAAAGATCTAAATGCAATTTAAGCTCATAAGCTAGTTTGCCAAAGTGACTGAGAATTTTAAAGGGACCGACACATTGGGGACTGAGCTTTCCCTTCTTGCCGAATCTCTTCACTCCCTTCATGGAAGAGATCTTTAAATAAATATAATCATCAATATCGAACTCAAGATCCTTTCTGAACATGTATGAACAAAAATATAAGAACATGACTGAGTCTGTAATGTGTGTCATGGACTGAGCATCATCAGCTGAACTGAGCCATTGAGTACATGGCTTACGATTGAGATTAGAGATAAAGGGTCAACCTATGGGTACCCACTACTTCAAAATAGATTCATTACGTGAAGAGGAAAATAGAGTGTCTAGGTCTTGAAACTTAGGGAGTTATAGTCTATCTCCGACTTAGGACACTATGTCCCTCGAAGAATGCTAACTTGATTGAGATATTGAGGAAAATTGAGGTGATGCACTAGGCATATGACTGTATATCTGGGAGCTGAGACTAAGATATGAAACATGGACTGAGCTGGACACACAACTATATGATTGGTCCATCTAAGAATAGTAACATTTAAGAGACTTCAGATAGTGTGACTAGATGGACAAAATAGGAAAATACATGGGCTTATCTGTCTGACTGCTGGACTAAGGTACTGGCTATTTAGACTAATTCCTACTGACTAACTCATCTGAACTGCTGACTGACCAATGGCTGAGTAACTGTTGGACATAAGCTATGGTTGGGTAATCCTAAAAGTGAACTAAGTTTCTGATCTGTATGGACTATGACGGGGGCTGAGATTATAGCTATGATGGTAATTGAGACTGTAACCGCAACTAAGACTATAACTGGGACTGAATGTTATTTTCTAATAATTGAGGTTTAGACTGGTACAAAAGTACTAAATTTTGATGGCTACGCAACTGATAACTGAAATCCATGGTCCTGTAGGACTACCTGAGTCCTTTACTGAATATAGATTACAGAACTGACACGGTAACTGAGGCTTAGGGATAAAACATCAACACCACGAATTCACCAAGGGATCTTAATTAAGGGTATTCATGACATAAATCTTAGTTTGACTAATCATAAGGAGTGGAGCATGTGTCATGTAAGCTGGGCATACTATAAATCATGCCATAAGTGTATGAGTCATGAGCTCATGACCTGAGTCTGAAGTTTTTATTCTTATGGAACATGATTCATAACACTTTGTGAACTAGAACTCCTTATCCTAGGAATTAGGAGAGTACATGAGTTTTCACTAACTTGAATGAATATAAGTGATGGTCATAGAGCTGACATGTAGGACATGAATATATATGATAATAACTTTTGGGTTTTGATATTCTGAGATGGTCTGCAGGATCACGCTCACTGTGAAAATAGACAAAAATGTCATCTGTATATACTATGATGAACATGTCCAAGTACTAGTTGAACACTTGGTTCATCAACCCCATGAAGGCTACGAGTGCATGGGTAAGACCAAAGGACGACTAAGAATTTGAAGTGGTCATACCGAGTTCTGAAACTGGTCTTTAGAATGTCACATTCTTTGAGTCTAAGTTATTAATAGCTTGATCTGAGGTCTATCTTAGAGAAATAGTTGGCACCTTGAAGTTAATCAAACAAGTCATTGACTCCGCGAAGTGGATACTTGTTATTGACTGTGACATTGTTGAGCTGGTCGTAGTTTATACACATTCTGAGAGAATCATCTTTCTTGCATCCGAATAAGACTGGTGCACCCCATAGAGACACACTGGGTCTAATAATCCCTTAACTAGGAGATCCTTCAACTATTCTTTCAATTTTCTGAGTTCTGCTAGTGCCATTCTGTATGGAGGAATAGATATAGGCTGAGTATATGGAAGAAGGTCTATGCTGAAGTTTATTTCCCTTTTAGGAGAAATTTTTAGAATATATTTGGGAAAGACATCTGAATATTCATTCACTACTGGAACTGATTAAAGATCAGGAGTTTCAGAACTAGAGTCCCTAACTCAAACAAGAAGATAAGCATATCCTTTAGATATCATTTTCCTAGCCTGTAGTTAGGAAAAAAGCTGACCCCTAAATACTGAAGTACTACCCTTCCACTCTAGGACAAGTTCATTCAGAAACTGAAACTGGACAATTCTATTTCTGCAGTCGACTGTGGCATAGTAGGAATGAAGCCAATCCATGCCAAGAATGACATCAAAATTAGTCATATCTAATTTGACTAAGTCTGCTGAAGTGACTTTCTGAGATACCATAATCGGACAGTTCCTATATACCCTTCGGGCTATGATAGTTTTACCCACTGTGGTAGAACTTGCGAAGTGTTCTACTAGAATTTTAGCACTGACTCCGAAATCAACTACTATATAAGGAGTAACAAAAGACAAAGAGGCTCATGGATATAGCAAAGCATAAATATGCAAGTGAAAGATCAGTAATAAACCAGTGACCACATCAGGAGAATTTTCCTGATCCTGTTAGGACTGAAGAGCATATTATCTGTTTGGGCATTTCCCACTAGTGGCACTGGAGGTGGCAACCAGCTGATTTGGGTAACCAAACTGAGCTGAGAAATGGTTATTTTGGCTTCATGGACCAGCCTTAGGATAGTATCGGACTTTGTGACATAACTCTCCATACTCGTAACACACATCACTGTCGGATCTATATATACCCTTATGATATTTGCCATAAGTCTGACAAAAAGGATGGGTTCAGGCACTGCTAACACCACCCTGAGGTTTAGCACCTGGCGCCCTATCTCTGAATTTAGGGATCGGAGCACTAGTCAAGGGAGGAACTAGAATCGAAGACTTTGGGCAGAACTGATAATAGTTACCATCCTCTGACTTAGGCTGAGCAAAATTGAGATTACCTGGTCTTGCTCTCTTATTTTCTCTTTTCCTTTCTTTATACGCTTTCCCACCTCAATCTGCTGGGCATGAATCATATGCCTGGGTGGGGAAATAGACTACTAATTGCTCTAATCTAGTATTGAATAAGATAAAGTAAGAGAGTCAATTCTGAATTCTTCATGAAAGATATGCTCGTCCAGGGAATCTTCCTGAATGGGCGAAGGTGCCGACTGAGTCTCGGTTCTTATTTAGTTAGTCTTTTTAGGAGATATGTTCTGTAATAAAAGGGAGAATGAATTATACTAGGAGTTAAATTTGGGCCCATTCTCACTGGCACGACATGAATACTAAAAGAGGGGAAATTAATCCTAAATCATCTCATAACCTCCTATCCATAAGTGTGGTACACAACACACCTATGCACAAAACTCTTGTAGATACACCTTTTCAGAGTTTCTAAGACATTTTTGAACCTTAGGCTCTGATACTAAGTTTGTAATGCCCCGAGTCTGGTACCCGAAATGCTACACGGTTCCCATGACCATGAAGGACCACAAGCTAACCCATGACTAATATTTGTAACTGAGCACTGCATGATATACTGTATAAATGTGGAATATAAGTTGTAAGACCGTAAGGTTCAAAACTGCAACATATCTAATAAAACAATAACTGAATGGGATATAGAAATACCCAAAAGTAAAATCAACTATCTGAACGTACTATAGTCTGAAAGCCTCTAAACTGTTTGAAAATTGTAGAATTGATGGTACATGTCCCCAAATAACTCCAAACTACTAAAACAAACTAAGTACTGAAGAAAAAAAATAATCAAATAATAACATCCTCAAATGATGAGGACTTACTACTGACTCTGACTGCTAAAACTGGAATACTACTGATGCTTTGGAGCTTGTGCTTCTGAACCTATGGTATAAAAACACCATAGCACAAATGCATCAGTACGATTAAATAAACTAGTATACAAGTGAGGTAGGTTTAATGCAAAGGGTTCATATGCATGAAAAATACTAATTGACTGTATAACATGAATATGAAAATACATGCATGGATAATTAACTGAAACTGAATACGTAGTAATACTGACTACTATGTCTGAATGCTGATAACATGAGCTACTGATAATTGAGATAACTGATACTGAGTGACTGTATCTAATAGTCTAGATTCTGAGAAAACTAGCTGAGTTTTGTACTGTACTGAGTGACTGTATCTGACAATCCTAATATCTAAAGAATTATCTAAGCTCTATTACTAAGACTAAGTGACTGTATCTGACCGTCCTAATTCTATAACTAAAATTGTAGGAGAATTCATCTAACCGACATGCTTCTAATAAGCTATTAGAGCTGAGTTGGGGTCCAATCTGCAACCCCAATTAGAAGGGTGTTAATACCGCCCCACTAGTAAGTACAAGCTGTGAGTGATACCTCATAAGCAGGTACTCAAAGGAGAATAGTGTGAACCTCATATAAAAGGTTAAGCCACCCCATCTACCCTCAAAATAGAAGGTTTGTTATCTTAACCTACGCTGGCTACATAGTTCTGGAGTGCAAGGACATCTTCTAAGAATCACACCCTATAATAACAGGTGATTTCCCATTCTTTGGCTTACTCAGTGCTGAATCCTACACCCATCTTAATTGACACTGAACATGACCAACTGAACTAAACTGAACTGAGTTCCTTGGGTTCCGTTGCTGATGGAATACTACTGAAATTTACTGAATTACTGAGCTTTCTGAGATTACTGGGGTTACTAAGTTTACTTGAGGCACATGACTAACTGAGTTCTATGGTTCATGGCTTGATTGAGATTATCTTGAAAACATGACATTGGCTCAAGGCACACAGCTATATTTTTTGGGTACAAGTACCCCCAGGACTTAATAGCATGAAACTAACAAGACATGACATTTCTTGACACATGACCATAGTCAACAATTCATAGTACAATCATTGGGGATTTCCATAAAGTATTTACATGTCGTAAGATTACACATGAATAGGAATTGCATGCTATCATAACATAATTTCATGAATCCATACTTATGAGCTTTCCAGTAAATCATTACAAGTCATAGCGTTAGCAGGGGAGTCAATTTGATCGTGTGGTTGCATCATGAGTTCATTATATAAATCACAAATAGGTCATAAAACACAACTCTCATTCACTTAGACATTTTAACAAACACATGGAAGGAATAACCTTTTCTAGGGCATAACTTGACAACTAATACATGATAGCTATATCAAAAACTATAATTTTTAAGGATTTCAATCCACATACTAACATAATGTCATGAGAATTCAATAAAGATTCAATCTTGGAACTTATATCACAACATATACATGCGTACAATCAAACCCACATCATGAAATTCAAAATTTATATTTGAAAAACGTTTCTTGAGCTTCATGGGTGAAAGGAACCCATGAATCAACACTTTACATACCGTAGAACATTAATCCTTAAGGGATCTTGAAGAGATTCTTGAGCCTTGCCCTTGAAGTTTGAAACTAGGCTTTCCTTGCTTTTGAGAGAGAATGATAAACTTTGAGGCAACTTGAGTAAATAATGAGATGTTTAGGTCATTTAGGGGTTAATTTCGTGTTTGGGGCTTACCTGGCTCATGGAAAAATGACCTATTTACCCTTAAAGATGCGGCCATTTAATGACTGAAAACTAGGTATAGATGCAATAAGCGACGCAATGTGGCAATGGCATCGATGCAATACCAAACGCGTCACGCCATAATCGCACCAAGACTTAGTTATTTTGGCTCTGGCAACCTGCAACAATGTTAACCAACGCAATCGCCAACATTGCGTTGGTCCACTATTTTGGGACTTCGAATGTGGTTTAAACGAGTTTCAAAAAAATCCAAAACTTGTCCAGGAACACTTATTAACCTTCCTTATCATGAATTTAAAAAAAAATAAAGAATATTTAAGAATATTAAGGTCGCGAAATGAGATTGCAAACTTTTGAAGGCTAAAATAAACTAAGTTTGGAAACTTAACTAGAATTTTCTATATATGGGACCCCCTTAACAAGCATAAATCGACTGAATTAAGCTTAAGATTTTCTAGGGTCTTACACATCACTATAATGATAACGGTAATTAATGCTCAAATAAGTCCTATGATAACTATTCAAACCACTGCATGTGCCTCACAACAATAATAATTGCATTTAATTCATAATTAAGGACTAGAATATAAACTTAAGCAACCACTCAAATATCACAAAAAATATATCTCTTAAGTCAAAAATAATATGCAATTAAGCCTCCACACGGGCAATACAATAACAATTGAAATCTCAAAGTACAATTCCCACGTATAATTCCCCAACCCATTGCATGCTTTACTAAAATAGTTACTTACCTAGCCTAGTCTAAAGAAATTTTAGTAATAACATACCTTAAAGAGCTATAATCTAATCCTAGACACTTCACTGCGGAGCCTTTACTTCTTGTGCGACCTCAGAATGAACTAAATATATCAAAGGTATAATATCTGTAACAAAGAGAACTAATCATATCCATATCATCTATATTTAATTTGAGTCTAAAAATAATTTAGAAAATAGGTTTGAAATCAAAAAGGAAAATTTAGAATTTTACTATAGAAATATATTTCTCATACCAAAAGGAGTTTATATTTTAAATCCTTAGTAAATACAAGGTTAAATCGACCTTCAAATCAGAGAAAACCCAATTTTAAGTTCACCGGATAAAACTCCCAAGCATCCAATTTGAAATCAGGTATTTAAAGATATTTAGAAGATATAATCAATAGGAATGATGAAGACTGGAGTTTAGATTACCCAATTAAGAGTGATGAAAAAACCCCTTTGAAATTATCTTTCCATAAGCTCTCAAGTCCAAACATGGTGAAAATTTGTGAAAATGAAGTATTTATACTATTCATGTAAATAATAACCCATGATCACAGTCCCTGCCTCATAATTATAAGGGTCAACATTGATCTGTATTACACTAGTCATCGTGATTGCGCAACTGGGACTCATGATCATGATAATTCAACCCGACCTGATCTATCACTTAACTCTTAGGGATCCCAGAGGCCCACTTTGTGACCGTGATTAGTAACTATATAAATTGTCATGATTACAACAAATGTCCATGTTATCATGAGGAAGCATTTAACATTGCACCAATAGTTTGAGACTTAGAGAACTAGTCCCACTTGGATGCTCGAGATTTGTTTGGGACTGTACAAAAATAAAATAGATATGATACAAGGCTATTTCTAATCTTTCAAACTCAATGAAAGAATAAGATTTTTTAAAAGTGATTGTTTACAATGATTTAGCCCTCGGAACCCCTTTAAGATTATTTTAAATAGTTTTCGTCAGAAGTGTCAAAATGCAAAATAAATACTAATAACCTAAACTAACTATTGTAAAAACTCAAATTGATATTTTAGATCTATTAAAGTTGTACAAAGCATCATTCGACGCTAAAACATGAACTATTGGCTAAAGTCCAACCCATGGATTTAAAAGCCTCTAAAAGTCTTAAGCTCAGCCATATCACTTCCAAGCACATCAGTGTCAACTAATCTCACAATTCACAAAAAACATATAACAACTATGAGGAAGGGAAAAATGGTCAATGAACATAATAAAGGTGAAATACTCAATAATGGTTGTTACACTTAACCCTCTCTTCATCACTAACACTAGACAACAACAAAAAAAATGACATAACAACAACAACATCACCAACAATAGCCAAACTTAAGAAAATAGCATTTTACACTTCAAATAACCAACAAAAAATCAAAACAGCATCTCGATTACCATAATTTTGGTCTACTCTCATGATTGTATGAGGATGTTATGTTGTCCGGACACCTTAAAATTCCTAATGTCAATATTCAATCCTTTAACCAAAGATTTTCTTAGAAATCTTGCTAAAATATAAACATTTGTACAATTCTTATTGGACACAAAATTGATTTTGTGATTTCCCCCAAAACACCAATATCTTTCATCTGATTCCCCCCTCTCGCCTCAAAATCTGTTTTCATAGAAAAGATGAGTGTTAAAATCCTATCCCTATCTCAAATTTAAATCCCCTCAAGGATTTCAAGAAATACCTCTAAAGTACTTCATCCCACATTGAAAAAAGCTCAAAATCTACTGTAAAATATCCTCTACTAATAGATCTTCTATTTTTGAAGACATATAAGTCTTGAAAGGTTGAAAAATCATTCGATAAAGAATTGAATGATTTTTGAATTAAAAGAATATTTCCATAGCAATGTTTAAGTTTCTAGGCTAGAATCCTTGTAAAACTCTGTTGAGTGTTGGATTATAGCTAATAAACAATTTGAGTTTCTAGTGGTGGCAACAAAAATCCAATAAAGACTCTAAATCTGTATTTTCTACTAAGGAAGAGGTAGACGACTTATCTCTTTCTTGTTTATAACTTTACTTTATATATGTTGTTGTGGTATTTCTAGTAGTTTATAATTTTCTTCGATGTTTTTTAGTGGTTGAATATTACGTTAAATTGTGAGTTTATTTTTTTAATGTACTACTTAGGCTTTATTATAGTATTTTTAATTGTGTTTTTGGTAGTAAGAAATCACTGGTTGTAGGAATAGATTTTGTCATGTTTCCCATTAATGTTGGTATCTATGGCTAGAGTGTAAGTCACAAGATTTTAATTATGGTATCTTGCTTATGTATTTTTTCTTGGTCTTTGTCTAATTTCTACTCGAGCCGAAACCTCTAAGAGTTTTGTAAGACCATATTCAAGAAAATAGTCTTTCTGTTCTTAGTATTATAGAAAGTTCATTTTAACATATGTATGTTGTTTAGTCATGTTAATGCTTTCTTTCTTCTTTAGATATACTTATGAAATTCTCTCTCTATAATATAGATCTTTTTCTTACTTTTATCTATTTTCATTAAGGTTGCTTGTAGTTACGTTGTTGTATGTTATTCACCAGGTCCCTTTCATTTCTTTATATATAAAAGGATCAGTAAATCAGTAACAAAGTGCAAGCTAGATATGTAATGAACTCCTTAAGGAATTTTGATTTATTATATTCATGGTTTACCAATGAAAGGGGGAGGACTTACATTGCTTGTTTATTTAGGGGCTTAGCTACTTTTACTTTGAGGTCGCTTAGTTGATTTACCATATAAGTTTCAAGAGAATGAAAATGTGCAAGGTTAATATGTAGGATTTTACGTGTGAATTATTTGGTGACATCCTCATGTGCTTTATTTTCAATTCTTCTTCTCTATCTCTTTCTCATGTTTCAATCTTTTCTAAGAACTCTTATTGGACCATGAACACTATGAACAAGTGTATTAAACCCATAAAAGGCATAGGATATTCATCCTTGGACATTTTTATAATGGGAAGACAACTATCTGACATAAACCGATCTAGGGCCTGGTCG
Organism: Capsicum baccatum var. pendulum; assembly: GCA_030864225.1. Taxonomy (NCBI): domain Eukaryota; kingdom Viridiplantae; phylum Streptophyta; class Magnoliopsida; order Solanales; family Solanaceae; genus Capsicum; species Capsicum baccatum. The sequence continues at coordinate 171,366,713 of CM061561.1, read as the reverse complement.
TGTCGGGTATCTTAAGTCCCGTGTGGACCAAAGATCACCCTCTGCACCTAACTAACCCAAACAAAACATGTTCAAAAGTCGGATGAATTCTAAACATATGATAAGATAGCGTTCAATAGCTTAAAAAAGTATTAATGCATGTCCATAACCACCCACCGATGACCGGCCAAAAGACTGACTAACACCACCTAATAACCATAGTAGTCCAAAGAAATCCTTCTAAAAAATTATTAAAAATTGGATATCAATAAAGTATCGGGACATACGCTTTACTATAGCCAAAAATATCAACCAATAGTCTATAATTCAAAAGAGAAACATAATCCTGAAATGGGGACTCCACTTCAAGTTGACTCTCGATCAATCCATAATCACTAAGTGGGAGGAGTAGAAGTATGGCCAAATCCTGTATCGCATGGGAATACAACGTACGTAGATGGTAAGTGGTTGGACCACTAGCACGTAAATCGGGGAAAAAGATAACATAATTCCATGATCAACAGTTCAAAAACATTCCAAAATCAATGGACATAATTAGATACATTTACATAAATATATATCACATGGCGGGATAGGGAACAAGGCTTAACATGAATATTTACAACTTTAGCCTTGATTGTGTAGCTCAACCATTATATAATAGTACCCATGGGCTATATGGGCCCCAACTCTTATACCCTGGTCAGGCCCCAGTGCATGTAGCCGCACAAACCAAAGAATAATCTCATATATATGCACATGGGGGACTCGAGCCTCTCAACATATAGTCGGGTAACTTAAGCACCAGACCATATAATGATTTATGGGGGACTCGAACCTCCCTAGTCATGACATAATAATATGGGGGACTCGAACCTCCCTAATCATGAAATAATAAGAAGGGGGACTCAAACCTCCAAGATCACTTTGACCCCCGCATTGGAAAATGCAGTTTCCATTGATGGTCAACTCAACCTCTACTTTCTTGACTGCGCTACAAAACCCTATTTATTTCCTAATTAAAACATTTATCACACAATCCTATTCATGAACCATATTCCTCATTAAGGCATACATTGTTGGTATCATCATACCAACTACACTTTCAAGGTGATATATCATGCGAAAACAATTTTTATTAACTTAGGTAGAACAACTCCCTTTGTTAATTCTTACAAGGTGGGGGATCACCGACTCCCTTTGCTCATTAAATTAGACCTTTGTGTTTTAAATTCCTCTTTACATCATGCAATAGTTCAAGACTTGTTCAATTTACAAATTTCCACCTTTCTCATAACAATAAACTAACTTTACACTATGGGTTTGGGTCATAACCACTTCAAAAGTCACAAGTTTAGGAAAATCACAATTCCCTAGTTCATTCACCATACCCATGCACCCATAAGTTCAAAACCATATTTAAATCATGAATAATCATAATTAAATCATGGGAAAATATTGTTCAATAATAAGCATTCAAACCCACAACCCTTGTATTAATAACTAAGATAGTTTCATATTAATAACACTTTAATGCATATACTTTACAGTATTAACAATGAGGAAAGACTCACATGCCTAAAATAGTAAGATGTACGAAGAGAAATGACCATTGAATTCCCTAATTGATTAACCTCTTGAAAACCCTAAGCGTTCTTGACCTTTGGGATTTGGGAGTATATGAGAAGTTACTTTGATGTGTTACTGAGTGCTAATGACACCCTAATAAGGTTATAAGACATGGTTTCAAGTTGGTTTAGAAGGAAAATGTCTAGAATTCCCTTAACTTAAAAGCTTAAAAGGGTCGTCTTTGACTATGAGTCAACTGTCGACTCGTAACCACTCCTTATAACTCATCACCATGAGTTGTAACCTAGGAAGTCTTTAGGACACCATCCATTGTTGACCTTACATCTCAGACATAGGACTCATAATAGGACCCTACAATTCGTATGTCCCTGTTGTAATTAACATAGAACCCATTTGTGGTATACACTGGACACCCTATGATTTACACCCCACTACTCATAACAAATCCCTAAAAATAATAGTAATACACTCATACCTAAAGAAAAATCATGCCACAAATGTACATGATTTGGTTATGACTCATCCCAATGAGTCATCAAGACAACCTATAAATATGTGAGTCCAATCTTAACTAAGGTAGTGAGGTCAAAGATCAATGAATTTTAAAGGGCCAAATTTTGAGGCATTTTACTTCTCCCCCACTTGGATCATTCATCCTCGAATGATGGGACAAGGAATTTATTAGCACAAATTGACTCCACATACCTATACTCTTACTTTAAAAAGGACATAAAAAATGATGCTAAGTAAATCACTCTTTCTGTTAACAAAGTCAGAAAATAATAATAGATTCAGGAGCATCAAATTTACTCTAGACGCATAGTTTATTTGTGTTCTCTAGATTATAGATGAATCTTGAGGGTGGTCCGTGGAGACTTAGAATTCTCCAAGTATCTAACTGGTGTGCCACTCAGCTGATGCACTACTTAAGCAACATATTGGTTGCTTAAGTAACATGGCTTGATAGCTAAAGTGTTGTGTAAGTGACACTAGGATCCGCTAAGTGAAAACCTAGTCACTTATGCAATAAGGAAGATATTGCCTAAACATCACTTGGTTTCTTAAGCATACTTGGGTGGATTATATTCCCTATTTTTATGGTTTATCACTATTTTTGAGACTCGGAGCTTGAGGATTTGTGTTTTGGGCACTTTCTTCCATTTTTATCTTGTGTAAGCTCAAAAACTTCTATTTTGATTACTTTCTTCAATTCTTACCATTAAAATCCTTTAAAACTTAAATTCAAAGGTTGAATTTGGAGATATTGGCCCGAAAAACCTAAATAAGTAAGTTCACAATTTAAACCCTAATTTCAACCCATTTTCACTTGAGTTTTCTTCTATAAGTTCCTTTAATCATGAAAAACATATTTTTGGACTAAAATTCAAGTTTTACCCTTTTATTTTGAAAACCCATGTTGGGGTTCAAATTTTGACCCCGACCCAGAAATGGGAAATATGGGTATCGTTGGACCTTTTAACACTTAGATTCTATATTTATGTATTTAGTTAATTTTGAGTTTGTTTGTGGGGTAAAAGCTTGGTATGAATGCTTATTTGTACTAGATTTTAGCATTTGTGGTAGGTTATGGTTTAACTTTCTTCATAATGGGTTAGGTAGTTAATATCGATATAAAAGCAAGTTATGGGTTTTAGAATTAATCATGAAATGGCATTTCTTTTGTTTTATGCCTATGTAGGGGCCTATGTTGCTGCTATTTGGTGGTTTTGAGACATTATTTGCTATGTGTAACAATGTGGGGTTGGATATGATGTGGTTATACATATGTATATGTATTTGACTGTATCTTTTCTATGAAAATGTCTAAATTGGAAATCATGTGGTATCAATGGTATATTGTTGTGATTTTTACTCTATTGGCATATAAATCATATTAGATTTATGAATAGTTGGCATATTGAGTTGATTTTGGCTCACATGGTTGGTATATTGGCTTGATTTTGAAATTCTTATTCTGGTTGGTTATGAGAATGACATCGTTATATCATATGCATTCATGAGACATTGGTACCACCGTGGAAATACTAGAACACTGGCTTTTTCTGATAGAAAATATGATATCTTTAAAATCCTCTGCCAATATGTATGTGTTGGGAAGGAGTTGTTATATCTGATTGGTATTGAATATTAGATTTTATATGGGTTGCAAACCCCCCATGGGTCCTACATTGGGAGCATAGTTCGGTAGGTGTATACGGAGATTGTGAGACAACCTCAGGCATATCATCATTATTTACATTGCATCTTATAATCTATTCACCTGTTATTACTGTATGTTTTGCTTTATTGGTGTCTTATTTTAGAGATACATTCATAAAATGTTAGTACCACCATGTAAATACTAGAAATACTGGCTTTTCTGATAGAAATGTGACATATTTAAAAACCCTCTATCAATATATATACCAAAGAGAAGTTATGGATATTGGTATTAGTTATTGTATTATATATGGGTTGATGACCCCATAAGTCCTACGTGGAAGTATAACTCGGTAGATGTATATGGATGTTGTGCAACAACCTTGGGCCTTGCATCATCATCATCATGTTCATTACATTTTATTTATTGCGTTTATTTTGTTTTTTATTTTTATTCTTGATGTGGTATCTATCTATTTGTACCTCTTTGAGGTGTTTGATTTGATATCTATCTATTTGTGTATTTTTTGGTACTTTGATTTAGTAAATGTGTATATTGTAGAACTGTTAGTAAAGATGGTGTGGGCTACCTTTTGTGACATTTTCTAATTGTAGGTGATGTACCCATAGTGTGTATTTTATATGCTTTATTTTCTACTTTGCTTAGTTGTCCTATGATGCCTACTGAGTATAAAAAGACTATACTTACCCCTACTGTGCCTTTTTGGATTTAATCCAGGTATGAGTGCACCGCACGATAGCTAATTTATGTGGTATCTGAAGTATACCCGAGGTAGCGGTCAATCTATGATTTCGGAGTCAACCTACTATTTCTTCTTATCTAGCTCATGTCATATTTTGTATTCGGAGATAGATTTTGATCCTTTTGGACTCTCATTAGATCGTTTCGACATTCAAGATATATTTAGTAGTTCTCATGCTCTGACACTGGGTTTTGGGATATTGTATGGTATCCTTGGTTATTTATATCCCCTTTACTTTATACGCATGGTTCGACTCCATTCTAGTAGTTTTTTCTTGGGTTTTTACATTGATTTTTCATTTTATTTTAGTTTGGGTGATAGGCTTACTTGTCAATGCTTGCCACAAAAAGTGCTATCATGACCCTTTATTTTTGTGTTGTGATAGTACCTTTCTGATGTTGGTTGATTAGGGTAGATATTTGGCCAAACTGATGTTCAAGATCCTTAACAACAGTTGAGTGTGACTCAACTTTATGACTAATCCCTAAAATATCTACTCAAATCTTCTTAAGGAAATTTGCTTTTCTTTTCACCTCTTTCAATACTTTATAAAGCATATATTCCATACTTTAGTTACTTGAATTAGCATCATGGATTCTTGGTGGACTATAAAAGGCACTTCTATCAGTCTTGTAGTCATTATTTCCCTTTCAATCACCATATCTCCCTCTACGTCTATCTCTATACCTAGATCAATTATAGTTGTTGTCCTTATAGTAGTTTCTACGTTGATTTCCTTGACCAGAGTTCTAGTTGTCTTAATTAGACCCTTGTCTATTGGCTCGAAAAACTACCACCTGATTATAAATATATATTTATCTTTCTTCTCAAAACTAGACTCACTATGTCTAGGTCTTTTTACCTTGTGACCCAATTGTATTTACCTTCTTGGACCCCTGTTATTAACTGTTTTGTAAAAGTACTAAATTTCATTCTCAATTGTGCTACCTTTTGACCAAATATATCATCTATCATGCATTGTTTTGTGGATGCTCCTATCACATAAGTGCCAACAAAAAAGTTTGCATCTTGAGTATGCTAACCTCCATTGGTTTTAGTGATCCTATCAAGAATTATAGAATCATTCTCCCAAGGAAGACTTATAAATACACCTCCCATTATAGAGTCGACTACAAACTTATCGTTAATTTTCAAACCCCTGTAGAAGATCTCGAACAAATTATGACTAGGTATTCTATGATTAGGGACTTATTAAAACTTCTTCTTAAACCTTAACCGTGTCTCGTATAATACCTTTGAATATAGTTGCCTGAATTTATGAATCTCATCTTTCAACTACAATATTCTGGAAGGTGGAAAAAATCTCTCAAAAATTTATGTCTTCAACTCTTGCCATGCAGTTATTGATCCTTTTGGTGACTTAGTCAGCCATAGAGTAGCTTCTTTATTCAGATATAATGGAAACAACTGTAGTCTAATCAAATCTTGGCTCACCCTAGGTATATTATAGTACTTGAAAATTCCTATCGAGTTTATCAGATGAAAGTATACATTAGGAGTAGCAAGGACTGTGAATACTCTTTCAAGTTCAGTAATCGTATCATAATACTGGCAATGTTGAACTTTGTTCTCAATAGTAGTGGGGTGTAAATATAGCACCTATTTCACCTGGTTCCTTTGAATTCATGTCATCGTCTGCATCATCAAACTAGGGAACATAAGGATGGGGATGTTAAAGGCCCCTATTTCTACTTTACCTCACCTATTTCTTAGCAATAGCTAGATGGTCAACTTTTTCTTGTCTAGCCTACTCATTAAATTCTGACTTCCTAGCAACTTCTTGCCTTTAATATTCTTTAATGAACATATATACAATATCTTTGTCCATATTCTCCTGAAATCCTTGATTGAGAACTCCTTTATTATGAATCCTTCTATTAACCAAGTTTCTTCAATTTCTCAAAGTTGGTTCTATTTCAGGATCAAGTAGAACAAGGCAATGGACTTGACTCTGGGTATCGTGCATACACTGGTGTGCAACCTAAGCACAGAATAAAAACAATAGAAAAAGTAAAACTAGGAAATAAGGATTAAAAGTTAAATAAACACAATCAAACTAGTCCTAAATCATATCCCCTGACAATGGTGCAAAAAATTGACGTCGACTAAATTACACCTTATAATGAGATATAAAACTATCATTGATCAAAGACGGAATACAACTAGCTTGGTGTCGGTACTATAGACAATGTGGAAAAAAGATCAATCGATGTGGTTATGTAAACTGTTAGTCAATTATTTCTAAAGAGAGGTGCTTGTGGTAATAAGTCATAATTTATAACAATGAGTAAACAAGACATAGAATATTGATTAATTGTGCAATAGGAGAATAAAATAGGATTGTGCTCACTATAATTTCATAATGCAGTAGGCATGTTATACACGTGATTTATCCTGGTGATTAGCATTCAAGATTGGTAAGTTTGCTTTACCTAAATGGTTTTTCCTATATATAGATGAATTTCACTATGACACTTGATTCATCCATGGGTGAATGATTTGTTAAATCTTACCTCTAATCCTAAATTAACTTCTCTCAAACAAAGTTTAGTTATTAGATGAGGCTTGATATTATCAAAATCTTCGTTCTTAATCCATTTTTCCATTCATTACCCTCTTGGTCTGGAAATTAGAACTATGATGAGTTCTAATATTTTCAATCATTAAAAAGCAATCAATATGAAAGGAAGAACAATGCTTGCATATAAACTATTCCAGAATCACCAAGTACTTAGCCTACATTGTTATTTCATCGTGGTTCCCACAAATCTAGTTGCAAGATTTATCTACTCACATTCATATTATCACAATATATTGGAGAAATTAATAATCATGATCTTATGAACAAAGTAGAAGAAATTAAGATGTTTGAATTCCTAAAGAAACTTAAGAATAAATATCAATATTTGAATTTAATCCATGAAAACCCAAGAACAAATCAATGTTATAAGTTCTAAGGCTTCACAAAGAGTAATAGTGCATGAAATCTAAAACAATACCGAATAAATGTATTTATATAAACTAATAAAACCTATGCTAAATACAATAGGATTACTGTGTTGATGCCTCATATGAAGGATAAGACGATTATTAGAAGAAACAATGATTCGTCCCTTCTGCTTATTATAAAATGGTTGACTTTGTCTAGTTCCATAATGTTTCCTGGGATAATGTTTAGGATTAGATCGTCCCTTCTAAGGATGACCATTGTATGTTTTCAATGCTAAAACCTTTTATTTTTCCCATTGCAAAATTTCCTCCCACCATCTTTAGAGAGACTACGTTATTTCTTGGGATGACCGCGGGATGCTATTGTCTAATGCTCTTTATGCTTCACCTTCCCTAGTACATCTGACAATTTATGGGATGGCGTATCAAAAGCTCCAATAATTATTTATGGGACTCTTTTGATGTTTTTCATTCCTATTTGTTGAACTTTAACTCTCGAAACCTATTTTACATGGAAACACTATAAAAACACATCACACCTATACAAACTTTCCTTAGACTAACATATTTTCATTATCTTAAGCATCAAAAGTATTGCAAAATTATGGCACATCAGTAAATATATTCAAATTTGGATTTTCTTTATGGTTAAGCTTAGGCTCCTCTAAGTACAAATCCAATTGTGTTTTATTTCTACCAAACTCTAACTGATTCTCAAACACATCGAACTCCTCAATGAAATTCTGCACTTTATTTATACTTATACCATAATTGTGATCCCTTCAACATAGAAATTGAGATTAAGGGTGTGAAGATATTCATTGAACCAACAATCATAAATTTTCTTCTAATTTTCAACCTTGGCATTAGTGGTAAATAATCTATCTAGGAGAAGTAAACTTTCAAACCTTATTTTGTATCAGTGGTCAAGGACAGTGGCAACTAATAAGTTCATATTATAGGACCTCCAATATCTGTTAAACTTTCTTAGCATTAATGAATCCATTTAATTCATAATTAGGTCATTACCATTTTTAACTTTCTTTAACAACATTTGAATGTTTCATTGATTTGACAAATACAAATTTACGGTTGGATACTTGATTCTAAAAATAGTGTAGTGATCTTATATAATGACTTCAAGAATTTAGAAATAGCCTCAATATTTTTACATTCCTCCTCGAAAAGAGTATATTTAAAATAGATATCAAGAAACTTATATTTAACTTAAGCTTATTGGTAAAGAAGAGCACTATAAAGTATCTGGTAAATGGAATTGCACGAATATTTACATCTTTGCAAAGCTTCTTTTAGCATAATAATCTGTGACACCCCAGGTGTTGGCCACTAAATAATTCTGAGTTTTGAGCTCACTATCCTAACTACAACCCACCTTATAATTTGTAACATGTCATTGTAGGTCGTAGAACTCCAATCTTAGGTGTCTAGTAAAGGTAGCCAAAGTTGTTGTCCTAATTATGAATAGCTCCTAATGAGTCATAAAGACTCTAAATAGGTCGTATGGTCCCATTCGTATCCAAATTAGTGTGTTCGCTAAGTGTTTCTGTCTTGACTAAAACATGGACTCTACAAGTTGTAGGGTCACCTAACAAGTCGTATGGTATGAAACATATTTTCACCAGAGAAGGGTCCTTTAGCTACTGTCGTGACTATGACTCGCGGTGATGACCCAGAACGTGTCTATACGAGGCATATTGTGACTTTTAGTCACTGGCAATAACTTTTTATCTATTAATTAAGGCAGTTAGGACACTTACCTTTTTCCCCAAATCATGACCCATAAATTAAAACCCCTTTAGGGTGTCTTTATCACTCTAAACCAATTTGATTAAACTACTCAATCACTCTTATTTCTCCAAAGTTAAGGTACTTAGGGTTTCTAAGAAGTTGATCAATTAGAGCTCCCAAGGGAAAATACTCTCCATAACGCTTGATATTTCAGACCTACTTTTCTTCCCCAACTATTACTTTGTGAAAGCATGTGTTTTAAATAGATAGGTTGAGGGTTTTGAATGGTTTTTGTTTATGTGATGTTTGATATTTACATATGCATTATTTATGTTTTAAATAATTGTTTTGAAATCAATTTGATGCATGGGTATGGTGAATAAACAAGGGGATTGTGATTTCTCGAATTTTATGAATATTGACAATTGAATTGGTAATAGCCCCAACCTAAATTTTCTGGAAGTGGTCTTGAGTTTCATAGAACTACTTTTAGAATAATTGAATAATGTAAAGAGGTTACTAAAATATGGCGGTTTATATTAATGAACAAAGAAAGTTGTTCTCCCAAGCTAATGGAATTCCAATGGCATGTTTATGCTACCTTGCAAGTGTAGTTTATATGATTATACATAATGTGTATTCCTAAATATGTATTATGATTCAATGAATAGGAATGTGTGATAAATGTTTTAATGGGGATTAATAAAGGTAGTGTAGTTGGGTCGTAAAAGTGGCGGTCCCAAGGGACCATTATTGGAAACCCTATTAGCCGATGCAGGGGGCTAAATGGTTTGGGGTTCGAGTCCCCTTGCTTGTGATCGGGTGGTTCGATTCCACCTTATTATATTATTAGGAGGCTCAAATCCCCCATAATACAGTACATGATCGGGTGCTTAAGTCACCTTAGTATATGCTTGGGAGGTTCCAGTCCCCCGTGTATATATATAAGATTATTCTTTAATTCGTGAGGCTACACGCACAAAGGAACAACCAGGGGTGAGAGATGGGGACCATACAGACCATGGGTACTATTATATGGTGGTTATGCTACACAATCCAGGATAAAGTTTTAAAGTGCATGTTAAGCCTTATTCCTTATCCCAGCATTTGAAATAAGTATATATATATGCATACATGTATGTGAATATGTACATTGAGTTGAAATAGACTTTTGAATTGTCATTACTTTATCATTATACCTAAGTTACAGTCTATTGCTCAACCCATTAACCATATCTGAATTCTATATCCCTAGGCTATACTGGGTCAAAGGCAATCCTATATTCCCAGCGCATTGCAAGGCGGATCGGTGCAATTTATTGATAGTTTGTGGTGAAGTGGTGAGCTTTCATTTTTAGAAGGCTTGATTACTCCATAGGTTTCCTTTCTTAAACTAGAATTAAAGAGTTCACATTAACATTATCATTGTCATCATTATTGTTATGGGGAAACACCTTGGCTTTGGACCCTTAGAAACTCTCCTAAGTTTGAGTTTCTTAACAAGGTACGGTTTGAGCATACTTGTCACATGCTAAGATATGATTTAATATTCTCTCTCATATTATGATCAATGTAGGTTTTTTGTATTATGTCCAAGACATGGTTAGGCATCATACTTCTCGTATGATGGGATATGAGGTGTATATTTCCAAGTCGTATGATGTCTTAAGCTTAACCTAGAGGATTTTATCTATGGTATGAGTTTTAGGGTACTTGTCGTATGTTAGGGAATGATTTAACCTTGTGTGGTCGTATGTTGGTTATTTAGTCGTCCAAGGTGAGGCCTAGGGTACGAGATAGGGGTACTACTCATACCCTAAGGTATGGTTAGGAGGGATGGCCTTACCCTCCTACGAGCAAGTTTTCAGCTTTTAAGTTGAGGGCATTCTAGAAATTTCCCACCCCAAAACCCTTAATACCCTATGTTTTATAACTCACTGTATCCTCTAATAACACTCATTAAAGGATAAAAACATTCCAAAAACACTCTCTAACTCTGTCTTGAAGATTGGAGGCTAGGGTTTCAAAGAGGTGTTCATCTAGAAGCTAAAAATATCAAGTTCTCTTCATGAATCATCTTGAATAAGTAATGTGAACCTTCCCTCATTGTTAGTTCTCAATTTTCATGTGATTTTAATGTTGATTTTGATTTTGAATGGTGGTTTTGAAAACCAATGTTAAGAGTTTTGATTTACATTATTGAGTATTATTTACTATTGGTTTAACTTTTATTTATACATGTTTTTGATGATGGTTTGCACATGTGGGGGCTTTTTTCTTGTGGATCAACAAATTAGTCATGAGTAACCCTAAGCTTGATGATTTCTACTTTGGTTTTAGTCTTGGTAAAGGTATGCCCTCAAGGTGTTTGTGAATTATCTAAGAGAATAAACTAGTCACATGATGAGTTATAGTTTGAACTAAAGCTTGTATAAGAATGCTAATGAAGGACAAATGGTTTAGTAAAGGTCTCAATGACCATAAATGGATTTGAATCGTGATTTGAACTAAGTTATTGGTCTATTGTAGTAAATTATTGATAAATGGTCTCATACAGACCTTGTGGTCATAAATGATGTTGAATCGTGACCTTGATGGTTTAAATTGGCTAGGTGGGTTATAGTCACTAAGAACTAAATTGAATGGATGCCATTACATAGACTAAGAGTTAGTGTCCCAAGTTCAATTAAGAAGGGTCAAAACAACTTGAAGTTAGAGTCCACTTGATTAATAAGACCAAGAGGTCCAAAGTGTCAAAAGAGATTGAGGTTAGAGTCCACTTTTTTAATTTGGCTAAGACATTCAAAGTTTCTATAATATGTGGGTGGGAGGTTAGAGTCCCCTATTTCATGCTTCATGATCGGGTGCTTCAAAATGCATGCTAAGTTTTGTTCCCTTTCCTGACTCTCTCTCTATATATGTATATACATGTGATTGCATATGATGTTTCAATTTGGTTGAATGATGGCACTATTTTGTCCTTATCCCTGAGTTGCATGCTAGTGCTACAATCATTAACCGTCTTCGGACACTATATCCCCACACGATACAGGGGTCGGAGCTTCTTCTTCTCTTTCTATGAAGTGGCCAAGTGTTCGAGCTGTTCATGTATTAACATTGAAGTGGTGAGCTTCCATACTTTAGAAGGAATATATTTCATGGTCTTCCTACCTTATGTCATAGACTTGGTTTTTGCTATTGTAGGGGGTATGTCCCAATATATTATTGACTTTGGATTTCTACAGGCTTTGTGGATGAATGTGGACTTGGTTATGTTGGTATATTATTTTGACATTAATGGATTAAATACTTCTTGAGTTATGATTAATAATCTTTTTTTGGATATCATGTTATATATTCAGAGTTCATCTGACTCTTATGGATTAATATGATGGTTTGGTTGGGTTAACAAAGCAATCTCCTATTCTTATTAGGCTTAAGATGCCCATTATGACAAAGCCCTAGTTCAAATTATGTCAATTAGGTATCATACCCTAGGTTCATGGGTGTCCACAAACCCGTGTCAAGTTATGTTTTTTATGGGTGTGTACCACACCATATTTATAAGAGAGAGGCTATGAGACATTTAAAAAATTTTCCCTTTCTTTTGGTTCTAACTTGTTATAGAAAGTCTAAGGTCTTGGATCTTTCTGATTTCTATTTACTCATCTTTCGAATTATGCCTTCAAGAAGATCTGATGTTCAGGCAAACTTTTTGTCCCAACTGAGGACATATGGACGAAGCTCGTCCAACTTTTGGGGTACAGACCCGATCAAGGGTCGTGACATATGACTGTCTTCATAGGGTTCCACCTATTCCCACTAATACCAGTTTTGAGACTGACACTCTTACTCAGTTGCCTCAAGGGGATGCTACTAATACTGAGTTTTGTCGCTCCATTAATCTATTGACTCAGTTGATATCTTTAAACTCTGAGCAGGGTGTTTTTGTTTCTCTTTCTTTTGAGGCTACAAGGGTTGGCTAGTTCCTGAGGTTGCACCCTCTGATGTTTACAAGTACAAAGGTGAGGAAATTCTCGAGGATTCATTAATAAAATGGAAAATATCATCAGTGTTATACATTTTTCAGAGGTTGAGGGTGTAGATTTTGATGCCTACAAATTTATAGATATAGCGTACAAGTGGTATAAAGGGTGGGAATAGTTGAGAGTTGAGGATACTAGTCCTTTCGTAAGGGATAATTTCTCTAGTGCATTTATGGACCACTTCTTTCCTCAGGATTTGTGAGAGACCAAGGCGAAGAAATTTATTAACTTGAAGCAAGGGAGGATGACAGCTTAGGAGTATGCCATAAAATTCAATCAGTTGTCCCGGTCTTCTCCCAAATTGGTATCTAACATGAGGTCTCTAATGAGAAAGTTTGCTTTAATATTATTTCTTGAGTTGATTCTTGAGAGTAAGGCATTCTTGTTGATCAAAGACATGGACATCTCTTGATTTTTTGTGTATATGCATCAAGTAAAGAATGAGAAAAACAAACAGGCTGAGATTAGTGAGAGACAAAGTAAGAGGTCTTGGTTCTCTGAGCAAAGTAGAGGCCAATAGTTTAGTTGTAAGTGGTCCAAGAGGAAGTTTTGGGGGATTCCTAACTTCTATTCTACGTCTAGTGTTCCTTACCCAAAGCTATCTAGAGACAGACATTTTTATAGTGGTGATGCTTCTAGAGAACATAGTGCCCAGTCTCAGGCTAGTAGGGCCCAATCAGCACCATCATACCATCATTTTAAATTTTGTGGTCAGTATTATCATAGTCAGTGTAAGGAGGGGAGAAACAAATACTTTAGATATGTTCACATTGGGTAAATTTAAAGAGAGTGCCCCTCTCTAGTGGCTTCTTAGAAAAATAGGGTACCTATTGCTATTCGTGTGCTCCGGCACCAAAGGGTGATGTTTTTACTTTTGTTTTTGTTTCTGGTACCGTCGCTTGTCGAAATCAATTGTACACACTTTCTACTCGACAGGAGTCTGAGGCATCTTTAAATATAAATATAGGTATGTTAAAACTTTTCTCCCATGATGTGTATTGTTTACTTTATCTAAGGTTCTCTCTATTTTACGTGACCCCATTTATGGCTGTGCATTTTGGTTTTGGCCCTGAGTGTCTGTAGGTTTCTTTTTTTGTTTCTACCCAAGTAGAAGACTTTGTTGTTGTTAAAAGTGTCTATAGAGGATGTGCGGTAGTTGTTGGTAGTAGAGAGACTCTGGTAGATTTGATAGAGTTGGATATGATTGATTTTGGTATTATTCTAGGGATGGATTATTTGCACTCGTGCTATGCTTCATTAGACTGTCAAAATCATAAAGTCATGTTTAAATTCCCTAATGAAATAAGTTTTGAGTGGGACAGTGGTTCCCTAGCTCCGAAGTGGAAGTTTATTTCATATCTTAGAGCTCGGAGGTTAATCTCTAAAGATTGTCTTTATTATTTTATCTGGGTTAAATATTCTAACCCAAAGGTCCCTTCTTTCTAATTTGTCCCTATGGTAAATAAGTTTTCTAAGGTCTTTCCTGATGACCTTCCTTGTTTCCCTCCCAATAGGGAGATTAAGTTTAGGATTGATCTTATTCCGTACACATCGTGTAATTTTCATTCCCCCTTATAGGATGAATCCAGCTGAGTTAAAGAAGCTTAAGGATCAATTGAAAGAACTTTAAGATAAGGGTTTCATCTGTCTTGGTGTCTGCCCTTGGAGTGCACCAGTCTTGTTTTTGCAAAAGAAGGATAGGTCCATTCAGATGTGTCTTGATTACCAGCAACTGAATAAAGCAACAGTAAAGAATAAGTATCCCCTTCTGAGAATTAATGATCTCTTCGATCAGCTTCTAGGTGCCAAATTTTTTTCTAAGATTGATCTTCGATTCGGGTATCATGAGCAAAGATTAGGGAGATGGATATCACTAAGACAACTTTTTGTACTCGATATGGGCATTTTGAGTTCTTAATAATGTCATTTGTCTTGACGAATGCCCCGGTGGCATTCATGGATTTGATGAATTAGTGTTTCGTTCAGTTTCAAGATTTGTTCATCATTGTCTTCATTCAATGACATCTTGGTGCATTCAAAGAGCAAGGTGGATTTGCCAATCACCTCTGCATCATGTTGCAAACCTTAAAATATCAGTAGTTGTATGCTAAATTCTCCAAATATGAATTCTAATTGAATGTCGTAAATTTTTTGGGTTATGTCATTTATAGTGAGGGGATCATAGTGGATCCCTAAAAGGTTGTGATGGTTTAGAAGTGGCCTAGACCCATAAGTCCAACCGATATTCAGAGTTTCTTAGGTTTAACGGGTTACTATATGAGGTTCTTAGAAAAAATTTCTGTTATAGCGGCCCCAATGACTAAGTTGACTCAGAAGAAGGTCAAGTTCTTATAGTCAGAGTCATGTGAGGGAAGTTTTAAGAAGTTGAAGGATAAGTTGACTTCAGCTTTGGTTTTGACCTTGCTCGATAGTAGTGATAATTTCATAGTATATTGTGATGCTTCTAGTGTTGGGCTTGGTTGTGTGTTGATGCAACATGGTAGGGTGTTTGCCTAGTCTTCTAGGAAATTAAAGGTTCGTGAGAAGAACAATCCTACTCATGACTTGGAGTTGTTATCAGTGGTATTTGTGTTAAAGATTTGGCATAACTATCTCTATGGGGTTCATGTGGACATTTTTTCTAATCATAAGAGCCTACAGTATGTGTTTACTCAGAAAGAGTTGAATCTAAGTGAAATACCCCATTCTTCTACCTATCTTAAAATCATCCCAAGAATATTAAAGATTTGCTTTAAATAATGAATCCACTTTTGTACGTGTGGAAAATTGAATAAGCTTTCCATCGATACCAAATTCCCCCAAATACAACACCCGGGTGAAGAGTTAGAGTCGTTTTAGTAAGACAGTGTGCCACCGGAGCTGCCAACGCATTGCAGAGCATGCCCAAATGGCAATCTTTAAAATCCAATATGCCTCCTCGTTTATGGTGCGTCGCACCAAGGCTCAATTTCATAGTTGTCAGTTTCCAGTGTACCAATGTGATTCCGCCATGTTGTGGTGTACTTCCAGTTCAAAAATAATGTAGCAACGCAATTCCACCGTGTCGCGCCATCAGTCTAGTTCCCAGTTTGCAATTTCCAGTGACACGACATGATAGCGCCGCGTTGCGCTAGCCTACAAAATCAGGAAATTTTGATGAAAAATATATATTTCGTCCAGGGATAAATTGGTCTTTTTCTAAGGTTTTAACACATCTAGGTACAGGATTTAATCCCTAAAAACATTTTAAATTATTATTTACTCACTTTTTCGCCAAATCAAGAACATTCTCTCCTAAGAAACAAAACCCTAGCTATAAGATATCAAAGCCAATTCCAAGAATCTCTCCTAGAACTTCGAAAAACTTACAATCAATGTATGTCAAGTATTGATTCATGGGTCCCTTTCACCCCTGAAGCTCAAGAATATCTTTTCAAAATCCAAAGATTTTGTATTTATGAATGTTCATGTTTAGTTGAATTGAAATTCATGTTCATGTTGTTGTTGGGTTTTGATTCATGTTTTAAATTACATGTTCCAATGATTGATCCTAGTATGGACTGTTTTGGATAATATTCATGAGAAACCCTTCAAATTGCAAGTTGATTTATGCAACCATGATAATTAGCTGCATTGATGATGATATAACCAAAGTATGCTCCCCATGTGTTTGATAAATTCCTAGGTGAAGGAAAAAGAGCCATTATAGTATGTTAATATGAAATCTCCATTCATGTAAAAGTTAATGCATGTCAAGTGTTTGATGAAATGTCTTGATCAATGAATTATAGATATATTTATATAGCCATTGTAGTACTTTCAAACTTATGCCATGATTTACTATTATACTATCGAGTCCTGGGGGTATTTATACTCGATAATTTAGCTGCCTGCCTAGAGAAAGTGTTAATTTCATGATAATCTCAGTCATTCCATGATCAGTAGAATTCTGTCAGTTACATGACTCAGGAAAACTCAAATAAACTCATAAACTCAGTCAGTTAATAGAATTCAGTAATAATTCTCTAGGGAACTCAATGAACTCAGCCCAGTTTATCTCAGTATAATTAGTTTAGTGTCTATTTAGTTGGGAATATGATTTAGCACCGAGCGAACCCAAGGATAAGGCTACACGCTGGCAGTAGAGGGTGTGACCCTTTAGAAGAAATCTTTGCATTCTAGAACTATGTAGCCAGCATGGGTTAAGACATCAACACTGATAGTTTAGGGTTGATGAGGTAGATTAACACTGCCAAATGAGAGTTCCACCATTCTCTTTTGGGGACACTGCCAGATGAGGGTCACTCACAGCTTGTCTTTACCAATGGTGCGGTATTGATACCCTTCCAATTGGGGTTAAAGATTAGACCCCAACTCAGCTATAACAGTTTATTAGAGGCATGTCGGTTAGATGACTACTTCCCATAGTCTTAGTCTCAGTCTCAGTAATAGAACTCAGATAGTTTTATAGATTTTAGGACTATCAGATACAGTCACGAAGCTCAGTACATGACGCAGTTAGTTCCATCAGAATCAAAACTGCCAGCCATAGTCACCTAGTATCAGTTATATCAGTTTCAAGTAATCCATATTATTAGTATATTCAGTATTCAGAATCCGCATATTTCAGTTGCAATTATGTTTTCATGCATGTATCCTCACACAGACATGTTCATGTTCATGTTATCAAACAGCTATAGATCAAGCATATGAACTCCATGCATTCAGCTTAGCTCACTTGCATACCAGTACATTCTCATGTATTGACCCATACTTTTATTTTGTGCTATGGTGTTTTATACCATAGGTTCTGACGCTCAAGTTCGCGATCGCGCTAAGAAACTCATGCTTCAGTCAGCAGTAGTATATTAGAAGTGAGTCCTTACAATTCGAGGATCTTTTATTGTTTCAGTATTTCAGTACTTAGTTTACTTTAGTAGTCAGAGTTAGTTGGGGACATGTATCATCAACTCCTTACTCAGAAAGTTTAGAGGCTTTCAGACTAGATATTTACACATCAGTATTTTTAATTATTTTGTTGTTTTTGTATTGTTATACCACATTCAGTATTATTATTATTCTTCAGTTTTGAACCTTATGGTATTTTAGCCTTTTATTATATATTTATACAGAATATTATCCAGTGCTGAGTTATAGATATTAGTCATGGGTTAGCTTGTGGTCCTTCGAGCTCATGAACATCGTGTGGAATTCTGGGTACAAGATTTAGGGTTTTACACTCAGACAAATAAAATGACTTGTTTTGTTAAAGGACTGTTATATGAGTCTCTATTAGCATCTAGGTAAAGCTAATATAGTTGTTGATGCACTTAGTAGGTTTTCCATGGGGAGTTTAGCTTATGTGGATAAGGGTAAGCAGGAGTTAGTAATGGATATTCATCAGTTGGCTAATCTTGGAGTTCATCTTGCAGACTCTAAGGATAGTGGTGTATTTATACATCAAGTGTCACAGTCATTTCTTATTGTTAAGATAAAGAAAAAGTAAATGTTGGATCC
The DNA here is from genome assembly GCA_030864225.1 of Capsicum baccatum var. pendulum. Classification (NCBI taxonomy): domain Eukaryota; kingdom Viridiplantae; phylum Streptophyta; class Magnoliopsida; order Solanales; family Solanaceae; genus Capsicum; species Capsicum baccatum. The sequence goes on along the minus strand of CM061561.1, from coordinate 171,347,938 downwards.
TAATTTGATGAAGATAATGAGGAATTTAGGTCAATAAAAGGTAGTTGATTTTGCAATTGATGGCAATTGTATATTGAGGTAATAAGGTAGGTTATATGCTCTTGATATCTATGGATTGAGGGAAAGGATTATGGCCGAGACTCATAGATCTCGTTATGCTATTCATCTCGATTCTAGAAAGATGTATCATGATCTTAGGGAGTTCTATTATGGGAATAATATGAAATGAGATGTGGGTTAAGTGTATGGTGTTTCAACAAGTGAAAGTTGAACACATGAGACCTAGAGGTTTGTATTAAGAGATTAAGTTGCCCGCATAGAAGTGGGAGTTAATTAATATAGATTTCATCACCGATCGTCCCTGATATCAGAATTAGTGTGATTCTATTTGGATCATTATGGATAGAATAACCAAGTTCACTTGCTTCATGCCATTGAGGACTAATTATTTGGTGGAGGATTATGCTAAGTTGTACCTTGAGTAGATTGTGAAGTTTCCTGGTGCACCAGTTTCTATTATCTCAGATTGTGGTACTCTATTTTCATCTTATTTTTGGAAGTTATTTCAAAAAGGTTTTGGAACTAAGGTGTGCCTTTGTACTATATTCCACCCACACATAGATGGACAAGTAGAGAGGACCATCCAAACATTGGAAGACATGCTTCGTGCATGTATGATTGATTATAGTGGTACTTGGTATGACCATTTTCCTTTGATTGAATTTGCCTATAACAATAGTTACCACTCTAACATTTGCATGGCTCCTTTTAAGTCATTGTATGGTAAGAGATGTCGTTCTCCTTTTAGGTGGTATAAAGTTGGTAAGGGTAAGTTATTTGGCCCTGATTTAGTTCACCAAGCCTTGGAAAAGGTAATGGTGATTTATGATAGGTTGGAAACCACTCAAAGTCGCCAAAAGTCCTATGCTGATATGAGGTGTAGGGATTTAGAGTTTAATGTTGGCAATTGGGTATTCTTAAAGGTATCTCCCATGAAGAGAGTGATATGGTATGGTAAGAATGGGAAGCTTAGTTCCCGATATATTGGTCCCTATTTGGTTTTGAAGTGAGTTGGTAATTTTGCTTATGAGTTAGAGTTACCTCCTAGTTTAGGCTCCATTCATCTGGTATTCCATGTATCCATATTGGAAAAATGTATAGGTGATCCTTCATTTGTAGTTCCCTTGAAGGATGTTGGTATGTCGGACTCTTTGTCCTATAAGAAGGTCCTGGTTAGGATCTTGGATCAACAAGTTCATTGGTGGAAAACAAAAGAGGTGGCTGCATTTAAGGTTCAATGGAGGAACCAAAAGTCTGAGGAAGCTACTTGGGAGACGAAAGAGGACATAAAGTCTAAGTATCTATATTTAATTTCTGTATTAGAAACTCATGCTTGAGGTATGTGTTGATTTTCTTATATGTATTGTATATCCTTATTTTCTAACTTAGCTAAATAGTTAATTTGATATGTGATAATGTGTTAATTTGTGCTTGTGCTTCCCTTACCCGTCATTTGAGGATGAATGATCTAACTGGGGTAGAATTAAAATACCTTTACTTTGGAACCTTAGCAAATCTCTTGAGTTTGAGTTTCTAGACAAGGTACGGTTTGAGCATTCTTGTCGTATGCTAAGAGATAATTTAGTATTCGCCCTCTCGTATGATGATCTGTGTAGGTTTGTTGTACTCTGTCCAAGATATAGTTAGGCATCATACTTCTTGTATGATTGGGTATGAGGTGTATGTTTCCAAGTGTATGATGTCTTAAGCTTAACCTAGTGAATTCAATTTAGGGTACAAGTTATAGGGTACTACTCGAGTGTTAGGGTATGAGTTAACCTTGTGTGTTCATATGTTGGTCATTTTATAGGTCCAAGGTGGGGCCTAGGGTATAAGATAAGGTTATCACTTGTACCCTAAGGTATGGTTGGGGGTGGTCGTACCCTCCTATAAGCAAGTTTTTAGCTTTTAAGCTAAGGGAATTTTAGATATTTCCCATCTAAAAACACTTAAGTCCCCATATTTTATAACTCATTATAGCCTCCCATAACACTTATTAGAGGATCAAAATATTCCAAAAGCACTCTCTAACTCTCTCTTGAAGATTGGAAGCTAGGGTTTCAAAGAGGTGTTCACTTAGAATCTAAAGGGGTCAAGTTCTCTCTGTGAATCCTCTTGAATAAGGCATGTGACTCTTTTCTCATTGTTAGTTCTCAATTTTCATGTGATTTCAATGTTGATTTTGATTCTAGAATGGTGGTTTTGAAAACCAATGTTGAGGGTTTTTATGTACATTGTTGAGTATTGTTTACTATTACTTTAACTTATGTTTATACATGCTTTAGATAATATTTTGCACATGTGAGTGATTGTTGCTTGTAGTTTAACAAATAGGTTATGAGTAACTCTAAGCTTAATGATTTCTACTGTTTTTTTGGTCTTGGTAAAGGTATGCCCTCAAGGTGTTTATGAAAATGCTTGAGAGAATAAACTAGTCACATGATGAGTTATGTTTTGAACTAAAGCTTGGTATAAGAATTTTAATTAAGGATGAATGTTTAAGTAAAGGTCTTGATGACCATAAATGGATTTGAATTGTGATTTGAACTAATGTATGAGCCTAAATAGTTGATAAATGGTATCATGAAGACCTTGTGCCCATATATGGTAATGAATTATGACCTAGGTGGTTTAAATTGGTTAAATTGGTTGGAGTCCCTAAGTGATGAATTGAATGGATATCATTACATAAAATAAGGTTAGATTCCCAAGGTTGAATAAGAAGGTCAAAATGGCTTGAGGTTAGAGTCTACTTGCTTAATATGATCGGGAGGTCTGAAGGGTCAAATAGCTTAAGGGTAAAGTCCACTTTCTTGATATGGTTGGGACATTCAAAGTTTCTTAACTATATGAGTGGGAGGTTAGAGTCCCCCATTTCATGCTTCATGATTGTGTGCTTCAAAATGCATGCTAAGCTTTATTCTATTTTTCGGCACTATATATATATACATATGTATATACATGTTATTGCATATGATGTTTTAACTTGGTTGAATGATGGCACTATTTTATCCTTATTCCTAAGTTGCATTCTTATGCTCCAACTACTTACCATATCTGAATGTTGTATTCCCATGCGATATAGGTACTAGAGCTTCTTCTTCTCTTCCCATGCAGAGACCAGGTGTTCGAACAGTTCGTGTGTTGACATTAAAGAAGTGAGCTTCCATACTTTGGAAGGCATACATTTCATAGTATTCCTACCTTATGTCATAGACTTATTTTAACCATGGTTTTGGCTATTGTCGGGGGCGTGTCCCATTATATTACTGACTTCAGATTTGTAGATGCTTTGTTGATGAGTGTTGACTTGGGTATGTTGGTTTAGTATGTTGACATTAGTTGATTAGGTACTTCTTAAATTATGATCAATAGTCTTGTTTTCACTTTCTTGTTATATGTTCAGAGTTCATCCGACTCTTGATATTGATTTGATGGTTAGTTGGGTTAATAGGAAGATCTCTGGTTCTTGTTGATCTCGGGATGCCCATTATGATAAGGCCCTAGTTTGGGTTATGTCACAGGGGCGAGGGTGTATCCTGACTTAGATTATTTTTTGATTTGTAGAGGCCTTATGGATGCTATTGAGGATTTGCTATTGATGCAGACTTTCTTAGATATCATTGAATTTTCTTACTCATTTTATCTTTTTATATGTTCAGATTTTAGATGTTTCTAGGAGTGTTATATCCTATTTGTCCTGACAAAAAAGGGGATGGTCTTCGATAATCGGTGGACTTGAGATGCTCGTCACGGCTAGGCCCTTATTCGGGTCATGACAAAGATGGTATTATATCCTAGGTTTAGTGTCATTGGGCATCCACAAATCTAGGTCAAGTAGAGTCTTTTCTTATGGGTAAGTAGCGCAACAATGACAAAGGAGAGGCTACAAGACATTTATGAATGTTTTCTTTTCTTATTATTCTATTTCGAGATACAGAGTCTAAGGTCTTGAATCTCCTCTAATACCTATTTGTTTGCATTTCATATCATGCCTCTAAGAAGATCTGATGCACGTGGAAACCCTTCTGTCCTATCTAAGGAAAATGTTGACGAAGCTCATTCCACTTATGAAGTTTAGACCTAGTCTAGGGTTCCAGCTCTTGATTGCTCTCATGAAGTTCCACCAGTCCTCCTTGAGCCCCTTGGGGTAATGATGATCATAACCCACCACCCCAAAGAGACATTTCTAATGCTGAGTTTAACCAATCTATTCATCTGTTGACCCAGTTAATGAAATCTTAATCATGTCAGTTGGGCCCTACTAGTATTGCTTTGAGTTCTTCCGAGGTTACTTAAGTCAGGAAGTATATGAGGCTTAATCCTCTAAATTTAAGTGGCTCTAAGGTTGAGGAGGATCCTCAAGGATTCATGGATGAGATGGAGCAGATCTTCTAAGTTATGCATGATTTTGACTCTGAGGGTGGGGAACTCATCGCACACCAGCTGAAGGATATGGCATATCAATTATATGAGGAGTGGGATCAGTCTAGGGGTGATAATGCAAAGTTGGCACTATGGGATGTATTCCTGTGTGCTTTTTTGGATTATTTCTTTACTCAAGAGTTAAGGGAGGCTAAAGCTGAAGAGTCGTGAATCTAAAATAGGGTAGGATTACTATGAAAGAGTATGCCTTGAAGTTTCACCTATTATCCCATTATGCTCCTGAGCTACTAACTTTCCTAGTAGATAGAATAAGAAAATTTACTTTTGGTTTGTCCCATGATATGATTTTAGAGAGAAAGGCTACCTTATTGGACAAAGATATAGATATCTCTTGATTTGTGGTATATATGAAATAGTTCAAGAAGGAAAAGAAAGAGCAGGTAGAAATTAGGAAGAGACAGAGTAAAAAGTTTCAGTATTCGGATCAGGGTAGAGGACAGCTGTAGAGTGGTAGAGATGTTGGAAAATGGTCTAAGAAGAAGTGGGACAATTCTGGATCTTACTATACGGCTCGTGCTCCATATCTTAAGTTATCTGGTGACAGTCAGTTTTAAAGAAATAGTGGATTTAGGGCACAGGGTGCCTAGTCTCAGGCTAGTAGAGCTCAGCCAGGCCCATCTTAACCCCCTTTATAATTCTATTGGTAGGTGCATCATGGATTTTATGAGGAAGGGAGGAATAAATTCTTTAAGTGTGGCCTGTTGTTCCACCTGTAGCGGGATTATCTATCAGTCAGGGTTTCTACTGAGGTTATTAAGGTTTTAGTTTCCACGTCTTTAGCTCCTGCACAAAAGGGTGATACTTCTAGCTTTGACGCTCATAAAAATAACCTTTATGCATTTCCCACTTGCCAAGATTCCAAAGCATCTTCGGATGTTGTCACTGGTATGTTACAACCTTTTTTTCATGATGTGTATTATCTTCTTGATTCAGGGTCTACCCTTTCTTATGTGACCCCTTATGTGGCTATTTATTTTGGTTTTGGTCCTGAGTGTATTCTGAATCTCTTTTCTATGTCTACTTAGGTAGGTGACTCTATTCTGGCTAGAAGAGTCTATATGGGTTGTGTGGTATCTATCCGTGGTCGGGAGATGTTATTTGATCTGATAGAGTTGGACATGTTAGACTTTACTGTGATTTTAGGGATGGATTGGTTACAATCATGCTATGTATCTCTTGACTATAGGATATGAAGGGTCAGTTTCAATTGCTAAATAAGCTGGTAATTAAGTTGGAATGTAGTTCCCTAGTGCCCACGGGGAGATTCATTTTGTATCTTCGATCTCGGAGGTTGATCTCCAAGGGGTGTCTACTCCATTTAGTCTATGTTATAGATTCTAATTCTAAGGGTCCTTTATTGCAATCTATCCTGATGGTCTTTGAATTTCCCAAAGTGTTCCTCGGTGATCTTCCTGGTGTTTCTCCTGATAGGGAGATTGATTTTGGGATTAATCTTCTTTCGAACACTCATCCTATCTCTATCCCTCCCTATAGAATGGCTTCAACTTAGTTGAAAGAACTTAAGGAGTAGGTGAAAGATCTTCTTGACATAGGTTTTATTTGTCTTAGTGTTTCCCCATTGGGTGTTCCTATGCTCATCGTGTCTAAGAAGGATGGGTCCCTCTGAATGTGTATAAATTATCGCTGGTTGAATAAGGTGATGGTGAAGAATAAGTATCCTTTTCCTAGGATTGATGACCTGCTTGACCAGCTTCAGGGTGCTAAGTATTTCTCTAAGATCAATCTTTAGTCAAGTTATCATCAGCTAAAAATTTGAGGGTGGATATCCATAAGACTATTTTTCATACCTAGTATGGCTATTATTAGTTCTTGGTCATGTCTTTTTGTTTGAGTAATGCCCTGATGACATTTATGGATCATATGAATCGAGTCATCCGTCATTTTTTGGACTTATTTGTGATTGTGTTCATTAATGATATCTTGGTGTATTCTAACAATAATGAAGATTATGTCGACCTTCTCCGAGTAGTGTTACAGGCCTTTAAGGATCAGTGATTGTATGCTAATTTCTCTAAATATGAGTGTTGATTCAATGTTTTGACCTATCTGGGTCATGTTGTCTCTAGTAAGGGGGTCATGATGGATCCACAGAAAGTTGAGGCATTTAAGAAGTGGCCTAGACCCACGACTCCAATCAACATTTGGAGCTTCTTGGGTTTAGCTGGATATTATAGATGGTTTGTAGAAAGTTTCTCTTCAATTGTTGCCTCATTGACTATTTTGACGTAGAAAAAGATAAAGTTCTTGTGTTTGGATGCTTGTGAATGTAGTTTTGTGAAGTTTAAAGATAGGTTGACTTTGACTTTGGTCCTGACTCTACCTGAGGGTATCGAGGGTTTTGTGGTTTATTATAATGTGTATTGTGTGGGACTGGTTGTGTGTTGATGTAGCATGGTAGGGTTGTGTCCTATGCTTCTAGACTGTTAAAGATTAATGAGAAGAATTACTCGATGCACGACTTAGAATTATTGGAGGTGTTCTTCGCTTTGTAGATTTGGCGTTATTATCTGTATGGGGTTCATGATGACATATATTTAGATTATAAGAGCTTCCAATATGTGTTTATCCCGAAGGAGTTGAATCTTAGGAAAAGGAGATGGCTTGAGTTTCTCAAGGGCGGTGATATGTGTTTTCACTATCATTGAGGTAAATCTACGTGGTTATTGATTCTCTTAGAAGGTTAGAAATGGGTAGCTCATCTTATGTGGATGAGAAAAAGTGAGAGTTGGTGAAAGATATTCACCAGTTAGCTAACCTCGGGGTTCGTCTCTTGGACTTTAAGGATAGGGGTGTGATAGTACAAGAGGTGGTGAATTCATCCCCTAGTGTTGATGTGAAAAATAAATAGGTTTTGTACCCTACCTTGATGCATATTAAGGGTGACGTGGGCCTACAGAAAGTGATGTTTTTTTTAGATTGGTGGTGTTGGTATCTTGAGCTACCAAGGCAGGTTGTGTGTCCTCGATGTTGAGGAGCTATGAGGGAGGATCTTGGTTAAGGATTAAGAATTGAGGTACACTGTTCATCCTGGTTTGATGAAGATGTACCATTATGTGAAAGAGATCTATTGGTGGAATAACAAAAAGCGGGATGTAGAAAAATTTATGGCTAAGTGTTTGATTTGTCAACAAGTGAAGGTTGAGAACTTAAGACCAGTGAGTTGTCTCAAGATATTGAGTTACCCAAATAGAAGTGGGAAGTGATCTATATGGGTTTCATTATTGGTCTTCAGTGGTCCCACCATCAGTTTGATTCAATTTGGTAATCGTGGATAGAATGACTAAGTATTCTAATTTCTTCCCTAGTGAGGACTAATTACTCTGTTGAGGATAATGCAAAGTTGTTCATTTAGGAAATCATCAAGTTGAGAGGTGTGCCTATTTTTATTATATCTAATCAAGGTAATCAATTCTCCTCGTACTTTTGGCATTTTTTACAGAGAGGTTTGGAAATTAAAGTGAACCTTAGCATCTCTTTCCACCCCGATACGGATGTGCAAGCGGAGAAGACTATTCAAACATTTAAGGATGTGTTAATATTTTGTGTGCTTCACTTTGGTGGTAGTTGGGTTGACCATTTGCCTCTTATAGATTTTGTGTATAAGCTATCACGTAAGCATTGGGATGGCTCCGTTAGTGGTTTTTTATGGTAGGAGATTTTGTCCTACTATTGGGTGGTTCGAGGTTAGTGAGGCTTGGTTGTTCGATCCTTATTTGGTTCATCAGGATATGGAGTAGATGAAGATGATTCAAGATAGGCTTACGACCTCACAAAGTTGCCAAAATTCCTATGTGAACGTGAGGGGAAGGGATTTGGAATTTGAAGTTGGTGATTGGGTGTTCTTATAGGTATCTCTTGTGAAGGGAGTTATGTAGTTTAAAAAGAAAGGGAACCTGAGTCCCTGTTATGTAGTCCTTTATTTGACTTTGAAGAGAGTTGGTAATGTGTCTTATGAGTTAGAGTTCCTCTATTTTTGAGCTCTGTTTACCCAATTTTTCATGTTTTGATATTGAGAAAGTGCGTATGGGTGATCCTTCCCTAGTTGTTCTTAAGGTATGTATTGATCTTAGCATCCTTGTTTTTTGTCTTTGTTAAAGGAAAATGTAGGTGTGTTTCTACGTTAAATTGCGGTAATGGATACCTTAAACCATCATCCAAGGATGAATAATCCTAAAGGGGCGGGGACATTCTGACCCTAGGTGTTGGCCACCGCAAAATTCCATGTTTTAAACTCACTGTCCTGACTACAACTGACCATACAAGTCTTAACGTGTCATTGTAAGTGATAAGACTCCAATCGTAGGGTGCCCTGTAAAGGTAGCCTAAGTTGTTGTCCTAATTATGAGTCGTGAAGACTCTAAATGAGTCGTATTGTCCCATCAATAACCAAATCAGTGTACGCCCCAAGTGTTTCTGTCTTGACTACGAATTGGACACTATGAATCGTCGAGTCAACTGATGACTAATATGGTGTGAATCATAGGGTCACCAGAGAAGGGTCCTTTGGCTACTTTCATGACTACGACTTGTGGTGATGAGTTATAACATGTGTTTATGAGTCGTACAGTGACTCATAGTCACTGGTGACAATTTTTCAATTTTTAATTAATGTCACTTTGGACATTTCCCTTTTTCCCCAAATCATGACCTATGACTGAAAACCCCTTTAGGGTGTCATTATCACTCCAATACAAATTGAAATAACTACTAAATCACTCTCAATTCTCCAAGGTCAAGGTACTTACGGTTTCCAAGAAGTTGATTAATTAGAGCTCCCAAGGCCAAATTCTCTCCATAACTCTTGTTATTTTAGGCATGTTACACTTCCCCAACTATTACTTTGTGAAAGCATGTGTTTTAAATAGTTCTCCATGTCATTTCGGAACATGGGTTGAGGGTTTTAAAAGATTGTTGTTGATGTGATGTTTTATGATTACATTTGCAATGTTTATGTTTTAAATGGTAGTTTTGTAATCAATTTGATGCATGGGTATGGTGAATAAACTTGGGGATTAGGATTTCTCCACATTTTGTGTGAATTAACAAGAGAACTGGTAATAATCCCAACCCAAATTTTATTGTAGTGGTTTTTAGTACGAGAAAAATTGCATGGTACTACTTTCAGAAGATTGCATGATGTAAAGAGATGTTATTGAAACATGACAGGTTGTATTAATGAACAAAAGGAGTTGTTCTCCCAAGTTATGGAATTCAAATGGCATGTTGATGTTACCTTCAAAGTATAGTTGTTATGATGATACTGATAGTGTACACCTAAATCTTTGTTATTGTTCAATATGAAATGTGTGATGAATGTTTTAATGAGGCTTAAACTGGGTTGTGTAGAGATGACTCTGAGCTACTCTATACCCATACACTACCTATTGCTGAATCGAGTAAAAGAACACCTAGTCGGGAAAGCTAATGAACTTCCTAAGCTAACTTCTTCTTACCATTCTCAACATGAGCTACACTACCCATGGACATTCTACTAAGAGCATCAGCCACTACATTGGCCTTACCCAGATGATACATAACACTCATGTTATAATCCTTCAATAACTCCAACCATCTTCTTTGAGACAAATTCAAATCTTTGTAAGAGAACACATACTAAAGGATTTTATGATTCGTGAACACATCTACATACACCCCATACATGTAATGCCTCCAAATATTTAAGGAAAACACTATAACTGCTAGCTCAAGATCATGAGACAGATAATTTTCCTCATGAGGATTAAGATGTCTGGAGGCGTAGGCTATGACTTTACCTCTCTGCATAAGGACACAACCCAAACCTACTCTTGATGTATCACAGTACACAACTAAACCATCTGAACCATCTGGTAGAGCCAAGACTAGGGCTGAGCTTAGTCAAGTCTTCAACTCCTGAAAACTCTTCTCGCATGAATCTAGCCACTGAAACTTAACTTTCTTCTAAGTCAATTTGGACATAGGGGATGAAATAGAAGAAAATCCCTTAATAAACCGACGGTAATAGCCAGCTAAACCTAAGAAACTCCTAATATCTGATGGAGAGATGGGTCTAGGCTAGTTTTTCAGCGCTTCAGTGTTTTGGGGATCAACTCTAGTGCCATCATATGAAATAATATGACTAATGAACTCTACTGATCTTAGCCAGAATTCAAACTTACTAAATTTAGCAAACAACTGATGGGCTCTAAGAGTCTGAAGCACTATGTTGAGATAGTCTGCATATCACTATCGCTACGAGAATAGAAAAAAATGTCATCAATGAAGACTATGCCGAACATGTCCAAGTACTGCTTGAACACTCGATTCATCAAGTTCATGAAGGTTTCTGGGTCATTTATAAGACTAAATGACATGACTAGAAATTTGAAGTGACCATACCAAGTTTGGAAAGCTATTTTTGGAATGTCACATTCTCTGACTCTAAGCTGATGATAGACTGATCTGAGGTCTATCTTGGAATAACTGGTACCCTAAATTTGGTCGAATAAGTCATCGATTCTAGGAAGTGGATATTTATTCATGAATGTGACCTTGTTCAACTGACGGTATTTTATGCACATTCTAAGAGAACCGTCTTTTTTACGCACAAATAGAATAGGTGTGCCCCATGGGGAGATGATAGGTATGATGAATCCCTTATCTAAGGGATCCTTTAACTGTTCTTTCAACTCTTTGAATTCATATAGAGCCATTCTGTATGGAAGAATAGATATAGGCTGAGTATCTGGGAGAAAGTTTATTCTGAAGTCAATTTCCCTTTTGGGAAGAACTCCGGGAAGATCTTCAGGAAACACATCTGAGAATTCTTTTACTACTCAGACTGACAAAAGATTAGGAGTTTTTGAGTTAGAGTCTTTGACTTGCACGAGATGGTAAATACACCCCTTTGATATCATCTTTCTAGCTCTAAGGTACGAAATTAACTGACCCCTAAAAGCTATAATACTACCCCTTCATTCAAGGACTAGAGGCATCGCATGAGTGGAGCCAATCAATGTTGAGAATGACATGAAAGTTGTTCATCTCTAACTCTACGAGATCAACTAAGGTAAATTTTTGAGATATTGTGATCGGACAGTTCCTATATACTTGCCTGGCTATAATAGAAACACCTACTGGGGTAGACACTGAAAAAGGCTCTCCTAGAGTTTTAGGACTGACTCCGAAATTGACAAATATATATGGAGTTACAAAAGAAAGAGAAGCTCCAGGGTCTAGTAAAGCATAAACATGTAAGTAAAAGACATGCTATATACCAGTAACTACGTCAGGAGAATTTTCTTGATCTTTGCGGGACTAAAGAGCATATAATCTGTTCGGATGCTGACCTCTGGTAGTACTGTAAGTGGCACCTTGCTGAGTTGGGCGACCGAATAGAACTAATGACTGATGGGACTGGCCCTATTGGTGTGCATCCTTACCTTTCTGAGAAACTACCCGATACTCCCAAATTCGATGGCCTGGCTTCCCATACCCAAAGCACACGTCACTACCCACTCTACACTCACCCTGATGGTGTCTGCCATACTTTTGACATAAAGGATTAGTATGAGCACTACTAACACTGACCTGGGACTTAGAGCCTGGTTCCCTATCCCTATTGTCATTTCTGAATTTGGGTATTGGGCACTGGCTGAAAAAGGTACTAGGGCTGAAGACCTTTGATGAAACTGAGGATAATTACAACCGTCTAACTTTGGCTTATTGAAATTAAAACTACCATCCTAGCTTTCGTGTTTCCTCTCTCTCTCTTCTTAATCTTCTGCTCCTCTATCTGTTGAGCATAAACCATAGCCTAGACAAGTCCATCTCACCAATCAGTATTGCGGTCGTACACTCCTCGACCACACTATCAGACATGTCAGACACAAACTTACTAATCTTGGACCTATTGTCAGCTACCACATGAGGAGCATATCTAGATAACTGAGTGAACTAGAGAGTACTCCCTCACACTCATGCTGCCTTGCCTCAAATTAATAAATTCTAACACTTTGGCCTCCCTTAACTCTAATGGAAAGAATCTATACAAGAAAGTCATGGAAAACCCTTCCCATTCTATAGGCCCTGTATCAACACCTCTATCACCTTTCCATAGCTTAAACCAAGTATGGACTACATCCTGTAATTGATATATAGCCAACTCAGCACTCTAACTAGATGTCACCCCCATAGAATCCATTACCTCCTAAACCATATCTAGGAATTCTTGTGGATCTTCTTCAGACTTGGATCCCATGAAAGAAGGAGAATTCATTCGGGTGAAATACCAAATTCTAGTTACAGCAGTATTGGCCACTGGTTTGTCCAAAAAAGCGGCTGGCCATTCATTCTAGGTTATTATGGAGTTTGCTAGAGTAGTGAACGCGGCCCTGAATTCTGCGTGAGAGACATGCTCGTCCAGAGGATCTTCTTGGACGGGCTGTGGCGCAGGCTGAGTTCCTATTTTTCTTCCATTCTTTTTGGGAGGCATATTCTATAAATAGAGGAAGAAATGGACTAGACTGAGTGTTTAACTTAAGATCATGCTCAATCGCACAACATGAATACTTGAAAGAAGGAAATTTTTCCTAAACGCCTTGTAGCCTATCATCCATAAGTGTGGCGTGCTACACACCCATGAATAAGACTCTAATCGACACGACTTTCAGACTTCCTAGGACATTTTAAAACCTTAGGCTATGATACCAAGTTTGTAATGACCCAACACTACCCCCTAGTCATCACATGGTGCTTACAGTCCCGAGGGACCATAAGCAAACCCATGAGTTGGTACCTGCTGTAAGCACTAAATAACATGATCATAAATGCAGAAGAATACTGACATGCCATAAGATTTTAATAACTGAATTTAACACTAAAATATGAGTCCATAGAAATAAATGACTGAATCTGATAATATAAAGGTAAACTGGATCACTAACTGTACTATCTGAATACTAAATGACTGACTCTAATGTTTGAAAATCCTCTATAACTGACTGACTAAATATGAGTTGATGGGACAGGCCCCAACTAGCTCCAACTAACTACTAACTGAGACATAAAATAAATTAAGCCTGTCTATGTAGTATGAGGACTCACCACTGCTACTACTGAGAATCTGATGAGTCTACTACGAGCCAGGAACCGAGCATCAGAACCTATGATATAATACATCATAGCGCAAAAGAAAAGGTATATGATTAGTACTTTGAATGTACTGGTATGTTAAATAAGGTAGGCTGATATGCATGGTTTCAAGAACAGAACTAATGATTAACTGTATATACATATAAAGCATGGAGTACCTAGTAGAGAACATAAAATCTATAGATACTGATAATGCATGGAAATCTGTAAATACTAAGGATGCATGACCAAGAATATAATAATTGAGTAAAATCTATAAACTGAAATACTGAGATAACTGAAATATGTATGCTTTGGTCAAGCAACACTGAGACTGAATAACTTAACTAAGATTGTAGATAAGACCATATCTGAGACTGTAGGAGGTATCATCTAACCGACATTCCCGAATATGAGCTAATTGGAGTCCAACCTATAACCCCAGATGGAAGGGTGTTAATACCGTGTCATGGGTATAAGCAATGGATGTGTGGATCCACTAAATTAATATAATGTCCAAAGGACGAAGGGTGTCAAACCTGAACTGATGTGTTACCCCTACGAGATAGTCAAGCCTAATTTAACGGGTGACCCCTGTGAGATAGTCAAGCCTAATTTGATGGGTGACTACTCATATCCTACGTTGTCTATATAGTTCTGGAGTATAGGGACTGCTACTAATGACTCTGCCTATCTGATGGGTAAGCCTCCATCCTTACACTCACTCGGTCCTAAATCCTAATCCCAGCTGAAAGACGCTGAGGTACTAGACTGTTCCGAGTTGAATAACTGTTATCTGACTATTCTGATAATGCTTATAATATAATCTGAAGACTATTCTTTAATGTACAAAGGCTAGACTAAATAAATAGTTATGGATCTTAGGTATTCAATACCCCCAAGACTCAAAATAACAATACTGAAAGGACACTAAAGCTTAAAGGCCAAAACATGAAGGCTCTTAATAAATAAATCATTCTTGTAGGCATTTTATCAAACACTTGTAGTTTATGGTTTTAAAAAAATCATAGAAATGTCATGGAACTTATAGAAATAGTATGAATTCATCGTAATAACATTAAATCATGGTTTAATTCAGAAAATCATAATATTAAAACATGGAAGATTGAATAATAACAATAATTTCATGGTAACATGGTATAGAATCATAGTTCATGGAGATTCATGGATGAATTCATAATTTAAAACAAGCTAACTTGAAAAGATCACAATTTTATAATTGAAAAAGGTTGCTTGGACTCTATGGATGAAAGGGATCCATGGATGAACATCTAATATACCTGGGTTAATGAATTTGAAGAGATGAATGGAGAGTTTTTGAGAAATTGCCTTGAATTTATGAGCTAGGGTTTCTTGTTCTTAAAAGAAGGATTTTTTATTGTGAGAGGAATTGAAATAATGATGACTACTTAGGCTGTTTAGGGGTTAAATTTCATGTTTAGGTTAATTAGGGCCGCGGAAAAAGACCTAAATACCCTTAAACGAATTTATAAACGGACGCTGAATACTGACCATCCTGATTTTTAGCCTTGGTGCGATGCGCCACTATCGCGCCAAGACACTGGAAAAGGGATAACTGGGACCTGGACAGCCCACGCGATGCACCACCATCGCGGTAAGCCTGTGGATGCCATTTTGGCCACCTCTGCGAGCCGCCACGATCGCGGAGGGCCATTAGAAATTGACAAATGGGAAATTAGCCTGCTCCGCGACGTGCCATGATCACGGAGTCACACTGGAAATTGACAATTGTCATTTGTTCTATCTTCGCGATGCGCTAAGGATTAAAATAATGGTGTTTAACGATTGAAACTTAAAATTTCCATAACTTCTTACCCGGTTATCGGATTTAGGAGAATTTTATATCGTTCGAAAGCTAACTAAATTTCCTACGCAATGGCATGCTCTAAACTGAAAAATAATGAGTGTTTCAAAAATTTGATATACGAATACTCATGTATTGGGACTTAGATTATGCTAGGAAAATACGGGGTGTTACAATATATGAATAGGCATGGAAAGAGGCTCAGTAACAGAATCAAAACCCAAAGCAAAATATGTAGACACGTAGGAGAATGTTGATTTAAGGTCAAATAACATAGATGCAGATCTAAATTAAATGGGGACAATACCTGTGATCATAGCATTAGAAGCCTCTGCCTTAGTTCCAACTGGTAAAGTATAACATAATCCATGACCACTAATCAACTAAATAGCCCTGCGATCACCACCATGACCTTTGCCTATTGCGCCTCTAGTAACACCCTTACCTCTCATTGCTGTAATAGGAATATCCCTGAAAATATGAGGGGAGGACAATCCTTGGCCATATGGCCTGTCTCATCACATACGTAGCAAACTCTAAACTTGCCCTGACATCCGATCTACACTACCAAACAAGAATACCCATGAGAACCTCTAAAATATCTACATAAAAAAGTTAGACCTCTAAACGTATCAAAATGGTGCACCTTCTTGGTGTCTCCCTGAAATACCCAAGGAATAGACACCTGCATCTACACCTACTCCATTATGTTATGGAATGATGCCCCAAACACAATTATTTGTGTCGCAGCTCACTAAAGAGTAGGAGGAAAAACAAGCCCAGCTGGCATAAATAAAGGCTACACTCTCAATCCTAAAACACCATACTCTAGTATTGGCACTAATAGAGGAATAGTACCTGGGGTCTAAAGAGTACCCAAAACTGAAGTAGGTGCAACTGGAGGAACACCAAAACCATACTTTGGCATAAATAGAGGTACCATGCTCGGAGCTGGGGAAATACAAAATGAACTCAAAGGGGCACCATCCAAATGGGTCAATAGATGAATCAACAATCCCTCCAAGATTGAGGTAGAGGAACTCTGAGGAACTGGAATAGAACTCATACCTACAACCTATAAAACACGAGACTCAAGGGAGACTCCCCTAGCACTCATCCTAAATGGGGTTGATCTATGGGTTTGTCCACTCCCTTGAGTCCATCAATAGCTCGAGGCTTGCCCTCTAGATGAAGGCTCTACATCTCTGATCATATTAGACCTAGTCAACACTATCTGCATAGATAGAGTGAAACATAACTCAAAACATAGGGTATGAAAGAACTACGCATGATAAGTAATGAAATAAGAAAAGTTTTCCTAAAGAAATCCTACAGCATCTCAAAGATAGATACGGACATCTACGTGCTGATCTGTGAGACTCTATTAGATATCCTATTCTTACACCATTAAGATCAACAAAACTTAGTTGCTCGGATATAAATTTGTCACGACCCAAAATTCAAAGAGTCGTGATGGCACTTGTCATAGTGAACCTTGACAAGTAAGCCTATCACCCAAACTAATCCATAAAGGAAAAAGGATAAAAATGACCCTAAAGTAAGGCTTCGATAATGAATCCAACCCATACAAGTTAATAAATGCGAAAAGAAACATAACAATGCAACCATAACACCCAAAACCAGGTGTCAACAGTATAAGAACGTATCTAAATGCAACTCAAATCTAAGAAAATACATAAGATGTCCAAATACAAGAGAAACACTATCTCTAAAATGATAGTAAAGACATAGTCTATACAGAAAGGTAGCTGAAGATATCCTGATGTCTGAAAATTATAAACTACCTTAAAATCTCCAACAATTAATCGAGTCAAGTAACATGGGGTGTACCTAAACCTAAATCTACATCAAAAGGGTACAGTAGGAGTGAGTATAATCCACTTGTACTCAGTAGGTATCATAGTCTAACCGAGCAAAGTAGAAAATAAAGTACAAAAAATACACACTAAGGGCACATCACCTTCAATCAGAAAATGTCCCACAACGGTAGCCCATACTGGTTGCACTAATATTTCTAATAAATCACAAAAATAATAACAACACAGCAAGTAAAACACAAGTATACATTATATCACATGCAAGTAGAAACAAAGAAGAACATGTATATACATTATCACATCCAATATTTTAGTATTTCCAGAGCTCATACATAACATCAGACACAAATCAAGTATACATACATGGCAATAAGTATATATAAAACAATACAACAAATAAGTGAAATGATGTATATGATGACATGAGAATTATGTGCAATATTGACAACTAATCACAATGAGTATTTCCACAACTAATTCATATAATGTGTTTCAACAGCCAACCACAATGTTACATTTTCCCAACCATGTGAGACAACATCCACTCATTATTTCCACCATCTATGAATTTTCATATGATTCATATGCCTATAAAGTATGAATATATCACTACACACCAAAAGTACCACAATATAATTATTCACGTAAATTCTAGGCTATCAACATCACATAAGACCCCACACAGTCATACATATCATGTAATATCCCAAATTCAATAATTACAGAACATATAGACCCCCACGCGGGCAAAACATATAGATAGCCATTTATTATGATTAGTTTCCACCCTTAACATGCATTTTGGTATATAAATGAACTATCTAGCCTAGTCTGAAGAGTTAAGCCATAACCTACCTTGAATGCCGAAATCGGTCTGCTACATTTTGAATCTCTGACCTTGCTTTCCTCAAATGATCCCGAAATTAACTAAAACTAAGAAATATAAAATCTATGCATCAAAACAAAGGCAATGATACCCATATTATCTATTTTTGGTTCAGGGTTAAAACAGATCCTCGGAAAGGGTTTTCAAAAAAGAAGGCAAAATTAAAACATTATTGCAAAAATGTGTTACCTATATTTTTAGAAATCTACAACTAAAAATCCAAGTCAAAACGAGGTTCAAGTCAAAGAAAACCCATTTTTAAGCTTTACCGGAAAAAATCTTTGAATTCCATATTAAGATCAAGAATAAAATTTATTTTTAAGGTTAAATTGATGAAAAACTAGTAATTATAAGATTAAAACATTATTGAAGTGAAAAAGAGTGAAAGTGGGGTTTAAAATCAAGCCCTAAGATTTTTGGGGTTTTGAGAAATTAATTAAGGAATTAGAGTAGAAAAGGATAAAATCTCACCTTAAATCCGTAACAGAATCAAGAAATAGATGTTAATCTAGTTTGTCAAGCACCCACGAGCTTCACTTTTAAGCTATCACACTATTTTAGGGTTTATCTTTCAAGAGGTAAGGTGAAAGAATGAGTAAAATGGACAAAAAGAGGGAAAAAGATGTTTTTATACACTACACCAGCTTTTAAAAAAACCTGATTTTTTAAAGTCCAATCTGGACTTCGACGGGGTGCTCGAAATTCCTTCGGAGTCTGATATACACAAACGAACTATGTAACCACACAAAATTTGATGTTCTAGACTCAATGGCGATATCATGTTTTTGAAAAAATATCATTTTCATAGAGTTGACCCCCGAAACTCAAGATCATAATTTTTCAAAATGAGGTCGAAATGAGATTTAAAAGCCATAAAACCCAACCAAATATGTTAATACCCTAATATCGACGTTTCAAATGCACTAGAGAAGTAGGATTTTTCATCTGAGGTCATTTCACTGAAATGTGGATCTCACACCCATATTTTCAATTTTCTAACTTTCCGACAAACTGGTCAAAATCAAAGATCTACCTAGGATAAAATAGATATTTTGGATTTGTTAGTACAATCCATTCAGTCATCCATCGCACACATCAAAAGATATCCATATAACTCCAAAATAAGGCTCTCGAAGCCATCAAGAACCACAATATCGCATAAATGGTACTAAAATATACCGAAAATTGTTTTGACTCACCCTACACTCCAGAATTACCACAAAGCAACTATGAGAAGGGATAAAATATTTAAATCACACAAAATCACAAATTTGGCATATTTCATCAAAAATTTAGGTTGTTACAATAATGGAAATCAACATACATTCTATATTTACACGAGAAACCACCTTTAGCAATTAATCACAAAGACCTGTTTCGCTCATGGAACAAATATTAATAGCAACAATAGTAGTAATCATAAATGCAGTCCATTTAAGAAATCATCACATTCACAAATACCTTGTAACCACATTTTAAGGATATTATGATTGTCCACTATCTATGACCTGTAAAGAACGAGCTCTTATCAATGTATTATACCGACGTGGCACTCGATCCAATCAATTAATCATATCAATCAATTATATATGTGAAGATATCCAAATACTGAGACATCCTACAATAATAATTGATATTAGAGCACTCACAACCATAATAAAAATAAGTATTCATACTTGAACAGTCAACAAGATTTTAATTTAACCTCGTTATATGTTACTAAAACCTAGTATATCATTTATCAGTTACATTTCTTAAGTATTTGGTACAACAATAGACAACCACACAAATGCACGGTCAACTCAAGTTAATCAATTCATTTAAACAACAATCATACTTTAACACACTAAACCAAAAGTAGATATGAATTATTGGTTTCATAAATTATAACATGTCCGAAGACCAATCTCTGACTTACTCAAGTAATCATTATCAAGCCATATTCATTAAATTCAGCCAATCACTTTAGGAGCACATGTTCAACCAAATAGAGTCTAAAATCTAGTAATTCATTCATTAATTCAATCCCCCTTTATTCATAACGAAATCGGAGATTCCTATAGTGTCTACCGACCCTTGCATTTAAGTCATTACTAGGTTCAAAACCCTACTCCTTTAACCAATCATTAAAATCTATTCAACTTACTATCTAGTTTTAGTCATAAACATTTAAACCTTTTACTTTCTAATCCCTAGCCTAACTTGACTTTAGAATCTTAACTTCTGGCACAACCTCTTATCATAATTAATTTTCGTAACTCTACTACAATAACATATTCCATGTTCCAAATGCACATAATAATAAGTTTACCCCTTTTAAGCTATTAAATATGTGTCATTAGATTATAAGCTACCATAATCTCCTTATCATCATCTACATTCACATAATTCACACTACAATCCACCATGGAGTCATACAAATACAAAACACCTATCAAAGATTCATATATTAATATAATTACACATTCTTAGTCCCTTATTACATTACATCTGTGTTTATCCATTCTAACTCCATGCACGCAATCCTAAGCATGATTTCTCCTGCCAAATCTATATTATGAATACGATTACTAATCACAGTCTACTACATAAATCATAACCTACTTGTGCGCCAAGTTATTGCAATAAATAAGCTATACTATAAATGATCTCCTTTCTTCTTCACATTTCTAAAGGATAATCATCTAACAAATAACAATTATAAGAGTAATAAATAAACTACTTTTCAAAAAAAAATCTTAGAAATTCAAAACCGCTAGTACCCTTATTCGCGGCCTACAAATTTACCCAAGGAGTAATTAGTCATCAAATAGTTACTTCAAGCTCAACACAAATACATGAATGGAGTTTCAAATCTAAAGGCCCCGCCTTTATTGAATTCAATGTCCTCAACTATCAACTTTCATGTTTTAGAATAACAATTTTATATTAGGAAGAGTTAATTCATAAATTAAAATTGATTCCAAGGGAAAATACAAATATCGATGAGATTTCTCAAAAATTTCATGAACTTAGGGATCTAAACCACAAGAATTTCTCTATGTTTCCCCATTCTAGTACTTCTAAAAGATAAACAGATTAATCGATGTTAAAAAAGTAAAAATATAAACTCAACGAGAATTTCTACCCAAACAAAGAAAATTGTGCCTCTAGAGATTAAGAATGAAATTTTGGAGTTTAGGGACTAAAACCCGTAAAAACAAGGTTATAAACTACAATTACATTTTTATAGCAACGTGCAGGTCTATATAGCAACCTGAACCCACTACAGTGGCCTAGCTTTTCAACACAGAAAGTCTTCAGTAAAATAGTCATATCCTTTTACTCAAGAAGCTGATTAACAAATAGTCGGTTGCATTGGAAATAAAAGTCAGATATCTTTAAATTTGATTGGTACTGAGCCCCTTAAATTTTTATATTCTAGGAGAATTCTTAATTGAAGTTGACCCTCATTTAAACTTAGCTCAAAACTAAATTAGTTAGGACACTTTCTACTTGACTTTGTGCTAGGGATACTGTATGACCTTAGTACACATCAAATTCACTCTCAACTACATAATTCATTCTAATATATATGATGAATGAGATTCATATATCCTTACCGTGGATATTTTCAGTACTGACAGAGTCGGTCATTATAATTTTTCTTTACAAAATTAAGATCTTTCATTAAGTTTTTAGGAGAAGAAGGAATGATTTTGAATTTAAAAAGTTGAAAAAAATATTTCTTTGAAAAATATTTTCCAAAATAACGAACACTAAAGTTAAACTAAATAGATTTATAGTCTGTTTGGGACTACTTTTTTCTAAAAAAAATACTTTTTTTTTGGGGGGGGGGGGGGGGGGGGGGAAGCACTTTTTTAAAAAAGAATGGTGTTTGATAAACTTCCATAAGAACATCAAAGCTTAAGATCTAGTAGGACTTTAAGGGTTGTAATGCAGGCTAAAGGATGGGTAGGAACTATTTTGGATAAAAATAGTGACTAACTTATCCAAGCGCTTTTAACACATCACATATCCATTAAGATCATCTTTAACCCACCTATTTTCCACCATTTTTATCTCCACTCTCTTTTTCTTTGTCCCACTTCGTTAAGTTACCTTACATATTTTCAGCAGGGAGTATTTTGTATCAACTCATGACTCAATTCCTTGTTGATCATTTTAAGTATTTTTTTTTCCAATAACTACTCCCCACCAACCAACACATATACCTATAATAACACTTATAGTTATATCCTTAGGTTTTTTTGCCTTTTGTTTCTTCCTTCATTTCCTACTCCTTAACATCTATTTTTTGACTAAAGCGCTTAAGATTTTTGGATAAAATTATGGTCAATTGAAAAAAAGGGAGTAAGCAATCTGTACACCTACCAAAGAATAGGCTAAAGGCTTAACGGGGATAACTAAGGTCATATGTTAGGTAGGTAAAGTAAGGTATCAAACACGGCTATCAAAGAATGGCCTATGTTATCTCCTAAACTTAACATTCTTCATTTAATTTGCATATACATTGGGAAAGTTCTAGACCCCACATACAACATGGAAGAAAACCATGGAACATGTTCAAATCAAGACAAATCCCTATATATTCTAAATCAAGAAGCAACACAAATTTAAATTAAGCTAAAATCATAAAAGAGTCACGTAATTGAGCATAGGTGTCGCAAGAATAGTCATTCATCTTAGTCCAACATGATTCTTAAAAGAACCTCATATTATGTAGTCAAATGTCCTAACAAAGCACTTTGTATTAGATCAGTGAATAGGTTCTACTTCCTTCTGACTCCCTATGACTAATTTTCTCTTAAAATGGTCGTCATCCATCAATCATCAAGAAAAGTACTTAAACTATAACTCATTTTTGGCACTTAGTCCTAAAAAAACCTCTACCCCTAAAGCTAAAAATTCTAAAACTTGATCCTAGTTGGTTCAAAATGACTATCCTCAGGAAAAAGAACTAAAAACAAAAGTCGAGGAACCCAATAACAAAAGATACTGCAGAGTGATAATGAAACAAACTTAACTAGAACTATTCCAGTGGTTACTAACTATTATAGATCCATAAGTTCAAACATTTATTTACTACAGACCGAATTTGAAACCAAGCAACTACGGAAAGTCTTCACATAAGAAACATAACAAAATAGCAACAAACATAAAAGAAACAGAGAAATCCTCCTACTTTAACTTAAAATATAACACTATACCCAGTTCTTGCCAAAATAAAACAAGTGCAAAAGTGAGGTATTTGAAAAATTCTCTGGACAATCCTCCATCTCGTCATCCATAGTAGGGCCTTTTCCCTGGGAAACCTCATCTTCATTATCAAAATCAATGTTTGAGTCCTACAAATATCTATCCTCATTAGTGGTGACCCAATGATAATCTAGCTCTAATCATTGTATCTCATCTTTAGTCACTACCCTAGATCAAACTTCTATAGTCCAAACATATGGGTCGTGATTCATCATCTCAAGCATGAGGCTCAACTAGTGTAAGTATAAGCCCATGAAACATCAAGTGCTCTAGTCTTGGTCACATCAATTAAACTCCTCTCCAAATATAGCTTGTAATCTAAAGCCTCTTTTTTAATTTCATGGATTCTCAGGAACCTAGTTAGCAACCCACCAAAACCATACCTGCGACCCTAATGATTTTGTGACTTCTTCATAGAAAATTTGATTACCTCTCAATTATTTATCCCAAATTTATCCTACATAAGGGTATACAAAAAAAAATCGATCCTAAGTAACATTCATCTTGTGTTTACCTCGTATGAGGCAATAATAGATAATCTTCACCTATATGCAAGCTTTTCTATTCATATGGGCATAAGGGAATTCCAAATGGTAGGTGCTTTCTATGTGGAGAGTCTATATCATGTCGATTTGTTACCACTCAACACGTGTTGAATTGTAGGATATGATAGCACAATGTTAGCTGCCTTAGCTGAAGAGAATCAACTTCTAAAGCACCAAAGATGGCATTTAGGTAGTGTTCCTCGAACATCACTACTTTTCCCCTGATCTGGACCTCAAAGTCAGGCTATCGAGGATCCCAATTCATAAAAAATTCAATTATTAGATGAAAGTTTCACCTCATCAGCTCATCAAACACAAAGTTCATCCCTAATTTCTCAATCCCCCACATAAGTTATGTGAATTCCCTTCATAAATTGTTCTTGTCAATCATTTCAATAGGAGAGTACTTGGATTTCAGATGATTAATATACCATTTCTTTTCTTCATCCACCACCCACCTTGTTACAAACCTTCTTGTCTGCCCTCTTAGGATTGTTGCAGTTTTGGGCACATGAGCACTCATACAAACTCACTTACTTCTCTTGCTTAAGGGACCAACTCTCTTTCCCTTTTATTGCCTTCCATACATGGCACCTATCTAAAATAATATAAAATAACTATGTTAATCCAGAGTCAACAAGGATAACCAAAACTAAGCGCGAGAGGCTTTAGGGACCACCGCACACTTAGTTGCTAGTATGGGTGTACTAGATTCAAAGTGAGGGTACTTAAACTTCCCCTCCTTCCATGTACCATTACTATATCCTAGTACACAAAAGAAAACTAAATTAGTTCTAATCATTTTAATGTTCACAGGATTATATAGCATATTGTTATGCAACATGTTACCATTTATTAGTTATGTTCACTGTCAATAGTTCATGGGGAAGGCTACATAGTATCTGTGATGCTCTACTCAGATTTATGTAAACATTATGAAATTGTACTTAATAATTTCCACAATTTAAAGCACAAATAATTTCACAAACAAATTTGTACAACAAAACTACTATATATTGCCTAACAAACAATGGTTCTTCACAAGCAATGCACTTAACACTCATTAACATCCCTTCGAATAAGACCAACTATTTCAACTATTAGTTCTCATTAAAAATCATATGTCATAAGCCAAACATTAAAGCAATTATTCACATGCCCACTACTCCACTCTCATAAAACAACCATACTCTTTAAGTAATCACAGATTAGTTAAGAGCACCTACTCAGCCATCTATTAGGCATAATTATTATTAAGTACAAAATGGGGGCCCAAAATAGTTAACACACATCAAATATAAGTAACACACATGTAAAACTCAGACCAATGTGCTTTTGTAGTCCATTCCCGTTGCAATCAATTTGTTCAAGGGAGAGAAAATTAAGAAATCTTAATTGTTAAGCTTGAGTGCAAAGAAGAGAGAACAATTTAGAGAGAATTTGTCGCATGACATATTGAGAGGTGAAGGAATTTTAAGAGAGTGATATGCTAGGTTAAGAGATTTGGAAGGTAATTTGGGGATTTATTTGTTTAAAAAGACGTCGACTAGGTTTGACCTGATATTTTAAATGAATTTGGGTTGCAAATACCCCCTCTGTGACACTCCTTTATCACATGGCTTAAGAGGCGTTCCACACCCTTATCGCAGAAGCCTACTATTTTTGGGGCTTAGGGATTTAATCCCCTTTATGAGACAACGCTAAAATTGAGATCAAGCTCCATGGAACATCCTTAATGTGGATTCCCACTATTTCGGTGCCTTGGGGAATTTTTGTTACCATTTTCATTGTACATTTATGTCTCACTTACCTCAGCATATTTTCAAACTAAGTAGTTTTTTAAAGTCATTTGTAGAACTTTTATTCCAATCCTCCATGTCAAGACTATCATTAAACATACAATGCTACACCAAAATAATAAAATGTGTTATAAAGGTGGGTTGTCTCCCACCAAGTGTCGTAGTTGCGATCGTGCCTTAACACTTCCTTTTGTAATTTTGTTTTTCTTATTTTTTTATCATTCAAATAATATACCTATTCTATTACATTGCATTCATGGGTTACCTCTCATGTAGTGCCTTCTTTAACAATGCAACACAACCCAGCACACCATTAAGCATCTACAAATGTGATAGATGTCTTTTATCTATCCTCATGCTCGGCCTAATAATGCTTGACTATCTGCCCATTTACAAGGAAATTTACACTCTTATCCTCATGCCATTACTCAACTGCCTATAAGGGGTTATTCAAACAACCTCAAATAGTACAGACCACTTTGATCTCAACTTTCTTGAAAAGAGCTTTAACCTCAAAGTAAACAACAATACCGTTGGTCAGGTTCAAAGACTGGAGGCAGATAAGCTTGTCATGCCATTTTTTGTCTTATCCTTGTAGAGTTTAGCATTCTCATAAGCATACAGGTAAAACTCATCAAGTTCATCCAATTGAAGCAATTATTTTTCCTTATTGTCTCAGGGTTATTAAACTTTTTCACTGCCTAATACAATTAATGGTCAAGATCCAAAGGAAAATTACAAGATTTACCATATATCAATGAATATGGTAAGGTCCCAATGGGCATTTTGTAGGCCATTAAATAAGCTGATAGTTTATCATCTAATTTTACTGAGCAATCTTTGTGTTGAGCATTCACAATCTTCTGGAGTATCTGTTTGATCTCATGGTTGGTCACTTCGACTTGACCACTTATATGAGAATGGTACATTGTAGACATTTTGTACTTCATTCCATATTTTCTAGAAAATTCTTGAACCAATTGTTCACAAAATGAGAACCTTCATCATTGATGATTGCCCTTGGGGTTTTGAATCTAGAGAAAATATTCTTCTTCACAAACTTCAACACCACCTTTGCATCATTAGTAGGGAGAGTTGCCGCTTCTACCCACTTAGATAAATAATAAAATATTACCAAAATATATTGATTACCTAACAACGGTATAAAGAGACTCATGAAGTCTATTCCCCAAACATCAAATATCTCAACCTTCAGAATTTTGTTCAAAGGCATTTCATAGTGTCGTGATATAGGCCCCCATTCTTTGACATTGGCCGCACTCTTTAACAAAAGAAAAGGCATCTTGAACAAAATAGGACAAAATAATATTGATTGTAATACCTTATGTGTGTTGTGCTTTCCTCCATGATGACCCCTATATGGTAATGAGTGAGAGCTCTCACGCACTTGTATAGCTTGACACTCTAGAACACATCTTCAAAAAACTTGATCAGCACCCTACTTAAACAAATACGAAGCATCCCATACATACGATAGTGAATTAAAGTATAATTTCTTCTGTTGATTTGTTTCTTTAGGGGGTACACACCACTCACCAATAGGCTCACTATGGCTACATACCACACGGGAGCTCTACTATACTTAGTTCCATTAGTTTTTCATCTTAGAACTCTTCCTAAATATTCCCATATTTAACTATATGAAATTAATCCTCCAGTCATGATAAGTGATCTACCACTTGGTTCTCTATCTCTTTTTTATTTTGGATCTCAATATTAAATTCTTGCAATATAAAAATCCATCCGATGAGCCTTGGTTTTTCATATTTCTTATTAAATAGTACCTGATTACAACATGATCTGTATGAACTATCATATTTTCCCCACTAGGTAGGATCTGAACTTGTTGAAAGCATACACTAGAGTCAACCTTCTCAATTATAGTGTAATTAATTAGGAAAGAATATAGGGTCTTTTTATATAGTATATAGAATTAAAAAACTTCTCTTTTTTCTGGCCTAATACTTCTCCCGTTGTTGTATCTCTTGATTCACACATCAACTCAAAGAAATCTCCCAATCAAGAGCTATCAAAATAGGAGCCTCGGCCAACTTCTTCTTCAACTCATCAAATGCTTTAATACAATCATCCCCAAACTCAAACTTTACTTTCTTAACAATCCTTAGAATCTGATATGTCATAGGAAACTATGCATATCATTGACTAACATTAGGGG
Source organism: Capsicum baccatum var. pendulum (assembly GCA_030864225.1). NCBI lineage: Eukaryota > Viridiplantae > Streptophyta > Magnoliopsida > Solanales > Solanaceae > Capsicum > Capsicum baccatum. The sequence goes on along the minus strand of CM061561.1, from coordinate 171,319,930 downwards.
TGGGAACTTCTTTATAACCTCCACCTTTTCTTGGTCTACCTCCAATCATTTCTGGGACACTTTATGGGTAAGGATGATGCCTTTCTTGACTTGAAAGTAATATTTTTCCCATTTTACCACCAGATTAGTATTCTCACATTTTGCAAGGACCTTGAAAGATTCTAAAAAAACATTGCAAATAAGTTACCAAAGATACAGAAATCATCCATATATACCTCAATGAATTTTTCCACCTTGTCATAAAAGATGGCCATCATGCACCATTGGAATATGGCTAGGGCATTCGCCTAAATGCATATGTCCTATAAGAAAAGGTGAACATCATTGTATCTTAGTCCGTTGGTGCTAGGGATCTCTTACTATAGCCCAAATATCCATCCAAAAATCATTAATACTCTTACGCAACAAATTTGTCTGACATATGATCAATAAAAGGAATTAGGTAATGATCTTTGCATGTAGAATTGTTAAGCTTCCATTAATACATTCAAATTCTCCACCCGATTACTATGTGAGTTAGTATCAAATAGTCTTTATTATTTGTCACCACTATCATACCTCTCATCTTTAAAACATAATAAATGGGGCTAACCCATATACTCAATTACCTTATTTCATACCATTTCTTTCATGATTTGGTTTAGTCTCCTCTGGTGCTGCACACTAGGTTTGTGTACTTCCTCCATGAATATCTTATGCATGTAAAGAGTGGGATTTATCCCCTAAGTATCTGACATATGTATCCTCACTCCTGAGTAACTGCAATAGTGGAAAACTCTATCAACCTATTTTCATTATCTACAATGTCCTTTATGTACTTGGAATACCAAGGAATTCCGTACAAAACATCAACAAGAGGAATTAATGTTCACCTATTTTAACAAGTTGATAAACTTTTGGAAAAATTCTTCCTTTTCTGCTTTTTTAGCCTTTGTGGGAATGGGGGAGGTTTCTTCATACTTGCCACATCATTTCCACTACTCTTAAATTTTTCAGTCTCTACTTGCTTGTCCTCTCTGACCATATCCTCATGATAAGTCTTTTTAGGCTCTAGCCCCTCCAATGTAGACTACTTCGAGTAGAGACTGCATGAACTTTCTTAGGGTTTGGATATATGTCACTAGGTTAACCTTTCTTAGATCTAGTGTTCTATGAACAAATAAGTTTGCTCAACTAAACCTATAAAGTCTTTATGGCTAGTTGTTGATTCTTTATGCCACCCATCATTTGTGCTTGGTTTGCCATGATTTTCTTCAACATTTCCTCAATATTACTGGACTTTTCTTTAGAATGACTACTATAGGCCAATTATTGAAAATTTTTATTGCCTTGGCTTCTGTATTTGTTTGCATGCTGCTTTTGATTTCTACCCTATACGAAGTTAGGGTGATTTTGCTAGTTTGCAATATGTGTTTCTAAAATTTTAAGTACGTTTGTTTTGAGTACTACCCACAAATTTTACTAATTTTCGATTAATTGCACGTGCATTTGCAAAATGATCACTATTTCCAAATACCTCACACCAAGTCTAAGTCTACAGCACAATACTAACAAACACTTATTGATATCCTAAGTTCAAGTTATTGATCTGAGTATTCATTTGATCCTGTAAAGAGGCAATTTATGCTACGATGGTTGTCAATTTATCAAATTCTAGCAACCCTACAACCTTTTTCATGGTTTTTTTTTATATATTTCATTCCATTTGGGGTTCCCCTATGAGATATAATTCAGAAGTGTGTACAATTAACATCTGTCCACAAGATGCTGAATCCAAAAGAATCTTTATATTGGGCTGAAGTACCACTATAAAAGTGTACACGAAAACATTATTAGTTTTGTAGTAGTGTGCACAATCACAAAACATGGACTTGAGCCTCTCCCAGCCTTGATACAAATTTTTAACATCTTTTTTTCTGAAGATCATCATCTCACTCCTCAACCTTGCAGTCTTTCCAAATAGAAAAAATGGATCAGAAACTTCTGTACCAAACCATCCTATAAAGTGATAGAATTAGGTGGTTTAGCCTTTAGAGACCTTTTAGCTTCCCCTAATAGAGAAAAAATGAAGAAGGTATGTTTAACATAATCAATCGAGACTCCTGTAGGAATGTATCTGATTCTTAAGAAAAATCTACAAGTGCTACTATGGATCCTCATGAGATATTCTCGTGAACTACCTACTCGTGTGAAATAGTTGCACCATATCATTTTTTAGATCGAATTGACCTCCGGTATCCGGTTTGTGAATGTTACCAGTTACATTATTAGAGAGTGGGATTGCCACTTCACAAACTGGTCTAGCTGCTTCTATTTTAGTAGGAATAATTTCTACTAGATCATCTAGCTAAAGTTGTGGAATTGGATATTGAAGAGATATTGCTTCTCGTTTCTGATAAAATACTTTTTCAGGCACCAAATATAATTCAACCAATTCTCTTTCTCTTGCTAGCTCAAGTTACAAATTAGACCTGCAAAATTTAGCTAGGATCAAGTTGCCAACACTTGTATAATATTATTGCAAACAAAATTTTAGAAATTATTACTTTCTTAAGTCCTCAACAATGGCTCCAAAAACTTATTATATCCTACCACACATTCAAGTATACGTAGTCTGACAAGTAATATAGTAGCTCTTTAAGAGTCGGATATCAAATCCACGGGGATAAATAGCATTTCAAGTAGGTGTTGTGATATATCAATATTGTTTATCAAATTCTAGAAAAATAGTAAGTAAAGGTAATAAGCAGTAAGAATCACAATTCGACCAAGGTTGTAACTAATATCGAGTGAAATTCTAGGGTCCAGGCACTCTTTGGAGTCATGTAAATCATTACTCTCTCATTGGTTACGCTGTATATTCGGTTGCTAATTCACATGGTTAATATTATAATTATGGTCTTTCAGTCCTCTAATTATCTACGTAATAGGATATCATAACTACATCTTTGAGAGGGGATGCAATAATCCAATTTAGATATATTAAATAATCTTCTAATATTTTATCCAAACAAAAGTTCTAAGTATATTCCAATCCTAGGTGCAAATCAAATCTTTTCATTATAAGATATAAGAACTTGTTCCTTAAACCCTTGTTCTATCTTAATGATTCTCCTTACAGGCTAATAAAAGTATTAAGATGAATTTTAATGTCGGACAAGCATCAAAATAGTAAAAATAAGAGTTTAAGAACAACCCATGCGATAATTTGATGTTTAATTAGCTCAAGAATATGAAAGACAATCATGTGTTTGGCCTCAACCCCAGAACATAGGTTATTAGCCACTATTGTTTGAAATCAACATCATAGAATTCAAATTTTTCATACAATAGTTAGAAGAGAAGAGTAGTGAAGTAACCCTAAATCCAAGGCCTCGTGTGTTTTTCACCCTTTTCAGATGTACATAATGATGGTAATGGAATAAAACAAGTGTCTTATTTATAGAAGAGTAAAAAGCTGCTGAAAAACTCCTTTTGTGGCACTTTGAAATCTAAAAGCATCAGTTCCGTGGAACCCTATTATTGTACACCCTTACTATTTCTTGACATTCACTTTTTTGGACATCTCCGTGCCACACCAATAAAATGGATATTATCTTCTTTCAACCTCGAATTTCCTACGATAGTGAAATATCTCTACTTTTATTTGTTTTTCATAGTTTGTAGTTTCCTTTAGCATTTCTTACTTTCTAACATAGATCCTAAAGCCTTTAATCATCCACAAGCTTAGTATTGACACCAAATCAAGCTCAATGTTTGTAAAAGTGTTAACTTAAAACATTAATCATATGCATCAGTTCATGAACACATGTTAAGATCAATCAAATAAATAAATATATATATATGCAATATAGCTCATAAAATAGAAAAAAGTATGGGCAATAATTAGTAATTGGACATATAACTATGCCTATGGTCACCTCTAAAGGTGAATTATAATACAGGCTAAGATCTATATTTGAGAGTTGAATTGCATGATGTACCTTTCTCTATTATTTCTAGTAGAGGTATGCAGTTTACCTTGAATTTTTAGAGTTCTATACAAAGTGAGTTGGGTACTTAAATTTGAAATGAGAATGATATTTCACCCTCAGACAGATGGACATTCAGAGCAAATCATTCAGGTGTCAGAGTATATGCTTCAAGCATGTATGATACATCTTTAGTGTCCATTAGGACCACTATTCCTTTTAGTAGAGTTCATCCCACAACAATAGTTACATTCCGACATCTAGATGGCACCTTTTGAGGTTTTATATGGGAGGAGGCGTATATCCTCCATAGGATGGTTTGATTCTTTTAAAGTTGGGCTAGGTGGAACTAACTTGTTTAGGGACTTGATAGATTGAGTGAGATTAATTCAACAAAGGCTTATGGTTGCCCAGAGCAGGAAGAAGAGTTACATCAATCGATAGGTTCATGATGTGGCATTTATTGGGTTTGATGATATTTTGGATAAAAGGGAAACTTAGATTGAGGTTTATTAGAATTTTTTAGATTCTTGAAAATGTTGGAGATGTAGTGATAATTCCTAAGATACACCCTCAATCTAAAGATAATGGGGCCACTGTCAAATATAGTAACCCAACAAAGATTAGGGTTAAATCCCAAGGGAATATATGTAATTGTGGCTCTTAACTGCTGTAATCAAGGAAGAACTGGAATAGTAAATGAGGGGATTATGGTGCCAATATCGAACAAGTAGAAAATATCCACTCTGGTTGTAATCAGTCGTATATGAACACTAGGATTGTGTTCCCCCTGGCTTCTCAACTCAATAGGATTATCATGATTTATTGAACCAACCTGATACCTTGCGTGCAAAATCTGAAAAGTTATGTGCCATCAACTTTCTTTAGACTAGTTGATGGATTTCACCCTTTACCTTGTGAATATCTAGATGTCTCCTTACTAACCCTTATTCTTGATCCCAGTTAACTATTATGTGTCTCTGATTATTAGATGATAGTTAACGATCTTACTTAGATGCTACCAATTAACTTGGATCGATGATTAATCTTTAAATTACTATTGTAATTATATTTTCCTAGTCACTACTCCTCTTTTGGAGTAAGTATCAATAATCTAGGTGGTATCCTAATGTTTGCAATTCTATGACATTTATTAAATTGAAGATAATACAATACATGCATGGGTATCGATTCAGAACAACATAGCACTTATCCTACTTTATCAATCTACTAGGGTTCCCACAACCCTAACTAATGGTTTTAGCCGCTCATGCTTGTGAAATAATCAACAACATTCATAATTAAAAGCATAAAATGAAAATAATCACAACTGAAAACCCAAAACTTCGACTGAATTAACAACCAAAATTAAAACAAAATAATTCGAATACCAAATTTGAATCTTAGAATTACAATATATGTTTGTGAGTATAAATAATACATCACCTATTTTATAAAATGCATGAAGGGTATTTATAGTACATGAGGAAATCTTAAAAATCAAAGCCCTGACGAAAAAGGACAAATGGAGTTGGTGGCCACTTACTTGTGCCACATGTACCAAATATGATCTGCATGTGGACCCAGGTAAGTGCCAAAAAAATTTCTCGAAGTGTTCATTCTTTAGATTTTGGACTTCTGGAACTTATCTAACCCACTTGTGGTTCACAAGTACTACAAACGGTCTGCAAATAGGTATAGGTAAGAGCCATAAATTTTTCTTCAGCTTTTACACTCTCTGGATCTTTAATTCTGGCATTTGCCTTAGCCACATATGGATCGAAAGTGCTACATACAGTCCACAAGTGGACATAGGTAAGTTCCAAGTCTTCAAATTCTTGCAACCAAGCTTTTGTACTTCAGGTTCTTGTACATGTTTTGGTCACATACGTCCAGTAAATGCCACAATTGCCAAAATGTCAATTTTTGTTTGGTAGCATAGTTGGTTTTGATTTTGATACTCTATTTTGAGTTTTGAGCATTTAGATAAGAAGGTAGTTATTGTTTCCTAAAGGAGTTCTGGAGGCATAACTTGTTGATAACAACCTCTTTTGGAAAATTTGATGGTTCTATTGAGTTGAAATATTGAATTTAGCTAATTAGCACTACCAGATTATTTTTATAAGGTATTAAATTTCAACGGTCCATTCAGAATATTTTTGACTTGGACTGATTATTGGTGTCAAATTTTTGATGCACCAGTAATTTATTTATCATGATTGCATGAGGAGGGTTACAATTAGGGAGAGTTGCATAGTGTTCATTGTGAAAGCAAGGTCTGGTTCATATGTTCATCGTGATCGCGTGACCTCATCCTATGACCGCACTTATAATTTTAAGCATAGTAAATGTTTGACCCTCGCAATCATATAAAGTGTGTTGTGCTCATGAGGTACTTTCTTAAAGAATAGTATAAATACCTCATTTTTGTGAATCTAACTCCAGTTTTGCATTTTTGAGCTTTAGGACCTCAGGATAGGTGATTTCAAGGGGGGTTTTTCTTCAAACTTGCTTGGATAAGATTGTAAACCAAATTTCAATTGTTATCCATTGATTATATTTCTTGAACATATTCAAAACTTGAATTTTAAACTTGGGATTTTGGGTTTTACAGGATAATGTGAAAATCCAACTTGTTTTACAATGTTTTTTATATTTAGAACCCTAAGTGTATGGGTAACATGATTCTTTATTAAAATTTTAGTTTTACCCTTTTACTTTTGGAATTGATTTTTAAAGTGATTTTGGACCCAAAACCAAAGTATGTCAATATGGGTATCAATAAACTCCTAGTATCATATAGAATCCATTTTTGATAGATATGGAGCATTTTAAAGGTGTTTGGAAGAGAAGGCTTCTTGTTGAGATATTCAACCTCATGTTTTGAATTTTTAGATAGGTTATGACTTAATTTTATTCATACTAGGCTGGGATATAACCATTCATGTAAAGTATGGTATGGGTTGGGGAGTTTACATTGTATTCCTCTCTTGAGATTATTAGTTTATTGTGTTATCTACGTTGGGAATATGTGAATCATATTATTAACTTGAGAGATTATTACCATTGAGATGCCCATGCAAGGGCTAGTATTGGTCTTGGTTGAGACTTTATCATTATTTTGATACCCGTGTAGGGGCTTGGATTGATATTATTGATGTTTTACCTGATTATTTACAACTGTGTTGCAATGAGAGGGATTATATCATAATCTCTTGAGATTTAAGCTAACTTTAGCTCATTTATACCATTATCAAGTGGATTTATTATATATGTTGAGTTGGTTATAAGCGTACATACTCATTCATTCATCCATATTCATAGAAATGGTAGCCCAAAAAAATACTTATCTTGAAAAAATGAGACACTTTATAAAATGCCTTAATCAAGGTATGTATCGATTAATTGATGATATTGTGATAGTTCATGGATTACGATCCCCCTCATGGGTCCTCTCCTGGAATTTATGCTCGAAAGTGTATATGAGGTGAACTTATAGAACATTGCATACATATCACTTTATTGTGTTACATCACTTCCATCCCTCTTGTGTGATTGATATTGTGTATGTTAGTCTTTCTTGTATGTATATCTATGGTGTTGATACTTTTTATTCTGTTATTTTAATTATATTGTTAGGAGGTGTATGATTTTAGCTGTCGTTGGGACCATTTCTGTATACAGGTGAAAGCGTTGCTCATAGTTTTCTTTATATTTTTAGTTATATACTTTGATTAGTCGGTGTATGATGCATGTTGAGTACAAATGAACCGTAGTCGCTCCATCTTTTATGTACTATTTGGTGTAGATATTAGTTTGAGTACAACTCATGGACCGTGATTGTTCAAAGAGCTTGAAGTCTTTTCGAAGTCAAGGTGAGCTCCCCATTTCTGAGTATTTACCTATCTCATCCAGTCCTTTATATCTTTACTTTACATTCAAAGACAGATGAGTATGTATTCATAATCTAAGTCGGATTTAGTGTACTCTTTACTCATGACACTAGATCTTTAAGATTGGAGTTGTATGTATTTCTAATATTGAGTTGTTTTATCTTATTGACCTGACTTTATCCTAATGTATCATATTTGATTATTATTTATCTTCTTTTGTTGTTTTATATCTCTTTAGGAGCTAGACTTACCTACCAAGTTTGAATTGGGGTAGGTGCCATCATGACCTCAATTTTTGGATCCTGACGTGTTTAGAACTTTCTATGAAAGTAAGAATGATGTCGACTCCTTAATACATTTTTAAGATTTCAAGCCAGGTGGATTACATCTCTTTCTTTATAAAAAATATTGGAGTGAAACAAAAACTTACCTTCTTGATATATGCAATCATGTTTCTAAAAACAAAAAAAATGTAGAGGCAGTTAATTGTACTTATATATTCCTAATTCCTAAGTGACAAAATTTTGAAACCACAAAACAATTTAGACCTATCGGTCTTTGCAATACGTCTTATAAAAGAGTTATAAAAACTATAGTAAAAAGAAATTCTATAAAAGAGACAAGCATTAGAAATGCTATAATAGTTCATGAATTATTAAATTACTTCAAGACTAATTTATAAAAGCGGAGAGCATTAGAAATGCTATAATATTTCATGAAGTATTAAATTATTTCAAGACTATCGAAGGAAAATATGCTAAGTTGATAATAAAAATAGATCTAGAAAAGGTATTCGATAAAATAGAATGGTCATTTATTCAATACCTATTAATATCCCTAAATTTCCCTCCATACCTAATCTTTATCATAATATCCTGCATATCCTCGTCAAAGATATCCATCCTTGTCAATATATCCAAGACAGATTATTTTAAAACCAAAGAGAGGATTTAAGCAGGGAGACCCGTTATCACCATTCATCTTTATCATATGTATGAAAATGCTATATAGACTTATACATTATGTGTAAGATTGTTGCAGATAAGACACCATTAAAATCTCCAATATAGGACCATTCACATCACAATTATTCTTCACCAATGATATAATTCTCACCACTAAGTCTAATGAAAGAGCTGTAAATTTGTAATTGATTGTCACAACCCAAACCAGGGCCTTACCGTGACGAGTATCTTAAGTCCCATATGGACCGAAGATCACCCACTCTATCTAACCTAATCATCAAAACAACCTCAAGTGATGGATAAATTCCGAACATAGAATAAGATGGAGTAAGAAAGGATTAATATTAATTCATATTAAGTCTATATCAACCAACGATAATTTGAAAACCGTCCATCACCAAAACACTCAACAAAATCACCCAAGTCCACAGTAATCCAACAAAGCCTCTAGAAAACCCAAATCAATAAAATATCAGGACATGCCCCCGACAATAGCCAAAACCAATATCCCAGGAGATAGTCAAAACAAAGTATAAACAAGGTCTAAGACATAGGGAACAAAGGCCATGAAAAAAATCCTTCTGAAGTATGAAATCTCACCACGTCAGTGTCAACTCACGAACTAACTCAACCACCTGATCACTGGCAGGAAAAATAGAAGAAGTATTGGGACCTTATTGCATGGGGATACAGCGTTCGAAGATGGTTAGCAATTGGAGCGCTAGCATATAACTCGGAGATAGAGGATATAACAATGCCAAGTCAAAACCAATCAAAGCCTTATGCACATCATCATATACATACGTAAATAATATGTCGGGATAGGGAATAAGGTTTAGCATTAACTTTTGAAATCATAGACTGGGTTGTGTAGCATAACTATCATATAACAAGGAACCCATGGGCTATATGGGCCTAGTTCTCCCTTAGCTGGAAGGTCCCCAATACCTATATCCGTATGAACCAGAAAATATTTATAATCGTATATACCAATATGGGGTACTCAAACCTCCTAGAATAATCAAGGTGACTTAAGCACTAATGTATACAATATGAGGGACTCAAACCTCCCATTTATATATTAATTTGGGGGACTCGAACCTCCCGATCATATAAACACCTGCATAGGATAGCATGGTTTCTAGTGTTAGTCTTTCGAACTCCACTTTCATAGCCCGGCTACACATCCCATTTTAAAGCCCAATTAAAACATTCCTTACACATATGGACAACCATTAATCCAATTACTTACCAAAGGCATCCAGTTGTTATCGTCATACCAACCCCACTTGTAAGTGTACAACACGCCACAATCATTACTAGTCAGCTTTGGGACTCAAATCCATTGTTTAAACAAAGACCTCAATTCAACTCAACATTTAGGGACTCCAACCCATTTACTCAAATAAACCACCAAGGTTATGATTTAAATCAATTTATAGTCATCAAGACCTTCATAAACCATTTTCCAATCATCAACATTCATAGTCCAGTCATATGTGACAAGATTCTTCTCATTGGCATTTTCACAAACAGGTTGAGGGCATACCATAATCAAACCATTATTCAAGAAAAAAACCATCAAGTTAGGGTTAACCATGACTCCTTAGTTTAAATCACAATTTCAAAGCACCCACATGTACAAAACCATTATCAAAACATATATACTCATAATTTAAAATATGAGAAAACAATACTCAATATTATACCTTCAAACCCTCAACCATGGATTTCAAAACTACCATCAATGATTCATGAACTATATTTAAAACAAATAATATTTATGAACGAACAATGAAGGAAGAGTCACATTCCTGAGCTACCATGATTCATACAAAGATTTCGATCCTTAAGCCTCTAGATAACCACCTTGATAAAACCCCAGCCCAATCTCCTTGAGAGGTTTTTAGAGAGTTTTGAGAGTGTTTGGATATTCTAAAGTGAAGAATGAAAGGCCCAAAAATGTTATGAAACCTAGGGTTTTAAGGACTTGGGAAGGGAATTTTCCAAAATATCCTCAGCTTAAAAGTTGTAAAAAGAATGTAGGAGGGTACGATTGGACGCCTCAACTCGTATCCACATCATACGAGTGGTAACCTCAACTCGTAACTTGATCAGAAAGTTGGACACCATATTTTGTCCAACATACGATTCCTTAGCCTAACTCATACCATTACCATATAACTAATACCTTTTAAGTTGTACCCTAAGCAGAACATCAAAGGATAGACACTGGACAACATACAGTTGGGCGCTATACCTCTTGTATTATGAGCATACAACTTATATGAAGTCTTCTCATACCTTAAACATAACTTGGCCAATATCAGACTGGCTAATATACGACTTGGGTCCTAGACCCGTATCCATACCATACAACTAGAATGGTGTGAGTATTATAATGATCAGAAGGCTCAAAACTTGAGAAATTTACAAGGTCCAAAGTTTGAGGTGTTTTAATTCCCCTCCCCTATAGGATCATTCGTCCTCGAATAATGGAATGAGGCACTACAAGCACAATTAACCCTAAACATTTCTACTCTTATCTTTAAGATAGAAAACAAACATTAAGAAATTCACAATCTATTAATAACAAAGATAGAAAGCAAAAAGGTTAAGAACAACACATACCTCAAGCACAAATTTCTGAAATCAAAAATAGGAATGGATACTTGGACTTCATTTCCTCCTTGGCTTCCCAAGTAGCTTTCTTGAACTTTATATTACTCCTAAAGGACCTCTACTAAAAATCCACCTTTTGTCCTTAACCTACAAAATCATATATGAATACCACGCCTCATTAATTCAATGTTATAATTCCCATGAACACATCACTACGAGAGCCTGAGTATATCTATATATTGCTCCCATGATTAAGCCTATTCAAAGCTAAAAGTGGTTAACTTAGGCCATGGGGATTTATTCCCTACATCTATCAAAAAATAATACTACGCCCCATCACTGTAGTCAAGCATCCTGTCCTATTAGGATTCATAACTACCTATCACAACATTCAAGCCTACCTTTTTACTATATCCGTTGTATGATCTACCCCACCATAGATCCGATAACCTCAAAAACCATAGCCTTGCAACTACTAATTAGGGGTATGGACATCTATGCGTCTAAACACTCAATACTCCCTTTTTAACTCCTTAAAATACTAGTATTACTCCTCTAATATCATATTCCCATATCGCGACATATTGTAAATCTATACCAAAAGGTCACATAGGCTATCTACTCCTCCCCCAGTTTGGCTCCACATAACACCATATAAAAACACCCTAAACTTCCCCATGCTAAGAAATTTTAGGAACATAAGCTAGGAATACGAGGTACCCCTAATTTGAAACCGAGTATACTTTACTCTTACAACCCGAGACCCTTATCCATCTAATAACTTAGCTGCAATTTCTACATCAGCACGTAGGCTTCATACCTATATCACAATTAGTATCAAAATCTCAAACAATCACGCATCACCCATGAAGTATCATGCATAACACACTAGTCTTCCTAATAGTGAGATCATTCTAATTACCTTATCCTATTGCCGACCACCTATATACATTCGAAGAAGCCCTTCTTTGTTACGCACAAATAATATCAATGCACCTTTCGGGGATATACTAGGATAGAAAAAACCTTAGTCTAAAAGATCCTTTAGTTTCTCTTTAAGCTTTTTCAACTCAGTTGGAGCAATTCTGTCTGGGAGAATAGAAATAGGATGAGTGTTTGAAAGAATATCAATCCCAACATCAATTTCCCAATTTGGAGGACACAAGAAAGATCATCAGGGAAGGCCTCGGTGAACTCATTTACTACAAGAACAGAATATAAGAGAGGAACTTCCAAGTTAGAATCCCTATCCTAGACCAAATAATAGAGACACCCCTTGGAGACTAGTCTTTGGGCTCTAAGATATAATGTAAACCTTCCTTAGGAGCTAGGGAACCACCATCCCACTTAATAATTGTCTAACTTGGGAATTCAAAGATCACCTTACGGGTTTGATATTCTAAAAAAGCATAGCCTGAGTGCAACCACTCCATTCCCAGAATAATATCAAAGTCAACCATGTCTAACTCTATCAAGTCTACCTAAGTTTCTCTACTACCAACAGATACCACACACCCCTATAGACTCCTCGAGTAATCATCGAGTCACCTACCAGGGTAAAAACAAAAAAAAAGTATGATAAACACTTCGGACCAAAACCAAACTGCACAGCCACAAATAGGGTCACATAAGATAGAGTGAACCCCAGACCAAGTAAATAATACTCATCACAAGAAAAAAGTTTTGACATACCATAGACAACATTAGGATATGCTTTATGATCCCAACGGTTGAAAAGAGCATTGAGATAATTTTGGGTGGTATCGACATTAGAGGTAAGACCTTCTGGTGTTGGAGTAGATGAAGTGGCAATAGGGACCTTGTTGTCCCCAGAAGCAATCCTAGAAGGATAATTTCACTACATATGACCAATTTGACCATAATTGGAGCATTGATTTTTCCTTTCATGATGGAACCCACGATGCCACAGGCCACAGAACCGCAAAAAGTATAGGGTGGAACTAACTAGCTTCATTAGACTGGTATTGGGCACCCCATACCCTAGGACCACTACTATTCTAAAATTTACATCCACAGGAAAACCTATGGTTAGGGCCTCTACCTGATGCGTAAGAACCAGATTTTCCCCAACTCCCTTCCTTAGTCTATTGCCTCCCATGACTACTATTATTGTGCCAAACCCCACCCTGCTCTGAATATCAAAAATTCCTATTCTATCTTGCCCCTATTCTCGTCTGACTCTTTCTCCCACTAATAAAACCAAACTGGTGTGATAGAGATACCACTATCTGGGTCTATATCTTAATAGAATAGTGGAATTCTATATTAGAAATATCTCCTTGAGGTGACTAACCAAGGGTGTCACCACCTGGAGAAAGATCAATAGGGACCAGTGGGACTCTATAAGGGAAAACAGAAGAAGCAACCTTAGATAGAGTTTTCACCCCAGGGGTAGGACGAGCTCCGTCAACCTTGTCCTCAGAAGGGACAAAAGAGTTTCCACGAGTTTCAGATCTCCTTGGAGGCATGATCTGAAAGGAGAACAAACGGAAATTAGAAAGATTTGAGACCTTAGACTCAATCTCTTGAAATAGAAAAACAAGAAAGAGAAACATTCCTAAATGTATCATGGCCTCTCTCTTAAGTGTGGCATGATACACACCCATAAAAGAGACTCTACTTAACATGACTTCATGGATACCCAATTGACCATGAACCTAGCTCTGACACTAACTTTGTCATGACCCAAACTAAGTCCTAGCCATGAATGGTATCTCAAGTCCCATGTGGACTAGAGATCACCCTCTTCACCTAACCTGATCAGCACAACAACCTCAAGTGTAAGATGAATTCCAAACATACAACAAGATAGAGTAAAATAGGATTAATATTAATTCAAAATAAGTCTATATCAATCACCGATAATCAGACAACCATGCATCATTAAAAAACTCAACCAAACCACCCAAGTCCATAGTAATCCAACAAAGCCTCTATAAATCTAAAATCAATAAAATATCGAGACATGCCCCCGACAATAGCCAAAACCAATATCCAAGGAGGTAATCCAAACAAATAATAAACAAGGTTTAATTCATAGGGAACAAAGACGATGAAATGAAGCCTTCCAAAGTATGGAAGTTTACCACATCAATGCAACTCACAAACTATCTCGAGCACCTGATTACTTCACAGAAAAAGAAAAAAATGTTTCGGACACTACATCAGATGGAAATATAGAATTTTGAGTCGGTTAGTGGTTGGAGCACTAGCATATAACTCAAGGATAGAGGATATAAAAATGCCAAGTCAAAACCAATTAAATCCTTATACACATCATCATATACATATGTAAGTAATATGTCAGGGTAGGGAACAACGTTTTGCATGAATTTTTGAAATCTTAGCCGGGGTTGTGTAGCATAATCATCATACAACAAGGCACCCATAGGCTATATGGGCCCATCTCTCCCCTAGCTGAAAGTTCCCCAATGTGTATATCTATAAGAACCATAGAATATCCATAACTATATATGCCATTATGGGGGACTCAAACCTCCCAACATAATTAAGGTGACTTAAGAACAAATGTATACAATATAGGGGACTCAAAATTCATATTCA
This sequence comes from Capsicum baccatum var. pendulum, assembly GCA_030864225.1. Classification (NCBI taxonomy): domain Eukaryota; kingdom Viridiplantae; phylum Streptophyta; class Magnoliopsida; order Solanales; family Solanaceae; genus Capsicum; species Capsicum baccatum. The sequence continues at coordinate 171,304,894 of CM061561.1, read as the reverse complement.
TATATCCATTCGGGGGGTTCAAACCTCCCGGTCATATAGATACCCGCACCAGCTAGCGTGGTTTCCAGTGTTATTCCTTCGAACTCCACTTTTATGGCCCAGCTATACATCCTGGTTTAAAGCCCAATTAAAACATTCTTTACACATATGCATAACTATTAATCCAATTACTTACCAAAGGCATCATATTGGTATAGTCATACCAACCTAACTTGCAATCATAAAACATACCATAATCATTATTAGTTATCTTTGGGACTCAAACCCATAGTCTAAACAAAGACCTCAATTTAATTCAATATTTAAGGAGTCAAACCATTTAGCCAATTAAAACACCAAGGTTATGATTTAAATAAATTTATGGTCATCAAGACCTTCATAAACCATTTACCAATCATAAACATTCATAGGCCAATACCATAGTTCAAACAATAATTCATAAGTGACAAGATTCTTCTCATTGACATTTTCACAAATAAGTCAAGGACAAACCATAATCAAACTATTATTCAAGCCAAAACTATCAAGTTAGGGTTAACTATGTCTCCTTAGTTTATATCAAAATTTTAAAGTAACCACATGTACAAAACCATTATCAAAGCCTGAATACTCGCAATTTAAAACATGAGAAATAATTCTCAATATTATACCATCAAACCCTTAATCATGGCTTTGAAAACTACGATCAATAATTTATGAACAACTTTTAAGACATATGATTTTTGTTAACTAACAATGAAGGAAGAGTTGCATGCCTAAGTTATGAAGATTCATGGAGAGATTTCGATCCTTAAGCCTCTAGATGACCACCTTAATAAAACCCTAGGCCAAACTCCTTGAGAGGTTTTTAGAGAGTTTTGAGAGTGTTTTGATCTTCTAATGTGAAGAATGGAAGGCTAAAAGTGTTATAAGACATGGTTTCTTAAAGGCTTGGGGTGGGAATTGTCCAAAATACCTTTACCTTAAAAGTTGTAAGAAAAATGTAGGCGGGTACGGTTGGACCCCTCAACTTGTAGCCATATCATACGAGTCATACCCTCAACTCGTAAATTAATCAAAAAGTTGGACACCATATTATGTCCAAAATACCTCATCCTTAGCCTAACTCTTCCTATTAATATACGACTAGTACCCTTTAAGTCGTACTCTAAGCAGAACATCAAAGGCTAGACACTAGATAACATACGGTTGGGCACTATACCTCTCATATCATGAACATATGACTTTTATGGAGTCTTCTCGGACCTTGAAAAGTAATTGGCTAATATCATAGTGTTCAACATATGACTAGGGTCCTAGACCCATATCCACACCATACGACTAGTATGGTGTGAGTCGTATGATGAACAGATGGCTCAAAACTTAAGAAATTTGCAAGGCCAAAAGTTTGGGGTGTTTTATTAATGCTCTCAATAATTTTATGTGATATGGGGTCAATCCATAAACTGTAAGTAATCCATAGTTTCTTCTCTAGTAATGTCTCCTCGTACATAAAAGATCAAACAAGCAATTGTCTTGGCATGAAACAAACTAGTAACTTTGAAAATTATTTGGGTATTTTCATGATCAATTTTAGACTCTCCAATTCTAATTTCCAATTTATTATAGATAGAATAAAAACTAGGTTAAAGGGATGGAAAATTAATTTGCTCAATATAGTGGGTAGAACAACTCTTATAAAATCCACCCTAACATATATTCCTAATCATATGATGAAAAGTTATACCCTTAATAAAGAAACCCAAAAGAAAATTAACTCAATCCAAATAAATTTCCTATGGGGAAGGATCCAAGAGAAAAGAAAGTGTCATCTAGTAAGTTGGGATACATTTTGTAGACCCAAAAAGTAGGGTGGCATTGGCTCTATAAAGTTGTCACAATCTAAGTCCACACCCTAGAAGCAACCAACACTTAGGACCACAAGTGATCCCAAGGTGATCCTTGGTACTGATATGTTATTACTAAATCTAACTGATAAGTCTAAACTAAGCGGAAGCTTTAACAAAATAGAGATGAACAAACAAAAGCAACTAATTTAATAGAAATAATAACTAAAAACTCAAAACATGTTAATTATCTAATTTTGAAAGCCTCAATTGATAAAGATGAGTTGCAGAGACAAGATCCCCAACTAATGCTAAAACATCTGAAATAACAATCTTGAACCAACCTGATATGTGACTAATCCAAGGCCTCTGAATGATGAGGACTCTCCAAGCTAACTAGAAATCCTACTTCTATCTAACAAGTATGGGAACAAGCATCTGAATCTACATCATAATAGGATATACCATAAGAGAAAAGAATATAGTCAGTACTAGTGAATGTACTAAGTATGTGAGATTATGCTCAAAACTGTAAATCATGAAATAGATAATAACACAAAAGTATGACTGAAATGTGAAAGAAGTATGAGCAAATTAAAATGCATAAGTATGGGTTGTAAAACATAAATCATTTCAATAATGTGATCTAAAGCACGTATGAACTGTAAATCTATGAGATCATGAACAATTTATGTAAGTTAAAGGTAATATTGGGAGATTCTAATAATGGACATACATCACATGTGCTCGTGAAGTCCAATATATAATCTCAGTCGGGAGGGTAGCCTATACCTTGTCTAGAGTATAGTACGTGTTTGATATGGATCCACTACTGGGCACTTTTGGGTTAAAAAATCAACCTAACTAGCGGAGTAACTCTAATCCTACAATAGCAATATACTTTTAGGACTTAGGTTATCTGAACCATTATACTCTCGGTGATAAATAATAATTCTAAAATGAAATTGTATATACCATTTGCTCATAGCTAGATAAAATTGTCTGTCTAAAAAAAAGCATGTCATTTAGTTAAAGTAATTGTTTTTACAAAGTTTTGGGAATCATGGAATTAGTCATGCTAAATTTTGAGTCTATAAATCTAAATCATGTAAAATTGTGGTTTTAGCATATGAATTATAATAAGGCTATTAAAATCACGCATACTTGTTAAGATGATAACTTTATCAATAGAATAACTTACTAAATCCATAATTAGAAAAAATAGGATAATTAGGAGTTTAACCTTAAATTTGAAATCATGAAATTCATTATGAAGTTATTGAAAATGAGACATAAGAGCAAAAGGAAACTCCCATTAAAGATCCCACATACCTAATTACTAAAGATGTATGGACTAGAATTGAGATTAAGACTTGAAGATAAACCTAAGGTTTTTTTTTCTTTGAGAGAACCTTTCTGATTTTAGGGAAGTTAATACATAAGAATAAGAGAAATTCAACCTATTCAATTGATATCCCTACTAAAATAACTTCAAATGACATAGTTTAGGATTAAAAGGTAGGGAAAAGACCAAATTTCCCTTTTTAAAATATGTTAGAAATTTTTTAGTTCAAGAAACCATGACTCAAATCAAGGGTCGTGGTCATGAGTATGATTCGTACTCATGGTATTGGTCACTGGGAGTTTTTAAAATCTTGATGACACCTCTATGGACTATTTAATTTTTTTCATAGTACAACTTGTACTATGATGACACGACTCATATGTTGTAAAGGATGATTGTGGGTTTAGGATAACATACCATAAGTCATGGCATGAATCATAGTCTTAATGTACGACTCATACAATGAGTCATATTGGTTTGACACTTCAAGTCTATGACTTTGAGTTTTCCATATTGAATGTTGATTATACGTAGGTTATGAATTTGAGGTGTTACAATATCTTTCACTATAGTTCATTCATCCTTGAATGAAGATTAAAGATGAACTAAAAAAAAGCCCCCTAATACTGTCTGTCTGATTTGTGAAACTGAATAACTAACATAATGAATGGTCTGAACTAAGAGAAGTAACTAAGATAAAATGCACAAAACAAAAATATATACGTAGAAATCATAAGTAAATGATGAATACATAAAACTGAGAAGAGTAACTATAGAGGAATAACTATTACCTCAATCTGTCTCGGTCTTAGAGGTTAAAGAAAAAGGTACTTGGCTATTATATATCCTTTAGCCTTCCAAGTAGCTCTTTAAACTTACTTATTCCTTAACTTGTGAACCTTTCTATCCAACAACACAACTCATACCTCTTCATAAGAAATAATATCCTTTACTCCAACACTCTCTAGAGGAAAAACAATTGAAGGATCACTAATACGTTTCCTTAACAGTGATACATGAAACATTGAAAGCACTATTGCCAACTTCGCAGGAAACACTAACTCATAAGTCAGTTTCTCAATCTTTCTCAAAATTCAATAGGGGACAATATGTTGGGTACTAAGCTTTCCTATATTTACAAACCTCATCACACTTTTTATGGGTGAAACCTTTAAAAATACCCAGTCGTGTATCTCAAATTCAGGGTCCTTTCTCCTACATCTGAATATGATTTCTAACAACTCTTAACAATCTTCATTCTTTCCAAAATCAGTTTAACCTTCTCAATGGCTTGATAAACAAAATTTGGGCTTATTAAAGAAGCCTTACCTAGCTCAAACCACTTAATAAGATATCTGTATCTCCACCCATAAAAAGCTTTAAAAATATCAATTTGTATTCTAGAATAGAAACTTTTATATGCAAACACAATAAGAGTCAAGTGATCATCCCAGTTTCCTTTAAAATTGATCATGTAAGTCATCTATATGTCCTATAAGGTTGAACATTATGCTAGTCCTTCTTATATATCTATAGATGAAAAGTTGTCTAGAGATCTACTCGAGTTCTAAGACCCTTCTACAAATACTTCCATAATTAATATGTCAATTGAGTACCTTATCTAAAATAATAGGCAAGGGAAATCCATGCAATCTGACCAACTCCTATATATATAGTCAGGCATAGTCCTCTGTTGAATTGTCGCCTTAACAGGCAAGAAGTGAGCTGACTTAGTCATCTTGTCTACTATAACCAAATAGAATCATATTATTGATGCATAGGAGGTAAACTTATTATGAAATCCGTATCGATGATCTCCCACTTCCAAATAGGAATAATGATTTTCTAAGCTAAACCTTTAGGTCTCTGATATTCAAGCTTGAACTATGACAATTTGGATAGTTAGTCACAAATTCTGTAATATCTTTCTTCACGCCATTCCACTAGTAGACTTACCATAAATCATGATATATCTTAGTGGATTCTAGGTGAAAAGAATATCTGCAATTGTAATCCTCTGTTATAATTCGTATTCTCAAACGATCTACATCTGGAATGCATAATTTTCCCTAATAGCAAAGAACATTATCTCCTCCTTAGGAGAAAGCCTCCACTTTCTAATTACAGAGAACATCCTTCAAGTAGTTCAAAATGGGATCATTTTCTTACTTTTTCTTAACTTTCATCACCAGTGAGGACTCTAAACTATTTTGAACTATAAAACCACCATCCTCAAAATATGTAAGATGAACTCATAAATAAGAAAGTCTATGAACATCCTTAGCTAATTCATTCTTAACTTCTTTAACATGAGCCATACTACCTATGAACAACCTGCGAAGAACATCAGCTACCACATTGTCCTTATTTAGATGGTAAAGTTGTAATACCCTATATTAAGCTTAGCTCAGTTCAACTCCTAGTGATTGCATAAGAGGCTTAAAGCCTAGAAATTTAACTAAGTGTTGAAGACTTAGTATTATTTTTGACCTTTTAACTTTGAGGATTTTGAAGTTGACCTTTTGAATACTAAGATAATGGTTTTTGAGTTAATTCATGTTTCAGGATGTAAGGAGTATATCTTGGAGAAGTTTTGGATTTTTCAAATGAGGATTGGTTCATGTTTGGATTTTGACTCAAGTAGCTCATCGTCATTATATCTCGGCGTGCCCTATAGAGCGATGAGCATGTTATTGCATTGCGCTAGGCCTCCAAATGGCATTCTAGTTACGAGTTTAATATTCTGAGAGGCAGTTAGGTTATTTCCCACTAACTCAATTCGTATAAACATTAGATTAAATGTTTGTTACAACATTATATTCCCATTCTCCTTCCACTTTATCTCAAAGAAACCCTAACCTAATCCCAAGAACTTTAAATTTAAGTTACTTTCTCTTTGATATAAGTAAGAATCTAAGTTTCCAAATCCAATAATTTCAAGAACAGCTTTCAAGATCATCTCCATGTCTTTCAAAATCAAGGTTTATCCATCAAATTAAGCCTATTAGGATATGTGGGGTTATGAATAAGGGTATCCCTTCACCCCTTTTTCCAAATTACATAATTTTCAGATTCAATTCACTTGTTTCTATATTCTTGAAGCATGTGATTATAATGAGATTTAAAGCTTTAAGTTTATCAAGAATTTCTTATGTTTATGTTTTAACATATAATATTTCTATTATGAATAAGATTGCACTATCTTGCTTTGATATTGTTGAAGTATTTTAAGATTTTTATTGAGAATGAAATGTTTTTATGAATCATAATGTTTTTTAAGCATGAATTTCAAGCCCTAAGTTTAAGTTTTGAGATTTTAAGAAGATCATGCTCTTAAGTTCTCTTTGATAAGTATATAACAAGATTTAAAGAAAGAGGTGATCTTTTGATCCTAAGCTAAGTCATGGAATCAACATTTGTTTATATTGATTATAATTTAAACCAAAGAAATGCATAATTAGTTTTCATTATAAACCCTTATGCTATTTTAAGGTGGATTTCCTAAAGTATGGGCGTATAAGTAATAAGGGAGTAGTATTTAGCACCGAGTTGGGTATGAGTCCAAGGTCGCATGACCTAAAACTATGAGCTAATGTAGGTTAAGCTTATTCCTAGTATGGATGAAGTTAAAAGTAGTGATCACTTATGTTAAGGTACTATTCTGATAGCAAGGGTAGGACAGCTCTCCCTAACGTGGATAAGATGTTGGACTCCATGATAGCTCACATGGTTTATGTTGTTTAGAAGAACCTCCCTAAGAAAGAATAGGAGTAAAGCTTTTAGAACTAATTGTTATGGATCACAAATTTATCATTTTGCTTTATTACTCATGTTTATAATTTTACAGCTTTTGTTTAATTTAAGCCCAAGGTGAGTCATTTACCCATATCATGCATTATTTGAAAATTTAAGTGCACATTGAGTTATTGATTTACTTATGGATTCACCCCCATATGCTCAGTACATTCCAGAAGTATTGATCCACATATAAGTCTATGTACTGTATTGTCTCATAATGTAGGTTATGGTAGGTTCTGGTTCTTAGTATGCATTATCTCATGATGTTCTAGCTTCGTGTTAGCATATTTAAGGCTTTTAACTCGGAATTATTGTAAGTTATTAAGTAAATATTGTTATTTTTTATTATATTTTGTATGAAATTGCAGGGAAGTCAAGATGCATGGAAATCTCTGATAATTATGTCAAGAAGAACAAGTTTTGATCAAAGTAGAGAAGAAGATCTTAGTTGACAACCTATCTGATAGAGCGTCAATCATCTGATAAGTTGTCAGACTTTTCCATCACCCATAGACAGATTTCAAGAAATGAAAGGAATAGTTGATGACCTGGTCTGATAGGTCATCAACTATATGATAGGTCATGAGGCTTGGTCGTCAGCTGTAAGCAAAAAGAAAGAAATAGGAAGAATAGTTGATGACCTGGTCTGATAGGTCGTCACCTATGTGATAGGCCGTCACGGGAAGCTGTCAGTTGTAAGGCAGAAAATTTGGAATTTGAATTTCAATTCAAAAAAGATCTGGACTATTTATAGGAAGATCTTAGGTTTCCATAGGCATCTGGAACTTATTATAAGTAGTTGTTTTTGACATTTTTTTCTTTGAATTTTTGAATTAAGTTTTTGGGATTATTACTTTGGTTTTAGGAATTCTCTGGTGATTTTGGAAGGAGAATAATCTTGTATCTTCATTGTTTGTAAGTTAACTATTTCTGAATTATGAATTCAATTATATTGTTTCTTTTTATATCATGAGGAACTAATCCCCATAACCCGAGTTGTGGGATCTATAAGTTTGCCCTTGTGAATTTGTTAGTTGATTAATATTCGAAGGATGGTAGAAACTTCTTGATAATTCTTCTGTTGTATATATTATCAATTAGTTGCAAATATTATATTAAACCTTACTATTGGTTTGCTTGAATTAAGAAATCAATTTAAAAGGAAGTGAATTATCAACGGGGATTTGGAAACATTAAATTCCCATCTAATGATTAATGTTGTAGCAACTTTAATCAACTCGAGATAAGATCAGGGTAAGTATAAAGATTTCCTAAGTTTGACAAATATTAGGTAATCTAGTATCTAAATAGGTCAAAAGACATTTAGGTAGATCATTGTTAATGATAATCTGTTGCTCCTACATGTCATGAGAATCTTAGATTACAACTAACATATGTCAAGTGTCAATACTCATAGTGAACACAACTCTGGTTTTTCTATATCATTAATTTGAAATAGTGAAATCTCGTTGTGAGTTACTAAAACAAAGTAAGTAATAGACTTTGCTGGAATTATTAAAAAAACCCTATTTACAGGAAGTTATTAGCTATTAGTTGATTGAATCACAGATTCTCTTAATTAACACCATATTCCCTGTGGGGTTTGACCCCAACCTAGTTGGGTTATATATTTAACAATAGCTTACTCTCTCATAAGAGAAGTGTAATTTGGGTGTATCAAATTTTAGCGTTGTTGCTAAGGAATACGATTGTCAATTGAGTATATCTATGATAATTGACTCTAAGTTAAGATTCCTAAATTTTATGTTTATTTGTAGTTTTTAATTTTTACAGGTTCTTTGTTTTACATGCCACGAACTAGAAGGTCGGAGAACCACTATTACCTTTAAATCTGGAACCTCACCTGATCGGGAGAATGGCTGACCAACAAGAAGCTGATCTATTATCTACTTTAGCTAATGTATAACTCAATTAGTAAAATACTGATAACCCAGGTCGAGTGGCAAATGCAGATAATGATAACCTAGGGGATGATGATCTGATTGACTCAACAAATAGGAGGTGTGCTGAGAATGTAGGTGCACCAGTGAATCAGAATCGGCCGGTCAGAGAGAGAGAAAATCACCAACCTACTGTGTAGTTTACATTTGATGAGGAGAATGATACTGATTTAGAAGAAGCTGGTGCTATAGGAGAAATCATTCCACCACCATTGGCACTGGGTGTGAAGTTCAACATCACAAGCACTATGATACAACTATTAAACCTTAAAGGGTTGTTTAGTGGACTTTCAGGGGATGACCCGTATATGCATTTGGTGAATTTTATCAACATCAGCAAATCTTTTGACAATCCTGGAGTTAGTCAGAATTCAATCTGTCTACGATTTTCACCATTATCTCTATCTGGGGAGGCAAAATTGTAGTCGAATGAGTTAGCTCCCAATTTTATAACAAATTGGGGGTAATTTAAAGGATCTTTCCTAGAAAGGTTCTTTTCGTCTTCCAAGATGTTATAGTTGAGGGGCGAGATTAGTAACTTCAGGCAGTTACCAAGTGAAGCCCTTCATAAGACATAGGTGAGATTCAAGAAAAAGTTGACATAGTTCCCGAATCATAAGATGACCAACGAGAACTTGATGGAAACATTCTATAGGGCTTTGAACTCTATCACAAAGACAACGGTGGACAATGTTGTCAGGGGAGCATTCATGCACCTTACTTTTGCTGAGGCTGCAGAGATGTTGAAAAGATTGACTAAGACAAGTAGAGCTTCGCATACCATGGATTTTATGGTAGCAAGTAATGTTGCGAATGGTGGAATAACTTCTAAACAATGATGGAGAAAAGAAGAACATGACTAGGATATGGCACATATGAAGAACTAGATGGATTTGCTCACCAAGCACTTATTATCTAGGAAGATACAAAAGGTGAAAGTTGTGGGATCTCAAAGTAGGGGAGCTGAGTTAGATTCTAAAGAAAGAGCGAACTACTTGAATAATCAGGGGGTTTCCGAGGCAATAGCCAAGGGAATCAAGGTCGAACTTACTATGACAAAGCTGGTTATAAATATCGTGAGCAAGGTGGTTGGGAAAACAAGAATAACATGAGTGGTTTGTATGTACCTCCTGGAAATCGAGATAATGTTGCTACTAGTATCAAAAAGATGTCAATGAAAGATATGATAGCCAAGCTATTGAAAGGAGTAGAGAAAACTAATACTGGAGTGACAAATTTAAAGAGTGACTAATCATTCATGAGTCAGTTAGTTGACTCGCATTCAAATTCTACAAAGAAATTGGAGCAGCAGATGAATCAGTTGTCCGCGGCTTTCAACCAAAGAAAGAGTAGAACATTGCTAAGTAATATGGTTTAGAATCTGCGAAATGATAATTCTTGTATGGCTATTACCACTAAAAGTGGTAAAGTGGTACCTGGCCCATCTATGGATAAACCTATCGTGAATGATATGGTGGAGTTAAAGGTTGAAGGAGAATAAAAACCTCCAGTGGAGTTTAAGAAGCTGAAGAATGAGAAAGTTCCATCTCATCAAAAATAGGTTGATGAAGTAGAAAAGGGTAAGTGGAAGGAAAGAGAGATAGCAGTGAGTAGAATACCAAAAATACTTCTTTTCCTCACAGATTGTAGGAAAAAAGCATATGACACGAGATTTAGTAAGTTCATGGCAATGCTAAAACAATTGACTGTAAATATGCCTTTGGTTGAGGCGCTATAAAAAATGCCAGGCTATGCTAAGTTCATGATGGATTTTTTGACTAAGAAGCGAACTGTGAGTTATGAACTGGTGGATAATCTTCACCATTATAGCTCTATTTCTACAAGATCTATGGTAAAAAATAAAGCCTACCTAAGCATTCATTGTCCCATGTTGGGTCGCTTAACTTTGAAAGGCCCTTTGTGATCTGGGGGCAATTATTAATTTAATGCCATTGGCGGTATTCAAAAATCTTGGGTTGGGGGATCCTACACCTACCAACATGCAGCTTTTGATCACGGATAGATTTGTGAATAGGCCAATTGGGACTCTTTATGAAGTGCTTGTGAAAGTGGCAAATTTCATATTCTCAATGGACTTTGTAATTTTAGATTCTGAGTGGATTTCAAGGTGCCCATAATCTTGGGTAGACCTTTCTTCGCAATCGGGAGTATGCTGATTGACTTGAAAACTAATGAACTAAAATATAGGCTCAATGATAAAGTAGTCAGTTTTAATATTTGTCAATCAATGAAACAACAAAAGGAAATGAGAATTTTCTCAATCGTTGATGTGTATTATGAAGATGAGCAAGATATGTCAGTTAAGGAGAGATTTAGTGTGGAAACTTTGGCCATGGTATTGATGAACTTTGATTATGAGGGAATCAAAGAATATGATGAGACTGTATGTGCACTGATAGGAATGGTGTCATACTCTTATTCCCCTAAGAAGCTAGATTTGGACCTTAAAAATCATCCAAAACCACCGGCCAAGCCTTCTATTGAGGAGCCATCGGTGTTAAAATTGAAGAAGCTACCAGGATATTTGCAGTATGTATTTCTAGGAGTGGAAACACCTTACCAGTTATTATTACAGTACATTTGGCAGAGCAGAATATTGAGGCCCTTATTTCTGTGCTTAGGAGATACAAGAAGGCTATCGGATGGATTACAATAGATATCATTGGTATTCATCCAGGTATCTGTACTCACAAAATCTAGTTAGAAGAAGAATAAAAACTGACCATTGAGTATCAACACAGACTAAACCCACCTATGCAAGAATTAGTGAAAAAGAAAATTATAAAAAGGCTTAATGTAGGGGTAGTATACCCAATCTCCAATAGTAAGTGGGTAAACCCAGTACAACGCATGCCCAATAAAGGTGGTATGACGGTGTTTGCTAATGGGAAGAACGAGTTGATTCCACTTAGGCAAGTGACTAGGTGGTGAGTTTTCATGGACTACCGAAATTTGAATTCTTGGACATTGAAATATCATTTTCCAATGCCCTTCATGGATCAAATGCTTGATCGTTTGGAAGGAAGGGGTTGGTATTTCTTTTTGTATGGATATTCAGGCTACAACTAGATTTTGATTGCTCTGAAAGATCAGAAAAAACATTTACATGCCCATTGGAATATTTGTATTCGAGCTAATGCCATTTGAGTTATATAATGCACCGGCCACATTCCAAAGGTGCATGATGTCAATTTTCTTTGACATGGTGGAGGACACTTTAGAAGTGTTCATGGATGATTTCTCTGTGGTGGGTGATTCATTTGAGTTGTGTTTGTTGAATTTGAGTAAAGTACTATAAAGATGTGAAGAATTCAATCTCGTGCTGAACTAGGAGAAATGCCACTTCATGGTGAAGGAAGTCATAGTGCTTGGACATCGAATTTCAGCAAAATAAATTGAATTTGATCTCTCTAAGGTGTAATGAACTGAGAAACTACCGCTCTAATCTCAGTGAAAAGAGTCCATAGTTTTTTGGGTCATGATGGAATTTATTGCAGTTTCATTAAAGATTTCTCCAAGATTGCAAATCCATTGTGTAAGATCTTGGAGAAGGAGACCAAGTTTGTTTTCGATGATGATTGTATGAAGGCATTTCAATGCCTTAAGGAAAAGTTGGTGGTTTCCTCGATTATTATTGCCCCAGATTGGTCTAGACCATTCGAAATAATGTATGATGTAAGTGGAGTGGCACTTGGAGTAGTCCTTAGTTAGAAGAATGATAAACTATTTCACCCCATATATTATGCAAGCAAGGCATTGAATGGGGTGCAGAAAAATTACACTATCACTGAGCAGAAGCTTCTGGTTGTTGTTTATGCTTTTGAGAAGTTTCGAGTATATTTGTTGGGAACCAAAGTGGTAGTTCATATAGACCATGATGCTTTAATATACTTAATAGTGAAGAATCATTCCTAACCAAGGTTGATTAGATAGGTGTTGCTTTTGTAAGAGTTTGACTTTGAGGTCAAAGATAGAAAAGGGTGTGAAAACTAAGTTGCAGATCACCTGTCTAGGCTAGAGGGAAATCAACTCACCACAGAAAAGCTTGAGATTGCTGAAACTTTTCCTTATGAACAAATTTTAGTTGTTGCACTTGAGATGGTGACTTTGTATGCGGACTTCTCCAACTTTGTGGTGAGTGACATTATCCCACAGAATCTTTCTTTTCATCAGAAGAAGAAATTTCTCCATAATGCTAAGAGATATTTCTGGGCTAAGTCGTATTTATTCAGGAAGTGTGATGACAATATTATCAGAAGGTGTATCCTAAAAATTGATATGCCAAGTATTCTGGAGGCCTGTCATGCATCCTTAGTTGGGGGACATCAAGAAAGTGATCATACGGAAAGAAAGGTGTTGCAAAGTGACTATTTTTGGTCAAACCTATTTAAAGATGTGTATGAGTTTGTAAAGAGATGTGATCAGTGCCAAAGATAGGGTTTGATCTCGAAACATCATGAGATGCCCATGGCGATGATATTGGAATTGAACTATTTGACGTCTCGGGTATTGATTTCATGGGGTCGTTTGTGAGATCCTACAGGTTGAAATATATTCTGGTGGCTGTAGACTATGTGTGCAAATGGGTTGAAGCGGTTTCTTTGGCTAACAATGAAGGCAATAGAGTGGTTTCCTTTTTGACAAAGAATATTTTCTCCTATTTTGGGGTACCAAGAACTATCATAAGAGACGGAGGGTCCCACCTCTACAACAAAATATTTTGGGCTGCCTTTTTGAAATATGATGTGAAACAGCATAAGATGGCCACTCCATATCACCCACAAACTAGTGGGCAAGTAGAGGTCTCAAACTGGGAGATAAAAGAAATCTTGGCTAAGACGGTGAATGCGAGTAGAAAGGATTGGTATCGAAAAATCGATGTCACCATATCAGTTAGTCTATGGCACGGCATGTCACCTTCCAATTGAACTAGAGCACAAGGCTTTGTAGGATCTGAAACGACTTAACATGAACTGGAAAGAAGCAGTTGAGATAAGGTTGGGACAATTGAATGAGATGGATGAATTTCGTTTTGGATCTTACGAAAGAGCTGACTTGTATAAAACGAGGATGAAGACTTACCATGATCAAATATTTGAAAAATAAGACTTTTGTACTGGTGATTGGGTGCTATTATTTAAATCTTGACTTAATCTCTTTCCAGGCAAATAGAAATCAAGATGGTCGGGGCCTTTCAAAGTAAGTCAAGTATTCCCATCGAGGGCAGTGGAACTTGAAGGTAAAGATGGGATTCTATTTAAAGTTAATGGGAAAAGAATCAAGAATTATGTTGGACCAATGGATGAATTAAATCATTTATCTATGGTTTATCTTGATGAAGCTTAAGCAGTTGACACAACCAAGTCGTTTTGCAATAATAAATTAGGCTCTCTTGGAAGGCAACCCAATTTCTTGTGTTGTAAGTATTTTATTTGTTTAAGTTTGATTTCTAGGTAACATGTTGTTAAAGTGTGCAAAAATGGAGCTGGTATCAATTTTCAGTATAGATGAAGTTGACGACCAAGTTGATAGCCCATCATTTGAAGTAGTGAACTAAAGCAAGAAAAAGGGGTACTCGCTGAATAGGGTTGTCGACCAAGCTGATAGGTTATCAAAAAGTTAGCGACCTATCACTTGAAGTCATCAACTAAAGTAATGAGATGATACATTCTAGATAGAGATGATGACATAGATGATAAGACATCATCTAAGTGACGGCCCATCAATCTTTGTCATCAGCTGCACCAAACTTCAGTACCATCACAACTTGTTGTCAGTTGAAGCAAAATTGTATGACATTCTATCTTGGGCTGACGAGATTTTTTATGGGCTATCAAAAAATTGATAAGTCGTCACTTAAATTAGGGACCAAGTACGAAATTTCAACCCGATCCAAAACTATGACCCGATCCAAACCCAATAACCCTTAACTTTTCAAATGCCTGATATTAATTCTTCCCATTTGTATTTTTGGTATATTTCTTTTCTCATAATTTGACTTTATTAGCTTTAATTAGCTTTTATTAATTTTTGGGATAATCTTAGAAAACAAAAAAAATAGGCTACATTAGTGCAACCGTTTATATTTCCCATCTTCTTCCTTATCAATCTCAAGCAACCATTTTTCTCTCTTCATCTTCTCAAAAGAAAATAAATAAGTGCTATAATTTTTCTTCTCCTTTGTGAAAACCATTCGAAGTGCTTTGAAGCCTGTGTGTCCCTGGGCAAGTTAAAACGCGAAAGTTTGAAGAGTGAGGTTACGTCATCCTAAAGGTATGATCCAAAAGCTCTTCTTCTTGTTTATCAAAGATATTGGAAATTAAGTGCAACTTAGAGCATAAAAAGGGTAAAAGTGTTCATGAACTAATTTAAGCAATATAAAGTTGAGTAGGTTACCCAAATCAACAAAAGTTTGTCTTGATACAAAGTGTCCAAGAACACAGTTCTCACTAAGTTTTGAAATTCATGCCTTTTGGTAATAGATTGAAGCCTCAATTGAATGAAAAGGAAATTGCACCCACGTTTTCAATCTTAATTACATAAAAATGGGTGCATTATCTTGTTGAAATTGAAAATCAGGGTTAACAAGTAAGAAATTGGGCAACAAAATTTTAAAATTCCATCCTAAGAATTGAAAAGAATGAGTTTGTGAAAATGAATTATGATGGCGAAGAGGTTAAAATTCTAGCCCAAGTCATCACTTGTTGCTCTGAAATAAGTCTATTCTGTCTATGGCTGATGACTTGGCAAATAAGCCATCACTTAAGTGACTACTTCTCAGACCAAGTCGTCAGACACATGCTCATCCATTTTGATAAAAACTTTCAAAGATGATACTAAAAATGATTATCTCTTTTGTGCTTCTTCATTCTTTTGTGTTCATTCTTTTTCCTTGAACCAGATATAACCATGCCACCTAAAGGGAAGTCAAAGAAAGCAACCAAGAAGGTGACATAAGAGAGCCTAACATGGAGAATCTTTAATGAGTCTGAAAGTGAGCAAGAAGAGCCACAACTTCATAGACATAATACAAGGAAAAGTCTCAGGATAGTTAAATCTCCTCCTCAGCCTGAAAAGAAGATGATTGAGGAAGTAAGCCTTGAAAAAGAAGACCCCTCTTCACCTAAACAACCCTCTTTATAACAACTTATTTCTGAACAACCTTCTTCAGAACAACCTTCTTTCGAGCAACCAACGGAAGAAGACACTCAGATTAGGGAGGATGTAATAAAATGCACGAATCCAAACATCTGAGATAGTGTGAGATGGAAGGTTGTAGTAACAAAAAGAATCTATCAAGATGGGTTGATAGCAACATAAAAGTAGGAGTACTAAGAAGCCTATATGTGAAGAGATAAAGATCATTACCTCTGGACTGAATAGGTACCCACAGATGGAGAGAGAATTCAAAGAGTATGACTTAGCATGGACTACAAAAAATGGTGATACATTCTGCCCAATGTTACTAAGGGAGTTTTATGCTAACTACCAAGCCACATTGGACAACATGTGTAAAAATATATAGAAAGATGCATACATACCGAATATGAATCAAATACCAGTGAGGGGTGTGATGGTGAATCTATCTGACATAACTATTAACCAATATCTGTATGGCCTAAAATTCACCCCTCCAGTCACCTCACAGGAGTTCTATCACAGAATGGCAGACTGGGCAAACCAACACCCTTAGTTAGCACACGTTATGGCTGGGGGAGAGATTAAATAGTTGAATAACCAAAATGCATGGATCTTTAAGGAACCAATGACTCAAGAGACAAAATTTTGGTAGAGCGTAGTACAGTGTAGACTGATGCCGACAATAGGAGAGAGCATCATAGGTGAAGATATAGTAGTTTTGATATCTAGTATGTTGTCCAATTTCCCTTTGAACTTTGGGAAAATTACTATTTATAAGATGCAGATTCGGACAACACGACCCGATACTACAAACCCATTTCCTTATAAAATTATAAGATTATGTGAAGAAATTTATTTGCCAAAAATTATAGGCTTAGATAAGGAGGTTATCGCTAGGATAACTCACAACCCTATCAAGTTTGATGAGAATTATCCTATGTTGGATTTAGTCAAAGGATTAGAGGTAGAGAGTGATATGATCATGTCTGACGAAGTTCAAACAGTTGCTACTGATACTAGATCCACTAAGAATATGCAGATTTCAGCACCAGAATCAACCTAAGACACTCTTTTTATAAGTGAATCACCTTTCACAGAAAAAGAAGAAAATATAGTGGTTACAGCACAGGTGTCAAAGTATGCATTGACTCCTCTAAATTTTATGAAGCTGGTGAAGCAAGAAAAAGGGGTCGAGGCTCAATTGAGGTTGTTTGTGAATCAATTTGAGTCGGCTATTGATAAGAGAATTTAGGCAACCATTATATCTTTCTTAACTCTACATGTGATGACATAGAGCATAGAGTGAATGAAAGGTTAAGTGAGATGTCGATCCCTGACCTTGCAGTTTTCCAGGAAGCCTTAGACAAGGTTAAAGATGATATTATAGCATTGTAGAGCCACCAGATTGTGATATAATCAAATCCTATAGATGATGAATCTGAGGACAAACCTCTATTGATTGACATTACTAGGAAACCAATCGACAAAAAGAAGGAAAAGGTAGACAAAAAAGACAAAGGCAAGCAAAAAAAGTGACAGTGATAAAGAAAGAACAGCTGAGAGAAGAGCAAATAAAAAGACAGATAAAAAGAAGCTGAAAGATGCTTTATAAGAATCGAAGGTGGAGAGTAAGCCACTTGAAGAGTTATTGAGAGCTCGAGCAGTAGGATCCTTAGCTAATGGACCTTCTGGGACTGTTGGGGAGTTTTTTACTCTGCCAACCATTACGGTAGATACATCATATCAGCTTGATTCCACTGGTGATATTGATCCCGTTGATGATATGACTACAAAGTCAATGGTTCGTGATACAAGTGCTTAAAGTGTAGCAGGTATTTCTTCACCCTTGGTTTATAGTTTGGTAGATATGCATTGAGGGAAATATATTTTTTTCTTTGTGGGGGTGAAGGTACTTGAAATATCAAGGGTATGTTCTTTGTGTTCTATACCCTTGAATGCTACTTTGTGAACCGACATGTTTAGGATTAGTTGTTTGTGTTTGTTTGTTGTGTCTGCATATTATGCATGCATGAAAAGTAATAAGCAACAGAGTAGCAAGTGAAATGTTTGATTTTGAGTCAATAATTGTAAAAATGTTTTACCCACCAAAACTTTTTTATTGTGATAGTCACTGTTATTCATATGGGAACCATTCCTGTCTATGAAATCATGCAACTTTCCCTACTTAGTCTTGAGTTTTGTTTGAGTATTTGGTGGATTCTGTAAAATTCCATGCCATGAGAGAGTGAGATTTTTTTTGAATATGTTCTTATTGAGTGCATACGTCTAGAAGTTGCCTAAATCATTCCATAGGGCCTCATGTAGTCGACTAAGAAGTAATCACAAACAATTTTTAATTAGTCAACTTTTAGGTACATATGGTAGCCAATTTTGATCCCTTTTTGAACCAATAGAATACCTTGTTACAAAAAAATTAAAAACACTTCATTGAGCTCTTAAGTAAGCCCCATTTTAGCCAAGTTTATCTTTGGACATATTACACATCAACTTAGGCAAATCGCCTAAGTTGAGAGTGGCTACATTAGAAAGGATAATAGTGCAAAAGATGTTGTAAGAGTTGATATAAGTATTTTAAAAGTTGGTATGTTTATATATATATATATATATATAAATGATGCAGAACTAAAAGGTCATGAGTTCAATAGCCAAGAAGGATGCAAAAGTATTTTAGAGAAGAATGTAAGGGAATGAGTGGTCGTAGCTAAAATGGTGTAAGTGATCAAAGAGAAGCTAAGGCACAAAGACCAAATCAACTGTCCCCACAATTGAGCCTTAATTTCAAGCCAAAGAAAGACCTATAGTGATCTTAGCCTGATTACTTGATGAACCAATCAGAATGGTAAGGGAAAGCTTATGGTATTGTAGATGCATAATTTGAACCTTTGTTCTACGAGTAAGAGTTGTAGTGTATGATTTCTATAAATACGAAGATATATGTGGATTTGAAAACCTCTTTCTTCTATGTGAGGGTATGTGAATAGTTGTGGAACTTTCTAAGTATTTGATTGAATTCTCTAAGCTTAGGTAGTGGCTTGTTTTTTAAAATTTAAGGATGGTATGGAATCTTAATGTAGCTTGGCAGAAAAGATCACGTGTTTCTTATGGGTATAAAATAAAGGTAAAAAATTCTACTCGTTACATTATTGTTTTGATTATGTGCATAATATTGTGTGAGTTGGTTGAGGACAAGCTAGTATTTTATGTTGAGGGTGTTGATGTGCTAGCTTCGTGTTAGCATATTTAAGGCTTTTAACTAGGAATAATTGTACGTTCTTTAGTAACTATTGTCGTTTTTTATTATATTTTATATGATATTGCAGGTAAGTCGAGATGCATGGAAACCTCTAATAATTACATCAAGAAGAGCAAGTTTTGATTGAAGTAGAGTAGAAGATATTAGTTGACGGCATGCCTGATAGGTCATCGACCATCTAATAAGTCGTTAGACTTCGCTGTCACCTATAAATAGATTGCAAGAAATGGAAGGAATAGTTGACGGACTAGTCTGATAGGTCATCAACTATGTGATAGGTCTTCAGGATTGGTCGTCAGCTATAGCAGAAAGAAAAAAATAGGAAGAATAGTTGACGACCTAGACTAATAGGTCGTCAACTCTGTGATAGGCTGTCACAAAAAGTCGTCAGCAACAAGGCAAAAAATCTAGAGTTTGAATTTCAAATCAAAAAAGATCTGGACAACACTTTAGTGGATCCACACAGCCAGTGTTAGTAGCCATGGAACGGTAATGACACCCTTCAAACTGGGGTCATAGGTTGGACCCCAAATTGCTCATTGGGGCATGTCAGTTAGATATCTCCCATAATCTTAGTCCAGTCATCATCTCAGTAATTCAGTTTCAGTTTTTCTTGACCATAGCATACAAATATTAGTTATTCATGTATCAATACACAATATTTTTGTTTATAGATTATATTCAGAACATGTTTTATGCTTGGTCATGCATTCTCAGTAATGACAGATTTTATTCATTCTATTCAGTACCTTATGATATTCATTCAGTCAGTTATTATTCCAGTACATGTAACCATGCATATAAGCCTATCTTATTTAGCATACCAGTACATTTAAAGTACTGATCTTATACTCGTTTCTTGCGCTATGATGTATCATATCATAG
This sequence comes from Capsicum baccatum var. pendulum, assembly GCA_030864225.1. NCBI lineage: Eukaryota > Viridiplantae > Streptophyta > Magnoliopsida > Solanales > Solanaceae > Capsicum > Capsicum baccatum. The sequence goes on along the minus strand of CM061561.1, from coordinate 171,284,644 downwards.
GTTCGGACTCTTAGTTCTTAAATTGCACATAAACTCTCTAGATTATCTTACGTAGTAGTGTTAAGTCCTCATATTTTGAGGATAAGGTTTATTTCACCAGCCAGCACCTCCGCCCGTTCATAAAGATCCCTTAAACGAGCATGTTACTCATGAAGAGTTTAGAGTTGCATTCACTACTCTATCTCACTCTGTAGAGACTCTAAATGTTCAGCCAGCGACTATTTCGGCCAACCCAGTGGCCAATACTGATGCAACTAGGATTTGGGACTTTACCTAAATTAATTCTCCCCTGTTCTTGGGATCCAAATCTAAAGAGGATCCACAGTAATTCTTAGACATTGTGAAGAAGGTAATAGATATTATGGTGGTGACTTCTAGTGAGAGTGCTAAATTGTCTACATACAGCTGTAGCATGTAGCCCATACCTGGTTTAAGTAGTAGAAGAAGGATAGAGGCACAGAAGCAGGGCCTATAGATAGGAGAAGCTTACTATAGCCTTCTTAGATAGATTTTTCCTGTTATAGCTGAGAGAAGCCAAAGTGTTAGAGTTTATCAAATTGAGTCAGAGCAATATAAGTGTGAAAGAGTATTCCCTTAACTTTACTCAGCTAGCTAGGTATGCTCCTCAGGTAGTGTCTAATAGCAGGTCTAGGATAAGCAAGTTCGTGTCTAGGGTATCTGATAGTGTGGTCAAGGAGTGTAGGACTGTGATGTTAATTAAGGAGATGGACAAATCTAGACTTATGATCCATGCTCAACAGATTGAGGAGTAGAAGAATCAGGAAAAGGAGAGAGAGACTAAGAGGGATAGAAAAGGTAGCCTTAATTTTACAAAGTCAGACTGTGGTAATCATCCTCAGTTCCATCAAAAATCTTTAGTCCTAGCTCCATCTTTAGCTAGTTCCCCAGTACCCAAATTCATAAATCATAATAGGGATAGAGCACCAGGATTTATATCCCAAGGCAGTGTAAACAGTGGTCGTACAAATCCTCTTTGCCAGAAATGTGGTAGAAAATATTAGGTGTTTGTAGAGCCAGTAGACATATGTTTTAGGTATGGCAAGCCAAGCAATAGAGTTAGGGATTAAGTAAAGAGTGGTCAGCAGGTTCAGTACAGTCATCTTCCAATTCCAATCGGCCGCCCAACTCAGCAAAGTTCCGCTTCCAGTGCCACGAGTGGTTAGCTCCCAAATAGATTGTATCTACTTCAATCCTGATAGGATTAGGAATGTTCTCCTAATATTGTTACAGGTACGTTACAAGTCTTTCATTTGCATGTTTATGCTTTACTAGACCCTGGAGCTTTTTTTTCTTTTGTAACCCCTTATATAGCCTTCAACTTAAGATTCAGTCCTAAAATCTTAGTAGAGCCTTTCTTAGTGTCTACCCCAGTGGGTAAGTCTATCGTAGCCCGGTAGGTATACAGGAACTTCCCTGTTATAGGGTCTCAGAAGTTACTTCAGTAGACCTTGTAAAGTTAGAGATGGCGGATTTTGGTGTCATTTTCTACATGGATTGGCTCCATTTATGTTATGCTTTAGTGTATTATAGAAATAGAGTAGTTCATTTTTAGTTTCCAAATGAACCAGTTCTTGAATGGACGGATAGTACTACAGCGCTTAGGGTTCAGCTTTTTTCGTACCTTAGAGCAAGAAAAATGATATACAAAGGGTGTATTTATCATCTTGTCAGACAAATACTCTAATTATGAGACTCCAAATCTTGAGCCAGTTCCAGTAGTGAGGGAATTTCCAAATGTGTTCCCTGAAGATCTTCTCAGAGTTCCTCTTAAAAGGGAAATTGACTTTGGAATAGACCTTCTTCCAAATACTCAGCCTATCCCTATTCTTCCATATAAAATGGATCCATTAAAAATTAAAGAGTTAAAGAACAATTGAAAGATATCCTAGATAAGGGATTCGTCAGGCCCAACATTTTCCCGTGGGGTGCACCAATTTTGTTCGTGCATAAGAAAGACGGTTCTCTTAAAATGTGCATTGACTACCGTCAGTTGAAAAAAGTCGCAATTAAGAACAAATATCCACTTTCCAGAATTGATGACTTGTTCGACCAACTTCTTGGTGCTAGTTATTTTTCTAAGATAGACCTCAGATCCGGCTATCATCAACTCAGAATCAGAGAATGTGATATTTTGAAAATAGCTTTTAGAACCTAATATGGTCACTTCGAGTTTCTAGTCATGTCCTTTGGTCTCACAAATGCCCCAGAAACCTTCATGGACTTGATGAACTGAGTGTTCAAGCAGAACTTGGACATGTTCATCATAGTCTTCACTAATGACATTCTTGTCTATTCTCATAACAAAATGATCATATAGACCACCTCAGAATAGTATTGCAGACTCTTAGAGCCTATCAATTGTGCGCTAAATTTAGTAAGTGTAAATTTTGGATAATATTAGTATCTTTTATTAGCCATACTATTTTCGGTGATAGAATTAGAGTTGATCCTCAAAAGTATAAAGTGGTGAGAAACTGGCCTAGAACTATCTCTCTGTCAGATATCAGGAGTTCCTTGGGTTTGGTTGGCTATTATCGATGGTTTATGGAAGGGTTTTCATCTATTGTATCCCCCATGTCCGAATTGGCTCAGAAGAAAGTTAAGTTTCAGTGGTCAGATTCTTATGAGAAGAGTTTTCAGGAGTTGAAGACTCGACTTACCACGGTCCCAATTTTGACGTTGCCAGATGGTTCTGATGGGTTTGTTGTGTACTGTGATGTTTCTAGAGTTGGTTTGGAGTTTGTTTTTATGTAGTAGGGTAAAGTTGTAGCCTATGCCTCTAGATATCTTAAGCCCCAAAAGAAGAATTACCCTGCCCATGATATTGAGTTAGCAGGTGTGGTGTTTTCCTTAAAGATTTGGAGGAACTATTTGTATGGGGTACATGTAGATGTGTTCATGGATTACAAAATCTTATTGTATGTATTCTTGCAAAAGGATTTGAACCTCCGCCAGAGAAGGTGGTTAGAATTGTTGAAAGATTATTATATGAGTGTTTTTATCACCCGAATAAAGCCAATGTAGTGGCGATATCCTAAGTAGATTGTTTATGGGTAGTGTTGCTCATGTTGAGGATAACAAGAAGAATTTAGTTCAAAAATTTCATCATCTTACCTGATTTAGTTTTCGTTTGGGTTTAGAATAGTTTAGAATCTTATTTGGTTGCCGAAGTGAAAGAAAAGCCGATTAGGATCCTAGTCTGGTGAAGTTAAAGAAGTCAGTTAGAGATCAAAAAGTGGAGGTTTTCTTCTGAGGGAAAGATGGTGTGTTGCGTTACCAGGGTAGACTGTGTGTTCCATATGTTGATGAATTAAGATAGCAAATTCTTACAAAAGTGCATGGTGCACGCTAATCAATTCATCCAGGGGACACAAAGATGTACCATAATCTACGGAAAATCTATTGGTGGAGTGGGATGAAGAGGGATATTGCAGAGTTTGTAGCTACGTGATCCACTTGTCAACAGGTTAATATTGACCATCAGAAGCCTAGTGGGTCTATGTAGGAGTTCAGTAATTCTACTTGGAAGTGGGAAGTAATGAACATGGACTTTGTGATAGGTTTGCCTCATACTCATTGTCAACATGATTTGATTTGGGTCATTATGGATAGGATGACCAAATCAACCCATTTCTTACTAGTCCATACTTCTTAACCAGTCGAGGACTATGCCAAGCCTTATATTAGGGAGTTGGTTAGGTTATATAGTGTTCCGTTGTCTATTATCTCATATAGAGGTAATAAGTTTACCTCTTTATTTTGGAAAGTTTTTTAGAAGGGTCTTGGTACCCAAGTTTACCTCAGTACAACCTTTCACCCTCAGACGGATAGTCAGGCAGAGAGGACTATTCAGACCTTTGAGGATATGTTGAGAGAGTGTTTTGTTGACTTTAAGGGCAGTTGGGATGACCACTTGCATTTGATTGAATTCGCGTATAATAACAGTTATCATTCCCGTATTCAGATGTCTCCATTTGAGGCTCAATATGGAAAGAGATGTAGATATTTGATTGGTTGGTTTGAGGTAGATGAAACCACTTTGATAGGGCCATACTTGGTGTTTGATACTTTGAAGAAATTTCAGCTAATCTAGGAAAGGCTTAAGGCATCCTAAAGCTAACAGAAATATTATGCCGATGTGAGGAGAAAGAATCTTGAGTTTGAGATTAGAGATTTCGTATATCTAAAAATCTCTCCCATAAAGGGGGTAAAGAGGTTTGTTAATAAGGCAAAGCTTAGTCCTCGATATGTTGGCCCTTATAGAATTTTGAGGCATTTCATAAAGGTGTTTTATGAGATTGAGTTGCCTGCAGACTTAGTATCAGTACACCAAGTATTCCATATCTCTTTGTTGAAGAAGTGTATTGGTGACCAAGCTGTAGTTGTTCCCTTATAAAGCATAGATGTTCAGAACAACCTTTCTTACGAAGAAAGTTCAGTTAAGATCCTTGATTGACAAATTCGTAGACTAAGGAACAAAGAAGTTCCCTAGTCAAGTTTCTTTGGTGAAATTAGTCCGTTGAGAGAGCCACTTAGGAAGCAAAAGCAGATATGTGAACCAAGTACCCTCATCTTTTATTCGCAAACTCAGGGAACAATTTTCTTAGAATCTCTCTTTTCTATGTTTAATTTAAGCCATATATCTTTCTTATGTCAGTCATGCATTCACAGAACCAGTTTAGTCATGTGTCATGTTTCAGAATTAGTTATGTAATCACGTTTTTATCACGTATATTCAATATGTAATCTTAATTCCTCGGTGATTCAGCTTAACCAATCTCATTAGAGGACGAATAATCACAAGGGGGAGATATTGTAATACCCTGAAAAACCCAAACTAATGTTAGGGCCATGTTTCAAGCTCATAAAAAGTACCTTATAGTTCTTTGGTAGTTTTATGAGCGATTTTGATATGTATTAAGGCCTCAAAAAACTCCCAACTATTAGACAAATCAAATTATTCCTTACCGATTAAGTTTAGAGGAGGATGTCGCAATATTCAACTTAAAATGAGATTATCTTTTACTATACCAAGAATTTTCCAGCTCAAGACCCACCAAATGATAGGAAATTGAAATATCTTTCCAACGATACCAATTTTGCCTTAATTCGATACATGGGTGAGAAGTTATGGCATTTTTAGTGAAAGGTAGTGGCCCATTGCGATAAGGTCGCATCGCGGAGACGGCCATAATCACGTTCGTCCTTTTCCAATTGACCACCGCAATAACACAACACCGCTCTAAGGGGAAAATTAGCATTCAGTGGGGTACCACGATGGCGTCGAGTCGCGCGCGCCAAGGTGCCAGTTGGAATTATCCATTTCTAGTGGCACAACGTGATAGCACCGCATCGTGCTATTAGGTAAAATGAGAATTGTCATTTTCAAGTAGCACAATGCAATAAGCACCCCGTCACACCAGAGCGAAAAATTAGGTATGTCTATCCGCATATTAAATTTCCAGGGACCGTTTGGTCTTTTCCCATAGCCCTAAACTCGTCCAAAACACATAATTACAATCCTAAAGGGGAATTATATGCCTCATTACTCATAATTCCTCTCCAAGAAACTAATCATCTCTCAAGAACAAAACCCTAGCCTTCAAAATTCAAGATTAATTCTCAAGAAAAACCCCAAGAACACTCACGAATTCATTAACTGAGGTATATTAAATATTCATCCATGGGTATATTTCACCCATGGAGCCCAAAAAACTAATTTTTAAGTTCAAAGTTATGATTTTTATAAGTTATTATGATTTTTAACCATGAACCTCCGTGAATTGTGATTCTATACCATGTTTACATGAAATTGTTGTTGTTATTAAACCTCACACATTTGAATAATGTTAATTGTTGATTTAAATCAAAATTACTAATGATGGTGTTGAAATCATGCTATTTCTACAAGCTTTAAACTATTCCCATGCTTAGGTTAAACTATGAATATCAAGTGTTTGATGAAATTCCTACAAGAATGAATTTTGAATAAATGTTTTCACATTATGTTCTTACAGTTTAGTACTATTTTTCAATTATTGCTATCGAGTCCTGGGGGTTATGAATACCTAAAAATATAGTTGTTTACTTAGTCTCAGTATCTTCAAAATAGTTTCAGACATATAATGAGCATTACTAGTTCAGTCTGTTATCATAACTAGTTAAACTTAGAATAGTTCAATATTCTGAGTCAGTTCAGTTGGGAGTAGAATTTATTATCGAGCAAACCCAAGGATGGGGGATCACCTACTAGTTAAAGATGTGACCTTTAGTAGCAGTCCCTTCATTCCAGAACTACGTAGCCAGCATAGGTTAAGATGTTAACCTTCCAGTTGAGGTTGACACATATCTCATTAGGGCTCTACCATTTGAGGTTAACCTTTAGTCCTTTGGGACAACACTTTAGTGGATTCACGCATCCAGTGTTAGTACCCATGGAATGGTACTGACACCCTTCCAATTGGGGTCACAGGTTGGACCCTAAATTGCTTATTGGGGTATGTCAATTAGATGATAGCTCCTATAGGCTCATTCTAGTCATCAGCTCAGTAATTCAGTTTCAGTTTTACTTGACCATAGCATACAGATATCAGTTATTCATATATCAGTACACAGTATTTTAGTTTACAGATTATATTCAGAATATATTTTATTCTTGGTCATGCATTCTCAGTATTGACAGATTTCATGCATTTTATTTAGTAATTCATTCTATTTATTCAGTCAGTTATTACTCTTGTACATGAAACCATGCATATCAACCTACCTCATTTAGTATACCATTAAATTCAAAGTACTGATCGCATACTAGTTTCTTGTGCAATGATGTATCATATCATAGGTTTGGACGCTCAGTTCCCGTATCGCACATAAACTCTCTATATTATTAGACATAGCAGTGGTGATTCCTCATATTTTGAGGACATGGTTATTTATCTCAACTATTTCATTAGCTTTAGTATTTTTCCATTCATTCAGAGTTTGTTAGGGGTTTGTCCCATAAGCTCCACAATTAGTCAGTAGAGGTTTTTCAAACTAGTCCAGATAGTTAGTCGGTCTTCAATTTTTAGTTGTCATTATCAGAAGTTATATCAATATTCTCAAAAAAAAAATTACAAATTTTATCAGAACTATGATTTAAAACCTTATGGAATTCCTCAGTTAAATTTTATACATGATCTATTGTTATCAATTTTATTCAGTACTCACAGTAGGTACCAGCTCATGAGTTATTTTGTGGTCCCTCGAGATTGTAAGCACCATATCGCATCCAAGGTGTACTCTTACGGCATTAAAATCATCTAGTACATTGGCAGTCAGAACCTAAATCAATTCAATGTTTTACTATCTCGACAGGAGTAGGAAAGTTCACTAAATATTATTACTAGTATGCTTCGTGTCTTTTATCTTGATGTGTATGTGTTTTTAGACCCATGGTCAAATTTATGGTAAATTTTAGGATAGGTCTTGAAAATATCTCCAAGCCCTTCTTAGTGTCCACCCCAGTAGGTTAGTCAGTTATTTCTAGGTAAGTTTATAAGAAGTTTCCTATCACTGTCCTCCATAAGATAATACTAGTAGACCTAATAGAGTTAAAATGGTAGATTTCGATGTAATTCTAGGTATGGGTTGGCTCCATTCATGCTATGAATCAATAGATTACCACACCTGTATGGTGAAGTTTTAGTTTCCTGATGAGGCAATCTTTATGTGGGAAGGTAGTTCTGAATCTCCCAAGAGTCATTTCATATCTTATCTTAAGGCCAAAAATTTGAAATCAAAATAGTGCCTTTATCATTTATTCGAGTCAAAGATACTAAGTCTGAAGCCCGATAGTTCAATCAGTTTGTGTAGTCAATGAGTTTCCTAATTTTTTCCCGAAGATCAACCAAGAGTACCTCACGATAGAGAAATAGAATTTAATATTGCTCTTCTCCCTGATACTCAACCCTAATCTATCCCTCTATATCGTATGGATCCGACCGAGCTTAAAGAGTTAAAAGAGCTTCTTAAAGAAAGCCAAAATAAAGGTTTCATAAGTCCTAATGTCTCTTCATGGGGCGCTTCCATCCTATTTGAACGTAATAAAGATGGCTCTCTCCGAATGTGCATCGACTACTGCCAGTTAAACAAAGTAACAATCAAGAAAAAATATCCTCTTCCTAGGATTGATGACTTATTCGACCAGCTTCAATGTGCAAGTTATTTATCTAAGATGGACCTCCAATCTAGCTATCATCATCTTAGAGTAAGGGATGTGAAATTCCAAAGTCAGCCTTCACAAACTGTTATGGTCACTTTGAATGTCTAGTTATGTCCTTTGGGCTAATGAATGCCCCAGCAGCCTTCATGGACTTGATGAATAGAGTGTTCCATCAGTACTTGGACATGTTCATTATAGTCTTCATTGATGATATTCTTGTCTATTTCCATAGAAAAAATGATAATGCAGTTCATCTCAGAATTGTATTATAGACTTTTAAAGACCATCAGTTGTTCGCTAAAGTCAGTAAGTATGACTTTTGGCTAAGATCAATAGCTTTCCTTTGCTATATTATTTTTGGTGATAGCATTAGATTTGATCCTCGCAAGACTAAAGCAATGAGAAACTAGCTCAAACATATCTCTCTATCTGATATTAGGAGTTTCTTAGGTTTGGCTGGCTATTACTGATAGTTTGTTGAAGGGTTTTCTTCCGTTGCATCCCTCATGTCTAGATTGACTCATAAGAAAGTCAAGTTTTAGTGGTCAAATTCTTGTTAGAAAAGTTTTAGGAGTTGAAGACTCGACATACTTCAGCCCCAGTTTTGACGCTACCAGATAGTTCAGATGGATTTGTTGTTTATTATGATGCTTCCAAGGTTGGTCTGGGTTGTGTTTTAATGCAAAGAGGTAAGGTCATAGCCTATGCCTCTCGATAACTTAAACCTTATGAGAAGAATTATCCTACCCATGATCTTGAGTTAGCTGTTGTTGTTTTTACCTTTAAAATTTAGAGGTATTATCTTTATGGGGTACATGTTGATGTGCTCATGAATCACAAAAGTTTACAGTATGTGTTCTCGCAGAAAGATTTAAATCTTAAGGTAGTTAGAGTTGTTAAAAGATTATGACATGAGTGTTTTGTATCATCTGGACAAAGCCAATATAGTGGCAGATGCCCTTAGTAGACTGTTTATGGATAGTATTGCTCACGTTGATAATGATAAGAAGAAGTTAGTTTAAGAATTTCACCATGTTTCTAGATTAGGTGTTCGGTTAGTTGATTCAGCTGAAGGTAGTGTTGGGTTTAGAGTAGTTCGGAATCTTCTTTGGTTTCCAAAGTAAAGGAAAACTGGGATAGGGATTCCAATTTGGTTAAAGTTGAAGGAGTCAGTTAGAGATCAGAAAGTAGAAGTTTTCTCCAAAGGGGGAGATGGTGTGTTGCGGTACTAGGGTAGATTGTGTGTGTCGTGTTTTGATTGTTTGAGGTAGTGGATTTTGGTTAAAACGCATGGTTCACATTATTATATCCACCTAGGAGCCACCAAAATATACCGTGATTTACAGGAAATCTATTGGTGGAGTGGCATGAAAAGGGATATTGCAAAATTTGTAGCTAAATATGCCAATTGTCAACAGGTTAAGTTTGAACACAGAAGGCCTAGTGGCAGTATGCATGAGTTTAGCATTCCCACTTAGGAATGGGAAAAGGTGAACATGGACTTTGTGATAGGGTTACCCTGTTCGCATTGTTAGCATGATTCGATTTGGGTAATTATAGACAAAATGATCAAATCAGCTCATTTCTTGCTATTTCATACTTCCTATTCACCTGAGGATTATCCCAAGCTCTATATTAGGGAATTGTTCAAATTACATAGAGTCCCATTATCTATTATTTCTGACAGAGGTACTCAGTTTACCTCTCACTTTTAGAAAGCCTTTCAGAAAGGTCTTGGTACCTAAGTTGTTTAGAGCATGTGTTATTGACTTCAAGGGTATTTGGGATGATTACTTGATGTTGATAAAGTTTTCCTATAATAACAGTTATCACTCCAAAATCCAAATGGCTCCGTTTGAGGTACTCTATGAGAGGAGATATTGATCTCACATTGGTTGGTTTGAGGTAGGTGAGATTGCATTGGTAGGTCCAGATGTGGTATTTGAATCTATGGAGAAAGTTCAGTTAATTCAAGAGAGGTTAAAAATAGCCTAGAGTCATCAAAAATCCTACTCAGATGTAAGGAGGATAGATTTAGAGTTTGAGGTTGGTGACTTGGTTTATTTAAAAATCTCTCCTATGAAAGGACTGAAGAGATTTGGCAATAAAGGGAAGCTTAGTCCCCGCTATGTTGGCCCTTACATAATGTTGAGTCATTTTAGGGTGGTATCATATGAGCTTGAGTTACCTGAGGATTTGGCATTAGTACATCCAGTATTTCATGTCTCCTATTAAAGAAGTGTATTGGTGATCCAGCTGTTGTAGTTCCTTTAGAAAGTACGGATGTTCGGGATAGCCTTTCTTAGGAAGAAATCCCAGTTGAGATCCTTGATAGCCAGATACGAATACTAAGGAATAAAAAAGTTCCCCTGGCTAAAGTTCTTTGGCGGAATCAATCCGTTGAGGGAGCCACTTGGGAAGAAGAAGAAAAAATACGGACCAAGTACCCTCATCTTTTCTCTACAAGTTCAGATTTAGCCTAAGGTTACAGTTTCCTCAGATTATCTCTTTTCCATTCTTGGTTCCATCTTTATATAATCATCTTTGTGTTATTTCATGCATTCACGAGTCAAGATCAATCATGTAAGCATTTTTTCAGTTATGTAGGTTCAGTACATAATTTTAGTCCCTCGGTATTCTCATCTTAATAAGTCTCATTCGAGGGTGAATGTTCTCAAGAGTGAGATATTGTATTATCCCATATTATGATTAGCTTAGTTCAACTCCTAGTGCTTGCATAAGCGTCTTTAAGCCTCGAAATTTAACTAAGTGTTGAAGACCTAGTCTTATTTTTGACCTCTTAACTTTGAGGATTTTTAAGTTAACCTTCCAGACTCTGAGATGATGATTTTTAAGTTAATTCATGTTAAGGGGTGTAAGTAGAATGTCTCATGGAAGTTTTGGAATTTTTGGTCGAGGATTGGGTCCTGTTTAGATTTTGATTCCAGCAGCTCATCGTGATTGCATCCCGCCGCGCCCTATATAGCATGAGCATGTCATCGTATCGCATTAGTCCTCCAAATGATTTTAATCTTCTAAGTGGCAATAAAGTCATTTCCCACCAACTCAATTTGTAAAAACATAAGATTAAACATCCGTTATATCATTATATGCCCATTCTCCTTCCCCTTTCTCTCAAAGAATCCCTAACCTAATCCCAAGAACTTCAAATTCAAGTTACTTTCTCTTCAAGATAAGCAATAATCTAAGTTTCCAAATCCAAGAATTTCAAGATCATCTCCAAGGCTTTCAAAGTCATGGTTTATCCATCAAATCATGCCTATTAAGGTATGTGGGGTTATGAACAAGGATATTCTTTCCACCTTGTGGCCAAATTGAATGATTTTAAGATTCAAGCAACTTTTTTTGAATTAGGGTTCATACCCAAGTTTTATATACTTGAAGTATGTGATTATCATGAGATATAAAGCTTATTGTTTATCAAGAAGTGCTTATAATTATGTTTTAACTTATAAGATTTCTATTATGAATGAGATTGTGCTATCTTGATTTGAAATTATTGAAGTATTTCAAGATTGTTATTGAGCATGAAGTGTTATTATGAATCAACATGATTTTTAAGCATGAATTTCAAGCCCTAAGTTTAAGTTTTGAGATTTCAAGAAGATTATTCTCTTAAGTTCTCTTTGATAAGTTTATATCATGATTTAAAGAAAGAGGTGATCTTTTGATCCTAAGATAAGTTATGGAATCCACATTTGTTTATCTTGATTATAATTTAAAGCAAAGAGATACATAATTGATTTTCATTATAAACCCTTATGCTATTTTAACGTGGATTTCCTAAAGTATGAGCATATAAGTAATAAGAGAGTAGTATTTAGTATCGAGTTGGGTATGAGTCCAAGGGAGTATGCCCCAAAACTATGAGCCAACATACGATAAGCTTATTCCCAACATGGGTAAAGATGTTGGAGTCCATGATAGCTCACATGGTTTATGTTGGTTAGAAGAACCTCCCTAAGAAATAATAACAGTAAAGTATTTAGAACTAAATGTTATGGCTCACAAAGTTTATCATTTTGCTTCATTACTCATGTTTATAATTTTACAGCTTTTGTTAAATTCAAGCCCAAGGTGAGTCATTTACACTTAGCATGCATTATTTGAAAATCTAAGTGTACATTGAGTTATTGAGTTACTTATGCATTCACCCCCACATGCTCAATACATTCTAGGTTGAACCACATATATGTCTATGTGTTGCATTATCTCATAATGTATGTTCTGGAGCTCAGTTACAGCAGTGTGATTGATTACAGACATCTCTTCCTACATCCCAACACTTGGTGAGTCCTCATAGTTCGAGGACCCATTTTATCAGAAATTATTATTGATGAAGTACTTTAGTCATTTGATTTCAGTTAAGTTGTGATTTCATACTCATGCTCACAACTCAAGTCATGATTCATGGTCAACTTAAATTTATAAAAAAATCCAAAAATTTAATTTGAAAAGCTAAGATTTGAGGGTTAAATAATAAAATAGTTACTGGGGAGTGTTAAAATATCCTATAGGAAACTTACCAAATGAAGAATCCTTACAAACTTCCTTTTATTTCTCCATAAAATGAGTTTAAAATCTTTAAAATTGAGTTGTGGGGTCTATATTTGAAAATGAGATTTTAAATCTGGCCAGGTGACTTTTCCTCTTTGAGAACATGATGGGTCTATTTTGTTCGCAGCTAACACAAGCCCCAGACCCATTGCGAACTTGGCTCTATCATCATAATCGTAAACAGCAACTACCTGATTTGGCATAGCCTATCCCTTCATAAACGCCACCAACGAGTTGTGAATGCAAAGTCAATAGAATCCCCCCTTCTCAAATATAGTCAATACCTCACAAACATAAATAATAAGAACTAACTACACCAGCACAAGGTAAAGCCAAAAAATTATTTCGAATGGACCCTTGATATTTGTTTAGATCTTGTAAAAATAAACCAACTAACTACCAGATTAAAATCAATATTTAGGATTTAATGGAACTATCTAAATTAACAAAGGATATTGTTATCATCAAATGTTGATCGAAGTAAACTCTATGACATAATTCACCAACTTCCCAATCCAACACTCAAAATATCAGAATACTTTGAGAAGAACCGACAATGCTACTGTAAAACCTCAAATCTGGTACCCGAAATGTTACATGGTGCTCATGACCTTGAAGGACCACAAGCTAACCCATGACTGATATCTGTAACCGAGCCCTGAATAATATATTGTAACTATGCAGAATATAAGTTGTAAGGCCATAAGGTTCAAAATTAAACTAATACTGAATATACAATAATGTCTTTAATGGGGTATAATAATACCCAAAACTAAAATAAACTGTTTGAAACATGTTGTAGTCTGAAAGCCTCTAATCTGTCTGAGATCTGTGGAGTTGATGGGACATGTCCCTAACTAACTCCGAACTATTGAAATAATAAAGTAATAAAATAATCATGCTATCCTCAAATGATGAGGACTCACTGCTAGTCTGCCTACTGAACATCTGATCTACTAAGGATGCTCGGGAGCTCATGCTTCTAAACCTATGGTATAAAATGCCATATTATAAATGCATCAGTACGTTGAATGTACTGGTATGCAAGTGAGGTGGTTGAATGCAATGGTTCATATGCATAAACAATACTAACTGACTGAATAACATGAACATGAGAATACATGCATAAATACGTGATTGTGACTGAGATCGTGATAACACTGACTCATGAATTCTGATAACGTGGATTTTCTGATATCTGAGTACTAATACTGGGATACTAAATGACTAAGTCTATTGAGTGCTAAGGAACTGATGTTGTATTTCTTATTAAAGAATGATTTTTTCTGACAGTTTCAATTATGAAGAACTAGTCTGAATGACTGTATCTGACAGTCCTGAAATCTGAATATTGGTAACATAAATTTTGTATAATTAATATACTCCCTCTGTCCGAAATTATGTGTCGCCATTTTCTTTTTGGTCCGTCTCAAAAAGAATGTCGTCTTTCCTTATTTGTTAAGTTTTTAAAGATATAATTACAATTTTACCCTTAGTGGTCCCACTTAATTTTAAATACTATTACTCCTTTTTTATTTGTTTTTTCAATTAAAAGTGGTCCCACTTGATTTTAAATACTATTACTCCTTTCTTTATGAAGGGTAATTTTGTAACTTTAACAAAGTCAATACTTATTTCTTAAATATCGTGTTTGGTCAAATGGCGATACATAATTTGGGATGGAGGGAGTACTATTAACTGTGTGACTGTGTCTGACATTTCTAAAATCTGATGGAACTAGCTGAGTTTCGTATTGTACTGAGTGACTGTATCTGAAAGTCCTGATATCTGAAGAACTATCTGAGTTCTATTATTGAGACAAAGTGATTGTATCTAACATTCCTAATTCTGTAACTGAAACTGTGAGAGAATTCATCTAATCGACATGTCGCAAATCTGAATAGAAAAGGTCCAACCTATAACCCCAGATGGAAGGGTGTTAGTACAATACCACGGGTAAAGACAAGCTGTTAGTAAACCCTCTCTAATAGGGAGCTCTTTCGCCAACCCCTCCTGTAAAGAAAACTCGAATGAGATGTCTAGTCCCTAGACTCGTAGGGGTACATCTCCACCTACGTTGGTTACATAGTTCTGGAATGCAGGGATTGCTACTAAGGATCACACTCTCTACTAACTGACAGTGTGTGTCCTCATCCTTGGGTGGTTCACTCGATGCTGAATCCAACTCCCAACTGAATAGACACAGAACTGATTTCCTAGTTCATACTAGGATAGACTGATCTGTTACTGATTTTACTGATTTTACTGATTAACTAGATTAAACTAAGTTCACTGGATTTCTGTTGACCGACGGAATACTACTGAATTTTGTTAACTGAAAGAATGCTACTGAGTTCTTCTAGATAACTAAGTTTACTAAGGTTCGAACTGAATACTACTAAGACATGATGATTGATTGAGATCACTAAGATTCCTGAGATTACTGAGATTACTAAATGGGACTGGACTGATACTGAGTTTACTAAGTTTTCTTGAGTCACATGACTGACTAAATTCTATTGATCATGGCTTGACTGAGAGTATCGTAAAAACTGACATTGGCTCTAGGCACATAGCTAAATTGTTGGGTACAAGTACCCCCAGGACTCGATAGCATGAAACTGACAAGACTTGACATTTCTTGAACATATAACCAATGTCAACAATTTATAATACAATAAGTTGGGGATTTCATGAAGCACATGGTTATCATTATCTTGTACATTGAAGTAATGCATTTAATCAATGTCATAATTCCATATTCTAGCATCATGAGCATTTCAACAACATCTACATTACCCATCAATAGCATAGGAGTCATTTGAACATAAGGGTAAAACATGAATCCATCACTTAAGTCACAATTGAACTATATTACATGATTTCTAGTCTTCTAGGCATTTTATCAAACACCTTACATGCACCACTTATGGCATAGGTATAATTATCAATTAACACCTCATAAACCACTCAATTCAGTGACTTAAACTCATGTACTAACGTAATTCCATAAAAACACATTGATATTCCAACATGGGAACCATACAACAACAAGCACACAAACATAATCAACCCACAAATAATATTCATAATACATGATTTAAAACTTGATTCTTGGGCTTCATGGACGAAAGGAATCCTTGAATGAACACTATGCATACCTGGAAATCTAAATTCTTGAAGTTCTTGGAAAGATTCTTGAAATTGGCCTTGATTTATTGAGCTACTGTTTTGCCTCTTGAGAGAGAAGGATTTTGTTCTTGAGAGAAATTAAGGAAAAGTGATGTAATGGGGGTTTTAGGGGCATAATTTTGTAGTTAAAGGCTGATCTAGGTCATGGAAAAAGATCCAATTACCCTTAGAAGGTTTTTATTTTTCATCATTGAAAACTCGATTTGGGAACCTAGCACAACACGGTGCTATAGCGTCGTGCCACTGGAAATTGCCAACTGGGAACTGGGATGACGGTACAATGCAGTGAAATCGCATTAAAATACTGGATGGGACCTGGAATCTTACCGTGATGCGGTGGTATCGTGATGAGGCATTGGAAATTGACAACTTTGGATTTGAGCCTTGGCGCGACATGCCGTAATCGCAAAGGCCCATTGTATTTTGATGATTGCCATTTTTCATGCTCCGCGATGTTTTGATGGTTCGAGTGGCACACTATCTTACTAAAATGGCTCTAACTCTTCACCGGGGTATCGGATTTGGGCGAACTTGGTTTCGACAAAAAGCTTATTCAATTTTTCACATGATAAAAATTAAAAATCTTGAAAATTTCATATGTATAAAAGTGGATTCATATGTTAAAGCAAATTTTTAACATTTTTAGGATGATTTTAAGCTAGGTAAAAGTACGGGGTATTACAATATCTCCCCCTTGGGAATATTCATTCTCAAATGAGACTTACTGAAATGGGAGAAACGATAAGCTGAAGTACATAAATGAACTTGAACAACTGGAACATGACTACATGACTGACATTGCTGAGATTCATACTAAGCATACATATCTGATGCATGATTTCATGACTGAACTAACTCATGAATACATGACTGGGATTTCTAATTACTGAGTTTCACACAAGGAGAATGCATGTATGATGCATGAACACATGACCGATCTAATGCATGAACATGTGACGGAATATGCAATGGTATTTTGTACCAAGTTTATGATGGGAATCTAAGGATGAAACTGGTTTGTAACTGAAATTTGAACATGAAACTGAATAAGCTTAAGGAACGCTATAATCTTGGGCTGAGTCTGAATTAGCAGAGAAGAGGTGAGGATACTTGGTTTGCATATATGCTTCTGCTTCCCAAGTAGCTCCCTCAACAGACTGATTCTTCCAAAGAACTTTGACTAGAGGGACCTCTTTGTTCCTCAGTCTAAGAGTCTGATATTCAAAGATTTCAACTGGAATATCTTCATAAGAGAGGTTGTTCTAAATGTCTACACCCTCAATAGAGACTACGACTGCTGGGTCACCTACGTATTTCTTAAGCAATGACACATAAAAGATCGGATGCACTGAAGCTAGATCTGAAGGCGACTCGAGATCATAAACTATTTTGCCAAAGCGACTGAGAATTTTAAAGGAACCGATATATCAGGGACTGAGCTTTCCCTTTTTGCTGAACCTCTTCACTCCCTTTATGGGAAAGATTATCAAACACACAAAAATTTCTGACCTTATTTCGAGATCTTTTCTGAACACACATGAACGAGGACATGAGAACATGGCTGAGTCTGTAACATGTGGCGTGGACTGGGTATCATGAACTAAACTGAGCCATTGAGTACAAGGCTTACAACTGATATTGGAGCTAGAGGGTCAACCTATGGGTATCCACAACTCCAAACTGGATTCATTACACGAAAATAAATTGGAGGGTTTAGGGCATGATAGATCGGGGGTTATAGAGCATCTCCCCCTTGGGACATTATGTACCTAGAAGAATACTGACTTGACTGAGATACTGAGGAAAATTGGGATGATGCACAGGCCACCTATGACATAAATCATGACAAAATATCTGGGATCTGAAACTGAGACATAATACATGAACTAATTTGATCTTGTAGCTACTAGGACTTTCTATCATGGAATAGTTATATTCTTGATATTTCTGATAGTAGGACTAAGTGGAAAGATAGGAAACCATACCATATGAACTTGTTGCCTAATTGCTAAACTAAATTATTGGTTGATTGATCTAACTCATACTAAAAACTTATGCTTAACTGATGTACTTCTTTTTCACCTAAGACTACTAAAAATATTTAAATAAGCACTGAGCATGAATGCCTAAACAAAGTAACTTATCTGATTAATTGAATGACTGATAGCTGAATACTAGGTCTGCAAGACAAAACTGCACTTAGTCTTGAATAACTGGGCTGAAATTGCAAAATATTATGCATAGGAGATAAGGACTTACTGAGAGACATGAGATAACTAAGTATTAATTAAGGGCAACTATATTATTTGAGGATGTAACACCAGGAGTACAACACGATTCTAAAATAGTCTTGTAAACTAAGGTACTGGAAGGCTGACAACGAAATAGCTGATAATTGTACGCTATGGTCAAGTAAACCCAAATCTGAATTGAGTTATCGACCTGATTACTAGGCTAGGACTGGGATTGAGATTATAGCTGCGATATAATTAAGAATGTAACTATAACTAAGACTGTAGCTGGGACTGAATACTGGTTTCTAATAACTAAGGTTTAGATTGATACGAACGTACTGAATTCTAATGGTTAAGTAACTGATAGCTGAAAGCCATGGTCCTACAAGACTATCTGAGTCCTTTACGTGATATTGATTACTAAATTAATGCCATAACTAAGATGCGAGGGATAGAACATCATCCCAATAGATTCACCAAGGGATCTAAACTAAGGGTATATGTGACATAGTTTGAGTTTGGTTGATCATTAGGAGTGAAGCATGAATTATATGGGCTGAATATACTATAAGACGGGACATGAGTGCATGAGTCATGCGTTGCATGAACTGAGTTTGATGTTTCTGTACTCATGGAACATGATTCATAACATTGAGTAAGCTAAAACTCCTCATACTAGGAACTTAAAACACACACTATTTTATGGAAACTGCATAAATATAAGCTGGGTACATGGAATTGTGACATGAAGTATACATAAGTATCGTGATAGTTGAAGTAAAAAACCTTGTACTGAGGTAGGAATTGGCCAAGAATCATCTTTCCTTACTGATTTTTTTACATACTGGCACCACTACTAGAATCCTGAAGGCCTTACTTTCTGAGACATCATAGCCAAACAGTTTTTGTATACCTATCGGGCTATGTTAGACTGACTTGCTGGGGTGGAGATTGGAAAGTTCCTATTAATATTTGGTCTGACCTTAAAGTTACAAAAGAAAAAGAAGCTCCTGAATCTGAAGAAGCGTAAACATGTAAGTGAAAGAATTGTAACATACCAGTGACTACACCAGGACAACTTTTCTGATCTTGTTGGGACGGAAATGCATAGAGTCTATTTGGGAGCTGCCCACTGATAGTGCTGAAATTAGCACCCTACTGATTTGAGTAACTGGAATGAGCTAAAGGATGATAGTTCTGACTTTGAGGACCAAGCCTAGGACAATCTCAAACTTTGTGACCTCTCTTGACACATTCGAAACACACATCACTACCGAATCTACATATACCCTTATGATGCTTACCACACTCTTCGTAAAGTGGATGAGTAAAAACTCTACTCTCACTACCTTGGGCCTTTGATCCTGGTGCCCCATCTCTACCGCCATTTCTAAACTTTGGTGCTGGTGCACTAGATAAAGATAGAACTGGGGTTGGAAACTTCTGTCTGTGCTGAGAACGGTTACCATCCTGCGACCCTGGCTGGGAAAAACTATAACTACCAGTTTTGGCCCTCTTATTTTCCCTATCCTTCTTCTCAATTTTCTACTCCTCAATCTGTTGAGCATGGACCATAAGCCTAGATATGTGTAATAACCCGTATGTTTCTAAACTAGGAAGTGAATAAGTATTCCTACGTATGAAATCTCCTATATTGTGATTCATACTTGAGTACATAACTTACAATGAATATCCTAGTGATAGAATAGCTTATGATGCATTAACCATGTTCGTATGAGTCACTTAAGGTAATACAAGTTAAGAGTTTTCGAATCCATCAAGTTTTAGTGTTTGATTTTGCAAGGGTCATGTTTGAAGGAGTATAACTCAATGTTAATGTGGTATTTTGGCTGATTTAGACCCATCAAATTTTATATAATTTAATTAGCTTTCCAACGATACCAATTTCACCTTAATCCAATACCCGAGCGAAAAGTTATGCCCATTTTTGTGAGAGACAGTAAGCATAAGCGGTTGTTTAGGCACTGCCTAACCCAAGAATAGGCAATTGGTTAGGTGTCACCCAACCCAAGCATAGGAGATCACTTGGGAGCTTCCTAAGTCAATTCCAGGTGTCAAAAACACTCTATTTTGAGTTATTTTAAAGGTAATTAAGTCTTTAAATACTCCTAACATGTCCCTAAACTTAACCCTACGAAATATATAGCTTCTAAAAACATTACAACCCTATTTTCATCTCAAAGCTCATCATCCAAGAGCACTAAAGGAGGAAAACAACTAGGGTTGCATAATTAAGCTTGAAAATCCAATTTCAAGGAAATTCCTCCGTCAATCATCAAGAATCATCCCTCTAAGGTATGCATAGTGTTCATTCACGGATTCCTTTCATCCGTGGAGTTCAAGAATCAATCTTTAAAATACAAAATCTTGGTTAATTATGGTGATATGATCATACCCATGTTAATGCTTGTTTGTTTTCCTATTTTTCATTATAAAGTATGATTTCTATATTGTTGGGTGTTGATGATCATGTTGTTGATATTGGGTGATTCCCAAGGTGGAATCTTTATATGTTTTTGTGAATTCATGATATCATATGAGTTGGAAACATGTAAATTTGGTTGTTCATGATGTATAATTTGATTATTTCACCTATGCTTAAGATGTGTATGTAAGGTGTTTGATAAAATGCCTAAGGAACTAGAAATCATGCAATATAGCTAAATTGTGACTAAGTGAAGGATTCATGATATGCCCTTACATTCCAATGACTTCTATGTTGTTAATGTGCCTTGTAAATGTTTTTGGAATACTCATGAACTATTCTTATGAGATTATGTTATGTTTACTTGCAAATACTACTTATAAACAAGATGTATGATAACTATGCAACCCACATGAACTTCCATGCTATTAGTATGTGTTGCCAATATGATTATGCAACGAACATGATATTAAGATTGTGCAAGTACTTCCATGTGATATGAAATCCTTTCCATGCAATACATTGTTGATGACCATGCATAGTATGAGATCCCTACTTATGATATTATATATTATGGACTCTACTCTTCTAATCAAGTCAGTCATGTGTGTCAGTTTCCTTCCATCGAGTCCTGGGGGTACTTGTACCCGAAAACTATAGTTGTGTGCCTAGATCTGTCATGTTTCACGATATTCGAACTCAATCTATGATTCCATAGACTTCAGTCAGTCATGTGACTCAGGAAAATCTCATGATCTTAGTTAGTTGTCAGATATCAGTAACATTCTGCCAGTCAACGAAATTCAGTAAGATCAATTTATGCACAGTTAGATATTCATGTCCAGTCTCTCCATATTGGAGTAGAGGTTAGCACTGAGTGAACCCAAGCATGGGAACTCACCCACCAGTTCAGGGTATAATTCTTAGTCAAAATCCTTGTGTTCCAGAACTACGTAGATAGTGTAGGTTGAGACATTTTAACCCATTAGCTTAGGGTTGATGAGGTGGCTTAACCCATCAGTTTAGGGTTCCCACCGTTCACATTGAGTACCTGCCAGATAAGGGTCACTCATAGGTTGTCCTTACCCGTGGCACGGTATTGACACCTCCAGTCGGGGTAGAGATTGGACCCCAGCTTAGCCATAATGGCATATATGGGGCATGTCGGTTAAACACTACTTCCTACAGTTTCAGTATCAGTCTTAGTAAAAGAACTCAGGGTGTTCTTCAGATTTCAGTATATACAGGACTGCCAGATACAGTCATACATGTTATCAGTTTCAGTATCAGTCATTACAGTTATCAATAAACTATGTATTAGCTTACAGGTCATGCTATCACGTATTCATGGTCCCAGTTTCCATATATGTGTGTTTACACTCCCACGTTCATATTAGTCAGTCAGTGTTGTTCATGGATGAAACCCTTTATGTTCAGCTTACCCTCCTCGTATACTCAGTACTCCAGTTGTACTGATGCATTTGCGCTATGGTTCTTTCTTTTCATATTACACCATAGGTTCCGAGATACGAGCTCTAGCCCAGCAGTAGCGGTATCATTCCAGTAGCAGAGACACAGTGAGTCCTCATTGATTCGAGGACAATATGATTTGATACATTTATTTATTTCTTCAGTCTAGTTTTATAAAGTTAGTTAGAGACATGTTCCTTCAACTCCTTATTCAGATAGTTTAGAGGCTTTTAGATTTATGTTTAGATTTACATTCAGATTGAGTTGTTTTGGGTATTTTCACCCACATGATTGTATTCAGTTGAACCTTATGGACTTACAGTTCTATGTATTCCACATTATTATATCATGATTTGCAGTATACAAGTACAGATATCAGTCATGGGTTAGCTTGTGGTCCCTCGGGGTCATAAGCACCGTGTAGCATTTTGGTTCAGTGAATCAGGGAGTTACAAACTTGGTATCAGAGCCTAAGGTTCAATAGATTCCTAGGAAGTCTGAAAGCCGCATCTAGTAGAGTCTTGTGCATAGGTGTGTTGTGCGTCATATTTATGTGCGGGAGGCTATCAGATGTTTTAGGAACAGTCCCCTTTCTTCATTATTCAAGTCATTCTAGTGAGCATAATCAGAAGTTAAACTCTCAGTCTAATCCATTCTTCTCTTATTCCAGACCATGGCCCCAAAGAGAAAAAACCAGCCAGCTCCTCAGCCCGAAGATCCTTTGGGCAAACATGTTTCCCATGTGGAGTTTAGAGCCATATTTACCACACTTGATCAGTCCATGGCTACATACAATGAGCGGTCACCAGTCATTCCAGCCAATCTAGTGGCCACTCCCAAAGCAGCTAGGGTTCGGGACTTCACTCGGATGAACCCTCCATCTTTCCATAGGTCTAAGTCTGATGAGGACCCTCAGGAGTTCATTGACCAAGTCCAGAAGGTCATTGAAATCATGGGTGTTACTTCTATTAAGAGTGCTGAGTTACCCGCCTACCAGTTATAGGATGTTGCTCATGATTGGTACAAACAGTGAAAGTCTGAAAGGTTAGATGATACAGGCCCTATCGAGTGGGATAAATTTATCACCACCTTCTTAGACAGATTCTTTCCTTAAGAGCTGAGGGAAGCCAAAGTTCTTGAGCTCATCAACCTCAGGAAGGGGAATATGATGGTTAGGGAGTATTTTTTCAGATTTACTCAGCTAGCCAGGTATGCTCCTCATGTGGTTGCAGACAATAGAGCTAAGATAAGTAAGTTCGTGTCAGGGGTCAATGATAATGTGGTAAATAAGTGTAGGTCTGCGATGCTGATTGGTGATATGACCTTAGAAAGACTCATGAACCATGCCCAGTAAGTAGAAGAGTAGAAGTTTAAGACTAGGGAGAGGCAGAACAAGAGAGCAAGGTCAGGTAATTTCTACTTTGCTCACCCCAAGTCAGATGGAGAAAACCGTTCACAGTTTCGCTCTAAGTCAGCCATTCTAGCTCCTTCCTCTGCCAACGTTCCAGTGCCGAAGTTCAGAGAAGGCAATAGTAACAAAGAGCTAGGCTTTAAATCTCAGGGCAGTGTTAGTAGTGCCCAAACGAATCCCCTTTGTCAGACTTGTGGTAAGAACCACAAGGAAATTTACAGAGTCGATAGTGATGTCTGTTTTGGTTGTGGCAAGCCAGGCTATAGGATTAGGGAGTGTCTGCAGTCAAGTCTTCAGGGTCAGCAAAATCATTCTACAACTCAGTCTAGTCGCCCGAATCAGCAGGGTGCCATTTCCAGTGCTACCAGTGGGCAAAGCCCAAACAGACTCCATGCTCTTCAGTCCTAACAGGGTCAAGAAAATTCCCCTGGTGTTGTTACTGGTACGTTACAAATTTTCCATGTTCATGTTTATGCTTTGCTAGACCCAAGTGCATCTTTGTCTTTTGTTACTCTATACATAGAAGGCAATTTTGGAATCATTCTCGAAGTCCTAGCAGATCCCTTCTAAGTCTCTACCCCAGTGGGTAAAACCATCATAGCTCAATGGGTATACAGGAACTACCCAATTATGATATCTCAGAAATCCACATCAGCAGATTTAGTGGAGTTAGAGATAACTGATTTTGATGTCATTCTCGACATAGATTGGCTTCATTCCTGCTATTCCACAGTCGACTGTAGAAATAGGATAGTTTAGTTTCAGTTTCTGAATGAGCCCGTCCTAGAGTGGAAGGGTAGCATTTCACCGTTTAGGGGTCAACTTGTTTCCTACCTTCGGGAAAGAAAAATAATTTCTAAGGGGTGTGTGTATCATATCGTGCATGTTAAAGATTCCAGTTCTGAATATCCTAGCCTCGAAATAGTCCCTATTGTTAATGAATACTCAGATATCTTTTTCGAAGATTTTCCAGGCATTCCTCCCGAAAGGGAAATAGACTTCGACATAGACCTTCTTCCAGATACTCAACCTATTTCTATTCCGCCATACAAAATGGCACCAGAATAACTCAAGGAACTGAAAGATCAGTTGAAGGATCTCTTAGATAAGGGATTCATCAGACCCAGCATTTCCTCATGGGGTGCGCCAGTATTATTCGTGTTCAAGAAAAATGGTTCTCTCAGGATGTGTATTGATTATCATCAACTCAACAAGGTCACGATCAAGAATAGATATCCTCTTCCAAGGATCAATGATCTATTCAACCAACTTTAGTGTGCCAATTACTTCTCCCAGTTAGACCTCAGATCAGCCTATCATCAGCTCAGAGTTAGAGAATGTGACATTCCAAAGACAGTTTTCCATACTCGATATGGTCACTTCAAATTTTTAGTCATGTCATTTGGTCTTACCAATGCTCCTGCGGCTTTTATGGATTTGATGAACCATGTATTCAAGAAGTACTTGGACATTTTTTTCATAGTCTTTATAGATGATATTCTAGTCTATTCTCGCACAGAGCATGATCATGCAGACCATCTCAGGATTGTTCTTTAGACTCTCAGGGATCACCAGTTATTCACTAAGTTTAGCAAGTGTGAATTTTGGCTAAGATCAGTAGCATTCCTTCGCCATATTATTTCTGGTGATGACATTAGAGTAGATCCTCAGAAAAACAAGGCAGTAAGAAACTAGCCCAGACCTGTATCTCTATCAGATATTAAGAGTTTCTTGGGTTTGGCTAGCTATTACAGACGGTTTATCAAGGGATTTTCTTCTATTGCATCTCCCATATCCAGATTGACTCAGAAGAAGATTAAGTTTCAGTGGTTAGATTTATGTGAGAAGAGCTTTCAAGAGTTGATAACTCGACTCACTTCCACTCTAGTTTTAGCTATTCCAGATGGTTTAGACGGTTTTGTAGTCTATTATGATACATCTAGAGTGGGTTTAGGTTGTGTCCTCATGCAGCATGGTAAGGTCATAGCCTACCCCTCCAGACAGTTAAAGCCACATGATAAGAATTATCCTACTCATGATTTTGAGTTAGTAGCGGTAGTTTTTGCCTTGAAGATTTGGAGGCATTATCTCTATGGAGTTCATATAGATGTCTTCATAGACCATAAAAGCCTCCAGTATATCTTTTCCCAGAAAGATCTCAATCTTTGTCAGAGAAGGTGGTTAGAGCTCTTGAAGGATTATGACATGAGTGTTCTTTATCATCTGGGAAAGGCCAATGTTATGGCCAACGCTTTTAGTCGACTCTCCATGGGTAGTATTTCTCACGTTGAGGATAGTAAGAAAAAGATAGCTCAGGAGATCCATTATCTTGCCAGACTATGCATTTGCTTAGTTGATTCTTCAGAGGGTGGTGTATGTCTTCATAGTAGTTCAAAGTCATATCTAGTTTTTGAGGTGAAAGAGAAACAAGATAGGGATCCTATCCTTGTCAAGCTCAAAGAGTTAGTTCAAAATCAGAAAGTTGAGGTTTTCTCCCAAAGGGGAGATGGTGTTCTTCGTTGTCAGGGTCGTCTATTTTTTCCAAGTGTAGATGAATTAAGGAAGAAAATACTTTCAAAAGCACATGGTGTGCGATACTCTATTCATTCAGGGGCCACTAAGATGTACCGCGACATACAAGAGATCTATTGGTGGAGTGAGATAAAGAGAGATGTTGCAGAGTTTGTCGCTAAGTGCTCTACATGTCAGCAGGTTAAGATAGAGCATCAGAAACCTAGTGGTTCCATGCAAGAGTTCACCATTCCTACTTGGAAGTGGGAAGAAGTTAACATGGACTTCGTGATGGGTTTGCCTAGAACTCATCATCAGCATGATTCAGTCTGGGTTATTATAGATAGAATAACCAAGTCAGCTTATTTCCTTCCTGTTCGTACTTCTTATTCCACCGAGGATTATGCCAAACTCTATATCAGGGAGTTAGTTAGGTTACATGGTGTTCCACTATCTATCATCTCAGACCAAGGTACCCAGTTCACTTCTCACTTTTGGAAAGCATCCTAAAAGGGTCTCGGTACCCAAGTCCATCTCAGCACAGTGTTTCATCCTCAGACAGATGTTCAAGCAGAGAGGACCATTCAAACTCTTGAAGATATGCTAAGGGCATGTGCAATTGACTTCAAGGGAATTTGGGATGACCACTTGCCTTTGATTGAGTTTGCATACAACAATAGCTATCATTCTAGTATTCAGATGGCTCCATTCGAAGCTCTCTATGGTAGGAGATGTAGATCTCCGATTGGTTGGTTTGAAGTTAGTGAGGCCTCAGTCATAGGTCCTGACTTAGTATTCGACGCCTTAGAGAAAGTTTAGTTGATCAGAGAGAGACTCCGAGCTGCTCAAAGCCGACAAAAGTCCTATGCAGATGTTCATAGAAAGGATCTCGAGTTCAAGGTTAATGACTATGTCTATCTTAAGATCTCTCCCATGAAAGTAGTGAAGAGGTTCGGCAAGAAAGGGAAACTCAGTCCCCGGTATGTTGGTCCCTTCAAAATTCTTTGTCGCTTCGGTAAGGTAGCTTATGAGCTTGAGTTGTCTTCAGATCTAGCCTCAGTCCATCCAGTCCTCCATGTCTCTTTTCTAAAGAACTGCATAGGTGACCCAGCAGTTGTTGTCCCTATTCAGAGCATCGACATTCAGAACAGCCTCTCTTATTAAGAGATTCCATTCGAAATCTTAGATTATCAGACACGTAGATTGAGGAACAAAGAAGTCCCTTTAGTCAAGGTTCTTTGGCGAAATCAGTCTCATGAGGGAGCTACTTGGGAAGCAGTAGCAGATATGTGTACCAAGTATTCTCACCTCTTCCCCACCAATTTAGATCAAGCTCAAGGTAACAGTTCTCCTTAAGCTTATTCAGTTTCACGTTCATATTTCCAGTATAAACTTGGTACCTATTAACCATTTTATACTTAGTCATGTATTCATGTGTCAGTTGTCCGTGCATCAGATATGCACGAGTTCAGTATATTTAGCATGTCAGTCATGAGATCAAGTTTCAGTTCTTCATGTTCAGTTCAGGTTCTATTGTCTTGTATCCCTTCTCAGTAAATTCTCATTCGAGGACGAATGTTTCCAAGGGGGAGATATTGTAATACCCCGCATGTTTCTAAGCTAGGAAGTAAATAAGTAATCCTACGCATGAAATCTCCTATCCTGTGAATCGTACTTGAGTACATGACTTACAATGAATATCCTAGTGATAGGATAGCTTATAATGCATTAAGCATGTTCGTATGAGTCACTTAAGGTAATACTAGCTAAGAGTTTTCGAATCCATCAAGTTTTAGTGTTTGATTTTGCAAAGGTCATCGATTAATGAGTATAAATCTATTTAATATGTTATTTTGGATGATATAGACTCACCAAATTGTAGAGAATTGAATTAGCTTTCCAATGATACCAATTTTGCCTTAATCCCATACCCGAGCGAAAAGTTATGCCCATTTTCGTGAGAGACAGTAAGCATAGGCAATTGGTTAGGCGCCGCCTAACCCAAGCATAGGCGATTGGTTAGGCGCCGCCCAACCCAAGCATAGGCGATCACTTGGGCACCGCCTAAGTCAATTCCAAGTATCAAAAATACTCTATTTCGAGTTATTTTAAAGGTAATTAAGTCTTTAAATACTCCTAACACGTCCCTAAACTTAAACCTACGAAATATATAGCTTCTAAACATATTACAACCCTATTTTCATCTCAAATCTCATCATCCAAGAGCACTAAAGGAGCAAAACAACTAGGGTTGCATAATTAAGCTTAAAGATCTAATTTCAAGGAAATTCCTCCGTCAATCATCAAGAATCTTCCTTCTAAGGTATGCGTAGTGTTCATCCACGGATTCCTTTGATCCGTGGAGTTCAAGAATCAATCTTTAAAATACAAAAGATTGGTTAATTATGGTGATATGATCATACCCATGTTGATTCTTGTTTGTTTTCCTCTTTTTCATTATAAAGTATGATTTCTATATTGTTAGGTGTTGATGATCATGTTGTTGATATTGGGTGATTCCCAAGATGGAATCTTTATATGTTTTTGTGAATTCATGATATCATATGAGTTGGAAACATGTAAATTTGGTTGTTCATGATGTGCATGTAAGGTGCATATTCTAGCATCATGAGCATTTCAACAACATCTACATTGCACATCAAAAGCATGGGAGTCATTTGAACATAAAGGTAAAACATGAATCCATCACTTAAGTCGCAATTGAATTATATTACATGATTTCTAGTCTTCTAGGCATTTTATCAAACACCTTACATGCACCACTAAGGGCATAGGTATAATTATCAATTAACACCTCATAAACCACTCAATTCATGAATTTAAACTTATATACTAACATAATTCCATAAAAATACATTGAGATTCCAACTTGGGAACCATACAACAACAATCACATAAACATAATCAACCCACAGCATAACATTCATAATACATGATTTAAAACTTGATTCTTGGGCTTCATGAACGAAAGGAATTCATGAATGAACACTATGCATACCTGGAAATCTAAATTCTTGAAGTTCTTGGAGAGATTATTGGAATTGGCCTTGATTTCTTGAGCTAGGGTCTTTGTCTCCTAAGAGAGAAGGATTTTATTCTTGAGATAAAGTGAGGAAAAGTGATGTAATAGAGTTTTTAGGGCATAATTTCATGGTTAAAAGATGATCTGGGTCATGGAAAAAGACCCAATTACCCTTTAGAAGGTTTTTATTTTTCATCACTGAAAACCTGATTTAGGTACTTGGCGCGACGCGACGCTATTGTATTGTGCCACTGAAAATTTCCAACTGGGAACTAGGCTGACAGCGCGACGCGGTGAAATTGCATTGCAATACTGGGTGGGACCTTGAATCTTATCTCAACGCGGTGGTATCACAATAATATACTAGAAATTGACAACTATGGATTTGAGTCTAGGCGCGATGCACCATAATCATGGAGGCCCACTGGATTTTGACGATTGCCATTTTGGCATGCTTCGTAACGTGTTGATGGCTCAGGTGAGAAACTGTCTTACTAAAATGGCTATAACTCTTCGTCTGGCTGTTGGATTTGGGTGAATTCAGTATCGACGGAAAGCTTATTCAATTTTCCACATGATAAAAAGTAAAAATATTGAAAATTCCACATGTATAAAAGTGGATTCATATGTTAAATAAAATCTTTAACATTTTTGGGATGATTTTAAGCTAGGTAAAAGTATGGGGTATTATAGCTACCAAACCAAAAATGACATTTCAAAGCTAATGGAACAATCAAGATCCTCATAAGACATTTAAAACTCTAAATATTAACCATAGTCAATGCCATCAACTTTAAAACCCTCCAAAATTAAATACTTGCATAAAACTCAACCAACCATCTTAGAAACCATGCCACCCACTTCTGCAAATCAAAAATACCATAATACAAATATAAAAAAAGGGTAAAATTTTCAAAATACACAAAATCCAAATCACTATAAGGGTTATTACTAGAGAATATTTATTTATTAATAATACTTAAGAGTTATTTCAAATAGTTCTAGTCTGAGTATCATAGTGCTCATTTTATCTTCTTCAAATGTAAAAATAACAAAAGTGGAGGATTTGGATACATCGTGAAGCTTCTAAAATATATCTAGATTGCATTCTCTTTTTGCAAACTTGTCTACAACTTCGTTAGCTTTTCTATAAACGTGTTTGATCGATGCCCTCTCATCCCCAAATAAAAGATACCTACAATCATCAATTAAATTTTACTTAGGACCAAAATTATCATTTAACATATTGATTATTTTCCTGTTGACAGTTTCAATTGTTATAGGAAAAGGATCTCTTTGTAAAGTAATTGTTAGGCCATGAAATAGTGTCAAGGATTTTATGAGATGTTCATGGCATTGTGGGGTCCATATTGAATCCTATTTTCCAATTATTATTGCAACCCTTAAACACAGACCCAATGCCTCATTTTTATAAATTGGTTTGGCAAGCTCCATATATGTTTATCTTAAAGGAGTTTACTTGGTCAATTCCATTTAATTTGGATAATGACCTTTGTTGTGTTTCTTTTACTTTGGTTAGTGATAAATCTAAGTCCTAAAGTCTTATTATAATCTTGCTTATCAATATAATGGTTGGTATTTCTACTAAAAAATATGCAATTTCTATTATTCCATATCTACCATAGGATGAAAGAAGTGAGCTCCGACCATGTTAAGTATTTATTAATGTACTTTTTGGATTAGAGTTACTTCTTTAACCATATTAGCTATGTTCATGTTGTCATTGCTATAATGAGGATAACCTAACTCTTACACTTACTGGATCCCATAGCTGCTTGGAATGGGTGCATCTAAAGAGCATGTTCTTTATGTCCTTTGGTCTCCATCCTACATATGTTATAGGTTTTACTAGAGTAGATTTTTCTTTTGTATAGCATAGAGAAGTAGTAATATATTAATAGAGAGTAACAAAAAAAGAACTTTATTTTATTTATATTATTAGTTTTCCAAAGACAAACTAAGTCTTTAGATATAATTTTATGGTTATCTTTGTTAGAGATTAGCTCATAAGTAACTGTAGTTGAGAAAGTATAATTCTCAACTATGTTGCCACAATATGTTTCCTCCTCTATATTCATTTTTTTGATATATATGTCATGACTTTTGAGCGTTATTTCCTAAAGAGGATTGAAGAAAAAAGCTATCGTATTAATGGCATGTTATTCTTAACATTTCCTATTGTAAAGTCATATTAATGCTCCATGAGGGGTTAAGAGTACTTGGTCATAAGTACGAATCATACTCATGGTCTTGGTTTTTCAAATCAAATTTAACCCTCAAATCTTTTTCAAATTAAATTTTTTGATTTTTTTTATAAATTTAAGAAATGGTATTTTGATAATTTCAAGCTCGATTTTAACTTCGTTTTTTAAGAAAATTCATATCTGAACACCTTACATTAAGGATAAATTGATTTCTAAAATATTTCAATTTTTTCCATGGGTCTTGGGTTGATTTTTTGAACACTAAATAAAGTATAAAAATATTGATATAATTGGACACATAGTCACATGTAGAACTCATTCTTGATAGATTGGGAGCATTTAGATATTATTCAGAAGAAAAAGACTAGTTTGTGATTGCTAGAGTTTTGTTGTTTGACTTTAAGGTAGGTTGTGACTCAACTTCTTTCAGACTTTTCTTGAATGGGAACTTATCATGTGAAGTGTGCTATAAGTTGGGTAAATTTGTGAATCTGAGTACTTTATGAGATGGATTATCATTGTGATGCCTAAATTGGAGCTTTGTAGTGATATGGAACTTAGATTCCTGTGCACAATGGATATCTATTGCCCCTGATTCTTTACTTTTGTGTTCATGCATATTCATACATCCCATGACTCATTGAAATAGTGAAATAATATGAAAAAGTGATCTAAAAGAAATAAATAATTTAGTTCTAGTTCGAGTTTGGATCATATATATTTATGGAAGTTGATTTGACATATATATCTTTTGAATCCCCCATTGCTCCTGTCTTGAAGCAAAAAATGTTGGAAGAGTGTATATTGGTAGGAATTGGTCACTGCATATCATCTCATTTTATTGTATTACTTATGGATTATTGTTGTTAAAATAGACCATTTTATCACTTGATATTAAACTACTGGGAGTTTTCTACATATAGTATCATTTTTAGTATTTTTTATATGATATAATTTTCTGCTTAATCTTAGTCGGCCTATGATGTCTACTGAATACAAATGGACCATAATCATCTTCATTTTTCTGCATCCTTTAAATGTAGATCCCCATTATGAGTTTACCTCATAATTCCTAATTCATGTGGTGGTTGCTGACTCTGAGTGATGGTGGGATCATATGTTCGGAGACTATTCTAGATTCTTCTAATTTTACTTCTATCTTTATTAATTTTGGACAACTTGAATATACATAGTACATTGGCAACAGAAGTTGCAGTGAAATTTAATTATAGAAAAAATCACCCCATGCCAATATAAGAATGAAAGATGGGAATCTTAGTTACAAAGATCATCCAACTAAAGCTTCTTGTGTTAATGTCGGAGGTAGATATTTTGATCTTGAAAAACCTAATAGTTACTTATTATTTATGAGCAAAAAAGATTGAAAAGTTTCTCAAAATATTAATTTTCATATTTTGGACAAGAAAAAAATAGAATTAATTTGATCAAAAATGATTAATTTGGATTTTGGTGTCGCTTTTGTACTTATGAATATTGAGTCTTTGGAATATCATATTTGTATCTTCAGCTTCATCGAAATTTGTTGGGTACCTTATCTTTAGTTATTATGTATAGATTATTTGCATTTTTACTGTATCATGGATATTGTTAAGTTACTTGGGTCATGCTTACCTTCAATGGATGGGTATAGATAGGTGCCACCACAACCCATGGAATTTTGGATCATGATAAGTTGGTATTAGAGCGCTAGCTTCACCTATCTCATCTGTACAAGAGCAAGTGTCTAGTAGAGTCTCACAGATTGATATAATGACATTTGTATCTATATTTGGAAGTCTATAAGACATCCTTATGAATACTTTATTGTTTGATTCTTTATCGTATGAATATGTTCTTTTTGTATTCTCAACTTTATGATTCTTTCTCTTAATAGATGGTGCGTTCATGGTCAGTTTCTACAGAGCTGATGCACGTGCACTCACTGTTAGGGCTTTAGTTAAGGGTTGAGGTCATGGTAGAGGAAAAGCATGGGGTGCAGTACCAGCTAAGGGATGTGCCAAGGTGGAATCTCCTGACCTATAGGTTAAGTTTAAGGATATAGAAAGAGTGGGTCAAGCCCAGGTCCAATAAGGTTTTGTATTATTCAATATTAAAAGATACTATGATTTGGATCCTGAGTTATTTAAAATGCAAGGCTCAAAAAAGGTCTCTACCTATCACTCTTGATAGATCACATGCTAGAGATGGTGTTCAGTGATGTGTGAGTCGATGCTAACATATTTGAAGCTTTTAACTCTGAATAACTCCGAAGTTTTAAGCAACTTTCGTTCTTTTTTATTGCTTTTAGTGTGTTAATGGTGACATAAGTGATCAGGGAGGAAACCAAAGGAAAGAAGAATAAATCAGCTGAAATCTGGTGTAAATGAGCTGAAGTATAGCTGACGTCAATTCTGAAGCACCGTCATACATGGGACAGGCTGTCAAAGTTACCATCAAGCTTAGACAGAACCTGAGAAACTGAGATAAAATGTGACGATGTTTAGGACGGGCCATCAAATATGTGACATGGCATCAAAATCGCCATCAACCAGAAGCAAAAAATACTGATTTCTAGTGAAGTTGTGACGGTAGTTGTCATGCACCGTCAAAAATTTTGACACGCCGTCAGGTTTGTTGTCTGAAGAGTCAGAAGATAACAATTCACTGGAACCTTTGATGACAATCGCACACACCGTCAGACATCTGACATGCTGTCAAGATCGTCGTCATCCAATTTGAAGAGAAAATTAAAACTTTAATTTTATTTTCTTATTTAGGGTTGACTATTTAAAGACTTGTTTTAGGGTTTTTTAGAGATATCTCAATCTTATTTTTTTGGAACTGGTGAGGAACGTACATTGCCTCATCTTTTTCATCAAGTATTTTTCTTGTTTTCCCTTCAACACTTATCAACTATTGTGGATTATTCTCTTGTGATTCAATTGAAGAAACAATTGTTGTTTTCATCCATTCGTAAGTTTATCCATACTATCATGAATTCAACTTTTTATTTCGTTTATCAAATTATGAGTGGCTAATTCCATTAGCCCGAGTTATGGGATCCATGGATTAGGGTTTGATATGTTGCTAGGTACTTAAAGGGTTCAAATAGTAGTAGGACATCTTGAAATTTTATTATTTTAACTTAAAATCTATTGGTTGCAAACAATAGGTTATGCCTTAGGTTTATTTGCTTGAATAGAGAAATAGACTAGAGGACGTGAATTATCAACAGGGACTCGAAAGCTACCAACCTTCTGTTTAATAATTAATGTCGTAACTGGATTAATCTACCTGAGCTAACATCCTATTGAAAATAGGTAAGTTATCTAAGTTTGAGAGATTTAGATAATAAATTATCTGGTGAGATCGAGAGATAAGTCAGATAGTATAGTAGTCAGGGATATTCTGTTGTTCCTACTTACTTCAAGAGTTTTAACCAGTACCTAGTATCTATTAATTCCCGAAACCCACAGTGAACATAACTCTGGTTTTCCATTTATATTGATTACAAATATTAATACTAAAACCCCATTTTATACTTTTTGTATCATTTGTTTGAATTTAACTTATAGCTATAATTTCAAACTAGTTTAATCGCCACTCACATTGTTCCCTATGGATTTGATCCCGACTCCAAATTTGGGTAAATATATTGACGACGACCGCCTTACACTAATTTGAGGTGTAATTTAAGCATTATCATTCAGCCACCAAGACAAGTAGTGGTTTAGGATTTCCAAATATCTAAGGCATAACCTATTACGGCATTAATGCATTTCCTATCATACTTGTTGCTCCTCAATTTTTGCCTCGACCGATGATGACAGTTGAAGACCAGAAGATGTTTGAAAGGTTTGTGATATTGAGTCCTTCCAAGTTCACTTAGGTACCTAAGGAGGATGCATATGATTTCTTACCTATTTGTTAGGAGAGGTTGTATAACCACAGTTTAATTGAGTCACTTGGTGTGGGTTGTACTACTCTTCAAATAATTAGGCAAAAAAATAGTGGTAAAGGTCCTACTTGGATTATAGGCTAATGGGTTCCCCTCATATGACGTGGAAGCAAAATTCTAAGGTATTTCTTGAGAAGTACGTGCCTCACAGCTTGTGGGAGGGGTTGAGAGATGTAGTGACCTATTCTATTATTACTAAAGGTACCTCGTCCAAGGGCATGAGGTATGGGAATTCTTATAAAATATGGTGTCAAACTTGTATGAATACACTAGAAAATTTTGGGGCTAGAGTGACGTCATCCCATTATAGAGGGAATGTTTTTGCTATAGTGGCACCATTGTAGTGGCCAATGATTGCTTTAGCGAGACACTAAGACCAAAAACTAGCCCTCATTTTATTATTTTCCTTCTCCTTTTCAGTTGCAAATAGGGTAAATTTTACTTCTAAAAACCCCTAGGGTTGCATCATGGACTTAGAGTAATTGAGAAGGAGAAATATTCTTGAATAGGATAAATCAATGGTTTTCTCATAGATTTCACACTGAAAATCACTAGCACAGAGTCAAAAGTATATATTCATGCCTACATAATGTCTACTTAGCATCCAACTAGGCTAGGTTTAATCGAGTAGAATAAACCTTGGTTAGAAAGCATATGCACGACATAGATTGAAAGTAGATTTCATGCTTAGACCTACGGTCATGGTGTTGTGTTAGTAAAAATGGCAATTCCTAATTATTTTAATGCAAATTAATGTTGCGTGTGATATTGAGTTTTGATATGAACTTGTGTATATTGCTATTGATGTTAACCAATTATGAATATTTAAAATGGTATTACTCTTAGAAATTATCTTAGAATCTATTGAAAGATAAAGTTAGAGATGGTTGATATTACTGGATTCTAAAGAATTTATAGTAGTAACAAGAGGAATGAAAACCATTGACAAGGTATTAGTGTTAAGATAGAATGTTGGATGTATTAGGGTTTGAACTATATGTGTGGATATGCATTTTAGACATTATATATCCTAGCTAAGCCCTCAAGTGATATACGAATTTTAGGTGTTTGCTTAAGATAGTTGAAACCTAGCTTGGTTTATGTGTGCATGTTATCTATTCATTGTATACTTGTTAAAATGCATGCTTAAAAAAAATAATTTGTTGAAAGATACCTTAAGTGTTAATCACATATAATAAGGTCCTATAAAAAGATTATTGAATGTACAAGTATAGTTGTTTATACACATGTGGTTGTGATTGTTGAAATGTCTATTTATTATTATGGAATGTCTTAATATTTGAACATCTTTATGGAACTTATATTTATTATTGTAGGATGTACCAGAAAAGGACATCTTCACAAAAATTATAGATATTATTGCAAGATGTACCAGTATATTGGACATTTACACGGGATTAAATAACATAATGTAGGTAGGCACTAGATGTTTAGGATCTTTGGTACCTGGACAAGATCTCATCACCTGTAGGTCATGGCGAGTAGGCGACCATAAGACCCTTATCATGTGTGTATAAGGTACTGTGAATGTGATGGTTCCTTGAGTGGATAGGGTTTATCTATTGATTTATTTATATTTGATTGCTTGGGTGGATCAGGTTCATCTATTGACTTGTTTATATATGGTCCTATGAGTGGACCAGATTTATGATTATTATAATTGCTATGGTTATTGTGATTGATAAATTAAATCCTTAAGAAGTTTAGTATAAAAATGTAAATAAAAGGCTTATCATCTATCGATGTTTAATTTTTTGTGTATTTGAGGCACGGTGTGACTTATTATTGTGGAATTATGATTTGTTGACTTGGCTAATATTGGTGGTCATGGACTTGACTTGGTATTTATCTATATTGAATTGCACTTAACAGAATTCTTTGGTGTTGTTTGGAAAAAGGCTAAATGGTATGTGTGTGTATATATATATGTATATATATATATGTGTATGTATATATATAAATATATGTATATATATGCCAAAGGTAAAGTAATAGTTAAAGTGTATGTGGTGATACTTGCTTACAAGTAATTGCTCACGTGCTTATATTATGGGAATGTTGTCCCCACATGGTGAATATTCCTAAAGCAAGATTATTTGAAAGTTTAAACCGACTGGTTACTAAGGGTTGGAATTCATTTTATGTATGGTTGAGTTAGTAATTAAGATAAGGTTAAATGCATAATTACGGGTGATAAATTGTTGGAAAGTAGGGCATAAGAGTTGAATGTTGTATGGAAGTTAACTTACGGATTAATGAGAATGGCAACAAGATAAAGGAGATAAAGAACTAAGGTGAAATAGGTTTCTTGCCTAACAACTATTTAAGTGCATGTTTTCCATGCGGATATGTATATTGTGTTTATGTGATTTAATTTGGGTCAACCGATGATGCTTACCGGTATGTGTTATTTGTACTAATACTACTCTTATATGTCCTTTTGTGAGGTATATTCTAGTTGTAGGATCAATAATTGTTTTATGCTTGATGTGGTAGAGTTCTCCAGTAGTTTCTGTAATTTATATCCTATGGTGGAAGCTGGATCATATGTATTTTCTAAATTCCCTGATAGTAGTTGATGTACTTTTTAAACTAGATCTTCAAGGTAAAATATTTTCCTTTGTATTTCAAGAATTATAACTAGTTTTGACATAAAAAGGAAATGATTTATTGCTTTTATTACTTTTGCATGTTTTCAAATTTCAGTGGTAGGAGTTCTTCTATCTAGATGGATTAGAGTAGGTGCTCGCACGATTTGGTTAATTAGGTCATAACATTTGGTATCATAGCCTAGATATTATATAAAGTCATCCAAATTGGTAGGTTGACATCCACTTCTAATCTTTAGGAAGCTTTGAGGGATTTCACTTCTTTATTTCATTTCATGTAGCTCGTATGATTATTTATAAGGTTTTAGTCTAATCGGTATCTCAACAATACAAATGATTTCCACTTGCTCTATTTGGAATGACATATTTAATGGAATTAAAACTAGGAAGGTTCCAATTAATATCAGGCAGTAAGGGTTGTGTAAAGTTTTTGGATAATCAGTTAGTAGTTGTCCATGGAGCGAATAGAGGAATAATGAAATGGCTTATTTGGTAAATAAAATCTTTTGGGTTGATACGTACATGAATTGTGATTGTTTAAATGACTGTGGATTTCATGAATATAAAGTGGCAGTAATTAAGTTGTATGTTGTTGGTTGAGGAATTATCTGGTATATGATTCAAGTAGAAACTGGATGCTAAATGCTAAGCATGTTGTTATTAATGATAAAGTGGTAGAGGAAATGGTATGTGATTGTGAATTTGTTTTCATCAAGCAGTTGGTATGTAAGACTATAAAAGGGGCGTAATAGGTACATGATAGTGGGAATTTTTATCGAAAGAATCCTTGGAGTGGTTCATAATTCTGAATTAAAATAGTGCAACATTAAATTATTTGTTTTCCTTGAATTATTGGGTTCGATCTTGGGATAGTAAATTAGATCATAGTGTGATTTCCATTTTAATGTTTTGAAGGTGAACAAGAGGATCAAGATTGCACAAAAACTGGAAAATAATATTGGGCTACAGTTGTAGGGATGCAATAGCAGCACTGTCAAGCTACAGCAAGCCCGCTATAGTGGGAATTTTTCAACTATAATGGTGCAATCGTAACAGCGTGTAGGCCACTACAACAGTATGGCCTGGTACAGATTCCCTTCACTATTTTTCCTCATTTTGAATTTCAATCCCAACCTGTGTAATTCATTATTTTAAGCTACGAGCTATCACGTGATCAATAGAAATTGTATATAATAACGTAAGGAGCTTGAATTCATGACAAGATATTAAAATAAGCATCCTTGTGATAACAAAATAAAAAGAAAGGAAAAGGAAGATTTTTTATTACCTGCCCCAAGCGGGGGCAACCCAAATCATGTATAGTAAATAAAGAGGGGGTATAAGACGACATGCTCCAAGGGACCAATATGGATTCCCTATCATCATCATGGGTTGCAAGGTTAGGGTCTTCTCCTTCTAAGTCACTCATATAGGATAACTCTTGTACATCTTTTGAGTCGAGTTGGGGAATCTCCTTGTCAGGGATAAACCACTCTAATATGACCTTGATAGTCTTCTATATCATCATGATAGCATGCGGATTAGGGATCACCTCATTCGTTTCTCTTCATAAATCTCTCTACAAAAGTACTGCATAATCCTAGGTAGTGGGAGGCGGGGTTGTGGATTTGGAAGGAATAGTACCCTTGGGAAAAAAGTGGACATTATCTATGAATCTCCTCATGGAATCTAGGTCTATTTCCAAGCGACACCTAGAAATATAGGGGTAGGAGGGAGAGGCATCATAATCCACTATGGCCCAACTACTTTTAACCTTATCGACATTCCTCTTTTTTTGTCTATTGAATGAGACAACCTTTACCCTAAGGGGATAGAAGGGCATGTCCATCTCAACATCCTCTTTAGGCACCCCTACACCTAAACAATACAAAAAATCAATCCAAGAAGTTAGGGGCTCTTTTTATTGCTGTGGTAAAAGTCCTTCGACTCCATCACAATCTGCGACCCATATTGTGATATATTCCCTTTATGGAATAGGACACCACAAGATCATGAGGATAAGTCACATTGGAAGTGTTGTTTGATGGATGAATCCATCAGGTTCATCTACCTCCAAGATTCGGTAGTGAAATTAGTGCTCCTAATCCCCTTAGTATTAGGACAATAAACCTAGTACTTGTCCTCCTTGGCTATCAATTATCCCTCAGCCACTTTATGTCTATATCTTTTTCCTTAGACATGTATTTGACATTGGATATGTTCGGCACCCCAAGAACCTTACTAATAGTAGCAACATCAATAGGGACATTCACTCCCCGAATATAGATGGTAGGGTTAAGTTCTTGCTAAAGTATGGTAGGGAGTATGGCATAGAACTCCCTAACTTTTCCTGAGACTCTAGTCGGAGGAGCCTCCACAAGTGGAATTCCACCAAAATCTTCGAGCCAATTGTAGAAGTCCAGTGCTTTGGTTTCTATAGCTTCATTAGAGACCCCCCCCCTTCTCCTAAAAAAACCCATCCTCCTATAGTCCCAGAATCTTTCCCAATAGTTCTCTATAAGAAATCTCATGAAGGCGGGAGAGCATGTTCTTGGTTTTTGGCTATTGAATTAGTAAACCTACATAAATCATGAGAAAGTAACTTAGAACTCATAGGAGTATTAAAGGAATTAAAATTTAGAAAAATTCCAAATATGGAAACTGGCTAAGAGTTTATTGGTTATAGCCTCTTGCTATAGCAGACTGCATCTTGCTATCATGGAACCACTATAGTAGGAATATTCCTGCTATAGTAGGGCCTCCATAATGGGATGAGCCTATTATAGCAGCCTTTCTCATCCCCAAGTATCAATGGGTATATCAATGGCACCCTTTGTGGAAAAGTCCTATTTTTTGCATTCTAAGTACAAGTTAGTATCGGGAAGTGTCATAAGACTAGTATATGAAAACAATTGAGCATTTAAACTCCAAAAATGCTTAAATCAACAAAACAAAATCAAGAACAACCCTTTATATTCCTCACTATTTCAAGTCCTATTTGGCTATGAATCCCATAATTCTTATGCATAGAATGTCATAGAAGCATCGTAAATATAAGAGAAGCAGCCATGCTTTGACAATTCATTCAAATAAAGACGTAAGTTCAAATTTAAAAACCAACCTCAAACCTACTCTATTTCTACGAATTCAAGCATAATTCATGAAATAAAGTTAGTATAGAGTAAAGAGAATGAGTTTTAATGATAGTTACCTTGTATCCAATAATGAGAGCAAAGTGATCGGGGAGGGGAGATGAGTCTTAGAGTGAAAGAATAAGAAATAGCCATGAAACCCATTTTCCATCCTTCTGTACTATTCCCTCCCACTATAGAAAATTTTATCCCGCTATAGTGGTGCCACTATAGTGGGAATATTCCCAATATAACAGGATCCAGTCTCTCAAGGTATGGAAAAAATCTTTTGTATGATGTGTTTTTGAATTCTTGTCCTTTTTGGAATATTATAAATATCCCCAGTTACCTTTGGTACTCAAAAAACCATTTTCTCCAAGTAGCCTTGTGCAACTCGTATATGTGAAAATTACTTGATAAAAGGAGGGCAGTAGTAATAAAGTGTGGCTTGAAAATTTAGTATTTCAGTGGTAAGAAATTTAGTAATCCAGGTGGGTGTCGTACTTACATAATCATTGAGGGTGGTATTAATGTCCAAGTGAGATTCACTCCATTCTGTTCCTACAAAGATCATTTGGGGATGAATAATGGGTAAATTAGTATCTATTGTAATAACATGTTTCATTATTACTAGAGGCACATCATCCAACGACACGGGTATGGGAATTTTTGTAAAATATGATGTCAAACTAGTATGGATAGACTCAGCTGAAAATTTTCAAACTAGGAAATTTTGGGTAGGACTGTTGTTATCCCACTATAGCTGGATATTTTGCAATAGTGGAGAAGTGCTAGTGGCGTACCGGCCGCTATAGTAGGATGCCAAGACCCAAAACCAGACCTTATTTTATTATTTTCTCTTATCCTCTTCAATTGTAAATAGGATGAGGTTTATTTCTAAAAACTCCCTAGGGTTGCCTTATGGCCTTGGATCAATAGAGAGGGAAAATACACTAGAATATGGTAAAACTCATGGTTTTCTCATGGATTTCACATCAAAAGTCACTAGCACTGATTCAAAAGCTCTTGTCCATGCCTCCGTAGCAACGTTTTGGCATTGATATAGGCTATATTTAATTTTAACACTCTAAGACTGCACTCTGGTATCACACGGTGCTTATGACCCCGAAGGACCACAAGCTAACCCATGACTGGTACCTGCTGTGAGTACTGAATACAGTATAACCTCGATAAATTAATACTGTTGGGACCGTCAAATTTTATTAATTTAGCGAGGTATTAATTAATCGTATAAATTAATAATTATTAATTTATAAATTATATACTTTTTGGGTCCATATTATGAATGTACCTAGGTGTACATGAAAACTAATTTCTACATTGACTATTAATTATGCATACTTAACCAAATTCATGTATTTTTGCTGATAATTTTCAATATTCAATGTATATCTTAATAAAATATATAAATCTACTTAATTATTAATGTAGTTACATGCTACATTCATTAAAATTTATAAATCCACTCAATTATTAATGTAGTTACACGTACATACATTAACTAAGTTACTATATAAATAGATGTATTATGCAAGTCTTTAAATCAAAAAACAAAAAAAATGGCTTCTCATCTCAAAGGTGTTAAAAAATCAACCATGACTAATGGTATACGTAGAGAACTGTGTGAGTATAAACAACAAAATCTAGCATGCACTCAAAAGCAATTGCAACAATGGGTGTTAGAGAAGTTTAATTTGCAAGTGAGTCAAGTACAATTGCAAATTGTTTTAAGCATTGTAAACTTAGGTTGTTAGATGATGAATCGTCGAAAAATCAAGAACAGTTGAATAATGATGGCTTACAACAATTGCAGAATCTAATCAATGGATTGAAGTATCGAAATGCAATGAATGCTGAAGATGTTTTGAATTATCCGAGAGACAATGATACGAGTTTTGAGCTACCTACGGATGAACAAATAATTGAGAGTGTTATGGAAACACATAAAGAAGATGAAGTGGAAGATGATAGTGTGGAATTAGAACAAGTTTCGCGCAAAGATGCTCTGAAAGCAACAATCACCTTACATCACTTTCTTTTGCAATATGAGAAGACTACACCTGATATTCTTAATGCAGTAAGAAGGGTTAGAGATGAGATTCA
The DNA here is from genome assembly GCA_030864225.1 of Capsicum baccatum var. pendulum. Classification (NCBI taxonomy): domain Eukaryota; kingdom Viridiplantae; phylum Streptophyta; class Magnoliopsida; order Solanales; family Solanaceae; genus Capsicum; species Capsicum baccatum. The sequence continues at coordinate 171,241,467 of CM061561.1, read as the reverse complement.
AGGTGATATTGATTTCAAGAAGAAACAAACAACATTAGATTCATATTTTCAGAAACCTGTTTAGTTTACTTATGTATTATGTATGAAATATTTTGATACAGATGAATTATTAATTTATATATCAAATGGGACCTATATGAATTTTTTTTTGTGTTATCTTATAAATTTAGCGAATTATTAATTTACCACGTTGATCCCGACTCGAGACCGAAGAAAATTATTATTTTAGCGAGGTTATTAATTTATCGAGTATTAATTTATCGAGGTTATACTGTATAATACTAGAATATATATGCAAAAGAAATCTAAAAATGCCATAAGGTTCTTATAATACTGAAATAATAACTAAGTAAAACTGATAATAACATTTGAATACTGAATAACTGACTATGCTAGTCTGAGAGCCTCTAACTATCTAAATATGGAGTTGATGGGATAGAGCACCCACAAACTCTGACTGAAAGAACTACTAAACTACTGGAATACTGAAATAGATAAACTATGTCCTCAAAATATGAGGACTCACCATTCTGTTGATAGCCTGAGATGCTAAATATGGTCAGGAACCTGAGCACCCAAACCTATGATATGAGACATCATAGCGCAAAAGAAAGTATACGATCAGTACATTGAATGTACCGGTATGCTAAGTGAGGTAAGGTTGATATACATGGGTTCATATGCATGAGATAATAACTAACTGAATGAACATCATGAAGTAACTGGATGAAAGTATATGCAAAACTATAACAATTGAACATGTAATACAGCGCATATAGGTATACATCGTGTATTTGAGATTATACTGAAACTGAATATTAAATTCTGATGGATGAGATACTGATAACTGATATCTATGGTTCTGTAGAACTAATTGAGTTCTTTACTAAATACTGATACTGAAGCTATAACTGTGGGAGTGTTCATTTAACCGACATACCCTGGTATAGACTGATTTGAGGTCCAACCTGTGACCCCATTTGGAAGGTTGTTAGCACCTTGCCACAGGATACTAAAAATATTATGTCAATCCTAATCTGGCAGGAAGACTCATGAAATATATATATGATTACATCAACCCTAGTCTGGAAGGAAGATGACTTACCCTATGCTGGCTATATACTTCTATAACTCAGGGATTGTTACTAAGGGTTAAACCCTAACTGGCAGGAATGCCCCCATCCCTAGGTTTTGTCGGTGCTTAATCCTACCCCCAACTGAATCGACACTGAAATAATCACTAGACTGTACTAGGCTTGATTGAACTGACACTAATCGTATTGACTAACTGAATTGGACTAAGTTCACTGAGTTATGTTAACTGACTGAGTACTACAGTTCTTGGCCTTTACTAGGACTATTCTATAACTACTGCAACTAAGTAAACAACTAGATTTCAGATGATAAATATCCCCAGGACTCGATAGCATAATTGATAAACTCATATCACAACTTTTGCAACACAACAATAGGTTACCATGCATAATTTACTCATATGGACATTTTATCAAACCCGTGGAGAGCATGATTGTTATACATAAAAACTAACCATATAGGGCATCATAACTACAACATGCAACTTGCAAATTCAAGGGAACGCACATGCTAACTAAATTTCATAGAACTCATAAAAGATCTTAACTTGCAACCCATACAACAACACAAATATGAGCATAATTTAATTTATAACATGGGAATCATAATTCAAGTTTAAAAATAATTATTGAACTCCAACGGAGGAAAGAGACCTAAGGATGAACACCTAACATACCTTGATGATTGAATTCATGAAGATTGTTAGGGATTTCTTGGAACTTGATCTTGAGCTTGATGAATTAGGGTTTATTTCTTGAGAGGATTTTGTGAATGAGTGAATGTATTTTGCCTATTGAGAGGCTGAATTTCATGTTATGGGGATTTAATGTGGGAGGAAACTGACTTAATTGCCCCCACAACCCATAACTAAAATCTGAAAAGTGCCCCCAACAACGCGATCATTACAAAGCTTGAAGTATGATACATGAACTGAATATCATGAACTGAACTAATTTCTTGAACATATGAAGTGACATGAGAATGGTTATAAGGCTAAAATAGGAATGAGAGAATCAACTTATGAGTTACCATGATCTCCGGTTGGATCTGGTTTCATGAAGAAAAGATGAGAGATTTAGTACATGAAAAGCTCGAGGGTATTACATCTCCCTCTTAGGATAGTTCATTCCCCAAATGATAATGACTTGATTGAAATACTAGGAAAACTAAGATGATGCAGAGAACGTTTACTGAATGAATCCTGACTGACTATCTGGGATCTGAAATATGATGCATGAATTGGACTGGATTTATAATTTACATGGATGCAAACCAATTATTTCTTGGAAGGGATATATCATGAAACTTTAGATAGTAAAACTAGATCGAAAGACGAAAAAACCATAGGAGCTTGTCTGTCTTACGGCTAATCTGAATTACTGGTTATACAAACTAACTCATACTAAAAGCTTATGCTTAACTGGAGTATTTCTTTGACACTCTTTCTAAGAAGTTCTAATGAATTTTAGGGAGTAAGGAATCTTGGGCATGGTCTGAATAAGACATCTGGATAAGAAATCACAACAAAGCTAAAATTATGTAATATGGAACACATTCCCACAAAAACTCAACTAGGATAGAGCTACTAAGACTTATACACTGCAACTACTATCTTTCAAGCTTAGACATACTCTTTGAATACTCTCTTAACTATACCTTCTACCATAATCCTGTACTTCACCTAAGACTACTAAAAATATTCACATGGGTGCTAATAATTCTACCTACTGAAACCTGAGTTGGGTTGAATTCTCCCACTATGTACAAGCCTACTTGAATCTATAGAATACATACATAAAACTGTAATATTAGTCTAAATCATGAATTCAACATACGTTGTATTTTCACAACCTCTCATCTCAGGAATATTTTAATTTCCCATTCAACAACTAAATGTAACCATTTACTAGCCATTCACTAATGCGTAGTCCATTTATCCACTTACACACCAACATGACATTTAAGCCTATCTTCATAACTACAGCCTCGAGTAAAACAAGCATGCAACAATCTTTCCTTTACATAAAACATTTACACTCTCCTATCTAGGAAATTGCTCATCACTATATTATTTCATAAGGAGAGGTCACTGAAAGGATAAAACATAGGACCTGAAGCATGAACAAACACTATACAGAACTTGACACTAAAAATAAGCTTGAGGAATTAAATATCAACATCATGGAGTCATCAAGAGCCTAAACTGAGGATATATATGACATAATCTGAATTTCACTGATCATTAGGAGTGTTGCATGAGTACTGGAACTGAACATACTGTAAATCATGAGCACATGATTCATGATCTGTATGACTTGAGTTTGAAATTTTTGAATTCATAGAACATGATTCGCACTGCTGAGCAAACTAGAACTCCTCATACGAGGGACTAGGAATATACATGATTCTATGAAAAGTGAATGAATACGAGATATGATCATAGAGCTGATACATAAGGTAAGAGTATATATCATAATAACTAAAGTACAAATACTAAAATAAGCATAGGTCGGGCATCACTCTTCCTAGTATTGTTCTACAACACACTAGCATCACTACTAAAATCTGATAGCCTGGCTTAGTGACTTGTTCTACCATCCTCCCCTTAGCTTAAAGCCATTATTCTAAGTGTGTAAACCACTTAACAAACTCTAAACTAAACTAAAAACACTTTGCTATAGAGTTTGAGATATAACAATACTCATAAACACTAAACTCACCTTGAAATACTACACCTGAAAGTGTAAAACCCTACGATTGATACTTCTTTCTGTGATAGAACTATTAACTTTCTATAGCCCCAAATACATCATGTAACAACTTAAGAAGAACTAACTTAGAATTGTCAACTCTTCTTTCTATTATCTCAACCTTCAAAGATTCAAACTTAGATCCTAACACATAAAATAGATATCCCTAATTCTTTAATAACTATACTACTTTTATCATAGCCTACAAATATCACATCCATAACACAAGTTTTGAATCAACAAACTTAAATTCTTGTATACACTGCTTTAAGCCTATTGATTCATCTTTCACATGACTAGTCCCATGAAATATATAGTCTTCTTAACTTCAGATAACACCATCCCAACTCTACTACTATTTCTAAACTCCTGGTTTCATGCTTTTAACTCTAGATCTTATTCTACCATAGGATTTTGAGAAGGAATCTAGAAACACGTATGACTCCTAAGTATTGAGGTACTACCTCTTCATTCAATGATTGGTTTATCAGGGAACTGAAACTGAATGACTCTACTTCTGAAATCAACTAAAGTGGTTTGCTGGGATACTATAACCGAGCAATTCCTATGTACCCACCTAGCTATAATGGGTTTGCCCACTGAGGTAGACACTGATAAGGGCTCTTCTAATATTTCGGTCTTGACACTAAAGTTGAAAGCTATATGGGGTAACAAGAGAAAGTAAAGCTTTGTGGTTTAGTAAAATATACACAAGAATATGAAAGGCATGTAACATACCTGTAACTATATCAGGAGAACTTTCCTGACATATCAGTACTATAATTGCATATAGCCTATACTAATGTTGGCCACTAGTTGTGCTGGAAGTAAAACCCTACTGAGTCAGGTAACCGGAAGGGACTGGAGGATAGTTGGACTGACCCTATTGGCGTAAATCCTTTACCCTATGAGCAATTACTCTACACTCTTGCATCCTATAGCCTGGGTTACCACACCTAAAATAGATATCACTTCTAGCTCTACACACACCTAGGGGATTTCTACCATATTCTCCATAAAATGGATGGGCACGGCCACTACTCACACTAACTTAGGTTTTGGAGCCTGGCGTCCCATCCCAACTATCATTCCTAAACTTTGGTACTATCACACTAGTTAAAGATGGAGCTAGGGCTGAGAATTTCTAATGGAATTGGGAGTGGTTACTACCTCTTGACCTTGGCTTAAAACTACCTATTTTGGGCCTCTTATTTTTTCCTTCTTTCTTTGTACGCATCCCCTCCTTACTCTGCTAAGCATAAATCAAAATCCTAGATAGAATGACAGCCTGCAGATTTCTCTAAGAAACTACTGAATAAGCTAAGATAGTAAAAGCAACTCTGAATTTGGCATGAGAGACATGCTCATTCAGGGAATCTTCCTGAATAGGTGAAAGTACAGGCTGATTCCTATTTCTTCTTTCGTTGTTCTTTCTAGGAGGTATTTTTTGTACACAAAAGGATGGAGGAGTTAGAAAAATATTTTTAAATAGAGATCATGCTATTTCATACGACAAGAACACTGAAAGAGAAGAAATTTTTCCTAAAAACGTCTTGTAGCCTCTTGTCTATAAGTGTGGCGCACTACACACCCATGCACAAGACTCTATTTGATGTGTCTTTCAGACTCCCTAGGACTCTTAATAACCTTCGGCTCTGATACCAAGTTTGTAACACCCCAAGACTGTACCTTGGACATCACATAATGCTTACGAACCTAAAGGACCATAAGCTAACCTATAACCAATACTTGTTGTGAGCATTGAATATAATACTAGAATATATATGTGGAAGAAGACTAAAAATGCCATAATATTCTCAAAATACAAAAATAATAACTGATAATAACATCTAAAAACTGAATAACTGACTATGCTAGTCTGAGAACCTCTAACTATCTGAATATGGAGTTGATGGGACAAACCCCCAACTAAAATAACTACTAAACTGCTAGAATACTGAAATAGATAAACTTTATTCTCAAAATATAAGGACTCACCACTATAACTACTATTGATAGCCTGAGCTGCTAAGTATGGTTCGGAACCTGAGCATCCAAACCTATGATATGAGACATCATAGGACAAAAGAAAGTATGTGATTAGTACATGGAATTTACTGGTAATCTAAGTGAGGTAAGGCTGATATACATGGATTTGTATGCATGAGATGATAACTAACTGAATGAATATCATGAAGTAACTGGATGAGAGTACATGCAAAACTGTAACTACTGAACATACTAAACATAAAATACTATTCATATAGGTATACATCATGTATCTGAGATTATACTAAAACTGAATACTAAATTTTGATGGTTGAGTAACTAATAACTGATAGCCATGGTTCTTTAGAACTGACTGAGTTTTTTACTGAATATTAAGACTAAAACTGTAACTGTGAGGGTGTTCATCTAATCGACATACCCCGATATAGACTGATTTAGGGTCCAACCTGTGACCTTAGTTGGAAGGGTGTTAGCATATTTCCATGGGATACTAATAATATTGTGTCAACCCTATTCTAGCAGGAAGACTCATAAAATATATATATGACTTCTTCAACCCTATTCTGGTAGGAAGATGACTTACCCTACACTAGCTACATAGTTCTGTAACTCAAGGATTGCTACTAAGGTTCAAATCCTAACTGACAGAAATACCCCCATCCCTAGGTTCACTTGGTGCTGAATCCTACTCCCAACTGAATCAACACTGAACTAATTACTAGACTATACTAGGCTTGACTGATATGACACTAATTGTGTTGACTGACTAAACTAGACTAAGTTCACCGAATTCTATTAATTGATTGAGTACTACAATTTTTGGCCTTTACTAGGATATTCTATAACTACTGTAACTAAGTAAATAGCTAGATTTCAGATAATAAATATTCCCAGGACTCGATAGCATAATTGATAAACTCATATCACAACTTTTGCAACACAACAATAGGTTACCATGCATAATTTACTCATATGGACATTTTATCAAACACTTGGGGAGCATGATTGCTATACATGAAAATTAACCACATAAGGCATTATAACTACAACATGAAACTTACAAATTCAAGGGTTTTGACATGAGAGATTCATAATTCAATGTACATGCTAACTAAATTTCATGGAACTCATAAAAGATCTTTACTTGAAACCCATAAAACAACACAAACATGAGCATAATTTAATTTATAATATGGGAATCATAATTTAAGTTTTAAAATGGGTTCTTGAACTCCAAAGATGGAAGGATACCCAAGGATGAACACCTAACAGAACTTGATGGTTGAATTTGTGAAGATTATTAGGGATTTATCAAAACTTGATCTTGAGCTTGATGAATTAGGGTTTATTTCTTAAGAGAATTTTGTGAATGAGTGAATGCATTTTGCCTATTGAGGGGCTAAATTTCATGTTATGGGGGTTTAATATGGGAGGAAAATGACTTAATTGCCTCCACATCCATAACTAAAATCTGAAAATTGCTCCAACAACATGATAACTGATGCACCATGTCGATGGTGTCAATGTGATAAGTCTGGGACACCTTTTGGCATAATATAAATGACTGAAATAGGCTAGGACTTTATGGGGTCTTACATTAATTAAGTAGTATAGACCTAGGTTATAAAACAGATGGATGACATAAATTAATGGGAGATTTCATGCTTATACTTGCGTGCACGGTGTTAGGATGGATAAAAAGGGTAATTTCTAGTTGTTTGTATGCAAATTGATGTTGTATGTGATATTGAGTTTTGATATGAACTAGTGTATTGTATTTGATTTTAATTAATTAAAAATATTGTTAATGGTATTATAATAAGAAATTATCTTAGAATCTAGTGAAAGCTAAAGTTAGAGGTGGTTGGTTTTGGTGGATTCTGATGAATCAGTGATAGTAACTAGAGGAATGGAAGTTGTTGATAAGGTATTAGTATTAAGATATAAGGTTTGGATGTATTAGGGTATGAACCATATTCATTGCATGTCCTGTCTAAGTCCTCAATTGATATATAAATTGTAGGTGTAGGTAATAGTTTGAGGTAGTAAAACACAATGTGATTTATGTAAGCATGTTATTTGTTCTTTGTATACTTGTTAAATGCATTCTTAAAGAAAGTAATTTGTTTAAATATACATTAAGTGTTAATTAAATATAGTGAGGTGGTATAAAATCCCTATGAATACATATCCCTATGAATACATAGGTATGGTTATTTATTCTCCTTGTGGTTGTGACTATTGTGAAATCTATTTATTATTGTGAGATGTACCAGTATTTAAAAATCTTCAGGGATTATATTTATTATTGTGTGATGTACCGGTAAAGGACATCTTCACGGGTTACTAGGCACTAGATGTTGAGGATTTTTGGTACATGGAAAAGAGTTCACCCCATGTAGGTCATGGCTAGTGAGCGATCATATGACCCTTAGCATATGTGTACAAGGTATTTGTAAGTGTGAAGATTCCTTGAGTGGATTGGGTTTATCTGTTGAATTATTTATATTTGTTTCCTTGAGTGGACCAGTTTTATCTGTTAACTTGTTTATATTTGGTGCCCTGAGTGGATTGGGTTTATTTGTTTTCTTGTTTATATTTGGTTCCTCAAGTGGTTCTAGTTTACTTTTTGACTTATTTTTAGTTGGTCTATTGTGTGGACCGAGTTTATGATTATTGTAATTATTATAGTTATTGTGATTGATAAATTAAATCCTTGAGGGGTTTGGGATAAAAATAGAAAGAAAAGGCTTATCATCTATTGATGTTTAATTTCTTGTGTATTTGAGATGAGGTGTTACTTATTGTCGTGGAATCATGGTTAGTAATGCTTGATTTATGTCGATGGTCGTGGCCTTGACTTAGTATATTAGCTATATTAACTTGCACTTGATTATTTTCCTTGGTATTGTTTGAAAAAGGCTAAAAGGTATAAAAGGTAAAGGTAGTTAAAGTGTTTGTGGTAATACTTGCTTACAAATAATTAATGTTACCCATATTCTAAATAGTCTTAAATCATGATTATTTGAAAGTTTGAACGTATTGATTACTAAGGATTGGAATTCATTGCAGTTATATATGGTTAAGTCAATTATTAAGAGAAAGTTAAATGCATAACTAGGGATGATAAACTATTAAAAGGAAGGGCAGTAGATTTGAATGTGGTGTGGAAGTTGACTTATGGATTAGCGAGATTGGCTAAAAGATAAAGGAGTTAAAGAACTAATGGGAAATAGGTTCCTTGACTAGTAACTCATTAAGTGCATCTTTTCCTATAGGATATTTATATGGTGTTTATGTGATTTAATTTGGTTCGATCAATGATGCTTACCAGTATTTGTTATTTATATTGATACTACTCTTGATATACCATTTTTTGAGGTAAAATTTGGTTGTAGGATCAGTAGATGTTTCATGTTTGATGTGGTAAAGTTCTCCAACTATTTCATTCATTTGTCTTCTACGTTGGCATCTGGGTCATAAGTATTTTTAGAATTCCCTTATAGTAGCTCTTGTACCTATTTAAACTAGATCTTCAGCTTAAAGTATTTCCTTTTGTATTCTAGAATTAAACTAGAACTAAATTCAAAAGAAAAAATTTATTGGTTTATTTATGACTTCTGTATATTTTTAAATTTGGGTGGTAAGGGTTTTCCTATCTAAGTCGATTAGAATAGGTACCCTCATGATCTAGTTAGTTGGGTCATAAAACTATGAGACCTAATTTCTTTCTAGTCTAGGCATACCTTGATAAGTATTTTGATAATAAGAGGGCGGATTAGGAAATTTGTGAAGGAGTTTATTACTCCTTTTCAGTTGGCTATATCATAATTAGTGACTACTAGGGGAAATTTTTGGCAAATAATGGATCATGCTAAGAGTATTGAAGGTGTGTGTTGTGAGGCCAAAGAAAGTAATGGCAAAAGGGTTTGCAGATAGGTATGTTTTAGTTATTTGTCTTTTTGAGGCAGAGACTTCTCTCATAGGGAGTCATTATTTCCAACACAACAGACTATTTCATGAATCATAATAGGGTTTGATGGTAGTTATTTGGGTTTTAGTATTTTTAGTGCAAAAATTTGAGTCAGATGTCCAAACGTTCTCATTCTAGGTTTTAGGACATTCTAGTTTATCTGGGTTACAACTTTAGCATGTTATAGTTAGTGGATATTTTGATTATGGGGAGTTTGGCTACTTTCTCGAGATTTCCACAGGCATGGGCAGGGCCATCCATAATATTATTCTTAAATACAAACTTATCAGGCATCAGCACCACCAGCTAGAGAAGCTATACAAAGTAGTAGAGGTGTTTCTTAGGGTACTAGGGGTGGATCCTAGGCAGATCATGGTGGTAATCATGAAGTTATTCTATCTAAGGGCAGATATGGTTAGTGTTATGCATCAACAAATAGTCCTAAGTCAGAGGACTCCATGCAATCATTATAGGTATCCTCCTAGTTTGCCATCAGCCTATTTTAGTATTGTTTGATCCTGGATTTACTTTCTCATATGTGTTTTCATATTTTTCTCTGGGTATTGATATGATGTGTGAATCATTTGTTGTGTCTATTTGTGTTTCTTCCCCTATATATGATTCTTAGTGTTGGATCGAGTGTATCGATCCTATGTTATGACTCTTTAAGGGTATGATACATAGGTGGATATAATTATTCTCAACATGGTAGATTTTGATGTCATTTATGATGTGTATTAGCTCTCTGCCTAACTTTAATTTCCATGATAAGACAATTGTCGTAGTTATGTCGATGCACCGAGGTTAGAGTGGAAGGATACTTTTGTTTTACATCATAAGGGGTTATATCCTTTCTTTAGGCTCTACGAATGATGAAAAAGGGGTTTCTTTCTTACTTGGATTATGTGCATAACACTAGTGCTAAAAGGCCTCTTTTGGAGTCAATGAGGGTGGTTAGGGAGTTTATTGATTTGTTTTCTTCTAATTTACCAGAAGTTCTTCTAGTTAGATACATTGATTTTACTATTGATTTTGATCTAGACACTAAGACAATCTTTATTCCTTCTTATTGTATTGCTTCTATAGAGTTGAAGGAGTTAAAGTATTAGCTGCAGGATTTGTTGGATAAAGGGTTCATTCGTCCTGGCATTTCATGTTAGGGTACTCTAGTGTTATTTGCAAACAAAAAAAATGGGCCTGTATATATGTGTATTGACTATTGATAGTTTAATAAGGTGACTATAAATAATAAGTATCCTCTTTTATGTATCAATTATTTATTTGATTAGCTTTATGTTGCTTTAATGTTTTCAATTATTGACTTAAGAATAGGGTACCATCAATTGATGATTGGGGATTTGGATGTCCCTGGGATGGATTTCAAGACCCAATGTGGTTATTATGAGTTCTTGGGGATATTATTTGGGTTGGCTAATGTCCTAGCGACATTTATAGAGCTATTGAATGGAGTATTTTGGCCATATCTGGATTTTGTGTAATTATGTTCATCGATGATATCTTGGTGTACTTCACAAATGAGAGGGGTCGCGTAAAGCATTTGAGGATTACTCTCATAGGTTGAGAGATTAGAAGTTGTATGCCAAGTTCTCAATGTGTGAGTTTTGGTTGAATTCAGTGTCGTTCTTAGGGAATATTATGATCAAGGATGATATTATAGTCATTCCAACCAAGGTTGAGGCGGTTTAAGACTGTCCAGGCCTACTTCAGCTACCAAGATTCAGAGTCTTTTGGGATAGCTATCTATTATAGACGGTTAAAGCAGCAGTTCTATACTATTTTAGCTCTTTTGACTAGATTTACTTAGAAAGATATTATATTTTAGTGGCCGTACGAGTATGAAGAGATATTTTAAAAACTCAAGACCTTATTAACTTAAGTGCCTATCTTAGCCTTGTTTGTGAAAGGTAAGGGTTTCACTATGTATTCTAATGCTTCAGGAATTTTCCTTGGTAGTGTTTTGATTCATATGGGAAAGGTGATAGTATATACTTTGAGGCAATTGAAGACCCATAAAAAGAACTACCCTACCTATGACTTGAAGTTAGTGGTAGTGGTACTTGTATTAAAATTATGGAGATATTATCTATATGGTATTCATTATGATGTGTTCACTAATCATTGTAGCCTTCAAAATACTTCAAAAATAATAACTTAAATTTGAGAAAATATAGGTGGTTAGAGTTGCTAAGGGATTATGACATGAATATTCTCTTGCATTCGGGTAAGGCCAACATAGTGGCGGATGCCTTGAGAAGGAAAGCAGTGAGTATAAGTAGTCTTGCTTTGTTGATAGTTGAAGAGAGATCTTCTACTTTGGGCATTCAACATCTGGATAATAGTTTAATGAGGCTTAAAATATCTTAGCCAAGTAGATTTCTTACTTATGTTGAGGCTCAGTCTTTATTGATAGAGAAAATATGAGATAGACAGTTTGAGGATGGAAAGTTATTTATTATCTGGGACAAAATGTTGAGTAAGGATGTTAGAGAAATAATTCTTCATTCAGAGAGTGTTTTGAGCATCAAGGGTTAGATTTGTGTTGCAAGGATCGGAGATTTGACTAGGTTGATTATAGAGGAGGCTCATAGTTTGAGGTACTTTATTTATCCAGGAGTAGCTAAGATGTATCATGAATTTGAAGCAACATTATCGGTGGTGTAGAATAAAGAAGGACATCATGGAGTTCGTGGTGAAGTTTTTAAATTGCCAGTAACTGATGTATGAGCACCATAGATAAAGTGGTTTCACTCAAAGGATACCTATACATAAGTGGAAGTAGAAACATGCCACTATAGTCATAGTCATTATTTTACATAATACTTTGGGGATATTTGACTCTATTTTCTTGACTGATGATAAACTAACCCTACCAAGCCACTTTATTCCAATGAAAATGAACTATAATAAAGAGAAGTTAGTAAAGATCGATATTTGAAAGATAATCTAGTTGCATGATGTGACCATTTATGTCATATAAAATAGAGAAACAGACTTCACCTTTTATTTTTTGAGTTTGAAGCAGCGAAAGTTGGGTACCCAATTAGAGATGAGAATAGGCTTTCACCCTTAGACAAATAGCCAATTCGAGTAGACTATTAAGATTCTAGAAGATATGTTTTAACCTTGTGTAGTTGATTTTAGTGGTCAGTGGGACCATTTCATACCTTTGGTGGAGTTTGCCTACAATAATAGTTATCATTTCATGTATGGGAGGAAGTGTAGATATCTGATTGGTTTGTTTGACTACTTTGAGGTTAGACTATGGTGCACAAATTTAGTGAGAAATTCGATGAATAGAGTTAGGTTGATTCAGGATTGGCTCTTGGCATCTCATAGTAGGATGAAAAGTTATACAAATTAGATGGTGCATGACTCAGAGTTTATAATTAGTAAAAGGGTTTTGTTGGAGGCATCATCCATGAAGGGTGTGATGAAGTTTATAAAAAAATCAAGTTTAGACCGAGGTTAATTATTCCTTTTGAGATCCTTCAATATGATGGGGAAGTGGACTATCAGTTGGCCTTATCTTTGAGTCATTCAATTTTGCATCCTATTTTCTATGTCTCTATGTTGAATAAGTATTATTTTGATGGCGCCTACATAATTTAGTGAGACTCGGTTGATTTGGATTAGAATTTGACTTACGAGGAGGAGCATATAGCTATTTTGGTAGATAGATGAGGAGGTTGAGGTCCAAAGATATACACTCAGAAAAGATTTAGTAGAAGCATCATCTAATAGAGGAGGCTACATGGTATGTAGAGGCAAATATGTGGAGTAGATATTCCAGTTTTTCGACAAATTAGGTACCTTTCTTGCTCCTTCGTTCAAGGATGAATGTGTATTTTAGTGGTGGATGTGTAACAATCCTCATAGTGATTTTTGAATTTGTATGTGTTTTAACCATTTTACCCCTACCTATAGTTGTATTATGGTATTTGTGGTTTGCAGGAGTGGGTGATGTAGTTTTTGAGGTGGTTGGTTAAGTTTTATGCAATTTTTTTATTTTGAAAGGTTTTGAAGTTGATCAAGTAGATTTCAGTCAACATTTGGAGCCTTACCCATCATATGGAAATTCTATTAGTTTTATTAGATCTAGAATGTCATTTTTGAGTTAGTGGCATTGTTGGTTCGAGTCCCAAGATATTTGGGTGTGTTTTGAGCATTTGGTTGGAAAGTTTGGTGAATTATTTCATAGTGTTAACTTTGATCAACATTCAATGATAACAGTCTCTATTGGTAATTTTGATGGTTCCATTGAGTCCAGAACATCGATTTTAGTCTATAGCATAGTTAGTTTGTTTTCTTAGGATTCCAAATAAATCTCGAGGGTCTATTCAAAATAATTTTGGACTTAGACTTCTGCTTTTGCACCAGCTACTAGTGCAACTTGTCTTTCACCTTCGCATTCACGAGAAGAATTTTGGATATGCAGTCTTATTTGATCCTATATACTTGACAAATAATATAAGATGCTTTTTATCTCATATATCAAAGTTAATAATTATTTTCAATTCATTTTATTTGATTGTGCTCCTTTATGAAAAAAACAGAAAAAAAATTTCGATGATTACTTTACACTTGGCAAGAGGCAATATTTGGTGTTGCTCCCCGTACAATAATCACAGATCAAGATGTTGTAATAACAAATATTATTTCAAAGGTGTTCTCAAATAGTGTACACCATTTTTTTCTGTGGCACATTGAGAAGAAGATTTCTGAATATCTAAGTCATGTTTTTCATGAATTTGATGATTTTCAAAGTGAGTTTAGTAAGCGTTTGCATTGTACAAATACTCCTAAAGAATTAAAGTTGTTTGAACTGATATAATGAAAAGGCGTAATTTAAAATAACATAGTTTATTGCATAGGATATACGCAATTCGTGAGAAATGAATTCCAGTATATATGCGAACTACTTTTTGTGCTAGATTGTCAACAACTCAAATAAGTGAAAGTATGAATAAGTATTTTAAGGATTATCTCAATTCTGGTACTTTAATTAGTGTATTGGTAACATAATCTAATAAATTTGTTGACTTTAGGTATGATAAAGTAAGGGGAAAGGATTATAAGACAAAACATTCAAAGGCTATCGTGAAAACTTTATATCCTATGGAGGATGAAGCAGCCAAAATATATACTAGAAAAATATTTTAAAAATTTTAAGAAGAATTGATTCAATCTCAAAAATTTATTTCGAAAATCATTGAGGTTCAGAATGAAACACACATCTATAAAGTGCATTTGTTTTAAAGAG
The DNA here is from genome assembly GCA_030864225.1 of Capsicum baccatum var. pendulum. NCBI lineage: Eukaryota > Viridiplantae > Streptophyta > Magnoliopsida > Solanales > Solanaceae > Capsicum > Capsicum baccatum. Next base: position 171,226,358 of record CM061561.1, on the reverse strand, counting down.
TAAAGACAGACCCTGACCTACATTGTTAAACTGAATCTTATATCAAAAGAAGCTATTTGTTCTTGTCACAAGTTTGAGTTTATGGATATTTTATGTAGGCATATACTTATGGTATTTATGAAGAAGCAGATTCACTCACTTTCATCATGTTATCTACTAGATCGGTGAACGAAGAATGCGATGAGAGAAAAAGTTGATAACATCTCAAATACAAGACCACTTGTGAACAATATGAAGTCTTTCACTGTATGGTTTAATAATATTATGATTCATTCTCTTAGACTTTTTGAACGAGCTACTCAATCTGAAAAGCATTATAAATTGGCATATCAAAGATTGTTGCAACTATGTGAAGAATTTGTTGAACTTTCATATGAGGATGAGAATGATTATGTGTGTGATAGTTAAGTTAACGAGTCAAATCTAAATTTGAACTCAAGTGAACAAAGACAAGATATTGGTTTGCTTGACCCTCCATGTTTGGCTACTAAAGGACGTACCAACTCTTTGAAAAGAAAAGGAAATTTGAAAATTTCTCGAAAGGTTAAAAAAAAGCTCTTCTCAAAAAAAAAAGGAAAATCAAAATTACTAAAAAATAATAAAGAAAGAGAGTAAGGTAATTTGTAGTTTGGTCTTTAATTAACATTATCAATTTGATTCAGTAAATTAAAATTTTGAGTTATATTTAGTGACTTTTATATATATATTGATTCAGTAAATTAAAATTTTGAGTTGTATTTAGTGACTTTTATATATATAGTAAGGTAATTTTGTAGTTTGGTCTTTAATTAACATTATCAATTTGATTCAGTAAATTAAAATTTTGAGTTGTATTTACTGACTTTTATATATATATATATATATCCTTCATTAAAAGTCTTTGATTTAGACAAAATCGTGTTTCCACTATTTTTTTCTAATATTTAGGAGTTAAAAATTGATTAAATATATTTATGGTAAAACCTTTCCTTATTAGAAGTCATCAGAATTAATGACATTTAATACTTTTATATATATATATATATATAAAGTGTGAAGGACCTTAGAAATATTTTTTGAACTTTTTTCCCTTCATTAAAAAAATTTGTTTTAGACAAAATCATCTTTGCACTATTTTTTTCTACTATTTAAAAGTTGAAAATTAATTAAATGTATTATGGTAAAACCTTTTCTTATTAGAAGTCATCAGAATTAATGACATCTAATACTTTTTTCCTTAGTTTAAGAATTTTAAATCAACTAAATTTGATTTTAAGAAGATTTGAAAAATCTAAAACTAAATATAAAAGCGTTTGAATAAGAAAATTTAAGAAGTATCAAATTCTAAAAAGTTTTAAGTAAGTAATAAGAATGTAATCAATGATTTTATAAGGCTTGACTTTAAAAAAAAAAGAAAAAATTTAAAGTTAGAAAAAAAGAAGCAAAATAATTATATCACAAATATGATTCAAATTAATGCATCTCTCTTACCCTCTGACAGCAAGCGAAAGAGGTACTACATGACTAAGCTGCTGCTTTATTTGAAATAGGCTAAATACATACACAGGCCCCTTAACTATTTCACTTTTCCCGTATAGACACCTCAACTAAGACAGATACCTATTGAACCCTTTACCCCTTTACAAATGGTTTCAATTGAGCCCAATTGTCCGATGTGGCACCTTTTTAAAGCCTTCTTTTTTAACGTGTTAAGCGCGTTTATGTAGTTGCCGCCTACGTGTAAATTTTGACCAATTATAACCAATTATATTTTATACCTCACCTTTTCTTTTAATTAATACATAAATATAATTTCCACTTTATTTCCCCCTTTATAACGTCAAATCCCTCATACCTATCTCCAAATCTATCAGAAACCCTAAAATCGCAATTTCACTCCTAATACTACTAATTTATGCTTCATCTGTTGTATAATTAAAAGTTACATAGTGTTTTTGAGTGATTAGTTCAAGTTTGACACTGATTTCAATATTTCTTTACTAGTTGCAAAGAATCTGGAGTTGGATCTCAAGAATTGTTGCTGTTTTGTGTTTGAATCGCACTCAGGTATGTTTCAAATGTCAATATTGTCACATTTTTGTCATGTATTGTTGTTGTAAATGGTTTATTAGTTCTTTGTTAGTAATTACGTTGGTAATAGTAGTTTAGAAATATCCGAAAAAAGCTAGGGTTTTTACTATTCATAACTTGTCAGGTATTTTTGGGGTTTTGTTTCAGGAATCTGATGGCTAATATTATTATTACAACTCATTTTCACCACGGTGGCAAGTTTGTTTCTGATGAAGAATATGTTCCACGCTACATAGGAGAAAGTGAGGTGGAATATGTAAGTATGGACAAGGACCACTTTTCTATATTCGAGTTTCTTTATTATACTAAAGAATTTGGGTATATGACTGTTGGTGGGTTCTACTTTAAAGACCCTAAAAAGAAAGTCTTTATTGAAGTAGAAAATGACTTGACTTTGGTAAGTCTTGTTGAAGACCTAGAAGATGGGGACTTTTTAGACTTGTATGTGAACCATGTTGTGGATGAGGTAGAAGTGGTGGAAGATGGGGTCCCATCTGGTTTTCTTTATGGTACAGTAGGTGATCAAAATAGTAATGTGTTTGGTGAAAATAGTAATGTGGGTGAGAATATATCAACAGTTCATGATATTAATGTTTAAGGGTTACATGAGGAACCTACCCAAACTGACAACATAGATATAGAATCTGGTGCAGATGAACTCTCAGATCTAGAAGGGGATGAAACAGATCTTGATAGTAGTACTGATTCTCAAGAGTTTAATAGACCAGAAGATGATGATTCTAAGGTTGATGAAGAGTTAAGAACTCTTAGAAATGAAAGGAGAAACTGTGTGAAACAAAAGAAACTTGTCCAAAATGAAGAAATAAAACTTTGATCAGCAGGTGTTGATAGGGGATTTGAAGATATTGGAAGGAATAAGGTTGCTAGATACAGTGGAAGATTAGGGGGAGATGAGGAGTATATAGATAGCTCAGAAGTTGATAGTGACAGTGCTGATGGACTGGAACTTGAAGCTGTCAAGGGTGTTGATTTACCAGCAAGAAGGAAAAGTAAAAAGGTAATATTTGATCCTGATTGTGTTGTGGCTATATTTGAGCTTGGTATGATATTTGAAAATGCTAAGAAATTTAGAAAGGTTGTGGCTGAGTATGCTGTTGAATAAAAAGTTAGATTAAAGCTTAAGCCTAATGAGAAACATAGAGTTAGAGTTAGGTGTGAGGACAAGAAATGTAAATGGTTGTTGTTTGCTAGTATTGATAAGCATTCTGGTGACTTTGTTGTCAAGCACTACTATCCTGTACATGTATGCACTACTACAAAAAAAAATTGTGCACATCTAAGTTTATTGCAAGTAAGTTCAAGGATGAAATAACTTTACAACCTTATATAAAACTGTGGGAAATTTAGGAATTGGTGAGAAAAAAATTGGGTGTGTAAGTGGGAAAAACTGTTTGTAGCAGGGCAAAGCATAGAATCATTAAAGAATTCTTGGGTGATTGGAAGTTGGAATTTTCAAGGTTGTGTGACTATACAGACATGATAAAACATACTAATCCTGGCAATTCTTGTTGGATGAGGATAGATAGAGAATCTCAACTTGGAAAAAATCTATTTGTTTATTTTTATTTGCGCTTTGATGCATTAAAGAGAGGATGGCTGGCAGGGTGCAGAAAAATTATTGGGTTAGATGGTTATTTTTTGATAGGTTCTTGCAAGGGTGAATTGTTAGTTGCAGCTGGGAGAAATGGAAATAATCAAATGTGTCCAATAGCCTGGGCAGTGGTTGATCAAGAGACAAAACATAGCTGGAGTTTCTTCATTAACCACTTGATTCAAGATTTGAACTTAGGCACTAGACATGAACTGACTGTCATGTAAGATATGCAAAAGGTTAGTCTACTTTTTAAACTTTAATTTTGATGTCTTCTATTTATTTACTATACAGTCCGTGTTCATATATTTTGTGTTTTGATTTTGTATTTATGCTGATGTAGGGTCTTGTACCTACTATACTTGAGTTGCTACCAGATTGTGAAATGAGGTGGTGTGCAACACACATCTGGTCCAATTGGTATCAGATCTTGAGAGGGGAAGAAAGAAGAAAACAATTTTGGAGGTGTGCTAAATCCAGTTTTGAAGTGAAGTTTTTGGATGAGATGGGCAAACTCAGTCAACTTGGTAAGGATATTTGTGAGGACTTATTACATTATGAAAAAAATCATGGTGCAGGGCATATTTTAGGGAGTATTCTGAATGTGACATTGTTGAGAATAATATGTGTGAGACTTTTAATTCATGGATTTTAGCTGCTAGACATAAATCTATAATCAGTATGTTAGAGGAGATTAGACACAAGATAATGGATAGAAATGTTGAAATGAGAAAATTTGTTGATACCTGGATTTCAGACATCTTTCCTATGGCTTTGCTAGTACTTGAATAAAACAAAGATATGGCTAGAAATTGCACAGTTAGGTTCAATGGACAGATTGGGTATGAAATTTTAGATGGTCCTTATAGGCATATAGTTGATATTAGGGCAAGGACTTGAACTTGTAGAAGCTGGTAATTGAGAGGCATACCATGTCAATATGTTGTATTGGCTTATTAGCATAAAGGTATAAAGCCTGAATTTTATGTGGAAAAGTGGTATAAGAAAGATACATTCTTGAAGGCTTATGACTACTTTCTTCAGCCAATACCTAATATGAAAATGTGGCCTAACACAAGTGGTGTAGTGATTGATCTTTCTGAACCTAGACCAATGCCTGGCAGACCGGGAAGGAATAGAAAAAAAGGGAAGAATGAGCCTAAGAAGAAGTATGGAAAGCTATCCAATAAAGGACTAAAAATTTCTTGCTCCAAATATCATCAAATTGGCCATAACAGAACTCTCTGTAAAGCTCAGGTAATACACTCATATTTTTTAATTCAATAATTAAATTATGATATTTATAATATATATTTAATAGCCGTTATTGTTAGGATAGAATGGGACAACTTGGAAACTCTAGCCAGGCAGCAAGTTCTAGCAGGCCACCAAGCTCTAGCAGGCCACTAAGCTTCAGCCAGCCACCAAGATCTAGCAGGCTACCAAGCTTCAGCTATCCACCAAGCTCTAGCAGGCCACCAAGCTTTAGCCATCCACCAAGCTTCAGTCATCCACCAAGCTCTAGCAGACCATCAAGCTTCAGCCAACCACCAAGCTCTAGCATGCCACAAAGTTTCAGCCAACAACCAAGCTTCAGCAGTTCTATGTGTGTTGATACCTCAGTAGTTATAAGAGTGCAGGCAGCTGGAAGAGGTAGAGGTAGAGGTAGAGGTAGAGGTAGAGGCACTGACAAAGTTAGGGGAGCTGGCAAAGGAAAAGGATCTGGAAGAGACACTGGCAGAGGTAGAGGAAAACAAAGTGTATCGGATCAGCAACTTGGGGAAAAAAGGACCATTGGAGCATCAACATCATCAGTAGGACAAAAGAGATCTAAGATAGTAGGATTTGGTATCTACACTGATCAAATGAGTGATAGTAAAACATTAAATGTAAGTGTGAATTACAACTTCAATTCATGTAATTTTTAATTATCTTTTGACAAATCTAATTTTACTTCATTTTATACAGCCTGGAACTAGAGGTGAAACAGCTGTCACTCTGGGTGTTTACAAAGATGCAACTCAAACAAATATTGATATTGGTTATAAGCCTCGAGGAATAAAGTAGAAGGGAAAGAATGTTATCACAACTTCTCAATTGTAAAGTATGAGTCAGTCGAAAAAGAAGCCAACTTAAAAGTTCTAGTGCACCATGAGAAATATGAAGTTGTTGAATTAATTGTGTTTTTAGTACAATGTATAGTTTGGATGAACACTTGATGTATGGTTGGAGCTCATTTTGAGTAGTTGAATGGTAGATTATTGTGTTTAAAATGTCGATCAGTTGCACTTGTGCTCTTGTGTTTTATATAATTATTGAATGGTGGTTCCTTTTGTGTTAAACATTTGACAGCTTTGAATCATTTAAATGAATCATTTGAACTCTAAAAAAATAGAGTACAATAATCTAACTAAATCAATTACAACAGTAAAGCAAAATCAAAACATAGTAAGAGAGTAACATTTCACAACTTATCTTCATTCCTTCTTAATTGTTTCATACACAACAATCCCACTACAACAAGAAAGCCAAAGCAAAACAATCCCAATACAACTAATATATTTCAGAATTAGACAAATCAAAACAATCTCATATATAAGAAACCTAAGCTAATATTCGCCAAAATCTAAGAACATTTCTTGAAGAAATTCCATGTAGCCAAAATCACAATCGCCCCAACGCATATCACTTTAAATTTTGTTGATCGATTCCTCTCTTCTTCAAATGATTTGACTTTTTTCAATAAACCCCACATCACCATCTTTGCTTGAGGAGGCATTTCATCATCATACCAATCAAAGAAATTGCATCCACCTCTCGCCTACAGGTTTAAAGAAAAAATTAAATTAAAAAATTGCATCCACTAATCGAAGTAATTGCATTTCGTTCAATGAAGTAGCAAAAGATGAATACCTTTGAAGTTTTGCAGCAAAAGAATCTCTGACCAGTGTTGAGTTGTGTCCATGAGGTCTTAATTTCAGCTTTCACCCCACATAAACATACTCCTTTTGGAATTGAAGAAGATGAAGACAATGAAAAAGATGAATTGGACATTACTACTAAAAATGAGTAAGAAGAAGAAATTAATAAGAGTAGGAGAGTTTAAGCGGAGCAAGAGAAAAGGCTGAAAAGAAATTTAAGTGAAGAAGGAGAATTTAGGAGACAAAAATGGTGGATATTAAGAATTGAGTATAAAAAGAGGAAGAAAGTGGGAATTAGGGTTTTTTTTTTTTAAGAAATTGGGTATAAAAAGAGGATAAAAGATCGGTTGGGTGCCACATAAGCTAGTTCCATAACATTTCACGCGCCTCCCAGACGTAAGTACACGCAAACTGCCACGTCGGAGAATTGGGCTCAATTGTAACCATTTCTGAAGTAGTAAAGGGTTCAATAGGTACCTTTCTTAATTTAGGTGCCTATACGGGAAAAGTGAAATATTTCAAGACCTGTATATGTATTCCGTCTTTGAAATATAATAAAACTATACGTGGTATGTCATTGTTGCTGCTACTATGAGAAAATGCAAATCATCTCTAAGATGATTCCATTTTTTGACTTTACTGCTATTGAGAAGATAACAGCTGATCCGGTTAGACGTAATTCGTGTCTATCATTGTGTTTATTTTTTGATAGGGCACACTTACAACAACAACAACAACAACAAACCCAGTGTATTCCCACCTGGTGGGGTCTGGGGGGGGTAAGATGTACGCAGTCCATACCTCTACCTCTAAAGAAGTAGAAAGGCTGTTTCCGATAGACCCCCGGCTCAAGGCACCAGATACCACACAAATACCATGTAAAACACATAACATAAATACGGCAGCCATAACAAGAATACATAACATAAATACACAAATACCATGTAAAACACATAACAAGAATACATAACATAAATACGGCAGCCATAAGTAAAAGAAAACAGATGAAAGCACCCAGATTCGTACTAAAGCAAGGAACACGGAATCATAACCAGGATACTACCCCCAGCCAGTAATTCCCTACACTAGCGGCCCAAACTGGCCCTAGTCCTCACACTTAGATAATCTTTTTTCCTGTGTCTTTGCCAGTTGTTTAGTGAGAGATTTGTCAGTAAAATCAATTATCTCAGTGGATACATTATTTAATCCGAACTGTTTAAGTAAAATTATGGACAGCTTCTTATGACATTTAGCCTTTGTATCTTTTGTTATTTAATATAAATGTTTTGCACAGTAAAATTGTGGTCTATCTAAAGCTGTGTTGTTGGTATAATAAATTTGTAGTTTAGTCACTAGAATGAATCTGGACAAATGAGTTTGTGAACTCCGAAGAGTTGTAGTTAGTGTCTGAGATTTAAGAGTTCTAGTTGATTGCTATTTTTGGCAGATTCAATGTTGTGGGACTTTGGGTCATGGTATGATTTCAAAGTCTTCTTTTGTATTTGTAGGTTCAGCGTTGTCCGTCTGTGATATAATATGTTGATAAACTCTGAGGTAGATGAATTTGCAAATGTTTCTCCTAGACATTTTGAACTAGCAGGGGGTTTTGATTAGCCTTTGCCTCCAATCAACTTTAAAGCTCTTGGAAATTTAATAACAACATTCACACAAACAAATCTAGAAGTTGTACCCATGAAGAAAGATATATGCATTGGCGGCCCCCTCAACTTCAATTATATTAGCAGCAGCCTTTACATACAATATGTTTTTAGTGTGTAATGACAACTGCAGATTCTTTTGTACATGAGTTACACACGAGTCACAAAATTGCATTTGAAGTAGAAAGATTAATCCAAATAATAACACTTCAAAATACATTCTCCAAGGATTATAGACAATTTTTCCACAAAGACTGTTTAAGGGAAGACATGAAATTGGAGTTGCTTAAAAGAATTCTGTCCAAGGCAACTTATTTGTCCTCCTTCAAAAATTGTGCTTCTTTCGCTCATATTTGGCTCTCTAATTTCAGAATTTATTTACAACACGTTCAGTGTCTCACATCTATATTTATAGTTCTAGTAATCTAGACTTTCTTATTCCTTCCTTGATTTTTTCTGCATAAGCTTTACACGTTGATTTGGACCCAATCATAGAATCAAGATTAGCAATATGCTCTTTTCACCTGGCAAGAAGCTCTGTTAAATATCTTGATGAGATCCTTCCCTTCGTTGGCTTCTTTATTTAAAGAGAATCAGTCCCAGAGTCATGTCTTCAAAGACTGAACATCCAAGCTCGTTATTCTATAAAAAAACTATTATGTTGATTATCCAAAAAGAGGAATATATATGTAGTATGAAAATTGTAAATGAGTATTTAGAGAACAGAGAACATAAAAATATATACATCATAACATATATGTTAGTCCAAATACAGTAAGAAAAGCTTTTAGATTTTTAATTGAATACATTAAAGAACTAAATACTAGGACCGAATGCATGGATTGTGATGCCGCACCCGTATCGAATTCTTCAAAAATTATATTAGTTTTGACGAATTCGACACACATTCATTGACATTTTTCAAGAATTCGAGCTACATAGACTAAATGAATATTAAATTATCTTCCTTGAATAAAACTTTGCAAGCATTCTAAATATTTAAATTCTTTAGCCAATCATTTTGAAATGGAGAAGAGAAGAATTTTTTTAAACTCTATCACCTTTCACCTCATACGATCATATTTATCTATTCATTTTTCATCCTTCGCATGAAATCAAAATATTCTTCAACAAATATGTCTAACTCATTAATGTGCAACTTGACATTTTAGAAGAGTTAAAACTCTTCTCTTGCCTCTTCTCTTTTCTAGAGAGTAAGTATGAAGAAGATCAAAGATCCAATTGTACTGAAGTCTTCATGCCCTTGGCATAATATGACAGTAATGTTTTACACGTCATTGAGGAAAAGAAAAAGTTGAGAACATTTTAACAGAGAACATAAGGAAATATACATTATATATTTTATTCACCATTATTTTCCCTCTTTCATATCTACTTTAATTTATTATACTCGAGTCGAGGGTCTCCAAAACAGCCTCTCGTCCTCCATGAATTAGTGATAAGGTCTACTTACACTCTACCCTCCCCAAACGCCACTAAATAGTATTTCAATAAGTATGTTGATGTTGTTATTATTGAGAAAATAAAGACAGGAGAAATATGACAATCTTGAGAGAACACATCATCTAGAATATATGGTGTGAGTGTCCTTTTCCAACATTATTTTCCATGTATTAAGACAGGCCTCTGTAAATAGAGTAACTAAGGACTTCTGGATGATCAGATCCAGAATAAATTGGCTCTCAGATAGGGATTCCAACACAAAATTCTTCCACACCTCCACCATGGTAAAAAGGAGGAAAAACAAAATCTCCTACCTTAAGGATAATGTAGGGTACCTCATCACTGATAGAGATAACATCATTGACCACATCTCTACCTTCTACCACCAACTCTACACTACTGACCACACTAGTAATGCCATTATTGGGCCCCCTTATCAAGATGACACTAACACTTTCTCCCCCAGCCTGAGGTCCAACCTCAATAGCCCCCTAAGGGACACTGAGATCATCAAAGATCTGAAAGGTTTCAAGCCCCTTAAATCCCCTGGATCTGATGGTCTTCACCCTTCTTCTTTCAAAAATACTGGGACATTGTAGGAGATGCCACTAAGGCTGTCTGTTATAAGATATTTGATGAAGCTAGGATCCCGAAAGAGGTCAATAAGACCCTCTTATGCCTCATCCCTAAATGTCCCAATGCCTTTTCTATCAAGAACTTTAGGCCCATCAACTTATGTAACACTTCTTATAAGCTCATCACCAAAATTATTGTTAACAAAATAAAACCCATACTTGGCACTATTATAGCCCCTACTCAATCTAGTTTCCTAGCTAATAAGAGAGTCTCTGATAATGCTATCATATTCCAAGAATATGTCTCTCATTTCACAAAAAATATGGGGCATAAACCACAACATGATCCTAAAGATTGACTTGGAGAAAGCCTTTGATAGGATGGAATGGTCTTTCATCCACAGCTCCCTCCAGTTCTTTAACTTCCCCACCAAGCTCATCAAGATAATTATGTCTTATGTGTCTATTAGTTCTATCGGGGAAGCACCCCCTCTTTTAATCCTACCAGAGGTATCAGGCAGGGAAACCCTATATCACCCTACCTGTTCATCATTTACATGGAAAGACTGTCCAGAGACATTGACAATTAGGTGACCTACAAAAATTGGACTCCTATCTCTATTACAGCTAATGGCCCAAAAATCTCCCAGACCTCACTCTGATTACTAAAGCTAATAGGAACAACTGTAATGAAATCTTCTCTACCTTCTCCAATTCCAGTAGAGCCTCCGGAAAGCAAATCAACAAAGCTAAGTCTACAGTCTTGTTCTCACGCAATACCTCCAGCCAAAATGCTTTTGAATATTCCAATGCCCTGGGCATTGATAGGAGCACTGAGTTTGGCAAACACCTTGGCTTCCCCATCTTCCATAAAGCCTCTATGAATGTTGATTTCCAACCTATCATTGATAATATATCCAGAAAACTAGTTGGCTGGAAGTAAAAAATCCTTAACATGACTGACAGATTTGTTCTTACCAAAGCTACTCTTAGCAGTATGCCCATCCATATCATGCAGTACATCAGGATCCCTAGTAAAGTCCTTCAAACTATTGATAAAATCCAAAAAAGACTTCATTTGGGGGTCTAATGCTGATATGAAGAAGATCTACCTCCTAAGTTGGGACACCCTGACAAAAGGCAAACACTATGGAGGGCTTGGTCTTCAAAAAGCAGACCTGAGAGACAGAGCCCTCTGTGCCAGCCTTGCTTGGAGACTAGCTACCAATCCCTCATCCCTCTGGGGAAGAGTCTTCACCATCAAATACCAAAGGGTAAACAGAACTACCTCTACAAGCAAAGTAGTGTCTAAAACTTAGAAAAATATTCAACATAGGTGGAGAGAATGCTATAAGGAGATGACTTGGAAAATCAATAAGGGAAACAACGCTAAGCTCTACTATGATAAATGGATTCCTCACGTGCAGCACATTAGAGACCTCATCCATGGGCCTCTTCCTGAAAATAAAAAAAATCTAACAGTTGACTCCTTGCTTTCTCCCACGGGCTGGAACCTCTTTAGCATACCCTTTGATCTTCCCCAACATCTTCTCCATTGTATTAGGGATGCCCTTATTCATGTCAACGCCAATAAGAAAGATACTATGTGCTGGATCAAAAGTCCTAATGGAAAATTCACTATCAGTAGTGTATATAAATCCATGACTGGGAGAAGACTACTCAACCCTTTGACTATGATTGGATATGGAAGCTCCATATCCCCAATAAGATTAAGACCTTCATTTGGCTCCTCTACCTTGGTAGGTTACCTACCAAACACTACCTTCACAGATTGGGAGTCACTACCAATTCCACCTGCCACTTTTGTGATCACCCCATTGAAAATCTGGACCACATCTTTCTCCAATGCCCCAATGCCACCAGATGTTGGGACAACATCCTTAATCACAACTCCAACTTCCTCCAAATTAACTGGGAGTACCCTACCTTAATCCAGGCCAAAAATCAAAGGTACAATGCTCGCCTTACCTGGGAACACATGTTCCCTCAAGGCCTATGGGTTATTTGGTTGAGAAGGAATGATAACTTCTTCAACAACAAAAGGGACCCTGTTGACTGGAGTAATGCCCTTAACATGGCCACTGAATTCTGCAAGCTTTTCCAACAAACAAGGGGTAACACTAGAGGAACCACCACCATCTATGTTAAGTGGGAACCCTCGGACAAGGGAACCTTTATGCTGAATATAAATGGTGTTGTGCACTCTAACCCAGGCCGAGAAAGGAGAGATGGATTAGGGGGGTCATTAGGAACCACAAAGAAGACTGGGTTGCTGGGTTTAAGAATTGCGAACCCCTAACCACCCTTCTCTATGCCGAGTTAAAAGCCATGTTGCAGGTACTGAGAGTGGCTAAGCCCCTCAACATTAAGCCCTTCCAATTGTGCTCTGACTCACTGGAACTTGTCCATGCAATGGAACGAGGACATGATCTATACACTAACATTATATGTGAGTGCAGGTACCTAATGCAGGAGCTTGGGGGCACCCAATACCAAACACATCTTCAAGGAGCAAAATAGAGTAGCGAGTGTCATGGTAAAGGAAGGCAACAGATGAATACAATTTGGAGTACCATGTGTTTTGTCATCTCCACCCTCAAATGTAGTAGCCCTAGTAGAAACAGAAAAAAGGGTGTTGTTTTTGCAAGAACAGTAAAACTTACTAATTTTGGCCTACAAGGCCGGGTTGTGGCCTCTTCTACTAACCCCGCCCCCTATGTTTTGAATGGAGTTACAGCTTTAATAACTGCTACTTTGGTTTAAGTTACTAATATAATCCATATTATAAAAAAAGAACCATTAAACATTAAAAAAAAATAATCTATGCTTCATAGGGGAAGAGTAGAAAAGTAGAAACTGGAACAAAAACAAAATAGACCAACTACTAGTATGTTCATTGAGAAAATCCGATTTGACATATCAAGAAGCTACGGAGAAGATGATGAATCGGAGCCAGAAAGCTATAATATGAATCTAACCTTCTACTGTAATATCGTCATACGAGGGATGAATATCTTAAATGATATCTCCCAAAAATCAAAGTTGTAATATTCCACTTAGAAAAATAGGTGCACCGTGTCGGCAATTTAGCATTGATATTTTGACATTGATAGAAAGTGTGTTTGGTATGAAGGAAAATGTTTTTCAATTTTCTCATGTGTGGTTGACTTACAAATTTTGGAAAATGTTTTCCAAATCAACTTATTTTCCTCAAATCTAAGGAAAATGACTTCCCTTCAAAAAGTAAGGAAAACATTTTTCAAAACTCTCTTTCAACCTCAATCTTAAGTTGAAATATTCATACAACTCTCAAAATCATCCACTCCTACTCCGACCCTCAATTCCCCACCCCACTCCACCCCCTACCACCCCCGTCTAAAAAAAAATATTTTAATTTTTTTTTCTTACCTCATCTCCCTACCCAAAACCCAAACCCCTACCCACCCCCCACCCCCAAAAAGAATATTTAATTTTAAAAAAAAAAATTAAATTTTTTTCTTACCTCCCCTAACCCACCCTCACCCCTACCAAACTCCCCCTCCCCCCCCCCAAAAAAAAAATAATAAATAAATTTTTTAAATTTATTTTTTGAAAATTTATAATTTTTTTCTTACCCCACCCTCACTCCCCTACCCCGACCCCCACCCCCTACTACCCCCATTTTAAAAAAAATATTTTAAAGTTTTTTCTTACCCCACTCTTACTCCCTTACCCCTATCCCCACCCCATACGAGCCCCCTACCCCCCAACCCCACTTCCTAAAAATTTTTAAAAAAAAATAAAATTATTTTCATAGGCTCTTGAATGACGAAGGGGATAGAGCTATTGTGTTAGGGGAGCTGGAGACGGATAGTGTCTATTTCGGAAAACCATTTTGGATTTATGCCTGACCGCTCGACGACGGAGGCAATTCACCTGGTACGGAGGCTGGTGGAACAGTATAGGGAAAGGAAGAAGGACCTGTACATGGTGTTTATCGACCTGGATAAGGCATAAACAAAGTCCCTAGGGAGGTGCTTTGGAGATGCTTGGAGGTGAGTAGAGTCCCGCTGGCGTATATTAGAGCGATTAAGGACATGTATGATGGAGCAAAAACTCAGGTGAGGACGGCGGGAGGAGACTCAGAGCATTTCACTGTCTTAACAGGATTGCATCAGGGATCTACCCTTAGTCCCTTTTTGTTTACTTTGGTGATGGATGTGTTGACGCGGCGTATTCAAGGGGAGGTGCCTTGGTGTATGCTTTTTGCAGATGATGTAGTTTTGATTGATGAGACGCGAGGGGGTGTGAATGACAAATTAGAGGTGTGGAGACAAACTCTTGAGTCTAAAGAGTTCAGGTTGAGTAGGAGAAAGACAGAGTATTTGGAATGCAAGTTTAATGACGTGAGGGTGGAGGATGAGGTGGTTGTGAAGTTGGAATCACAGGAGGTATGTAAGAGGGATAGTTTCAAGTATCTCGGGTCCGTGATTCAGGGTGACGGTGATATTGACGAGGATGTCGCGCACCGTATTGGGGCGGGATGGATGAAGTGGAAGCTCGCGTCGGGGGTGTTGTGTGATAAGAAAGTGTCGCCCAAGCTTAAAGGCAAATTCTACAGGGTGGTAGTCCGTCCGGCCATGTTGTATGAAGCGGAGTGTTGGCCAGTTAAGAACTCCCACATTCAAAAAATAAAGGTGGCAGAAATGCGGATGTTGCGTTAGATGTGTGGGCTGACTAGAGGGGATAGAGTTCGAAATGAGACTATCAGGGAGAAGGTTGGTGTGACTCCAGTGGAGTATAAGATGCGGGAAGTCCGATTGAGATGGTTCGGACACGTGATGAGGAGGGGCATGGATGCCCCGATTCGTAGATGTGAGAGGCTAGCTTTGGATGGTTTTAGGCGGGGTAGGGGTAGGCCGAAGAAGTACTGGGGTGAGGTGATTAGGCGGGACATGGAGTAGTTACAGCTCACTGAGGACATGACCCTAGATAGGAAGATCTGGAGGACGCGAATTAGGGCAGAAGGCTAGTGCCAGTTTGGGTCGCTAGTGTAGGGAATTACTTGGTGGGGGTATTATTCTTGTTATGATACCTTGTTCCATGTTTATTACGAATATGTTTGCTTTTCTTTGTTTTATTACTTAGGGGTGTCGTATTTATGTTATGACACCTTGTTCTATGCTTGACTATGTATTTGTGTAGTATCTCGTGTCTCGAGCTGGGGGTCTATCGAAAACAGCCTTTCTACTTCTTTAGAGGTAGAGGTATGGACTGCGTACATCTTACCCCCCCAAACCCCATTATGTGGGAATACACTGAGTTTATTGTTGTTGTTGTTTCTTATCCCACTCTTACTACCTATTTTGACAACCCCAACCCCCACCTACCAACCTCCCCTCCAAAAAAAATTACCGTTTAATTTAAAAAGAAAAATCAAAATTTTTTTCTTATCCCACCCTTCTTCTCCTATTCATTCTCATTGTTTTTATTAAATATATATATAAATAGTTTTACAAAACATATGCTTACCCAATTTGCATAACGAACACAAGAATATAAATAAGAAACAACTTATTTTTTTGAGAAAACATTTTTCATCCTTCATATAAATATTTTTCATCCTTCATATCGAACACATCCTAAAAGAAGTATTTTTTGGGATTAAAAATTATTTTTTTAAAATATATTTTTACACTCTAGCTAAACATTAAAATGTATTTTTTGAAAAAAAAAAATTTCATTCACCAACCAAACATTAGGAAATATTTTTCAGAAAATAGTTTCCATCCATCAACTAAACATAAGAAAATATGTAAGAAATCAACTTATTTTCCAGAAAAACATTTTCTAGGAAAATATTTGCCATGAAAAATGTTTTCCTTCATACCAAACACACCAAGAAGGTTTGAAGCCATTGATGAGAAAAGGGAGAAGAAGGAAGAGGATAGAACCTAGATCCGTCAAAGATTAAGGAAAAAATATTTTAAAAAATCTATTTAAAAAAAGAGACAAAAATTATTAGTTATTTAATGTGACAATACATGGTAGTTTAAATCGGCACTAATAGTGTAATTTTAAGTATCCACTGTCAGTGATACTAGTTAATCTCTTTTACATAAAACTTTGAACTTATTTAAATAAAAATTATTTGATTTTTGAATTCTACGTAGACAAGAAAATTGTAAATAAATAAATTTTGTAAACAAATGACATCTTTCCAATTGGACCCTTGACAATTATTCATAAAATTCTTCTAATGTTATTCATAAATATTTAGTGTTATCCATATAAAAAAAATAATGATGGGTATTTTTTTTTAAAGGTGCAACATATAACTTGAGTTATTTAATTGTGAATATAAATAGTACATAATATTATATTAAATATATCAACTATCAAAAGAATTGATTTCAAATTCAAATAAAATTTCTTTTTAAAATTGGATATATTAGGGGGGGAAATTAAGAAGAAGCTAAGGATTAGAACAAAATTTGTAAAAAATCAGATTTTTCAAATAAAGTATTTAGCTATGAAATGTTTGCAAATTATTGAATTCTCAATATGTATAAAAGGTAATTTAAAAGTGATTAAAATTTAAAACTGCTTAATATCACTCCCACAATCACATTGTGCTACCTAATTCAAACTGAACAAATTCCAAATAATTTAAGACACAACTATTATACTCAAATGCCAGAAAAGAAATATATATTTTAAATTTACTTTTAACTTCTTTAATAGAAAATTAATTGTTATAAGACTGATTGAATTACAACAGTTTGAATTAAAAAATGTCAAGAAGCACATATGTTGATACCACTTCTTGAACTCATGCTTTTATAACTGTAAAATTATTGTATTGTACTGTATCATGGTGTATTTTTTTTAATAAAAACAATCTTTAAATAGATTGTATCATTTTTTTCATTTCATGATCTCACACATTAATAATTTGAAGGATAAACGTACTGAAAAAGTAGGTTACAAGGTATGACTATATAAAACGGTAGGATAAAGAATAAAATACAATTATTAAATAGTAAGTAAAGGTAAAATGAGAAAAAGATATATAAGGTAGTGACGCAATCCCACCAATCGGTTGTTATATAAAAAGGACTTTTGATCGTTATCTAACAATGAAACTTAATGATACGATACAATAAAATTTAAGCAGCAATCAAAACAAATATGATACTTAGAGCTCGTTTGGGATTGCTGTTACAAACTGCTTATTTAAAAAGTACTTTTATAAAATAGTTTTCATAAAAGTACTTTTGAAAAAAATAATTTATGTTTGGTAAATTCATTTGAAAAATACTTATGAGTTTTGATAAACAGATTGTGTTTGGATAATCTTTTTCAAAAAGTGTTTTTTGAGACAAATGATCAAACAAAAATATGTATCAATAGACTTTTACTACTAAAATCAATTTATAGAGAAAATTTCTTTTAAATATCTATTATAATATTTCTAATTAAATTTTTATTTTTATTTAATTAAAAAGCATGTATTCTAAAGTTTTTAATCAATATTTATATACATAACTACATTAAAAATATTAAATGATATATTATTTAAATAATTTAAATATCACTTTAAAATGGCAAACAAAAATTAGTATAAAAATTATTTCATAAATTAAATCATTATTTATGAAAAAATTAACGACAAAAATAATTAATCCTTCATACATCACAAAATTCTCAATGATTTCATCCTTAATTTTATTATGTATTATCTCCATACTAGTGAAAGATCTGTCTTGTATTTCTAAAGGTATACCAGATATCTATCTCCTTCTTCATATATGTAGACTACATGATAATAAATATGTCACTTTTCATGAATTATTTATTTAAAATTAAATAATCGAGAAAAAAATTACAAGTGTTGTCAAAATATCATTTATTCCTGTAACGTGATTCATATGTCATTTGTTATCATTAATAATAAAAAATAAAAAGTTATATATTCTTCGGATCATCATCAATGATTTTTAAAAATTTACTTACAGAAAATGAGTGAAAATAAAATAATAATATATAAATCATAAATAAAATAAAGAATTATGATGTAAATATGAAGTATAATTATAATTTTATATATATATATATATATATATATATATTTGTGTGTGTGAGAAAGAGAGAGTGATTGGGATATTTTATTCTTGAAAAAAGTAATTTTCTGCTTTTTTTGAAAAGTAGAAATTTTCTACTTCTTTTCAGAAGCTGAAAAACTATTTCTGCTTCTTTTTAAAAGTACTTTTGCAAGTTTACCAAACACCTTTCTTTTAAAAAAAATATTTTTTCTCAAAATAAGTATTTTTCTTTGAGAAATAAGCATTCCAAAACAAGCACTTAAACTAATAGTAATGTGATGCAATAAATTTGCTTATGACATCTGTCTATAATTAAAACAAAGATAATTCTATTTTAAAAAATAAACTTTACTTTTTCAGAAAAATAAATTATGTATCACTTTTAATTCAAACTCTTAAATCTAAGATGCCTATAGATAAATGTATCCACGTAGATCATTGTAAAGATAATTATCAAATTGAAATGGGAAGTTTACAATTTGAATTGGAATAATAATTTATTAAAATTAATAATATTTTACTACGGTAAAATCACTGTATTGAGATAAATAAAGGAAAAATGTTAAGATTATAAAGTTTTTTTTTAAAACATAATTACATAATATAGCCTATAAAAATAATTACACTTACGTAGCCTATTTTTACACGATATACAACTTTATACTCATTTCATTTTAATTTGTTTGATCTATTTTGACTTAAAATAAAAAAATGTTAAAAAAGGAAGTGTTATTCTTTTTTAAACAGATTAAAATGAAAAAGTAGGTCAAACAAATTGAAATGGAGTGAGTACATTAATATTAATATAATTTTATACAACATTATACCATATTATATGCTTGATGTATAAATCTGTATAAATATTATATTTATACATAGGGGTGTACAAACCAAACCGTCAAGTCAAACCAAACCGAAGAACCAAATCAAATCGAGAAAAAAAGGTCAAACCAAACCCAAATCAAACCGACATAATATATATATAGTTTCAAGAGAGTTTTTCGCTCCCCAATTTTTCATAATTGTGGTTTTTCATTAGCACATGAATGAAAACATACTTGATCTAAACTTCAATCACAATATAATTGTAAAAAATAAAGATTATAAAAAAAATTGAGAAAAATCGAAAAAACCGAAAGAACCGACTAAAACCTAAATTGGAAAAATCGATTTTATATTGGTTTGATTTGGTTTATAGTTTTAATAAATCGAGATAATTGGTTTGATTTTTTTTCAATAAAAAACTAAACCAACCCGACCTATGTACACCACTACTTATACATTATTTATACAAAACTCACATATATACTTCCTCCGTCCCAAATTACCCGTTCCAAATTGAGATGACATATTGATTAAGAAAAATAATTAATAAAATGGCTAGTTTACCATAGTGCCCCTATTAAATGATGTTTACATTTTAATTTGAAGAAAAAATAATTAATGCAAAGGGTAAAACATAGAATTTTTTTTTGTCTCTGCTTGATTAATGAAAATGAACAAGTAAAATGAAAAATTAAATTAGAAAATTTGGGACGGAGAAAGTATATAACATGATTAAATAATATATTTACACTGTACAAATGTGTGTAAGTATTAATTATATTCTAATATAAAGAAGCGTGAAGGCAAGCAGGAGGCGGTCGTCATGCCTGCTTCCTCCGCGATCTTACCATATCACCCCTTATTAATTAGTATATATCATTTACGTATTAAAAAATTAATAATATTTAACAAAAATATAAATAGATATTTATGACATGTCTGCTTCAGCTGCTTCAACCGTAATTTTACTATTTCATGCCTAATTAATTACTACAGGTCATTTAAGTATTAATCCATGATTTTACTATATCACTACTAATTAATTATTATATGTCATTTAAGTATTAAAAATTAATAATATTTAACAAAAACATAAAATAGACATTTATGACATGTTTGTTTCAGTTGCTTCAGCCGTAATTTTATTATTTCATCACTAATATTACTATAAGTCATTTAAGTATTAAAAAATTTAATAATATTTAATAAAAAAGATAAAATAAACAAAAAAAATGATAAACAAACTATTGAAATTTTAAATTAACTTGACATCTTCTATAAGGCCTGTCTAAATTTTTTTTACAACTATTTTTATATTAATTTTGTTATACCACTTCTAATAAGTTATTTCCTAATTGATTATTATATATCATTACGTATTAAAAAATTAATAATATTTGATAAAAAAGTAAAATAGACATTTATGACATGTTTTCTTCAGCTGTTTCAACTGTAATTCTACTATTTTATTCCTAATTAATTATTATGAGTCATCTAAATATTAAAAAAATATTTAATAAAAAATTAAAATAAACAAAAAAAGGATAAATTAATTATTGATATTTTAAATTAACTTGACATCTTATATGAGGTCCGCTTAAATTTTTTTCACAATTATTTTTTATAGTAATTTTATTGTATCACTTCTAATAAGTTATGATGAGTCATTTAAGACATGTCTACTTCTTGATTTCAATCGTGATATTTGATTGACTCTCGAAATTATATCAGTGTCACTTAAATTGAAATAGAAGAAAAAATATTATAAATTTCAGTAATTAAAAACTTAAATTATTCTAAAAATATAATAGACTATCAATGCTACAAAATTTTGGACAAGGAGAGTATTATAAGTTATAATGACTAACAATTTAAAATAGTAAATTATAATGTCAAAAAACTATTATAAATCACAATAACTAACAACTTATAATATCTAAAAAATATTTAAAATATATTTAATTATCAAAATTTTATTTATATCATATAAATTGAGATTAAAAAATAATATATATTGAATCCATGCTAGCACCAACCTTTATCTAGTATATTTATACTTGACAACACCTTTCAATCATCAACAACATCTAAATTTCAACATTAAAGTCAAAACAAGCGAAAAAAATGGAAAAAAAGAAGAAGAAATATAGGGTCATCTCATAAGATATTGAGAAGAAAATGATCCATATTTATGTGCCGTTCGCCATTTGGAAGGCACGTCACGCATACCGATATCATTGGGTAAAACGCATACCAATATCATTGGGTAAATTATATAAATAACGGTCGGATGACTTTTTTTTTTTTTCTCCACAAAAAAAAAAAAAATTCTGCAAAACTAACATTTTTTTATATATATAATACAAATATCTATTTATTCCTTTATAAATTAAATATTTTCAAATAATTCTACACTTGTTTATCTTTCAATTTTTTTTCCTCTTTTTTTATTTTATTCTGATTTTTATTTTTAAATTTTTCCTCAACTTTTTTTTTTTTTTCTACTCTCAACCTCTATTTTTGTCTTTTTTTATTTACTTTATTTTTTTTTTTGTTTTCTGAACTTTTACTTTTTTTTCTTTTCTCCTCTCAACTTCTATTTTTTAATTTTTTTTTCTCTTTTTCACTTTTCTTTGGTTTTTGTTTTTATTTTTTATTTTTTTCTTAAAAAAAATCTCAGCCTTTATTTTTGTTTTGTCTTTTTTTTTTCTTTTTTCTCAATGTTTTTATTATTTTTCTCCTCTCATCTTCTAGATATTTTGTTCTTTTCTTTGATTTTTCTTTTTTCTTTTTTAATATTTGACTTATTTTACTTTTTTCGCAGCTTTTATTATTTTTCTTCTTTGATTCCTTCCAAACAACAAGTTAGGCTCCAAGGATAAGAGTTGACACTACCACACTGTATCATGATTTATGATATGTTCCATAAATCTTGCCTTAGAAGCAAGACTTAGGACTTTCAAACAACAAACTACGTTTCATAGGTAAGAGTTAACACTACCTCATTGCGTTTTGATTTATGAGATATTCTATACTGTTACCTTAGAGGCAAAACTTAGCCCAAAATTTTTCAAACAACAAGTTATGCCCCACTAGCAAGAGTTAACACTACCACGTTGCGTTTTGATTTATGAGATATTCTACAACTCTTGCCATAAAGGTACAACTTATTCTAAAAAATTTCAAACAACAAGTAACGTACATTGTGCAAGAGTCAACACAATCACATTGTGTATTTTAACTTATGAAATGCCCTATAACTCTTGACTTAGGGACAAGACTTAACCCAATGACCATCAAACAATAAGTTATACCCCATGAGCAAGAGTTGACACCATCACATTGTGTCTTGATTTATGAGATGCTCTATAACTCTTCCCTTAGAGGCAAGACTTGGAACAAGGGTATTCAAGCAATAAGTTACGCCTCATGGGCAAGTAATGACACTATCACACTGTGTTTTGATTTATGAGATGTTCTTTAACTTTTACCTTAGATGCAAGACTTAACCCAAGGACTTTCAAACAACAAGTTATGCCCCATGGGTAAGAGTTGACACTATTACATTATGTTTTGATTTATGAGATGCTTTATAACTCTTGCCTTAGAGGCAATACTTAGCCAATGACTTTTAAACAACAAGTTACACCTTATAGGCAAGAATTAACACTACCACATTTTGTCTTGATTTATTTGATACTTTATAAATCAAGGATTTTCAAACAACAAGTTATGCCCCACGAGTAAGAGTTGACACTACCACATTATGTGTTGATTTATGAGATGTTCTGTAACTCTTTCCTAATAGGCATGATTTAGTCTAAGTACTTTCAAACAACAAGTTATGTCCTATGGTCAAGAGTTGACACAACCACATCGTATCTTAATTTATGAGATGTTCTATAACTCTTTCCTTAGAGGCAAGACTTAGCCACAAGTAATGACTCAAGGGAAAAAGTTGACACTATCATATTGTGTCTTGATTTATGAGATACTCTGTTAATCTTGCCTCTAAGACAAGACTTAGCCCAAGAACCTCCCAAAAAAATAAGTTACGCCCAATGGGCAAGTGTTGACACTGCCATACTGTGTTTTGATGTTCTATAACTCTTTTCTTAGAGGGAAGACTTAACTCAAAGAATTTCAAACAACAAGTTATGCCCCAAGAGTAAGACTTGACCCTACCACATTGTGTTATTTGTGAGATGTTCTATAACTTTTGTTTTAGAGGAAGGACATATCCCAAACGACTTTCAAACAACGGGTCATGCCCTTAAATTTTCTTTGATATTAAAGAAAAAAAGTATTTTGCGAATTATCTAACTTTCTATTTATTAACAAAATATAATCGAAATTGAGAAAAAAAAAAAGAAAAAAGAGAACAAAAAAAATAGAGAAAAGAAAAAACATATTGAAAGAAAAGAAAAGAAAAAGAAGAAAAAAGAGAAAAAAATAAAAAGCACAAGAAAAAATATAAAAATAAAGATTGAGAAAAACAAAAATGAGAAGCAAAAAAATTGAAATAAAGTTTGAGAATATTTTTTAAGAAAATGAGAAATTACTAAAATAAAAAAAATAAAGGTTAAGACAAATGAGTTAAAAAAAATTGAAGAAATCGACAATGTTTGAGAAAAAAAAGTAAAAGAAAGTAAAGATTGAGACAAATGAATTAAAATAAGAAAAAAGAGTCAAGAAAAAAATAAAAAACTGAAAAAAATAAAAAAAAAGTTGAGAGATAGATAAACATGAAAAGTTGAAAGACATTTGAAGTGTAGAGGGACAAAAATGTACTTGTACTATACATAAAAAGAAAGGAAAGCTAGTCTTTAAACACTTTTCTTACGGGGGACAAAAAATCAAAGTCGTACACTATGGGGGTAATCCCAGGTAATTTTCTGGATATCATTGAATTAAATTTCTTGCAAGATTAAAAAGAGAAGTGGAAGAAAAGATATACTGAGTTGCGCACTGTATAATCATGTTGGATAGAACAAGAAAAATGTCTTTGATGATGTTTCATGTGAACAATATAGTTTCTTTGGTCAAACATGGCTGAAGAATGATGGAGAGAAGAACAATAACAGAGAAATGGAGTTCAGAATCCATTGGTGATAAGAGATAAATCGGACAAGACGAAAGAAGAAAGATTGGGTTGTGAGGTGTGGCATATAGAAAATTACTTCTGAAAAAGTAAGCTATGTCATGTAATTTTAAAAGTCAGGCCAAAAGGTTAAATAATTTAATCTCAATATCTATACAATATACTTTTCTCATAAATAAATATCACTTTTTGAATTTGATATCATGTAATACAATAAAAAAATATTTATAGTAATGCATATTTTTTGCAAACATAAGTGAAAAAATCTTTTAAGTTATAACTTTAATTTAAAAAAATCATTAGAAATCTCATTTATGAAAAGTGAATAAGTTGGGACATTGAATTAAGGGTTACACAAAAATTTTAAATTGAGTGTAGGTAACCCAGTCTTAATTGTTGAGTGCGAATGACTATTTTTAGATTAAGGATTAAGGAAATAAATTTCATATCCTCAAGTTTTGAGACTTACACTTTGATTCATCTATATAAAACTCTGAAGCTAACAAAGGAGGACAAAATCATGCTGCTTCTTCTCCCTTTTTTCTCTATTCACTTTTTTCTTCCATTAATGTTGTTGTTGCTACTGCTTTTCTTCCTCTTCTTATTCTTTTTATTCTTCATCATCATCATCATCATGATCATCATCTTTATCATCTTATGTTTTTTGTTGTTATATTGTTGTTGTTGCTACTAATGCTATTGAACTAAATTTTTAGAGCCAATTTTGTTCGTATATCAGTGGGCATTACTTATAAGTAATTTTGATAAGTAAAATTAATGGTTTTTATTTTAATTTCTCATATGGTATATCTACTGCTTTTTCAATAATTTTCACTAGCGTATCCAACAATTGTTGTATATGAATACAACTCATATACAACAGCTGTTGGATTGTTTTCACTACTATTAAAGTATTTCCAGTAGATAACTCATTTGTTGCAACAGATGAGTTATCTATTGCAACAGGTAAATTACTTATTACAATAGATGACCTACTTGTTGGATTCACATTACAGTACCTCAATCCAACAGATAAGTCATCTGTTGCAATAGATGAGTCATCTGTTGCAACAGATGAGTCACCTATTCGATTGAGCTAGTGATTCTGAATATACACCCAATAAATATGTAATTTGTTGCCATAGCTAGGGTCATCTGTTGCAACAGATGCTTATCTGTTGATACAATGATAGTGCATGTAATATTATTATTGTATATAGCTACTCAAGTTTACTATTCTATCATTATTAATATTTTAAACAAATTTCTTTAGGTACCATTAATAGAGGATTTAATAACAATTGGTGTTGATTGTCATAGAGATGTTGTAATGGAAAAATAAATATCAAAGTACATCAATTAGGAGAATAATTTATTAGCCCACCAAATAGCCAATTACAAGTTCAATATCATCGGTCATGGTGATATTATCATGGTCGATCTTCAAAGAAAAACTTATACATTTAGAGTTTTTGACTGAGACAAAATATTTTATCCACCTGTTATGGCAGCGCTCCGAGCCTAATATGATGCACAATTTGGAAGCAAGATTAATGAGTAATCATCTCTATATTATTTGGTGGAAAATACATAATTTCATATTGTGAGGATATTTGTAAGACCCTGCAAAATTTCAATGAATTTATTTTTGACTCTCTCACATGCATAATATTAATTTTTTACTTGAATTGTAATTAGGGATGTTAAAAGGGTGTTTTAGTAAGGTTTTAGAATTTTTGGAAGAGGTTTAGGGCCATTTTAGGACCCTGAGGCAGTAAGGCTATGCGATAGTGGTGTGCCACGCCACTTAGCTTCCACGATAAGGTCGTGGCACAGAGGCTAAGCTCCGCAATAGCAGCGTGCCACTCCATTATGTAGTTTTCATCCAACTTTTATTTTTTTACTTGGGGTGAGGTTTTTTTTTGTCCTTTTACCCCGTAAACAACTTTATAACATCAAAATGACCCTTTTCCTTTCAGTTTTTAAAGATCAAACACCCTTCTTTTCTTCTTTAACTCCCAACTTAAGAAAGCTCAAGGTTTTTACGGAGATTCGTCATTCAATTTCCAAACTTTGATTTCTCTTTAAATTCTTTTGTATTTTATGCAAGTTTTTCATTCATTAACTTGAATTATACATTGTGGTACTTATTTAATCAATATTCATGTGTTTTAATTTATGGGTTTGAAATTGAGTTGGAGGCTTTTGATTGTTATTACTTGAATTGCTTTTCTTATGTTTTAAATGGATTATTTGTGCTTTAATTGATGATTTTTGGGAATGAATTAGGGCATTATGATTTTGATTGGAATAGGTGTAATGACCCTTTAGGTCATTGTTCGTGTTCTTGTTTATTTTCGCTGATAGATCTTCTCCATAACTCCCCCAAGTCATTAGTTACTTACTAGAACTGATAGTTCGGTTACCTAGCCGTTCGTTTGGTTTTTAGAACCACTTTCCCAATTTGAAGTCTTCAACAACAACAACAACAACAAAAAACCCAGTGTATTCCCACCTAGTGGGGTCTGGGGGGGGGGGGGTAAGATGTACGCAGTCCATACCTCTACCTCTAAAGAGGTAGAAAAGCTGTTTCCGATAGACCCCCAGCTCAAGACACGAGATACCGCACAAATACATAGTAAAGCATAGAACAAGATTTCATAACATAAATACGGCACCCATAAGTAATAAAAACAGAGAAAAGCACACAGATTCGTAATAAAATATGGAACAAGGTATCATAACAAGAATAATACCCCCACCAAGTAATTCCCTACACTAGCGACCCAAACTGACCCTAGCCTTCTGCCCTAATTCGCGTCCTCTAGATCTTCCTATCTAGGGTCATGTCCTGGATGAACTATAACTGCTGCATGTCCCACCTAATCACCTCACCCCAGTAATTCTTCGGTCTACCCCTACCCCGCCTAATACCATCCAACGCTAGCCTCTCACACCTACGAACCGGGGCATCCATGCCCCTCCTCATCACGTGTCCGAACCATCTCAATCGGACTTCCCGCATCTTATACTCCACTGGAGTCACACTAACCTTCTCCCTAATAATCTCATTCCGAACTCTATCCCCTCTAGTTAGCCCACACATCCAACGCAACATCCGCATTTCTGTCACCTTCATTTTTTGGATGTGGGAGTTCTTAACTTGCCAACACTCCGCTCCATACAACATGGCCGGACGGACTACCGCCCTGTAGAATTTGCCTTTAAGCTTGGGTGGTACTTTCTTATCACACAACACCCCCGACGCGAGCTTTCACTTCATCCATCCCACCCCAATACGGTGCGAGACATCCTCGTCGATCTCGCCGTTACCCTGGATCACAGACCCGAGATAATTGAAACTATCCCTCTTACATACCTCCTGTGATTCCAACTTCACTACCACCTCATTCTCCACCCTCACGTCATTAAACTTGCATTCCAAATACTCTGTCTTGCTTCTGCTCAACCTGAACCCTTTAGACTCAAGCGTTTGTCTCCACACCTTTAATTTGTCATTCACACCCCCTCGCGTCTCATCAATCAAAACTACATCATCTGCAAAAAGCATACACCAAGGCACCTCCCCTTGAATATGCCGCGTCAACACATCCATCACCAAAGCAAACAAAAAGGGACTAAGAGTAGATCCCTGATGCAATCCTGTCAAGACAGTGAAATGCTCTGAGTCTCCTCCCGTCGTCCTCACCTAAGTTTTTGCTCCATCATACGTGTCCTTAATTGCTTGATATATGCCAGCGGGACTCCACTCACCTCCAAGCATCTCCAAAGAACCTCCCTAGGGACTTTGTCGTATGCCTTCTCCAGGTTGATAAAAACCATGTGCAGGTCCTTCTTCCTTTCCCTATACTGTTCCACCAGCCTCCATACCAGGTGAATTGCCTCCGTCGTCGAGCGGCCAGGCATAAATCCAAACTTGTTTTCCGAAATCCAATTTGAAGTCTTCATTGGTTCTAATTGACCGCCAAGCAAAAACTTTAGTAAAACGACCTTAAATACAAAATCCAACTTCTCCAATGCATTTGAAAGGTCAGAATCTATGTGGTTACATATCCCATTTGCTTGAAATGGACTCCGGATGCATCTCGAGGCATTGGTCGAAGCTCAAAACCAAGTTCTAAGCTTCATCCATTCCTAGCATAGGGAGAGATATCGTGACCGTGGTATGAGGGGTGCGAATGTGGTGCTGTGGCCACGACCAAGCAGGGTCCACGACCGCGAGATTCGAGACCTGGTTAAGCCTATTTAAAGGCTGTCTTTCCTAAAATTTTGGCCATTTTATGCCTCCCTCTTGAGCTTTATACCCTAATAGAGTGTAAAATCTTCAAAATGAGTCTTGTGGGTTGATTAGGAGCTTGAATAACTTGGTTAATTCATTTTTTCTACAAATCTAAAGTAAGATTCCTTCTAGTTTGGTATTGATTTCTAGACCCAAAACCCCTAAGTTTTTGAGGATCAATTGTAGCCATAAATGTGATTGATTTACTTAAATTTTTTGAGAGTTATATCTCCCTAATGATAGTTGAGCAATGAGTTGGTCTCAAAAACTCATTTTCTGAAGGTGGGACCCACTTGGGGCTTTGGTGTCATTTTAGACCCATAGCATAATGGTGCCATAATGGGTATTATTAATTTTGTAATGATGATTAGATTGTGTTGTGATAGCTTGGCTCATATAAAAATAAGCTTCAAGAAAAGAAAAGGTAAAGCTCATTAGTTCGTGAGTAATTTGGATTCAAGGTAGGTTAGGCTTACTCATAGTTAGATTGAGCTTGATTGTAGTATAATTATTGATATCTTGTGAGATTGGGAGGGGTCTTAGATGATAAAATGGATGATTGGTGAAATTTGGGATTAGTTGATTCTTGTAGGCTATTACACTTGTAAAATATAATGCTTAACTATAGCTTAGAACCGTGGATAGTTCTACTTGTAGTCTTATGAATAGTATGAGAATACTTTAGTTGCTCTAATAGTTGAGATTGATGTTTTTGACTAACCTTAAAAGTACGTTGACCTAGATAAGACTAATTAAGAATTGTTCTTAGTGTTTAGGGTGACTTAGAAAGGATACTTGAAGAAGATTTTCCCTTATAGGTTTAGTAAGGATTGATAAGCCCTTATGGTATGATTTAGATAACCTAGCCTAATTTCGGGTAGAATTTAGTCTTGTATAAGTAAACTTTGGCATTATTGGGATTTAGGAGTGGGACTTGACCCATCTTAAGCTTAAACTAAATAATTCCTTAGTGACCTAGATACTTGATGAATGTCTAAGTTATGTTATTGAGATTATAATGGTTTAACCTGGTTGTCGGCTTATGCATATGGTTGATGGTTGTATGGTATGTATAATTAATTGATTATCTTGTTGTCATGATATGGATACCCTTGGAAAATTGGTGATTGCGTATATCATTTAGATACTCATGCTCATGCATCTACTTATATTATGTATTGATGATTAATGGTAAAGTATGATGGTATGTCTTACCTTACATCACTTACACTCTATTATCGTGGATCATATATGCTTATTGATTTGACTACATATGTATGTGTATATTATTGTCTTGGAGGATGTGTTAATGTGATAGTGATGCCCGGTAAATTCAAAGGTTATGTTGATGTTATGATGATGACCGGTGAATTTGGAAGAGGTAATGATAATATGATGTTGGCCGGTGAATCTAGAGGATATAATGATGTTATGATGATACCCGATTAATTCGGAGAATATAATGATGTTATGATGATACCCGATGAATCCGAAGGATATAATAATGTTATGAAGATGCTCGGTGAATCCAGAGGATATATTGATGTGATGATGATGCTCCATGAATTCAGAGTATATATTGATGGTATGATGATGCCCGGTAAATTCGAAGGATATCTTGATGTTATGATGATGTCCGGTGAATTCGGAAGAGATAATGATGATGTGATAATGTTATGTATGGTAAGTATATATGTGAATGCATGGTTGTATGTGAGGTTATTCCATGTGTGGTTAAGCCCATTTGTGTACTTGGGACATGATGTCTCCCCTTAGTAAATTATTATCCATTCTTTGTCATTAACCACTAGATAAAAGGTGTGACCCTTGTTAACTCTAATTAGTAACTAAAAGTGGATTATGCTGAGTATTGGATTAAGGCTAATTAATATATGTAATCTTATGTAGAACCTAGGGCTCACCTAGTAAATCTACTTGACTTGGGTAAATAGTTACATTATGGAATTTCGCCTAGAAAAGTGGCTTATGTGATAACTAGTTGTCTCTAATAAATGACTACAACTTGTAGGCTAGAAGCCTAGTGAACTAATTGGTGGACCATACTTAGCCAAAATATAGAAATTAGTCCTTAGGGTTGCGATATGCTAAATGATAATAGTCCTAGTATTGTATAATAAGTGGTTAAGTTGACATCTAGTATGTGATGTCGTGGTGGATTAATTGATGACTTTTATAATTAGGAGGCTAACTAGAAGATAGCTTTGTGATGGGTGAATAAATAATAGTGTTGGTAACTGTTGCTTTTCCTCATTTGATGACTAGTAAACTATTAGACTTGCAAACTAGTGGCTCATGAAAATGGAGGCTAGCTAGTATAGGCTAGATATGAAGTTTATTAATGAATTAAAAATCAAATGACTATATAACCATGTTATGGTGATATTGGCTTTGTTGTGTCAAATTGCAGTATTGATGATGATTGTAGACCTCAGTAAGAGGCCATGGTAAGAATGTACAATCCCATGGCTTTGGTAAGTTGCTTGCATAGTTGTTACTTAATATGTCGATGGATTGATCTTTTGGTGTACTCTTCGGTGGTATGGGACACTGTGATGAGTTCTTTGTTTGTTTTTCTTTAGTGTATTTCCTGGCTGATGGAACGTCGTGGTAAGTTCTTTTGCTTTATACTCTAATGATGGTAGTTGTATTGATTATGGTAATTACATGATTGTTATTGTATATATATGTGGCTTTACGCTTCCAAAATAATTGCTTATTTTGTACGAAAGTTATATTTATGCGATCTTGAGGTAAGGCTAAGGGGGTTGTCTCCACCCCATGGTGGTCTTGAGATTGCCCATCATGGCTAGGTCTGGATTTTGGTCGTGAAAAGCTTGGATTCAGAGAACGTTTCAAGGTCGCTGGGTGTCCATAAATCCATGTCGAGTCGAGTCCCTTTTATAGGTGTGTAGAGCGCCACAATTATAAGAGAGAGACTACAAGGAATTTAGGAATATTTTCCTTCCTTGTGTTCTATTTTGGGATATAAAGTTTAGCTGCTATGAAACTTATCTAACTCCTAGCTTACTTATATTTCAAATCATGCCTTCCCGAAGATATGACGGTCGTAGAAACTCTGCTGGAACCTCATTCTCACTTGGGGAAGATGTGGAGGGAACTCACCCTATTTATGGAGTGCATACCCGATATAGGGTCCCTTTCTTGAATGTACCACTCTACATGGGGCTCCTCAGTCGCCTCAGGGAAATATCTCTTATGCAGAGTTCCGTTATTCTATTCATATGCTTGCTTAGCTAGTGGTATCTCAGTCCCGCTGACCTGATCATGTTGGTTCTATTGCTAATTCATTTGAGGTCACTCGTGCTGGCCAAATTATGAGGTTGAATCGCCCAACCTTTACAATATTTAAGGTTGAGGAGTTCAGGTAGTATATATAGATAAATTTTATATATGATGTTATGTATTTAGATTAGATTAGAGTAGAGTGCTTATGTAGATGATGTGCTTTGTAGTTGTAGAGAATGATTTGAGGTTAATATCTACCAATGGCATATATGATGAGATCTGTATTTAGTGCTGGATTGTATGACTTTGCTTGAGTACTTTCCTTGCTCAGTTTGATAGATGATGCCGAAGAAGTAAATTTGTTCTCTATTGAAGTAGCACAAATTGTTATGTGAGTAAAGTGTGTGATCCGACAATATGATGACTTGATGATCACTATCCGGATTTGGGATGCAAGGCCGAAGATATACTGCAGGTATGTAGGAGGACCTAAAGAACAGAATTATGCTAGTTGGTATCTAATGAGGCAATAAGGAAATTTTTCTTAGTTGTCCCATAACTTAGTGTTAGAGTATAAAGTTGTGGTGTTGAATAATGATATGGATATATCCAGGCAGGCGGTATATGCGGTATGTGGAGGATAAGAAAAAGAAGTAGGTAAAAATGAGAAAAAGGCAAAGTAAGAAATTCAGGTATGTAGAGCAGGGTGTGAATTATCAAAACAATAGGAGAAATGGTAGGTAGTGGACTAAGAAGAAGAATTATGGAAATTCTTATTCGATAACTAGGTTTTCTTATCCTAAGCCTTTAGGTAATCATCATTTTTAGGCTAGCAGTGGTCCTAAGGAATAAGGTGCCTAGTATCTGGCCAGTGGAGCTCAGTCAGCCCCACCTTATCATCTTTGTTGTTTTTAAGGACAACTTCACCATGGTTATTTTTAGGAGGGGAGAAATTTGTGTTTTAATTGTGATTAGCCTGGTTATCTGCAACAAAATTATCTGATAGCTAAATTTTCCACTGGAGCTAATAAGGTCCCAATCGTCGCTTTCTCGGCTCCTGCACCTAAGGGTGTCACCTCAGGTCCTAGCAGTGGCTAAAATCATCTTTATGCACTTGCTACTCATTAGGAATCTGAGGCATCCCTAGATGTTGTTACTGGTATGTTACAGTTCTTGGCACATGTTGTTTATTATTTGCTTGATCTGGGTTCTACCCTATATTATGTGACCTTTTATATGGCTTTACACTTTGGTTTTGGTCCTGCAAATATTTTTGACCCTTTTTCTGTGTCTACACCGGTGGACAATTCTATTGTTGCTAGAAAAATATATAAGCATTGTGTGGTGATCATTCTTCATAGGGAGACGTTGGTGAATTTACTAAAACTTGATATGGTGGATTTTGATGTAATTTTGGGGATAGATTGGCTCAATTCGTGCTCTGCTTCTCTAGATTGTAGGACCCGAAACGTCAGTTTCCATTTTCCTAATGAACCAGTGGTCGAATAAGAGGGGATTTCCTTAGTACCTAAAGGAAAGTTTCTTTCCTATGTTAGAGCTTAAAAAATAATACCCAAAGAGTACATGTATCATCTAGTTTGGGTTAACAATTCTAACTCTGAGGGTCCCTCTTTGCAATCTATCCCTGCGGTTAATGAATATCCAAATGTCTTTCTCAATAATCTTCCTGAAATTCCTCTCAACAGGGAAATAGATTTTGGAATTGACCTTTTATCGGATACCCGTCCCATTTCATTCCTTGTTATAGAATGGCTTCAGCTGAACTAAAGGAACTAAAGGAGAATTTGAAGGATCTTCTTGATAAGGGTTTCATTTGTCCTAGTATTTCTCCATGGGGTGCTCCTGTGCTTTTCGTGCGGAAGAAAGATGGGTCTCTTCGAATGTGTATAGACTATCATTAGGTGAATAAGGTTATAGTGAAAAAGAAGTACCCTCTTCCTAGGATTGATGACCTTTTTTATCAGCTTCAGGGTGCTAAGTGTTTCTCTAAGATTGATCTCCGGGGGTTGATATTCCCAAGACTGCTTTTCGAACCCTGTATGGCCATTTTAAGTTTTTGGTTATGTCATTTGAGTTGACTAATGTTACGGATGATTTCATGTATCGTATGAATCAGGTTTTTAGGCAATTTTTAGATTTATTTGTTATAGTTTTCATTGATGACATCTTGGTGTACTCTAGGAGTGAGGAGAATCATATCAATCACCTCAAAATTATATTACAAACTTTTAAGGACCAGAAATTGTATGCAAAATTTTATAAGTGTGAATTTTGGTTAAGTGTTGTGTCCTTTTTTGGGTATGTTGTTTCTAGTGAGGGGATCAAGTTATATCCACAGAAAGTTGAGGCAATAAAGAAATGGCCTAGACCCACGACTCCAACCGACATTAGGAGCTTCTTGGGCTTGACTGGGTATTATAGGAGATCTATGAAGGATAAGTTGGTTGTTGCGCCTGTTTTGACCCTGCCCGAGGATGCTAATGGGTTTGTTGTGTATTGTGATGCATCTCGTGTGGGAATGGGCTGTGTTTTGATGTGTCGTGGTAAGGTTGTAGCCTATACTTACAGGCAGCTTAAGGTGCATGAGAGGAATTACCCAACTCATATCTAGAGGTGGTAGCTGTGGTTTTTGCATTGAATATTTGGTGCTATGTAGATATTTATTCTGACCATAAGAGCTTATAGTACGTGTTTACATAGAAGTAATTAAACCTTAGGCAGAGGCGGTGGCTTGAACTACTTAAGGATTACGACATGAGTTTGCACTATCATCCAGGTAAAGTTAATGTTGTTGCTGATGCTCTTAGAAGGTTGTCAATGGGGAGTTTATCTCACATTGAGGAGGATAAAAGAAGGTTGGTGAAGGACATTCATTGGCTGGCTTAAATTGGGAGTTCATCTCCTGGGTAATTATTCAGGAAGTGGTTAAATCATCTTTTAGTGCTGAGGTAAAAGAGAAGCAGGTTTTGGATCCCATACTTATGCAGATTAAGGATGGCGTGGGTCAGCAAAAGGTTATGGAATTCAAGATTAGGGTAGATGACATCTTGAGGTATCAATAAAGGTTGTGTGTTCCTGATGTAGATTGGTTGTGGGAAAGGATTTTGACCGAAGCTTATGAGTCCTAACAGACTATACATCCAGGTTCAACCAAGATGTATCATGACCTGAAGGAAATCTACTAGTGGAATAATATAAAGATTGATGTTAAAAATTTTGGTTCTTAGTGTATAGTTTGTTATCAAGTCAAGGTTGAGCACTTGAGATCTAGTGGCATGTCCCAAGAGATAGAGTTGCCTAAGTGGAAGTGAAAGATGATCAATATGGACTTTATTACGAGTCTTCCGGGGTCTCGTAATCAATATGATTCTATTTGGGTCGTTGTGGACAGAATGACCAAGTCTTGTCACTTTTTGCCTGTGAGGACTAACTACTTAGGAGAGAACTATGCCAAGTTGTTCATTCAGGAGATAGTTAAGTTTCATGGAGAGACGATGTCCATCATTTTAGACCAAGGTATGCAGTTTTTTTCTCACTTCTGGCATTCTTTTCAGAATTGCTTAGGTACTCAGGTGAACCTTAACACCGCTTTCTACCCTCAAACGGATGGATAATCATAGCATACTATTCAAACCTTAAAGGATATGCTAAGGTCCTGTGTGATTGATTTTAGGGAAAGTTGGGTTGACCATTTGCCTCTTATTAAGTCTGCTTATAACAACAGTTATTATTCTTGCATTCAAATGGATCCTTTTGAGGCTCTTTATGGTAGGAGGTATAGATCTCCTATTAGGTGGTTTGAGGTAGGTGAGACTTGGTTTTTTGTCCCTGACTTGGTTTACCAAGCCATGGAGAGGGTGAAATTGATTAGAGAAAGTCTTAAGACTGCTCAGAGTTACCAAAAGTCTTATGCAGATACGAGACAGAGGGAGTTGGAGTTTGAGGTTAGTGATTAG
The DNA here is from genome assembly GCA_030864225.1 of Capsicum baccatum var. pendulum. Classification (NCBI taxonomy): domain Eukaryota; kingdom Viridiplantae; phylum Streptophyta; class Magnoliopsida; order Solanales; family Solanaceae; genus Capsicum; species Capsicum baccatum. Next base: position 171,190,483 of record CM061561.1, on the reverse strand, counting down.
GTATTCTTGAAGGTTTCTCCTATGAAAGAAGTCATGATATTAGGGAAGAAGGGTAAGCTCGGTCCCCATTTGTCATGACCTAAACCAGGTCCTGGCTGTGACGGGTATCTCAAGTCCACCGAGGATCGGAGACCACCCCTTTTTTGCCTATCCAAATAGGATATAACACTCCTAGCAGCGGCTGAAATCTGAAGATATAATAAGATAAAAAGAGTAACAAACTAAAATACATCTAAGAATGTCAACTTCAATACCCAAACCACAGTAACATTCACAAGTCCTCTATAAATTTGAAAATAGTCTAAGTCAGGACATGCCCCCGACCTTGACAATGACAATGCCAATGATAATGTTAATGTGAACTCTTTAAGTCTAGTTTATGAAAGGAAACTGATGGAATTATCAAGTCTTTCAAAAAATGAAAGCTCACCACTTCACTGCAAAGCATCGATGATCCGAGCCGATCCACCTAGCACTGTGTAGGAAAAGTAGGATTGCATTCGGACCCTATATCGCATAGGATACAACATTCGAAGATGGTTAGTAGGTTATGCACAAGCATATAACTCAGAGATAAGGATATAGTAATGACAATTTAAAAATCCAGTTCAACTCAATGTACATGTTTATGTACATGTTCATGTACATGCGTGTATACATATATACTTACATAAAATGCTCGTCTAGGGAACAAGGCATAGCATGCACTTTAAAAGTTTAGCATGGATTGTGTAGCTTAACTGTCATATATCAATACCCACGGGCTATATAGGTCCCAGCTCTCACCCCCTGGTCGGGACCAGTGCATGTAGCCTCACGAACCGGCTAACAATCTTATATACATACACGGGGGATTCGAACCTCCCAATTGCATACTAAGGTGAATTAAGCACCCGATTATTTCATGTCATATGGGGGGACTCAAACCTCCCAATCATATAATAAGGCGGACTCGAATCACCCGGTCATAAGCAAGGGACTCAAACCCCAAACCATTTAGAACCCCACGCCGGCAAATGAGATTTCCAGTTTTGGTCACTCGGGACCGCCATTTTCACGACCTAGCTATACAACCCTCTTTTAAGCACTATTAAAACATTTATTACACATTTCCATCCATTGAACAATAATACATATTTAGGTGTACATTATTGGTATTGTCGTACCAACTACACTGGCAAGGTAACATTAACATGCCATTTGAATTCCATTAACTTGGGAGAACAACTCCTTTTTGTTCATTAATACAAATCATCATGTTTTAATAACGTCTTTACATTAAGCAATTTTTCTGAAAGTAGTTCCATGCAATTTTAAACATACTCAAAATCACTTCCGCAAAATTGGGTTGGGGTTATTACCAATTTAAATATCAATATTCACAAAATCTGGGGAAATCACAATCCCATAGTTTATTCACCATACCCATGTATCAAATTGATTTCGAAAGCACCGTTTAAAACATTAATAATGCATATGTAAACATAAAACATCACATAAACAACAATCATTCAAAACCCTCAACCTATGTTTCAAAACCAACATCAAAACCACATGGAGAACTATTTAAAATAGATGCTTTCGCAAAGTAATAGTTGGGGAAGAGTAACATACCTAAAATATCAAGTGTTATGGAGAAAATTTGCCCTTGGGAGCTCTAATTGATCAACTTCTTAGAAACCCTAAATATCTTAACCTTAGAGAATTAAGAGTGATTGAGAATTTATATCAATTTATTTTAGAGTGGTAATGACACCCTAAAGGGGTTTTAAGTCATGGGTAATGATTTGGGGAAAAGGGGAAATGGCCAAAGTGTCCTTAATTAAAAGATAAAAAATTTCCATCAGTGACTACGAGTCACTATACGACTTGTAAGGACACTTTATGGCTCGTCACTAAGAGTCGTAGTCAAAACAATAGCTGAAGGACCCTTCTTTGGTGATTCTATGATTCACACCATACGACTCTTCAGGTGACCCTACGACTCATAGAGTCCAAGTCATAGTAAAGATAGAAACATTTAGGGCACATATTGGTTTGGCTACGAATGGGCATGCGTGACTCGTTTAGAGTCTTTACGACTCGTTTGGAGACACTAATAATCAATAAATTAGCTTAGGCTACTTTTATCGGACACCCTACAATTAGAGTCCTATGACCTACAATGACACGTTACGACTCGTAGGGTGAGTCGTAGCCAGGACAGTGAATTTAAAACTTGAAATTTTATGGTGACCGACACCTGGAGTGTCACATTCCCCCCACTTAGGATCATTTGTCCTCGAATGATGGGTCAAGGCATCCATTAGCATGATTTAATGCAGAAACACACCCAGACTTACCTTTACTAAAAAAAAAAAAAGATGCTAAGATTAACGCATACCTTAACCATGAGTATCTGGAACGAGGGATAAGAATGGGTATTTGTACCTCACGTCCTCTCTAATTTCCCAAGAAGTTTCCTCCGCCCCAAATAAAGCATATAGTAACCCATACATATAACTGCATATTCCTTCCATGTTAAAATCTAATCTAGAGTTAAAGGTGCTAGCGCAAACTATGGGACCCTATACTTTATTCTTCTCCAATAATACTGCCCCAAATTTTCTTACTCTTGCAAGTGTTTCACCATATCTCCCTTCTTAACTATTTCCCATAACGAAAGTTTATCTTATTCTTTCATATTCATCTATGGCCTTATCCTGAGTAACCACCCCTAAATTTTTCACATAAAAGAACGTCCACGCCCCTATCTATAGCACTTCTACACTTCCATAGCCACTAATATACTACCAAAAGGGGGGCCACTTCAGAACTAGAGTACAAACCCAAGGATGGAAGGGTTACTTATTAATTATAACTCCCATCATTCATTTTACTCAAACTGAAACCTGTAAAATGAGACACGGGACACTAAGCATGAAACACTTCGTAGAATCCACATAGATCATAAGTAAAGGGTTATTTTAGTATCATCATAACCTAGACTGAGTTTTTCAGACTGGGCACATCGTGAAACATGAGTGTATACATCATGGGTCATATAGCATAAAGCTAAGATTTGTATATTCAAGAAGTAGGACAAGTTTTTCGGCTTTCTAAGGACTGCGAATGGCCACGATTTTGCATATATAGGGTCACTTTGGACTGGGACATGACGTAAAATTAATCAATAACAAATAGAACATATAGTTCCTTTGAACCAAGCATAAAGTAAGACATGGGTTTATGGGCGTAAGATGCTTAGAGAACTCGGAATTTAGGGATAGGCATACTTAGAATACGCAAGACACTGGTAGAATGCCCTCCTAACCAAAATAGGAGGGAATCGCTAAAGTAGGAGTAGATTTACCATGACTCTTCCCTGAAATTCTCGATCATGAGTAAATTTTAAGTTCATCCTTAGTTCACCATCTCCCCTTGATAATTGTAATATGAAACACTTCGGGAAACTCACAAACCACAAGGACTAATTGCAATGAAGGACCTCTGAATTAGAATCTTTAACTCGGACCAAATGATAAAGAAACCCCTTGGAAATTAACTTTCAAGCTCTAAGATAAGGAATGACCCTTCCTTTAGGCACTAAGGAACTACCTTCCCCCTCAATCACTAGTTTATTCGAGAATTGGAAATTGACCCTTCGGGTCCTACAGTCAAGAGACACATAGCACGAGTGCTACTAATCCATCCCTAAAATCATATCAAAGTATAACATGTCAAAATCTATCAGATCCACTAATGTATCCCTATAATGGATAGATACCACACAACCCCTACAGACTCTTCTAGCTATATTAGAGTCACCCATTGGGGTAGACATAGAAAAAGGACCCAAAATATACTCAGGACCAAAACCAAAATGAATAGCCACATAAGGGGCCACATAAAAAAGGGTAGAACCCAAATCAAGCAGATAATATACACCATGAGAGAAGATAGGTAACATACTAATAATAGAATTAGGAGATGCATCAGATTCCTAATAGGTGGCAAGAGCATAATGGTTATTTCAGCTAGTGACAATACCAGAAGTATCACCCTTTGGTGAGAAAATTGACAAACTACCAATAAGGATCTTATTAGCTTGAGTAGCAACACTAGCGAAAAGACAGTGTCTCCACATATGACCAGGCTGACCACAGTTAAAGCAGAAGTTCCTCTCTTTATTGCAATAATAATGGTGAAGTTGTCCACAAAGTTTACAAGGAGGATAAGGTGGGGTTGATTGAGCTCTACTGGCCCGAAGCTGGGATACTTGTGCCTCAAACCCACACTGTTGGTTTAAAGCAACTATCACTAGAAGTCTTAGGATATGGAGCAATAACAGCTGGATGAGAACTCCCCCAAACCTCTTCTTAGACCTCTATTTTCCATGCCTACCATTATTTTTCTAGCCTCTACCCTGCTCTGGATATCTGAACTTCTCATTATGAATTTCTTCTATATTTTCTTGACTCTTTTCTTAATTAACAAAACCAGACCGATGGGACAAAGAGGCTAGTATTTGGGTTAATAGATGAATAGAGCCAGTATTAGATACCTCACTCTGAGGCGCCAGTACAGGAGTATTATCAGCCCAAGAATCCCAAGAAGGACTAGAGAGAACTGGTGGAATTCTATGGGGGCAATTAGAAGTAGGGATCCTAGACTGGGTCTACACCCTATAAGTAGAATGAGTTTCGTCTGTATTGTCCTCAGGTGGGAAAAAACGTTTTCATGGGCATCAGATCTTCGGGGAGGCATGATCCAAAAATATGAACCATGAAATTAGAGAAGATTTCAACACCCTAGACTCCACAGCCCGAAAGTAGAATAACAAGAAAGAAAAACATTCCTAAATGTCTCATAGCCTCTTCCTTATAAGTATGGCACGCTACACACCCACAAAAGAGACTCTAATTTACATGAATTTGTAGACACCTACTGAAACCAAACCTAGTCTCAGATACCATCTTGTCATGACCCAAACCAGGGCTTGGTTGTGATGGGTATCTCAAGTCCACCGAAGACCAGAGACAACCTTTTTTTGCCTAGCCAAATAGGATATAACGCTCCTAGCAGTGACTAAAATCTAAAAATATAACAAGATAAAAAGAGAAATAAACTCAAAGACATCTAAAAATGTCAACATCAATACCCAAACCACAGTAACAACCTTAAGGCCTCTATAAATTTGAAAACAATCGAAGTCGGGATACGCCCCGGACCCTAACAATGATAATATTAATATGAACTCTTTAATTATAGTTTATGAAAGGAAACTGATGGAATAATCAAGTTCTCCAAAAAAAGCTTACCACTTCACCGCAAACAATCAACGAACTGAGCTGATCCACCTAGAACTGCACAGGAAAAGTAGGATTACCTTCAGACCCTGTATCACATGGGGATACAACATCTGGAGATATTAGTGGGTTGGGAACTAGCATAATACTTAGGGATAAGGATAAAGTAATGAAGATTCAAAGATCCAATTCAACTCAATGTACATGTTCACATACATGTGTAGATACATATATACTTATATAAAATATTAGGGTAGGGAATAAGGCTTAGAATGCACTTTACAACTTTAGCATAGATTATGTAGCTTAACCATCATATATCAGTACCCATGGGCGGGCTACATAGGCTCCATCTCTTACCCCCTGGTCGGGCCCTAATGCATGTAGCCACACAAACTGGAAAACAATCTTATATAAATGCATGAAGAACTCGAGCCTCCCAACCATATACTAAGGTGACTTAAGGACCCGATCATATAATGTATTATGGGGGACTCAAACCTCCCAATCATAGCATAAGGTGGACTCGAACCACCCGATCATAAGAAAGAGGAATCAAACTCCAGGCCATTTATACCCCTGCACCAGCAAATACGGTTTCTAGTTTTGGTCCCTCAGTACCTCCACTTACACGACCAACTACACAACCCTATTTTAAGCCTTATTAAAATATTTATCACATATTCCAATTCATTGAACCATAATACATATTTAGGAATACACTATTGGTATTGTCATACCAACAATACTTGTAAGGTAACATTAACATACCATTTGAATTCCATTAACTCGGGAGTACAACTACCTTTGTTCATTAATACAAACTGCCATGTTTCAATAACCTCTTTACATCATGCAATTATTCCAAAGTAGTTCCATGCAATTTTACTCGTACTCAAAACCACTTCCATAAAATTGGGTTAGGGTTATTACCAATTCAATTGTCAATATTGATAAAATTTAGGAAAATCACATTCCCCTAGTTTATTCACCATAGCCATGCATCAAATTGATTTCAAAACCACCATTTAAAACATAAACACCACATATGTAAACATGAAACATCACATAAACAACAATCATTCAAAACCCCCAACTCATGTTCCAAAACCAACATCAAAATCAGATAGAGAACTATTTAAACCACATGCTTTCATAAAGTAATAGTTGGGAAAGAGTAATATGCATGAAATATCAAAAGTTATGGAGAGAATTTACCCTTAGGAGCTCTAATAGATAAACTTTTTTGAAACCCTAAGTATCCCGACTATGGAGAATTAAGAGTGATTGAAAAGTTAATTCAATTTATTTTAGAGTGATAATGACACCCTAAAGGGGTTTTAAGTCATGGGTCATGATTTGGGGAAAAGGGAAAATGTCCAAAGTGACCTTAATTAAAGGCTAAAAAATTATCACTATTGACTATGAGTCACTATACGACTTATAAGGACACATTACGGCTTGTCACCATGAGTAGTAGTCAAGATAATATCTGAAGGACCCTTCTCTGGTGACTCTAGAATTCATACCATATGACTCGTCAAGTGACCCTATGACTCATAGGGTCCAAGTCTTAGTCAAGATAGAAACACTTAGGGTACATATTATTTTGGCTACAGATGGGACTATACGACTCGTTTAGAGTCTTTATGACTAGTTAGTAGTCACTCATAATTAGGACAGTAGCTTAGGCTACCTTTACTACACACCGTACGATAGAATCCCTATGAATTATAATGACATATTATGGTTCATAGGGTGTGTCATAGTCAGGACAGTAGTTTAAAACTCAAAATTTTGTGGTGGCCAACAACTGGGATGTCACATCATTACATTGGTCCAAATTTTAACAAAAATTGGGAATGTCGCTTACGAATTGGATCTACCAATGAATTTAGCTTCTATTAATCCTATTTTCCACATGTCTATGCTAAAAAAGTGTATGGGTGATCCTTCTTTGATAGTTCCTATTAAGGATGTTGGATGTGAAAGATTCTTTATCTTATGAGTAGTCCTAGTTTAGATATTGGATAGGAAAGTTCTTAGATTAAGGATAAAAGATATAGCTTCGATGAAGATCCTTTGGACAAATCAGAAGGTGGAAGAAGCTACATGGGAAGCTAAGGAAGATATGAAAGACAAGTACCCGTTCTTATTCTCCGTGTTAGATAAAAATGCTTAAGGTATGATTTTATTTTTTTTCTCTTGGCGTATTCCATATTTGTCTGTGACTTTGACTATATTCTTGCTATTGTCGTGCTAATAATATCTTAACTCCTCATTCAGGGATGAATGATCCCAAGGGAGGATAATATAAGACCCAAAAAAAATTTCATCAAATTTATTTTTGGCCCACTCATGTGCGTAATGTCAATTCTTGACTTGAATTGTGATTAGGGGTGTTAAAAGGGTGTTTTGGTAGAGTTTCAGAATTTTTGAAAGGGGTTTGGGGCTATTTTGGGACCCCCAAGGTAGTAAGCCTCTGTGATAGTAGCGTTCCACACTACTTAGCTTCTACGATAAGGGCATGGCAAGAAGTCTAAGCTCCACAATAGTGGAATGCCACACCGCTATGTATTTTTTGTTTTGTTTTTGTTTTTTTTTCACTTGGGGTGAGGGTGTAATGACTCGAAACTACCCCTTAGTCGTCACACGGTGCTTAGGACCATACGTGATCCCAAGATAACCTTTGTACTGGCATAAATCATGAGCAACTAAATAAAATACATAAATCTGGATGAAATAAGCGGAAGATCAATCTTTTCTAAATCTGATCAATAAAAAGCTATATAAAAAATGATTACTGGAATCAAATACATTAGTTCTATTAACAGTATATGAAGCCTCTATTATACTGACTATAGGTAGCTGGGATACGAATCCAACTACCACTAATCAATACATATAAGTAAGAAAATAAAGTACATAAATAACATCTAACTGAAGTCCCCAAAGTAGGATGACTCATCATCTGCTGGCCGGAATTTGCAACTGTATGATTGTGATATATGGACTACAACTGAAGTGGTACATATATTATTAAAATATGCAGAACATAGACATATATGTGGATTAGTAATTTTGGAATGTACTAAGCATATGGGGGTAAATGCATAAGTAAAATAATAATGCAATATTCAAACACACTTTCAAAAACTGCATACTAAGTATAAGTGACTCACCTTGGCTTGAATAGTCAAAACTATCTAATCATAAATCATGAGTAGTAAAGCATAAAAGTAGTTCTTGTGAGCCACCACACTTAGTTCTAAAAAATTGTAGTCTTATTCTATTTCCAATCATGCAGGCTAAGTGAAAAGAGCTCACTTTTATCATTTGAAAACAAAAAGCTGAAATTTGATAACTGATGTCTTATGTAGGACAATATCTGAGTAAATTTGTGAGCCTTTACGCTTAGTTTTTTTAAAAATATTTTATTATTCTGTTTTGTTAGGAAGGTTTTTCTAACCGACATAAATCATGTAAGCTATTATGGAGTCCAACGTCTCTTACCCACGTTGGTAGAGTTGTTCTACCCTTGCCATTAGAATAGAACCTAGCTAGAGTGATCACTATACTGAACCCACTAGGGGTATTAAAACCTACGGTAGCATGTAGTTCTAGGACATGAGACCTTGGAATCATACCTAGCTAGGTTCTAAATACTAATCCCTTTAATCTGTATGCTCATTCTGTAGGAAATCCACCTTAAAACTAGCATAATAGTTTGTAAAGAAAACCAGTTATGCGTCTATCTGTTTTAAACTGTAATCAAAACTAACTGTGTGGATTCCATATCTTAGCTGAGGATCAAAAGATCAAAATCTTTCTTAAAATCTATATATACACTAATCATAGGGTGCTTAAAAGCATAATCTTCTTGAAATATCAATACTAAAACTTAGGGCGTAAAACCCATGCTTTAAACTTAAATAAAATTCATAGCAAAACATCATGCTCAATATAATTCTTGAAATACTTCAACAATATCATGCTTAAACTCAATTGAAAATCTATAATCAATGTCTCAAATCATACTCATGGTGTTCAAATCATAAAAGAGAATTCTTTAAATCAAGACAAATATGGACTTTCATGTTTCAATCACTTTATAAATCTAAAACTCAAAACAAGATACTTTGGGTATGAACTCTAATTGCAATTCATGTAAATTAATATTTAAAAAGTTTTAGTCACAAGGATGAAAGGAGTATCCTTGTTCATAACCCAACATACCTTATTATGCTTGATTTGATGTAAAAGCTTGACTTTGAAGCCCTGGGAATGTTCTTGAATGCTTTTCTTGAACTTATTGGATTAGGAACCCTAAATTCTAGTTTTTCTTGAAGACGAGGTGACAAAATTGATGATATTGAAGAGGATTGATTAGGGTTTGTTCTTGAGAGTAAAATAGGAGAATGAGGGCAAATAATTCCCTAGTGGATGCTTAAAATCATATTTTTACGACCAGGGTTGATATGGGAAAAAACAAGGCTGCCCCTTGGAATTTAAAAGTTTTAGCAGAAATCCTAATTTTGAGGCTTAATGCTGAGCGGTATTGGTTCCACCACTATAGGCACCGCCGAGCGGTGTAATCGCGGTGACCAACTGTTTCACACGAAAATTGCTATAAATTTTCACTCGAGTATCGGATTAAAGCAAAATTGGTATCGTTGAAAAGCTGATTCAATTACCTACAATTTGGTGGGTATTTAGCTGAAAAATTATACATACATTAAAAGTTATACAATTTCAAAGTTGACCCTTGTAGAATCTAACACCAAACTCTGGATGAATCTAAGGTTCTTAGCTCAACTTTGTTCTAAGTAAATTCAATGAACATCTTTCACTTTGATAGCACTTCATAAACTAGGGTAGTGATCATCACACATGTTTTAACATAAAAATCATGAGATTAACGTTTATACACATAGGAACTACGGTTCGAATTCTAGCATGAAAATACGGTGTGTTACTTTATCTCCCCCTTGGAATCATTTGTCCTCGAATGATGGATAGGAACTTGTTAAAGCCTTAGAGGCACGGAATAACGTAGACATGATATGTTTTCCAAAAAAGGATATAACTGAGCTGAAACAATAAAACTTCTATCATGAAACCAATTTTTGAGCTGACTTGCATTTACTTACTATAAGGAGATGATTCACGCTGATAATTTAGAATCCACTTGAATTATTCATGATACAATCATACATATAGAACTATGAAGTTATAAGTTATGCAAGCAGGAATCATGAGACAATGAGACTAAGATCATACAATGAGTATTACGCTGTCTGAGCTGTAATTCTTGGAAAACTAAGATCATTCACAGAATATTTGTAAACTGAATCATGACTAAATATCTGAATCTAAAACTGATGCATGGTGCATGAATTGAGTTGAATTCACAATTTCCATGAATGCGTACATTTTACCTCATGGAATGGACTTACTAGAGAAACTTTGGGTAGTAAGACTAGATGGAAAGTTAGATATCTATAGGAGCTTATCTGTTTGATTGCTAAACTGGATCACATGCTATATGAACTAGACCATACTGACTGCACATACTTAAATGGAGTATTTTTCCAACACTCTTCTAAGAAATTCTAATAATATGGCATGATCTGAACAAGACAAATAAATCACAAGCTAGGATAGAATTACTAGGACTTAGGCAATGAAACTTCTTACTTTGAATCTTAGCATCACTTCTCAAATACTCCCTCAACTATACTATTCCCTTTAATTACCATACTCATTTGATCCAACTTAAAATTTTCACATGGGCATTGATAACTCCATTTACTAAAGTATAAACTAAACTAAATTCTCTCCTCATGATCAAGCCTAACTTGAAATCACAAGATACACTCGCTACACTATAATGCTAGTCTAAACCACATTATTCAATCTTTTATGTCTCTCCCAAAGCTCACACCCCAATGATAACATGCCTTACCACTTCAGTGACTAACTTTGAACTCTTACTATGGATTCACTAGTGCATATTGCATTCCCCAACTTACATCCCAACATGACATTTAATCCTATTGTTATAACCACACGTGAACAAGGAAAACACCCATAAAGGCATCTTTCTCATATTATCTATACCTTTATTAATAACTATTTTCTTACACTATTCTTAAGAAAACAAACCAGAATTCTCAACTAACTATGATATATTCCAAAGATTTACTTTAATATTTCTTCATCCTCTAGCCTTAGATAGAAGAATATAAATAATCTTTATTAATGAGGGTCATCAACTCCCTCTTATCTAAACCATTGCTTATCCATTAGCATCACCACTATCTTAACATAGGAAGAGGTCACTGTAGGGCTATTGCATAAGCATCTAAAACATGAAGGAATACCATACATAAGTTAGAGACTTAACTGAGGCCTGAGGAATAGAATGTCAAAGGTATAGATTCATTAAGGAGATCTTAACTAGGGACGTACATAATATAAATCTAAATTTCTCTAGTATCATAAGTTTTTGAGAACTGATCATACTCTAAAACATGAGTTCATATTTATCATAAGCTATTCAATATAAGACTAGAGTTCATAAATTTATGAGGGATAACTCGAATCATGGAGTGAAGTTGTTACTTACTTACTGGAAGTTGAGAATGAACTTGAATACGCATGAAGTGTATAAGCAATGGCCTTTGGCATAGATCTCTCGTGCAAGATATGAATTTGGTGTGATAATGACTAAAATTCAAGGAATACTCTACAGGAAGAAGGGGTCACTATCTCATCACAACTCTTATTGACATGTATCACAATCTAATTCTCAAAACTTAATTTGGTTCTTCACTCTACCATCTCCCCCTTAGATCAAAACTAACATTCTAAGCTTATGGGTATATTCCGTATCCTCGAGACTGAGCCATAATTTCTTTGCTCTAACGGTCTACACATAAATGCTAAACTCACAAGGATAAAATATATTTTGAACTTACTGACTTTATTATTGGACACCTTCATAGTACATACCACCCTTAACTCCCTTTAGCTTCAATAGTCATCATCATAGACTTACACTCTATTAACTCAACAAATATATCCGCCTTACTGAAACACATAAACCACTTCTTTTCCTTCATAGTCTACGAATATCATACCTACAAACTTATACTTTCCCTAAACTATAAGAATCAAATTCTTACTTAAAAGATTTACCACCAACTATCCCTAACTCCTCAACTTAGCTATTAGGAACGCGCTGCATTATATAGCTAGCCTTCTTCCACTTAACCACTCAAGGGTACTATTAACAACACATAACATATAATAACCCTCGAAAATAATTCAGCCACATATCATCTTGGGCACCCTCTACATTATACTGATAACATCATACTAAATTATGAATAAATGAACTTAAATTCTTGCATACACTGTTCAAGCATACTAGATCACTTCCATACAACTAGCCACACTAACCAAGAAATTATTATTTCCACCCTGATGATCATCTACTATTCAAAATTAGTGTCTAATGCTAGTCAAGATTAACAACCCAATCTCACATACTACTCTCACTTGGAAGCTATAAAATAAAGCATCAAGAAACACTAGTCCACTAAAACTTCATAACAACAATAATCGGTCATAATCATGTAATATATCTTATTAAAATATGTTAGTACATCCTCCTTCTACACATTATGACTATTTACCCATCTATACACCTAAATTACTTTCATAGCTCTATAAGTTTCAACTAACTCCTTCTCTAGCTTCCACTAGCTAACACACAAAAACATATCACCTGAATACAAACTCGATAGTATGCATAAGATTATCTCTATATTTTCTATCAATCATCATGCTCACTTTTCTTGTCACTACACTTCTATACCCATACTTCCAACTGTAGAAAGGTTCTACTACTTATGAATCATAACACTCTAGGTTCACACTATCTTCCATGAGCGCTATCTATATAGAAGGATTAATGAGAAGTCTGAATACATATCTTACTCTATCTTAACTGGACAAATCATAAGGATGAGAACATAAATATCATCTTGAGAAACTTAAAACACACTAGTGGGCTCCTCTCAAGCCCCTTGTATGACTTCTGAAGTACTGATAGTAAGTTTGAGAGCATCATCTTAAGAGAAATTGGAACTTGCTAATCATGTTTTCTCAAGAATATAACATAGATGGATAATTATGGAGTAACACATGAATCAAAAGAAGCTCCTAAGAGAAAAACTTTATAGTATGACCTAAAGCAAGAAGAAGAAAAACATTTCTTAAATGTCCTGTAGCCTCTCAAAGAAAAGTATAAACTTCTTTGTACCATTTTGTAAGACTCTACTAGACACGGATTCATAGACACCTTAGGAAACTTGAACTCTGTGCTCTATTACAAAGTTTGTAATGACACGAGACTACCCCTAGTCGTCACACGGTGCTTAGGACATACGTGATCCCAAGCTAACCCTTGTTCTAGCATAAATCATGAGGAACAAACTAAAATACATAAATCTAAATAAAATAAGTGAAAGATAAATATTTTCTAAATCTAATCAATACAAAGCTATATAAAAAAATGATTATAACTCTACTTATACAAAATAAAACTGGAATCAAATACATTAGTTCTACTGATAGTCTATGAAGCCTCTACTATACTGACTATAGGTAGCTGGGATGCGAATCCAACTACTACTAATCAATACATATAAGTAAGAAAATACAGTACATAAATAACATCTAGTTGAAGTCCCTAAAGTAGGAGGACTAATCATCTGCTTGCTAGAATCTGCAACTGTCTGATCGTGATATATGGACTACAACTGAACTAGTACCTCCATTATTAGAAATATAGCACATAGACGTATATGTGAATCAGTAATTTTGGAATATACTGAGCATGTGGGGGTGAATGCATAATTAAATCAATAATGCAATATTCAAATGCACATTCAAAAACTTCATGCTAAGTGTAAGTGACTCACTTTGGCTTGAATAATCAAAACTATCTAATCATAAATCATGAGTAGTAAAGCATAAAAGTAATTATTGTGATCCAACATACTTAGTTCTAAAAAGTTGTACTGTTATTCTGTTTCAAATCATGCAGGCTAAGTGAAAAGAGCTCATCTATATCATCTAAAAACTAAAAGCTAAAATTTGCTAACTGATGTCTTATTAGGACAATATCTGAGTAAATTTGTGAGCCTTTACACTTGGTTTTTAAAAACTATTTTGTTATTCTTTTCTGTTAGGGAGGTTCTTCTAACTGACATAAACCATGTGAGCTATCATAGAGTCCAACGTCTCTTACCCACATTGGTAGAGTTGTTCTACCCTTGCCATTAAAATAGAACCTAGCTAGAGTAATCACTATACTGAACCCACTAAAGGTATCAAAAACTATGATAGTACATAGTTCTGTGGCATAAGACCTTGGAATTATACCCAACTCGGTGCTAAATACTACTTTCTTTAATCTGTATGATCATTTTGTAGGAAATCCACCTTAAAACTAGCATAATGGTTTATAATGCAAACCAGTTATGTGTCTGTCTATCTTAAACTGTAATTAAAACTAACTGTGTGGATTCCATATCTTAGCTGAGGATCAAAAGATCAAAATCTTTCTTAAAATCTATATATACACTAATCATAGGGTGCTTAAAAGCATAATCTTCTTGAAATATCAATACTAAAACTTAGGGCGCAAAACTCATGCTTTAAACTTATGTAAAATTCAAAACATCATGCTCAATATACTTCAGAAAATACTTCTACAATATCATGCTTAAGATCAATTGGAAATCTGTAATCAATGTCTCAAATCATACTCATGGTGTTCAAATCATAAAAGAGAATTCTTTAAATCAAGACAAATATGGACTTTCATGTTTCAATCACTTTATAAATCTAAAACTCAAAACAAGATACTTTGGGTATAAATCCTAATTGCAATTCATGTAAATTAATCTTTAAAATCTAGTTTTGGGCACAAAGATGAAAAAAGCATCCTTGTTCATAACCTCACATACCTTATTATGCCTGATTTGATGTAAAAGCTTGACTTTAAAGCCCTCAAAATGTTCTTGAATACTTTTCTTGAACTTCTTGGATTAGGAACCCTAAATTCTGGGTTTTTTCTTGAAGAAGAGGTGATGGAATGGATGATCTTGAAGAGGATTGATTAGGGTTTGTTCTTGAGAGTAAAATAGTAGAATTAGGGTAAATAATTTCCTAATAGATTCTTAAAATCATGTTTTTACGACTTGGGTGTAGATGGGAAAAGACAAGACTGCCCCTCAAAATTCAAAGTTTTAGCAGAAATCCTAATTTTGAGGCTTACCATTGAGCGGTATTGGTTCCACCTCTATAGGCACCGCCGAGTAGTGTAATAGAGGTGATCTACTATTTCACATAAATAGTGCTATAACTTTTCACTCGAGTATCAGATTAAAGCAAAATTAGTATTGTTGAAAAGCTGATTCAATTACCTACAATTTGGTGGGTATTTAGCTGAAAAATTCTACATACATTAAAAGTTATACACTTTCAAAGTTGACCCTTGTAGAATCTAACACCAAACTCTAGACGAATCTAAGGTTCTTAGCTCAACTTTGTTCTAAGTAAATTCTATGAACATCTTTCACTTTGAGAGCACTTGAAAAACTAGGGTAATGATCATGACATACGTATTAACATTCAAATCATGAGATTAACATTTATAGACATAGGAACGATGGTTCAAATTCTAGCATAAAAATACGGGGTGTTATTGAGGGGTTTTTGGTTCCTTTATGAATTTATAACATCAAAGTGGCCCTTTTTCTTCAGTTTTCAAAGATCAAACATCCTTCTTTTCATATTTAACTCTCAACCCAAGACATCTCAAGGATTTTATGGACAATTCATCATTCAAGCTCAAAATTTCAATTTCTCTTCAAATTCTTTTGTATTTTAGGGATGTTTCTCATTCCTTAACTTGAATATTATACTGTGGTACTTATTTAATTAATATTCATATGTTTTAATTGATGTGTTTGAAATTAGGTTGATGTGTTTTTATTATTATTACTTGAATTTCTTTTCCCATGTTTTAAAGGGATTATTCGTGCTTTAATTGATGGCTTTTGGGAGTGGATTGGGGCATTATGATATTAATTGAAATAAGTGACATGGTTTTCCCCAAATTGATGGATTTTTGGCTTGGCAATGGCATTAACCTCAACCCACATTGTAAATTTATTTTTGAATATGGAATTTGCATAATTAACTTGTCTTTTGAACCTATTGCATTGAATTAAAGCATACATAGATAAATATAGTTTTGGAAAGCCCTTGGTGGCTATCTTTTTGGATTTTAAATGGAACTTTGGAGTCTAATGGCTACATACATGGGTTTGGCATAATTGATTTAGTTTGCAAACATATAGGTATGATGATTAACCATGTTGGAAAATTCCTTAATAAAGACTCCTTGATTAATAGTTGGGTTTATGTGTAAAATTATTTTAATTTGGGCTTAAAGAGAATTGTGTAGCTCACACTGAAGGTGTAGTCCCATGGGGACTAACAATGGAAACAATATTTGCCCATGTTGGGGGTCTATATGACCATGTGTGTGGATAAATATTGTATTTTGGATGGCTATCGCCTTGGTATCTTTAGCCTTCTTTGATTTCCTCGATATGTATAGCTAACTCACACTAAGGCCCATCCGGCAGAGAGAGTACATATAGCCCGTGGATGCCTTTAGGATAGAGTGAGCTACATTATTCAGGCTAATGGTTTAAAATCTCATGTTCATGACCCTTGTACCTACCCCGACATCCTATAAATGTATATAAAAATATTGTGCATATAGTTTTAACTAGTTTTTGGTAACGACGCTACTTTATCCCTTTCCCCTGAGTTACATTCCAGTGTTCGCTTCATTGACCATTGTCGGATGTTGCATCATTTCATGATGTAGGTTTAGAGGACTTTTCTATTGCTCCTGTGTAGCGTTAGGTGATTTAGTACGTCTGTTGGTCTGCTGTGAAGTGGTGAGCCTCTATTCTCCAAAAGGCCTGCTCATTTCCTTGTTCTTTATTATTGGTCGTAGTACTTTTTGGATTTTTTTCCATAGTTTGGGGAATGTACCGACTTAGTTGGTATTCTTGGTTCAAAAACTTTCGTGGACAGGAGTAGGATAATGTTGATGTCTTAGTTTTACTCTTACAATCTCTTTTGGTATTATTTATCTGTAATTGGTTTGCTTGGCTTTCACTTTTTATATTTATGTTCTATTAAGGTAAGGCTATGAGGGTTGTCTTCGACCCATGGTAGGCTTGAGATTGCCCATCATGGCCAGGCCTGGGTTTGGATCATGACAATATTAATCTGGTGCCTTCTCAAGATTTTTGGATTGTTCATGTGTAGATTATGGAGAGAGAATACCTCCTTCATAGATTGATCCAAGCAAATCAGAAAGAAGGCAGATGAAAATGAGGCATGGAGTCAGGGATTATTTCTAACAAGGAAAAATAAGTGCATCAATATGTAAGATGATTGGCTTTAAAAGAATTACATGTTCGGATCAAAATGCCTCATAATTATTGTAATAGAGAATAGTATTGTTGTTGGTTTGATTATGAACTTGATAATTTTAAATTAAACGAACTTGATAATTTTAAATTATTTTAGTTGGTAATATATGTTATTTATTATATAATATATATTTTCATTTATGATCCAACAACTATTGAACAAGAGAAAAACAAAAAGTTATAATTAATTTGTGCATCATTGAAAAAGGGTATAAGAAATTTAACAAATACAACATAATACTAAAATATTTTCAGCAGATGACCTATTTATCGCAGCAGATGAGTCATCTATTGGAAGAAATCAAATAACTAGCAAAACCCGTTTTGATTTCTTCGAACATATGACCCATCTGTTGAAATAGATACCTATATATGTTTGATAATTTCCAATAGAAAAGTCATCTATTGCAACAGGTTAGTCATCTATTTGAAAATTTCATACCTCTTGAAGACCTTTTTTGATCACTTACAACAGATAATCATCTTTGCAATAGATGGGTCATCTGTTGGAAGAGATCATACCTCTTGAAGACTTATTTCGAACTCTTCCAACAAATGGCCCATCTTTTGAAATAGATAGGTCATGTATTAGAAGAAATTAAATCTATTGAAGACCTAATTTAATTTTTTCCAATAGGTTAGAATCTATTGTAATAGATGAGTCATCTATTAGAACAAATCAAATAACTAACAAGGGCCTGTTTTGATTTCTTCTAACACATTGGTCATCTATTGCAACAAATGGATTATCTGCTGAAAGGAATCAAACAACTAGCAAGACCTGTTTTGATTTCTTCCAATAGGTTAGTCATCTGTTGCAACAGATGTCTATATCTATTTGATTATTTTCAATAGAGGAGTCAATTGTTGCAACATGTTAGTCATTTATTGCAAAATATATCTATATCTGTTTGACTAATTTGATGTGAAATGATTCATATTAAATCATGATTAATAATAAATAAATTGATTTAACTATATTTATCTTTCAATTAGTAAGTTTAATTTTAATTTTAATTAATTTCCTAGTAATTACATGTTCAATTAAGTGCATTCACCCTAAATAGAATGATCAATTGACTAATTTGATGTGAAATATTCATATTAAAAAATTATTAGTAATAAATAAATTGATTTAAACATAGTTATCTTTTAATAAATAAGTTCAATTACAATTGTAATAAACTGACTAATTTGATCAACTAAGTTTATTCGTTCTAAATAAAGTGATCAATTGACTAATTTGATGCAAAATGATTCGTATTATATAATGATTAATAATAAATAAATTTATTTAACTAAAATTAATTTTTAATTAATAAGTTCAATTGCAATTTGAATGAAATTAAATAATAATTAATGATCAACTAAGTGTATTCGTCCTGAATAGAGAGATCAACTGACTAATTTGATGTGAAATGATTCAAATTAAATCATGATCAGTAATAACTAAATTGATTTAACTAAAATTAGCTTCCAATTAATAAGTTTAATTACAATTTAATGAATTACATAGTAATTAATGATCAACTAAGTGTTTTCGTATTGAATAGAGTGATCAATTGACTAATTTGATGTGAAATGATTCATATTAAATCATGATTAGTAATCAATAAATTAATTTAACTAAAATTAACTTTTAGTTAATAAATTTAATTACAATTTTAATGAATTACATAGTAATTACATGTCCAGATAAGTATATAATCTATTGCAACATATTATAACCTCTTGCAACAAATGTCTATATTTGTTTGATATTTTTCAACAGATGAGACATTTGTTGCAACAAATGTCTTTATCTATTTGATTATTTTCAACAAATGAGTTATCTGTTATAACATGTTAGTCATTTGTCACAACAGATGTCTATATCTATTCGAGAATTTTCAACAGATGTGTCATCTATTGAAACATGTTAGTAATTTGTTATAAAAAATGTCTATATCTCTTTGATAATTTCTAACAAATGAGTCATCTGTAGCAAAAGGTTAGTCATCTCTTGCAAAAGATGCATATATCTGTTTGATAATTTCCAATATGTGGGTCATCTATTGCAATAGGTTAGTCATCTGTTGCAACATATGTCTATATCTATTTCATTATTTCCAACACAAAAGTCATTTATTGCAACAGATAATGCATCTGTTGTAATATTTGAAGTTAGTAATCCATTTTTAGTAATAATTTAATAATTTTCAAATCAAATGATAAAATCGAATTCATGATAAAATAATTGCTCATCAATTAAAATAAAATTTATAACAAAAAATAAATCTAAGTCATCACAAATTACATTAAATAATTCAATGAAACATAAAATATAAAAACTGTTATGTTGTCAGAACCCAGAATTATGTAGAAATAAAAGTCAACACAAATTACAAATTGTTTGACTAGGACTCTAAACTATTTCATACTATACCATCAGCCCATACAACATACAACATTTTAACAGAATTGCCACACATTAAAGTGTTTGGAGTTGTCAAATTGGTCCTAGTTATCAAATGCTCTATGAAGGCAAGTGAATATGACATGCACGTATTACCATTTTTATTTTTGGTAAGATTTGATATTCTCCCATTAAAATTCCATCGTTTATTGGGAAATTTTTTTGGCAAGTGATCAAACATGTCACTTTGCTTCAACAACTAGGGAAACAACTCCCATAGACATTCCTTTAGACATAAGAAAGCCCTTTTTTCAAAGACTGAAATATTTTCATCATACACATTTATGACTCCCTCCTCAATGATTATCTCAAGAGTCACAAAGTGTATTTTGTCAATGTTCATCACAGTCAAAATCCTTTGAGCAGCTGCCCAGGTAAGACACCTGGATAGGGTCTTTTACCTCTACGGTAATTGAAAATATCATCATACCATTTGAATTCAATAAGTAATTGATCAAGTGGCTTTCCACCTCTACTTGTCACTTCCTTGGTCAGTTCATTGTATCTCATAGAAAGTCACTGTAAAAGTTTAGATCTATGATTCTATCTTTTATATGATAGAACTCAGAGTATTGACATGTCTCTCATGAATCAGATAATGAATTTCATCGACATACTAAAATAAAAAAAGAATTTACTTAAATATGTATAATAAAAGAAAACAATAAGCAGCAGATGGGTAATCTGTTACAACAGATGACCTATCTGTTGCAATATATACGTAATCTGTTGCAACAAATACAATATTTGTTGCACTTATCTCTGTACTTATTAACAGATTACTCAGCTACTATAAGTTATGCAGTAGATGGATAATATGTTATAATAGATAACTTATCTATTGCAACAAATGGGATATCTGTTGCACTTATCTCTGTACTTATTAGTAGATTACCCATCTACTACAAGTTATACAACAAATGAATAATCTACTGCGGCAAATGGATAATCTATTGCAACAGATGACCTTTTTGTTGCAATAAATATGTAATATATTGCAACAGATGGGAAATATTACAAGTTTTAAAGCCCTAAAAATTAATATAAATTGAAGGTTAGAAAACTTACACTGTCTACCCACCAAACATCCATACTAGTCATATTTTTTAAATCTTTTACACCAAATTTATGCATTGAGTAGACTTCTGGGGTCTTTTTTAATTTCATAACTTTGTTCAACTTAACCTTCTTTTGAGCACTCACAATCTTATAAATATTTACCTTTTTCTTTCCATGTTGCTCTCCTATGGCCCTTTCTATTGCTCAACAGTGCAATAAATGGGAGTTGCAATTTTTCTTTGGTTGATATTTGATAGTACCTTAAAGTTTCTTTCTTTATCCTTTTAACCTCTAAAGGAGTGAATGGATCTGAAATCCTCTTTCATTGATTAAAACTACTCTTAGATGTCAATCCCCTTACAATAACAGTCAATGCAGTAAGAAAATTAATCACTCCATCATATTTTTTCTTGTACTCTTGACATTTGCATGCAGAACATAAGCTAGGAGTGGGCAATACCTCCAAATGATTATCTACCCATTCCGTGTGAGAAATTTGTAGTATGCCCACTTAAAGGGGTATATCTACCACCAAAACCAGTATGATGATAACCATGATCGTTTCTTGTTTTAAAAACTGTACGAGGATCATTAACCATCTTATCAACACAATCAACCCCAATAGCAGCACCGTCACCACCACCAACAACTCCAGCACCACCACCGTTACTAACAATAACTCTATCACCACTAAATCACAAATAATAGTACGATCACCATCACCAATATCACCAGTAGCACCATCAACAACACCAACAGAAACACCATCAACAACAACATCACCAAGAATAAGCTTACCCTCCGCAAGTGCTTTTCTTTTGACGGTTGTTGCTCCAGCCAATTCTTTTTTATTCTATAAATTTCCTTAGGGTTCGATAAAACTTGCACTGACCATAAAATAATAAAAAATTACATCTTTAACTCTCGATTAGTCGAAACAAGACACAGATGCACAATAAAAAATAAATTAGTACATATATTAGGATGGTGATTAAATTATTAAAATAAAAACTTAATTAAAATTAGACTTACTGCTTTCGGGGGGGGGGGGGGTTGAAAAGATCAAGAATTTTTTTTTTATCATTTTGGCTGATAACCATCGTAGAATTCTTGAACAAGAAACTTCTTCTTGGTAGTTCACTTGTTGTCTGAGATAAGAAACAACTTCAAATGTCCAAGCTTATAAAATATGCCAACAAATCAAAAACATTATTCAATAAAAAAAAAGAAACATGAAAAAAGTATTATCATGAAAGCCCATAGAAAACTATATAAGTTGACTTTCTTTGGCATTAATGAGTTAAAAAATATTTAGTAGTCATTTTGAATCTTTCATGACCCACAGAATAGTTGTTAAATGCCTCTGGATCCTTGGAGAGCTTTATTAAACTAAGTGGTATGTTGTTGTTAACGTCTCTATCCCAAAGAATATTGTGTACAAACCAAAATAAGCATAATAATTGCTTGTGCTTCTTTAAAAGCCTTTTTATCTTTCAACTCTTCAATCAAATTTGTCTTTTTGAAGTGTGGACCTACAAGGGACAGCAAGTATTCACCATCACTTCACTTGTCTTTTGTTTATTTTGACCATCTTAGATCATTTCTTTGTTGATGTTTTTTTATGATTCGGGTGCTTTTATTTGTGTTATAATAGGTATAGGTTGAGAAGGAAGATAACATTTTAGTCCAGTAACTATGAGAAAATCCTTCCAACCAAAACAAAATGGCATGCCATAGTAATTTATCCACACCTCATCCATGTTGTCTTTATTTTCAATCAAAAACCTCCATATGAGAAGAACATACACCATGGTCATTTGAAAACGAGCATTATTATCTGTCGACAAATCAAGATATTTCCCAAAATAGTTGTCTCTGAAATAAGCATCCAATTTTTATTCTCTAAGTATTTTTTCGAAGGTATCAAAAGATTTTTTCATGACTGACTTTACCATACAGTCACTAGTTAAATCTGTGGCACCATCACACTGCATTCTCACAGAAAAACTATCAATACTAAAGTTTTTAACGAAATCTTTAGTGGAAGGGCTATTAGGATCAATATTAGCATTTATATCATGTTGACTTTTTAATCTAAATTCAATATCTCTGGTGAAGCTTTCTTCTTTCTCATGTTCATTTTCATCACTTTCATCTTCCTTTTCTTCTCCTTCATCATTTTTATCATCTTCTTCTACTTCATCATCTTCTTCTCATCTCATTGTTTATCTACATCTACTTTCTTTTCATTTTCATAACTTCCCCTTCATCATTTTTATTATCTTCTTCTACTTCATCATCTTCTTCTCATCTCATTATTTATCTACATCTACTTTCTTTTCATTTTCATCACTTCCCCTTCATCTTTCTCATCTCCCTCACTTTCCCTATTTCCTCCACTTTTTCATCTCCTTGTTTATGTTTATTTAAATCTTCAGATTCTTCACTTCTTTCTACTTCATTATCATCTATTTTCTTTTTTTTATTTCTATATCTGAAGCAAATTAAGAATGGAATTCTACTTCTTATTAAGATATTGCTTATATAGCAAGCTCATCGTGTGGTGAATATAGCCTAGCTATTTTACTTCTTTCTTTTCTTGGAGTTGATTCACTTTCTTTTCTTATGGGAGATATTTTATCTAATAATAAGAGAAAAATAAAAAAGATTATATGATTTATACATCATTAAAAAAAGGATAATAGTAAATCTAACAAGTACAACACGGAAAAAATAATAATTTCAAAGATTAGTGATCTGTTGCAACAGATGAGTGAATTGTTGGAAGAAATTAAAATAGTTTCAATACTATTTTGATTTCTTCCAATAGATGGATAATAGGTATATTATTTTTCATTTCATCCAACAGATTACCCATTGGCTGCAACAAATGAGTAATCTATTGGAAGAGAAAAAAATATATTTTCACTACTGTTTGGATTTCTTCCAACATATGGGTAATATGTTGCAATAAATGGGTCTGCTGTTGGAATAAATCAAAATAGTTTTGACAGTCATCTGTTGGAATAACTGTTATGATTTCATCTAACAAATGACCCATTTGTTGAAACAGATGGGTCATTTGTTGGGAATAATTCTTATGTTTTTCTAATAGATGAATTCTTTGTTGCATGAGATGAGTCACGGTTAAAAAAATAAATCAGTAGCAAGATTTATCAATAGTAACAACATTTTTACCACATAAATACATCCATATATCAACAAAAACAGCAACAACAATATCTCTATTTGTCAGTACACCATATTTACCAATACAACGACATGAATAACATCAGTATTTACCAACACACCATCACCAAAAATAACACAGACAAATCAACACCACCAACACCAATACCAACAACAAAAGAAACAAATTAACACAACCAACACTAGCACACACACCAACAACACCAATATTTACTAACACATTAACACCAGCAACATCAATATTTACCAATATTTACAAATATAATAATATAAACAATATCAACAACACCAACATTCAACTCCAACAGTAGAAACATAAATATTACCAATATTTACATATACAACAACACCAAATATAACCAATAACACCAACAAACACAAAAACCAACAAACTTCAAAAAATAGAACAACAAATCAATAGTTGTTAAAGTAAGTGTTCACTTAAACAAATAAAACCAATAGTTGTTAGATTTGGTCACAATAAATATCTCCAAAAAGAATCCAAAATTCAAGTTTCACTATTTTTACAACAATGTTCGAGAGCAAACTACAGTAATAATAAAAATTTATATTTCACTCAGAAAAGATACCCAATTTACATCAATCACCAAATACCATAAATTAGGATTTTCTTAGTCCCCATTTCGTTTATAAGTAACAAATATTAGAATTGTTAATCTATACTAGAAGAGAAGTTATGGCACAACCCAAACCAGGGCCTAGTCGTGTCGAACATCTCAAGTCCAACTAGGACCAGAGACCATCCCCCAATACCCAACTATAATTGCCTTGCACCCTATGTCGGATGAATTCCAAATATATAACAAGATAAATCAACAATAATTAAAAAACATTAAATCAAGTCTATAATCATAATCCAACAACCTCAACCAAATACCCAAATAGTGCCAACCCTAATGCCAACACTACCCATGCCCATAGAAGTCTGACAAAGCCTCCAACTAGAATCAAAGAACGTCTGATCGGTACATATCCCCGACCATAGCCAAAACCAAATCTAATAAAATAATAAAAATAAGAAAATCTCATACCATGAAATGGGGTCTTTCGGAGTATGAAAGCTCACCACTTTAATCTAACTCTAAGTTGTCCCTGAATCCAAGTCACTGGGCATAAGAAATGATAGTATGGTCAGTTTTTGCATCGCGTGGGGATATAATGACCGAAATAGTTAGCGTAGTGAATGCTAGCATGTACTCGGGGATAAACATAAAATAATGCTATTATTCAAAACCAAATCAAATAACCATATCCAATCACACATATACATATATATCATTTTAGGATAGGGAATTGGATTTAGCATGCATTTAAACCTTAACCTGAGTTGTGTATCTCTACCGTCCTAAATTTCCACCCATGGGCTATATGCGTTTAGCTTCCTTACTGAAAGGGCCTCGGTCCGTGTTATCCACACGAACTAGATAAAAACTCAAGATGACTAGTACATCTGCCAAAATATAAAGTGTAACATCATGCATCATGCACATGGTCACTATGACCAAACTTCACATCGGCAAACATGAGTTTCCAGTATTGCCCTCCTAAGACCTCCACCTTCCACGACTTTGCTAACATAACCCTCTTTAGGCCCATGTTAAAACCAATTACACATTTCAACCATTTACCAAGGAGTCTTTTATTTAGGCATTAACCGTTGGTATCATCATACAAAAATTAGAGCTTACAAGTCTATCCTTTTAAACCATACCAAAACCATTAAACTAAGTTGACTCCAAAGTTTCCAATTAAACCAAAACCATGGCCACCAAGGCCTTTTCAAACCTTTTAAAATCAACCAAACCAATTTAGGTTTCATTACCATTTATGCAATGCAAAGATATCAAGAGTAGTCAAGCAATATGACAAAATCCTTCTCATTGGCATTTTAACAAACAGGTTGAGGGCACATAGGATTCAAAATCCTAACCAAGTAAATTTGGGAATCCATAATAACCCAAAATCCATTTACCATTAAGATTCATCCCACAATGTCAAAATCATACTAAAAATATGAAAGAATACATAATTTAACCATGAGAACCATTATTCAACCATGAACATTCAAATCCCCCAACCATTGTTTCAAAACCATAATAATATCAAGAAATCATACGTTAAACTACATGCTCTTCGTAAAATTACAATGAAAGAGGAGTAACATTCCTTAGACACCAAGGAAGATGAAGAGAAACCATCCTTGAAAGCCTTAATTGATTATCTTGAAGAAACCATAGCTTTTGCTTGAAGAGAGAGTATAAGAGATAATGCGAGTGTTTAATTGGGAATAATATATTAATGAAGTCCCAAAAGGTGTTTTAAGTCGAGGACTCAAAGGGAGTTAAAAGAGGAAATCTCCAGAATGCCCCCAACTTTAGACTTTAAATTATCGTAGGTGCTTACGAGTCGATCCCTATGACTCATACCCTCGATTCATGACCATAACATAAGACTCATACCCTCGAGTCGTCACCAAGACAGTGAGTTAGACACCCATACATTATCCACCATATGACCCCATGATATTAATCGTTACCAGACCATACGACTCACATGGTCCAGACGTACCTAGGACAGAAATCAAAGGGATTGGACACTGGACAACATACAAATCAACCTTACTATCTATAACCTATCCTCATGTCTCTTACTAATCCACTCATACTCAGTGTTAGCCTCTAAAGTGTGTATTTTAATAATGACAAACTAACAAGTGAATCCTTGAAGGAAATTCAAGACCACTGATAAAGAAAGCTGGCTCTAGGAATGGAAGGACATCCAATCATGAGAAGATCACAACACTCAAACAAGCATGGCAAGAAAATTAATCAAATATATTAGAAACGGAAGGAGAATCACTATCCCAGAATCACAATAGATTATATCAATTAGATTAATCAGGAT
The DNA here is from genome assembly GCA_030864225.1 of Capsicum baccatum var. pendulum. Classification (NCBI taxonomy): domain Eukaryota; kingdom Viridiplantae; phylum Streptophyta; class Magnoliopsida; order Solanales; family Solanaceae; genus Capsicum; species Capsicum baccatum. Next base: position 171,162,953 of record CM061561.1, on the reverse strand, counting down.
CTAAACAAAAAAACGAAGGCCACAACTATCACATGGGCATCAAGACTAAAAAGAAAGATAGATCACAGACATATTTTATATAGACGTGATCCAAAGCCATATATGGACATATCTAATATGGACATATCAAACAACTATATTTCTCAATCAAGGAATCAATTTAAATCCTTGATTGAGAAGAAATCTTTTGGGTTTCCTTATGAAGAGTAGTTTCCAAAGACTATAGATGATGAAGACCGAAGATAGACACTTCTCACGTAACTTCAAGCAGAAAATTCAAAGTGTCTCAATCTTAGTCTCATAAGGCTTTTTAACTTTAGTTTACAATTTTTATATAAAGAGAAGGATCGAGTCAACTTTGTAACATCAACTAAAGCTATGTCACGAGATCTGAAGAGCAAAATAAGTCTTTAGAACTGGTTTTCTATTATTTACTTGAGCCAAACATTCAATGATCTATTGAAACTTTAAAACCCAATGGGACTGGACGTAGGCACCACATTAGTGTTCCGAACTAGGATAAATCTTTGTGTTATTACTTTATGTTTTTTTATTTACTGTAGTACCCCATACTTCTATCTAGCTTAAATTCGTCCCAAAAATGTCAAAGACTTGTTTTAAAGATAAATCCACTTTTATACATATGGCATTTTCAAGATTTTCACTTTTTGTCATGTGGAAAATACAATAAGCTTTCCATCTATATAAGATTCGCCTAAATCCAATAACCAGGTAAGAAATTATGACTATTTCAAGTTTCAGTCGTAAAACACCGTCATCTCAGTCAGTGGCGCATCGTGCCATAAGCCAAAATGACATTCATCAATTTCCAGTAAGACTCCACGATTTCACCACATCGCGGAGGGCTCCTAAATCCCAATTGTCAAAATCCAATGAAGCTCCGTGATGTCCCCGCATTGCACCGTCGTCCAATTTCTCAGTTGTTAAATTCCAGTGACACGGTGCGATAGCGCTGCGTTGCGCCAAGGGTCCAGATTGGGAAGTTTTCACAAAAATCAAAAGACTCATCCAGGGTTAAATAGGTCTTTTTCCATGATTTTAGTTCAGCCTTAAACACAAAATTTAACCCTACATGACCTAAGGATATCATTATTCACTCTATTTTTTCCCAAATTGAGTTGCTCTCTCTCAAGTCAAGAAATCCTAACTCTCAAATTCAAGGGACAAATCACAAGAACTCTCCGTCAATCCTTCCAAATTCATTAACTCAGGTATGTCAAGTGTTGATTTATGGGTCCTTTTCACCTATGACGCTCAAGAATTTCTTTTTTCAAAGTTCAAGTATATGGATTTTTATGAATCCCATGTTGGGCTTGCTTTTGATCATGTTGATAATGACCAATTGAATTATAAATCATGTTTGTTGATAAATTTTATGTGGAATTAGTTATTATATGAGTAGATTCATGTGAACCCCTGATTAAACTCTTGAATTGTGAAATTAGAATTGAATTATGATATTTACTTGTTGTGCAATGTTGTCTACATATACTATGTTCATTATGTGCTTGATGAATTGCCTATGTGAACTAATAAGAAAAGAAACCATTCCATGATTAGTTTATGTGCAAGTGTTTGATAAATTGTCCATGAGAATAGATTAATGCCACGATATAGTATGCAATTGTGTATTTCCCCATTCATGTACAAGTGATACTCACCAAGTGTTCGTTGAAATGTCTTAATGAATAAATTATGAGTATATAGACATTGTTGGGCTTTTAGGCTTGTGTCATGATTTACATATTATGCTATTGAGTCCTGGGGGTATTTAATACCCAATAATTTAGCTGTGTGCCTAGAGCCTGTGTCATGTTTTCACGATATCCTCAATCATGCCATGTTCAGTAGAATTCAGTCAGTCATATAACTAGAGAAAACTCAGTAAACTCAGCAATCCTAGTAATCTCAGAAAGCTCAGTACTTCAGGTAACCTTAGTAGTATTCCGTCAGTCAACGGAACTCAATGAACTCAGTCCAGTTTAGTTCAGTTAATTATGTTCAGTGTCTATTCAGATGGGAGTAGGATTTAGCACTGAGTGAACCCAAGGATGAGGACACACACTGACAGTTAGGGGTGTGATCCTTAGAAACGATTCTTGCGTTCTAGAACTATGTAGCCAGCATAGGTTGAGACATCAACACTAGCAAATGAGGGTTGAGAGGTGGATAAACACTGTCAGATGAGGGTCCTACCATTTTCTTTTGGGGACACTGTCAGATGAGGGTCACCCACAGTTTGTCTTTACCAGTAGCGCGGTATTGACACCCTTCCCATTGGGGTTACAGATTAGACCCCAACATAGCTATATTGCTTTATTTAGGCATGTCGGTTAGATGACTACTTCCCACAGTTACTGTTTCAGTCTTAGTCTCAGTAATAGAATTTAGATAGTTCTTCAGATTTTAAGACTGTCAGATACAGTCAACTCAGAATAGTATGGAACTCAGCTAGTTCCATCAGAACCCAGACTGTCAGATACAATCTCTCAGTATCAGTTATTTTAGTTATACAGTTGTCAGTATCTCATGTTATCAGTACTCAGACTCAGTAATTGTGTTATCAAGAATTTAATTATAGTCTCTTATTCATGCATGTATTCTCACATTTATGTTATACAGTCAGTTAGCATTGTTCATGTATTTGAACCCATTAATCCTACTTCACTTGCATCTTGTACATTCAAATGTACTAACGCATTTGCGCTATGGTGTTTTATACCATAGGTTCAGAAGCATGAGCTCCAGAGCATCAGTAGCATCCCAGTACTCAGCAGTCGGAGTCAGCAGTGAGTCCTTATCCTTCGAGGACATGAGCATTATTCTATCATTTCAGTACTTAGTTTATTGTAGTAGTTGGAGTTAGTTGGGGACATATCCCATCAACTCCTTATTCAAATAGTTAGAGGTTTTTCAGAATATCATGATTAGACAGTTATTTTAGGTATTTCATACCCCACCCAGATGTTATATTTTATCAGAAATTATGTCTCAGTTCTTAACCTTATGGATTTTCATCCCTTATTTCCGTATTTATATAGTATATTATACAGTGTTTAGGTACAAATATCAGTCATGGGTTAGCTTGTGGTCCTTCGGGGTCATGAGCACCGTGTAGTATTTTGGTTACCAGATTTGGGGAGTTTGATTTACCCACTTAATTGTTCTAAATTTAATCCATTTGTGAAATTTTCTGATTTGCAGGTGAGTCGAATGTCAGGAGTCAGTAGTCGACTCACAGAAGAAAATTTTAATTCACCCCCTCTTAAACTTCAATTGGTATCAGAGCAAGTCTCACAGAAAGTATTGCTTAACCATAAGTGAGCAAAGATTAAATGGCCAATTATCAAATTCCTGGTCCTCTTCTTCAGGATGGTCACTTCTCCACAGTCACTCGTTCACAAAACCACCATACTTAATCGACAACACTACTCTTACTGGAAGAATAGGCTCAGGATCTTTGTCTAATCAAATGACTTCCAAGCCTAGGTTGTCATCAAGAAGGGGCTAAAGTCGATTTCAGGACTCAAGGAGAAGTCAAAGGATAAAGATAAAGAATCTAGCAGTTCTGACATAGAGGGCCTTAAAATCTTTGAGGTCACCAAGAAATAACAAGAGGCAATTCAAACTAACGCACGTGCTATAAGTTTGCTTTTGTGTGAAGTTAGCAGACAAAAATACAACAAGATATCAACATGTGAAACCATAAAATAAATGTGGGACAAAACTGAAGGTAACCTATGAAGGAACCACCAAAGTCAAGAAGTCAAAAATCACTGCCCTAGTCAATAAATATGACCTATTCAAAATGGAAGAAAATGAGGACATTGAAATAATGTTTGCCAGATTCAGCAAAATCGTGTGCGAACTGAAATCACTGGGGATGATATTTCCACACAGCCTGTAAGTTAGAAGCTGGTTCGAAGTCTCCCAAAGACTTGGGAAACCAAGGTTGCTATTCTGGACGACGGAGATCTTCACAACATGACATATGATAAACTACAAGGTAACCTTATCGCATATGAGAAAAATTGTATCAACAGGTTTCACAAGGATGAAATGAAGAAACCAGTAGCCTTCAATGTTGCTCTAACCAAAAAAAGGACATTTTCAAAGATACTAATAGCAAAAAAATATCCCTTATCAACCGTGGAGTAAGGCAGATCATGAGTCAGAGACAACAAAGATCCCCAAGGAGGCAAAAATAATGATTACATCAGAAATGATGAACGTTGCTACTACTATGAAAATCCTAGCCACTTCAAACAGAATTGTCCAGAATTAAAAAGAAGAACATCCAGGAAGAATCAAAATTCTGGAGCCTGGAGTGATGAAGATGAAATCGAAGAAGAAGTAAAAGCCTCAAATATGTGCTTCATGGCAACAGGTGAATCTAGTGAGGTAAACTACACGATTGTCATAATTGTAATACTCTTGAATCTAACTTGGATATGATTACTGACGAGCTTCAAAAAGTTATAGAAAGATATAACAAACTCGCTCAAGAGAAGAAAAGTTGTGAAGCTCAATTTAAATGAAAACTCGAAGAGAAACAACGAAATTGGCAAATAGAAATTGAAGCATGTCAAATTGAAATTGACCTACTTCATGAAGAGCTTGATAATACTATTGACACCCAATTTTGACCGCCCGATACTCCTTTTAGGCTGCTATTTTAGAAAAATTATTAATTTCAAATGTAGCATTTTTTACACATTATTTTTGTGTCAAACAGATATTGACATGTCATATTTATGATATAAAAAGTATACAAATTATTTTACTATCATTTTTTACAATTTATCAATTCAAATACGGCATTTTACAAAATTTTATTGAATTATTTTTTTCTCATAAATATGCACACTCACAATTTACAAATGCATTGTCTATTATTATTATTATTATTAACAATTTTATATTATAATTTTACGTAACATTAATTTTGCACACATGATTATTTTAATATTCACATTTTATCATTTTTCTCGTTATTGCTATTACACCTTTATCATTATTATTAAAATAGCGACCCAATTTAAATTGATTTTTCTAGTTTATTTAAATTCTAGCCATTTTTTACTCAATTGGTATCAATTTTAACCCAAATTGATATTATTTTATTTTTTAACCCTTTTTAAAATAATTTAAATCACAGCCGTTGATCAAAATTGATCAAACGATTGAGGTCCCATCACCCTCTTCCTTTTAAAACAAAATAGAAACCTTAATCCCTCATTCTTCAACAAAACAGTCGCCTCATTTATCAAAACTCTCTCTCTTCTCTCATCCTCTCTCTTTCTCTTTCTAAATCTAACTTTCACCAACCACTGTGCAAAACTGGTCACTGCTACACTGTCGCCGCTATTAACAGCGGTGAACCAACCCAGTCTAACCCGCCATCACTTATCGAAGAGGCCACCATCTTCGACACCTCTCCTCCTTCATTATCCATCTCTCATCATGGGTCAAAGCCATCATCGGCAAGGCCATCGCCGACGAAAAAGACTAACATCAACCCTCGATAGCACCGCCTAGCTCCTCCACTCTCATCGCAACCAGTGAACATCGTTGGAACCACTAACTACTTCAGCCGGAGACCCCTCTCCTTTCCCTCGCACCAGTAAGAAAACAGCCTCCAGCCACCGCTAAAACCATTTTTAATGGAGCCTCACCGGAAAAACTAGACCCAAAACCAATGCCACTACCCCACTTGTCACCAGCGAATAATGACGGATTCATAACAAATCCGTCCAGGTTTGTATCGTCGTTTAACTCTAGTACACTAAATTAATATTATCATCTTTCTAGTTCTATTTCTTTTAACAGTTTATTAATTTTGAAATTAGTGTCATTCAATTTTGATTTTTGATTTGATTCTGTTAATTTCATGTTTGTTTGTATTCTCTAGTTGACATATGTTAAAATCCCCAAATTTGCATGACCATTTGCTTTAATTTTAATTTTGATTGAAGTTTGAATACTACCAATATTGAGGCACTATGTTTCTTTACTCATGTTGTTGATATGAATTTATTGGTACAATGGATTTTTTTATCTTCATGTTTAATTCCGTGAATTTAAAATGTTGACAGTTGTTGTTCTTGATAATTTTTTATATTTGATCTACCTTACTTTAACACGCTGATTGCTTTACCTTAACATGCTATCTGATTACCTTGATTTTTGCATCCAATTTAGATAATCTAATTAGAAAATATTCTCCATAATTAGTTGCTTTAATTTTGAACATAATTTTATTATATATGGTAAACAGTAAAAGTTGGTGCATATCTTCATCTTTTTAGTTATTTGTATTTTTTCTATTGTACTTATTTATGAAAATTTTGATTCTAATTGATTTCGTCTAGTTAATTAAGGAAATAACATTGTTGATGATTTTTTAAATATTGATTTTTCTTTTATTCTTTGGACTGATTTGTATGTGATTGATTCAGTTATTCATTTAAGAGAAATTTTCTCTTAATTGATTGACAAGAATATTGTATTGCTATTTTTATCTTGGCATGATTTTTTATTACTTGGCTATATAAACTCCTCCTCCTCATTCTTTAAGGACAAACTTACACTCTATAATATCTACACTCTCCCTACTCTCTTCTGTATCTATTCTCTGTGATAAACAAGAACTTTAAACTCACAAGTTACAACACACAACATACACTTTCTCTTACTAAAAGCTTAAAACAAAGAAAAGGCAATTTTACTTTATTATTTTTTGCACTCATTTTTGGAGCATTAATTTCACCCTTTTGGTGGCAATTCATTCACAAATATTTGGTTGTTTGATTTTTTTGTTATTATTATTATTTGTTATCATCAACCGGTCAGTTCACTATCGACGCAATTTTCTTTTATACCTTATATGATGATGCTAGTAAACATGCTTATAGGAATCATTTGGTGTTTTCTTGCTATGTCTGTGTCATGTTATATTTTTGTTTGTATTGTTATTACATATTATCTCACAGGTATAAATAGACATTTTTGGGTAGTTGAAGAGTCGCCGAAAAGTTTGTGGGGGAGGGCTGCACCTTTTCTTTCTTTGTTCATTTACTTATTTTTTATTTATGGTGTTGTAATAACTTTGTATAAACATTATTATTGTAATAATAATTAGGAACTGCATGGGGGCGGGGACTTACAATGCTCTATGAATTACGTAAATAGGCACGACTTAAATTTTATGCTTGTTACGTGAATCATGTAGGCACACAATATTAGAACTCATTAACGTATGAATCGTTTAGGCATTTAATCTATGGCTTAGAATTCTTGACTTTAGGCATCCTAAATTGGATTGACATTAAGCATATCAATATATTTTGTATGTTGGCATGTTAAATTAGATTTAAGCATGTTAATATATTTTTAGCATATTAAGCATATTAAATTAAATTTCAAATTCTATGGCATATTAACATTATTACCAGCATGTTTAATTGAAATTTCAGCATATTTAATATAATTTTCATCTTGTTTAATTGATTTTCAGCATGTTTAATATAATTTTCAGCATGTTTAATTGAATTTTTAGCATGTTTAATTGAATTTTTAACATGTTTAATTGAATTTCTAGCATGAATAATAATTTCTAGCATGTTAAACATTAAATTTCAGAATGTTCATATAAGGTTAAGCATTAAGGAATAAGTCCCCAACATGTTAGTGTATTAATTTGAATGTCAGTATGTCAAGCATATTTTCCTACATACTAAGTCATTTTCTTAAGCATGAGATCTAAGTATGTCATGCGTATTTAGCATGTTCATGTTACATTCTAGCATGTTAATATATTGTTGCATGATATTTCCATGGCAAGAAGGAAAACTATGTAAGTTAAAGAAAGAGGGGTGATCCTACTGAAGAATTTAGATGGAATGATAATAATTCAAAGTGACAATAATTTATCTCAACATTAATTTGAATATCAATGAGAAGAGTGCGAAGAGGAAAAAGGCTAAAGTAGGATTGATCAAATTAACAAGACCTGTCTTATGATTCAGTGTTTCCACTTAAAGTTGGCTATGTTTAGGAAACATGTATCCTTGATAAGGCAAGTGTATATTAGTTTAACTCAGTATCATATCCTTGCAGTTCTACACCCATGGGAACAACTTCAGGAGAAAACAATTGAAGCGACACAAATTGACAATTCACTCAAAAATGAGAAGGACCTAGTTCTATTTCCCAGGTTAGTACCATTTTAGGAGGCTTCAACAATCTTAAAATATTATCTGAAAGGCCATGTGTCTTCTCATCCTTATGTATAAGCATTCAACTCCTATAAAAAAGGAAGAGTCATAATTACTAAGATCAAACATGTCATTTCAGAAGGAGCATTTTGTAAAATGACAATGATCTCTTCTAAATCAAACTCCTTCACATGTTTCTTCAATTGATTTAGTTTATCGTCTTAAATTGATCATCTATTGGAACCAAGCAGGTCATTTACCCTAACTAGTTTGTCCAAATTAAGATGGCTGACATTCCTATTTCCATAATCCCAGCAAAATACTTTGAAGTAATTATCTTAATCCTTTAATAAGAACCTAAGCTAACTTCTTCTTACTTAGAAAATCTTAAACCTGTAAATATGTCGACTCCCATAGAGTTATCCTTCAATTCAGAAATCTATAGTCAGCCATTCTTGGTAGAAAATTCAAGTCAAAAGTCTTGGCGCTCACATTGATCGAAAATCTTCTCAACCCAGAATTCATTCTTCTTTAAAAGCTCCAAACCCTCCTGTAGAATCCCAAAACTCAAACAAGTAACAGGAAAAATGAATTAAATAGTTAAAGGAAATGGAGTATTATTATCTCAAAGTAAAGAGGATGAAATGGTTGAGGATAAATTATTCTTTAGATGGACTGAGAAGAAACAAAAGGAAAAAAGAGATAAGAAAGGTATGGTAAAAGATGGAGAAAGAAAAATATTGCTTCAAATGTTGCTGAAGAAATTAAGAAATGAAAGATAAAAATTCATATTACTGGAAGGACTAAGTCCTCCAACTCAAAATCTGGCAGTTCTATTGAGATAAGGCAAAAATATTTAGTAGTAAAAAGGAAGGAAATTCTGAGGGACCTGGTCCCAAGAGAAAAGAATCTGACTGGTGAAGTGAATGATCTGAATACAAATGTTAAGGAACTTACTAAGCAGTTGTGGGATGCCTATGTTGCTGAAACTGTTGAATAAAACTATTGATTAAGCCTTTTCCACAAACCTTCCTCCTCTTGAGTATTTTACTCAACTCTGTGTCAGTTCCATTCCTTGTTATCATGTGGCTTCTAAGGATAATTATTTTTGTTGATTGATTTCGTATACTAAATTAGCACTTAACTGCTTAACAATGAATGAATTTTGATTTTTAGGCTTATTCTGTTCTCTTTTTAAAATTGTTCCATATGTTAGTGTTGCCCCAATGGCCATGAGTTAACTAATTTGTTCTTAATTTACTCTTGGTTTAATGTTCTTACTTTTCAATGATGCCAAAAGGGGGAATGCTGAGTTCATATAGTAGGGACTAGGCACCACGTAATTGAGTTGCAGATTTGCAGAGAGTCATACTGACAGAGGGAAGTCTGTAAATTCAAAGGCACCAAATGAAATAAAGGTTCACAATGACGAGGGAAGTTTTTGCTACAAAATAAAAACAAAGGACCAGGTCCCTGGGTTGCATGATGAAAGAGAAAGCACGATGATAGGGGGAACATTTATCCTCAGGTGGTAATCACTCTAATTAAACGTGATGAATGTGCACTAATCCTCAAATTGTATGGATAGGTTTATCATCATCAAAAAGAGAGAAAATTACTATATATGTAGTTTTGATGATGAGCAACTAAACTACAGCTTGCACACGGTATCTGTACAGTTTTTTCCTCTTATGTAACAAATTTGCAGGTGCTATTTTGTACCGACTTGGACAGCTGGTCCAATGATATTCCATCCCTAATCATCACCCATCTATAAAATAAAAGAGATGCCTCTTCAACAATTAGTTTTTGGCAATTCTAAATAAAGAAAAATGAGGCTGCAAAAACTCCATTTCAAGACTACTCAAGCATTGCTCATGTTCTTAACTTTATACATTGCTTAAAGAGTGAGTGAGTATTTTTGAATAAAGTAAAAGAACTACTCATGTTTTAAAAGTATTGTTTTCTTATTGAGAGTGTTGCTTAGGTAAAGTTGCCTAAGCTAGAGATTGATTAGAGCTAATCAGTGTAGGGGGAGAACTTGGTTGATTATAGTGGATTTCATTAGTGCTTGTGAGGGTAAGCCGTAGTTTTCCCTATTCTGAGTTTCCACATAAAAATTCTTGTGTCTTTTACTCTTTCTGCACTGTGTTTAGTTTTTTTGCAATCTATCATTCGATTGCCTGTGTTTGATTTTGAGGGACCTGGTCCCATACTGTGCGGAGCAACCCCGATGGGTTTCAACAATTTTTAACGTCAAAAATATCAAATAAAGTGAATATATTTTTAATTTTCATGGTTAGACGAGTCCTTACATTTTTTTTCTTCCATTTTTTGATACTCCTTACTCAAGTCCATCGGGGAATGGAGACCACCCCTATGCACCTAACCAAACAACACAATATCCCCAATATCAGATGAATTTTGAACATATAACACGATAAGATTTTAAGAATGAAAGGTATGTCTATAACCAATAACCATCAACCAACCAAAACAACCGACCAACATCACCAAAGTCCACAGTAATCCAACAAAGCATTCTAACCCAAGAACCAAAAACCAATCTTGGTCCGGACATATCCCCGACTCTGAAAAATGACAATGACAATGATAATGTTAATGATAATGAAAACTCTTAATCCTAATCTATGATAATAACGGATGAAATATCCAAGTCCTCCGGAGAATGAAAGCTCACCACTTCACCATAACAAATCGACGAACCAAGCTGATCCACTTAACACTACGCAGAAAAAGTAGAGGTATCTATGGTACCTGCATCGCATGGGGATACAAAGTCCGGAGATAGTTAGTGGGATGAACACTAGCATGTAACTCATGGATAAGGATAACATAATGTCGTGATCAACAATTCAAAATCACTCAAAACCAATGCACATGATCAAATGCATATACATATATATATATATCATATGTCGGGATAGGGAAACAAGGCTTAGCATGCATTTTAAAACTTTACCCTGGAGTGGGTAGCTCAACCGTCATAACATAAGAAGGCACTCACGGTCTATAAGGGCCCAACTCTCCCCTAGCTGGTAAGGCCCTAGTATGTATGGACACACAAACTAGAGGGTATACATATGCACTAAAGGGTACTCGAACCTCCCAGCATATAAAGGTGACACAAGCACCAAATCATGTAATATAATGTGAGAGACTCAAACCTCCCAATCATATGATAAAAATAAGGGGGACTTGAAGCACCCGGTCATTTAGACCCCTGCGTTGGCAACCATGATTTCCAGCATAGGCCTTTTGGGACCTCCACTTTCATGACTTAGCTACACAACCCTCATTGAAGCCCAATTAAAGTGATTATCACACATTCCCCTTCATTGAGCCATGATACACATTTAGGCATACATTATTGGTATCGTCATACCAACTGCACTTGCAAAGTAACTTCACCTTGCTACACCAATTACCATCACTTGAGGGAAATCTCAATTCCCTTTGGTTCAATTATATATTAGCTTATGAAATTACATAGCCCCATAAGGTTCAATTTAAAATTATTATGCTTCATTAACCCTTCACATTATGCAATAGTTCAAGAGTAGTTCAATGTGCATATTTTTCATATTCAAAACCAATTCCACAACAGGGGGTTAAGGTCAGGTCATAACCACTTCAAAAGTCATAAGTTTGATGAAATTAAAATCCCTTAATTTATTCACCATTCTCATGTATAAATTTGAGTTTAAAACCACCATTAAAACATGAGCCATGCAGGGACAAACATAAAACATCACACAAACAACAGTTATTCAAAAAACCCAACCCATGTTTCTAAAACCAACATCAATACCATATGAACAACACCTTCAAACTTATGCTTTTAGCAAATTAATATTTAGGTAAAGAGTAATATTCCTGAAATACCAAGTTTCACTGAAAGAATTCAACCCTTGAGCACTTAGATGACCTACTTCTTGGAAACCATAAGTATGGCTGCTTAAGAGAGCTTTGAAAGTGTTTGAGTACATTATGAATGAGAAATAACCCCTATTAAGTGCCTTAAGAATGTGAGGTTTTAATCATACTTACCTTTAATAAATACAAAAAACAAAAATATTACGGAATTCACATACCTCAAGCATAATCAAAATAGGGAACAAGAATGGGTACTTGGACTTCATATCCTTCTCGACTTCCTAAGTAACTTCTTCAACCTTGTGGTTCCTCCAAAGAACCTTTACGGAAGACACATCCTTGGTCCGCAACTGATGGATTTGCTAATCTAAAATCTCGACTGGGGCTTCTTCATAGAACAAGAAATCTGAAATACTCGCCTTCTCCAAAGGGATAACCGTCAAAGTATTACCTACGCACTTTTTTAACATCGAAACATGAAACATCGGATGAATGGAGCTCAAACTAGAAGGCAACTCCAGTTCATATAAAATATTACCAACCCTTATCAAAACCAAGTATGGACCAACATAACGAGGACTAAGTTTCACTTTCTTACCAAATCGCATTCTCCCTTCATGGGAGACACCATCAAGAACACCCAATCATAAATATTTAACTCTAACACCCTTTGCCTCATATCTGGAAAGGACTTTTAGCAACTTTGGGTGGCCTTAAGTCTATACCGAATCACCTTCGCCTTCTCTATGGCTTGGTGAACCAAATCAGGGCCAAATAACTTATTTTTACCAACTTCAAACAACCCAACAAGAGACCTACACCTCCTACCATATAAGTCTTAAAATGGGGCCATACTAATGCTAGAGTGATAACTGCTGTTGTAAGATAATTCTATGAGAGGAAAGGGGTCAACCCAACTTCTACCAAAATCAAATACACATGCCCAAAGCATATATTGGAAGGCCTAAATTGTCCTTTCCGCTTGCCCATCCATCTGCGTGTGGAAAGTGGTACTAAGGGATACCTTAGTCCCCAAACCTCGCTGGAATGACCTCTAAAAGTGAGATGAGAAATAAGTACCTCGATCAGATAAGATGGAAACTGAGGTACCATGCAACTTCATGATCTCCTCAATGAACAACTTGGCATAATACTCGAAAGATAAATTAGTCCTCACGGCATAAAGTGAGCAGAATTAGTCATCCTATCCATGATGACCCAAAATAAATCAAATTACTGGCGAGACTATAGAACACCGATAACAAATTCCATATTTATTATCTCCTATTTCCATACCGATAGCTCAATGTCTTACGTCAACCCATCAAGCCTTAAGTGCTCCACCTTTAATTGCTTACACACCATACACTTAGCCACAGAATTGGCCGCATCCCTCTTCATGTTATTTCACCAATAAATCTCCTTAAGGTCATGATATATTTTTGTCGAACCGAGATAAATAGTATAACACAACTCATGATCTTTGGCCAAAATTCTCCCTTGCAACCCATCCACATCGAGAACACATAATCAACCTTGGTACCTCAAGATACCATCACCACCGATCTTGAAAATCATCACCTTCTGCCTATCTACATCATTCTTAATTTACATCAAAATAGGATCTAATATCTGCTTCTCCTTCTCCTTAGCACCAACAGATGACTTCGCCACCTTTTGAACGATCACACTACCATCCTAGGAATCCAAGAAATGGACTCCTAGATTAGCAAAATAATGAATATTCTTTACCAAATCCCGCTTTTCTTAGTCCACATGAGATAAAATTCCCATGGACAACCTGCAACCACGTTAGCTTTACCAGGATGATAGTGAAGTCTTATATCATAGTCCTTGAGCTACTCAAGCCATCTCCTTTGCCTAAGATTTATCTCCTTCTGAGTGAACACGTATTCCAGGATCTTGTAATCAGAATAAATATCAACATAGACCCCATACAAATAATATCGCTAGATCTTTAATGCAAACACCACATCTAACAATTTCAAATCATGAGTCAGGTAATTATTCTCATGGACTTTCAATTATCTAGAGGTATAAGCAACCACCTTGCCATACTGCATTAACACACCCTAATACCACCCAGGATGCATCACAATACAACACAAAACCATCAATTCCCTCAGGCAAAGTCAAAATTAGAGCAGAAGTTAACTTATTCTTCAACTTCTTGAAACTACCCCCACAAGCATTAGACCATAAGATTTCACCTTCTTCTGAAAACTTAGTCAATGGAGCAGCAATAGATGTGGAACTCTCCATAAACCTTCTATAATAACCGACTAAACCTAAGAAGCTTCAAATATTAATTGGAATCATGGGTTTAATCCCCTTCTTAACCACCGTAACCTTTTGTGGATCTACCATGATCCCTTTATTAGAAATGACATATCCCAGAAAAGTCACTACATTTAACTCAAACTCACATTTTGAAAACTTTGCATACAATCACTGATCTTGCAAGGTTTACAACACAAGGCAGAGGTGATCGGTATGTTCTACCTCACTCTTGGAATACACCAAAATATCATCAATAAAGATAACCACAAAAAAAATCTAAGAACTGATGGAAAACCTGATTCGTAAGATCCATAAATATCAGTGGGGCATTAGTCAAATAGAAGGATATCACCAAAACTCAAAATGACCAGTCTTAGGGATATCTACCTCCCTAATCTTTAACAGGTGATAACCCAACTAAAGGTCAATCTTAGAAAAGAACTTAGTACCTTTAATTTAATTGAACAGATCATAAATCCTCGGAAGGGGGTACTTATTGTTCAAGGTCACCTTATTCATTTGGTAGTAATCAACAGACATCTTAAGGGACCCATCATTCTTACGTACAAAAATAATAGGAACTCCTTACGGAGGCATAATAGGATGGATAAAACCCTTATCTAAAAGATCTTTCAAATGCTCCTTGAGTTTTTTCAACTCAGCCGGAGCCATTCTGTAAGGAGGAATAGAAATAGGACGAGAGTACAAAAGAAAATGAATCCAAAAATCAATTGCCCTATTGGGGGAATACCAGGAAGATCATTTGAAAATACCTTGAGAAATTCACAGAACATAGGGATAATCTGCAAAGAAGGACCCTCAGATCTAGAATCCTTAACATGCACTAAGTGATAGAGGCACCCTTTAGAAACCAATTTTCGAGCTCTAAGATATGAAATAAACTTTCCCTTAGGTACTAAGGAGCTACCTTCCCATTCAATCACCGGCTTATTAGGAAAATGGAAACTGACCCTTTAAGTTCGACAATCAAGAGACGCATAGCACGAATGCAACCAATCCATCCTAAAAATCACATCAAAGTATAACATATCCAACTCTATCCGGTCTACCAAGTTTTCTCTACCATAGATCAACATCACACAACTCCTATAAACCATTCTAGCCACAATGGAGTCACCCATCGGGGTGGACATAGAAAAGGAGTCCAAAATACACTAAGGGTCAAAACCAAAATAGATAGACACATAATGGGTCATAAAATAGAGGGTAGACCCAGGATCAATATAATACCCCACACTTTCCTAACTCAGTTCAACTCTTAGTGTATGAGAGTTTCTATGTAAAACTTTTAATACACTTAAAATTTTCCATATTTAGACCTAACCATATGGAAGGAAATTTAATAAGCTTTCCAACTATATAAATTTTTCACAAATCCAATATTCGGGTGAGAAGTTATGTCACTTTTAGTGAAACAGTATGTCAAATTGAGCATTACCGCATCGCGGTGAAAGGCCAAATGGCATTCTTCGGTTTCCAGTGAATCACCATGATAGTACCATATCACAGTGAAGTTTTAATTCCCAATTGGCATTTTCCAGTATGTCACTGCCATAAGCGACGCGTCACGCCAGAGTGTCATTTTGAAATTTTCACTTTCCAATGAGACTCTGTGATACCTCTGCGTTGTGCCAAAGTACATTTTGCACTCGTCCTTGGACTACACTAGCTGAAAAAAAACAGTGGCTCACCGCAATAACACTATGTTGTGGTGATGGCCAAAATTGGGATTTTCAGTGATGGAAATTTAATTCTTTCCAGGGGTAGTTGGATTTTTTTTCATGACCCTAATCAACCCCAAACACGAGATTAATGCCCTAATAGACTAATTACTCATTATTTCATTCAATTTCCCTCAAATCAAGAACATTCTCTCTAAAATAACAAACCCTAGGCTTCAAGAATCAAGCTCAATTCTCAAGGAATCCACCAAGAAACCTCAATAACTCAACTAATCAGGTATGTTAGGTGTTCATCTTTGGGTTTTCTTCCACCCTTGGAGTTCAAGAACCCTTTCTCAAGTTTTAAATTATGAATTATGTTTTTAATGGAATTGTGTTCATGTATGTGATGACTTTATGGGTTTTAAACCAAGAATTATATGAATTTCAAGTAAATAAACTAGTATGTGTGTTGATTTATGTATTCCTCATGTCATAACTCATGATTTGTGAATTGAATGTTGTAACCATGATAATTATATGTTATTTTCCTTATGTTCAATTACCATGCTCCCCAAGTGTTTGATAAAACATCCATGTGAATTGAATAGTGTAATTATGACATGTTATCATTTGTTCTTACTCATGTACAAGTTCATAAACTCCAAGTGTTTGACAAAATTTCTTAATGAATGAATTGTGAACAATTGACTATTGTTATGCTTTCAAGACTTATTAGGTTTTATTATTGATACTATCGACTCTTGGGGGTACTTAATACCCAAAACCTAGCTGTTTATTTAGATTATAGAAGTCTTGGGATAGTCTCAATAATGTCATGATAGTAGCATTCAGTCAGCCTTCTCGATCAGTGTGAGTTCAGTTAAGTCATTCCAGTAATCATCAATTCCAGTATCCTTTTAGTTGGAAGTAGGATTCAGCATTGAGCGAACCTAGAGATGGGGGCTCACCTGCCAATTGAGGGTGAGACCCTTAGTAGCAATCTCTACGTTCTAGAACTATGTAGCCAGTATAGGTTGAGATGTTAACCTGCCAGTTGAGGGTTGACACATATCTCATTAGGGAACCTGCCAGTAGAGGATGACCCTTATCCTTTGGGACAACACTTTAGTGGATCCACACAGCCATATATTAGTACCCGTGGCACGGTACTGACACCCTTCCAAATGGGGTCATAGGTTGGACCCCAAATCAGTTTATATCAGGGTATGTTGGTTAAATGATCACTCCCGCAGTTTTAGTTTCAGTCCCAGTTTTCTATATAGAACTCAATCTAGTTCTACAGAACCATGGCTAACCAGTTATCTGTTATTTAGCCATCAAAACTCAGCATTTAGTTTCAGTATGATCTCAGATATAGTATATATATGACTATGCACAGTATTGCATACTCAGTGTTTACAGCAGTTTTAGTTTCTCCATGTACTCTCATTCAGTTACTCTATATTATTCAGTTAGTTACTGTTTATGCATATGAGCCCATGTATATTAGCCTTACATCACTTAGCATACCAGGATATTTCACGTACTAATAGCATACTCTCTTTTGTGCTATGATGTCTCATATCATAGGTTCAGACGTACGGGTTCCTAATCATACTTAGCAGCTCAGGATATCAGCAGAAGATTCAGTAGTGAGTCCTCATCCATCGAGGAAATTATTTTTATTTTAGCATTTTAGCAGATTTAGCATGTTTAGTAGTTGGAGTTAGTTGGGGACTTGTCCTATCAACTCCACATTCAGATAGTTAGAGGCTTTTGGACTAGACTACTTCAGATAGATGTTCAGTTATATTTTAAGTATTATTATCTTTACTCAGTATTTGTTTTTCAGTTATAAACCTTAAGGCATTTTCAGCCTAACTTTAGCTTATATTTTCAGTATTATAATTCAGTGCTCATAGTAGGTACCAGCTCATGGGTTAGCTTGTGGTCCCTTGGGACTGTAAGCATCGTGTAATACCCAGGGTGTACTCTCGGGGCATTACAATCAAGTAGACAATATACATCATGAGAGAAGAGTTTAAGCGTACCAGTAACAATATCAAGGGACACTTTAGAATCCTAGTGGGTGGCAAGAGCATACAGATGATTTTCCCAAGTAACAGAGCCAGAAACAAAAGTAGCAACCTTCGGTGTAGGAGCTGATGAAGTAGTAACAGGAATCTTATTTTCCCTAGAAAAATCCCTAGAAGGACAATCCTCTGCATATCGCCAATCGGCCTACATTTAAAACATTTATTCCTTCCTTTTTCACAAACACCATAGTGCATCTGACTGACACGACCCAAACCAAGACCTTGTCATAATGGGTATCCTAAGTCCAACAAGGACAAGAGACCACCCCGATACCTAATCCAACCTCCAATCATATACCCTGAGTTAGAAGAATTTCAAACACATAACAAAATAGAATAACTACCAACTCAAATACTTTGGGATAGGTCCATGACCATGGCCAACCCAAATAAGTCTAACCATCCAATGACAACCAACAACAATAACCAAAAATGAAATAATAACCAAGTCCATATCCATACCATAATAAAATAGAACAACTATAAATTAAATAAAGTTATACGGTATCAACCCCAATACCAATGCCAATACCAAGGATAACACCACTGGTGATATCGCTCATACCAACCCATAGTAGTCTCATAAAGCCTTTATCTGCTAGCGAAACAACATTTGGTTAGGACATACCCCCGACCATAGCCAAAACCAATGTTCAAGTCTAAACCAATAAAACCATTAGAAAACTCAAAACGAGAAATGAAACCTTCCAAAGTATGGAAGTTCACCACTTTAAGTCAACAAAAGTTATTCCCAACGTCTAATCACTAAATAGGAGGTGTAGTATGACCAACACCTGCATCACATGGGGATACAACATCAAAGACGATTAGCGGTTGGAGCACTAGCATGTAACTCAAGGATAAGAATAAAATAGTGCCATCAATTCAAAACAATCAATTAATACATATACCAATTCAATACATGCATATACATATTTATTTATACCATGTCATGATAAGGAATAAGAACAACATGAACTTTGAAATCATTAACATGGATTGTGTAGCATGATCGTCATAGAACAAGGCACCCACGGGCTATATGGGCCCAGCTCTCCTCTAGCTGGAAGGGCCCTAGTGCGTGTAGCCATATGAACCAAAGAATATTTGTATCCATATATGCCTTTATGGGGGACTCGAACCTCCCAACACAATCAAGGTGACTTAAGCACCAATACAAGTAGTAAGGAGAACTCAAACCTCCCATTTATATATTCATTCGGGGGACTCAAACCACCCGATCATAAGACACCTATATCGGCTAGTGCGATTTTTAGTGTTATACCTTCAAACTCTATTTTCACGGCCCGGTTATACATACCAATTTAAACCCTAATTTAAAACCATCATTCCATATACATAACCATTAAGTCAATTACTTACCAAAGGTACTTCATTGGTATTTTCATACTAACACTACTTGCAAGTATATCACATATCATTACCATTATCAATCAACCATGCATTTATTTGACTTTGGGACTCAAACCAATTATCTAACAAAGAAACTTGTTCAATCCAAAGTTTAGGGACTCAACCCATTGTCTAACAAAGACATAAATCAAGTTAATATTTAGGGACTCAAATCTATTTAACAATTTAAACTACCAAGGTTACCATTTATATCATTAAATAGCCAAAAAAGCCTTCAAAAAACCATATACCAACCATTCATATTCATTAGGCCAATGCCTTAGTTCAAAACATCATTAACATGTGACTTTTTTATTCTTTTAGGCATTCTCACAAACACTTTGAGGGCATACTATTATCAAGGCTAAATTCAAGGTAAAAACCATCAAATTTAGGGTAACCAAGGACCCATTTGTTAAACTAAAATTACCAAGCACCCACGTGTGCAAACGATCACCGAAACATATAAAACACAAGTTAAAGCAAGAGTAAATAGTACTTAATTATATACAACAAAACCTTTTGGTTTCCAAAACTACTATTTAAGAATCATAATGACACTTTAAAACACATCATATTTGAGGACTGACAATGATAGAAGAGCGACATGCCCTATTCAAGAAGATTCACGGAAGAAACGTGACTCTTAAGCCTCTATATGAACACCTTTGAAGAACCCTAGCCCCAATCTTTAAGAGAACGTTTAGAGAGTGTTTTTAGAGTGTTTGATCTTTAAATAGTGGGTCATGAAGAGCCACAACATGTTTTAAGACATGGCTACTTAAGGGTTTTGGGGTGGTAAATGTCTTAAATACCCCAAGCTTAAAAGCTCAAAATATTCATGTAGGAGGGTATGACCCATCCCCCTAAACCATACCCTAGGGTATGAGTGGTACCCTTGTTTCATACCCTAGTATTATCTTGGACACCTACACTGATCAAAATATGATCACATATGACTAACTTGTATCCAAACATACGAGAAGTACCCTATAACATGTACCCAAGATAGAATACTTTGGATAAAACTAAGGGCACCATACAACTAAGCAACATACCATTCGTAAACCAACTAAAGACTATTAAGATATTCAATCATACCTTGGACAGTAAGTGTCTTTGAACACACTATAAAATATATGAGTTAGGACCCCTAAACCGTACCACATCATATGACCAGCATGCACAAGTCGTATGATGTCCAGAATATTCAACTTAGAGGAATTTTCTAAGGGTCCAAATCTAAGGTATTCTACTGACAACAAAATCTACAATGAGGATATAATGGAGCTGACCGGGCCCTATTAGCCTGAGGCTGGGATAATAGTGCTCTAAACTCACTATCATACTAAGAATGAGGATCAGCCAACGGCTTTAGATAAGGAGCAGTAGTCGTAGAGTAGGAACTAGAATTGCTCAACTTCTTCTTAGACCATTTTCCACCATCTCTACCACCCTATTGTTGACCTCTACCCTAATCCAAACATTAAAAATTCTTATTTTTTCTTTAACTCATCTCCTCTTATTCTTTTCCTCTTCTGCTTTTTGCATATATTCCATAAGTCTAGAGATGTCCATGTATGTTTTCAATAAGGCAACCTTTCTCTCCAAGATGAACTCACAGGACAACCTAGAGGAAAACTTTCTTATTCTAGCCCTCATTCTATACACCAACTCAAGAGCATAACGCGATATCTGATGAAACTTCAAGGCATACTCCTTTACTGTCATCTTGTATAACGACCTAAAAAATTTAATAAAATTTGTAATTTTATGTGATTAGACTATTTTACCCCTCTCTATAGATTTATTATGGTATTTCTAGGGTGTGGTGGTTATTGGCATAATTTCTGATGCATTTTGGTACCATTTATGCAATATTGCGGTTTTTGATGGCTTTAGAAGCCTTATTTTGGACTTATGTGGATATTTTTTATACATGTGACAGATGGCTAAAAGAACTATGGCAATATCTCCAGAATATCAATTTTAGGTTGGGTAAATCTTTAGTTTAGGTCTCGATGCACCTGAGCTCATTTCGACTTATTGGTCAAAAAATTAAAATTTTGAAAAATTGGAAATATAGGTGTGGGAACCACGTTAGGTCAAAACAACCTCGAATAGAAAATTCAACTTCGCCAGTAGATCCAGAACATTGATTTTAGGGTGGTAACATATTTGATATGATCTTATGGCTTTTAAATCTCATTTCAACTCTTGGTTTAGAAAATTATAATTTCGGATTTCGGGTGTCAACTTTGTGAAAACGACATTTTAAAAAAAAATCTATTATGCCATTGAGTTTGAAGCATCAAATTCAGTATGGATGCATACTTAGTTTGCATATATCAGATTCCAAATGAATTTTGGGCACCCCGTCGAAGTCCGGATTGAACTTGAAGAGAAAATTTTGGTGCAAAAATGGAAAAATCTATAATATAAATAGCCCCTTTTGGGCCCTGTTTTGCTCATTTTTCGTCTTGCCTCTTAAGAGTTAAACCTTAAAATAGTATGAGAGATTAAAAGTGAAGCTTGTGGGAGTTTGTAAATCTAGATTAACATCTATTTCTTGATTCTCTTATGGATTTAAGATAAGAATTCACCCTTTTCTTAGTAATTTTTTGATTAATTTCTCAAAATTCCAAAAATCTTAGGGCTTAATTTTAAATCCTAATTTCACTCCTCTTCACTTAAATAATATTTTAATCTTATAATTACTAGTTTTCCATCAATTTAACCTTTAAAACAACACCGATTTTTTATTTTAATTTGGATTTCAAAAAATTTACCCAGTAAAGCTCAAGAATAATTTTTCTTCGATATGAACTTTATTTTGACTCAATTTGACTTGGGTTTTCAGTTGTGGATTTCTAAAAATATGAAAAATACTTTTTTAAAGTAAAGTTATGATATTACCCTTTTTTTAAAATCCATTTTAGGGGTCTGTTTTGACCCCGAACCAAAAGTAGTCAACTTTGGTGTCATTGGGTTTATTTTGATGCGTAGATTCTATATTTGATAGTTTTAGTGTATTTCAAGATCGTTCGTAAGAACTAAGGCTTTGCGAGAAAAGTCTTGGTTGCGGTATTTCAGTTTTGAGGTAGGTTATGGCTTAACTCTTTCAGACTGGGTTGAGTAGTAATTGATGGGATAAAATGCATGTTAAGGGTGTGAACTAATCATGAAAAATAAATATCTATATGTTGTGATCGTGTGGGAGCCTATATGTGATGTAATTATTGAAATTGAGATATAATGTGATATGTGTGACCGTGTGGGGTCCTATATGGTGTTGTTAGCCTTGAATATATGTGAATAATTATATTGTGTTGTTGAATGTCTAATGTGGTTTTATTGGTAATTTGTGATATATTCATACTTATTGGTATATGAGACATTGAAATTTATGGATGAAACGGAAGTAATGAGTGGATATTAGCTCACGTGGTTGTGGAATTGTAACATTGTGGTTGGTTGTGGCAATACATCATGTGGATTGATTGTAAAAATACACCATATGGATTGATTTTGAAAATACTCATATTGAAAGGTTGTGAACATTGCATTGTCATTCTTATGTCATCATACGCAATATTTCTCTTGTTTATTTTATTGATTTATGTATACTTGTTGTCATGTATGTGTACTTGATTTATGTTTTATGTTATATATGTTCTTTAGAAATACTGAAAAAACAATGGAATACTGAATCTTGGTATCGGATATGAGCTTTTATGGACCATCTCTGAAGGATCATGCTAGAGAAGTTGTGGATATTGGTGATCTTGAGACTGTGTACCAAACCTGAGGCTGTGTGACAAACTTGAGGTTGTGTGCCAAACTCAAGGTTGTGTGACCATACCATGTATCATTATCATCATATAAATTGCACCCGTTTTATATTGTTTATGTTGTGTTTGAATTGCCAAATTGACTTGTCATCTACCTATTTGTTCTATATCTTGACTTGTTAACGTCTAATTGTTCTATTCTCCTTTAATTATACTTAATGATCTTGATTATACATGTCCCTCTTTTGTTCTACTATCATATGATATTATGTATATTTGTATCCCTATCTTGTCTGTTGTTGTATTATATATATATATATATAGAGAGAGAGAGAGAGAGAGAGAAAGAGAGAGAGATTATAAAACTATTAGTGCAAGTGATATAGGCTATCATTGTGGGACATTGTCTGATTACAGATGACGTGCCCTTAGCATGTACTTTGTATACTTTATTTTCTACTTTGCTCAATCGGCCTATGATACCTACTGAGTACAAGTAGACCGTACTCACTCCTACTTTACCTTTCTGATGTAGATTCAGGTTTGAGTGCACCCCTTACTTGACTCAGGCGATTATTAGAGCCTTTAAGGTAGTTGATGATTTTTAGGTGTCTGAATGTCCTCTGCTACCTTTCTTATAGACTATGTCTTTATTTTCACTTTTGAGATTGAGTTTTCTTTTGTATTTGGACACTTATGTATTTTATTTGGATTTAAGTTGTATTTAGATACGTTCTCATACTGTTGACACCGGGTTTTGGGAGTTATGGTTGTATGTGTTGATTTGATTCTTTCCACGTTTATCATATCTTTGTGGTTTGGCTTCGTTCAAGAGTTCTTACCTTGGGGGCATTTCTATTTTTTCCCGTGTGAATCAGTTTGGGTGAGAGGCTTACTTATCAAGGTTAGTCACTACAAGTGCCATCATGACCTTGTATTTTTTTGTTGTGACAAATTAGTATCAGAGTAGCCAGGTTTCATTGGTCTCAATAGTGTAAGAACGGGATATCTAATGGAGTCTCCCGAATTGATACGTAGATGTCTGTATCTATCTTCAAGAGGCTATATGATGTATCTAGGAAACTTTTCTTATTTTATTCCTTATCATGTGAAGTTCTTTCATACCTTATGTTTTGAGTTGTATTTCATTCTTTTTGTGCAAATGTTATTCATTATACGACCTATTAGTTGAGAGATATTGCTAGAGTTTGGAGAAGGTCGCTTGTGAGTTATATATCTCGCGATTCTCTCAAGATGACTTGGGATCAATTCATCGAGGATTTCCTAGAGAGTTTTATGCTTTTTAGTTTGAGAGATCTTATGCAAAACAAGTTTGATCATTTGGAGTAGGGCTCCATGATATTTGTTAAGCCTAAGGCACATTTCTATGCCTTGTCCAGATATTCCTATAATGGCATTTTATAACGACCCAATTTTCTAGAACCAGAACGTCACACGGTGCTCATGATCCCGAAGGACCACAAGCTAATCCTTTGCTGATATCTATACCTGAACACTGCATAATATAAATAATAAATGTGAAAACTGGCCATAAGGTTTAAAACATAAAAACAATACTCAAAATTTAAAACTGAATACAGATACATTTGCCCAAAAAGCCTCTAAATTTTCTGAGCTATGAAGTTGATGGGACATTTCCCCAACTAACTCCATCTACTGAAAATAAACAAAATCTGATGCAATAATGATAAAATGATCATCCTCGAATGAAGAGGACTCACTGCTATGTCTACTGCTGCTGATTGGGACTGAGCTGCTAAGGGTACTTTGGATCTCGTGCCTCTAACCTATAGTGTCAAATAAAACACCATAGCATAAATGCATCAGCACGGGAATATACCGAGTATGCAGACGAGGTAAGGCTAAATGCAAGGGCTTATGCATGAACAATTACTTAACAAAATAATCATGAGAGTACTGAATGAGAACACATGCATGAATGCACAAACCATAATCATAATCATCACGACTCTGAATATTGAAACTCAGGTAATGCATTACTGATATCTGAACTCACTACTAATACTGAGATATTGAACAACTAAATCATCTGATACTGATAAATGAGTACTGAGGTGAGATCAGTCTTATCTAGTGAGTGATCTCAGAATTTGAGGATACTGAAGCTGATT
This sequence comes from Capsicum baccatum var. pendulum, assembly GCA_030864225.1. NCBI lineage: Eukaryota > Viridiplantae > Streptophyta > Magnoliopsida > Solanales > Solanaceae > Capsicum > Capsicum baccatum. The sequence continues at coordinate 171,137,380 of CM061561.1, read as the reverse complement.
GACTAAATATACTCACGTCATTAACTACATTTTTTGCTTTGCCACTCTTGACTGATTGCATCAGAGATCAAACCTCTCTAGCGAATAATTCCAGAATATACTATCAATGATATGAAATGATCATGTCTGAATATAACAACAAAAATACTCAACTTAATCTAAGATTGAGATCGAGCTTATCTGACGGGTGATCTCTAGATCTGATAACAAGAATACTCAACTTAATCTAAGATTGAGATCAAGTCTATCTGATGGGTGATCTCGGTATCTGATAATGAGATTACTCAACTGAATATGAGACTGAGATTAAGCCTATTTGATGGGTGATCTATAAATCTGATACTGAATAACTTTATATGGGACCAAGCCTATCTGACAGGTGGTCCATAAATTAATGGAACTATCTGAGTTCCTCACTGAGATAGATGACTGTATCTGATAATCCTGATTTCTGAGGATTGATACTGAAACTGCAACTGTGGGAAGTAGTCACTTAATCGACATACCCCAAATCTCAACTGGTGGGGTAAAACCTGTAACCCCAGCTGGAAGGTGTCAATATCGTGCCATGGGTAAAGACCTCTCTGGTCAAGCCTATCTGACGGGTGACCCTCGTAGAAAGTCAAGCTTAAGGCAATATAATAGTCAAGCCTCTCTGACGGGTGACTAGTCTTTCCTGATGGGTGACTCCTGCATCCTGCACTGGCTATGCAGTTCTGGAGTTCAGGGATTGCTCCTAACAACTCTGCCTCTCTGACAGGGAGCCTCCATCCCTGCCCTCACTTGGTGCTAGCTCCTACTCCCAACTGAAAGACTCTGAACTGATTCTTAACTGAACACAAACTAAGCTAAATCTAATATTGATCATGTTTCTCGAATGATCTGACTGAGTTAAGCTGAATTCACTTGGTTCTGTAACTGATGGAATACTACTGAATCTCATTATCTGATTGAATGACACTGAGCTTTGAATAGAGTACTCGATTACTACGGAGGTCAGAACTGAACACTTCAATACCACTAGATCTAAGTCGGGTATAGGACTGAGGCTAGATTACTAGCGATACTGAGATTACAGTAATTATAAAGATTACTAAGATTTCTTAAGTTCTGTATCTGTCTAAGAATACAGATTTTTATAACTCACTGAGTTTTGAGAATTATGGCTCGACTAAAATTATCATGAAAACTGACACGAGCTCTAGACAGCAGTTAAATTATCGGGTATAAATACGCCCAAGACTTGATAACATAAAGGTAAAACATAACCATTCTTGAATAATCAAGACCATGGACAATCATTCGCCATCCCAATCACTAAGGCATCACTTCAAGCATTTAGAAATCCTAAACATGTAATAACATAGGGGGACATGCTATTGGATCATACTCCATTCAACAAGGTCTTGCATCAAACACTTGGCATGTATTAAAGTCTTAGCATGTATCAAAGAGCACATAATTGGGGAATTTCATGCTATCATGTCATAATTCATTCACTAAAGCTTTTCAACAAACACTTGACATGCATGGGCTTGCACACAATTGGGGATTTCTAGTCAACATTCTATAATGGCTCTAATTCCTTTACATAAGTATTTTATCAAACATATGGGGAGCATTCTTTGCTTATTCAACAATTTTCTTCACTTCATTGACATGAACACATCACTTAACAAGCAACTTGAAGAGGGTTTATCATAAACATCATATGAATATCACATACTAGGGTCAAAGATTGAAAACCTTGCAAACAAACATGAATCAAAACTCAATAATAGCATGAACATCAATTTCAACTCACATGCATCATGAAAACCCACAAATATAAGATCTTTGAATTTTAGAAAAGGCTTCTTGAGCTTCTTGGATGAAAGGGACCCAAGAATCAACATCTACATACCTTAGAGAAACTCTTTCTTGAAAGCTCTTGGAGAGATTCTTGATTTCTTAATTTTTTTCAATTTTTCTTGAAGAAGAAGAAAGGGTTTTGATTTTGTAGAAACCCTATTTTTTTATGTTGAAGATGCGAAATGAAGTTGTGAGCCATGATCGGATATAAATAGGGACTGAAAAGAGTAAGAAAAAGACCAAAAATCCCTTTTAAAAATGAGTTAAAAATACTAAGCAGGGGCTGCAACGGTTGAAGTAAAGGTCCGTCGCTTAGTCTGACGGTACATCGGATCGTTTGTCACATAGCGGTTGGAAAACAATGCATTGCCTCGATGCGACGGTCTCAGTGATGGTCCATCGCAAACCCAAAGGTCTGTTGGATCGTTCATCGTACATTGGCCGGGATGAGGCCACACTGTCTCAGTGTGACAGTCTCAGCAATGATCCATCGCAGCCTCAACGATCTGTCATCCTGGTCGTTGCACTTGGGTCTGAAAATAGAGTCACTGCCTTGGTTGTGATGGGTTGGGTGATGGGCTATCGCAAGCTCAATGGTCCATCAGCCCGGTTGTCGCACCTGGGTGGTTCCAACTGCTTTCAATAAAATGGCCATAACTTCCTTGTCCAATGTTAGATTTTGATGAAATTGGTATCGATGGAAAGATTATTCAATGCTCTACATGAAAAAAAGTTGATATTAGGGAAATTCTACACGTTTCAAAATATTTATCACTTGGAAAGACACTTCTCAATCTTTTTAGACCGGATTTATGCTTTACTTGACACGCTCTAAGGCTCGGACTATGAGAGAAATTTGTGGGGTCTTACATATTTCCACCGAGTTTAAAAAGATTTGGAAGTTCATGTAGGGTTTACATATTTCTCTTTAGTTGGCTACATCTCAGGTATTTGTGCTCGAGGCTTCTTTTCAAAGTATTATAGATCATGCTAAAATGAAATAGGGTATTCTTAGTGTATCTTAGGGAGGATCCAAGAAGGCACAACATTTTGGTGAGTTCAGGAGTCATACCTCTCGAGGTAGAGATTTTAGAGGTTTTTGTAGATACTATGGTAGGTCAGTTAAGGTAGCTTTACAAATTTCAGGTGGTAGATCTTCTAGTTTAGCAATTTAGGGTGGCCGTGCGAGCCCAGTTATCCCTTTTCCTACTAAGACTAGCCGTAGAGGTTGTTATATGTGTGATGAGATTAGCCATGTGGCTAGGTATTTCCCCTGACAGGTTATTTAGGGTACTCTAATTTTAGTTGTATGGGGTAGAGGCTCTACAATAGATGCGAGGAGCAGAGATAGTGGAGCTTGTAGTAGTGGTCATGGGACCACTCAGGTGGTTGGTAGTTGTAGGAAGTTCTATGTTATACCATCCAGAACTGAGGCAGAGGCTTCTGATATTATGATTATAGGTGTTATCCCCATTTATTTCAAACCTGCATCTGTATTATTTGATCCCAGGTCGAATTTTTTCTATGTTTCTTTGTATTTTGCTTAGGGTTTTGATTCTGTTAGTGAGCCTCTTACTATACCTATTCATGCATCTACCCTAATAGGTAATTCTTTAGTGTTGGATCAAGTGTACCAATATTGTGTTGTGACTTTTTCTAGGTATAAGACTTTGGTGGACTTGCTTGTGTTTTATATGGTTGATTTTGATGCTATTTTGGGTATGGATCAGTTGGCTCATTATCATGCTATCTTAGATTATTTTGCTAAAACTATGACTTTATCTTCGCTGGGTGTACCAAGGATGATTTGGAAGGGTGCATCTCATTTGGGTGCTAAGAGAATTATATCTTATGTCCAGACTCATTAATTAGTTGAGAGGGAATAATTATATTACTTGGCCCATATTCGTGACAATAATGTTGCTTTGCCTCCTTCATTGGAATCTGTTCGTGTTGTTCATGAGTTTAAAGATGTATTTTCCATAGGTTTCCCTGGTATGCCTTTGGATCATGATATTTATTCTTCCATTGATATTGAGCCGAACAACAAGCCCATTTATATTTCTCCTTATAGGATGGCCCCAACTGATTTAAAGGAGCTAAAGGATCAGTTGTAAGAATTGTTGGATAAGGGATTTATCCAACCTAGTGTTTCACCTTAGGGTGTGCTTATCTTTTTTGTAAAGAAAAGAGATGGTTCTATGTGGATGTGTACTGATTATCGATAGTTAAACAAGGTAGCGATTAAGAATAAATATCCTCTTTCTCTTATTAATGATTTATTTGACCAGCTTCAGCGTGTTGCGATGTTTTTGAAGACTGATTTGAGGTCTATCTATCAATAATTGAGGATTAGAGCTTCAGATCTTACGAAGGTAGCTTTTTGGACTTGATAAGGTCATTATAAGTTCTTGGTCATGTCCTTTGGGTTGACCAATACCCCTACTGCATTTATGGATTTGATGAATTGAGTATTTTGATCATATGTCGACTTCTTTCGTATTGTATTTATAGATAATATCTTGGTTTATTCCAAGAGTGAGGTTGAGCATGAGGAGCATTTATAGATTGTACTTCGAAGATTGAGGGATAAGAAGTTGTATGCCAAGTTCTCTAAGTGCGAGTTTTGGTTGGAGTCTATTTCTTGGGTCATGTAGCGACTATGAAAGGTATTATAGTTAACCCAATCAAGGTTGCAGCGGTTTGTGATTGGGCTATACCTACTTTACCCATCGAGATTTGAAGTTTTATTGGCTTAGCAGGTTATTATCAACGTTTTGTTGAGGGTTTATCTTCTATTGCAGCTCTTTTGATAATGTTGACTGAGAAGAAGATTTTCTTTTAGTGGTCTGATATTTGTGAGGCGAGCTTCCAAAAGCTTAAGGATGTGTTGACTTCAGATCCTATATTAGCTTTTACCAAGGAGGGCGTGGGCTTTATTATGTTTTGTGATGCTTCAGGTGTTGGATTGGGTGTTGTGATAATGCAGGGGGCAAGGTGATTTCTTATACATCTCGTTAGTTGAAGCCTCATGAGAAGAATTATCCTACCCATTATTTGGATTTGTACACAGTTCTATTTTCCTTGAAGTTTTTAAGGCACAACTTGTATAGAGTCCATAGTGAAAGCATCTTAGATCATCGTAGCCTTCATTACTTTTTCACCCAGCGAGATCTTAATATGATGCAACTCGTTGGCTTGAGTTGCTTCAGGATTATGACTTGACTACTCTCTACCATCCAAGCAAGGCTAATGTGGTTATGAATGCTTTGATCTAGAATTCGTCGAGCATGGGTAGGTTGGCGCATCTTTTAACCCTAAGAGAGGCCTTTAGCCTTAGAGGTTCAGTCTTTAGCTAACTAGATGGTTAGACCTGATATTTTGACCCTTGGGCATGTTTTGGCTTTTGTGAAGGCTAGATTTTCTTTGATGGGGTAAATTCGAGCTCATCAGTTTAATGATTTTAGATTGAGTTTTATTCGAGATAAGGTGTTAAGTAGGGAGGCTAAGGAAGCCTCACTTGATTCAGATGGAGTTTTGTGTATTAGAGGCTGAGCTTTTGTGTCGGAAGTGGGTGACTTGATTAGGTTGATCTTGGAGGAGGCCCATAGTTCCAGGTATTCCTTCCATCCAAGTATGACTCAGATATATCATGACTTGACACAATACTGCTAGTGGGGTAGTATGAGGTGAGATGTACTAGATTTTATGTCTCAATACCTATGTTGTCAGAAGGTGAAGGTTGAGCATATGATACCTGGAGGTTGTCTTTAGATATTATCCATTTCTGAGTAGAAGTGAGAAAAGATCACTATAGACTTCGTGACTGGGTTGCCTCATACTTCTCATGGTTCTGACATTGAGTGGGTCATCGTGGATCGATTTACCAAGTTAAATCATTATATTCCTATTCACGTTTCATTCAGTGCTGAGAGGTTAGCCCATATCTACATTCATTAGATTGTGCATCTGTATGATATGTCGGTGTCCATTATTTCAGATCAAGGTTCTTGAAACACCCCAAACTGTGGTCCTAGCAAATTTCTTGAGTCTTGAACCATCTGATCATTATACAACCTACACCATACTAGTCATATGATGTGGTTATAGTTCTAGGACCCTAATCATATGTTGATCAATATGATATTGGCCAAGTTCTGACCTAGATATAAGAAGACTCCATATGAGTCATATGTTCAAGTAACAAGAGGTAGGGTCCAAACCGTATGTTGTCCAGTGTCTAGCCTTTGATGTTCTACCTAGGGTACAACTTAATGATACTAGTTGTATGGTGATGATACGAGTTGTGCAAGGAAGCCGTATGTTGGACAGAATATGGTGTCCAACTTTCTAATCAAGTGATAGTTTGAGGATACCACACATATGATGTCGTTACAAGTTGAAGGGTCCAATCGTACCCACCTATATTCTTTTTATAGCTTTAAAGCTGAGGATATTTTGGATAATTCCCACCCCAAGCCCTTAAGACCCCACGTCTTCGAACACGTATTTAGCTTTCATTCTACACATTCAAAGATGGAAATACTCTCTAAAAACCTCTTTAGAAGATTGGGCTAGGGTTTTTTCAAGGTGATCATATAGAGGCTTAAGGATCGAAATCTCTTCGTGAAACTTTGTAACTCAGGCATGTGACTCTTCCTTCAAAGTTAGTTCACAAAAATCATATGTTTTAAACATTGTTCATGAATCATTGATGGTGGTTTTAAACATCATGGTTAAGGGTTTGAATGCATAATGTTGAGTATTGTTTTCCTATGTTTTAAACTACCATTATACATGTTTTGATAATGGTTTTGAACATGTGGGTGTATGGGAATTGTGGTTTAATGAATGGGTTATGTTTAACCCTAGACTTGATGGTTTTTGGCTTGAATAATGGTTTGATAATGGTATTCCCTCAACCTGTTTATGAAAATATCAATGAGAAGAATCTCATCATATATTAATTGTGTTTTGAACTAAGGCATTGGCCTATGAATGTTGATGATTGGTAAATGGTAGGCCTTGTTGGCCATAAATTGATTTGAATCGTAACCTTGGTGGTTTAATTGGCTAAATGGGTTTGAGTCCCTAAATGTTAATTGAATTAATGTCCTTGTTTGGACAATGTGTTCAAGTCCCAAAGTTGATTAATAGGTTACAGCATATTATAATCTTGTAAGTGGGGTTGGTATGACGATACCAATGGGATGCCTTTGGTAAGTAATTGGATTAGTTTGTGTATGTGAAATGAATGTTTTAATTGGGCCTTAAAGTGGGATGTGTAGCTGGACTATAAAAGTGGAGTTCAAAGAACTGACACTGGAAATCGTGCTAGCCAGTGCTAGTGTCTGTATGATTGGGAGGTTTGAGTTTCCCCAATGGATATATGAATGGAAGGTTTGAGTCCCCTATATTGTATACATTAGTGCTTAAGTTAATTTGATTATACCGAGAGGTTCGAGTCCCCCATAAAGGCATACGCGAATATGGATATTCTCTGGTTCATATATCTACACGCACTGGGGCCCTTCCAGCTAGGGGAGAGCTAGGACCATATAGCCCGTGGATGCCTTGTTATATGATGGCTATGCTACACAACCTAGGTTAATGCGTTCAAAGTTCATGTTAAACTGTGTTCCCTATCCTGGCTTGATATATATATATAGGTATGTGATTGTATATGATGATTTGACTTTGTTTTGAATGATGATATTATTTTTTCCTCTATTCTTGAGGTGTATGCTAGCACTCTAACCACTAACTATCTCTAGATGTTGTATCCCCATGAGATATAGGTTCCAAAAGTTCTTTTACTTTTCCTGTGCAGTGATCAGGTGTTCAAGTGGCTTGTGAGTTGACAGTGAAGTGGTGAGCTTTCATACTTCAGAAGGCTTCATTTTATGGTCCTTATATTATATGTCTTAGACTTTGGTTAGACTTTGTTTTGGCTATTAGCGAGGGCATGTCCCGACATTCTATTGACTTCGTAGTTATAGAGACTTTGTTAGACTACCGTGGACTTAGGTGTGTTGTTTTATTAGATTGGTTTATACATTTCATGATGTATAATTAGTCTTGTTTTGGACTATTTTGTTATATGTTCAAAATTTCACTCTTGAGGTTATTGAGCTGACTAGGTTAGGAGGAGAGGTGATCTTTGGTCCACATGGGACTTGAGATACCATCACAGCCAGGCCTGAGTTTGGGTTTTGAAAACGTTGGTATCAGAGCCTAGGTTCATGGTCAATTGGGTATCCACAAAGATGTGTTAAGTAGAGTCTCTTTTATAGGTGTGTAGCATGCCATATTCTAAGAGAGAAGCTATGGGACATTTAGGAATGTTTCCCTTTTGTGTTGTCTTACTTTGAGCTATAGAGTCTAAGGTCTTGGATTTCTCTAATTCTCGTTTGCTTGCTTTTTCAAATCATGCCTCCCAGATGATCTGAAGTTTATGGGGACTTCTTCTTTCCACTTGGGGACACTGTTGATGGGACATGCCCTGCTTATGGGGTGCAAACTAGGTCTAGGGGTCTAGTTCTTGATTACCCTCTTAGAGTTCCATCGGTTCCCTTTAGACCTCATCGAGCTCCTTAAGCAGATGTGTGAATGCTGAGTTTTGTCAGTCTATTCATATATTAGCTCAGTTAGTAGCTTCTCGGTTTGAGCTTGGTAATTTTGTTACTCCATCTTCTGAAGCCACAAGGGTTAGCCAATTCATGAGGTTGAGTTCTCCAACTTTTATAGGTGTTAAGGTTGAGAAGGATCCTCAAGCTTTTATTGATGAGATGGAGAAAATCTTTTGGGTTATGCATGCGTCAGATATTGAAGGTGTGGAGTTTATTGCCTACCAATTGAAAGGTGTGGCGTTCCAGTGATACAAAAAGTGGGAGCAGTCAGGGGAAGTGATACTTACTCTGCATTATAGGATAACTTTTCTAGTACCTTTTTGGACCGCTTCTTTCCTTAGGAGTTGAGAGAGTCGAAAAAGTAAAGGAATTTGTGAATCTAAGACAAGGTGGGATGACGGTCAAGGAGTATGCCTTGAAATTTCATCAGTTGACCAGGTATGCTCCTGAGTTTGTATCTAGCATGAGAGCTAGAATGAATAAGTTTGCTTCTGGAATCCCGCGAGTTGATTCTGGAGAGTAAAGCTGCCTTGTTGAACAAATATATGGATGTTTCTTGGCTTGTACTTTAGATGCAGTAGGTTGATAAAGAAAAGAAAAAGCAGTCTAAGATTGGTGAGGGGTATAGTAAGCATTTCAGATTTTCTAATCAAGGTGGAGGCGACCAGTAGAGTGGTAAAGATGGGGGAAAGTGGCCTAAGAATAAGTGGGGGAGTTCTGGCTCTTTCTCTACAGCTAGTACTCCTTACCTGAAGTCATCCGATGATCATTTCTCTCAGCATGGTGGAGGATACTGCGCACATGATGCCTAATCTTAGACTGGTGGGGCTCAATCCACTCCATTATATCCTCTTTGCAGATTCTATAGTCAGCCACACCATGGTCAGTGTGAGAAAGGGAGAAACTAATGTTTTAGTTATGGTCAAAATGGCCATATGTAGCATCAATGTCCTTCTAGGGTTGCTTCTAGTGTCAATAAGGTTCTTGTTCCCTCTTCATCAACTACTGCACCAAGGGGTATTGCTTTTGCTTCTGGTACCGACACTGGCCGAAAATGCATATATACTCTTGCTTCTTGTCAGGACTCCTAAGGATCTCCCGATGTCATTACTGGTATGTTGAAACTCTTTTTCTGTAATGTGTACTATTTACATAATCCGGGGTAAACTCTTTCTTATATGATCCCATTTGTGGCTGTGCATTTTGGTTTTGGTCACGAGTGTATTTTAGACCCTTTTTCTGTGTCTACCCCGATAGGTGACTCTGTGATTGCTAGAAGAGTCTATAGGGATTGGGTGGTATCTTTTGGTAGTTGGGATACTTTGGTGTATCTATGCGAATTAGACATAGTTGATTTTGATATCATATTGGGAATGGGTTGGTTGCACTCGTTCTATACTTCTTTAGACTGTCGGGCCCGTAAGGTTATGTTTAAATTCCCAAATAAGCCAATTATTAAGTGGAGGGGTAATTCCCTAGCTTCTAAGGAAAGATTCATATCATATCTTAGAGCTTGAAGATTGATCTCCAAGGGATGTCTCTATCATCTGGTCCGAGTTAAAGATTCTAACTCGGAAGGTCCTTCTTTGTATTACGTCCTGGTAGTGAATGAATTTCCTGAGGTCTTCCCTTAAGACCTTCCTAGTATTCCTCCTAAAAGGGAGATTGATTTTGTGATAGATCTTATTCCAGACACTCGTCCTATCTCTATTCCCTCATATATAATGGCTCCGGTTGAGTTAAAAAAGCTTAATGAACAATTAAAGGACCTTTACACAGGGGTTTTATTCATCCTGGTGTATCCCCATGGGGTGCACCAGTGTTATTCGTGCATAATAAGGATGGTTCCCTTTGGATGTGTATTTATTACCGGTAACTGAATAAGGCAATGGTAAAGAATAAGTAACCTCTTCCAAGGATAGATGATTTGTTTGATCAGCTCCAGAGTACTAAGTTCTTCTCAAAGATTGATCTTTGCTCTCGGTATCATCAGTTAAAGATTAGGGAGGTGGATGTCCCTAAGACATCTTTTCATATATGGTATGGGCATTTTGAGTTCTTGGTGATGTCGTTTGATTTGACCAATGCTTTGGAGGTATTTATGGATTTGATGAATAGGGTTTTCTGTCAGTTTTTAAATCTTTTTGTGATTGTCTTCATTGATTATATTTTGGTGTAATCTAAGAGTGAGGAGGATTATGCCGATCACCTCTGCATTGTGTTGCAGCCCTTGAAAAGTTAGCAGTTGTATTCTAATTTCTCTAAATGTGAACTCTGGTTGAGCGTTGTTATATTTTAAGCTCATGTTGTGTCTAGTGAAGGTATCATGGTGGATCCTCAGAAAGTTGTTGTGGTTAAGAGGTATCCTAGAACCACGACTCCAACCGATATTCGAAGCTTCTTGGGTTTAGCCGATTATTATAAGAGGTTCATGAAAAGTTTTTCTTCTATTGTTCCTCCATTGACCAAGTTGACTCAGAAGAAGATAAAGGTTTTGTGGTCGGATGATTGTGAGGGTAGTTTTGAAAATCTAAAAGATAAGTTGACTTCAACTCCAGTCTTGACTCTACCTAAAGGTACAGAGGGATTTATAGTCTATTGTGATGAGTCTCGAGTTGGTTTGGACTGTGTGTTGATTCAGCAGGGTGAGGTAGTTGCTTATGCCTCTAGACAGTTGAAGGTGCATGAGAAGAATTGCCTGACTCATGACTTTAAGCTATTAGTTGTGGTGTTCATGTTGAAAATTTGGTGTTATTATCTGTACAGAGTGCATGTTAATATTTTTTCTAATCATAAGAGCCTACAGTATGTATTCTCTCAGAAAAATCATAATCTCAGGCAAAGAAGGTAGCTTGAGTTGCTGAAGAACTATGATATGATTCTTTACTACCATCCAGGTAAAGCTAATATGGTTGATGATGTTGTTAGCAGGTTATCCATGGAGAGTCTAGCTCATGTGGATGAAGATAAGTGGTAATTGGTGAAAGACTTTCACCGTTTGGCTAACCTTGAAGTTTGTCTCTTCGACTCTGGGGATGGTGGCATGTTTGTGCAATAGGTAGTGCAATCATCTCTTGGTTTGAAAATAAAGGAGAAAAGGATATTAGATCCTCTGTTGACGAAAATCAAGGGTGATGTGGGTAAGCAGATGGTGATGGCTTTTGAGATTGGTGGTGATGGTATATTGAGGTACCAAGGGAGGTTTTGAGTACCCGATATTGATAGGTTACGGGGCAGTAATTTGGTCGAGGCTCATGAATCGCGTTATAGATTTATCCTGGTTCAACAAAGACGTATCATGACCTTAAGGATATGTATTAGTGGAATAATATGAAATGGGATATAGACGACTTTCTGGCTAAGTGTATGATATGTCAACAAGTGAAGTTGGAGCACATGAATCCTGGTGGGATACTTAAGATATTGAGCTACCTGTATGGAAATAAGAGATAATTTATATGGAATTCCCTACCATCCTTTCGCGGCCGTAGAATTAGTATGACTTCATTTGGGTCATCGTGGATAGGATGACTAATTCCACTCACTTCTTGCCAGTGAGGACTAATTATTCTGATGAGGTCTATGCAAAGTTTTTCCTTCAGGAACTAGTGAAGTTGCATAGTGTGCCTGTCTCAATTATTTTGGATCATGGCACACAATTCTCATCGCATTTTTGGTGCCCGTTTCAACGTGGTTTTGGGACTAAAGTGAGTCTTAGTATGGCCTTTCACCCGCAGTCGGATGGGCAAGCCAAAAGGACTATTCAGACTTTGAAAGATATGTTACGGGCCTGTGTGATCGACTATGGTGGTATTTGGTTTGACCATGTGCCTTTGATGGAATTTTCTTATAACACTAATTACCATTCTAGCATTGGTATGGCCCTATTTGAGGTGTTGTATGATAGAAGGTGTAGATCTTCTATTGGGTGGTTCGAGGTAGGTAAAGTGGAAATGTTTGGCCCAAATTTGGTTTACCAATCTATGGAAAAGGTGAATGTAATTCGAGATAGGCTTAAGACCGCCCAAAGTCGCCAAAAATCCTATGTGAACGTGAGGCGAAGGGATTTGGAGTTTGAGGTTTGCTATTGGGTATTCCTGATGATATCTCTCATGTATGTGCTTTGGAAATACTAAAATAATGGATATTAGTATTAGATATTAGATTTTATGGACAATCTCCAAAGGATCATGTCGAAGAAGAGTTGTGGATATTGGTGATCTTGAGGTTGTGTGCCAAACCTGAGGCTATGTGCCAAACTTAAGGGTGTGTGCCAAACTTAGGGTTGTGTACCAAACTCTAGGTTGTATGCCAATCAAATGCATCATCATCGTTGTCGTCGTCGTCATCATCATCATCATCATATACATTGCACTCACTTTATTGTGTTTATGTTGTGTTTGAATTAACATATTGACTTGCCATCTACCTATTTGTTCTATATCTTGACTCGTTAATATCTAATTATTCTATCTTTCTTTACTTGTACTTAATGATCTTGATTATACATATCCCTCTTTTGTTCTATTTGCATGTGATATTGTGTATATTTGTATCCCTATTGTGTATTGTTTTATTATATATATGGATATTATAGAGCTGTTAGTGCAAGCGATGTGGGCTACTGTTGTGGGACATTTTTTTATTGTAGGTGATGTGCCCTTATTACGTATTTTGTCTGCTTTATTTTCTACTTTGCTTGGTCGGTCTATGATACTTACTGAGTACAAGTGGACTGTACGCACTCCTACTTCAATCTGTCGGTGTATAATCAGGTTTGAGGACTTAGCCTCCCTCAACTCCTGAGAAAAGAAGCAATCAAAAAAGTACTAGAGAAGTCCCACAAAGATGACTCAGCATTATCGCACCTAAGTTACTCCCACTCTTCATACCATTGGTATGCTACATCCTTCAACTGATAAGCTACAAACTATACACCCTCCACATCAGTAGCATGCATCACACGAAAGATCTTTTCCATCTAATCAATGAAATTTTGAGAATCTTCCTCAACATTAGAGCCGGTGAAAATAGGAGGAGTCAACCTCATAAATTGGCCAACTCTAGTAGCCTCGAAGAATAGAGCAACAAAATCAACACACTCAATTTGGGAGGCCGCCAACTGGGTAAGCAAATGAATCAACTGGCGAAACTCAGCATTTGTCATGCCAGCTTAAGGTGCCTGAAGAGGGACGGGGGGAACCGGTAGAGCTCCATCAGGACAATCAGAAACATCGACCCTAGACCAGGTCTGAACTCCTGGAGTAGGAAGAACTCCATCTGCATTATTCTCATATGGGACAGAAGAGTTTCCACGAACATCAGATCTTCTGGGGGCATGATCTGAAAAGAAAACATACAGGGGTTAGAGGAGATTCAAGACCTTAGACTCTATAGTTCGAAATTGAACAATAAGAAAGGAAAGCATTCCTAAATGTCTCATAACCTCTCCCTTATAAGTGTGGTGCGCTACACACCCATAAAAAAGACTCTAGTTGATACGGTTATTTTAGACACCCAATGACACCAAACCGAGGCTCTGATACCACATTTTTCACCACTCGAACCAAGGCCTATACTGGACGGGTATCTCAAGTCTATCGGGGACTGGATATCACCTCTATGCACGTAACCAAATAATAGAATATCCCCAATGTCAGATAAATTCTGAACATATAATAAGGTAAGATTTTAAGAATGAAATGTATGTCTATAGCCGATAACCATCGACCAGTCGAAACAACTGACCAACATCACCCAAGTCCACAGTAATCCAACAAAGTCTTCTAACACAAGAACCAAAAACCATTCTTCATAGGGACATGCTCCCGACTCTGACAGATAACAATGACAATGATAATGTTAATGATAATAAAAACTCTCAATCCTAATCTATGGTAATAACGGGTCAAATGTTCAAGTTTTCCAGAGAATAAAAGCTCACCACTTCACAACAATGAACCGACGAATTGAGCCAATCTACTTAACTCTGAATAGGAAAGTAGAGGTATCTCCGGTACTAACATCATGTGGGGATATAACGTCCAGAGATGGCTAGTGGGGTGAACACTAGCATGTAACTTAGGGATAAGGATAACATAATGTCGTTATCAATAATTCAAAATCATTTAAAACCAATGCACATGATCAAATGCATATATATATATATATATATATCATATGCTGATATAGGGAAACAAGGCTTAGCATGCATTTTAAAACCTTATCCTGGATTGTGTAGATCAACCATCATAACATAAGAAAGCACCCACAGGCTATATGGGCCCAACTTTCCCTCAAATGGTAGGGCCCCAGTGCTTTTGACCACACAAACCAGGGGGTATATATATGTACTATGGAGGACTCGAACCTCCCAGCATATCAAGGTGAAAGAAGCACAAAATTATGTAATATAATATGGAGGAACTCAAACCTCTCAATCATATGATAATAATAAAGGGGACTAGAACCACCCGATCATTTAGACCCTCGTATCGGCAACTGCGGTTTCCGGTATTGGTCTCTCAGGACCTCCACTTTTAGGACTCAGCTAGACAACCCTCATTAAAGCCCAATTAAACAAATTATCACGCATTCCCCTTCATTAAACCACAATATAAATTTAGGCATACATTGTTGGTATCGTCATACTAACTACACTTGCAAGGTAACTTCAACATGCCACACCAATTACCATCACTTTGAAAAAATCACAATCCCTTTTGGTTCAATTATACATTAGCTTTGGAAATTACACAACCTCATAAAGTTCAATTAAAAATCATCACGCTTCATTAACCTTCCACATTATGCAATAGTTCAAGAGTCGTTCAATGTGCATATTTTTCATATTCAAAACTAATTCCACAATAGGGGATTGAGGTCAGGTCATAACCACTTCAAAGGTCACAAGTTTGATGAAATCACAATCCCTTAATTTATTCATTATTCCCGTGTATCAATTTGATTTTAAAACCACCATTAAAATACGAGCCATGTAGGGACAAACATGAAATATCACACAAACAATAGCTATTCAAAAACCCTCAACCCATGTTTTCAAAACCAACGTCAACACCATAAGAAAAACACTTTAAAACAATGCTTATAGCAAATTAACATTTAGGAAAAGAGTAACATGCCTGAAATACCAAGTTTCACAGAAAGAATTTAACCCTTGAGCACTTGGATGACTCAGTTCTTGAAAATCCTAAGTATGGCAGCTTGAGAGAGCTTTGGAAGTGTTTGAGTACGTTATGAATGAGAAATAACTCCTCTTAAATGCCTTATGAATCTGGGGTTTTAATTGGGTAAGAAGGGAATTGTCCAAAGTTCCCTCAATTTAAAACTGAAATTTAGTCATTAGTGACTATGGGTCACTATACAACTCGTAGGGCCTCATTACAACTCGTTACTATGAGTCGTAGCCAAGACTCGTAGAGGAAGTCATAGTCAAGACAGTGAAGATAAAATTCCAAAAAATTTCAAGGACCAAAAACCCTGAGGTGTTACAATATTATACTCAGTCATGAGCTTGTGAAGGGTTATAATAAAAAAGGATATCAACAAGCTGTATGATAAAACTTGACATGCAAAAGACTTATGATTCATTGGAGGGGGATTTTTAAAACAAATGATGGGGAGTCTAGCTTTCCCTGATAAGTATTTTAAATGGCTATGAAATATGTGACCATAATATCCTACTCCATAATGATTAATCGGTGATACCTTACCGAACCATTTGAAGAACAAAAGGGTTTGAGGCAAGAGGACTCACTTTCTTCTTTTCTCTTAATCATGACCATATAATTCTTGTCTAGAAGGTTGAAAAGGCTCAAAAAGAATTCAGAGTTTAACTATCACCTTAGATGTGAAAAAATGAACTTGATTTAAGTAGGTTTCTTGATAACCTGCTATTGTTTTGCATAGGAGCTACTATGTATATGAAACTATTATATCAGTGTTTTTATAATTTCTCTATATGCTTTGATTTGAAGATGAATAAGGATAAAAGCATTGTTTTCTTTGGTGGAGTACCTACTGACACCCAAGAGGAACTACTAGAGCTATTAGAGTTTTCATAAAGGGGATCTTTTTGTTAGATATTCAAGAATTCCCATTAAGCACAAAAAGCTTTTAATCTTATGATGTCATCCATTTATAGAAAAATAATTAGTAAAATCCAATCATTGACTTACTACATTTTTATCTTACCTAGGCAAGTTACAACTTATAATGAGCATTTTGTTCTAGTACCAGAACTTTTGGTCATAAATATTTTATACCATCCCAAAAGGTGCTCGATTTGATGGAAGTTGTTTGTATATCTTTTTATGAATAAGAGGATGCGATAGATCAAAAAAGTCATTACTTGCCTGGGACAACGTGTGCTACCCTAAGACAGTGGGGGGGCTTTAATGTTATTGTCATAATGAAGTAGAATAAGACAATTATTTTTAAGCATTATTAGAACCTTTGTAAGAAGAAAAATAAGTCGTAGATATAGTAGGTTCACATCTACTATATCAAGGGAAAAATCTATGACAAAGGTTGGTCTAAGGCAGGTTGCATGGATCATTGAAGAGATAACTAAAGCACGTGAGACAGTGGAGTTGGGCCATGATCATGATGTTTTGTACAACTTAGAGAGTTTCAAATTAAGACTATATATAATGATTTGAGGGAAAACTCGCCAAAGGTCAACTGAAAAAGAATGGTGTGTAATAACACTGATTGTCCCAAATGGATATTCACTTGACAATGGCGGTTCTTGGGAAATTATACACAAGAGATAACTAGCAAAATGATAGATCACTAATAACACTGTCTATTTACTTCGTGATGACAAAGACGAAACAAATGAATACCTATATTTTCACTGTAGATATCCAACATGGGAGAGGCATCTAAAATGGTTGCAGATTTAGACGATTCCCTTGAGGTGGTCCTGGGAGCTAGATTGAGATATAAAACATGCAAACAAGACTCAAGTTTATAAGTTGATGCTCTCGTTTTGTTCTTACTATGTCTAGCAATAAAGAAATTGTAGTCTTCTAAGGGAAAGCTCAGAGTAGTGAAGAGTTATATAAAGTCATTGTAAGAAAGGTGCACTGTAGAGGAAATACTCAGATTAAGGTGAACGGCCACCTCCAGGAATAAAAATGAGAAGAAAAATAAAAATAAAGTTCGAGAAATATGAAAGAAAAAGAAAAAAATGAGAAATGATAAAAATAAAAAATAAAAGAAAAATAAAGGTTGAAACAAATAAATTAAAAAAAAAATAAAAGAAAAATAAATGTTGAGACAATGATTTAAAACAAGAAAGAAAGAAAGAAAGAAAGAAAGAGAAAAGAAAAAAATAAAAATTAAGGAAAAATTCAAAAGAGAAAAAAAAAGAAATAAAAATAGAAACTGAGACATAAATAAGCATTGAAAGCGTAAAAATATTTAAGGTGTAAAGGGACAAAAGTGCATTTGTTCTATACATAAAATGGAAAAAGACTAGTCTTTAAACACTTTTCTTCTAGGGGATGTTTCAAAAATAGCAAGAGTTTGGCACAAAATCCACCTTTCATAACCACACTTTACAATATTACCATTTATAACCGATGTATTCGATTCACGTCCATTGTATTCAGTTTTACTTAATAATTTGTATTCATATAAAACATAAATACATTAATCACATTTTATATTTTTATTTTATTTTTGAAAAACATAACTACATCGAATACAAGTCATGCATGATGACGGAAACATCATAACCGCGCATTGTATTTGTATTTATCATCATTTTTTTATTCTTTTCTCTTTTATAATTTTTTTTCTATTTTTGTTTTCTTTTTTCTTTTTCGATTCTTTCTTTAGCTTTTTGTATTTTTTTCCTTTTTCCTTTTTTCTTTCTTCTTTCTTTGCTTTTATATTTTTGCTTTTTGCTTTTTTTTCATTCTTTTTCTTTTTTTTCTATCTCTATTTCTATTTTTCTTTGTTTTTTTGTGTGTTCTTTTTTATTTTCTTTTTTGTACCTTTTTTTTCTATCTCATATTTTTTGTATTTTCAAAAAATATGGCTATTTGAGTACAAGTCAATAATAATAATAATAAAAATATCATGATTATTTATTATATTTGTGTTCACATCATCATTTATATTTTTGTATTTGTTGATACAATTATATATAGTTCGTGCTTATTTTTGTATATATATTATAGTTTGCATTTGTATTTTATAGTTCGCATTTGTATTTTATAGTTCGCACTTGTATTTGTATTTATAGTTCGCACTTGTATTTGTATGTTATAGTTAGCATTTGTATTTGTATTTTATATTTCGCACTTGTATTTGTGTTTCCTAATGCGCACCATTATTTATATTTTATACAATTCACCTTTGTATTTTAAACAATTATTGTGTATTTTTATTGTATAATTGGTTGAACATTGTATTTATATTTTGTGGTTTCATTTTATTTATATTTGTGTATTATTTTTATTGATGCACTTGTATTTTTAAAGAACGATTTTGTATTTATATTTGTAAGTTAACTGCATATTGTATTTTTATTCATACCATCATTTATATTCTTGTATTCGTTGATACAATTTTATTTATATTTGTATTTTAAAGTTCACGCTTGTATTGGTATTTTGTAGCTCACATTTGTATTTGTATTTTACAGTTCGCACTTGTATTTGTATTCATTAGTTCGCACTATCATTTATATTTTATATAATTCGCACTTGTATTTTAAAGAATTACTTTGTATTTGTATTTGTATTTGTATTTTATAATTGACTGCATATTGTATTTGTATTTTGTGATTTTATTATTTTTGTATTTATATTTGTATTCTATTTTCGTTGGTGTATTTGTACTTTTACAGAATTATTTTATATTTGTATTTGTAAGTTGATCGTATATTGTATTTGTATTTATAATTTCATTTGTTTGTATTTGAATTTGTAGTTGACAACATCATTTATGTCTTTAAACAATAGAAAAAAATTGTTATTTTTCTTTCTATGAAGACTTGTATTTACATTTATTGATACAATTTCCATCATAATAAAAATAAAAATAATAAATTATACAAAGACAAATGTTACATTTGTATCAATGACACATGTTTATACAACTTGAACCATATACTTGTTTATATACAAATATAAATGATAAATTTGAAATATGAAACACAATGATATATTTGCATTGAAAGACAAATTGCATATTTATATATTTTAGTCTCAAGCAAATACCATTAATCAATATACTTATTTATATACAAATACGAATGATAAATTATACATATTCACAACTAAACTATTCAACTACAAATAATAAATTTATTTAAAATATATAGTATGATACAAATAAATATAAAATATAAAATACAACAACAAATGAAAAAAAATAAA
Organism: Capsicum baccatum var. pendulum; assembly: GCA_030864225.1. Taxonomy (NCBI): domain Eukaryota; kingdom Viridiplantae; phylum Streptophyta; class Magnoliopsida; order Solanales; family Solanaceae; genus Capsicum; species Capsicum baccatum. Next base: position 171,117,486 of record CM061561.1, on the reverse strand, counting down.
TAGAAATAAAAAAGGAGAAAAATGACCAAAAAAATAAAAAAGAACCAAAAAGGAATCAAAGAAAATACAAAAAAAAAAAGACTGCAAAAAAAGAAATAAAGAAAAAGATGAAAAAATAGAAAGAAATGTTAAAAAAAAGAGAAAAAAGAAAAAGAAAATACGGTTTAGGCTACAAATATGGTTGTACTAGCGTGTAAGGCTACAAACCGTAATTAATGTAAACTATAGCAAGTGTTTAGGCTACAATAGGTAATTATGGTAAAGTATAGTTGTAAGTGGTAATTACAGCCCACTAGGGACTATTAGTGGTAGTTTTCCCTTTCTTTTATGAGGGACAAAAATACAAAGCTACCCACTATGGGGGTATCCAATGTAATTTCCTAGCTAGAAAGACATTTCTCCCTTTTATTTTGATGAATGAAATGTTTGAATAAATCACGTCATATCTTATTTTTTATATCTTTTTTTTTATTTCCTACCAAATATCTGATACCCATATTAGAGGTCGACCAATCAAATTTCGCACCATATAGGATATATTCAAAGAAAGCACTACTTACCAATTATTTTTTCAACATGACTCAAATTCGAGATCTCAGTTTAAGGGAGATACAATCTCATCCGCTATGCTATATTCTTTGGTGGTATGCTATATTCAATTTTTATAGTCATGGTATTTGAATCAGCTTGCACGCATCTTAATTAATTCTATGAAATATCACCTCCCACTAACAATAGATATCAGGTAACTTTGTATATTTGATCATTACATAATATTATGTCATCAATTTAAAAAATAAATCTATAAAAAAGATATTTTCTAATTATATAAGGAGTTGGGCGGCTAAAGCAGGTTGCTCTCCGTCGACATGCCTACTTCAGTTGCTTGTTTCGTGATTTTACTATATCACCCCTAATTAATTATTATAAGTTATTTATATATTAAAAAAATTAATAATATTTAATAAAAAAATAAAATAGACATTTATGACATGTCTACTTCAATTGCTTCAATCGTAATTTTACTAAATATCACCCTAATTAAGTATTATAAGCTATATAAATATTTAAAAAATAATAGTTAATATAAAAAGGTAAAATAGATATAAAATGATAAGTTAATTCTTGATGTTTTAAATTAACTTCAAGTCTTAAATGAGGCCCACTTAAATTCTTTTTCACAAATACTTTTTATAGTAATTTTACTATATCACTTCTAGATATTTCTTGTGAGTCTTTTAAGACATGTCTGCTTCGCTGCTTCAATCGTGATTTTACTATATCACCTATAATTAATTATTATGATCATCTAAGCAGGGGTTTTGGATTGTTGGTGACAAAAGAGTTTTAAAATGAGGTGTAGGTAACACAAGTTTTAATAATTGAGTGGATGTGACAATTACTTTATTATGGATTAAGAAAGTTAGGTAAGTTTGAGAATAGCCCAGAAGTTTTTAAATTTATACTTTGATCCAAATATTTACCTAATATAACGGAAAACGGAGAAAAAAAGGCACCTTTCTCTCTCTTCTCATCCATTGTTGTTTTCTCTCTCTTAGCAATTTTTGTTATCTATTATTGTTGCTACTCTATTCATCATCTTCTGTTTCATTATCATCATTTTCTACTTCACTATCATCTTCATCTTCTTCTTGTTGATCATTGTTGTTGTTGTTGTTACCGCTACTGTTATTATTTGACCAATTTCTTAGGTCAAATTTTATTTCGTACATTACTTTCCACTTTGGCATTACTTCATAGGAGACTTTGGTAAGTCAAATTATGATCTTTAGTTGAATTTGTCATCTGGTAACTGCTATTATGCTATTTTTTCAATAATAGATAGCACGCGAACATGAATGCAATATAAGAGCCATCTGTTGCGACAGATAAGATATCTGTTTCAACGGAAGACTCATATGTTGGAAACATATTTATATTCTATAGTGCCATAACATGAATCGAACAGATGGGTGATCTGTTGCAACATATGACCCATGTGTTGCAACAGATGGGTTATCTGGTGCAACATGATAAATATTTGTTGCAACATATTAGTAACCTATTGCAACAGAACCTGAATTCAATTTCGACATACGTGTTGTCTGTTGCAACAAGGTAAAATATCTGTTGTAACAGATTAGTAACTTGTTGCAATAGAACCTGAACTCGATTCCAATAAATGGTAAATATATGTTGCAATATATTAGTAACCTGTTGAGATAGAACCTGACCTCGATTCCAACAGATCATCGTCTATTATAATAGGTAAGTCATCTATCGCAACAAGTTAATTATTTATTGCAACGTGTCACTCATCTATTGGAATCGGCTTCAAAAGTGACTTAGTATTGTAACATCTATCCCAATAAACATTTCATCTGTTACAACAGATATATAGTCTGTTGCAATATATGATTTACCTGTTACAATAGATGACTCATCTGTTGAAATCAACTTCAGGAGCATAACATGAATCCCAACATGTAAGTAATCTATTGCAGGTGATCAGTTACCCATTGCAAAAGATTACACATCTGTTGGGATTCATTTACGGCACTATGAAATCACTATTAACTTTTTTTAACAAATGACTTTATTTAGGTACCACTAATAGAGGGATCAATAACAATACGGGTGGATTGTCATAGTTAATAGATCGAGAAGAGCAATCGATATGTATGGCATTGGAAGGAAGGTGAAATGCTAGAGATGATAGCTATGACAGTCCAAAACGATATTTCGTATAATGATTTTGTGAACTTAATCACCAGCTATTGTGGACTGAATTATCAATCGAAAGAACTTGTCATCAGCTACATGCACAACTTCTTTGAAAATCAGAGGGTACTACCTTTCAAGATAATCGATTAGGTTCGGTTATGTGCTTATCTTAGTGATTCATCCAGGTCAGTGTTAAGGGTGTACGTGGTTGAAAAGACGAGAGAGAATAAGAACCGGAATGTAAAATAAGAACAACAACAAGATATATTTGATGATAGATTGGATGATCTAGACATGAATATTCCAGATGATGATCAAACACCTACGTCCATTGATGCGACCAATGATAGATTGGATGATCTAGACATGAATATTCCAGATGATGATCAAACACCTACGCCCATTGATGTGACCAATACGGTGGGTGGTTCTTCTGGATCGACACAGTCTGGCAATCTTCAAGATGACGGACCAACTTTTTCAATGGAATGTCATTCACAGACAAGAATGAAATATCTACCACTTTGTTTATTTCTTGCTTAAAAAAAGATTTCAGAATAAAGAAGGTGATTAATTCGAGCAGTGTCTTTTGCTACAAATGTGCTAATCCAAACTACAAGTGGTTGTTGAGAGCGGTGAAGTACGTAAGTTCTGATAAATTTGTCATTCATAAACATGAAAAGCATCACACATGTGGTTCGGAGAACATCTCGAGCCAAAACCCTCATGCCACGGCAAAGGTGCTTGGTGAATATTTCAAGAATTATTTCCCCGATGGAAAAAGGACCTTCTACAAGGGTTATGGCCAATCAACTCCTTACGGAATTGGGTGTCCTAGTTAGTTATTGGAAGATATATACGGCCATGGAGATTGCCAAGGACTTGGTTAGGGGGAAACACAAGCATGGGTATGCAATCCTGGATGCCTACCGTTACATGATTAAGTCCACAAATCCCAAAAGTAACAACAACAATAAACCCAGTGTATTCCCACCAAGTAGGGTATAGGGGGTAGAATGTACGCAGTCTATACTGCTACCTCCGAAGAAGTAGAGAGGCTATTTTTATAGACCCTCAGCTCAAGATACAGAATAGTTAACAAGGTCATAGTAATACATGAAGCAGGATGGGTGGCATAATCTAAAATAAGAAATAAGAAATAATAGTAATATAAATAAGAGAGACATGAAAATAAGCGCAATACGAAAATAAAAAAAAGGAAATAAGAAATAAGAAAAGGATACCCACCTAGTAGTAGAATACACTAGCGGCTCCTACCAAAGGACACATTCCTAGGGTTACTAAACCGGCTACATAAGAGCTCCCTAACTACTAGTCACAACCCACACACGCACTAGCCTTCTACCCTTATCCGCGACCTCAACACCTTCCTATCTAGGGTCATGTCCTCTGTAAGTTGTAGCATCTTTAAGTACTTTTTTGTATCCTATGGTGCTTAGATTCAAGGTTTATGACATTTGAGAAAAGGCATAGCCGTCGACGGTACCTTTTTGAGAAGCAGATATAATGGAGTTCTGCTAGCGGCAGTGACGCAGGATATGGAGAATCATATCTTTCCCGTCATTTTTTGTGTAGCAGATAGAGAATATGATGCCTCTTATGGATTTTTTTTGAACAATTGCAAAGATGCATCGAAGATACCGAAGAGTTGTGTTTTATTTTGGATAGACATCCAAGTATTCCAAAGATGGGTTCAATTTTTTTTACTTCAACTTACTTTGGTTGTTGCATCGGGCATCTTGGAGAGAACATTCAGACCAACTATCACAACGAAAGGGTCGTGTCCCTTTTTTATAGAGCAGCTAAAGCATATAGTAGAGAGGACTTTTTATACCATATCAATCAAATAATGGATGTGAATCCCAAGGTAGCTGAACTTCTCGTATGTGTCGATTTCGAGAGATAGAGCCAGGTATTCTGTCCGGCAGATAGGTACATTCTTATGAATTTAATGTCTTGTTTGAGTTATAAGTTTAGTATGATGTTGTACTAAGTGATTCTTTTGTATCGGTACAATATTATGACATTAAACATAGCTAAATCGGTGAATTCATTGTTTGACAATGAAAGAGAATTTCTTATCAAGGCTCTGTTTGAAATAATAAATATGAAGTATGGCCAATTTTTTAATGAAAGGCGCGTGTAGTTTGAGGGACCAAGAAGAACCCCATTTGTTCTAGAAATCAAAAAAATAATATCAACGAACATCAATTTAGGGATAGGTTATTATCTCATAAAATAGCATATTACAAATTCAGTATCATCGGTCATGGTGATGTTGCCACGGTCGATCTTCAAACAAGATCTTGTACGTGTAGAGTTTTTGACTTGGACAAAATACCCTGTCCACATGCTATGATAGCACTTCGAGCTCAATACGGTCCAAAATATGTACCTAAAGTTTACGAGCACTCCTCTCAATATTATTGGGTGGAAAATATGAAATGGCATATAGTGGGCATATTACTCCGGTGCCTCCCGAAGAATCTTGGGTTGTTCCTGCAGAGCTTTTGGGGAGATTAATACCTACTTCATATATTGACCCAAGCACTATCAAATCGGGAAGAAAGTCATATAAGAGGAGATGTGGAGTCAGAGAATCATTTTCATCAAGAAAAAACAAGTGCTCTGTGTGTAAGCGCGCTGGCCACAAAAGAACTACATGCCCGGATCGTAATCCACCATGATCATTGTGATTGAAAAAACTTGTGTTGTTGTTTGTTGTGGATTTTTATATATTTAACTCATTGTTGTGAACATAATGTTATCATTTATTATTTATAAAATATCTTTTCTAATAACTTCTGCATCAATAAAAAGAGGCAAAAAATGAAATAAATAATACAACAAACCATAATTATTTTCAACAAATTACACATCTGTGGCAACAAATGGACATTAGCTGGAAGAACACAACACAGTTCCATCAAACTGGAACGATTTCTTCCAACAGATGACAAATCTATCGCAACAGATGGATAATCTATTGATAGAAACCCAACCGATGACCAATCTATTCCAACACATGATCCATCTGTTGAAAGAACTCAAAATCCAAAATTACTATTGCTACTGGATTCATTATTGACAGAAACTCAACCGATGACCAATCTATTCCAACACATGGTCCATCTGTTGAAAGAACTCAAAAGCCAAAATTACTATTGCTACTGGATTCAAAATTGCTCCTTGCCTCCAACCATCGACATGTTAACATGTATGTATGTTTAGACGAAATAAACAGAATGAAAATTGAATAAGAATTAAAAAGCCAAAGTTGACTAAAAATAAATTTTTTATTAAATGAAAATAAAATACATTAGGTATATATACGATGTATAAAAATTAAAATACATATGCTAAAAGAAAAAAAACATTCTAATTATTATTATCATCATCATCATCATCATTAATGACAGACAACAAATCAACTCGCAATAACAGGGCCCTCATCAGCCTCTGTATCTCTCTGAACATCATCGCTCTCACGGCGACCAACTCCTTTTGTGGGTCATTAACCTGCCTCTGAAGTTACCGCACTGTGTCGTGCAGAATAGCAATGAATCAAACATAATCATCCATATGTAGAACACGCATGAATTAACAAATGTAAAGAAAAGAGTCCAAATGTAATACAACGTAGTACTACCAACTGGTAGATTTACATCGAAAAAAACTTACCTCAACAAGAAAGGAATTTGCTCTTTGAATAGAAGTGGCTGAAGATGTCACACAAAAATAAAAAATACAAAAATAAATAAATTTCAGTAGAATAAAGATTAAGAAGGGATCTATTTATAAAGGATTGAATCTGGATGTGTCGGACAAAAAGGCACGATTGTTCAGCTTCATTGTATTAATTATATTCAAACTGGTGGCGTTTTGTTTTTTGTGAAAAGTCGCAACTTTTTCTTTTACATTAATACTTCTCACCTTTTCAAAATGGTTTGAGACTTGATAACAGCTGTTATTATTGAGTTATTGCAACAGATCGTCCATCTGTCATAATAGATATACCATCTATTGCAACAGATGTTCTGTATATGTATCAAATGATCTATCAAAATAGATTTACCATCTATTACAACAGATGGTTTATATGTACAACAGACACATCTGTTGCAACATATGTATTATCTATTGCGATAGATGGACCATCTATTGGAGGATATGTTTTGATTTCTTCTGACAATTGATTTATCAGTTGCAACAGATGGAGAATTCAATTCATCAGTTGTTTTAAATGTGTTAAATAAAAAGTCACGACTCTTCACCTCTTTTTCAATAGTCATCACATGCGTGTAGATAAATAAACATTGTTTGGTTTGTCGCAACAGATTTACCATCTATTGCAACATCTGTTATAGTATATGTATTATCTGTTACGACAGATGGACCATCTGTTGGATGAGATGTTTTGATTTCTTCTAACAGATGATTCATCAGTTGCAACAAATAGAGAATTCTATATGTCAGTTTTTTGTAATGTTTTAGGTAAAAAGTCATGATTCTTCACCTCTTTTTTAATAGTCATCACATGCGTGCAGATGGATAAACAGTAGTGTCTGACATGTCTTGATGGGGTAAGAAGAATAAGGTGCGTGCAGATAAATGGATCCACTTTCATGCGCGGGAGTTATGTATTATTGATCAGGCTACCGTGATAGACCCACATAAAGTACAATGATTTTATGAATGCTGTTTTTTACCAATTAGACATTGATCCTTCAAATAAGATCTTATATTGTACAATTTAGTTTGATAGGTATGAACTGATAAGGTTGAAGGGTTCCAAGACGATGGTGTCGCTATCTAGTTACAATTTAATGACGGTTTATTCTCATATTTTTGTGTTAATTTTAGGAAAAGTTTTAAGTTTTTGGTGGCAGTGTAAATATGCAATAGTGATTGGACTGATTTTAATGGCGCAATGAACTTCTTAAAAGGCCTCCGCAGCCTCGCACTGCAGCAAACAATGATGGGACCAACAAAAATTCCCCTGGTCTAAATTTATACGAATAGGTTGCTCGAGGAGACTATTATACAGTAGAGGTGCTTGGGAGAATACCTGTACAGGAAGGGGGGAGGTGGGGAAGACCATATATCATCTCAGACCTTATTTAAGAGGAAACACAAGGAAGCAAGTAAGGAACTTCTAGCGAATCTGGCCAATGAAATTAACATAAGAAATGAAAAAACTGAATGAGCTTCAAATGTGGAAGTGTATCCAAATATAAAAATCCGCCAGTCGTTGAAGAAAAAAAAAATGGTCAAGACGACTAGAGTTGGTCACTTTGCTAGAGACTACAACTAGTGAGAGTAGCCTCAATGAAGACTCACAAAGTGCAGGACCAAAACTTTAAGGAAGAAGCTTCGTGAGCATAGGAGGTTGGTAAGATTTTCAGTCAAGAATGAAACATGAACCAATAAATGCAGAAGTGAAAATAAGGGAAGCCAATGCGTTAATTTCTGAAGTCTAACTTTCATACCAAGCCTTCTGTTTGTGTCTATGATCAGGTCAATGGAAGTAGAAGTAAAAAGGTCTAAAGTTGGGCAGAAATCCCATGCCTTGTTGTTTCCACTGCTTTGACCTGACCAGAGCCATAAACAGGAGGCATGTGATAACGCTCAATCTACAGCTCTCGTTTGAGTGTAAAGCGGTCGTTAGCAAATATAGAACCCAACCTGGGTTGGGTGTCGATCCCACAGGGAATAGCTTGGCCAACAAGTAAGTAAAATTACTAAACTTTTGGTGCAAGTCTCGTAAGAGGGGGGATTGTAATGTCGTGCAAGTAATGTAAACAAAAGCTGAAAATAATAAAGTAAAAAGAGGAAGATTGTCACGTTGGTTGTAGACAATGAGAATTGAGGCGTTGGGGTTATGTCCACCTTCTGAGGTATACGTCTCTATCGGCTATGAGTGTGTAGAGTCTTGACATCCAATTGCTTATAGAGAATTATAGTCGATGGTAAATCCAAGCGTCTCTCGACCTAAAAAAGGACTATTTCACTTTAACTCTCTCGAGCTTAAAGCGTGTCTAACGGTACAAATTCTCCAAGAGGTTAGTCCAGTTACGGCACTAGCTTTTTAATAGGAAAGGGTGTCCTACTACCTTGACATTATCTTTTTTCCAGACAAATAACCTTTCTCTCGAACAAGTTAAATGTTAGACTGGCGTTATTCTTGCGTTTGCAACCGCAAAGAATGTAGATTAATATGAAGAGCGTAATGATATAAGCAATATACGTGTCTTGAACTCACAACTCACAGCAGTAGATAGTAACTCATTCGGCTTCCATAACCCCAACTAAGAGGTTTAGTTACCCATGAATGCGAAGGATATCACGTTTTGCATGGTGGATGGCGTGAGAAGTGGGTGTTTAGGCGTGTGGTTTTGGTGATTCCCTAGCAAGTAACGATTCTCTTGTTTTGGAATAGATGAATAGAAGAGTAGATTAGAAGTGTTTGTGGTGGAAGATGAGAGGGATGGAAGAAAATTAATTGTTTAATTAAGTGAAGAATTTTTTTCTCTCCACTAAGGGAGGAGTTCCTTTCAAATCTCTAGCATGATAGGGTATTTATAATACTCCTATCCTACTCCTACTAAGCTAATGAAATAAATAACCAAATCCTAATATACTAATGAAATCCTTGACCCAAATGTACTAGGGTAAGGTTACAATATCATAATCCAAATAGACTAGTAAAACACATAACCTAATTATACTAGGTTAATGTATCTTTGTAAAAATCCAGCTTTGTGTCTGTAAGTCCCCAAAGTCTTCAGAAATGTTGTTTTAGCCCGGGACAGATTTTCCATGCAGCATATTTGGTCCTTAGGCGTCCAGCTCCTTTCTACTTCGTTTGTGAGCTTTCTTTTGCGTCAAGTAAGCCGTAAAATGCTGTATTTTGCATCATTTATACCTGAAACTTTCCTAATCATGTTTGTCAGCTCATTTGCAGGAAAAAGGACTAAAAGTGCATGAAATATATAATTAGTTCTCAAAACTAGGCTAAAATATGGGCAAAATATATTGATATAGGCACGTAAATTCGCCTATCATCAACACCCCACACTTGCAGCTTTGTTCGTCCTCGAACAAAATATCATGTCCCTCTAATCATCAACTTAGGGTTTTTACAACAACAACACAAAACATTCGTCAAGACAAGCACAACAATTATCAACAAAGAGTAGTTTTCCGATCATTAGTAGAAACAATTTAACCTCAAGTATAGACTCGTGATGGTGATCAACTCGCATGCAAACGTTAAAGTACAAGGAATCATATATAACTACCCAAAACTCATCAACCATGTGTGTCTCACAATATATTACCCATAATCACTCACAAGTATAGCATATTTTTCAAACATGGGTATCAAAATGTCCTTGCTCTCACTCTCACAAAGAATTCATATGTAGCAACTGATGACCATAGGCTTGCCCTTAGTGTAGTACTCCACTAAATGTCAGAATGTTAAGATTAGGATCAAGTAGGTCTTTTGATGGTTGTAATGTAGGCTAAGGGACGGGTAGGATCAACTATTTTGGCCAGAAATAGTGACTAAGTTCCTAAGCACTTTAATACATCACATTGTATTATTGACACTTTTTTCTTTCAACCTTTCTTTCTTTTATTCTTCCACCCTTGTTCTCATCTTTTGTTTTTCAATTTTAAGCACAACTCACTTTTCAGCTTTCTTTTCCTTTTTCTTTTCACAACATACCTCTTATGATAGCACTTTCTTTTTCATAACACATTCAAGCACCATACTCACCCAATTTCCTCTTATGTTGTCACATGACTTTTTCACTTTAAAGCACTTAGGAATTTGGATCAAATTACGGTCTTAAGAAAAATGGATTAGGCTTACATACAAGGTTGTCAAAGAAATAGGCTAAAGGCTCAAAAGGGTTTAACTAGGATGATGTTCATGGGTAGGTAAAACTGAAGGTAAACAAATATAGGTTGCCAAAGAAATGCCTAAATCATATCCTAACTTACACTCCTTATTTTCGCTTTGCATACATACCAGGCAAGTTCTAGCATCAGCCACAAACATAGAATATACTATTATCTCACACACACAAGGCACATGGTCGACTTGTTTGGAAGTAATATAGACTCTCGTCCCAACAATTGAAGGAATTGAATCACACAATATCTCATAATAAGTCACAACTAGAGCCTAAACGTCTCAATAGTCACAATTGTAGCACATACTCTTGTTCTAATCTCATGCTGCCTATCAAAATAATTTCATGCGTAGCTAGAAAAATTTGACTCCTAAAAAATAAAAAAAACGTTTGAACGAAAAAAAACAAAAAAAATGGATGGACTCAAAAAAAACACAAAGTAAACAAGCAAACATAGGTGCAAACAAAAAAAAAACAAAGTAAACAAGCAAACATAGGTGCAAACAAGGAAGTATAGCATGCAGATTCTGCCACCCCACACTTAGACGGGACACTGCCCTCAGTGGAAAATAAATGCGAAGAACCTGGTTAGTCGGACTCTTCATCAATGTAGGGGGTCATACCCCCTTCGTCTGAATCATCATAAGAGTCGTCGTCAAAGTTCTCCTCATCATCAGAATCAGGCAGGCGTCTATCATCATCAGTTGGCACGTCATCGTCCAGAGGTTCCTCAAAATATACGCCCACTCCACACATCTCCCGGGCATACCTGTTCATTGGGTAGTCGTGGTCCAGCTGTTGGAGATCTTCAGCAGTTGGAATACGTCCACCACTCATCATAGTGAATCGTGTCATGCCATAGAGATGACGGAATAAACTCTCATCACGAGCATGTCTCTCCGCAGTAGTAAGGTTGACTCCATGAGTTGTTTCAGCATCTTTGACCTTTGTGAGGTCAACCTTCTTTGGGTTATGTGGGAGTTTGTGGTCAGCTGGTTCCTCTTCTATATCCTTCTTCCGCAACATTGCTGTCAACAAATTGCCGAATGTGAAATGGGACCTTCGGTGGAGTCTGGCCTTCCTTATGGTAGATCGAATGATTGCCCCAAAGTTGATAGGGACATTCATCATCAACGCATAAACCAAACACACTCTATCTCTTGATATCTTGGTGTATTGCATCCCAGGAATAAGGCATGAGTTGACAATGCGCATCCAGATTCTTGCTTCCCTATTTAGTGGAGCATAGGGGAAGGTGTTGTGACGGCCTGTTTCCTTATGTCTGCCCCATCTTGCCATCGATCTGCTTCCACAAAGCGTGTGTCTTATCACTCTGTAAGGAGGCCTGCTTTACAGCTCTTTGTATGGTGCAGGGTCGACCGAAGGTAGGCCAAGAAAAGAGTTGATCCAATCCGCTGTAAGCTGTAACACTTGGCCCCGAATTTTTACTTCATTGCCTGTTGTGTTCGGCGACCAGTTGCCATAAAACTCTCTTGTTAAGTCAAGATTACACTCTCCCATGTCGCGGAAGATGAAATCTAGCTTCAAAGCCATTATTTTAGCCAACATTTGCGGCTCCTTCTTTGCTAAGGTCTCCTTATTGATCAAGTCGACGTGCACATATTTCTTTTCTTTGTTGCTGCTGTACCATGCCTTGGCTTCTTCCTCAAGAACCCATTTTATTCCGAACATTCTGCGTGGTAGGTGTGCTGAAGATGATTCTCCTTGGTCTTTTCGACTTCTCTTCTTGTCCTTTCGGGACGTGGTAGCCTTCTCCTTGCCTTGCTTTGCTTTAGGTGCCATTGTACCTGAGACTAGAAATAATGTTAGTTGCAGAACAATCTCACTTTATACAATCTATATGCAAGCATTAGGGGTACCACCCCACACTTAATCTTGTTAGCACAAATCAGTGAAGTAAAAGTGGTCGAGTACTCAGATTTCGTCGACATACGTTTTAGGATTGTATTCCGACAAGAAAATCAGCATTACATCACTTATTTGCAGCCATTGGACTACTTTCATGGTGGATATAGCAACACTACAACCTAGGGGTTACCACATGGAATTATTATTCTTACAACAAGCACAACCTCCTAAGTCGATAGGCACTATAACCTTATCCCGATGGCCGGGATAGTCTATCATGTAATCATCCAACCAACAATCTTAAGCAATATTCATAGCCATATCAATTCAGCAATTATCATAACAATGCTATCGAAACAAAATTCAAGTCGGAAACAAGTCAAGAATTCCCTACGTATATATTCAATCACACGATCTTGTAACAATTATCCAAACACATGAACATCACCACAAATCTCACATGATTTAGCAAAATATAATAAGCATATCAACGTAGTACTTACGATAAATAGATGAAGAATAAGAGAGTACTTACTTGCTTGAAGATTGTGGAGAAGTTGTTGTGAATTGGAAGAACAAAGGAAGAAAATTTTGAGAGGATTTGGAGTGTTATGCGGCGCCTTTAGGGTTGTTTCTAATGTGGTTGTGTTATAAAACCAAGTCCCCTTTATATAGGAAGAGTATGGGTCGGGTTATGACCCATTTACAATCGGATTTGGTGACAAAATCACCACATATGCGGCGCATATCTCTCGGCATATCAATGACATATGCGGCGCATTGTCCATGGCATAATGGGACATATGCGCCGCATAGTCTATGGCATTTCTAGACATATGCGCCGCATAGTCTATGGCATTTGGTCTCAGTATCTCAAATGCCATAGCATAGGCGGCGCATAGTCAAAAGCATACCTAGGAATAGGCGGCGCATAGTATATAGCACACTAGATTCCGAGTCCTTAGGCTATAGAATAGGTTGTGCATCGTTCGTGGCCTATTTTTACCAAGGCCTAGCCTTCCTCGAAGCCTATTATGACATGAGAAAGGCTCAATTCATAGCCTTATGCATCACCATTCCTAACTTACCGATTTTACCATACAATGCGACCAAATCGTCAATTGAAATCAATCTCTTCGTTGCATACTTCTTGCACCTATATTAGCTCAAAACAAATGAACACGATTAGTACGATGGGTTGCCTCCCACCAAGCGCCTTAGTTTTGGTCATGGCACGACTCTTATTTTTGGATTTTCATTTATCAAAAAGAAAAAATACTAAAACAACGAAATGATAAAATGATAAAATGATGAAATGATGAAATGATAAACCGATGGGTTGCCTCCCATCTAGCGCCTTATTTATTGTCGTGGCTCGACATAGTTACCTCGAGTACTTAGACTTCGCCGAGGTAAGTGATGGATCATTTTCTGAAAGGATTTAGACGATAATGAGGCTTACCTGGGGGCATGCGATCTTCTTCAAGATGGCTCTTACATTTTCCCAGAGAATCTCCAATTATATCATCAATAGTCCAACCCATAGCTCTCTTGTATCTCTTCAGAGCAGAGATGAGAGCTTCTACGTGCTGTTCACTTAAATCATCTATACTCTCCGGAAGTATATTTCTACTTTCCAAGAACACATACCTTAGATAATCGGGAAGCTCTTGCGATTCTAGCATTGGTGGCTCGTCAAAGGGAGTCTTTGCTTTTGGTTGATTCTTAAGATCACAATCTGGTTGCTTAGGAGTATAAGGCTCTATTTCTGTTAGAGCACTCATAAGTTCTTCATAACCTTCATTATCTTCATGCTCAACTTTCAGTGGCACAACAGACAATGGCTCAACAGTAGGCTGTTTCTCTATAGATAATGCTTTCGTATCCTCATGATGAACATCAGCTACTAATAACTCATTCATATCGCTGGGCTGCTTCATTGTTTTGCATATATCAAACCGTACTACTTCGTCATTAATTCGAAACAAAAGCTCATTATCTTTCATGTCAATAAGCACACTTCCAGTTGCAAGGAAAGGACGTCCCAAGATTATGGGAACTTCAGAATCCTCCTTACAATCCAGAATAACAAAGTCTGCAGGAAAGATGAATGAAGAAACTTTCACCAACACATCATTCAAGATGCCCACAGGTCGTTTTACCGACCTATCAGCCATCACGAGCCTCATATTGGTTGGTGTCGGATCGCCTAGCCCCAACTTTCTGTAGATAGATAGTGGCATCAAATTGATGCTAGCTCCTAAATCGCACAATGCTTTGGCAAAGTTCAAAGATCCGACGGTGCAAGGAATAGTGAAAGCTCCGGGGTTGGCCTTCTTCTGAACTATCGATCGGGTAGCAATTGCACTATAATGATGCACATCATCTTTCAGCTCATAACTTGCTGCCCTCTTCTTAGTCAAAAGATCTTTCATAAACTTTGCATACCCAGGCATTTGTTTAAGTGCCTCTACCAATGGGACATTAATGGTCAGCTGCTTCAACATAGTCATAAATTTGCTGAACTTCGTGTCATCGGCCACCTTCTTCAATCTTTGTGGAAAAGGTGGTGGTGGGTATGGAAGTGTTCTTTCTATGGCTTTCTTCCCCTCTTGCTTTCGTTTATCATTCTTTTCAGGCTGCACGTCTCTAGGTAAAACATCCTTGACGCCTGAAGTAGTTGTTGCGGCTTCTTCTCTTGTAACGTCACTAGGTGTGGCGTCAATGTCTGCTGCTATGTCAACCACTTGCTTGCCTTTTGCTGAAGTTTCCAGCACCTTACCACTTCTGGTAGTGATGGCCATGCATGACCCATCATTCCTTGGGTTTTGCACAGTATCGCTCGGTAAGGTGCCAGCCTTTCTTTGATTGAATGCTGCTGAAAGTTGGCTCAATTGCTGCTCTATTTGCTTGATAGAAGTGGAATGAGAATCAACTAATTGCTTCATGGAGGCCAAATCATCAATCACATCCTTAACTCCCGCGCTCGTTGCTTCCACTCCTTTCAATAATTTAGCCATCATGTCTTCCATAGAATTAGATGTGGTGGTATCACGTTTACCAGGGGGAACGTACAAACCACTATTTTCATTATTTTTCTTCCAACTACCTTGGTCTTTGCTTCCAGATTTATCATAATAGTTCCGACCTTGGTTTCCTTGGGCATTCCCACGGAAACCCCCCTGATTGTTCAAGTAGTTGGCCTCCTCTTCAGAATCAGATTCGTCTCTTCCTTTTAGCGCTACAGCTTTCACTTTTTCAGTCTTCCCTGATAATAAGTGCTTTGTCAGAAGATCCAATTGTGTTTTCATGTGCGCCATGTCTTGCTCACATTCTTCTTCTCTTCTTCTTTGGTCTGCAGACATGCCAATAGATAAAGTGGGGTTTGCTACCTCAGAATCCCTGGTGTGCCAAGCTCTACTTTTCTTTGTCATGCGATCTAGCATATTGCTTGCTTGACCAAAGGTGAGGTCCATGAAAGAACCTCCAGCTGCGTTGTCCACCAATGGTTTAGTTATTGAATTCAAGGCTCTATACAAGATCTCCATGAGGTGAACATTAGTCATGTGATGGTTTGGGCATCTCGCTAGCTTTGTCTTGAACCTCTCCCATGTTTCGTGAAGAGCTTCAGAGGGAAGCTGATGAAAGTTGCTGATTTCATCTCTCAATTGAGCCCTCTTGGATGGCGGAAAGAATCTTTCTAGGAAAGCGTCTCTCAATTGCCTCCAATTTGTAATTGAATCAGGAGTCAGCCCATTCAACCATAGTGTTGCCTCCCCAGACAGAGACAATGGAAATAGACGTAATCGAATAGCATTCTGACCAACACCAGGATTGTCAAAAGACTTGCATGTAGAAATAAAGTTGATGAGATGCATATTCGGATCATCGCCTGCTAGTCCACCAAATAATCCCTTGAGTTGCAATAACTGAATCATGGTGCTAGTGATGTTGAACTTGGCTCCGGGCGCTAATGGTGGTGGAATTATAGCTCCAGTGGCTCCGGCACCATCAAGATCATCATCATCATCGTCGAAAGCTGGTTGAAAAGGTTGGCAATCATACCTATACCGCGCTTGTCGACCTCTTCGATTGGCAGGTGTTATAATTTCAGCATCACGCCTAGGGTTCAGTAACTCGTCATCACCTAAATCTTCATCGTCAGGATTTGTTGCTCGTCCAGGATTATCAATGTTTTGTTGTTGGACTTGAGCAGCGGCAAGAGCAGCTAATCTTGCTTGTTCGTGTTGAGCAGCCATCCTGTCAATTTCAGCTTGTGCTTCCATTCTTCTAATTCGTTGTGGTTCCGGATTGATTGGTAATAACGGTTGACCTGTACTTCTAGTATGGGGCATGCAGTAAAGTAAAAACCTGCAATAAACAAAAACAAAAACTAAACGTAAAAGTACGAGAATCTTTAACCAAAGGGTCTAGTAATTATCACGAACTTGATTGACACTCGTATTCCCCGGCAACGGCGCCAATTTTTGATAACGCTCAATCTACAGCTCTCGTTTGAGTGTAAAGCGGTCGTTAGCAAATATAGAACCCAACCTGGGTTGGGTGTCGATCCCACAGGGGATAGCTTGGCCAACAAGTAAGTAAAATTACTAAACTTTTGGTGCAAGTCTCGTAAGAGGGGGGATTGTAATGTCGTGCAAGTAATGTAAACAAAAGCTGAAAATAATAAAGTAAAAAGAGGAAGATTGTCACGTTGGTTGTAGACAATGAGAATTGAGGCGTTGGGGTTATGTCCACCTTCTGAGGTATACGTCTCTATCGGCTATGAGTGTGTAGAGTCTTGACATCCAATTGCTTATAGAGAATTATAGTCGATGGTAAATCCAAGCGTCTCTCGACCTAAAAAAGGACTATTTCACTTTAACTCTCTCGAGCTTAAAGCGTGTCTAACGGTACAAATTCTCCAAGAGGTTAGTCCAGTTACGGCACTAGCTTTTTAATAGGAAAGGGTGTCCTACTACCTTGACATTATCTTTTTTCCAGACAAATAACCTTTCTCTCGAACAAGTTAAATGTTAGACTGGCGTTATTCTTGCGTTTGCAACCGCAAAGAATGTAGATTAATATGAAGAGCGTAATGATATAAGCAATATACGTGTCTTGAACTCACAACTCACAGCAGTAGATAGTAACTCATTCGGCTTCCATAACCCCAACTAAGAGGTTTAGTTACCCATGAATGCGAAGGATATCACGTTTTGCATGGTGGATGGCGTGAGAAGTGGGTGTTTAGGCGTGTGGTTTTGGTGATTCCCTAGCAAGTAACGATTCTCTTGTTGTGGAATAGATGAATAGAAGAGTAGATTAGAAGTGTTTGTGGTGGAAGATGAGAGGGATGGAAGGAAATTAATTGTTGAATTAAGTGAAGAATTTTTTTCTCTCCACTAAGGGAGGAGTTCCTTTCAAATCTCTAGCATGATAGGGTATTTATAATACTCCTATCCTACTCCTACTAAGCTAATGAAATAAATAACCAAATCCTAATATACTAATGAAATCCTTGACCCAAATGTACTAGGGTAAGGTTACAATATCATAATCCAAATAGACTAGTAAAACACATAACCTAATTATACTAGGTTAATGTATCTTTGTAAAAATCCAGCTTTGTGTCTGTAAGTCCCCAAAGTCTTCAGAAATGTTGTTTTAGCCCGGGACAGATTTTCCATGCAGCATATTTGGTCCTTAGGCGTCCAGCTCCTTTCTACTTCGTTTGTGAGCTTTCTTTTGCGTCAAGTAAGACGTAAAATGCTGTATTTTGCATCATTTATACCTGAAACTTTCCTAATCATGTTTGTCAGCTCATTTGCAGGAAAAAGGACTAAAAGTGCATGAAATATATAATTAGTTCTCAAAACTAGGCTAAAATATGGGCAAAATATATTGATATAGGCACGTAAATTCGCCTATCATCAGCATGGGATGCAAGTTTAACTTGAGAAATTTCCATCTTGGATTGATCCCTTATTTTTAATTTAGGAGTAGTTGGTTCAGGTTTTAATTCTGACCACAATCCTACCACCTTCCGTGCTCGCGAAGCTGCTTCCTTAGAGTTCTGGTCCTACATTATGTGGGTCTTCATTCACGCCACGCTAGCTAGTTGCAGCCCCCTAACAAAGTGCACAGCTCCAGTCCACTTGAGCATTTTTCTTTTTCAAGAACGAATGATGGATTTTCATTTTTTGGATTCACTTTCACATTCGCAGCTCATTCAATTTTTTCATTTTTCATGTCAATTTCATCAGCCAGTTTTGCTATATTTCCCTTCCTACCCTGTGTTTCTTCTTTATTAAGGTCTGATTTAATATATGATCTTCTCCACCTCCCCCTTCCTGCATAAGTATTCTTACAATAACCTTCTTCTATATAATAGTCTCTTCGATCAACCCATCCATATAAATTTATACCAGATCAATAACTATATTTATTTCCATTCTTGTTTGCAGCAGTACGAGGCTTCAGAGGCTTTTCAAAAGTCCATTGAACCCTTAAAGTCAGTGCAATCGCTATTTGAATACTTACACTACCACCAAAAACCTTAACGCATCTCCAAACTTGACACATAAACATTAGCAAAATCTTAATTAAACCATAATAGGGTATCGACACCACCTACTTGGTCCCTCAGCCTTACCAGTTCGAACTTAACAATTTTAACTGTAAAATGTCATATCTTGTTTGAAGAATTAACGCCTAATAGGTAAAGAACCAACATTCACAAAATCATTGTACTGGACGTGTGTTTTCACGATAGGTTGATTAGTAATACATACCTCCCACATATGAAGTAGTTCCATCTTCAAGTAGTTATTTCTCTGAACCCATTTTTACTCTAGCCTTTAATGCTGGTCAGGCAAAATTTGATCCAGTTTCACTTCCTTTTATCTGCAAACAAGAGAAATACATTTGATGTCAAACAAGAGAATAATAAAAAGAACATTACAAAAGGGTAACACAAAATTGAATAAATTAATAGATGACCAATCTGATGCAACAGATTCCCTATCTATTCAACTGATGAGGCATCTGTTGTAACAGATGGATGACATATTGCAACAAATGGGTCATCTATTGGAATAAATTAAACCAACCTTGCTACTAGTTTGATTTCTTCAAACAGTTTCTTAGTCTGTTTCAATAGTTGATTCATCGGTTACAACAGTTGATGAAACTGTTGCAACACCACCAATAATAGCATCAACAATAAAGAAATAGCACCATATGTTCCAACACCATCAATAACACAAACACCATATATTCCAACACCACCACCACCTCCGACAACAGCACCACCAAAGTACTAAACAAAATACATATAAAACTATACTGACAACAAGGCTTTTTAAGTTTTCAAAATAGATGACTTTTTTTCATATTTTAATAAAAATAATGATTCATTCATTCAAGACTAAAAAGTCACCTTTCCTTTAATTTTCTCAATAAATAAGAAAATGGTAATGGGTAAATCATTAATAGCAATAGATGCAAATATCTAATTTAAATAACATACAAAGAAGAAGATGGGAAGTAAAGGGTAATAGTGAACCATACCTGCAATGTCAAAAAAGCAAAGGAATCAGAACATCCAGTTCAGTCGAGAAAAGATATTGATAGGTTGGGTGTAATGACCCAAGACTACCCTCTAGTTGGCACATGGTGCTTGCGACCCCGAAGGACCACAAGCTAACCCATGAATGATATCTGTTGTGAGCACTGAACAATAATACTAAAATAAATACGAAATAATGGGCTGAAATGCCATAAGGTTCAAAATATCTAAAATACTGATAAAATATAACACTTGTAAAACTGAATACTGTATGAAAATTAAGTCTGAAAAGCCTCTAACTAAATCTGTCTGAAAGTGGAGTTGATGGGACAATCCCCCAACTAACTCCATTTACTGAAATACTGCTAAGCTGAAGTACTAAAATAAAAGAATATCCTTGATAGATTTGGACTCATTGCTAAATCTGTTACTACTAACTGAATCTTGCTAAGCGTGGTCAATAACTTAAGCATCTGAACCTATGATATAAAATATCATAGCGCAATAAATGGGTATGTGGTCAGTACGTGGGAATGTACTGGTATGCTAAATGAGTTAAGGCTAAATGCATGGGTTCATATGCATGAACCATAACTAACTGAATGATATGCAAGAGCTAGATTAGCATACATAGAGGAACTGTAACTACTGAACATACTGTGCCTACTGTGATTGAGTATACTGGAATTGAATCTGATAAATGATAACTGAATATACTAATAATCTAAATTACTATTAACTGAGTGATTATATCTGACAGCCCTGATTCTATAGAATTAAACTAAGTTCTTTTCTGAAGACTGAGATCAAAACTGAAACTATGGGAGGTAATTATCTAACAGACATACCCCAAATAAGATAAGATAATTGAGATAGGGTCCAATCTGTAACCCCAATTAAAAGGGTGTCAATACCATGCCACAGGTAAAGACAAGCTGAAGAATGACCCTCAACTGGTAGATTCCCTAAATGAGAACTGTGTTAGCCTCTACTGGCAGGTAGATCACCTCATCAACCCTCAACTGGCAGGTGTGATGTCTCCACCTACGCTGGCTTCATAGTTCTAGAATACAAGAATTGTTTCTAAGGATCACACCCTCTGCTGGCAGGTGAGCCCCCATCCTTGGGTTCACTCGGTGATGAATCCTACTCCCAACTGAAAGACACTGAACTATTATACTAGACTAAACTAGACTAAATTTATTGAGATTACTGAGTTTTCTAAAGTTTTGTAACTGACTAAGTTCTAATGAGTTCTATAACAGACTGAGAGTACTACATATCAGCTGATACTATTCTGTAACTGACACTGGCTCTAAATAAATAGCTAAGTTATTGGGTATTAAATACCCCCAGGTCTCGATAGCATGGAAAGTAAAATAAAGCATAATCTCAAATAACATAACAATGTTCACTTGGTCATAATTCATTCATAGAGACATTCCAGCAAACACTTGTAATGCATTAACTTGTTCATGAATGGGGAATACATCTTATCATACTATAATGGCGTCATTTCATTCTCATAGACAATTTATCAAACACATAAGAAGCATACTTGGTTTATTAAATCATAAATACTTAGGGTTAACATAGTTACAACAATCAACTTACAAATTGAAGGGTTTATCATGAATACCATGTAATTCAACACATACTAGAATCAATTCTTGAAACTTGTAATCTAAATTATGGATACAACATCATGAACATAAATTCAATCTAATTCAAACATGGAAATCATAAATCATAAATCTTGTATTTTGAAAAAGGATTCTTGGGCTCTATAGAAGGTAAGGATCCATTGATAAACATCGAACATACCTTAATTGATAAGTTCTTAGAGAAATTCTTGGGATTGACCTTGATTCTTGAGAGCTAGGGTTTGCTTTCTTGAGAGAGAATTATCTTTTGATTTTGGGAAAAAAGTGAATAATAAGGGGTTTTACACGTATTTAGGGCTTAAATCCCACATCTGGGAGGAATAAAATCATGGAAAAAGACTATTTTAACCCTGGGCGCAACTTTAATTTTTTAAGAAATTTTTTCGATCTGGACCCCTAGCGCGACGCAGCGCTATCGCGTCATGTCACTGGAAAATGACAACTAAGAAATTGCACGGTGGCGCGATGTGGTGGTATCGCATTGCCACTTTGATCGTGAACTGGAAGTGCACCGTGATGCGGTGGAATCGCATTGGTACACTGAAAATTGACAATTGTGAACTGGGTCTATGGCGCGATGCGCCAACATTGTGGAGCAATACTAAAAACTGACAATTGCTATTTTAACACACTCTGTGATGCACTACTGGCCTGAATGACGATGTTTAATGACTGAAATTTAAAATTGTCATAACTTCTTACCCGGTTGTTGGATTTAGGCGAATTTTATATCGTTGGAAAACTAACTGAATTTCCTACACAATGACAGGATTAAATATGAAAATTACTAAGTATTTCAAAAATAATTATTTAGGATAACCCATGTATTGGAGGTTAATCTAAGCTAAGGAAATACGGGGTATTACATTGAAATCTGAAAGGATCCTCATCTGAAAGAAGAGAGGAAAGAGAGAAAAAAGGAAAGAAAGAGAACTGTCAATAAAAAAGAGAGAGAGATGAGTTGAGTTGAGTTTCTCATCTCGAGTTTATGGCTGAAAGAGAGAGTATTCTGCTCCATCTGTTTCATATTAGTTGAGTTGGCCCCTATAGACTTGGCACATCCATTAAGAAAAATATTTATTAGGGGTTTATTTTACAAAATTAGCCTTATTAATTATCCTTTAAAAATATAAATTTGAATATATACAACTTGTTTAGCCATTTAATGATAAGGGTATTATTGGAAGACCATATTAAAATCCTCTTGATTTTATCATTGGGATAACTAAATTAAAATAAATATTTTTAGAAAGAGGGTCAACTAAAATGAAATAGAGGGAGTAGATATGGGTTTTAAATATTCACTAATAACTTTTGAGGGGCACGAGGAGATAGTGACATTAAAAAGACCAGATAAGACTAGTCACTGAGGAGATTTTTAGTTATCCAAGTAATATTTTTACCACCTTAGTATTTTATCTTTTTTATCTCAGATAGGAAATACCTAAATTGCTTTCAAAGTCATACTTTACAAAAGATGACAATTTCTATTTGAAAATTTCCAAAGCTCGGTAATCCAACAGATGGGTAATTTGATGCAACAGATGACTTAATCTGTTTGATTAATTTCAACAGATGGGTAATCTGTTGTAATAGGTTGAACAATTGTTTTATACAATTTTAATTCAGTTCATATGTTCAACTAATGCCTTAATTGGTTAATCTAGGACTGGGTGTGAGTTCTCATAGGGTCAACTACAACTTCAATTGAATCTTTTGGCAATTGCATAATGAGATGGTATTGCGCTCTTCCCGACTAGAGTCATCGATCGATCTCTCTGAGGTGAAGCGATTCTTATTACCTAATATGTTTAACTAATACCTTAATTAATCATAGGGTCAACTACAATAGATGACAGCACCTATTTGATAATTTACAACAGATGGGTAATTTGTTGCAACAGATGACTTAATCTAGTTGATTAATTCCAACAGATGGGTAATCTATTGCAACAGATAACTTAATTTATTTGATTAATTTCAACAGATGGGTCATCTATTACAACAGGTTAAATATTTGTTTTTATATAATTTCAATTGAGTTCATATGTTCAACTAATGCCTTAATTGATTAATCTAGGACTAGGGGTGAGTTCTCATAAGATTAATTATAACTTTAATTGAGCCTTTTGGCAATCGCATGATGAGACGGTATTGCGTTCCTCTCGACCAAACTCATCGATCGATCACTCTGAGCTAAATCAATTCTTATTACCTTATATGTTTAAATAATACCTTAATTGATCAATCTAGTACTAGGGGTGAGTTCTCATAGGGCCAACTACAACTTTAATTGAGTCTTTTGGAAAATGCATGATGAGATGGTACTGCGTTCCTCCTGACCAGAGTCGTCGATTGATCACTCTAAGCTGAATCAATTCTTATTACCTTATATGTTTAACTAATATCTTAATTGATTAATCTAAGACTAGGGGTGAGTTCTCATAGGATCAACTACAACTTCAATTGAGTCTTTTGGCAAATACATAATGAGACTGTATTGCGTTCCTCCCGACCAAAGTCGTCGATCGATCACTCTAAGATGAATCAATTCTTATTACCTTATATGTTAAACAATACCTTAATTGATCAATCTAAGACTAGGGGTGAGTTCTCATAGGGTCAACTACAACTTTAATTGAGTCTTTTGGCAAATACATGATGAGACAGTACTACGTTTCTCCTAACCAGAGTCATCGATCGATCACTCTGAGTTGAAGTGATTCTTATTACCTAATATGTTCAACTAATACCATAATTGATCATAGGGTCAACTACAACAGATGGAAGCGCCTATTTGATAATTTATAACAAATAGGTAATATGTTGCAACATATGACTTAATTTATTTGATTAATTCCAACAGATGGGTAATCTGCTACAACAGGTTGAACATTTGTTTTTATACAATTTCAATTGAGTTCATATGTTCCACTAATGCCTTAATTGATTAGTCTACAACTAGAGGTGGGTTCTCATAGGGTCAACTACAACATTAATTAAGTCTTTTGGTAATCGCACGATGAGAGGGTTAAGAATTATGCATATCTTTTATAATTTTAAAAAATAATTAAGATCAATTTGGACCAAATTAACATTTCCAAAAATTGTCATTCTTTTCCAAAATACAAATCAACCCATATAAATCATCCATTTGCAAGAAAAATGTTTCATCATTTCAAATCTCAAGTTCTTGCTCTTTTCTCTCTCTTAACAATACAATAACTACTCAACAAATTTCTCAACCCTTTACAACAAATCAATTTTCTTCTCATTTCCAACCACATAGGTGTTATTTTTTACTTCATTATTGTTTGTATCAGTCATTTTGTCTGTCTTCATAGGTAACAGAGTTCAAGAAAAGTTCTATATTTGCTATTTTTTCTAAAAAAAAATAAGGTTTTTTAAGTTTATGATAAAAAAAAGGCTTTTAGTTGTATTATCTTGAGAATGTTTTTACAATTTTGAGTTTTGATGGTAAAATTATAGGGAAAACTCGAGAAACCTCTAGTTTTTATCGTAGTGTTCCATTGGGTATTGTGGTATTATTGGATTGTGTTTGTGGTGTTGGTGGTCGTGGTGGTGGTATTGGTAATCATCGTGGTGGCACTGGTAGTGTTTGTGGTGGATGTTGGTGGCATTGGTTGGTGGTGTTTGTGGTGGCTGTTGGTGGTATTGGTATTCGTAGTGTTTGTGACATTGGTTGGTTATGTTTGTGGTGGTGGCTGTTGGTGTGTCAGTATTAGTGGTATTTGTATTGTATTTTTTAAAATTTATGCATATATCAATTGTAATGTAATTTTTGTTTTTCTATTATTTGTAGGTAAAACATGTCTCCCAAAAGAAAAGAAAGTGAAAATGGATCAACTTCTGACCACCCAACAACAAAAGCTACAGTACAGAGGGATTCAGAGGAGCTTCCTGAATAATCTCAGTTAGGGAAAAGTGAAGCTGAGGAGAGATATGAAAACAACATTGAGGGAGATAGACAAGGGTATGTAGATAGTGATGAAGAAAATAAAAGTGAGAAAAAAGAGGAATTAGAGAGTGAGAAAGAGAATGATCATTAACATGATGATAATGGATCACCAATGGGGTGTGAATTAATTTTGACATCCCAGCATAATCCTATCAAAACTATTAGTACTGACAGGTTTCAAGTTGCGATGTCGATAGATGACCCTGCAGCAGAATGACTGGTGAACTTGTACTTAAATGCCAGTTGGGGAAATTTTTTAATTATTTTAGGAATATTATGAACAAAAAAAACATAGATGGACTTTTTAAGAGGAGCTGTTTTGGATGCTTTCTTTAGCTGCCCAACTTCCCATTTCCAAATAAGAATGATATATGGTCTTCTCAAGTGCAGGATCAAGTATGTGGGGGATGATAAATATTCGGAGGAGGAGCAAAAAAAATATGGATGAAATCTAGATCAACTACTATGGCATGGCGGTTTGTTTTGGCTTGCGAGAGTATGCCATAGTGACAAGCTTGAGATGCGATTGCCCAGAAGAACCTATCACCAAGGAAAGCAAGATAGATAAATAACCCAGCAAAACCAATAAACGCAAAGAAAAAATAGATGGGTTGTTGGACATTACGGACGTGGCTACAAAGCATCGGATTTGATGACAGATCTCAAGGATAAAACCATACCAAAGCAGTACAGGGAGCAATTGTGCTTAGTTTGGTTTGCCCATTCGGTTATATAGGCAAGAGACGTCAACAAGGTCATAGAAGATGATTTATTATCACGTGTTGAGGATTTTAATAAATTCAACAATTATCTCTGGGGATATGACAACTTCTACTTGATTGTCCAATATTTACTGGCAAAGCTATCCATAGGGACGACCACATTATACGTCTTTCTTTAGGTTTTCATTGTAAAATTAATCACTATTCTTACTCATCCATTAATTTATATTGAATATAGTTATTATGACTTTTTTTTGCTTGCTTCTTGTTTACATTTTTTAGGCTTAGGCATTTGAAGCCATTCCTCCCCTTCGAAAGTAGGTAATGGATTACTTGGATGAGGTTTCTCATCAAAGAATGTTTAGGTGGTTGGCTGCAAAGAACAAAATAAGAATTAAGGAGGCTGATCTCTTTATTCCTCTAGATGATGAAGTACGTCTTCTTTAAGTAAAATAATTTAACTCAATGAAAGATATTGAACAGATATTATATCTGGTGCAATAGATATTATATCTGATGCACCAAATGGGACATCTATTGCGATAGATTACCCGTCATGTGCCAACTGGTGCAATGGATGGGTAATCTGTTATGATAGACGATTGATATTTTGTATCAGATTACCCTCTATTGCTTTGGTTCTCTGAACCCGAATCTTAATAGATTAACCATCTACTGCAAATTATGTAACTGATGGGTAATCTAATATAACATAATGTTAATCTGTTGCGACATACAGATCATCTATTGCATAACATGTAACCCAATAGATTACCCATCTTATGCCAACTGGTGCAACAGATTGGTAATCTGTGGCGACAGATGATTGATATTTTGCATCATATTATCCATCTATTGCTCTGGTTCTCTAAACCTGACTCAAACAAATTCTAACCATCTATTGTAACTATGCAATAGATGTGTAATCTGATGTAATATATTGTTAATCTGTTGTGGCATACAGATCCTCTGTTCCATAAGTTGTCTGTGTTAACATGTAACTCAACTATGAAAATTATTACTCTCTCCGTCCTATTTTATGTGTCGCCATTTAACCGGGCACAGAGTTTAAGAAATAAGTGAAGACTTGATAGTATTTACCAAATTGTCCTTTATCAAAAAATGTGCTACTATCTTTTTTTTAATTAAGTGGGCCCAATAAGGATATAAGTGTAATTGTGTTTTTATATATTTACCAAATAAGGAAACATGACATTCTTTTTGGGACGGACTAAAAAGGAAATGATGACACATAAAATGGGACGGGGGGAGTATATTATATGATTTAAATGTATTTGTCTTTTATATTAGTTGTGCACCCGTGGATCGTGCCTACTGAGCAGAAGTTGGGGATGACCTTTTTTATTACTCTAGGTCATGTAGATACTATAGTAAACCCAACGGTGAAGTTAATAGAGAAAGAATTGGCTGGAGCAATAGCCATAACAAGAGCAGTTAGGCAAGCTCAGCCTAATGTTCAGGATCTTCATGACCAACCTACTAAGGCAATCTGGGTGCTTCTTCAGTGGACTTGTTGGTGCCTTCTTCAGTGAAGTTGTTGGTGTTGGTGGCAGGCATGCTAATGCTGCTACCACTCATGATGATAATCATGTTGATGCTCAAGAAAAAATAAATATGTTTGAAAACACCCCTTTCACAGGTCCCCCTCACCCTTACACAGGTCCATCTCATCCTTACACCGGTCACTCTCACCCCTCTTCACCTTCGTGTTCTTGTTGCAAATGCGAAGAGTGCAAGGACAGGTAGGATAAACTCTTTGAAAGGTAGAGGCTATCATTAAAGCTGTCGAGGAATTCAAATCCAATGGAGGTGTCATACCATCCAAGAAGGTGAGGGATCCATACACTCCTACAGAGGTAGTTAGGAGGAAGAAAAGAGCAATTAGCGACATACTCTCCA
Organism: Capsicum baccatum var. pendulum; assembly: GCA_030864225.1. Classification (NCBI taxonomy): domain Eukaryota; kingdom Viridiplantae; phylum Streptophyta; class Magnoliopsida; order Solanales; family Solanaceae; genus Capsicum; species Capsicum baccatum. The sequence goes on along the minus strand of CM061561.1, from coordinate 171,089,095 downwards.
GTCTGAAATCAAAAAATATTAATGTTCAAGGTCTATTAAAGAAGGTGGACATATATGCAGAACTTGGCGCCAAAGAGAAGAGGGATCTGCGATGGGCCAAGAATGCCATGCTAGGCCCACCAGATTACCCCAGGCCTCCCTTTTTTCCCTAAGACTTCTATATTGTGAGAGATATGCGTACGCGGTACGAGGACAAGGTAAGTTTACTTTTCCTAACCTACCCTTCTAATCTACTCTATGAAGAAGAAGCTACATAATAGATGTGAAATTTGTTGCAATAGCTGGGTATTCTGGTGCAAATGGTAGTGGCTTTGTTACAACTTATTAACCATCTGTTGCATAAGTTGAATAGGATTATTGATTCAGAGAACCTTATGTAATAGATGAACCTTCCGTTGCATTTTTACAATTACTAGCCTATTAAAAATTGACTTCTTATATCATAGTATGTTGACGAAATTCTCTGCCTAATGAGGAAAAGGCAGTTAGCATACCCGAAAGTTTATGACATTGCCGATAGGATAATGGACCTCGACTTCTACAAGAAGCTCAAGGATAAGTACGATCAACTCAATAATATAGCATCATCCTGTGGTGCGCGATTTGATTCATTAGTTTCTACGTTAGACTGGGATGAAGAAAAACTGATAAAATATGTTAGAGGGGAAAGGCCAAATCTAGACGGCAAAAGCTGGACCGAGGCAAAGAGGATTCTTCAGTCATGAGCGTGGATAGAATACATTATTGGGCTTTTAAGATACTACTTGAGGATGGAAAGATCAAGGTTTATGACTGCAACAAACATAACATCAACGAGGTCATTTTTTTTATCTACGTGCAACCACTGATGGACCTATTCCCCATATTGTTGAGGCAGAGTAAACTGATGTATCATTTGCTAGAGGAAGTGATGATGAAGAAATCATGGGATTTTAAAGGTCGAAACAAGGTCATGAACCTTCCAAAAAATTATACCAATTTTGTGTGTGGCTCGCACGCGCTTGCATACATTGTATGTTTTCTGACCGACACAGAAATAGTTGAGCCAACGACCTTTCTATGTGACAACACTGTAGAAAACCTGCAAAAGTCTGGAATTATGAGGTACTAATTGGACACTTGGAGCCTGTGTATAAATAAGAGCCTGTGAAATAACAATTTTTTTATGTCAAGTCACACTTCACTTTACATTACATGTACACGTAGTGGCAATACTTTTTTTTATGAAAGTTAAGTTTTTAATAATGCAATAGATTGTCAATCTGTTGTAAAATATATTATATCGGTTCTGGCAGATAGTTTATCTGTTGCATTATGTCGATGTTATTTCTATCTAATCTATGTCTAATTTGTCGCAACAGTTGGAAGACTTGTTTTATAATTTCCAATAGATGACCTAAATTTTGCAATATATGCCTAAATCTGTTTAATATTTTCCAATAATTACGCTTGAATATCCATGTGCTCGATAACACCAAACCAGTAGCAAATACACCACCATAAAAATTTCAGCAATTAATTTTGAATATCCATGTGCCCAACACTACCAAACCAGTAGCAATAACGACAATAATATAGCATCGTCTTACTCGATTTTGTTTCTCCTCAGAAGCCTTGACTTTCTTCAACAAACCCCAGATTACACGATTTTCTTATGAAGGGTGTCGTTCTTCACACCAATCAAAGTAATCTTATCCACCTAATTTCTATAAAAATAAGAACACAATTATAAAATAATTACAAGTCAATAATTAATCAACTAATTAAATAAAAAATATTACCTTTGAAATCTTACAAGTAAAAAATCTACGACCTGGATTTTGTTGAGTCCAAGAAGTCTTCAATAGAGCTTCATGACCGCACTTACAATATCAAATATCTTTGTCACAAAAAACAATGGAAGATGGGATCGACATTGTCAAGCTCAGTTGGAAAAAATGAAAAAAATACAAATAATCGAGATAAATTTGAATAGAGAAAAAAATGAAGAAGAAAAAAAGATTTGAAAATTTAGGGTTAAATTTTAGGAAGAAGATGAATATATAAGACAATGGGATAAAAATAACCGTTGGGGGACAAATCAGCAAAAATGGGGGTTCAACGAGCCTTGGATGCGTGAATTACACGCGAGCAGCCAATAGGGCCAAAAGTGACAAACTGACACATTTGATGCCTATTTAATTTTGCGTGTTTAAAATGAATATTGTCTACTTGATGCCTATTTTATCTTAGGTGTTTAAACTGAACACTGTCGATGGGTTTCGCCTTTTTTATTTCAAGACACTTTCACTTTTTTACATATAGTGTCAATTTTTTATGTCGAAAAAAAATTAAATTTTTATAATGTAACAGATTGTCCATCTTTTGTAACAGATATTCTACCTATTCTGACATATATTTTATCTGTTGTAATAGGTTGGTCATCTGTTGTATTATATCGATGTTTCTATCTAAGTCTATCTATTGTAATAGTAGGAAGACCTATTTGATAATTTCCAATAGATTACCTACCTGTTGCAACATATGTCTAAATTTGTTTGATATTTTTCAACATATGTATCGTCTATTTCAATAGATACATTATTTGTTGCAATATTTGTATCTAGTATTCCATTTCAATTAATAAGTTCAAATCTAAGGAAAAAAATAAATTCATAGACAAAATAAAATAAATCGAAGCCTTCAGAAAAAAGCTGAAATAAATCAATGAATAAATAAAATATAAGAAAATTGTTATGGGTACAGATCACAACAAATACATCAATAATTTAAGTATTGATGCCCAGAATTCCTAAGGAGGGGTGAGGTTATTACTTTGACAGACTCAAGCTATAAAGATCTACTCAATATAGACAAGTTGTTCTTCATCCGGTGCTATGGAATTCAGCTTTGGTCATCGTGGATCTTTATTATAGCTTACGTACGGTTTCTACGCTTTCTGTTCTCTATATTTCTATAAAAAGAGTAGCACATTATCAATGTTATTTAACAGTAGCTTCTACATCCACCTGGAAATCCAGAATTGGTCAATGCTAACCACCGAAATACAACAAAACAGAAAAGAATAACTCATCTATTCTAGAAAATCAAACAGGCCTTCCTCCAGTTTTAAATTATCCCAAATAGATTATATTTCTGTTGCAACAGATGAATCAAATGTTGGGATAAATTTCTATATGAGGAAGACCTGTATGATAATTTCCAATGGATGAACCATATGTTGCAATATATGACTCATCTGTTGTATTAGATAGGTCATCTATTGGTACAAATAAAAGCAGTATGAAGAGCTATTTGATTTTCTAAAACATACGAGACATATGTTACAATAGATACTTTATCCGATGCAATAAGTTAGTCAACTGTTGCAACAGATGTACATATCTGTTTGATAATTTTCAGCAGATTTGTCATCTGTTGAAATACATGTGTCTGTTTGTTAGTTGGAATAGGCATATATATTCACCTTCTTCAGCTCGTGCTGCTCTTCTTTGGCAATAGTACATTTCTAAAACATACGAGACATATGTTACAATTGATACTTTATCCGATGCAACAAGTTAGTCAACTGTTGCAACAGATGTACATATCTATTTGATAATTTTCAGCAGATTTTTCATCTATTGAAATACATGTGTCTGTTTGTTAGTTGGAACAGGCATATATATTCACCTTCTTCAGCTCGTGCTGCTCTCCTTTGGCAATAGTACATTGCTCAATGCAAAACACGAATAGAGGAGTTATAATTTTTCTTTTTTGGATGCTTGATAATGCCTTGGAAATTACTTTTCTTCTCCTTTTAGCCTTAATCTCTAATGGAGTGGATGGATATAAAATCCTCTTTGATAGAATGACCCCCTCTTAAATGTCAATTCTTTTATAGAAGCAGTTAATACATTAATGGCATTAATCACTAAATCATGTTTCTCCTTACAGTCTTGATATTTGCGTCCAGAACTTTCATTGGGAGAGGCAAAATATGTATAACCAGTATGATCATACTCATAATGGTTTGTTTTAAATACTGTAAGAGGAGCATCATTAGCACCAACAGTAGCACCACTATCACCATCAACAGCTCCATCACCACTAAGACCATCAACAACAACAAGCCCACCCTCCAAAATTATTTTTCTTCTAATGGTTGTTGCTCCAAACAATTCCATTTTTATTCTGTCAATGACCTTAGGGTCTGATAAAGTTTTCATAGACCGTAAAGTAAAAAAAATGGCATCTTCAACTCTCGATTGGTAGGAACAAGCGACGGAGGCAGAATCTAACATAAATTATTACATATATTAAAATGATAATTAGAACATTCAAAAAAATCATTAATTAAAACAAAAACTTAATTATAATTATACTTACTGTATCCTTCGAGGGGGTGAAGAGATCAAGAATTTTGTATTTTTATCAGTTTTGGCCGACAACCATCTCAAGAATCTTGGACAGAAAACTTCTTCTTGGTAGTTCACTTATTGTCTCAAATAAGGAATGGCTTCAAACACCCAAGACTATAAAATAACATCAATTAATCAAAACCATTATTGAGTAAAAAAATAAATGATATCATAATTAAAGAAAGAAACATTTACCATGAAATCCCATGGAAAGCCATATAAGTTGACTGTCTTTGGCGCTAACAGAGTCAACAAATATTTGACAGTCATTTTGAAGCTTTCATAACCCAAGGATAGCTGTTAAATGCCTCAAGATCCTTGAAGATATTTATTAAGCTAACTCTTATATTGTTGTTAACATCTCTCGATCAAAGAATATTATGTACCAACCAAACCAAGCACAATGACTTCTTGTGCTTATTTGAAATTCTTTTACCTTTCAACGTTTCTATCAAATTTTTATTTTTGAAACTTGGACCAACAATGGACACCAGGTCATCACGATCACACGACTTGCCTTTGCCATTTTTTGGTGTGTGGGGTGCTTTTTGGGGTTAAAATAGGTATAACATGAGAAGGAAAAGGAGGATAACATTTTAGTCTAGAAACTATGGCAAACTCCTTTCAACCAAAACAAACAGGCATGCCACAGTAATTTATCCATACCTCATCGATATTATCTTTGTTTTCATACATAAATCTACGCTTGAGAAGTTCATATGCCATTTTCATTTGGAAACGAGCATTGTTGTCCTCCGCCAAATCAAGATATTTCCCAAAGCAGATGTCTCTGAAATAAGCATCCAATTTTTATTCTTGAAGTATTTTTTTGAAAGTGTCAAAAGATTTTCCCAAGGCTGACTTAACCACGAAATCACCCATTAAATCTATGGCACCATCGCACTGCATTCTCACAGGATGACGATCAATGCTAAAGGTTTTGACCAACCCTTCGGTGGAAGGGCTATTATCATTTGGATCATCTCTTTTGAAACATTCCTTCTCCCCGTGTTCATTATATTCTGCTCCCAATTAAGATAACTCTTGTAAAGCAAGCTCATAGAGTGGTGGATGTAACCTAGCTGCTCACTTGTTTCTTTACTTGGACTTGATTCGGATTCTATTCTTTTGGGAGCCATATTATCTAAAATTAATAGGAACATAAAAATATATTATAGTTGATTAATGCATCATTAAAAAAGGATAACAGTATATCTAACGTATAAAATAGTAAATCACACGTTTGTTGCACTAGGTAGGTTATCTGTTGTACCAAATAACTAACTTATTGCAATGGATGAGTAATCTGTTACAACAATACAAAATATATCACTCATTTTTTAAGATAGATAAATGGTCTATACAATAGATCACACATCTGTTACAATATATGAGTGATCTATTGGAACAGTTAAATAACCTGTTGCAACTGATGAGTACATCTGTTGAGAAAGATGAATGATCTGTGCAACAGATAATATAACTGTTGCAATATATGAGTGATCTGTTGGAACAATTAACTAACCTGTAGCAACAGCTGAGTAATTTATTGCCACAATACAAAATATATCACTCATCTATTGAGAAAGATGAATGGTTTGTGCAATATTTCACACATCTATTGCAACATATGAATGATCTATTGGAATAGTTATTAATGTTCAATATTTTTTAGATTTCTTCCAATAGAAGGGCCATCTATCGCGACAAATAAATGATTAGTAAGAAAAATGAAGTCTTGGATATGTCCTGTTGGAAGAGTTGATAGAATTTTATCTAATAGGAGGTTCATCTGTTGCATCAGATCTTTAATCAGATGGTTCCTCCATTGCATCAGATGGTTAATCTATTGCATTAAATTTTTAATCTAATGGTTCCTCTATTGCATCTGATAGTAAATTTGTTGCATCAGATGGTTAATCTATTGCAACATATGCTTAATTTATTGCATCAGATAGTGAAACTGTTGCATTATATGGTTAAACTATTACCCCCTATGCTAAATCTGTCGTATCATATTTTTATCCGATGGTTCCTCTGTAGCATCAGATGATTAATCTGTTGCATCATATGGTTAATCTGTTGCATTAAATATTTAATCTGTTGCATCAAAATTTTCATTTGATGGTTCCTCTATTGCATCATATAGTTGATATTTTGAATTATATGTTAAATCTGTTGCATCAAATGGTTAATATGTTACACTAGAAGGATAATCTGTTGGACAAAAAAATAGTAGCACGATTTTGTATAATAGAACAATGGAAATATCACCATTTTTTCCAAGAATAAGAACAAATCAACCTATCAATGGCACAACAAATTAAACTTCAAAATCGAACAAGTTCCTCATTTTCTTCAAAGCTAAAAAGGCCATAATTTTTTACCTGTGAAAGAAAAAAAAGAACGATGAAGAATTCGAAGCTGTTGTGGCCGGAAAGCATGGCTATCACGTCGATTGATGGTTGAAGTCGAAAAAGAACTTGAATCCCAACTATTTTTCATTGGAGGTTGAAGCCGACGGAGATTTAAAGAAAAATTTTGCAGAACTATTGGTTGAGCGAAGTTGTCGAGAGAGGGAAGAGAGGCAATCGATGATTTGGATTGAAGAGGGGTGTGGGTTGGGTTGATTTGTATTTTTGAAAAGATTAGAAAGTTTTAAAAATATTAATCAAGTCCACAATTAAATTAATCAAGTTTTCTAATTATGTTTGACCCTTTAAGTTGGTCAATATCACCAATTCTTCATTCAAGACTTAAAAGATACCTTTCCTTTAATTTTCTCATCTAAGCATTATACCACTTAAATTGAAATAGAAGAAAATATTTTATAAATCACAATAATTAAAAACTTAAATTATTTAAAAAATATATAATTGACTGTTAATGTCACAAAAGTTTAGACAAGGAGAGTAACATATATTATTTGAAAATAATAAATTCTATTTGTATCACATAAATTGAAATTAAAAAAGAGGAAAGTGCAGAAATGGCACTTTAGATCAAATAAATTCCACGAAAATGGCCATGAAATTTAAATTTTACTTTCTAGCCATTTCAATTTGCTGGCTTGTTCTGTACAGTTTCTACACACCTTCTATACAGTTTCTATACATATCTTATATATATAAATATTCTATACTAAAATTATATAGTTTCGATACACAATTTATATAATAACTGTATATTTTTTACACATTTTATACAATAACTATGCAATGTTTATACACTTTCTACATATTTTTTATATGTATACATATTCGATAGAACTATACAATTTTTATACATATATCTTATAGACATATATATTCTATATAGCAATTATACCATTTTTATATAATTATATTTAATTATTACTTTTAAACAACTAAAAAGCAGAATATTTTTTAGTTAAAAAATTGTAGCAAAAAAAAACTAAAAATATTTTTAGAAAAGGACCAAATGACCCAAGTTGAAAACTCTATCAGTATTATTGTATATGGACTGTATGAATATGGTATATAAACTGTATTGAACTACATGGGCCAAAATGACCCAAATTGAGAAAGAATAGAAAATGACTATTATGTGGCATTAGTATATCCGACAGGACATTTTATGTCCATAGGCCCAAACTTGGGCTATTTTTGTAAAAAAGGTCTATACCATGTCTTTTTTCCAATAAAAAATAACATATACTAAGTCTGTGTTATCTAAAAAAATAGTAACATAGGTTCATCACACTCTTATTAATTATACATTTGTAGAGTTTAATTTTGCTCGTAACTTAAAATTTTGAAACAAAATTACATAATTGAATAATAAATCACAATAATTGATAATTTAAAATATTTCAAGAATATATGCAAAAATTATCTTGAAAAATAAACTTATTTAAATTTCAAATTTTAAAAGATGTTACATTAATTAATATAATTATTATGGCTTTTCATAGGCTTTTATGGTAAATATTTCCTTTATTATTATTCATTTATTTTTTATTGAATAATGCTTTTAATTTATTGACATTAATTTATAGGTTTAGGCATTTGAAGTCATTCCTTATTTGTAACAATAAGTGAACTACCAGTAGTAAGTTTCATGTCCAAGAATTCTGAGATGGTTGTCGGCCAAAACTGATAAAAATGTAAAATTTCTTGATCTCTTAAACCCTCAGAAGGAAGCAGTTAGTCTAATTCTAATTAATTTTTTATTTTAATTAATGATTTATTTAAATAATTTAATCATCATTTTAATATATGTACTGATTTATTTTAGATTGTGCATTCATGGCTTGTTCCAACAAATCGAAAGTTAAAGATGCCATTTTTTCTTACTTTGCGGTCTGTGAAAATTTTATCGGACCCTAAGGTCATTGATAGAATAAAAAGGAATTGTTTGGAGCAACAACCATCACAAGAAAAATAACAATTTTAGAGGGTGGGCTTGTCGTTGGTGATGATGTTATTGCTGATGGAGTTGTTGGTGGTGGTAGTGGTGTTGCTGTTGGGGCTAATGATACTCCTCTTGTTGTTTTTGAAATAATAAACCATTATGATTATGATCATACTGGTTTTACAGATTTTTCCCCTCCTAGCAAATGTTCTACATGCAAATGCCAAGACTGTAAAGTGAAACATGATAGAGTGATTAATGTTATTAATGCATTAACTACTTATGTAAAGGAATTGATATCTAAAATGGGTGTCATTCCATCAAAGAAGAATTCATATCCATACACTCCATTAGAGATTAAGGTGGCTAAGAGAAGGAGGGAACAAATTTCAAAGGCATCATCAAGCATCGAAAAAAGCAAAATTGCAACACCTCTATCTTTGTCTTGAACTTTTGATCAATGTACAAGGGCCATAGAAGAGCAGCATGAGCCGAAGAAGGTGAATATGTATCATCTGTTCCAACAAACAAACAGACTATATATCTTTTGCAACAGATGACATATCTGCTGAAAATAATCAAACAAATATATGCATCTGTTGCAACAGTTGACTAACTTGTTGCATCAGATGTATTATTTTTTGAATCATATGTCTCGTCTATTTTTAAAAATCAAACAAGTCTTCCCACTATTTTATTTTGTACCAACAGTTGATCAATCTGCTGTAATAGATGGTTCATCTGTTGGGACAAATTAAATCAAGACTTTTTACTGTTTTATTCTATCCAAACAGATGAGTCATATATTGTAACAGATGGGTCATCTGTTGGAAATTATTGTACAATTCTTCTCCTATTTTAATTTGTCCCAATAGATAATCCATTTGTTGCAATAGATAAGTAATCTGTTGGTATAATTTAAGATAGGAGGAAGACCTGTTTGATTTGGTAAAACAGATGAGATATCGTTTTTTTGTTTTTTTGTATCTCTGTGATTAGCATTGACAATTCTGGCTTTCCAGGTGGATGTCACAGTAGAAGCTACTGGTGAACAACATAATATCACAGATGATAATCAATTAACTGCTTCCAAAATGAATAAAACATGAAGTCTGTCAGTCCGTAAGAATGTAAGAATTATCCGTTTGAAGGGTTCAACATCTCGGACGAGGCTCCAAAAAAACTAACAAAGTTGATCGACGACTATTCAGAATTGATTGCCAATAGGCTGTTAAGGCTTCATACCAACAGGTACATAAATCATTTTTAAAGATATTGATTTTTACAATTCTTGTCGCAAGAACATGACATTAACACATATAAATCATGCAAAAAATAAAATGACAAACACTACAAAGTGAACGAATCGGGTCTTGGTTTTGATATGTTCAACTTTATTATTGCACATTTCAGAACAAATAATTGGTGTCACGTAATCTGTAATGTTTGATAATATGTTCAACACATCAATGTCATTTTTACTACCTTCGAAAGAAGGCCAAGTTTCAAACACAAGAATAATACAGATACATAATAGCTAATTATTTGTTCAAAGTTTATATCAATAATGCCTATGATAGGTATTGTCAATAACAGCCGGAAGTTTTCCGAAATGATGAATGTTTAATCAATATCACCAAAGGTTTTAGCATTCTAGTTGGCTTACCTTGACATTTGGTCGACGAAGTGTACATCCCAATTAATTACGGTGATAAATTCCATTGGGTGTTGGCTATCGTCGTTCTAAAAGAGAGGCGCATCTGAATTTACCACTCGATGTCGGGAAGAAGATGATCTGAGTCGTCTTCTGAGATACAAAAACTGGCCAAAATATTGCCTACTTACCTTGATATAAGTGGCTTTTTGGACCAAAAGGTTCGTACTGATTGATCGACGATTGAAGCATGTCGGGATAAAATGGGCAATCCATTTGATGTAGAATATGTTGAAGGAATTGCTCAACAACCCATTGGTATCTTGTAAGTATCAATCAAGTATCATTGTTTAGTTTTATTTCATAAATTTCACAACGCTTACATTAATTACAAGATATGGATTATCTGATTTTTACAAACACAGAGATTGCGATCTTTTTGTTGCTGCTTAGTCGAGTATTTAAGCGATGGATTAAAAACACCAAATGATGGACTTGTAGTCGGATTAATTCATAAAAGATATGATACTCTTTCATGAAAATACGGTAAAATGAAAGCTCAGAAATCATGCACAAGAGACATTAAAGATCCACGATGACCCAAGTCAATTTTCATAGCACAGGATAAAGAACAACTTGTCCATATTGAGTAGATCTTTACTATCAAAGTAATAACCTCTCCATAAGAATTGTTGGCACCAAAATTTAAATTGTTGATTTATTTGATGTGTAGATCATATGTACCCATAACAATTTTTTTACATTTTATTTATTAGTTGATTTATTCATGTTATTTCTAAAGGCTTCGATTTATTTTATTTTGTCTATGTTATCCTTAGATTTGAACTTATTAATTGAAATAAAATACTAGATTCGAATATTGCAACATATAATGTATATGTTGAAACAAATGACATATTTATTGGAAATTATCAAATAGATTTGGACATATATTGCAACATGCAGGTCATATATTGGAAATTATCAAACAGGTCTTCCTACTGTTTTGATTTGTTCCAATAGATGACCTATCTGTTACAACAGATAGACTTAGATATAAATATTTGCATAATGCAACAAATGACCAATCGATTGCAACAAATAAACTATCTATCAAAATAGATAGACTATCTATTACAACTAATAAACAATTTGTTGTATTATAAAAAATTTAATTTACATCAAATATAAAAAAAAATTATCATGAAATAAAAATTGTCATGGTGTTTGTGTTTCTACATCATCTTTTTTATACACAGGCTCTAATAATTTAGTTAGTACGTCATAAGCCTAGACCTCTTGCATTCTTGCCACAATATTGTCGCACAGAATGGCCGTTGGGTTGGACATTTTTATCCCAGTCAGCGAACATTCGATGTGTCCAAGTGCGTACGACTCGCATGCGGAACTAATTTTATTTTTTGAAATGTCCTTATCCTTGTTTCGACCTTCAAAATCCCATGTTGCTTCAACACTTTCACTGGCAAATAATTTATCAGTCCACTCTACCTCAACAAGTTGGGGAACAATGCCAATAGTGGCTGCATCTTGGTAAAAAAAATCCGTCTCCTAGAAGACAGGCAATTTGCAGTCATAAACCTTCATCATTCCCTCCTCGAGCAGTATCTCAACAGCCAAAAAATATTTTTTTTCTCTAAGTTCATGACTGCAATAATCCTCTTTGCTTTGGTCCAGTCTTATCCATATGGATATGGCCTCTTCCCTCTAACATAATTAATCATATCTTCATCCCATTCAAACCCAGAAACTAACAAATCAAATCTCGGGCCACCGAGAGTTGACACTAGCTTAATGAGGTCAGTGTACCTATCCTTAAAATTATTATAGAAGTTGAGGTCCATTATCCTATCAGCAGCATCATAAGCTTTCAGGTACGCTAATTGCTTACCCCTCATGAGGTAAAGAATTTCATCAACATACTGTGATGTAAGAAGACAATTTTTAAATAGGTTAGTAATTTTAAAAAATAAAAACAAAGAGGAAAGATTCAACCAATGGTTTATCTGTTGCACGTGATTCTCTAAATCTGTTAACAGATTACCCATCTCATGCAACTTATGCAACAGATGGGTAATCTGTTGCAACAGAACCACCACCAGTTACACCAGAATACCCAGTTGTTGCAATAAATGATCCATATCTGTCATCTTTTTCATGGAGTAGATTAGAAGACTAGGTTAGAAAAAGTGAACTTACTGTGTCTGTCATACCCGAATTTTACCTAAGGTCAAAATGAACACGACGTTATAGACTCTAACAGAATTGATTTTGTACAGAGTCGCCACCTAATTTTTAAGGAAAATAAGAAAACCTATTTATATATTAACAAGTATAATTTTATTTCAATCTACAAAACCATTTTAGATTCCAGGTAAGGGTTCAAATTATTCTGAAGGGAAAGGGTTAGGCACCTTCAGAATCCACAAAGGTGATTCCCGGCCAGACTTAGGTTTATTAAAAGATAAAAGGAAAAAACTAATGCTTACAAATATATCATATGTATTGAAATAATATAATGTGTATGCTGTCGTAAAATATATATAAACAAAAGTATATAAGTATATGTATGTAAAGAAAAGACAAGATTTGAATAAAGAAAAAATTATTTTAAAGAAAAGGATCACGGAATATTTTTTAGTCTAAAAAATGTGAATTATTTGATTAAATAATTTAAAAATATTTAATTTAAATATTTATGACCTAAATTTGGCTAAAATCATGTTGTGGATTGCATAAATAAAGACTATCCCGCCCAACGCCTAAAAAATAAAGTTTTTACTATGATTAATATTTGTGCAATGATAAGTATGTAAAAAGTACAAATACAAATAATTCAAGATTTTCTTTGAATGTCATTCCCGAAAAGTGTTCCTGAGAACCTATACAAATACTCGCGGTAAAGATGTTAGTAACAGATCAATATAAATTAAGAACTATGCGTATATATATATATATAGAGAGAGAGAGAGAGAGAATTTTTTATTAAAAGCGGGCTCAAATAAAGTTTTAAGAAAATTATAAAGATTCCATTATTGCCCGAATTTATTTATTTTATTACATTTTATATACGTAAAATCCATCTTTTTATTTGTGGAGGCCTCGAAAATCGACGGAGAATTTCTTCATCGATCAAAGTAGCATAGTATATGTTTGTAATCAGTGTAATAAAAATGTAAAAGGAGAAAAAGATTTAAAAAAAAAGAAATTAGTTTTAGAAAGTGCAAAACCAACAACAAATCAACTCTAATATAGCAGATCATGAATTAAGTTGTCGAAGTAGAATTACTCCGTCAAAGATCAACATAAAATTACCAAACTCATGTAAAATTGCAATCTAAGTAGTAGCATAACAGTCAGTAAGTCAACCAAAAGTAAAGTAGGAATATTTATTGGAGAACATGAAGATCTTATTGCTAAACTCAAGTTCATATCAAACAATCGTAAGAGAGATTCAAAAGGTTGCTTCCACGATGAGGAATACCGAAGCAACACTCCAACAGTAATGACAAATTTGGCCAAATCTGAAATGGTAAATCAACAGTAACACAATTAAAATTTGAGGCAGGTAAGAACTCAAACACCATTACTGCTTTAATAGCGATGGAAGGCCGGGGTAGTGCGTTTCTCGGCCAAGTTTGCCAGAGGGATGAGAGAAGAAAAAGAGGTGGCACCGGTAGTGGTGGCTTTGGAGCTCACTCGTTGGCGATCAATTCTGACGTGGCACGATAAAAGAGGAGGAGAAAGGATAGCACGTCTGAGGCTGCCAATGTTGGTGTTGTTTGCCGGTCGTCCAGTGGCCAAATCCGATGACAGCAATGGGAAGAGTGTAAAAGGGAAAGATGGGCGACTGGTTGCTGGTGTTACGAAGCTCACCCACCGGCGATTAACTTCATTGAGGCGTGACAGTGGTAAAGAGAGAGAGAAGGAGGTATGAGATGGAGAGAGAGAGAAAGGCACATCTCTATGTGTATACATTACTATATGTATGTGTGTTGTATTAGATTATATTGTGTTTTCTGAGAGAAAAGAAAAGAAAATTTGTGTATGGGGTAGTTGAAAAGAGAAAAAATATGTGTATTTTTTTGTGTATTTTCGGGGAAAATAGAAAAAAAGGAGAGATTTTCTTTTATGTGTGGATGTATATTGTGCATGTATTTGAGAGACAAAAAATATGTGTGGGTGTATGAAAATGTTTGTGTGTGAATTTGTGTCTTCCCCTCACCTATTTATAATAAAATTGGACACCTTTTATTATTCAAAGGATAAAAGGGTGTCCCTACTTTTTCTTTGAGAGCACCCTTTGGACTTTGGGTTATTGACCAAAGGATTTTTATCCTTTTAACCAACATACAAAGCTATTGTCCAAAGGGTAATGTCATTAAGTTATCATTTTCAGATGTGACAAAATATTATTGTGTGGTCGTTGTTGGATGTGACAAGACATTATTCTGTGGTCGTTGTCGTATGTGACAAGACATTATTGTGTGGTCATTGTCGGATATGACAAGACATCAAATTATTATACTGTGTATTAAAATAGTTGATCCGACTCAGTTTTTGCGGGTGTAATAAATGTACAAAAATGTATGTATTGATATGCAATTACAGAAAATATAAAAAACATAATTAAGAGATAATACCCAATTACCACCCTGAACTATACCTAAAAAGGCTATGACACACCTCAACTTAAAGGGGGTCCTACTACCCCTGAACTAATTAAAAGTGTAATTTTGACACCCTTAGTGCCTACGTGGTGCCTACTGGCACATACGTGGCACAACACACTAAAGTGTCCATGTAGGCAAACGTGTGTGCCACGTATGTGCCACGTAGGCACTAAGGGTGTTAAAATTATACTTTTAATTAGTTCAGGGGGTAATAGGACTCCCTTTAAGTTGAGGTGTGTCATAGCCTTTTGGATATAGTTTAGTGAAGTAATTGAATATTTTATCTATAATTAATTTGAAAATATTATTAAAATGTGACATTATGTCGTGTACGTGTGCAGATGATTGTAAAATGTTAAAAATGATAATGAATTGATAAAAATTCTAAAGTAAGGATAATTATTAATAATTTGTCAACAATTGTAAAAAAAAATGTGAAAATTATATTTTTGTGCCCTTTAACGATCAAGAAGCCCGAAGACATTAATTTTAAGCACGGAGAGCCAAAATTGGGTGTCAACAGTGTCCACGTACCACTGATCCATATCTGCCACCTTCTTGAAGTCCTGGGGAAAAGGTATTCATGGTGAAGGTTTTTATACGTTTCTTGGAATTTATTGTCTTTCTCAGAACAACCTTCTGTTTGGCATCAAGTTCCACATATATGTCCACCCTCTTCAATGGTCCCTGAACTTCAACATCTTTTGGAGAGAAAGGAGTTGCAATGTTTTTTGGTTTCATAATTAAGAGTATATGTCTAATTTCTCTTTTCTTCTTCCAAACCGCCACTGTAGGAGTGTATGGCGCACTCACTTTCTTGGATGGTATGACACCCCTCTTTGATTTTAATTTCTTGACTGTTTTAGCGATAGCCTCTACTTTTTCAAAGAGTTTATCCTGTCTGTCCATGCACTCGTTGTATTTACAATGAGAACATAAGGGTGAAGAGGGGTAAAAGGGACCACTGTAAGGGGTGGAGGGACCGGTGTAAGGGTGAGAGGGACCAGTGTAAGAGGTGATTTCAAACATATTTATTTTTTCTTGAGCATCAATATGCTCATCATCACGACTGGTAGCAGCAGCAACAGCATGGCGGCCACCAATATCAACAACTCCACTAGCAACACTCCCAAAAGCAGCACCCGAATCTGTTGCAACAGGTTGGTCATGAAGAGCTTCAACATTAGGCTAACCTTGTCTAACTGCCTTTATTATGGTTGTTGCTTCACCCAATTCCTTCTTTATTAACTCCACCATTAGGTCTGTGATTGCTTTAAAAAGACCTAAAGTAACAAATGAAGTCATTCCCAACTCCTGCTGAGTAAGCATGATCCATGGATGTACAACCTAAAATAAAGGGCGGATGCATTTAAATCAAATAATAATTTGCAGTCGATTGGGCAATGTGTTAATACAAACAACATATGCAACCGATGATATTTATGGCGCAACAGATGATTCATATGTGGCAACAGATTAACCTTTTGTTGCATCAGATCACCCATAAGTTGCAATGGATGGGTAATAAAAAAAGTTTGGCTTAGAGAAGCAAAGGAACAAATGGTTAATTTGTTGTGAAAAATGACTCATCTGTCACAACAGATTAATAATATGATTCATCAGATGGGTAATATGTTAAGATAAATTATAATAGATTACCAATCTATTGCAATAAATGAATCATCTATTTCAATATCTTTCTTTGAGTCAAATTATTTTACTCGAAAGAAGACTTACTGCATCATCCAGAGGGTTAAAGAGATCACCCTCCTTAATTCTTATGTTGATCTTTGCAACCAATTGCCAAAGTATCCTTAGATAAGAAATCTCATCCGAGTAATTCTTGACCTACTTTTGGAGGGAAGGAATGGCTTCAAATGCCCAAGCCTAAAAAATGTAAACAGGAAGCAAACCAAAATAAGTCATAATAATTATTTAATATAAACTAATGCAAAAGTATAAAAATAGTGATTAAATTTACCATGAAAGCCCAAGGAAAGTCGTACAAGGTGATCATCATTAGGGATGGATTTGTCAATAAATATTTAACAAACAACTGATAGTTGTCATATCCCCAGGGATAATTGTTGAATTTCTTAAGATCCTCAACAAGCTCCAACCAATCATCTTCTATGACTTTATTGACGTCTCTTGCCAATATAATGGAATGGGCAAACCAAATCAAGCACAATTTATTTTTTGTACTTCTTTGGTATGTCTTTATCCTTAAGATGTTGTAACAATATCGTGGCTCTGTAGCCACGTCCATCAATGTCCAACAGCTCCTCTATTTTTTCCTTATGTTTGTTGGTTTTGGAGGGTGGTCGCTTAGACAATGCCTTGCCTTTATTTGATGGTGGTGGCTTGGATGTCCTGCTTACCTTTAAATTTTTGTGGGTTGCTTCCTTGATGAAAGGTTCTTTTGGACGATCGTATCTCAAGCCTATCACTATGGCAAACTCTTGCATGCTAAAACAAATTGGCATGCCATAGTAGTTGACCCAGATTTCATCCATCTTTTTGCCTTCCTCCTTCAAATCTTTATCATCTCCACTGTACTTGATCCTGCACTTGAGAAGACCATATACCATGCTCATTTGGAAACAAGCATTATTGTCCTCAGGCAGCTCAAGAAAGTGTCCAAAAAGCTCTTCTTAAAAAATTTCTCTAGTTTTTCATTCTTCATAGTATCCCTAAATTTATCAAAAGGTTTTACCAACTGAGATTTGACTACAAAATCACCAGATAGTTTAGTAGGGTTATCTATCGGCATCTCAACTTGAAACCTGTCAATACTAATAGTTTTGACAGGATCATGCTGGGATTTTGATCTTAATTCACGCCCCATTGGTGATGCATTATCATCATCATCATCTTTCTCACTTTCTACTTCCTCCTCTTCTTGTTTATCTTCTTCTTCTTCCTCCTCACTTTTATTTTCCTCGCCAGCCTCTATATAGCCTTCTCTACCTCTCTCAATATCATTTTCAAAACTTTCCTCAACTTTACTTTTCCTTGACTGAGATTATTCAGGATGTTCTCTAAATCCATTTGTACTCTAGCCTTTTTTGCTAAGTGGTCAGAAGTTGATTCACTTTCAGTTTCTTTTCTTTTGAAGACATCTTTTAATACAAATAACACAAAAAAAAAAAACTACATTACAATTGATGTCTGCATAATTTGAAAAAAAATTTAAGACAGATTTTAATAATTTTTTATACACCACATTACAAAAAAATATTCTAGTCGATAACCCATCCGCTGGAATAGATGAATCATCTGTTATGACAGATGCGTAACTTGTTGCAACAAATGAACAACCTGACGGATGAGATCAAAACAGTCTTGATACTGGTTTGTCTTATGCCAACAACTGAAACATTTGTCGCAACAGATGGGGAGTATGTTTAAAGACCTATGTTAATATCTCCCAATAGATGTTCCACCTGTTGTAATAGATGAACCACCAACACCAATGCCACCCCCACCAACACCACTATCACCAAGACCACCAACACAACCACTAAGACCACCAACACCAACACCAATGCCACTAATACCAACACCAAGACCACCAACCCAACCAATACCACCAACACCACCACCAAGACCATCAATACCACTAACACCACTACCACAACCACCACTACCAAGACCACCAAGACCATCAACAAGACCACCAACACCACTACCAACACCATCCTATAATACCACGAAGTCAACGAAACACTATAATAAAAACTAGGGTTTTCTTGAGTTCTTCCTACATTTTTAGCATCAAAACTCTAAATTGTTAATCCATTCTCGAAGATAATGCAATTAAAAGTGTTCTTTTTCTTCATTAACTAAAAATTCATAATTTTTATAAAAAAAAATGTAGAACTCTTCTCGAACTCTGTTACCTGTAAGATAGTGAAAACAATGAATTCAAGTAAGAATGAAGTAAAAAATAACAATTATGTGGTGTGAAATGGAAAGAAAATTGATCTATTGTGAAGGGTTGAGCAATATATTGAGTAGTTGTTGTTTGTATTATTGAGAGAGAATGAAAAGAGAGAGAAATCAAGATTTGAAATGATGAAATGATTTTCTCGCAAATGGATGATTTGTATGGGTTGATTTGTATTTTTAAAAAGAATGATAAGTTTTGAAAATGTTAATTTGGTTAGAATTGATCTTAATTAATTTTTTAAAATAGATAAATTTTAACTATTTCATCATAATAAACTGTATTAAATTCAACTGGAACACTGATGAATTTAATATTAGCTTAAATAATAGCTTGATATGAATTGTTTCAACTCAAATTTATTGATTGATGACTCAAGTCAGAAGGAACGCAATACCAACATCATGCAATTGCAACGACTAAATTGAAATTGTAGTTGATCCTATGAACTCATCCCTAGTTCTAGAAAAATTAATTTAGGTATTTCAAACAATGGCTTGATATGAATCGATTCAACTCAAATTGATCGATTGATGACTTAGGTTAGAAGGAACGCATTACCAATATCATGCAATTGCAAAAACTTAATTGAAATTATAGTTGACCCTATAAACTCATCCCTTATTCTAGCAAAATCAAGTTAGGTATTTCAAATAATGGCTTGATATGAATCATTTCAACTAAGATTGATCGATTGATAACTCAGATCAGGAGGATCACAATACCAACATCATGCAATTGCAATGACTCAATTGAAAATATAGTTGATCCTATAAACTCATTCTTAGTTCTAGCTACGGGTGTACAGACCAAACCGTCAAGTCAAACCGAACCGACAAACCGAACCAAACCGAGAAAAAAAAACGACTTATGGTTTGGTTTGATTGGTTTGGCGTTAGAAAAAAAAAACGACCATTCTTGATTTGGTTTGGTGTTAACAAAAAAAATTCAAACCGAACCCGAATCAAACTGACATAATATATATATATATATATATAATATTCTAACTTTTTTATACATAAAATATTAATTATAATCCACTTTTGAATACTTTTTCAACTAGTTTTAGTAATTTTCAATAAGTTGAAAGTAGATGTAGATATATATTGGAAAAAATACATAAAGTAGCATACTTAAGTATTAAATTACAAAAAATAGCAACACTTTTATCAAATTACATTTTGTAGCATATGTATTTGTATTTTTGTAGCAACAGTTTGCAAAAATACAAAATACATATCGATCATAAGGGTAGTAAAAAAATCATATGT
Source organism: Capsicum baccatum var. pendulum (assembly GCA_030864225.1). Classification (NCBI taxonomy): domain Eukaryota; kingdom Viridiplantae; phylum Streptophyta; class Magnoliopsida; order Solanales; family Solanaceae; genus Capsicum; species Capsicum baccatum. The sequence goes on along the minus strand of CM061561.1, from coordinate 171,068,756 downwards.
ATTTGTATTTTTGTAGCAACAGTTTGCAAAAATATAAAATACAACTTGCTATATTATTTAATTATGAAACTGTTGTTATGAAACTCATAATTAAGGGGATAAGTATGTTATTTCTGAATTTTACCCATATGTATTGGAAAAAATTTAGGCCTTTAAGTTGTAATATTTGTCCATTAATTGCTAATTAAATTATCGAAAATCCAATATAAACATAAAACCTAAACTTTTCACTCTTCATCTCACTTTTTAGTTTCAAGAGAGTTTTTCGCTCTCCATTTTTTCATAATTATGATTTTTCATTAGCACATGAGTGAAAATATATTTGATCTAGTCTTCGACCACAATATAATTGTAAAAACTAAAGATTATAAAAAAAAGCTGAAAAAACCAAAAAAATTGACTGAAACCTAAACCGAAAACAATAATTTTATGTTGGTTTGATTTGGTTTATAGTTTTAATAAACCAACATGATTGGTTTGATTTATTTTTAATAAAAATCGAACCAACCCGACCTATGTACACGCCTAGTTCTAGCAAAATCAATTTAGGTATTTTAAATAATGGCTTGATATGAATCGTTTCAACTCAAATTTATCGATTGTCGACTTAGGTCCGGAGGAACGTAATACCAACATCATGTAATTGCAATGACTCAATTGAAATTGTAGTTGATCCTATGAACTCATCCCTAGTTCTAGCAAAATCAATTAGGTATTTCAAACAATGACTTGATATGAATCGTTTCAACATAAATTGATCGATTGACGACTCAGATCAAGAGGAACGCAATACCAACATCATGCAATTACATTGATTCAATTGAAATTGTAATTGGCCCTATGAACTCATCCCTAATTCTAGCAAAATCAATTTAGTTATTTCAAACAATGGCTTGATATGAATCATTTCAACTAAGATTAATCGATTGACGACTCAGGTCAGGAGGAATGCAATATTTCCAACATCATGCAATTGCAACGACTCAATTAAAATTGTAGTTGACCTTATGAACTAATCCCTAGTTCTAGTAAAATCAATTTAGTTATTTCAAACAATGGCTTGATATGAATCATTTTAACTCAAATTGATCTATTGATGACTTAGGTTAGGAGGAAAGCGATATCAACATCATGCAATTGCAACGACTCAATTGAAATTATAGTTAACCCTATGATCTCATCCTAGTTCTAGCAAAATCAATTTAGGTATGAAGTTGAACGTATGAACTCAATTGAAATTATATTAAAATAGAAGTTTAACCTATTGCAACAGATAACTTATTTGTTGAAAAATATCAAACAGATAAAAAACCCGCTGCCATAGATGATTTATCTATTGGAAATTTTCAAACAGATAGAGAAATCTGTTACAACAGATTACTTATCTATTAGAAATTATAAAATGGACATTTTCATCAGTTGCAACATATGACTAAGCTGTTGAAAAATTTTAAACAGATATTTACATCTGTTACAATAGATGACTTATCTGTTTTAAGATCTTTTTTTATTTTAAAGCAATTTTTCTATTTGAAATAAAAAAGATAAACTACTAAGGCGGTAAAAAATATTTCTTGAATAACTCAAAACTCTCCTCCTTGATTTGTCATTTCTTGTCTATTCAATGTCACCCGTCCCTCGTATCCCTCAAAGTTATTAATGAATATTTAAACTCATCTATATAATTATCTCTCCTTCAACAATAAATTAATTCATCTTTCTTATTTTTTCTCTACTTTTTAGGGTAATCACAACCATTTTTTTTTTCTCTTTTCTTTCTTCTCTCCCCTTTCGCATGAGAATCCTGTCGGATCTCAACCAATTTATATCTTTTATCGATTGAAATTGGTGTTTTGATCCTCTTGCTTTTGACATTGTTGGTATGGTTCACATTGCTCTTTCATTCTCGTCTTTTTCTTTACATGTTATTTAAATTAGTTATTTATATCTGTTGTTTTTATTTATTTACCCAATACCTATATCCTATTTATTGAAAGAATTAAAGGAAAGGTTACTTTTAAGTCTTGAATGAACGAACCATTATTTTTATTAAAATATGCGAAAAAGCCATCTATTAGGAGAACTTAAAAAGCCTTGTTGGCAATATCATTTTTTCTAATCTCTTTTGTTTATTTCTTTGTTGTTGATGTTATTATTGATGTTGTTGGTGGGGGTAGTGTTGTTAGAATGTGGGGTGTTGGTGTTGTTGATGGTGTTGGAACATATGGTGTTATTTTTTTGTTGTTGATGCTGCTGTTAATTTTGTTATTGATGTTGCAACAGATTCCCCAACTATTGCAACTGATAAATCAGTTATTTGAATAAATCCAACAACTCTTCCAAGAGAAGACCCATCTGTTGCAACATATCGGTAATCTGTTACAATAGATTTGTAGTCTGTTACAACAGATTACTTATCTATTGAACAAAATGGGGAATCAGTTACAACAGATGAGTCATCTGTTGGAACACTTGTTGTAATGTGTTGTATTTATTTAATTTTATGTTGCCCTTTTTTAAAATTATACAAACATCAATTGTAATGCTTTTTTTGTTCTTCTCTTGTTTGACATCAATTATTTTTGTCTTGTTTGTAGATATAAGGAAGTGAAAGTTGATCAACTTTTTCCCGACCAACATAAAAGGCTAGAGTAAAGATGGGTTAGGAGGAATAAATTGCTTGCAGATGAACCCACTTCATATGAGGGAGGTATGAATTATTGATCATGTTATCATGAAAACACACATAGAGTACACTGATTTTGTGAATATTATTTTTCATTGATTAGTCATTGATCATTCAAATATGATATCTGTAATTTTACAGTTAAGTTTGATAGGTCCAAATTGATAAGGCTGAGGGACCCTGTAGGCTGTGTCGATAACCTATTACGGTTTAATGATGGTTTTGCAAATGTTTATGTGTCAAGTTTCGTAAACGAATCAAGTTTTGGTGGCATTTTAAAAAATTCAATAGTGATTGGACTGATTTTTAGGGTTCAATGGACTTTTGAAAGGCCTCCGAAGCATCACATTGCTGCAACCAAGAACGAAAATCAAAATAGTTATTGTCCTAGCCCAAATTTATATGATTGGGTTGCTTGGGGTGATAACTATACAACAGAAGGTGCGGTAGAAGAATACCTGTGAGGAAAAAAGGGAGTTGATAAAGATTATATCATCTCGAACCTTATTAAAATAGAAACACAGGGTACCAAGGAACGTGTAGCGAATCTGGTCAATGAAATTAACTTAAAATATGAGAAATCTGAATCAAATGCAAATATGAAAGTGTATCAAAACATGTAAATCCATCAGTCGTCTCTCTCAAAGAAAAATAGTCTTGCTGGACACTTTGCTAGGTGACTGCGACTAGTTAGAGTGGTCAAAATGATAACCTCCAGAGAAAATAACAGAACACCAAGGAAGCAGCTTTGCGGATACCGTGGGTTGAAATGATGTACATTAAAGACTGAAACTTGCACCAAGGACTTCTGAAGTTGAATTAAGAGATAAAGCCAAGCCGGAAATTTTAGAAGTTACACTTGCATCCTAGGACTTCAGTTTATGGTTCTGGTCATGTCAGTCACAGTAAAAACAAAAAGGCTTGGGATTTCTGCCCAACTTCATACCTTTTTGTTTCCACTGCTATTCACCTGATCGGAACCACAAACAGAAGGCATGGGATGCAATTTAAAATTCAGAAAAATGTCGTCTTGGCTTGATTCCTTATTTTAACTTCAGAAGTTCTTGGTGCAAAATTTCATTCTTTACTTACATCATTTCAAGCCTTGGTGCCCGCAAAGCTGCTTTTTTGGTATTATATTATTTTCTATGTTGGTGATCATTTCGACCACGCTAACTAGTCACAGTTCCCTAGCACAGTGTCCAGCTGCAGTATTTTTCTTTGAGAGAGACGACTGAAGAATTTTCATTTTTGGATACTCTTTTATATTTGCACTTGATTCAAATTTCTCATGTTTTAAGTCAATTTCATCAGCCAGATTCACTAGAAGTTCCTTGCTTGCTACCCTATGTTTCCTCTTCAATTAGGTCTCAGATGATACAGTCTTTCATCAACTACTATTTCACTAGCAGGTATTCTCCTACGGATCCTTCTGGCATATAATCATCTTCTCGAACAACTCATCCATATAAATTTGGGCCATGGGAATTTCTATTGGTTTTTTGCTCTTATTTGCTGCAGTGGAGGCTTCAAAGTCCTTCTCAAAGTCCAGTGCACCCGTAAGTCAGTCCAATCGCTATTGGATCTCTACAATGACACCAAACATTGATCTCTTCTCAAAACTTGACGCACATAAACATTAGCAACAACCATTATTGAATCGTAACAGAGTATCTGTAACGCCCCAAAATTTTATCCCGAGATGTCACATGGTGCTTAGGGCTACACGTAGCCCCAAGCTAACCCTCAGAGCCAGACACTACCTCAAGGAATTCAATTCAAGAATAGTCATGCATAACAAAGAGATATACCACATCGGGTTCAAGAGAAATATTGGAGAATACTAGACTGTACAACCAAAATATATTGAATGTCTGTACATACCAACCCTCTAGTCTAACTAAGTCTCTATACATCAAAATCAAGGATCCATTAAGACAAACCCCAACTAACTCAAACAGTACTGAAAGCCATAACAACAGAACACTATCACAAAAATATAGACACGGTCCTCTAACCATGAGGACTCACCATTGAGGGAACGTAGTTGAGGCACTTAAATATCGTTAACGAAGCTGCGGCTGAGTACCTGAACCGACATTACGAGAAAATATAGCCTATAGGAAAATATGTGGGTCAACACTTTGGAATGTACTGAGTATGTGGGGGTGCATGCAACAATGCAAATATCATCATCAATTTAATAAAATATGCATATTTACAATGATGGCTCACTTGGCTTGAGTTAGACTGAAACATACTTTTCATGATCTCATAGTAAATAAATCATATGATAAAAACTTCATAGATCATCATAAACAACTCAACTCAAGACTCAAGACTCGGAGTGACTCGGTAATTCAAGAAACTCAACTCTTATGGACATGGGAGGTTCTTATAACCGACATGAACTATGTGAGCTACATGGAGTCCAACGTTTTGCCCTCCAAAGGAGAGAACCCCACATTGGCGGGAGTGTCGTACTCTTTCCAGGGAGTACAACCTAAATTTAGTAATCACAATCTCATACTCGACATCTGGCCCACAATTATCAATATCAATACTATGGTGGCACGTAGTTTCAAGGAAATACCACATTTCCTACTCAGTGCTAAATACTACTACCAGACACAAGCTCGGACGCGTTAGGAAATCCACCACAAACATCACAAAGGTCTATCATGAAGACCAAATCAAATCCCTTTCTCATTTATCAAATCATAATCAATTTGTGGATTCCTAACCTGACTCAAATCAAATCAATCTTTCTTAACATAAAAATGTATCAATTCATTAAATTATGACAACATCAATAACTTTGAGGAAATATCAAGACTCATTGTAACAACTCTATCTCATGAATTAATATACTCAATAATCCAATTTGTCATAAGGAAGCTTAAAGCATGACACATAGCTTGAAAGCACTTGCAATATCAACTCATGGTAGAAATATGAAATTCGCAATATTAAATATCAAGTCATAACTTAGGAACTGTAAAATAATCATGTATAACAAAACTTGAAAAATTTGCATTCTCATAGTCTCATGATGAAGTAATTTGGGTATAAACCCACTTGCAAAAACATATAAATCCATAATAGAAATCAAACCTTTGGGCACAAGAACGAAAGGATTGCTCTTGTTCAAAATCCCACATACCTTAATCTTTGAAATTGGATGAATTCTAGTGCTTGAGACTCTATCCGCACTTGTAATAAATGATTCTTGAAGCCCACACTATAAGGAACTTGATTCTTGAAGAAATCTAGAAGATTTATGAATGATTTTTGAAAGATTAAATTTTCTTGATTGAAACCCTAATATATTTTCTTATGAGAATTAGAAGAGAGAATGAAGAAATTAGGGTTTGGATGGGGATTCTCATATATATAGGGGCCTCCAAAAGATGGAAAAAGACCAAAATACCCTTGCAAAAATGTCCTTTAATTGCTAAAAAAATTGGCTAACGACATTTGTGACAAGTCGTCAGACTTGTGACAAGTCATCACGAAATATGGTCACAAAAGGGTGGATTTTATGATTTTCAACTTAAGGTTGACGACATTTTGTGACAAGCTGTCAAACTTGTGACAAGTCATCACAAAATGTTGGATTTTGTGACTTTCTGCTTATGGTGACGATATTTTGTGACAAGCCGTCAGGCTTGTGACAAGTCGTCACAAAATGTCGTCACGAAATTTTCTAGCTGACACGCTGAAGTAAAATGGGCATAACTCTTTGCTCCGATATTGGATTTTGGCGAAATTGGTATCGTTGGAAAGAGAATTCAATTATCTATCTTTTGGTAGGTCATATGCTCAATAAATTGTAGTATAACGAGAGATATGCTCATTTAAAGTTGAATATAGCAATATCCTTCCCAAGAATTCAATCGGTAAGGAATGCTTTGATTCACCTAATTGCTAGGACATCTTTGAGGTCTTAATACACATCACCCTTGCTCAGAAAACAAACAAACCACTATAATTTATTTTTCATGAGCTTGAGTCATGGTTGCACTATTGGTTAGAGTCTCGGGGTATTACAATATCTCCTCCTTGGAAACATTCTTCCTCGAATGTTGCCTGATAGGCTAAGAACAAGAGAAAATAAGGACGTATAGCTAGAATGACTCACTCAAAGGGCTTACTTCACTCAATACCTTTGTACACCATACAAAATACATGAATTCGTGATGGAAGTAGACACACAGCTGAATCTTTAATAAGAAGGGGGCGAAATTAAGAAAGAATGGTACCTTCTGCTCGCTTCGAACTCACAGAAAAGAGGTGAGGGTACTTGGATCGCATATCAGCTTCGGCTTTCCAAGTAGCACTCTCAACAGATTGATTTCTCCAAAGCACTTTAACCAAAGGAACTTCTTTGTTCCTTAGCCTACGGATCTGAAAATCCAAAATCTCAACCAGAATCTCCTCAAATGAAAGGCTATCCTGAATATCTAAGCTTTCTGAAGAATCAACCACGACAGAATCACCAATACACTTATTAAGCATAGAAATATAAAATACCGGATGAACACTAGATAACTTCGCAGGTAACTCCACCTCATATGCTACTTTCCCAACACGGCTCAGAATCCTGTACGGACCAACATAACGGGGACTAAGCTTTCCCTTCTTCCCAAATCTATTCACCCCTTTCATGGGTGAAACCTTCAAGTACACCAAATCATTAACATTAAACTCAAGATTTTTTTCTTCTTACATCCGCATACGACTTCTGACGACTTTGAGCGGTCTTCAATCTTTCTCGAATCAACTTAACTTTTTCCATAGCCTCAAACACCGCATCAGGCCCAATCACAGTTCCTTCTCCTACTTCAAACCAACCTATAGGCGATCTACATCTTCTCCCATACAAAGCTTTGAGCGGGGCCATCTGAATACTAGCATAGAAACTATTGTTATACGCAAACTTGATCAATGGCAAGTGCTCATCCCAAATACCTTTAAAATCAAGCGCACATGCCCTCAACATATCTTCAAAAGTCTGAATGGTCCACTCAGCTTGACCATTTGTTTGCGGATGGAAAGCAGAACTTAGACGAACTTGGGTACCGAGACCCTTCTGAAAAGCCTTCCAAAACTGGGAAGTAAACTGAGTACCCCTATCAGAGATAATAGCCAAAGGAACTTCATGAAGTCTACCGAATTCTTAAATATACAATCTAGCATAATCCTTAGTTGTATAAGACGAGTGCACTGGCAAGAAATAAGTTGATTTAGTCAACCAGTCTACTACAACCCAAATCAAATTATGATGACGATGAAAAGGAGGCAAACCAATTACGAAATCCATATTCACTTCTTTCCACTTCTAAGTAGGAATGCTAAACTCTTGCATTACACCACCAGGCCTTTGGTGCTCTACCTTAACCTGTTGACAAGTAGAACATTTTGCCACAAATCCTGCTATTTCTTTCTTCATACCATTCCACCAATAGATTTCCCGCAAATCACGGTACATCTTGGTAGCATCGGGATAAATGAAGTATCGCGCACCATGCGATTCCACCATAATTCTCTGTCGTAGATCATCAACATCGGGAATACACAATCTACCTTGCCATCTTAACATACCATCTCCCCCTTGGGAGAAAACCTCTACCTTTTGGTTTTTAACTGACTCCTTCAGTCTGACCAAACTAGGATCTCTGTCTTGCTTCTCCTTTACCTCTGAGACCAAAAAGGACTTGAAGCTACTCTGAACTAACATACTTCCTTCAGCGAAATCAAGCAATATAACACCCAACCTAGCTAAACGATGCACATCATGAGCCAATTATTTCTTATCATTCTCTACATGAGCTACACTACCCATAGACAACCTGCTAAGAGCATCTGCCACAACATTGGCCTTACCCGGGTGATACAACACACTCATATCATAATATTTTAACATCTCCAACCACCGTCTCTGCCTAAGGTTCAACTCCTTTTGGGTGAACACATACTGCAAGCTTTTATGGTCCGCAAAGACATCAACATGGACACCATACAGATAATGTCTCCAGATTTTCAAAGCAAAAACTACAGCTGCTAATTCAAGATCATGGGTTGGGTAATTCTTCTCATGAGGCTTCAACTGTCTAGAGGCATAAGCTATAACTTTACCCCTCTGCATCAACACATAACCCAAACCAACTCTAAAAGCATCACAATACTCTACAAAACCATCATTACCATCGGGTAAAGCTAACACTAGGGCTGAAGTGAGTCGAGTCTTCAACTCCTGAAAACTCTTCTCACAGGCATCTATCCACTGGAACTTAACTTTATTTTAGGTCAAACGGGTCATGGGGGATGCAATGGAAGAGAACCCCTCAACAAAATGATGGTAGTAACCAGCTAGACCCAAGAAACTCCTAATTTCAGATGGGGAGGTAGGTTTAGGCCAATTCTTTATAGTTTTTGTCCTTTGGGGATCGACTCTAATGCCTTCGGCTGAAATAATGTGACCCAGAAAAGCAACTGAACATAGCCAAAATTCATACTTGCTAAATTTAGCAAATAGTTGATGATCTCTAAGAGTTTGCAAGACAATTCTAAGATAGTCGGCATAATCATCCTCTCTTTAGGAATACACAAGAATATCGTCTATGAATACAATGACAAACAAATCCAGATACCGCTTGAATACTCGGTTCATAAGATCCATGAAAGCCACTAGAGCATTGGTTAACCCAAAAGACATGACCAAGAACTCAAAATGACCATAACAGGTTCAGAAGGTTGTCTTTGGAATATCACATTCCCTAACCCTAAGCTGGTGATAGCCGGATCTAAGGTCTATTTTTTAAAAGTAGCTCGCACCTTGTAATTGATCAAACACATCATCAATTCGAGGAAGAGGGTACCTGTTCTTGATAGTTACCTTGTTGAGTTGACGGTAATCAATGCACATACGCAATGTACCATCTTTCTTATGCATGAATAGAACAGGTGCACCCCATGGGGAAACATTGGGTCAAATAAAGTCTTTATCTAAGAGATCTTTGAGTTGCTCTTTTAACTCTTTAAGTTCTGCGGGAGCCATATAGTACAGAGAAACGAAAATAGGCTGAGTGCCGAGAGGGAGATTAATCCCAAATTTTATCTCTCTATTAGGTGGGACCCCTGGGAGATCTTCTGGGAAAACATCGGGAAACTCATTAACAATGCTAACTAACTGAATAGTCAGAGTCTCGGACTTGAGGTCTTTAACTTGAACTAGGTGATAGATGCAACCCTTGGAAATCAACTTCCTAGCTTTGAGGTAGGATATGAAATGGCTCTTCGGAGTTACAGAACTCCCGGACCACTCAAAAATGAGCTCATCAGGAAACTAAAACTTGACCATGTAGGTACGATAATCTATAGACGCATAGCACGAGTGAAGCTAATCTATACCTAAAATGACATCAAAATCAACCATATCTAGCTCAATTAAATCAGTATATATGACCTGATAAAGGACAGTGATAAGACACTTCTTATATACTCGCTTAGCAATAATAGATTCTCCTACCAGGGTAAAAACCAGAATAGGCTCTGGAATCCGTTCAGGGTCCATCTCAAAATTTATAGCAACTAGAGGTGTAACATAAGAGAAACTCTAATCGGGGTCCATCAATACATACACATCAAAATAAAAAACACGGATCATACCAGTGATAACATCTGGAGAGTCTTCCTACTCCTGGCAAGGTCGTATAGCATAAAAGCGATTCTGGCGCGAACCACCGCAGTACTAGAAGAGATACCCTGAGGAGAAACTAGGCAGACTAAGGGAGCGGGGGCACTGGTACCCTGACTCTGGGGACGAGCATCTCGACTCCCCTGTCTAACATACGGACAATCTCTAAGTCGGTGGCCTAACTTGCCATAACCCAAGAAACCCCTCTAATCAACATAACACTCGCCAAAATGATCTCTACCACACTTGGCACATGAAGGAGGACGGGGTATGTTACTTACACTTTCCTGAGACCTAGATAGGATAGGCATGTTCCCATGGTCCTGCCTGCTTCTAGGCATGGGAGCACTAACTGAGGAAAGCGCGGGCATAAATGGACATCCCTGGAATTGAGGGCGGTTCCCTCCATGGAATCTAGACTAACCGGATCTCTGCTGCTCTGATCTAGCTCTTTTATTCTCTCTTACTCTCTCTCTCTCTTTCACCTTATCAGCTTTAATCTGTTGGGCATGTATCATCAACTGAGAAAGGTCCATCTCCCTATTAAGCATAGCAGATCTACACTCTTTCACAACGTAACTCAACACGCCAGTCATGAACTTACTCATGATGGTCCTGGAGTCAGCCATCATACTAGGAGAATAGTTAGATAACTGATTGAATCTAAGACAATACTCCTTAACAGTCATGGAGCCTTGTCTCAAATTCATGAATTCCTTTATCTTTTCTTCCCTCATCTCAAGATAAAAGAACCTATCCAAGAACGTATCCTGGAATAAATACCAAGTCATGGAAGCAGTATCCTTCCTTCTACTTATCCTCTATATCTCCACCCAATCATATGCAACATCTTTCATTCGATAGGCTGCTAATTCAACACTCTCCTCCTCAGTCACGTGCATAATCTGGGTGATCTTTCTCACTTCATCCAAGTACATCTGTGGGTATTCACCTACCTTCAACCTATAGAACTAGGCAGATTCATCTGCATAAAGTCACGAACCCGAGCTATAGCAGAATTATTCTCTTGCAGAGGCGGAACAATAGCTTGGGCGTTAGCTTGAGCATTAGCGGTAACTGTCTGGGCTAGTGCCTGAAAAGCAGCCCGAAATTCTGCATGAGACACATGCTCGTTCAAGGGATCAACGGGTTGAGGTTGCTCTTTGTTTCCACGAGCTCGATGAGGAGGCATTTTCTGTTATAAGAGAGCACGAGTTAATTGTAGATAAAGAGATAGTTGTAGGCACGATAAACTTTAAAAAGAAAGAAATGACTTTTCCTAAAATGTTCCGTAGCCTCTTGCTCATAGATGTGGTGCGCTACACACCGATGATCAAGACTCTACGTAACACGGCTTTTCAGACTTCCTAGGACTCTTTAAACCTTAGGCTCTGATACCAAGCTTTGTAATGCCTCAAAATTTTATCCCAAGACGCCACACGGTGCTTAGGGCTACACGTAACCCCAAGCTAACCCTCGGAGCCAGACACTACCTCAAGGAATTCAATTCAACAATAGTCATGCACAACAAAGAGATATACCACATTGGGTTCAAGAGAAATACTAGAGAATACTAGACTGTACAACCAAAATATATTGAATGTCTGTACATACCAACCCTCTAGTCTGACAAAGCCTCTATACATCAAAATCAAGGAGCCATTGGGACAAACCCCAAACTGACTCAAACAGTACTGAAAGCCATAACAACAGAATGATATCACAAAAATATAGACACGGTCCTCGAACCATGAGCACTCACCACTGAGGGAACATAGTTGAGGCACTCGAATATCGCTAACGTGGCTGCGGCTAAGTACCTGAACCTACTTTACTAGAAAATGTAGCCCATAGAAAAATATGTGGGTCAGCACTTTGGAATGTACTGAGTATGTGGGGGTGCATGCCACAATGCAAATATCATCATCAATTTAATAAAATATGCATATTTACAATGATGGCTCACTTGACTTGAGTTAGATTCAAACATACTTTTCATGATCTCATAGTAAATAAATCATATGATTAAAACCTCATAAATTATCATAAATAACTCAACTCTTCAACTCAAGACTCGGAGTGACTCGGTAATTCAAGAAACTCAACTCTTGTGGACATGATAGGTTCTTATAACCGACATAAACCATGTGAGCTACATGGAGTCCAATGTTTTGCCTTCCTAAGGAGAAAACCCCACATTGGCGGGAGCGTCGTACTCTTTTTAGGGAGTACAACCTAAATTTAGTGATCACAATCTTATACTTGGCCTTTGACCCACAATTATCAGTATCAATCCTACGGTGGCACGTAGTTTCGAGAAAACACCATATTTCCCGCTCGGCGCTAAATACTACTACCAGACACAAGCTCGGACGCGTTAGGAAATCCACCGCAAACATCACAAGGGTCTATCATGAAGACCAAATCAAATATCTTTCTCATTTATCAAATCATAATCAACTTGTGGATTCCTAACCCGACTCAAATCAAATCAATCTTTCTTAACATCAAAATGTATCAATTCATTAAATCATGACAACATCAATAACTTTGAGGAAATATCAAGACTCATTGTAACAACTCAATCCCATGCATCAATATACTCAATAATCCAATTTGTCATAAGGAAGTTTAAAGCTTGACACATATCTTGAAAGCACATGAAATATCAACTCATGGTAGAAATATGAAATTCACAATATTAAATATCAAGTCATAACTTGGGAATTATAAAATAATCATGTATAACAAATCTTGAACAATTTATATTCTCATAGTCTCATGATGAAGTAATTGGGTATAAACCCACTTGCAAAAACATATAAATCCATAATAGAAATCAAACCTTTGGGCACAAGAACGAAAGGATTGCTCTTGTTCAAAATCCCACATACCTTAATCTTTGAAATTGGATGAATTCTAGTGCTTGAGACTCTATCCGCACTTGTAATAAATGATTCTTGAAGCCCACACTATAAGGAACTTGATTCTTGAAGAAATCTTGAAGATTTATGGATGATTTTTGGAAGATTAAATTTTCTTGATTGAAACCCTAATATATTTTCTTAAGAGAATTGAAAGAGAGAATGAAGAAATTAGGATTTGGATGGGGATTCTCATATATATAGGGGCCTCCAAAAGATGGAAAAGGACCAAAATACCCTTGCAAAAACATCCTTTAATTGCTGAAAAAAATTAGCTGATGACATTTGTGACAAGTCATTAGACTTATGACAAGTGGTCACGAAATGTCGTCACAAAAGGGTGGATTTTATGATTTTCGTCTTAAGGTTGACGACATTTTGTGACAAGTCGTCAAACTTGTGACAAGTCGTCACAAAATGTTGGATTTTGTGACTTTTTGCTTATGGTGACGACATTTTGTGACAAGCCATCAGGCTTGTGACAAGTCGTCACGAAATTTCCAGGCTGACATGCTGGAGTAAAATGGGCCTAACTCTTTGCCCGATATCGGATTTTGGTGAAATTGGTATCGTTGGAAAGATAATTCAATCATCTATCTTTGGTAGGTCATACGCTCAATAATTCATAGTATAACGAGAGATATGCTCATTTGAAGTTGAATATGACAATATCCTTCCCAAGAATTCAATCCGTAAGGAATGCTTTGATTCACCTAATCACTAGGACATCTTTGAGGCCTTAATACACATCATCCTTGCTCAGAAAACAACCAAAGCACTATAATTTATTTTTCATGAGCTTGAGTCATGGTTGCACTATTGGTTAGAGTCTCGGGGTATTACAGTATCGGCAACATCTTTATGGTCCCTCGACCTTATCAATTCGAACCTATCAAACTTAACTGTGCAATGCAAGATCTTATTTGAATAATCAATGCCTAATCGGTTAAAAACTGCATTCACAAATTCATTATACTTTGTGTGTGTTGTCACTATGACCTTATCAGTAATACTATCTCCCACACATGAAAATAGATTCATCCATCTGTACGCACCTTATTCTTCCTAGCCCATCTATGACTTAATTTGAATGAACAGATGATTAACTTGTTGCAACAGATGACACATCTATTAAAATCATCAAACAATTATAAGTATCTGTTACAACAGATGATAAATATGTTGCAACAGATGACTTATCAAACATATATATATACATTTGTTGCAACAGATTGACAATATGTTATAAATTATCAAACATATTAGATATATTTTGCAACAAATTAACCATTTATTGGATTTATTTTAAATTAATTTTCTTTTTGAAATAAAATAAAGATAAAATATTGTATGTAGATCCGTTATTTTAATTTACATAATTGAAAAGTCACCAGTTTTATTTAAGTAAGGAGGGTAATTATACATTACTTCTAGATATGAATGATCCGGATTTGGACAAGGTGATTTTGCGCGAATCCTTGCGGAAACATCAAAAGCAGATTCATGAACTCCGGTGGGAGTTGGGCACCATGAGAGCAAGGCTGAGGAGGGCCCTGCTGCTGCTGGATAACGATTGGCTGGTTGACAATAATAATAATAATAATAAGGCTATATTTTTTCTTTTAGCGTATGTATTTTCTTTTATTTTATCGGATCTACCTAAGGGAGGAACCTAATGTATGTTTTGTTTTTTATTGTATATTTGTATATAATTGATTCAAAAATCTATGTTTGATCGACTTTGGCTTTTTAATTCTTATTTAATTTTCATTCTGTCTGTTCCTTATTCTCGACATATCGATGGTTGAAGGTAGGAATTGAGCGTTTGTTAAAACAGATGGTTAATTTGTTGCTACAGATGGATCATATATTGCAACAGATGGTATTATTAATAAAAAATATTATTATTGTTATTGAAAGGGTGAAAAGTCATGACTTTTAGATTATTTAATATCAAAAATAGTTTGTGAATAAATAATAAGGAAATAAATGATAAACACAATTTATAACTGTAGAAAAATGGTTATTTAATTTTAATAATTGATGTTAATATTAAATAGGAGAGAAGTCGTGACTTTTCATCATTTTTAATTTTAATTTATTTTTTAATTTATATAAAAAAAGGCACCAATTTGGATTAATTAAGGTATATGATGATTATTAAAAAAAAGGTGAACAGTTGTGACTTTTTATCTAAACAACTGATGAATCAAATTTCCTATCTATTACAACTGATGAATCAACTGTTAGAAGAAATAAAAAAAGCTTTTTCAACAGATGGTCCATCTGTCGCAACAGATATTCCATATGTTGCAACAGATGATTAATTAGTTACGACAGATAGGTTATCTGTTGCAACAAATGGACCATCTGTTGCAACAGGTAAATAAAATAGTTATTATTAAAAGAAATAATTATTGAAAAAGTGAGAGGTCTTCTATTATTTAATTGAGAGAAAAACGGTTATTTAAGTTTAAGAACTAATTAATATTAAGAAGCTGAAAAGTCATGACTTGTTACAATAATTAAAAAATCACCAGTTTGATTTAATGAAGTCATTTCTTTTTACAAAAAAATAAAAAATCGACAGTTTGAATGTACTTAATAAAATGGAGGTGAACAGTTGTACCTTTTTGCCTACCACATTCAAATTAAATCCCCTATAAATAGGTCCCTCCTTACTTTTCATTCTATTTCACTTTATTTATTTCTTGCATTTTGTCTTTCATATTACATCTTCAACCACTTCTCTTCAAAGAGCATGTTCCTTTCTCGTTGAGGTAAGTTTTTTTGGGGTGTGTAAATCTACCAGTTGGTAGTATACGTTGTATTACATTCAGACTCTTTTTTTTACCTTTGTGTTATATTTTTTGTCTATTTATGTGTGTTCTTGATATGACTGATCCTAGACATTGCTATTCTGTACGATACCGTACGGGAACTTCAGAGTCAGGTTAATGACCTGCAGTGGGAGTTGGGTGCCGTGAGAGCAAAGATGCTCCGAGAGATTCGCAGGCTGAGGAGGGTCCTGCTACTGTCGACTGCCGATTGACCGGATGACGACAACAACAATAACAACAACAATAATAATAATAATAATAATAATAATAATAATAATTAGGCGATGCTTTTTTGTTTTAGCGTATGTATTTTTATTTTTCTATATCGTATCTACCTACCTAATGTATTTTGTTTTTGTTTAATGAAAAATTATGTTTGGTCGAATTTGCTTTTTTAATTCTTATTTAATTTTCATTCTGTTTATTTCTTCTTCTCAACAAACATGTCGACGGTTGGACGTAAGGAACAATTTTGAATCTAGTAGCAATAACAAGAGTTTTGAGTTCTTTCAACAGATGTACCATCTGTTGAAACAGATTGGTTATTGTTGGGTTTGTGGCGGAAACTGTATTGTGTTGTTTCAAACAGATTACCCATCTGTTGCAACAAGTGACTAATCTAGTTCAACACATGATTCCTCTATTGCACCAGATAACTCGTTTGTTGCAACAGATAACCATATGTTTGATTCATGTTACGGGCACTATAAAGTCATAAACATGAATCCAACATATGAGTCTTCCATTGCAACAGGTGACTCATCTGTCGCAACAGATGAGTGATCTATTTAAATAGATGACTCTTATATTGGATTCATGTTCAGGTTTTATTCACTATTGAAAAAATTACAGTAGCAATGTACCCAGAAGACAAATTCAGCTAAAAATCATAATTTTACTTACCAAAGTCACCTATGAAGTAATGTCAAAGTGATGTACGAAACAAAATTTGACCTAAAAAATTGGTCAAGTACCAACAGTAGCAGTAAAAACCAACAATAATGGTCAACAAGAAGAAGATAGAGGTGATAATGAAGAAGATGATGATGATAATGAAGAAGAACATGATGAATAAAGTAGCAACAACAATGAACAACAAGAATTGTGGAGAGAAAATAATAATGAATGAGAAGAGAGAGAAACACGTCTTTTTTTCCCTCCGTTTTCTGTTATATTAAGTTAATATTTGGATCAAACTATAAATTTAAAAACTTGTGGATTATTCTCAAACTTTTTCAACTTTCCTAATCCGTAATAAAGTAATTTAAAACTCTAAGATACAATTTTCAAAATGGTAAAACAATTAAAATATGCGAAAACACCAAAAGAGTCCTCAAAATAGAAGTTCTGGTGGTAAATTAAGAAAATACAAATAGGCAACAACCATCCAACATCCAACCTAGGCAACAACCATCCAATATCCAACCTAGGGATGTGCATCGGTCGGTTCGGTTTGATTTTATGTGTTATTGGTTTGGTTTATCGGTTTTTGATTTTTAAATATGTAAAATCAATAACCAACCAATAAGATATTTTCTTATCGGTTTTGATTTATCGTTTTTTGGTCCTTAATGGTTCGATTTTCGGTTTAACTAATAAGAAAATACTTATAAAATAGAAATAGCAATAACTAACATAAAAAAAATGAAATTTTAGTTACCGCCAAAATCCTACGCAATGCATTTTAGTTTACAACAATCTTCAAACTTGAACTGAATGTTAGTTAAAATAAAAATTAAATCTTAATTGTTGGAAGCTATAAATGCTTCAAGTTTTTCAATACGATAATAGTCGAGCTTTATATTGTGCCTTTGTTGCCCTGAATATATTAATACTTTGTGAATCATTGAATTATAAATAAGTAGTACATATAATATATATACATATACATATCTATCTATCTCTATAGATAGATATACAGAGAGATATTTATACATATATAACATAAATAGAGATAAAATAATAATATAATGTATCTTTATTAGGTAAACTAAAACCAAAATCAAATCGTTTATTCAATAAATATTTTATAAAACCAATAAAAAACTGTTAATCCAATAAACTCAATACCAATAAGCCAATAATATTTTTATGATTTAATTTATCATGGTTCAATTTTTGCACACCCCTAAATTCAACCGAAGCTGTAACAATAGTCTGTATACATACCCTGAGAAAGGCCATCACTTTTTCTTCTCTCATCATCTTCGATCATCTATTCATATTCATCTCCCAACGCCTTCTCCAAAATCCAGTAAGTATTTATTACTTGTACAACACTGTTTCTTTCCTACAATTTCCTCACTCCCCTATTATTCCGGAAATTTGTTATTTGTTGCAACTTTTCATATTTATTGTTGTTGTTATTATTATTATTATTATTAAAGATTCTAGGGCTTCACCAGTTGATTCAAGAGTCGCTGGGTTTATTGCCAATCGTCAATTCAATAGTTTTTCTGGTTTAAGATTCAGGTCACTTGTTAATTTGCTGCTATTCTTTTCTCGATTCAACAAGTTGGTGTGATTGATTCTTTTTTATTTTAATATAATTAATCAAATGCTGATTTTGATTTAAACCGACCCTTTTCAAGAATGAGAGTTCTTTTGTGTATACTGAGGCCAACGTATTTGCTGATGTGTATCGCTAAAGTTCTTGTCTCTTGTTGCTTTCCTTTTTTTTTTTTTTGATATCACCATGGTGTCGGGCCAGCTAGCGCACACCTCGACTAATTCC
The DNA here is from genome assembly GCA_030864225.1 of Capsicum baccatum var. pendulum. Lineage (NCBI taxonomy): Eukaryota > Viridiplantae > Streptophyta > Magnoliopsida > Solanales > Solanaceae > Capsicum > Capsicum baccatum. Next base: position 171,049,873 of record CM061561.1, on the reverse strand, counting down.
ATGGGCCACCTCCCACTTGGAACAGTTACCAACTAACTCTGGCTACCAAGGCTAGAACAATTAGGTGCTATAATTCCCCTCGCCCTGTTTGGAGTTCAATATTTTTGTGTAAGTAGATAGGACATAAACAGTGTGATTGATGATGCTCATTGAGATTCAGCGGAGGAATGCTGCAATAGGGTATTTGTTTTATTGAACTTTGTCAAAAAATTTAATGAATGCAATGCATTGTTGATAATTCATTTGCTTGTTTCCTTGTCATTAATAAGTAGTTTGTCGTTACGTGAAAGTTTGTACCTTCATTTATTAATTAACGCTGTCTTATAGCAACAAAGTTGTTACTAAACGTGGAAACTGCACGCTTAACTTTTCAATTTAGTTGATTGTGAAAGCTTAAAACATGTAAATTCTAGATTGTTTGCTAAGAGTTATGTACTTCTTGGCATTGAGAAAACTTCCCTTAGACACATAGAAGTTTTGAGTCTCAAAATTGAGACAACATCAATAAAAAGATGCAAGAAGATTTTGAAATCACGTACTGTTGATTTGAGTAGTGTCAAGAATGAAACAAATAGCTGTTTCGTTGTATTCAATTAATTGAATTAAGTGGTATTTTCTTTAGATCTAATAAATCACAGCAACTCAATTTTGATACTAGTGTCACCTCAGCCTCATGCCAGTTTAATCTCATCATTTTTGTAATTAAAAATCTCAAAGTTGCTTCGCTTTTGCTGTGTAGCTGCATTTAGTTTTCCTTATTAAATGTCAACTCAAATATAGGGTATGATATTGATGGAGGAAGTTTCTAGGTTTCTAAGATCCACCCTCTATGATGATGCCGAGTATGATTGGTGAATTATAGAGGAAAATAGTGCAGGAGTGGGGGAATGATGTTGATCATCTTATCAGGAGCTGTTCACCTGAGCATATCCGAATGATGTTGATCATCTTATTGGGAACTTCACCTGAGCATATCCGCTTAGGATCGGATTGAGTGTTTTGTCTTCACATGGGGTCAAGGCATGCTCGAGATAAACGATTTACAAATATTATTTTGTCAATGTATGTGCGATCTGAAAACTATGAATTGTGATCTTGTTTTGAGATCAAAATGGTATGATCTTGCTATTAATGGATCCGCTACTTGTGTGTGGTTACCATCAGCATTCCATGTCTGGAATTCCATGGTCTCTATGTTATTTCTATGTGAATCAAATCATTGACTAAATCAAGTTTTTTAATTTACAAGTACAGCTGTTGCTTTGAGACGGTCAACTCTGCTGGAGACATTTTGCACCACATTACGCATGGCAGCCGTTTTGCAATGAGCTGAAGTTCATCCATCAAATTCACTTAAAAGAAGTATGTTTTTTTACTGATTTCTTTATTTGATGGGGCTTGGTTATATTTTTATTCACTTCAAAGGTAGCCTTCTATCACCATCCTTGAGTGATTTTTTTTCCCTGCAGCCCATTAATGTGTGCCAACAGGCTCATTGACTATTTTTTGTAATTATGAATGAAGTTCCATATAGATTTGATGAGTTACTTGATCAGGACTTTGATTCCCTTGGAAATAGTTGCATCTTGTCAGGTTTTCATTTGTCTGATCCATATGAGGTCACGATTGACACTGTCGAATGCTAAGATTGAGAAGAAGACGACTGATGGAAAATTAAAAAGTTACTATAAAAGACCAAATTATTCCTAGTAACTAATCCATTAATTAAAAATTACCTGTGAGTATATTTATGATAAGTTACCTGTGGGTATAGTGGCTATGTTAAAGTGAACTTGGCTGCAGATATTGGAAGGGAATAGAAAAGGTGAAATTCATTAGTAAAGACAGACAAACCAGCGGACTAGCTGCTGGGAAAGGGAGGTCCAACAGATCAGAGACCAGAGAGTAAAGATAAGAGAGAAAAGAAAGAATCTAGACAGAATTGAACAATCTAGGTGCTACCAGTGAAGTGGAAAGAATAGTGTAAAAGTAGGATGATGTTGGTTCTGCCAACAAGGTTTCGATTAAGGCAATCGTTACTTTGGTGTATCTGAATCGATGCTGGTGGCTGCTTTATATAATTCTAATTATCTAGTTTCTGATTTCAGACTTTTACCTCCCATTGGCTCATGATGTATCAAAACAATCTCCAACTCCCTAACCATTGTTGCAGAAATTTGAACACTGATCCTCTTTTATATATTGGTAGCCACATTAAGAAAAGCCAAACACCAGTAAAACCCATAATGCTGAACCTTCATTTTGTGGTTAAAAAGTACGATTGGATATAACACTTCTTCCATTTGGATTATTACAGCTCAATGGATCACCACATACTATTGAAGCAATGGATGGTTTAGTGCCCTTAAGTATATGATATGCTTATCTATTTCTTTTCTGTATAGGATAATTGGGCAGAAATTATTGTATTTTCCTTTTTTTTTGGCCCGTGTACTTGTTAATACTTATTTAGGTTATGATTGTCGAAGTTGGAGTCACCTATGCTGAAAATATAGATAAAGAATTTATTCTTTTTATCTTAAAATATTGCTGTCATGGGGATTTTCTGATTTGAGTAATCGAAAGCCATGTCCTGATGTCACCTTGGCACGGTAAGATACTCATGAATGTCAAAAGCAAGTAAATGTAATGTTGCTCAGTAATAATTAGCCGGTCAGAGGATGCTGGATACCAAAACGTGCAAATTTCTGTATTTGGTGATCTTTGGATTATCCTTTGCATCTCTTTTGCTTTCCTATCTTCTTATCCTTCACTCTTTTAGAAATTTCTAGGGAGGTGGGAGAGCTGTTTGAAGAATTAGTGAATAGGTACTACTTTTGGTATGAAATATAAAGCATTAGAAAATAGGGTGTTAAACTTATTGTGCTCCTAGATGTGCCTATCATTTTCATGCCGTGGTGGTTTCATATTTAGTTCTCCTGTATAATGACAGTGGTATGCTGAACGGTGATACTGTTTACTTTTCCTTCTGTGGTTCTTGAAGTTTATATTTTCTTCATGTCCCACATTACTAATATACAAGCACTATTCCTACAGATATCAAGAATTTAGCTATTAAAGCCTGTTGGTTTGGAAGGTTTAAACATGCCTTCTCTTCAGCTTCTGCAGTTCACTGAACATGGGCGGGGCCTTCTGGCTTCTAAAAGGTATATAATATTTTCTCCATGTTGTGCTGCTAGTTCATATCTTTTTTCTTGTGTCATTGCATGTCTAGTTTTGAAATACCAAAAATAATAGCCAAAAGAAAAGAATGTTGCCAAAATTTTCTGACACTAGGGCTTTGTCCATCTCTTTTCTTTTGATAATAAGTAATGAAACCTTACTTTCCCAAATCAACAACAACAACATCATACCCAGTGTAGTCCCACAAAATGGGGTTTGGCAGAAGCTTATTCAGCTATGATTCAAGTCCTCTTACTTTCATATCAGAAGTTTCTGCTTATTAACTGATTTTTACATGCGTTTATTTTTAACATCTTCAGCTATGATCATCCATTTCCTCTAAGTTGCTTGCTTAAAGATTTAACTTGTTATTTGTTTGTATTATCAATGATGTACATTTCTTAGAATTAACTCTTGTTTTATTTTAAATCCAGATGAGCATTCAGTAAACACTATCAGTCAACTGAATGACTTGTGCATTAAACCATTCTTCCTTTATTTTCATTTATTATATTAGCATTTATACTTTTTCTGATCCAATTTAGGTTTTTTCGAATCTACAGTCTTAAACTTGACACAACTCTTAAAGTTGATACTTCCTCCATCCACTTTTACATGTCTACTATTCCTAATTAAATTTTCACTTTTATGTAACTTTTAACAAATCAAGCAGGATCAACAAGCATAACAAGCTTTTAGCTTTTACACTGAAGCCTCAACAACCCGATGCATAATTTTGTAAACTTTGCCTGGAAAGAGCATACAAAAGCAATATTGAAGCAATCCAGCAAAGAACCAACAAAGAACCAACAGGAACCAAAGGAAGCTTGTAAAACCTTCTCAATGAATGCATACTAATAGGGGTTCTCCAGAGTTTTAAATACACTACAACATACCCAATATATTCCCACAAAGTGGGGGACTGGGGAGTGTAAAGTGTACGCAGTTTGTACCACTACCTCCGAGGTGAGGTAGAGAGGCTCTTTTGGAAAGATTCCCGGCTCAAGACAAAAATATTCTAGGGGACATAATATAAGAACAAGGAACAGTAGGTAGAAATAAACAACATATAATAAAAAATAAGCCTACCACAAAATAGTACCGCACTCGACCTCTTTGAAACAACATACATCTCTAAAACTCCAAAATCAAGACCCTACAAGCAAAGCGTTATGACAACTAACATAGATAACAAGACAAAGCACACCTATCTACTAGCACGGATGCACTCCTACCTACTACCCAACACATGTACTTAAGATATTCCCCATGTAAAGAACATATGAAGGAGTTACTGAAGTAAGAATCAAGAAGAGATGTTCCGAACAAATTGACTCAATCGCCTCAGACATATTGCTATTTTCACAAAATACTTAACATTGTCACAACCCAACGGCTGGTTAAGTGTATATAAACTCCTTCTATAGTTTTGGACAATCTTCATAACTTGAATTAGCTTTTGTGGTTGATTCGGGCCCAACATTCATTTTCTCAACATGATGGTATCAAAGTCTGGCATATCCTTGATGTTGGATACCCAATGTTGGGTCCTATGTTATATTAGTCCACTTTCTAGATATTCAGTCTTGAGTGTGCAGTTTAGGGGAGTTAGATACATGGGCCTATATGGGTTGTATCCTCTTGAAAGGTCTTGGACAATTCTCATTACTTGAGCTAAATTTTTAAATTTAGCTAGACCCAGTGTCAGCTATCTCAAGAAATTTATTTCCAAATATTTAACCTACTGTGTCTTCCGTCTCAAAATATTTTGACCTATTTCGCTACATGAATTATTTTTCCTCTAACCATAATAACTAAAAGTATTATAGACCAATACTGACTAATATAAACTAATCTTTCAGAACAATCTATAAATTAATACATATTTTATATCTGAGAAATCCTCGAGGGCCAGTGGTGCACAAACAAGGACTCGGTGAATAATGCCCCCTCTACCCTCCCCACTTATATACCATGTTTTTGTCTAACGCAAGGTCCAACTAGTGTCATGCGCCTAATCCATACATCATGCGATGCGTTCTTACCGCTAGACCAAAGCTCTAGATCAAAAGTTAATATATATAATTTATACAATTTCAAACTTGAAATAACACTGTTTCAATGAACTGCTTCACCTTTTCACATTTTAAACTATTGCTTTCTATGTTCAGATTACACTAGGCCTAATTTAACCCAAGGTTGTTAAAAGTAAAAATATGAAGAAGCATAATGTTGGGTAGGTTTGGAAAGTGTTAGAATTAGGCTTGAAATGTGAAAAAGCAGAACGGGTAGTTAGTGATATATCAAATAAAGCGTGGAAGAATATTACATTCAATAGCTTATAAGTCTTTGAACTGTTATATGCAAAAATTATTTCCAACTAAGAAAATCGAGTCTTTTGTGATGACCAAAAGACAATTTTTATTTTTGTATTTTTTACCTTTAACACTGGTAATTTGTTCTCCAAATCTTAGTCCAAGACCTAATAGAAGTATCAGATAGATGTGAATCCATTATTATGAAATATAGAATAGGAGAAGTATCAAAAATTATAATAAATTACATGTACATTATTTTACAACCTAACTAACTGTAAACTAATTAAGTACTAAATTCTACGAGTATTAAGACCTTCTTCAACATGCTGTTGGAGTTGACAAGGGTTCTGCTAACGTTAAAAACTTCTACGCAAAAAAACATAGAAACTTCTACACATGAAAGCAAATGTATGGTAGAATAAACGTAAAAAATTTCTATGCAGAAAAATAAAATGAAAGCAAGCAGATTTATAATGACATGTACTTAAGAGCGGAATACAAATACAAACTTACAACTTTGAACAATGGCAGAATAGTAAGATTAAAAAAATGGTTATGGACAAAAAGAAGTACCTTTCACGTTGAAACAATGGAAAAAACACGAGCAAAAAGAAAACATATAAAAATCAGTAAAAAACACAGGAGATAGAAGAACGAAGAAAAAAGGGAGCAAAACCATCAAACCTAGAAGAGAAAAGAACATAGAAAACATAGGGTAGGATATTTGGGTGGAGTAGATAATATTGTGCAAGGGCAAAATAGAATTATGTAATATTAAGTAAGGGCATAATTGGAAAGAGAAACTAGATAACAATGGGATTATGCCAAATCATTTGTTACATAAAATAGGACTTTTCGTTGTTACCTAACCACAAAATCAAACCACGATGCAATATGTTTTAAGTAACAATCAAAACAAACATGGTATTGGTAGTAATGATACCATACAATACCATGGATAACAACTATCCAAACAAGATATTATAGTTGCTGCAATGTTGAAGGTCACACTTATTCTTGTACAATAATCGTACTCCATCTCTATTCTTTGGACATTTTTGTCGTCTTTTAAAAGCCACATTAAACCCTGCCCGGGCTTTTTCAAAATTCCACCGAGATCTCGTTTGACCTGATTGCTCTTCCTTTGCTCATCTTACGAATAACCCCCTCAACCTTTTCAACCTTTTCAACCTTTATACGCCTACAACACCCAAAATTGCGACTCTGAGTTCTCTAAATCCTCAACACAATGTCCTTGTCTCCTTCATTCAAGAGTTTATGGAAGTATGACTGCCATCTCCATCTAATGAGCGCCTCCTCCATTGGTACCTTGTCGTCTTTGTCCTTGGTGCACTTCATCCAAATTGCTGACCCCTGTTTCTCTCACCTTGGCTAGCTTGTACAATTTCTTATCCTTGCCCTTAGGGGCGGAGCTACTATGTTACGTGGGGTTTCGGACGAACCCAACAACTTCTACGCAGGCCTTGTACTTGCATTAGGAATTTTAGTAAATATATATAATTATGATAAGTCTCTCTACCTCGCCTGTGAGGTGTTGGTATGGACTGCATACATCTACCCTCCCTAGACCCAACTTTGTGTGATTATACTGGGTGTGTTGTTGATGTATATATAATTATGATAGCGCGAATCCACTAGCAATAACAACTAGATGCTTCAGTAGTAGAGTAGACCTTGGAAAGGTTTCGTGTCATCAATTGCGGGTTTGAAACCCACAACCAACAGTTCAATTTTTTCTATTTTGCAGCTTTCTTTTTAAAACCTTCACGGTTTCTTTTTTCTCCATGTGCGTTTTTGGGCAATATATGTAAATTTATTTTAAAAAGTTATTTTTAAAAATAAAACATAAAACTAATAGTTAGAAAAAGAAAAAAACATATATATATATATATATTACTCTAGTGAGAAATGGGCCCAACATCTATTCTAAATTAATATTATAATAATAATCATAACAATTAATGTGACATCTTTTGAATTTTGAAATTTAAATAAATTTATTTTTAAAGTAATTTTTGCATATATTCTTAAAATATTTTAAATTATCAATAATTATGATTTATTATTCAAATATATAATTTTATTTTAAAAATTTAATTCACGATCAAAATTAAACTCTACAAATGTATAAATTAATATAGAGTGTGAAAAAAATTTCGATGGGCCTATATTACTGTTTTTCAAATAACATGAGCTCAATATATGTTTTTTTTTATATCAATTTATGCGACACAAATAGAATTTAGATAATTAATCATACTTTTAATACGTGTTTAGATATTTTAAGCTGTTAACTATTGTAATTCATAATATTTATTTTAGTTTTCAAATAATATATGTTACTCTCCTTGTCCAAATTTTTGTGGCGTTGATAGTCAATTATATTTTTAAAATAATTTAATTTTTTAATTATTGTGATTTGTAATGTTTTTTTTCTATTCCAATTTAAGTGACACTGATATAATTTCGAGAGTCAATCAAATATTTTTTATCTTTTAAATTTTTTAAGTTGTTAATTATTGTGATTTATAATATTTTTCTATGTATTTTTTTGAAATATATAACAAATTATTTTTTTTTAGATATTTTAAGTTATTAACTACTGTAATTTATAATACCTTTTATGTAATTTTTGAATAATATATGTTACTCTCCTTGTCAAAAATTTTGTGGCATTGATAGTCAATTACATTTTTAATTAATCTAAGATCTTAATTATTGTGATTTATAAAACTTTTGGTTATATTCCAATTTAAGTGGCATAATGCTTAGACCATAATAATTAATTAGAGGTGATATAGTAAAATTACGATTGTAGCAGCGAAGCAAACATGTCTTAAATGACTGACAACAACTAATTAGAAGTGATATAACAAAATTATTATAAAAATACTTGTAAAAAAATTAAGTGGGTCTCATATAAGAGGTGAAGTTAATTTAAAACATCGAGAGTTAACTTATTATTTATATCTATTTTACCTTCTTTTATAAAATATATATATATTTTTTAATATTTATATGAATTATAATAATTAATTCGAGTGGTATTTAGTAAAATTATGATTGAAGTAGCTGAAACAGACATGTCATAAATGTCTATTTTATTTTTTTATTAAATATTATTAATTTTGTTAATATGTAAATAACTTATAATAATTAATTAGGGGTGATATAGTAAAATTACGAAGCAAGCAGCTGAAACAGGCATGTTGACGGAGAGAAGCCTGCTTCAGCTGCCCAACTCGCTCTAATATAATAAGAGAATATATATATATATATATATATATATATATATATATAGATATATAATGTTTGAAGTGTTTGTTGCCTTCTAAAATATATTTTGAGTTTTGTAGACATTCATTAGTTTGGTGGATATTATATATTAATTTGAGGTTGTTGCCCTGTCTTAAAACTCGGAACCCAAATCCTTAAATCCTGGCTCTGCCTCTACCTGCCCTTGTCCTTTAATTTAGCATATAGGTTTTCATTAGCTGCTGTCTTTGCCATCGCAATCGCTAACTTTGCCTTGTTAAACTTTTTCGCATTCATCTTCTTTTCTCTACCTTCCCTTCCCTTAGACTTCTCTGTTCCACCACCAGTCTCCTCGATGCCAACCTAAACTACCTCTCGAGACCCCATGACCTCTCTGCTTTCGTAATGCAACTAGAAGTCCTATCACACATGCTAATTCACATCACTACTACTCCCCAAGCCCCACAACCATCAATGTCTCCCCCATCTCATGTGCATTGGCCATAGTCAAGCAACCACATTTGATCCTTGTGCGCTTCCCCATCTCATGAGCACTGGCCATAGTCAAGCAACCCCATTTGATCCTTGTGCGGTCATACCCTTTTCTTCCTCTTCCTCTCGATCTCCAAATTCATTACGAGTTTATGTTGGTCTTAAGTTTCACTTGGGATAACCTTGCAATCTTGACAAAAACCTTTTTCATCCTTCCAAAGCAGAAAATAGTCTATCTGAGTGTTAGCCAGCATAGTACGGAAGTTACCAAGTGCTCCTCCTTACGGGAAAACAGAAAGGGTGAGAATGTACACTTTTTTGTGCTTGAAACCATACCTCTGAACTTCACGTAACGTTCTATGCAACATCGTGTTTATATATTCTTGCACGCATCAATATCTTCCAGCAGTGTTTTGAAAACTGTGCATCAATCAATCAAATTCCTTTGCCCCGACCTGTAATAATAATCTCAAAATGTTATTCTTAATTACAGGAAAGCTCTGCTGCTTACGACGGGTATAATTGTTGCTGGTGGAACAGCTGCCGCATACATGCAGTCACGGAGAACCCATAAGGGGCATGATTCTTTGCAGTGCAATGGAGTGAATGATGGTAAAATAGAGTCAAATAAGCTGATTGGAAAGGGTAATAATGTGAAGAAAAGCAGGCAAAAGAAAGGAGGTTTGAAGTCCGTAAAAGTTTTAGCAGCCATTCTGCTATCTCGGATGGGCAGAATGGGTACAAGAGATCTGTTGGCTCTAGTAGCCACAGTGGTGAGATTCTTTACGCAAAGCATATATTTATGTCTAATTAAAGCATATAGGTTACTGTTCAACCACTCTTAGGATCTGATAACTTTGGAGTATGCAGAAATGTTTAGGAGGTATGCTCTGTAATTTCCAGTGGAGAGGAAGCCATAACATTGAGACTTATCAAAAAGGAAAGCACAAGAAAAAGATTGAGCATTATAAAAATCTCACAAGTTAATAGCATATGCAGATACTATTGCTCGATTTTAGTATTTTTGCTTAAGAGGTTTGGCTTTAGAGTCGGAGGGATCTTGGATTGTGAAATCATGAACGTCTGGCTTCTTTTTCTTGCCTATAATTTGCAGTTTGGTCTAACGGTGGAAGTTGTATTAAAAGTTATCAGGGTTTTCTTTGTACAATGCTAAATTTCATGTTAATGTGCTTGGTGCATTTCTATTCAGTCTGCTTATATAGAGTGCTTGATATTTACCGCTTCCATTTATTTCTTTATTTTCTGAGTGTAGGTATGTTTAAATTTTCTTAAATTAGTTCATTTTCTTATAATTGGCTGGCATGCAATATTTGGACTATTCCAGCAACCCTTTATCGTATAGATTGATTCTTTTTAATAAGTAATAAGAAAGTATTGTTGATGTAAATGAACTAAGGAAATGCTGTGGCAAAAATACATCAAAAAGAGTACTTTGCAATGTGTATAAAGAACTAGCAAAATCTTAATGATTGACTCTCTTATACACATGCCAATCTTTCAGCATATGTAAAGTGTATATGTGTGGCTTGCATTTTCTTTTGGTGCATCTTATCGAATTATGTGTGGCTTGCATTTTCTTTTGGTGCATCTTATCAAATTATGTATACTTTGGAGCAGAGTCACAACTTTGTCTCAAAAAATTGGTACTACCTTTCAAGGAAGCTAGAGGAACTGGCTTCAGTCGAGAAACTTTTAATTAAACAGAAAATTTAATGGAGAGGGAAGGTTGATGGGAAATTGTGGCAAGAGTGGTTGGATTGTATATATAGTTGTGCAATTAATTTTATGTATGTTTTTAATTAAGTGCATATAGTTTGAATGATTTTTTTTTGTCTTGAGATGAATTGCATGGGTCTTTTATCTTGTGATCTCCCTGATAAAAAAAGAGCATTTATCATGTGATGTTGGGAAGGATATATTTCCAAAGTGACGAAGAGATTGACACAGATTCTGCCTCAATCAGTATATGCACATGGAACAACCTGCACTTAAAATTTAATGTGAGCTTGGAAAGATGAACGTTAGTTATCCTTGGTTAGAAGTTGAGGATCTTCTATTGTCAAATCTCAAGTTTCTCAATGCAAATGTGTGTTTCATGTTTTTTTTTCAGTTGTAATTAAAGGTGGCAACTTGAGTGGTTTCTGTCATTGCATGTGAAATTGAATGTTTAAGTGGTCATAAGTCATAACATGATGACAACTGCAAATGCTGTTATGCAGGGTTCTGCATGAACCACTGAAAAGTGGGACAGTACAAGGGTTCCTAGTAAAAAGCTGTTCAATATTTTTTCATATTTGGCCAGACTTGCATTGCCAGTTACCAAAACTGCTGTTTTTGCTTTGTTGCAGGTGTTGCGAACTGCTGTAAGCAACAGATTGGCTAAAGTTCAGGGGTTTCTTTTTCGTGCTGCCTTCCTCCGGCGTGTGCCAATGTTTTTCCGCCTCATACTTGAAAATATTTTGTTGTGTTTCCTTCAGTCGGCCTTGCACTCGACCTCTAAATATATAACTGGAACCTTGAGTTTGCGCTTCCGGAATATTTTAACAAGGCTTATCCATGCACAATATTTTCAGGTAGAGATTATCCCTTGACATCTTCCGACAGTATTTATTTTGTGTATCATGTTGTCTTTGGGTCACCGAGATGCTATCTATCATTTAAAATGAGATTGTAACAGAGCATCTTAGACATAAGCCTAGTTTATGCATCACAATTAAGTATACTTTTTCCTTGGTAGCTTTTCTAGAGCAGGAAAGATAGCATTGCATGGTTTGTAGTCAAAATCACCTTGATCACTTCCTTTTTGGAAAATATGTATGATTGCGCAATGGTGTTACAAAATTTTCAGGAATTTGGTTTGCCAAAAACTTGTGATGGTGTGTCCAGATAGGAACTAAATAATGGAAGTTTGTCTACTGTCATAGTTTAACAAATCTTTCTGATGGGTATTAGGATATGGTGTACTATAAACTGTCCCATGTTGATGGCCGGATAACAAATCCAGAACAGAGAATTGCAAGTGACGTACCCAGATTCTCTTCAGAGCTGAGTGATCTTGTACAAGAGGATCTCATAGCCGTCACTGATGGGCTTCTATATACATGGCGCCTGTGTTCATATGCAAGTCCGAAGTATCTTTTCTGGATTTTGGTAATTATTTTGTTAAATTGTTCCAACTCTTCAACCTTTAGCTTATGATGGTTGAGTTCTCCTAATGTCTATTTATGTTTACATCCTAGTTTTCGCTTCAAAATTTCAATGCAGAACTCTGTTGTCTAGTGGGTTCTCTTATTTGATGTTTTTTTCCAGGCCTATGTTCTCGGTGCGGGGGTCACAATTAGAAATTTCTCTCCTCCATTTGGGAAACTAATGTCAAAAGAACAGCAACTGGAGGGGGAATACAGACAGCTTCACTCACGATTAAGGACCCATGCAGAAAGCATAGCATTTTATGGTGGTGAAACCAGAGAAGATTTCCACATTCAGCAGAAATTTAAGACGCTAGTTCGACATATGAAGGCTGTTCTTCATGAGCACTGGTGGTTTGGGATGATTCAGGATTTCTTGCACAAGTATCTTGGTGCTACAGTTGCTGTTGTCCTGATTATTGAGCCCTTCTTCTCTGGCAATTTGAGACCTGACACATCCACATTAGGACGAGCAGAGATGTTGAGTAACTTGAGATATCACACCAGTGTCATAATATCCTTATTCCAGGCATTGGGAACCCTTGCAATAAGTTCAAGAAGACTCAATCGTCTAAGGTGTTGCCTTATTGCCTTTACAATTAAGGATCAGTATATCTTGCACATGCTCCTCATTAGATTTAGCCTGGCTCTAGATACACACTTTTTGCATCTGTTGCTACTGTATTGCTTCAGCCATAAATACACAAGATTATCTAAAGGAGGCTGATGGTTCTGTGTCTTTCCCGAACTTAACAGTGGTTACAGAAACAGGCATGGCTATAATCCAGTAAAATAAAAACAGAACAAGAGGGAAATGACTATGATAAACTTTCCAGCTCTTCCATTACTCATCTGTGAGAGATTGATAACATGGAACCTATATAAGAGTGAAACTCTTATCAGCAATAAACTGATGCACAGATCAATGAAAGAATTTGCTGGATTTGTTTCCAACAATTGGATGAAAATTTACTAGCATATCAATTTGTGAATACTACCTCATGGCTGCAAATCTTTTTAGTAATGACTAGAAGATACTACTGGTCTATCGGAAACAACCTCTCTACTTCGTTAGAGGTAGTGGTATGGTCTGCGTACACTCTACCCTCCCCACACTCCACGATGTGGGAATCTACAGGGTTTGTTGTTGTTGTTGTAGAAGATACTAATTTTGCTTCATTATTTTTGTTAAGAAAATTTACCTTGGTGCTTGAATCAACCCAAATACTAGTTAAAGTGGTGCAGATCCAAGGCTAATTAGAAGACTATAGCCTATAACTTATACCATATGGGATTATAGCAGCTCTTCTTCTCCCATCCATGCCTAAGATTGGACATTTGGAGGGTGAAGTAATATCCTATATTGGGTGCCCTAACACAAGGGATGGATATGTGGTGAGGACCGTAGAAGATGTTATATGGGTCTACAGTTCGTATATTTAACCATATGTTAGATTGTAACAGGTTTGAGCTATATATGACACATAATCATATTGGCATACTAGAGTTGTACTACACATTTTCACTTGCATTTCTACTGTATATTTGAGATATTCCAGTTGCATTTTTCTAAATCAGTTTTGGCACTTGCAGTGGGTATGCAGATCGTATTCATGAGCTCATGATTATTTCTAGAGATTTAGGTGGACGTAATGGCTCTTCCATACAATCTAATGCGAGTAGTAATTATGTCACTGAGGCAAATTACATTGAGTTCGATGGGGTTAAGGTGATAAATCATCTGTTTGTTTTGATTTTACCACCATCTGTATTTGGGTTCTGATCCTACATTTTTGGTGCTTTCAGGTTGTTACTCCAACTGGTAATGTGTTGGTAGAGGACTTGAGCCTAAGGGTTGAATCAGGGTCTAATCTTTTAATAACAGGTACATTAATGTCTTTTAATATTTTCTTTTGATTTAGTCGGTATGGTTTTACTTTCACATAAATGGATCGGTGCATTTGGTGATCAACACAGGATATGAACATACCATCTCAAGCAACTCTCTTATTTTATTTTCTATGCGTGGCAGTTGAACAGTCTCCCGAATATTTTCGATTCTTATCTTGTCTTATTTTGTGTGACCACAAATCCATCTTATTTTTGCATTTTTGTGACACTCGTCTTGTAATATGTTAGACATCATTGGTAATATTTTTTTAATGTCATATATGAGAAATAATGAAGAAAAATATTATTGCATTGTTGTCTACATAATTACATTGACACCCTATTTATAAACACTACAATACAATCATTTTCGAAGTAGGATTAGGATTTTGTACACTATTCCTATTTCTACTCATATTCTAACACTCCCCCTCAAGTTGGTGTATACAAGTCATATGTACCTAGATTGTTACAAATGTAATTAATACGAGGACTGGTGAGGGACTTGGTGAAGATATCTGCAAGTTGATCACTTGACTTCACAAATTTTGTAACAATATCTCCCGAGAGTATCTTTCCCCTGACAAAGTGACAATCAATCTCTATGTGCTTGGTCCTCTCATGGAACACTGGATTAGATGCAATATGAAGGGCTGCTTGATTATCACATACAAGTTCCATCTTACCGGGTTCTCCAAATTTTAGTTCTCCCAGCAATTGTTTGATCCAAACCAGCTCACAAGTTGCTGCAGCCATTGCTCGATATTCTGCTTCGGCGCTAGATCGAACAACCACACTCTGTTTCTTACTCTTCCAGGACACCAAATTACCACCTACTAAAACACAATATCCGGATGTAGAACGTCTATTAGAGGGTGATCCTGCTCAATCAACATCGGTATTTCCAATGATATGCTCATGGCCTCGATCCTCAAAGAGTAGTCCTTTACCTGGAGATGACTTTATATATCGCAAAATACGAACAACTGCATCCTAATGACTATCACGAGGGAAGTCATAAACTGACTTACAACACTCACGAGAAAAGAGATATCAGGTCTAGTCACTGTGAGATAATTCAACTTTCCAACCAACCGCCTATACCTTCCAGGATCACTAAGTGGCTCCCCCTGTCCTGGCAGAAGTTTAGCATTTGGATCCATAGGAGTGTCAATGGGTCGACATCCCATCAATCCCGTCTCCTCAAGAATGTCTAAAACATACTTGCGTTGAGAAATAACAATACCTGATCTGGACTGTGCAACCTCAATACCTAGAAAGTATTTCAGTCTGCCGAGGTTTTTAGTCTGGAAATGTTGAAAGAGATGTTGCTTCAAGTTAGTGATACCCTCTTGATCATTGCCGGTGATAACAATATCGTCAACATAAACAACCAGATAAATACACATTTGATTCAAAATGGCGATAAAACACTCAATGATCAGCTCCACTACGAATCATGCGTTACTCTTGAATCACTGTGCTAAATTTTCCGGACCAGACTCGAGGGGATTGTTTCAAATCATAGAGTGACTTGCGCAATCGACTTACAAGGCTACTAGACTCCCCTTGAGCAACAAAACTAGGTGGTTGCTCCATATAGACTTCTTCCTCAAGATCACCATGCTGAAAAGCATTCTTAATTTCCAATTGATAAAGAGGCCAATAACGAACAACAACCACAGAGAGAAAGACGGAATATGCTATTTTAGCCAAGGGAGAGAAAGTGTCACTATAATCAAGCTCAAATATCTGTGTATACCCTTTGGCAACAAGGCGAGCCTTCAACCGATCAACCTGACCATCTGGACCAACTTCTCTGTATAAACCCAACGGCAACCAACCGCGGATTTACCTGCAGGAAGGGAAACACGCTCCCAAGTACCACTCGTATGTAAAACAGATATTTCATCAATCATAGCTCGTTTCCATCTTGAATGAGAAAGTGCTTCACTTGTAGTCTTAGGGATGGAAATAAAGGACAAAGATGATACAAAAACATAATTGGGTGATGACGGACGATGATAACTCAAGAAAGTATAATGTGGGTTAGTATTACGAGTGGATCTTATACCTTTTTGAAGTGCATCTGATTGGCTAGAAGGAGGCAGGTCCGCTGTAGGGGAAGCGTCAGGCGCATGACATGAATCATCTGGGACTAATGCTGGACGCGGGCGACGGTGATAAGTCAAAAGTGATGGCACTGCAGCTGGAGATGGAGAAGTAACTGTAGATTCTTCAAAGATTGGTGTGGGTAAGACTGGAGGTATGAGTAAAACCTTAGAGATATCAAGATGAGTAGATGATGTATAGTAAGGTTGAAATTCAAAGAATGTGACATCGGCGGACATAAGGTAGCAACCCAGATCAGGTGAATAACAACGATATCCTTTTTTAACTCGAGAGTAACCAAGGAAGACACATTTGAGAGCACGAGTGGCTAATTTATCTTTTCCTGGGACTAAGTTTTAAACAAAACAAGTGCTCCAAAAAATACGAGGAGGGATAGAGTGGAGATGTGATTGAGGAAATAGTATGGAATGGGGAACCTGATTCTGAATCGAAGATGATGACATTCTATTAATGAGATAGCAAGATGTGAGGACTGCATCGCCCCCAAAACGCAACGGAACATGAGATTCAATGAGAAGAGTGCGAGTTGTCTCAATTAGATATCTACTTTTCATTTCTGCTATATCGTTCTGCTGAGGGGTGTATGGACATGATGTCTGGTGAATACTTCCTTGGCGAGTCATAAACTCCTGAAATTGGGAGGATAAGTATTCTAAGACATTATCACTACGAAAAGTACGAACGGAAACACCAAACTGATTTTGTATTTCGGCACAAAAACTTTTGAATATAGGAAATAACTCAGAATGATCTTTCATTAGGAAAACCCAAATGCACTGTGAAAAATCATCAATGAATCTAACAAAGTAACGAAATCCTAAGGGTGAACTGACTCTACTGGGACCCCAAATATCACAATGAACTAATGAGAAAATAGACTCTGAATGACTCTCAATACTACGTGAAAATGTAGCACGGATATTTTTCCAAGTTGACAGGACTCACAATCTAATATGGATAAACTAGACAAACTGGGCACCATCTTTTGTAGCTTGGATAGACTAGGATGTCCCAAACGTTTGTGAATAAGTTCTGGTAGGTCTGTAATGGAGCATGATGTGAAGGAATTTGAAGAGGTAAGATGGTAAATGCCTTGTGATTTATGTCCTGTGCCAATCGTTTGTCCCGTATTGCGGTCCTGCATTACAAAAGAATCATAAAAAAATGTTATACTACAATGAAAGACACGTGTCAAACGACTAATGGATGCAAGATTAAAAGGACAACCAGGAACATAAAGAACAGAGTCTAGAGTGACAGAAGATAGGGGTTTGGCTTGTCCAACTCTTTTTGGTTTTGTTCGAATCCCATTGGCTAAAGTAATAGCAAGAAGAGATTGTGAATAAACAATATCAGACAGAAGTGACTTGTGACCAAAAATATGATTAGAAACACCTGAGTCCACAACCCATGATCCAAAGGTTGAAGATTGTGCAGTTGAGACTATTGATAGAGATGTATGCTTACTTGCTCGATACTGAAGATACTCATGATATTCCTTATCAGATAAATATACACCTGTTGATCTCCTGAGGTGTTGAGGTGTTATACTGAGCAACATGAATATTTTTAGATGGTTGACCACACAAAGAATAACATATCCGACGAGTATGTCCAAGCCTATTATAATAACTACACTTAGGTTGAGAGTAGCATACATCACGAGTATGTCCAAGCCTTTTACAATAACTACACGTAGGTCGAGATCTTTCAAATCGGCCTTTTCCTCGTTGATTCTTCATGGACTGTGACGTTTGATTGTTTGATCTCCTCATTAAGGTTCAGATGTAATCATAGGATTAAATAGAGAAAAAAATAATTTAGTCACCGAAAAATTGGGTAAGTCACCGAAAAATTGGATTTGATTGCCGAAAACAGACTGGAATCAAGAAATAGCTCAAGGGACAACCTTGGAATGAAGGGGCAGCCTTACTGGAAAGAGGAATCTTGCCAAAAAAAAAAAAAAGTCGCCGGAATTAGGGTTCTGACGATCGGAATTGGGAAAAAGGGAATTGGTCGGATCGAGATCAGGATAACTGGGCGACTTCAATAGAAAAAGAACAACTCAAAAATTTGACCAGAAATTGGCTCACGCACCGGCGCGTGATACAGATCTCGCCAGAATTTCAGAACTCTGGCAGACGCGTGTGGGCGCGTGGCTGATATTTTTCCGGTGGTTTGGTCGGGTTTTTGTCGCCTGAGCTTCCTAATCCTCTTGGTGGTGTTGTATTTTTCACACAACCCACAAAATAAAAAAATGGGATAAATCAATCACCGGAATTGACGCACGGTGACTGAGTTTTCGTTTTAGTTTCTCACCAACGCTCTGATACCATGTGAGAAATAATGGAGAAAAATATTATTGAATTGTTGTCTACATAATTATATTGACACCCTATTTATAGACACTACAATACAATCCTTTTCGAAGTAGGATTAGGATTTTGTATACTATTTCTATTTCTACTCATATTCTAACAGTAGTGTTGAGTAGTGTTGAGCACTGTTCCTGCGGGTTTGCCACAAATATTATTTCTTTCTTTGAGATGTATTTTAGTTTTCTTATTGGAAACACTATATTCTATAGCTACTTTATATGCTATTGAAGAAATGAAGAAAAAGATTTTTTTTTGTGGAATATTATGCTTGAATATGCGCTCAAGTTTAGGGGATCAATTAAAGTTTACAAACTCCTAAATAGTAAAACTAAATAGTTACAAGCACATTTAATCCTATTCTTAGGCATAAATATCAGGATACAGATACTTAATTGTCATGTTGGAACACGTTAAACAAACTTCTAGGTTTCGTTTAGTTATGTGGGGATTATAATGCATGGATGGTTTATGCAAGGATTAATAATGTAGTAGTTGTTATGAGGTGATTAACAGTGAGGAAATTGTTATGCATACTTTACTTACTTTCAAAAGGCGTTCTCTTCTTTAAATAGTTCAATTCCTCCATAGCTAATACACATATTCTATTCTTTGCATAAAATTTTACATAGTTTTAACTTAATGCAGGTGATATTTAATACTGTCAAAGAAATGTTTTATTAGTTATGCATCAATTATTTTCCCTTACACATTCAACTACACTCTATTATCGTATACGAGATTTTATGCTTGAATTAATTATTTGAAACCATCCGAATGTCTCCTTAGTTATTCAAGGGCAATTATAGCACAGTGAACAAAATATTGACTGGTTCTTCACTATAATTTTTTTAGATATAGGGGTACATATAATGTTATCTATCCTGAACCGGAGGTCTTTCGGAAACCTCTCTACTTCATCTGAGGTAGTGGTATAGACTGCCTACATTTTACGCTTCCCAGACCCCACTTGGTGGGAAGACACTGGGTATGTTGTTGTTGTTGAGGGGTACATCTAATATAATTCTCACTGGTTCATTTTGAAGGTCCAAACGGTAGCGGCAAAAGCTCACTTTTTCGAGTCCTGGGAGGTCTTTGGCCACTTGTTTCTGGCGATATTGTAAAACCTGGAATTGGTTCTGATCTGAATAAAGAGATCTTTTATGTGCCCCAACGTCCATATACAGCTATTGGAACACTACGTGACCAGATTATATATCCTTTGACTGCTGATCAAGAGGTTGAGCCGCTCACACGAGGTGGCATGGGTGAACTTCTTAAAAATGTAAGTTCCTATAATTAATTCTTGAAATTTTCATCTTTACCTATGACCAGTCTATCATGTATTTAAGCCTTGGAATTTATAATGTCATTCAATTTTTTTAACACGTTAAAATTGTACATCGTCAAACTAGGTTAATCTTGAGTATCTTCTGGATCGCTATCCTCCTGAAAAGGAGGTAAACTGGGGTGAAGAATTATCTCTGGGAGAGCAGCAAAGATTGGGGATGGCTAGACTTTTCTACCATAAACCAAAATTTGCCATTCTGGATGAATGTACGAGTGCTGTGACAACCGATATGGAGGAACGTTTTTGTTCAAAAGTAAGAGCGATGGGAACATCATGTATCACTATTTCTCACCGCCCTGCGTTGGTTGCATTTCATGATGTCGTCTTGTCCTTGGATGGTGAAGGAGGCTGGAGGGTTCACTATAAGAGGTACAAAGCTAAAGTAACTAACTGTTCCGCACACTCTGCAAATGCAGATATTTATTAGTTGCTGTGCAACAAAATTTCCAGGGCAGAGGCTCCCAGTCTCACTGACTCAGAGTTCAACAAGAACCAGTATAATGAGACGGATCGTCAAGGTGATGCAATGACTGTGCAGCGTGCATTTGCAAATGCAAAAAAGGTTTGGATACTCATGCTGCTCACACTTCTTCTCAGAGACGTCTTCTCTTGCTCCAACTAACTTTTCTCTTTGGCATCATCCACAGGGCACAGAATTCTCTAAGTCGGAGGCTGAATTGTATTTTTCGGAATTGATATCGGCATCTCCATCTGAAGCTGATGATTCCCCCTTGCATGTCTTTCCACATCTTAAGAGTGTTCCAAGGATACTTCCCCTGAGAATTGCTGCCATGTCTAAAGTTCTGGTGAGTGTTGTATTGCTATGCCATCAAACTTGGTCCCTCTAGTTGGTTATTTTCCAATTTCCTCTCATAGTGGTTGCGTTCTTTTTCTTTGTTTGTAAAATTGAAACAAAGGAAATTCTATGTACTTTAAAGACAACGTATCTTGTTTAATGTGATTTACATGTAACATTTACTGGTTTAGACTTAAAAAGCTTTGGGGAAAAGAAATTGTATGGTTGAAAAAGCGGGTTTGAACTGAAAAACAATCTTGCCTAGCGGTCGGTACATAGATATATATTCTGTCTTGATATAACATGTTCAAATCCCAGCAGAGACAAAACACTAGGTGATTTCTTCCCATCAGTTCTAGCCTTGGTGGACAGAGGTACTACCTGGTACCTGTTGCTGGTGGGAGGTATCCCGTGGAATTAATCGAGGCGTGCGCAAGCTGACCCGGGCACCACGCTTATTAAAAAAAAATTGTTACTATATGTACTCTTGACTGGGTCCTAAAGTCGAGATAGTTTTTTGAACAAAATTGAATCTTGAAAGTTAGGAATAGCCATTGTTTGGTTTTGTGAAAACAAGGAGCTTTTGGCAGTAACATGTAAAGCAGATCATCGTTTTGTTCTGGATGAGGATCTGTGTGGAGGGAGTTAAGATTATTGTGAGCCATCTTTTCCACTTGGTTCATATAGCTCTAGTGCTTGTTTTAGGTACCCACACTGCTAGATAAACAGGGGGCACAGTTTCTCGCGGTCGCTTTACTTGTGGTGTCCAGAACGTGGGTTTCTGATCGCATTGCCTCTCTAAATGGTACTGCTTCTCTCTTCTTTTAAATGTTATTCTTCTTCATCTGGAATGAGGGATTTTATTGTACCATTTATAACCAAAACATCTGCTTACGTAGGAACAACTGTGAAATTTGTCCTGGAGCAAGATAAGGCGGCATTCCTACGTTTGATTGTTATTAGCGTCCTTCAGAGTGCTGCATCCTCCTTTATTGCACCGTCTCTCAGGTGAATTTATATCTGGAAAGAGTGCATGTCTTTCCTTACTTTAAAACATGCTTAGCATCTGCTAAATTTAAAATAATATATACCTGGAAGATAGAGACTAAGTCTTACTTAGGTAAATTGGTTTCTCCTCCCTGACCAGAAAAATCACAATTCAGTTATTACAAAGCGCTAATGGGGCCCCCTCCCTTCGAAGCGACACACAGAGGAAAGTTATCTTGGATATGTATATATCGGTTACGTGGACAGCCAATTTTGTTCTAAAGGATTACAACATATGCTTTTTCAGCCAGTAGGATTAACTTTCAATGTTCATTTGATGAATGATTGCACAAAAAGAACATGTAGACACTAGTTATGAGGTTCAAACAGAGTATATTTTGGTCTAAACTACACTACAACAACAACAACAAACTTAGTGTATTCCTACATAGTGAGGTCTGGGGAGGGTAAGATGTACCCAGTCCATACCACTACTCCCGGGGAAGTAGCAAGGCGGTTTCCGATAGACCCCCGGCTCAAGACAAGGAATAGTAATCAAAGTCATACCAAAAAACCCGGAACAAGACAAAACATAGAGACGCCACATATAGGGAAAGAGTAACCAAAGGCTAGTGAACAATCGTAATACTACAAGCAACAAGAAATCATAATAAGAATACTACCCCCACCAAGTAATGCCCTACCCTACCTACCCAAAATGGCACTAGCCTTCCATCCTAATACGCGTCCTCCAGATCTTCCTATCTAGGGTCATGTCCTCAATAAGCCGTAACTGCTCCATGCCCCGCCTAATCACCTCTCTCCAGTACTTCTTCGGCCTACCCCTGCGCCATCTGAAACCATCCAAAGCAAATCTCTCACACCTTCGTGCCCCTCCTCATCCCGTGTCCGAACCATCTCAAACGAACCTCCCGCATCTTGTCCTCCACCGAAGCCACTCCAACCTTTTCTCGGATAGTCTCATTCCGAACTCTATCACCCCCAGTAAGCCCACATATCCAACGCAACATCCGCATTTCCGCCACCTTCAATTTATTTCTGAATGTGAGAGTTCTTAATTGGCCAACACTCTGCTCCATACAACATAGCCGGGCGGACTGCCGCCCTGTAAAATTTGCCTTTAAGCTTGGGCGGCACCTTCTTATCAGAAATCCCCCCGAGGCGAGCTTCCACTTCATCCATCCCACCCCGATACGGTGAGAGACATCCTCGTCAATCTCACCATTCCCCTGAATCATGGATCCAAGATACTTGAAACTATCCCTCTTACACACCACCTGAGACTCCAGCCTTACTACCACGTCATCCCTCTCCCTCGAGCCATCAAACTTACATTCCAAATACTCGGTCTTGCTCCTACTTAACCTGAGCCCTTTAAACTCAAAGGGTTTCTCTCTACAGTTCTAATTTATCATTCCCCCCCCCCCCACCCCCCCACCCCACCCGAGTCTCATCAATCAAAACCACATCATCATACATATCCTTGATTGCTCTGATATACGCCACCGGGACCCCACTCACCTCCAGGCATCTCCAAAGAACTTTCCTAGGGACTTTTTCGTATGCCTTCTCCAAGTCGATAAACACCATGTGCAGATCCTTCTTTCTTTCCCTGTACTGTTCCACCAGTCTCCAAACCAGGTGAATTGCCTCCGTCGTCGAGTGCCCGGGCATAAATCCAAACTGGTTCTCCGAAATAGAGACTATCCTCCTCAACCTCAACTCGACCACTCTCTCCCAAATTTTCATAGTGTGACTCAATAACTTAATACCCCGATAATTGTTGCAACACTGAATGTCACCCTTATTCTTATACAGAGGGATCATAGTGCTCCATCTCCATGCGTCTGGCATTTTCGCCGACTTGAAAATGCTGTTAAAACAAATCTGTCAACCACCTTAAACCATTCTCTCCAGCAAACTTTCAAAAATCCACAAGGATCTCATCAGGCCCCGTCGCCCCTACCCCTTCGCATCCTGCGAACATGCGAACAACCTCTCTGACCTCCTCCATCTTAAAACGTCTACAATAACTGAAATCACGATGCTCCTCTAATTGCTCCAGCTCCCCTAACACCATAACTCTATCCTCTTCCATCTTTTCTTAATGTGAACATCCTCCACAACACTATACCATCCTCCTCCTTAATGCACTTAACCTGATCGAGGTCACGACTCTTCCTCTCCCTAGCCTTAGCCAGCCTAAACAACCTCTTTTCCCCTCCTTTCTCCTATAACCCCGCATACAAGCTCTTAAACGCCGCCGTCTTAGCAGCCGTAACTGCTAGCTTAGCCCCCCTCCTCGCTAACTTGTACTCCTCCCTATTTACCCGCTTCTCTTCTTCATCTTTACTCTCAACCAACTTAGCATACGCCCCCTTCTTAGTCTCTAATTTCTTCTTAACTTTTCATTCCACCACCAATCCCCTCGATGGTGACCGGCCCTGCCCCTAGACACACCCAACACCTCAGTAGCAGTCTCCTCGATGCACCTATCTGCCCTATCCCACATACCATCTACGTCTCCCCTACCTTTCCACACCCCCATGCCCGCCAACTTCTCCCATATCTCCCGTGCATTCACCGACGTCAAGCTTCCCCACTTAATTCTCGGTCTATCCTCTGCACCCCTATTCTTCTTATCCTTCTTAATATCCAAGTCCATCGCCAAGAGCCTATGCTGGGTCGAAAGATTCTCACTCGGAAAGACCTTACAGTCCTTACACAACACCCTATCCCCTTTCCTAAGCAGCAAAAAGTCAATTTGGGTCTTGGCTATCGTGTTTCGAAAGGTGATCAGGTGATCGTCCTTCTTCGGAAAGCTCGAATTCACCACCACCAGCCCAAAGGACCTCGCAAAATCCAACAGAGCAGCTCCCTCTTTATTTCTCACCCCAAAACCAAAACCACCATGCACATCACCAAAGCCTCCCGGTAACGCCCGATGTGCCCGTTGAAATCCCCTGCTACAACGATCTTCTATGAGCTAGGCACGCCTCTCACCACCTCATACAAAACCTCCCAAAACCGCATTTTCTCCTCCCCCTCCAAGCCCACCTGCGGCGCATACACACTACATACGTTCAGGGTAAACCCCCCTAAGACCAACTTAATAGTCATCAGCTTATCACTAATTCTCTTAACCTCCGCTACCTGCCCTCTAAGCTTTTCATCTACCAAGATGCCAACTCCATTCCTACGCCTCTCGCTTCCAGAGTACCAAAGCTTGTAACCATCCACATCCCTAGCCTTAGACCCTACCCACTTGGTCTCCTGGACTTACGCAATATTAATCTTCCTCCTCTTAAGAATCTTCACCAATTCTATTGACTTACCCTGAAGGGTCCCTATATTCCAAGACCCTACTCTCAACCTATCTACTCTCGCCTCTCGCCTCCCTCTACCACCCCTCACCGCACCAGCCCTAACACTCGACCTAGACCACACACTTACCCCTACCCTCCGCTCTTTACCCCTCAGACATGACCCTATTCCACCATCAACCCCTACAGCCACCACTTAAGAAGTGAAACCAAGTCCAAACAGAGCCTCAAACCAATAGACCGAAAGACAACAAAACAGGGCAACAATAGGAAAGCATGAAAACAAAAAAGCAGTATGAAAGCAATAGGAAACAGTAGGCAGTCACAAGTATACTCATAGGAAACAAAACAGTACAAATGAAACGATAAAGATATTAACTAGTGCAAATATCTAAATATCAAAGTTTAGATGTCACTGGGGTGATCCTGCGTGCTTATGGTACCGTCAATTTTGTTGTCGGAGTTGGTTGGTGAAAACAGCGTTGTCGGAAAGCTGTCGCCGGATGTTGCCGTCGCTGGAGCGTCTACTGTGCTTTACCGGATCTGTGTTTTGGTGACCTCCGCCGGAGCCGATCCTAATCCCACCGGTGATATCCGCCACTAAAAAGCAAAGAAGGGGGAGGGAGAGAGAGGGGTAGCTCGGAAGAGCTGTGGAGAGAGAGGGAGAGAGAGAGAGAGAGAGCTCGAGGGAGGAAGGCAAAGAGGGTAACTTACCTTTGCCGGCGCCGGCGCTGGCTACTCGTTCGGAGAAGACGACCGACGACCGTTAGGTGAACGTTAACTTTAGTGGAGGAGAGAGAGAACGTTCCTGGTCTAAACTACACTCCTAGGTTCAAATGCTATAGTAACCTATGTCTACTTTTTGTTCTATAGTATGTAGGTAGAGACATATCTTTGACAATGTTATACATTTAGTGATCTTATTTAGAAAAAAAACGGTACTTTTAGAGGCAATTCGGCTGGGTTTCTTTCCAACATTATTAAACTGGAGCTTTTTCTTCTTGAGGTAATAGTTGTGGACAACTTGATACCACATTACCACCATAGCCATTGACAGAAAGTTCTGTCTGCTAATTCAGGATTCTGGAAGGTTGGATATCTGATATATATTTAGGTATGATAGGGCCCTCTAAAAGAAATTTTGTGGTTGAGTAGGTTTAAGTTTCATGAGGTTGCTGCTTTGGCTGTGCTAGGAATCCTGAAATCCCCTTACAAGAAATCTGTAGACTTCCAGAAACAATGAAAAGTAGAAACGACACTTCAACTATTATTTACTGTCACGAACAAGTAGAACGAGTTTTACAAATAGCAAATAGAGAATACTTCAACAACCAAGGTATTTCGAGGCACTTAAACCTCCTAATCTGCCAGAAAATCCCACAGAATAATCTGATACTGTTTCTTTCTTCCTAGTGCAATATATCACGAAACAATTGCCTAAACTGCTAGGTAACTGCTAGAAACTACTAGAATTACATACAT
Organism: Capsicum baccatum var. pendulum; assembly: GCA_030864225.1. Lineage (NCBI taxonomy): Eukaryota > Viridiplantae > Streptophyta > Magnoliopsida > Solanales > Solanaceae > Capsicum > Capsicum baccatum. Next base: position 171,023,037 of record CM061561.1, on the reverse strand, counting down.
AGAATAATTAATAAATAAAACAGATACATTTAAGCTTTATTTTCACCCTTCTTCCCGCGCTTATAGACCCTAGTAACAGGTGGTCTTAACAATACCCCCACCCCTATGAGTTTCACCTTGTCCTCAAGGTGAAAATGAGGAAACTGTGCATCAATGACTTCATAGGATTCCTCGGTGTTATCAGTAAGTCCTTCCATTTAATCAACACCTCTTGGGAGCCATTCAAGAGTGTGCGACATTCTACTACACCTTCAGGTTGCACTTGCATTTCAAGTTCTTCAGATAAGAAAGGAGGGAGCTGCTGAACTCGAGTAGAATCCTTTATTGCACGCTTTAACCAAGAAACATGAAATATGGGCTGCACCCGTGAATGAGGGGGTAAATCAAGGCGATAAGCAACTTTTTCAATTGCATTCAAGATAGTGTATGGCCCATAGTAAGGAGGACTTAACTTCTGATTAACCTTTTTAGCAAGTGAGCGAAGCTTGACAGGTTGCATGCGAAGATAAACCAAATCACCAGGTTGAGACACAACTGCACGACTCTTAGCATCAGCATAAACTTTCTTTTGAGCTTTGAGCATGCGTCAGATTAGCTTTGAGTTCATCTAAAATTGTGTTGCGAGCCAGAAGCTTATGGTTGACCTCTTCAACAGCAGAAATCTCATTAGTGAACCGCAACAAGGAGGGAGTATCTCGCCCATATAAATCTCTAAAAGGGGTCATCTTGGTGGAACCATGGTATGTGGTATTGAACCAAAATTCAGCCCAAGGAATCTATCTTGGACATTGTTTTGGATGTGCTCTTGCAAAACAACGTAAATAAGTCTCCAATGAGCAGTTGGCAACTTCAGTTTGACCTTTTGCGGGTGATAACCAGAGCTCAATTTGAGGCTAGTTCAGACTACTTGAATAATTCTTGCCAAAATTGGCCGACAAAAACCCGATCTCGATCAGATGGGAAAACCATGCAAACGTACAACCTCACGAACAAATAGCTCAGTGACACTCTTTGCAATATATGGATGAGATAAGAGGAGAAAATGACTATATCTAGTGAAACGGTCCACCACTACAAGTATAGTATCATGTCCTATTGCTTTTGGTAATCCACTGTTGAAATCCATAGCAATATCATTCCAAACTTGAGTAGGAATAGGTAATGACTGCAGCAAGCCAGCGTGACTAAGGGTTTCATACTTGTTCCACTTGCAAACTTCACAACTATCCACAAAGTTCTGTACATCGCTTTTGATTCCATTCTAATACAACACTTGTGAAATGCGTTTGTATGAGCGGAAAAAACCTGAGTGCCCTCCTATAGGCGAGGAGTGAAATTCCCTAAGGAGCATGAGATTGTATAACAATGAACAAGGAATCGCCAGCGAACTTTTGAAAAACAAGCAACCATTTCTTATTTTGAAGCAAATCTTGTGTTAATTGACGGAGTTGATCATCCTGTTGAATTTCTGTGGAACGATCATCGAAGGCACTGCTGTGTAGAATAGAAAAAACCATGAAATGAAATTGGCGGGACAACGCATCAGCTGCCTTATTTTCACATCCGGGGCAATATTGATTCTCAAAATCAAATCCCATCTTGGTAACCCATTTTTGCTACTCCTCTTCCATAGTTCGTATAATGAAACTAGTTTTACGAGGCCCGTGCTAAGCCCGGGCCCAAACTCAGTATAAAAAGTAACAATTTTAATTTAAAATTATTATTTGTATTATAATCAGTATAATCTAATGATATGTTAAACAAGTCGTTAAAACGTTTTCATACTTATTAAATATTTAAATCACATAATTGAATAATTTTAAATAAAATATTATTTGTAAAGAAAGAACTAAATATATCAAAAAGAACTATGTATGAGGTTGTAGTTCAAAATCATTACAAATTTTTATTTTGTATTAAAAGTTAGCTTGAATATTTTTCGAGTTAAAGTGATTGTTGATTTAAAATGAATGAAGGTTTAACTAAATAATCATCTAACAAGTGGCAAGAAAAAAACAATCATAAAAATCAAAATGAAATAATTTTAACAAAAAGAATTAGTGTGAAAATGAAAATATGTAATTAAAAAATACTATTAATTGTCATGCGTAATAATTTCATTTCACAAAAAATTTAAAATATCAAAAGAGTCCTTGAGAGGACTACCAAAATCTCAAGATCTCATCATAATGTTGACACGAAATTACATGTTATGATTTCTATTCTTTAATATAAACATTGGTCCATAAGTTTAAATTTTTCAAAAATAAAAATCTATAATTTTAACTTTTACAAAAATAGACTCATGTTTGAAGTGAAAATATTGTCTCAAAGAATAGTTAGTTATTACTATTATTAATTTATCAGATTAATGAATCTTTGTAAAATTATATATATATATTTATTTATTAAAAAATAAAAATATATAATTTATTTTTTTATTAAATATTATTAATTTTTTAATACATAAATAACTTATAATAATTAATTAGAGATGATATAGTAAAATCATGAAGCAAGTAGCTGATGAAGCAGGCCTGTTGACGGAGAGTTGCCTGGTTCTCTGGCCTTTCTCTTTTATTAGATAGTAAGATTATGCATATATTAAAATTATACAGGTATAAATGGTAAAAGTTTTCTAAATATAGTATATTTTGGTAAGTTTTTCTTTTACGAATTTATACCATAAAAAATTTCTTGAAACCTTTATAAACAAATGTGAATACTTTCAGAATGAATTAACTACAAAGATAATATAATAAAAATTTAATCCATGCTTTCTTGAGTTAGTATAATGGACAATTAATATAAAATAGTTATTTTTAATAAAACAATCAACTAATATGGAACGGAGAAAGTAAAGTATAAAAATAAACTGAGGAGTAAGGGAGTACTCCTATTTTCACTGTTTTGTTGTTCAAACAGCCATGTGGCAAGTAGAAATTCATGTGTAATGAGGTGGAGACAAACAATTAATGGATCCCAAAATTTTAGATAAGTTGTTTTGTATTCATTGGAGACACGAGGCAACATTACCCTAATGGTTGTTGATCTTTTTGCAATGAATCAAAATGGTGAATGGTGATTAACTTAACAGATAAAAACTCAGGTAATGACGCCACTGTTTTACAACAAAACTGATGGCCATTAACTCCCTCTCATATACTGATTTAGATTGAGCTTGAATAGAAAGTCCTTGACTAAGAAAAGCGATGGGATGTCCTTCTTGCATTAGGGCAACTCCAATCCCTAATCCCGAAGCATCTGTCTCAACCTCAAACACTTTGTTAAAATCTGGTAGTGCCAAAACCGGCAAAGTGACCATAGCCTCAGTAAGAGAATCAAAAGGTAGTTGAGTTTATTTAGCCCAATGAAAAGCATCTTTCTTGAGCAATTGTGTAAGTGGCCGGGCTGTTTTCCCATAATCATGAACAAACTTCCTATACTAACTAGTGAGTCCCAAGAACACCCGCAAACCTTTAATATCTTTGGGACTTGGCTAGTTAAACATGCTTGCTATTTTGGCTGGATCCGCTGAGACTCCACTTGCTCAAATAATATGTCCCAAATACTCCAGTTGTTGTCCAAACGGACTTTTTTTCCAATTGACAACCAAGTTATGGAGTTTCAAAATTTGTAGCACCTCCCGCATGTTCCAAGTGAGTAGGCAAATTTTCACTATAAACTAATATGTCATAAAAAATAAAAAACAATACAAACTTACATAAGTAACGCCGGAATATCTCATTCATCAGTGCTTGAAAAGTAGATGGAGCATTAGACAATCTAAATGGCATAACCAAAAACTCATGATGGCCTTCATGTGTACGAAAAACTGTCTTTGCTATGTCCTCCTTGCAAACCCGAATTTGATGGTATCCCGATCTTAGATCCAATTTCGAAAATATAGTGGCACCCTCAAGTTCATCCAGTAATTCATTGATTGCTGGAATTAGAAATTTATTAGTAACAATAATCTTATTAAGGGCCCGATAATCCACACAAAATCGCCAGCTACCATTTTTTTTGTGAACTAGCAACACTGGACTAGAGAAAGGACTCGTGCTTGGTTGAATGATACCGGTTACAAGAATTTCCTGGATAATTTACTCAATCTTATTTTTCTGGTAATGAGGGTAATGATATAGATGAATATTGGATGGATTAGATCTCTTGTTAAGTAAGATAGCATGATCATGACTTTTACTAGGTGGCAACCCATTTAGTTCCTCAAATAAACTTCCAAATTCTTGTAGTAATTGCTGCAAATCCAAATTCTCTTGGTCTTCCTTTGTTGTTAACTTATCCACATCAACATAATACCCTTCTCCATCTTTTTGCAAGGCTTTAAATAGAGTTCTGAGTGATGCCATTGATCTAGACAACGAGGGATCTCCTTGAACAACTTGTGTTTGCGCTCTTATTTCAAATTTCAGCGTCAATGTCTTGAAATTAGCTTGAATATCTCCCAAGGTTTCCAGTCACCACATCGACACTTCCCAAATAAAAAGGAAATAATCTTGTGTTATGCTTAGTTTATCAATCCACAGTTCTACTTCTTTGCAGCTACCCTTACTCTTTACCTACCTGCTATCCATTTCCTTCTTCCACCACAAATGACTTAGTTTTTGTTTTCTTTAACTCTAATGCTTCAGCCACTGTGCGAGAGATAAAATTAGTTGATGCTCCATTATCCGACAAAATAACCTTCTTCCTCAATATTGTTCCCCATGCCTTCAAAGACTTCTTTGTGGTAAATCATGCAATATAGTACAAAAACAATTCCATTAACTTTTGACACTCTGGCTGTTCTTGAACACTTAATTGATCCATGCCTGCATTTATTATTTCCTCTGAATGCTCTTCTATATCTCCATCTTCGTTATCCTCTGCCGCAACAATAAGCAAATTTAATTGTTTTGAATTGCACCGATGATTGGGGTCATATTTTTCATCGTACCGAAAACAATCCTTATACTCTACATCAGATAGCCTTTTGTGTGATCCTCCACGTCTTGTAGAATTTTCAGGTCCTTGCTGCATGATTTCTCCTCGCTTCTGCTCTTGAAAATGTCGTGGTACTGTTGTAACTGTTGTACGGGCAAAATGATAAGGGATTGTGGCTACACGCACATGTGGACTTGTAACACTTCCCGTTCGGCTATTGTCAGTCAGTTGAAAATGCATTAAACCCCTAAGAAGTGTCATAGACATATGTCTAGGCAAGTGGGCTTGATTGAGAGCCCAATTCTTTTCTTCAATACTCTGGCTTTGACCCATAATTTGGGTTAGAGTTCCTAACTTGCTAACCCACAATTCTGCCTTGATCTCTCCTCTCAGTCCATTTATAAAATCCCCATCAAAACCGCATCATCGGCTCTTTCAATGTGCTGAAAGTAATTCAAAATCTTCTCCGTTTTTGGCCACACTTTCAATTAGTTGCAATCCTATCAACACCTCATGTAAGTTTCCTAATTTTGATGGAGTGAATCGTTGGAGTACGGCTACTCGAAACACATCCCATGTGAAAATTGGTGTTCTTGTCTCCCACCCACCATTGGAACCAGTTTAGGGCTCTACCTTAGCAGCAACCTCCAATTTTTCATTAATGCCATTGAAATGAAAATAACGCTCTGCTCTGTTAAGCCACACATATGGGTTGTCACCAGAGAGTAAGGGTAGTACCAGTCTTTTAGGACGTGTTTCTTCATGAAATTGTGGCTGAACTTCTTGGAATTCATCGCTTCTGCGATTGTTGCTGTTTTCTGCCATCACATTTGTGTCTTTAATTGGATCTGCTTGAAACTTTGATTTTCCTTTCATATGTTAAAGAATTTCAGTGTCATGTTCATCTTTTTTCTGCGTCCAGTCTCGTAACTGCTCCATGTAATCACATACTGAACCAATCTCATCTTGTACTTTGCTCATTTTCTTCTCTAATCCTTCAATCCTCCCTTCCATTCTGGTTGAAACTATAAAGGCTTTGATACCAAAATTGTTAGGAATCCTGAAATCTCCTTGAAAGAAATTTGTAGACTTCCAGGAACAATGCAAAAGTAGAAACAACACTTCAACTATTATGTACGGTCACCAACAAGTAGAACGAATTTTACAAATAGCAAATAGAGAATACTTCAACAACCAAGGTATTTCGAGGAACCTTAACCTCCTAATCTGCCAGAAATCCTACAGAATAGTCTCATAGTATTTCTTTCTTCCTAGTACAATATATCACAAAACAACTGCCTAAATTGCTAGGTAACTGCTAGTTAACTGGTAGAAACTACTAGAATTACATACATAGAATAATTAATAAATAAAACAGATACATTTAAGCTTTATTTTCACCCTTCTTCCTACGCTTATAGACCCTGGTAACAGCGTCTAACAGGCTGCTTATTGGGTGGGCAAACTGTGTTCTATCATTTCATTTAGTGCGGTTATGGTTTATTATCTGCTAATGAATCTTTTCTTGTTAGACTGTTGTATTTCATATTGACATTTTAATTGTGTGTTCTTTGTTGACCTTTGTCCTTCCTTTCTGAGATCAATAAAAATTTCTTCCTGCCCTCATACAGGTACTTGACGCATACATTGGCACTTGGATGGAGGATTCGTTTGACCAAACACTTGTTGAAGAACTACTTAAGAAATAACGCATATTATAAGGTACCTATATATTCAACAAGATGAATATTTACTAAAAATCCTTTTCAGTTCTGTCAAGTTACAGTGATACTTGAATATCTATCACCACTCATAAGAGGATTTTTAGATGTACTGTTCAGTAAATCCCATGCTCACCCCTGAGATTGTGAAAGTTTAAACCATTTGAATATTTTGGTCGTGTTGTATTTCCAAGCACTAGCTTGATCAAACAAATAGATTAGTTTTTATGCACTCTATGTGTTTTAAATTCTGGCCTAAATTTCACTTTCAGAGGTCAAATGGGGTGTTGACCAAAGTATTTTTATTACTAGGTTTCTTAACTTTTTTATGGAAATGAAAAAGAATTATAAACTACATGAAATTTTCTACCTTATGAAAGGTCTAGATTTTCTTTATGTTTATGAATTAATCTGAAAAATGTATTTTGAAATCCAATTTGTCTGTTGAAAATTCAACATGGACAGAATCTTTTGGCCCTCTTCCGTTTGTTGTTGGAATCTAAGTTGCTTGGACTCGGATGCAGGTGTCCGATAGGGTACGGATCTAGAGGTCGGATCCTTCACGGTCTCAATTTAAAGATTCAGGGATATGTATCTAGAGATGGATACGGGTGCGGGGATTCGGCGAAAAATAATTTAAATATCTAAAAATAGAGTTATAAAATATAAACAGAAAAGGGCCTAAAATGCCCTTCAACTATGTGAAATGGTGCAAATATCCCCCGTCTACCTATTGGGTCTACAATGCCCTTCTTGTCTATCTATTGGGCATATAATGCCCTTTCCGTCTACCTATTGGGGCTATTTTTCCCTTTTATTTAGGCAAATTACATGAAAAGACATTTTTATATACTATATCAAAATTTTATGTTTTTCATTTTTATTGTCTGCTTTCACGATGCCTCCATAAAAATATATGGTATATTTATACCATAAAAATTCATGGTATGTTTATATATTATACAATTATATTTATATGGTATATTTATACATACAAATTTTTTTTGTACCATACAAATTCTATTTATACCATAAACATACATGGTACATTTTAGATATAAAACGTTTATACCATGTAATACTGGATATATATATTTATATTTAATAAATAATTTTTTAACAAGAAAAGTACTTCCGATATAATGAGATATACCATGAATATTTATCCCATAAATTATATCAAAAATATAATAATAATCTGAGTTTGACATAAATTATATTTATACAACAGACCAGACCCCACGCTGTGGGAATACACTAGGTTTGTTGTTGTTGTATACAACAAAAATACATGGTATATATGTACTTCCAACATAATGATTTTTATTTCATAAATATTTATCCATAAATAATTATGGTTAACCCATTACATTAGAATTAAAAATACACGATAATGAAATAGTACTAGATGATTAACATACATGAAAACAAAACGAAACATACACGAGCAAATAATGGAATACTTAGTTTATTTAAAAATATTTGAATTTTGAATATAAGAGAGAGATTTGAAAGCAGGGATTATCTTTTTCACTTTTAATTTGAAGATTGAAAAATACCTCTTAAATTAAGATGAATTGATAATTAGTAATATCATTAAATTAGGAAGTATAATTATCTTTTCTGATTTTTTAAAATGGCTATATATGTAAAAAAAATAAATTTATTTTTATAATATTGAAAAAATATCATTATTTATATAATTAAGTTTTAAGGATGGTCTTTCCATGTAATTTGCCTAAATAAAAGGGAAAAATAGGCCCAATAGGTAGACGGAAAGGGCATTTTAGATCCAATAGGTAGGTGAAAAGCGCATTTTAGGCCCAATAGGTAGACGGAAGGCGTTTTTGCGCCATTTTACATAGTTGAAGGACATTTTAGGCCCTTTTCCGAAATATAAATTATGATATATTATGAGGAAAACTTGAGGAGAAAATATTGTTCAAGAAGAAAATCCTGAAAGGAGATAAAAGGAAAAGCAATAACGTAGAAATTTCTATATACAAGGTATTCCATTTTTTTCAATTTTACCTTAGCTTTTGTTTGATTAGAATTTCTCAATTCTATCCGGACTTTTCAGTCGATTTTGGTCAAAGTACCCAAAATCGGTTGACCAGATCTGGTACGGATCCCACACCCACACCCATGTCTTGTCGATATGGGTTCGGCACCGAAAGTGAAGAGTCCGAGTAACTTAGGTTGGAATAGTAGGACAACTTCTTTGTTCTCAAATCCCTTGTTCGTCGACCTTGATTAAAGGATAACTAATGCTGTAGTTCCTTCACTTCTCCGTAGAAGTCTGATGTACTGTTCAAATATCTTGCAAATTTAACATTGAAGGGATGGATTGTAGGTATTTAACATGTCGGCTGTCAACTTGGATGCGGATCAGAGATTAACTCAAGATCTGGAGAAGCTAACTGCTGACTTGTCTAGTCTGGTAACTGGAATGGTGAAGCCGACCGTTGACATTCTATGGTAAGTTTCTGCTGTGGCTGTTAAGCTAGTATTCTAACTGGTTTTATAGATGTACTACTGAAATGCAGGTTCACATGGAGAATGAAACTGCTAACTGGCCGGAGGGGAGTTGCTATATTATATGCTTACATGCTATTAGGTCTGGGTTTCCTGAGATGTGTTACTCCTGACTTTGGTGACCTGGCAAGTCGAGAACAACAGCTTGAAGGAACTTTCAGGTTACCTTATGCTTTTGTTACTGCTTATCTTATTGTGTTTGGATAGGCTACTGTTACATCTGAGTATCTGTTGTCAGGTTCATGCATGAAAGGTTGCGAACACATGCTGAATCTGTTGCTTTCTTTGGAGGCGGTGCTCGTGAAAAAGAGGTAGTAATATTTTTTAGCAACACTACTTTTATCTGCAGTGAGACCTTTCAGAAATAAGATATATGGGTGCGTTTGTCTGATATCTGTAAACATGCATGTACATTGAGGTGATCGTTTTCCCATGCGGCATCCTAGAAATTTGCTGGTATAGTAAATTGCGTTCCCGTTTTATGCTTCGTATTTGGAAAACAAAGTGGGTAAATAAGCTGGACAGCTTTAAGCTGTTATCATCTCTTTGTGTCAATTGCTACAGATCACACCAAGAGCTTGATGTCCTTTAAAAAAAATTGTTGGCCCAAAAATGGGGCTTAGATGTTATGTGTAAGGATTACGTTGGTAATACTTAATTCTCTACTATTATTAGCAATTTTATAAGGAGACTGAGGAGTGGATGCCTGAACTTCAGCTATTGGGAGATGCTAGCATTTCTAATGAGGATCAGCAATGGTTGGAGAGGCGGTTTGAAGAGGAAATACTTTAGTGCATCAGATTTTGTGCCTCTGACAAGGCACATGATCAAGATGGTCTTCCTATAAGCTTTTCCAAGCTTTTTGGGATGTGTTGAAGGAAGATACTCTTAAGTCCTTGCCGTATGTCCATTATCAGCATGTTTTTGAAAGGAGCTTCAATGCCACATTTGTGGCACTCATCCCAAAGACGGCGGGGACATCAAATCTTAGGGATTTGAGACCTATAAGTCTGATAACAGGAATGTACAGGATCATATCAACGATTTTGACATAAAGATTGAAAAGAGTAGTTAATAGTTTGGTTAACAAACATCAAATGACCTTCATTAAAGGAAGATTGATGGATGCTTGCCTTATTGCTAATGAATGTGTGGATTCTTGATTTAGAGGAGAAGCTCCTGGCATCATGTGCAAACTAGATCTAGAAAAGGCATATGGTATGTAAACCAGAATTCCTGCCAAACATTCTTAGACAGATGAGATTTGAGGAAAAATGGGTGAAGTAGATCAGTTTTTGTATCAAAACTGTCAGATTTCTACTACTTGTAAATGGAGAACTGTGAGCTGTTTACATTTAGAAAGGGGGATCCTCTATCCCATTTTTGTTCATCCTAGCTATGGAGGGATTCAATAGTATGATGAGAGTTGCACTCCATAATAGATGGGTGACAGGCTTCAGATTGAGCAACAGGGAGGGGGTGAATATGGAAATTTGTCACTTACTGTATCCTGACGACACAATTATCTTTTGTGAGCCTGAGGTGACCTGATGACACAATTTTCTTTTGTGAGCCTGAGGTGACCAGATCAGGTACATCAGATTGATGTTAAGTGTTTTTGAAGCTTCCTGCGGTTTTAACTGTCAACGAGAAAGAGCAGCTTATTCCCCATAAAGGAAGTTCCACATATTCAGATTTTGGCCAACATCTTGGGATGTAAGGTGGAGACATGCCAACTGTTTCCCTTGGAATGCCTTTAGGACATAAGCATAAGTTAATGGGAATGAGATGGTATCATAGAGAATACAGAAGAAACTAGCAAAAGGGAAAGCACAATCTCTCTCTTTAGGGGGCAACCTTCCTAATCAAATCTATCCTTGATTCATCCTACTTTTGTGATGTCTCGGTTTCATATCCCTTCGGTGATCACGGGGCCAAACGCTGAAGGAAGACTCATGTCTTAGAGTGGGCAATGGTTCCAAGATTTCATTTTGGAGTGATTTCAGGATAAATATGACTTACTAGAAGAATGTTTCCCTGACCTATTTCCCATTTGCTCTATCCAGAATGCTACAATTGATGAGCATTGGGTATCTCAAGGATGGAATCTCCTATTTAGGAGACATTTGAATTATTGGGAGGTGGAGAGATTGGTGCAACTTTCGAAGAATTGGTGCAACTTTCGAGAATATTGGGTTGTTCACTGGAATAACCAATGAGGGAAATTAGGATTTGGGGGAAAATGGATCAGATGGATCATCATCTTCTGTGCCTCTTTTGTGAAGTTCTCTGTTCTAATTGGTAGTGCTCCTGAAGGTTTCTTTGAAGCTCAGAGAGGAATCAGACAAGGGGACCCTCTTTCTCTTTTCCTCTTCATTCCAGCCACGGAGGATCATCATGATCAAGACAACCAAAATAAAAGGGTGGATTATACAAAGCTTTAAGGTGTCCAGAAATAATGAGAGGAGTCTTGGAGGTGACACATCTCCAATATGCAGATGATACATTAATCTTCTATGATGCAGATAAAGAGCAACTAAAATGTCTTAGGGATATTTTGGTGCTATTTGAAGGTATTTCAGGTGTTCACATCAATTGGGGAAACACTAATCTTCTGTGATGCAGATGATGAACAACTAAAATCTCTTAGGGTCATTTTGGTGCTATTTGAAGGTGTTTTAGGTCTTCACGTCAATTTGGGAAAAAGCCACCTATATACTATAAATCTTGTTCCCAATTTGGGGCGGCTACTGACATCTGTTCTAGGAGATGACGTGGGAGCTCTAATTTCTGTCTACCTGGGAATGCCACTAGGAGAAAAATCAATCAAAGTCCTAAGAAATATAGAATTTGTTTTGGAAAAATGTGAGAAGTTGGCTAGATGAAAAGCACAGTATTTATCTAGTAGGAAGCGGTGGGTGGGGTGGGGTGGGGTGGGCGTAGGCTTACCCTAATCAATCTAGTCCTGGATGCTATTCCTACTAACATGTTGACTTTATCCCGACATGAGTTGTACAAAGACAGGACAAACTCAGAAGGGATTTCTTTTGTTGAGGCAACATGGGAAGTAAGGGTTATCTGTTGTGGATGCGTTTGTGTGCGAGACATATGCCTGCAGGAAGGACAGTTAAATTAAGAGATTAATTTTATTACTTATAGCTTTATTTATTATTCTAAAATAGGATTAATGCTAGCTATCGTTATTAGTCTAGAATAGGATTTTGTGTTTCCTGGGTTCATAAGGATTAGGCTTCCTATTTGCTGTAATAAAGACTCCTATTTAAGGAGACATTTGTGGAATAAAACGTATGCAGAATTTCAACCAGAATCAAGAGATCAGAGTTCTCTCCCACCAAACTCTAAGGTTTCAACCTCCTTTTTAACAAGCTGAATTTATATATCGAATATCATTATACAAAATAGGTCATTCTAGAAATTCTAAAAAAAGCAAGTGGAAGTCAAAGGCAATTGATTTAGATTTTCCTGTTAATCGTCCTGTGTCTCGATCCTTTGCAAGAAATTGTAACAATTTGGTACCAGAGACTTTCACAATGGACGATTTCAAAATATTTCTCTTTAGCTCATAATGGTAAGGATTCGTATAAGATTTCTTGCTTTAGTTATGTTCTTTACTGTCTTTTTGTTTATCTAGTTATCTCTAGCACACTACTGATATATGTTATGCATGGCAGATGGTTGAAGCAAGGTTTAAAGAACTTCTTCATCACTCTTCTTTGCTTCTTAAGAAGAAATGGTTATTTGGCATAATAGATGAGTTCATCACGAAGCAGCTTCCTCATAATGTTACTTGGGGATTGAGCCTGATGTATGCTATGGAGCACAAGGGCGATCGGGCTTTGACTTCAACTCAAGGTGATGCCCAACCAACTATGAATTTGTGTATTTTATTTTTCATGCTGTTATTATTTTTGTAAAAAATTAGTAATTCTTTTCTACCATCTCTTAGGTGAACTTGCTCATGCACTGCGATTTCTAGCATCTGTTGTGTCTCAAAGCTTTTTAGCTTTTGGTGACATTCTTGAGCTCCACAAGAAATTTGTTGAGCTCTCTGGTGGTATCAATAGAATTTTTGAGCTGGAAGAGTTTCTAGATGCTGCTCAATATGGTGGGTGTGATTTATCTTTTGGTTCTCTTGTTTCTGTCACTTTCAAATATCAAATGCTCTTCTCTTGTTATATATAAAAACAACAAACCCAGTGTATTCCCACAAAGTGGGGTCTGGGGAGGGTAAAATGTACGTAGTTCATACCGCTACCTCCGAAGAAGTACAGAAGCTGTTTTCGATAGACCCCCAGCTCAAGATAAAGAATAGTAAACAAGATTGTATTGGAACAATTAAACAGGATGGATGGCATAACAGAGATAAGAAATAAGAAATAACAAAAATAGAAATAGGGGAAATAAGAAATAAGATAAATAAGGGCAATAAGAAATAAGAAATAGGAAATAAGAAATAAGACACCCACATAGTAGTATACATACACTCACAGACCAAAGACAATCACCACACCCAAACTCCCCAACTAGCTACTCCTACCTATGGACACAGTCCTAGGATTACTAACCCGGTTACACAAGAGCTCTCCTAACTACTTGCTACGACTCACCCACACACCTAGCCTTCTACCCTTATCCGCGACCTCCACATCTTCCTATCTAGGGTCATGTTCTCAGTAAGCTGTAACTGCTCCATGTCATGCCTAATCACCTCCCTCCAGTATTTCTTTAGCCTACTCTACCCCTCCTAAAACCATCCAAAGCTAACCTCTCACACCTGTAAAGAATGGATCTTGGGCCTAACTCAACCTCAAAAGCTAGCTCATGAGGGGAGGATTGCCCAAATCCATATAAGGAAACCAATTACCTATCCCTTTTCCGATATGGATACTTAACACTCTCCCGCACGCCCAGGCCTTGTTAACTGGAGTGTGGACAATATAATATGGGGGCCCAACATCGGTGAACAAAGATTTGGGATGGGCCTTGCTCTGATACCATGTAAAGAATGGATCTTGGAACTAATTCAACCTCAAAAGCTAGCTCATGGGGGAGGATTTGCCAAGTCCATATAAGGAAACCAATTACCCATCCCTTTTCCAATGTGGATACTTAACAACACCTACGAACTGGGGCATCCGTTCCCCTCCTCCCATCACATGCCCAAACCATCTCAGCCTCCCTTCCCGCACTTGTCCTCCACCGAAGCCACTCTCACCTTCTCCCGGATAATCTCATTCCTAACTCTATCCCCTCTAGTAAGTCCACACATTTAACACAACATTCTCATTTCCGCCACCTTCAATGAAATTTGTGCAGCACTTAAGCTCCAAGCTTTATGCTGTAAACCTTTTGAGTTGATAGACTGGTTTGTCCATTGCAATAGTATTGTAGATGTCACGCTGTGTGTGAAGGAGAGGCGAGCATGGAATTGGTAAAGAAATTGAAGATAGATAAATGTAATGTGAAGTTGTTTCTTTTGTTAAAAGCTTATTAGATGGTCAATGCTAGTGGATATGCGGAAATCACTTAGTTTTGGCTGATGAATTCTTGGGATGAAAATGTGCTCTAAAGATGCTACAACTAGGTTATTCTAATGAATGACCGGCCAATTTTTCCTGGTGCTCTTGACAATGTGGTGTACATAGTTGGCTGGACTACATAACTTGGATTCTGTGTGAATCATCTCTTATAGTAACAAGAGCTCTTTCTAGCCGCACCAGGAATATATAGTTTATCTCCAGTAAATCATAACCGTTACCAGTCATGATTATTTGTTTGAACATTTTATCATCTTTCTTTTCTTTTTCTTTTGACAACTTCATGTTTCCCAGTTCTTCTATGATCTCTCTATCAACACCATCTAATCTATGATCTCTCTATCAACACCATCTTATTATCTTTTCTTCTTGATTCTTGAGTATAAAATGTATAACATTGTTGAGGATAATCACTAGCATTGCCAAACAAATTAGAGGGAACAAGTGTGCATATGTAATTATTTCATGTCGCACCCAAAGGAACAGGGCTCAAATTCTAGGGTCAATTTCAATTTTGAATGGTTAGAACTCCATATTTTACCAGAAATTGTTGGGAATTTCTGCTTATGTATATGGGAAATTTGGTACAAAGTAGGCTGACATTGAGCTATAATATTGGCAACAACCCTCTCTACCTTCACAAGGTATGTGCAAGGTCTGCATATACATCACCCAGACCCCACTTGTGGGATTGCACTGGGTATGTTGTTAATTTGTTATGTTGGAATAGCGAAATCAAATAGCTGAAGCTAAACTTTGTTTCCGACGAAATTCCTGATATCCACCAGTGGTGAAAACTGCCCAAAAACCATTAAGTTCTAACATATCTTAACATAGTGATCTTTCTTTATCAAATTGCTTTTGGATGGATTCTTCTGATACTAGTCTGCAGGTGTTAGTATCATTATATGGACCTGATGCTTCTTGTATACATTGCAGAAGTACCTGAAGGTGTTATTTCATCCCCATCCGCTGAGGATGTAATTTCTTTCTCTAAAGTGGACATCATTACACCAGGACAAAACACCTTGGCTAGGAAGCTAACATGTGATATAGTGAAGGGGAAAAATCTTCTTTTAACTGGTTAGTTGCCAGATGATCTCTACTTATGCTTTAATATATAGTGATATTTATTTGCTAATTACTTCTTCCTGAAGGCCCTAATGGAAGTGGAAAGAGTTCAATCTTCAGAGTCCTTCGTGGTCTATGGCCAGTTGTGAGTGGAAAACTAGTTAAACCATGCCAGCCGCTTAATTCAGCATTAGGCAGTGGCATCTTCTATGTACCCCAACGACCATATACGTGCTTAGGAACTCTACGGGATCAAATCATATATCCTCTCTCACATGAAGTAGCTGAGAAAAGGGTATTGGCTTCTTTGCGAGAAGGTAATTTTATGGCTATAGTATATTTGTCAGTTTCTATAATGAGCTGGCTTGCTTGCATTCTGTTATAATTTGTACTTGAGATGTAGTAGCTAAAAATCATATGGCATTCTCGGGAAATGAAGCTTTCTAAGGGGCACCGGTTGTGTGTTATATTTGGAGAGAAAAGACATGATTTTCCCCTGAACTTGTACGCTCAACTTACTTTAGCACTTAAACTATTTAACATCTTTAAAGTGTATTATTCACCCCTCAAAACTGAATACCACTCTCACAACGGAGAGTGTGTTACACTCGCCTACACATCGCCGCCACGTCAATTCCACTTCGGAGCCACGTCATTGCCACGTAAGAAATTAAATTTTTCTAAAAAAAAAATTAATCCCCCACACATTTTTTTATATTTTTTTATTTTTAAAATAAAAAATATGTATGTACTATTTTATTTATATAAATATATATATATATATATATATATATATATATATTAAATAAAAAAGGCACCCCCATCCCCATTTTCTTTCTTCTTCACACCCCCCAACCCCACCCGCCCACCCTTCCTTCTCTACGTTTTCTCCTCTTCCAGCCCTCACCCCCACCCCTTACCCTGCAAATGCAGCCCCCCCCCCTCCTCCTCTTCCAGCACCCCACCCCCACCCCCTATGTTTTCCAATTGAATCCCAATCTTTTTTTAAAAATAAAAAAAAAAAGCAAAGTCAAAAAAGAAAAACTCCATTATTTTGAAGAAGACAGGTGGCTCTTCTTCTTCCATAGTCTTGATACAGAGCAAACATAGTGGATAAATTGCAAACATAACTTTGATTGTGAGAGCTGAAGATTTGGTTTTGAAACCTAAGTTGCTCGGACTCTTAAAAAATGTCTACGGGTGCGTGTCGGATTCTCCAAAATCTCCAAAAATAGTGTATTTCTGAAGGATCCGACACAGGTGCGGCAACAGTTTTGGAGAGTCCGAGCAACTTAGTTTGAAACAACATAATCGCTATGATGATCTCAGACCAATCACATAGTTTGTTAATTATGGTTTCCAAAATCAGAAAAAAGCAAAGCCAAAAAAAAAAAAACTCCATTTTTTTCAAAGCTTTCAGCTGAAGGGTGATTTTTTTTCTTTTTTTGGTATAAGAATGTTGAATTATTACATCTTAATCATTAATCGTGTCCGATTAATTACCATCTTGAAAGTGTTGATGGAGAATGTGTGTGAGATTATTAATGGGAAAATTAATGGTTGAAGAAAATGAGTGAGGTTGTTAATGGGGGAATTAATGGTTGAAGAAAATGGGTGAGGTTATTAATGGAGAAATTAATGGTTGAAGAAAATGGATGAGATTATTAATGGAGGAATCGATGATTTAAAGAAAATGGGTATTGTTGTTCTTGATCAATTGGAGAAGAAAAGAGTGGGGGTGGGGGTGGGGGGGTTGCCATGAGGGGGGTGGGGGCATTGAAGAAGAAGGATGCCTTTTTTTTAATGTATATTAAAATAAAAAGTGTGACTATATCAGTTTTTAAATAAAAAAAACGCGCTTTTTTTTTCCTTTTTTTTTTTTTAAAATTCCACGTCAACATTAGGGGTGTATATAGTCACTTTAAAGATGTTAAGGGGGTAAATAAACGAAAGTTTAGTGTAAGTGCTAGAGTAAGTTGAGCGGACAAGTTTAGGAGGAAAAAGATGTCTTTTCTCATATTTGGATTAATGAAGGGTGATAACAGTAATTTAATTGAAATGGAGTTTTTCTTTGAACTGCTGATATTAGCTATTTTATATTTTAAAAATGAAAAGCCAACTGCCGAGGGCTATTCCAGGCTTCTGAATACAAATTTATAGTAAGCTTACCGAAGGGATATAAAGTTGTTTCTTTAAAGAGGAAAATCTGAAGATACAGATTTCATACCTAGCTTTCCTTTAGCAGTTGGAGAAACTATGCTTGGCAAGTGTTGCTTACCGGTTACATTATCATGTATAAAAAACCTTCAGAAATGGAGATTGTTCTGAACCATCCAAGCTTCTTGTTCATTTTTGTGTATGTGTTCCTCTTCATGACATTGTTTGAAAAATCTGCCTGCGAAGAACATGTGGTGAGCTACATGTTACCTTATCAAAAGAAAGAACATGTGGTGTGCTACGAAAGAAGTAAGCAACTCTTAAGAAAAGAGAGTAACGTCTAATTGAAAATTAAACTAATTATTGATCATCAGACCTTCGTGCCAAATATATAATACTCATATGACGAACAAATCTTATATCGTTAAAAAAAAAATCTTATGTCGTTACACCCTATGTAGCACGAGCACAAGACACCATTATTTCTATAGAGTCAATCTGAGACATGATAACTTTGAGATTTATGGGAATGGCACCATAAATTCAATCTTATATGTAGTCAAATTTGCAGATCATTATAAAACAATATTTCATCAATTTTAGCCTACATTACCTTTTCATTTTTTGCTCGGTTAGTCATAAGCTGCATAATCATTAGAGAAATTTCCAAAGCTAAATATAACATGACATAAGATGGTCAATGTAAACATGCTAAACCATGCATAAGGTGGATCCTTTGCCTTCTGCTTTTTTGGGTTTCGATTAAGTGGTAGTATGATCCTCTTTACTAGGTCATGCATTTTGATACTGGGACTTAATGTTATTCTTAAACTCCAAATCCATTGAATTGGGCTGCAAAGTTTGTTATATCTGTCATTCTGTTGTCTTTTTAAGAGTTCCAAGTCCGAAGGCACAAGTCCAGAAACAAAAAGTTCAAAACAGAATTACCAGAATATCAAATAATGGCATTCAACTCATGTTTAACAGAGTCAGAAATCATAACTACATTGATGTAAGCTTCTGGTATCAGGTCATGTATCTGGCGTCTCTGCTTTATAGATAATGCAAATAATAAAGAGTTGAGCAGCAGAACGGTGAGTGAGACAAAAAACACAAATTTCTGTAAACATATTCAAGTTCCAGTAAGAGTTTCAATATTTGGTAAATCTTTTATGATGTCTGTTTTATGGCTTTTGCTGGTGTTCCAGTAGTCATTAATTTGGCAGTTATGCTTTCTGATGCCAAATAATTGTCTTCTCAGTAACTTATCTTTTGAATATCAGGTCTAAGACCTCTAGGGTCTTCTAACATTTTGGATTCTCATCTGCAATCAATTCTCGAGAATGTTAAATTAGTCTACCTTTTAGAAAGAGAAGGTGGCTGGGATGCCAACCAGAACTGGGAGGATATCCTATCTCTTGGAGAACAACAACGATTAGGAATGGTGAGCTCAAAAAGTGCTGATTGCTTCTTGATCCACAACTTTGTTCATAAATGTAATATTCATATTTTGGTTCTTTGCTGCTAACTGTTTTGGCATTCCTACAAGGCACGTTTATTTTTTCACAAGCCACGGTTTGGAATTCTTGACGAATGTACAAAGTAAGTATATGAGCTCATATCTCAGTCTCTTCCAATTTTACGGAATCTTTTCTATGGCCTCATATACCCGGCCCTTTTATTTGCTCTTCTATTTGCAGTGCCACTAGTGTTGATGTTGAAGAGCACCTTTATAGGCTTGCTAAGGATGCTGGCATTACTGTTGTTACATCCTCACAGGTTTGCAATCATGTCTCATATTGTCATCTGTATTTCTTTTGGCCATCAACCCTGATCTTATCCAGCCTTTTTCTTGCTATATTTTTCCTCAGCGCCCTGCTTTAATACCTTTCCATTCTCTGGAATTACGGTTGATTGATGGCGAAGGCAAGTGGCAGCTCCGTTCAATTAAGATTGATGAGGAGGAAGGCGAATCAAATGAATATACACAACAATTGTGACTATGATAATGTATTCCAATGTTGTGAAAACGTTCATGGATGGGCATAGAGGCAAATAATTAATGAATTATGAATGTAATACATTGCAGTTAGATTGAAGCTAGGAAACTATACAGTTTAGGGTATACGAAAATAGCTAAGTTCTTGTAATATTTCAATCAAATAGGTAAACGTGTTTGTGTATAGCGCCCTTGTCCCATCGTTGTAAAAGGTTTAGGCATAATCTTTCTAGTCAGCTCCCCATGAAAAAATGGCAGGAGAACTGAGGCTGACATATTTACTGATATTATCTTCTATATTTTACATTATATATGATGATAATTTTTTCTGTTGTGGCCAGTGCCCATGCTAGTGCATAGAACAAGAAGATCTTCTTCTTCGTAGGTGGCATCTGTGTTCCGCTTTAGGAAGTTCATTGACGTATTTTTCGCTTTCCTTTCTCAGTTTGATTATTTGAATTTACTGGGATAATAATGCTGTTTTGTTCCAAGTGTCCGATGTCAAGTTGGCCATCCAAAATAGCTTTAGAATGTTTAACCTCAGTTATCAGTTAGGATAATAAATGGTTTGTGTGGTATTTCCATCCTCATCGCTTATCAGATGAAGAGACTCTGCAATCATCGTTTGGGCAAACAACATCCCTATAGAAAATAATTACTGAAAATTTTGCATTTGGGTTTCTCGAGATATGTAATTAGTCCCTGATATATTCAATGAAAATATATATTTTTTCTTTGTAAAGATAAATAAGCAGCTAAATATATTTTTTCCGATTTTGAATTTGTTGAGATACATAATACATCCAATGAAATACATTTTTTCCTTTGTAAAAATACATAATTAACTCTCGTTATATTTTTTGATTTATGGATCTATTGAGATACATAATTAGCTCTTGAAGCTCTTGATATATTCAAAAAGATACATAATTAATTGAATTTTTGTAATTAATTCGTATGGATGAAGGTTTATATAAATATGAGTTAAGGTGTCTGTTTATGTTTTTTTTTCTAATCGTTTTGGCCCATGGTTCAGCTGGTACTCATTCTACTACCATCAAATCCAAAAACTTGGGAGCATAGGGGAAATTGCAGGTCGATGCCAGTCAACCATTTACTTCACAATATATATATATATATATATATATATATATATATATATATATATATATATATATATATATATATATATATATATATATATATATATATATATATATATATATATATATATATATATATATATACACACACGTCGTGTATGTGTAGTGTTTGCTTTATATCAACATATAATATACGTACGCTATGCGTATAATATACATGTATACACAACATGTGTACTGATAATATATGTATTTTGTATACTTAGGTTATACCGATAAACTCGATGGCCGAAGGATACATTTATGTATATAAATATAAGTTTTCCTATCAAATACTCAGCGGCGGAGGCAGGATTTCCATAAAAGGGGTTTCAGGAAATGGCAGAGGCAGGATTTCCATAAAGGGAGTTCAAGCAAAACAAGTAAGCACACTAAATCGCTAATAGTATCCACAACTAAGCGGGTTGGGTCAGATATTTGAACCAAGGTCCCAAGGTCTTGAGGAGCTCTTAAGTTATTTGGACCATCAACTACCTGTTAACAATGGCGCAAATCAAGAATTTCACTAAGGGCATTCAAGATTTTGAAATATATATAGAAAATAATTTTTGACCTATATATATGCAGGAATTTACTCTCTAATATGCTCCTTCAACAGTTCAACAATGAAAGGCTCAATGGCTAATTACTCTGCGCTTTGTAGCAAGTTAGAGTATTGACAAATCAAATTTTACATTCCTCAGTCCTAAATGCCATGAAGTCCCAACTAAGAAAGCATCAGCAATGTGTGCATAACAGGTCAACATGAGATTCGCTTGATGAGATTACACCAATCTGATAGTGCTTTCTTCACCAGGTGGTTTGCGCACACCACCAAAGTGGATATTCAATTTTACAATCAAAAGATATATCATTACCACCCATTTCTTTCAGCCTAGCATAGCTCAGTGTCTTCTCCGCGGATCCAGGAGGAATATCTCCCTTGAGAATGTCAGTCTGTCAATTCTGTTAAACTTCTGGACTCTGGTTATGTATTTTCTTTGTTGTCTTGACAACAGGTTCATCACCATACAAGATACTGATTTGCCCACCAGTAGGATTAGAAATCCTAGCAGATGTGCGTAGAGTTCGTGGAGTCGGTTCACCCATGTCTTTGCTTTCTTTCGACTCCAAGGAGCGCACAATCGCCAGGATCTAGGAGGAACTTCTTCAGGAGGGCCAAAGATATCATTTCCACTAAGATCCTTGGTCTTTGTATCTGATAGTTGCTTCTTCTTCTTGACTTTGCTATCTGACTCACTTCCTAAATTTCCATTCAACTCACGTTGCTTTGCTACTTCCTGTGATGATACCTCCCCGTCCCCAACCTATATATATGCAGTATTATTTTCTATGTACATATACATCATGTAAGTTTTTTTTTTCAATGAAGAATGTTCAACTGACCATCATTAAGTCTATGTATCTATGTAATTTTACCCGTATATTCTTGAAATAACTAGATTTTCTGAAATAGTATAAGTGTTGAATCACTAAACAGAGGATGATATCTGTCGAATTTAACTTCTCAATGCAGGGATCAACTACCAAGTTTTGTAGGAATACTAGTATTAAAACCCATAGACTCAACTTCAAGATATCAAGAAATAGACTAGCAGAAGAAAATAAAGTATCTAAACATTTATCAAGAGAATCTGAATTCTGGAGTCCTAAAATGAAAGAAGAAAGCAAAGCCATTCAGGGAAAAGGAAGCGTCAGACCGACAGTCCTTATTTCTCAAAAATACAATATAAAAAACATATACATTCGCTCAATACTATGGTGTACATGGATCATTTATTTCGTACGAGTATTTCATCTTATTTTTTAATAATGAACTATAGTTCTTCAGCACTAAAAAATACAAAATAAAAAACATATACATTCGCTCAATACTATGGTGTACATGGATCATTTATTTCGTTCGAGTATTTCGTCTTATTTTTTAATAATGAACTATAGTTCTTCAGCAGCTGCAGCAAAAAGAAGAAACAGATTTTGCATACTTATCGGCTTCCATGGTTTGCATCATCGGTGAGATACCACTACTACAAGAAAAAATATGCCTAGTCCCAAATGAATTGGGTTCAGCTAGGAGACCACTACAAAAACAATAAATATCCGTAGTTTCAAACAAGTTGAGGTCGGTGAGATACCACTATAGGTCTACAACAACAACAAATATGCCTAATCTCAAATAAGTCAGGATCGATTGAGAGACCACTACAAAAACAACAAAAAATGTCCAGTCCCAAACAAGTTGGGATCGGCTGAGATACCCCTATTTAAAAAGGAAAAGAACAATACTTGTCATCCAGCTTCAGTGCTATTAAGATCTGAATCAAAAGAAGCAGCAAGAACCCAAATTTGAGACAAAGTAAACTCATTTTCTTATTGCTGGACTTGATAGAAAAATTCTAGGGTATACTTCAAGTGTTTATAAGTGGAGGCAATCAGAATATTCTTACAAAACAAAACGCGCGAAGAAGCTAATCAAAACATAGTTTTAATATTGAAAATGTAACTACATAAATTATTACAGTTGTACTCTACAAGGTTTCATATCTTGAAATGTCTTAATAATAGCATCATTAGAAATATTATCAAATACATCTTTTTCCAAATAAGGGACCAAGCAACCACTAAAAAACTATCACTCATTTGACTCTGCAAGTCATTCTTGATAAACTTCATTATCGAAAAAGCTCTTTCAACGGATGTTGTAGCAACTAGTAGAAATAAAACAAGTTTCACTAAGAGGAATATCAAAAGATAATTTGAATGTTTCATTGTCTGAACTAATCTTTTGGAAAGATCACAAAGCCCATTCAAATCGGAGAATCTTTCATAAACATCACGAACATCAACAAGGTAACTTACAAGTTGATTCTCAAGAATACCCATATTAAATTCATCAAAATCGTCTAGATATAATTCAGTTATTCTCATTATTTTTTTAATGTCAAAACTTGAAAATAAGTTAACTGAATTTGAAGAAGCAATTCCATGAAGCAAATCAGTTGTCACCTCACCAAAACGATCATTGAGTTTTTGAAGTTGCCAATCAATAATATTGCAAAACACTTCAATGCGGTAATGATGTAAAACTATATAGTCGGCAAGTCTTCGGCGGGATCTTAAAGAGCTAACATATAGATCCTCAAAGTTAGGTATCAAAATATCATGTTTGTCACAAAATAGAGATACATTATCAATAAGAGAATTTCATTCATCATCCCTTAAAACTTGCAAACTTCCCTTTGCTACTTCAACAAGTAGCATGGCATTTGTAACATCTTGCTCCTTTTTTTGTAAATATTTGTTAAGCTCATTTGTGAAAGCCAAAGCATCTCCCATCAAATGTAATATGAACGCAACTTCAAATGTTCGACTAGCTTCATGATGTCCCATTGCCTTGGCTCTTTCATTCATATTACGTGCATCAAGAACAAGTGATTCAAGAATATCAAGAATAGTACCAAACATAAAAATAAAATTGCTAAAGAAAAGAATAATGAGACCCTCAACGAGTATCACAAGCTCTTGAAAGACCAAGTTATTGATTCAAACCCCTACCAATAGTAATTTCACCCATATCTAATGCCTCTTGAATTTTTTCTTTTTGAGAATCTCAAAATTCATCCATACGTTTAAAAAAAGATCCCAACAAATTTAAAATATTTGAGACCAACACAACAAGTTTTTCCACTTTAATACACTTTTTAAAGACTCCAAGAGTTAGTAAAAGTTGATGAGCAAAACAATGGATAAAATAAGCCGATCTACTTTCTTGCCTAATTAATATTTTAAGATCATTGATCTCACCTTGCATATTACTTGCCCCATCATAACATTGTCCACGCATATATAATAGACCCAAGGAATGTTGAGCAAGTAAATTGTCAATTGCTCTTTTTAGAGATAAAGTACTAGTATCTTGAAAACGAACAATATCAATAAGTCGCTCCATCACAAATCCCATCCTATCAGCATATCGCAAGACAATAGTCATTTGCTCATTACGTGACACATCAACAGATTCATCAACTAGTAAAGAAAAGTATTCACCATTTAATTCCTCAAGAATAGTTTTAACGGTTTCTATTTTACATACACCCATAATATCTTTCTGAATCGTTCGAGAAGTCATTTGATCATTTCGAGGAGCATGTTCTAGGACATAAGAATGAATTTGATCACACTTTTTTGCATACCATAAGAGTATTTGAAGAAAGTTTTCCCTACTAAGTGATGATTTAGATTCATTATGACCTCGAAATGCAAAACCCTGAGTTATTAGAAGTCTAGCTACATCAACCAAAGCATTTACGCGGATTCAATATCCATGCTTAAGTTGATTAAACTTTCTATCAAATGCATATTGAATAGACTATTTTTGTCGCAATAAATCTTGACATTTCTTCTTTGATTGATTGTGTATGCTATTCGGTAGACCAATATGCTTCTCAAGACTCTTCTTTTTATGCCAACTTCTAAACCCTATAGTTAAAATACTTCACTTCCACCTTAATGAATGTTATTATCTTTAAAAAGATAACAATACAAACAATAGACCACATCTTTACTAACGTTATACTCTAACCAATCATGATGCACATCATCGAACCATTCATGATTAAAACAACACATTAATCCAGAAATATCCTTTTGAGGATACTCATGAAGCTGGAGACGAGGTTGGCAAGGACCATTAAATAGATATTCTCTTCTAATAAGATCATGATGCTTGGGAGGATACTTTAATATTAGAATTGTTTCGTCCGGATCAAATTTTAAGGAACTCAAATCAAATTTTTGAGCATTTTCTTGAGAAGACAATGCTACTTTTAAATAGTTGGCATTTGCTTTTTGGTTAGATTGAATATCATTACGAGAAACTAAATTTGATTTTGGTACTACAGTAAAAAAATTTCTTCACTGAACGTTGAAACTGTCGTAAAGTAAGGATTTAGTTAGAACTTATAAATCAACACAGAAAGTAAACAACACTATTTATACCAAATCAAATCAACCAAAAACAAGAAGCTTTTACATAAATAATAATAAAAAATCAAGTAGCAAATCAAATCATTCAAAAAGATTAATCATCTTTTACATCAGCCAAAAAAAAGAAGAAGTTTCTACACAAACAAAAATAAAAAATCAAGTAGCAAATTTATAGAAGTAGGATGCAAAAAAATTAAAATCAAGAAAGATGGAAATTAAAAACTTACCGAAGAAGTCATAACAGTCAACAGAGAGTGAAATTGGGGAAGACCGACGAGAATTGGAGATTTGAAGATCGGAAGTTGGAACTCATCTTAGGTTATTTGTCGAGTTCGGACCTTCACTTAGTTTCACCCAAGCTTCATCCTGGTCATGGATAGATCACCCAGATTCGGGTCCATAAGCAGTGACAATTGCCCTATGAAGACTCGCTTTCGCTACGGCTCCGGTGGGTTCCCTTAACCAAGTCACTGCCTATGAGTCGCCGGCTCATTCTTCAATAGGCACGCGGTCAGAGCCCTGGATCCTCCCACTGCTTGGGAGCTTACAGTTTCATGTTCTATTTCACTCCCCAATGGGGGTTCTTTTCACCCTTCCCTCACGGTACTACTTCGCTATCAGTCACCCAAGAGTATTTAACCTTGCAAGGTGGTCCTTGCTGATTCACACGGAATTTCACGTGCCCCATGCTACTCGGGTCAGAGCGTAAGCTAGTGATGCTTTGGCTACTGGACTTTCTCCATCTAGGGTGCAGCATTCAGGTTGCTTCGCCTAGCAGCACGACGCTTGTATTGCTCTCCCACAACCCCGTTTTCACGGTTTAGGCTGCTCCCATTTCGCTCGCCGCTACTACGGGCCGAGAATTGCATAGAGTAGGAGAGAAATTGTGTCAGAGAGAGAGGTGGATATGATTTTTTAATATTTTACTTTGAATTTAGGAATTTCAATAAAAATTCATTATGTCCCCGTTTTTCAAAAAACAGAATGAAGTCGTTTAGATTAAAAATAAAAATTTTAAACTTAATTTTGTTCCAGATTAATTCCTGAAGTAAAATTAAAAAAAAAAGACAGCCTTTAAGCGAATTCGAACCCGCAACCAACGACTGTGAGGGCTCCGCATTAATGTGAACCCCCTTTGCCACTGAACCAAGTCTTCTACTTGTGTCAAGGGGGTTCAATGTTATGTATATACATAGAAAAAAAAAATTATCGTTACATATTTAGTGTAATTTTTCAACAAAAAAAATTCGAATGAATCCTTGGAAGCAATGTAGATCCGCCCCTGCAAATACTCATGATTTCATTCTACCGGCTGAGTGTCTTTCTGTCATATAATTAATCTCGTGCAGGGCTAAATTCTCACAAGGGAAAAGTTGTTTAAAAGAGAGCAATGTTGGGTTTGTTTTCTTTTGCGAGAGAGAAATGGGTCGTTTATGCAATACCAAAAATTCAAGGTAAAAATCCTTAAAGGATCAAAACAGTTGGTTTTATTGCAAATTTCATAAGGTTAAAATCCATATTGCGTATAAAGGTGATATGTAGATATATATTAAATTTTTAACATTCGTGGAAGAAATTCCTAATTTCATCTCTATTTATAAGCTTTCAGAATCACTTGTTTGAACAGTGAGCATCTGACCCGTATAAAGCTTAGCTTAACGGTTCGTAGTTCGAATTTTAGAATTCCATAACATGTTAGTAGCCTCGCTGCTCTGTTGCATTCTACAGAAAAAGAATTGGGAAATAGTCTACATTTACTCTTCGATTATACTTTTCGAACAAAAATATCCCAATGTTAGCTAATAGTTCAAGTGTATTCTTCAGTTAAGAGTATCCAAGGTGGAGTTCAACGTGATAATTTAACATTAAAACAAATAAATGAAAGACATGTCAGGAAAACAACACCAAAAACTAAAAAAAAAAAAGTAACTCCTAAGACCTAAATGTTAAAGGCTTAAACAAATAACCAATTCCTTAAACTTGTTAGGATATTTGATAAAAACACTCGAACTAAGCATTGTTTTGATTTAATATTTCAACTCCCAATAAAGTGTTTCAATTAAACACTCTAAGTTAAAATTTTAATTTTTTTTCGCGTGTTCTCATTCATCTATTACGTAGTTAAGTTAACTATACAAAATATATTATCCTTTTAACTATACATCTATCTTAATAAGTCGTAGAACCTCTGAACATTTTCTACTTTAAGTTGATGCCTATATTTAAAAGATGAGATTTTGAAAGAGTAGCCGTAGTATCAGAAGAAATTCTTCCTTTGACCTGAGACTGCTACTTATATTTCCTTTTCTACTCTTTGTCTCTCCTCAGTAGCTTCTTGAGCCAATAATATTTTATATAGTTAACTTTAACCATCTTATAGACAAATAAATATACAAATAATTTTTTTCTTTCAAACTTTTGAATTGAAGACGTTTAATAGAAACACTTTATTAGGAGTTAAAAGATATTCAATTGAAACAAAACTTAATTTGAGTGTCTAAATAATGTATATTCTGACGGAGTTAATTAAGAGACCAGTTGTGGCTAAGTATTAAGCCAATAAAAAAAAATCCCTAAGGGGTCATTTGCTGTGAGGTACTAAAGCATATAAATTCGGAATAAAAATTTTCATACACTGTTTGATTGTCAATATTCGGGATAACTTATCTCGGGACTAATAAATAGTACCGGGATAAGTTATCCCACACATATGGTGGTATAACAATTTCAACATAATTTATCCTTGAAATAAACTATAAAATGACAAAATTATCCTCAAATTCTTTGATTATCACTTCTCTCTCTCTCTCTCTCTTTATATATATATATATATATATATATATATATATATATATATATATATATATATATATATATATATATATATATATATATATATATATATATATATATATATATATTACTTTAATTTACTTTACTTTACTACTATATATAAGAGAGAATGTGAGATTTTAATTGTCCTTGCATTTAATCTTTTAATCATTTTATCCCTAATTTAAATTTTAATTAGTCTACAAATTTTCACTCATTTTGATAAATTTGAACAATTATATGAGCTTATTAAATGCTACAAAAGTGACGAGTCATGAAAAAATAATAGTGACACCATAAAAATTATTTATACAACCAAATTCAAAATTGATGCAAGGGTTTATTGTCTTTCTATTTTGTAGAAATGTTTATTAATCTTAATTTAGATTTTCATTTTTCCTAACAAATTTATTATGGACAAGTAATTAATATCTTGACATTCCTTTCTAACTTAGTACATGGTTAATTATTAAATAATTTTTTTTTATATAGCTAAAAATGTTTAAAAATTTATTTTTTTAAAAAGTACAATTTAACTCCCAAATACAACAACAACAACAACATACCTAGTGTATTCCCACCTAGTAGTATCTGGGGAGGGTAGAGTGTACACAGTCTATACCACAACCTCGGGTGAAGTAGAGAGGTTGTTTCCGATAGACCCTTGGTTTAGAATCAACAACAATATAACAAACACAATACATAAATGCATTTAAACTTGTACAGTATGCAGAATAAACTAACAACACTAGCCACAAGATAATACTAAAACTATAAATCTGAAACCATAGACAACACTCAACACCTACGACCAAGAAACTTCAGACACAAAAACTGAACACTCCCCTACTGTTACCGACACCTCCCACCCCCTAACCCTCTACCCTAATCCATATCCTCCATACCTTCTTATCAAGAGTCATGTCCTCCGTAAGCTGTAATTGCTTCATATCATGCCTAATCACCTCCCTCCAATATTTCTTCGGCCTACCTCTCCTCCACCTAAAATCATCCATAGTCAGTGTCACACACCTCTGCACTAGCGCATCAGAACCCCTCCTCATCACGTTCCCGAATTAATGTAACTTCACTTCTCGCATTTTCTCCTCCACCGAAGCCACTTTCACCTTTTCCTGAATAATCTCATTCCTCACCCTATCTTTCCTTGTCTGACCACACATCCACCACAACATCCTCATCTCCGCCACCTTTAACTTTTGGATGTGAGATTTCTTAACTGGCCAACACTCTGCTCGATACAACATAGCCGGTCGGACTCCCAAATACGATACTAAATAATGAATAATGAGAGTAATTATTTTTCAAATTTTTTAATAATAAATTTTTTTAAACAAAGAATGGGATTATCAACATTTTATAGAATTTAGGACAAAATAAGTAATTTAACATGAAATATTAAAGCTTCATACACGTGTAAGAAATATTAACATAAATTTCTTAACATGTACTTTTAGGAAGAAAAAAACTACTAAAGTTAAAAAAAATAGTAACTTTTCAATTTTTTTGTATGGTTTAATATGAAGGAAAATAATTAAGCTAAGTAAGGTAAAAGATATTTTTGTAAATAAACTATCAATTCTTAAAAAAGATGCAATGCAATATTATTTTTAGCAACTGTAAGCAATAAAATTTTATTAAAATCCGTACAAAATTCAGATAATATTAAATTTAAAATATATTAGTCCCAAATAAATATTGTGGATTAATGTAGTTGGATCAATTATTTAAATCCAAACATGTGTGGGTTTAATTAAAGTCCAATTCTTTTAATTGGGCTAGTCCATTAATTTGGGTTAAAATTAATTAGCCCAAGATGTCATCATATTAATTTGGGCTACAAATGACTGAGCCCACTTTAGCAGGCCCAAGATGTCATCATATGCTAGAGGCCCAATTTGGTGCCACATGTCAAATGACGTAGCATGCCAAGTCAAATGAAGGAGCCAATGGGACAATGCCATGTGTCAAAAATAATGCAGTGAATTAAAGACCGAGAAGAAATGTCATGTCACGTAAATCTGATTGGCCAAAGCAAGTTCATATTTATCAAGACCATGTCACTTAAATCTGATTGGTCAAAGAAAGTTCATGTTTATCATGACTCTTTACTTCCTACAACTATAAATAGGGGTCTCATAATTCACAAAAAAACACCAACAATTCTAGCAAGAAGTAATAAAGAGCTCGTGGATCAAAGCAGTAGATTTCTCCACAAATTCAAGAATTCAAGATCAGTTCATCAAGCTTCAAGATCAAGAGTTCAAGATTCAAGAAAAAATTTCAAGCTTCAAGATCAAGAGTTCAAGATTCAAGAACAAGCTCAAAGGCCTTTGAATTCAAGTACAAGTCAAGATCAAGCTCATCAAATCTGCAAATCAAGCTCAAGTTCAAGATCAAGACCGCAAGATTCAAGAACAAGCTACAAAGCCCTTGGATTCAAGCACAAGTCAACATCAAATCCTTGCCCTTGAATTTATAGTTGAAAAGGCGAATCAGAGGACTCATAGAGATTGTAACACTCACTTATTGAAATCAATAAATTGATTATTGCAGTATTTTTCTTGTCTTGGTTATTATTTTTTATCTTGAGAATTTTATTGTCCAATAAATTCTGGCACACCCAGTGGGATAATCTCTACCTCTCATCTCAACTTTTTCAACTTTGAAGATTAAGAATGCTGAAATGACTTCCGCAAAGATCAACTCTCAATCAACAATCAACTGCTTCTAAGGCTGTTGATTTAAGGTTCTCTGCCAAAGTAGAAAGCATCCTTGGTGTTACTTTCGGAAGTTTGGAAGTTGTCACTAGGAGTAAGGCAATATGTTAGGACAACAAACACATTCAGTGTCGTCTGCGCCTCCAATTTTTGGATCTTCAACCCCAAAAGTAATGAAGTACAATGCAAGTGCTTTGGAAGGAGGAATCAGTGTGGCGGAATCTCTTAAGAAGACTCTTGCTCTACTTGAGCACTCTGGTTCTAAATACTCTGACGCAAAGAGTGATAGTCGTTCAATAAATGTGTCATCTCCACTTATACCGTATAAGCTAAGCACTTCAAAGATCAACTTATGCAATAATCCATGTTACTCTCCAATATCTCTAGTGATCATTTTGCAATGGTGACTGATGCCTTGTCTATGAAGGAGCAGCTTGCGAATCTGACAAAGGCTATTAAAGGCCTGACCAAATATGTTCAGAATCAAGATACCAGGATTGATAAGATAGTGGATAGGGTGGAAGGACTGATAGACAAAAAATCTAGTCATGCACCGGGAAAAGCTTCAGAGGATCACGAGACAGAACATCCTGTGAAGCAAACACCGCTGAATAAAGAGGTACGAGTTTCTTCTGAGGGGACGATCCTGATTGAGCAATTAAAGAAACTCATCGAAGGGACCCTCAAAGACAAGTATAATGTTGTCACCAAGTCTTTCCTTGCGTATGTCAAGACCTACACTGCAAGAATTCGTAGCCTTAAAATGCCTTTCGATTATTAACCGCCTAAATTTTAATAATTTGAGGGCAAAGAAAATCCAAAACAACATGTCGCAAACTTTGTTGAGACGTGTAATAATGTTGGAACTTATGGTGACTATCTTGTCAAACAGTTTGTTCGTTCCTTAAAGGGAAACACGTTTGATTGGATACGAACCTTGAGCCTAACTCCATCGATAGTTGGGAGCAATTGGAACATGAGTTCCTGAATTGATTTTATAGCATAAGGCGTACAGTGAGAATGGTAGATCTCATAAATACTCGACAAAGAAAGGATGAGACAGTCATCGATTTTATCAATCGATGGAGAAATGCTAGCCTAAATTGCAAAGATAGACTCAACAAAGCTTCTGCCATAGAGATGTGCATCCAAGGAATGCATTGGGATCTCCTCTATATCTTGTAAGGCATTAAGCTAAAGTCCTTTGAAGAGTTAGCTACGCGTGCTCATGACATGGAGTTTAGCATATCTTCTACTAGAAAAGGAGGAGCGTCTATCCATGACCCTAGAAAGGGAAAGGATAAGCAGGAACCCAAAAGATGGAGTATGTTTGTCCCTAAAAATGATAACAAATAATCCATGAATGTCGATGTGTCTCCTGTGAAGGTCGCCACGAAGGTGAGCAAGAAGCAAAGCATGAAGACTACTTTTCGGCCACGTCCAAATCAGAATTTAACTTTAAAGAAGATGCAAGAAAAGGATTACCCTTTCCTTGATTCTGATGTAGCTGAGATTTTTGATAAACTTCTTGAGCATAAACTCATTGATTTACCAGAGATGAAGCGTCTCGACGAAGCTGGAAGGACCAATGACCCAAATTATTACAAGTATCATAGGCTTGTGGGTCACCCTTTGGAAAAGTGCTTTGTCTTTAAAAACAAAGTCATGCAATTAGCAAACAAATAGAAGATCTTCATTGATAATGAGATAGACAGTTTTTATCAAATCTCTATCACTTTTGGCTCACTCGATCCAGTCCAAATATATGTCGAAGAGCATAATGAGAAGCTATTAGAGCATGACAAGTCTTCAGTTGGTAAAGGCAATGATGAAGGTTGGACTCTAGTAACCAGGTGTAGATGCAAGAAGACGATTCCACGAAAGGAGACAGTCGAGCAACCAACTATGAGGAGGATGGTAAGAAAATCAGTAAAACAAAGGCCGATTGAGCTTCTAAAAAATACAATGGTAATGGAGCTCCACCACCACAAACCTCGGCGTTCAGTAATTTTAGAGGAATTCTTACCAAGTTGGTTCCATGTAAAGACTGCCTAAGTCAACCTTGAGGCATCTTGTTTTAATACTGCCAAAGAGGGGGCAAAGGGTGAAAATATGCTCATAGAAGTCCCTTCATCCTCTGAACCGCTTGTTGAACATCTTGGTCAAGAGACACATGTATGTGATACAAAAATCACATTCACAAATAATGATCTTCTGCTTGGTGAGGCCCTACACAACTGTCCCTTATACATGGCAGGTTAAATTCTAGGAAAAAAGATTAATAGAATCTTAATAGACAAGGGATCCGGAGTCAACATCCTGCCTATCTGCAGGATGAAGGAACTTGGCATCACTACTGACGAACTAAATGAAAGTCATATATAATGATCCAAGGCTTCAACAAAGGGGGCTAGATGGCCATAGGATCTATCAAGTTGGGTATTCGTATGGATGATTTTCAATTAAATGCATTAATACATATAATCGATGCCAAAACTTCATATAATATATTGCTTGGTAGGACTTGGGTGCACGAGAACAAAATTATCTGGTCCTCCTACTATCAATGCTTGAAGTACCTTAAAGGTGGAGTGGAAAGAAAGATAGAATTTGATGATAAGCCATTCACTAAAGGTTAATCACACTTTACCGATGCAAAATTCTACTTGAAGAACTATGTCGTGAATGAGAAAAAGGTTGATGATGTCACCAAGACCAAGTGTGATGATCTTGCAGCCAAGAAGGTCGTCGTGACTGTTGAAAAGTCTCTAATAAGAAGCCTCTCTCCACTTCAAATAAAGAAAGTGTCACTCCTATGAAAAAAAAGGCAACTTCTGTTCTTCACTATATATCGAAGGTAAGAAAAGAGAAAGACACTCATTTGATGCCCAAGATAATATGCTAAAGGGGCTAACTTTACCTATTAGGAAGATTGACGCGATAAATTCATCCTCAAGGCTACTTAGAGAAGCTGTGGCTCAAAATCCCTCACAATATATGACACTCCCTATGAAGTGTACAAATGAGGGCTTCGATCCAAATGAATACAAGTTATTTGTAAAGGTTGGATATAATCCTAATGAGCCATCAAGGTTAGGTAAACTTCTATCGAAAGGTACAACAAGGCAGGCACGAAAAGGCCTAGGATACACACAGCCACCTCCAATTAGCATCTCGATAAGAAGGGCGATTAGTAACTATATTACTGTAGAAGAAAAGTCTACTGCATCGAACAAAATGCCTTCTGTCTTTGATCGAATTGGAGAATAAACCGCAAGAACTTCTGTGTTCGAGAGGTTAGGTCCTTTAAATAATTAGAGAAGTAACAAGTTTCGGAGAAGTCATCAAAGTATGACAATGCATTCCTTACCTAAGATCCAGAAGGATTTCCAAAGTTTAATTCCTTCTAGAATGAGGCAGCAGAGGGAACTAGTGGTTTCATGCAACAAGGTGTTAAAAGAAAAGGCTCATACTGTGGTTTATACTAAGGAATATGAGGAAGATGATGAAAGTGTTGGATTCTCATATTATGTTATGGCCCAAAATGAGAATGAGGCCTCATCTCAAATAAAGGTTGATAAAGATACTTTCTGGTATCACCACATATCCATCAACAACGATGATCCTCGAGAGGAGAAAGATGCTGGAGAGGCTCCATCTCAACTTGAATAAGGAGTAAAGGCCACAATAGATCCCTTGAAAGAAGTTAATCTTGGAACCGATGAAGACCCAAGTCCAACTTACTTGAGTGTTTTTCTAGAGATTGAGAAAGAAATCACGTATATGGATATACTCAAAGAATATATGGATGTATTCACTTGGATTTATACAGAAATGCCTGGCTCAGATCTGAAAGTAACAGTCCATAAATTGGCGGTCAAGAATGGTGCTCGTCCTATTAAGCAAGCCCAAAGACGCTTTAGGACAAAGTTGGCTCCATTGATTGAAAATAAAGTTAGAAAAACTCATTAAAGTTGGGTTTATTCGTGAAGTCAAATATCCCACGTGGATTTCAAGTATTATTCCAGTACAAAAAAAATAGCCAAATTCGAGTTTATGTCAACTTTCGAGATCTCAATAATGCATGTCGTAAGGATGATTTTACAATACCTATACCAGAGTTGATGATTTATGCCACCACTTGTTATGAGGTAATATCCTTTATGGATGGTTCAGCCGGCTACAACCAAATCTGCATAGCACCAAAGGATGAAGATCTCACTGCATTTCGTATGCCCAAAGGTATTTATTGCTACAGGGTGATGCCTTTTGGTTTGAAAAATAATGGCACCACTTATCAAAGGGCTATGCAAAATATCTTTGATGGCCTACTCCACAAAAATGTTAAATGCTACGTGGATGATCTAGTGGTGAAGTCAAGAAAGAGAGGCGACCACTTAAAAGACCTAAGAATGGTGTTTGAGTTGCTTCAAACATATCAACTTAGGATGAATCCATTGAAGTGTACCATCGGAGTTACTTTTAAAAAATTTCTTGGCTTTATTGTATGAAACCGAAGAATCAAAATTGATCAAGCCAAGGTCGATGCAATTTTGAAGATGCCCGAGCCTCAAAACATTCATGATTTAAAAAGCCGTCAAGGAAGGCTAGCATATTTAAGGAGGTTCATCCCAAACTTGGCTGGAAAATGTTAACCATTTAGTCATCTCATGAAGAAGGACACTCCCTTCGAATGGGACCAAGCTTGTAGTAATTCCTTTGAGAGTATCAAATCATACTTAATGAAGCCACCAGTTCTTGCGGTACCCACACCTGGGAAACCACTAATACTCTATATCACGGCACAAGAAAGGT
Organism: Capsicum baccatum var. pendulum; assembly: GCA_030864225.1. Taxonomy (NCBI): domain Eukaryota; kingdom Viridiplantae; phylum Streptophyta; class Magnoliopsida; order Solanales; family Solanaceae; genus Capsicum; species Capsicum baccatum. The sequence goes on along the minus strand of CM061561.1, from coordinate 170,986,515 downwards.
CAGTCGGAGCACTATTGAATCAAGAAAATAGTGAAGGAAAATAAAACTCTCTTTACTAGCTGAGTAGAATGATGACACCAAATGAGCTGAAGTATTCTCCAATCAAAAAGTTATGTTTGACATTGGCTTTCTCAATCTAAAAGACGAAATACTACTTTCAAGCTCATGTTGTTCGTCTTATGTCTAAGGCAAATCTCATCAAGTTTGTAATATTGAAATCAGTCCTCAGTGACCGACTTGCAAGGTGGTACCTTCAATTTCAACAATTTGAGATTGTGTACGTTCCTCCAAAAGCTGTAAAAGGACAAGCATTGGCTGACTTCTTGGTAGATCACCCAATATCTGATGACTGGAAATTGAGCGATGAACTTTTTGATGAAGATGCAATGGTGGTTGAAGTTAGATCCCCATGGAAGATGTACTTTGACGGTGCTGCACATTGAGATGGAGCTGGTGCTGGTGCTGCTGTAGTATTTGTCACTCCACAAGAAGAGGTCATCCTCTACTCTTTTACCTTGATGAATCGTTTCTCCAATAATGTTGTTGAATATCAAGTGCTAATACTCGGACTTGAGATGGCTGTCGACATAAAACAACTACAATTACAAGTCCTTGGTGACTCTCAATTGGTGATCAAGCAGCTTTTAGGAAGCTATAAAGTCAGAAAGCCTGAGTTAAGACCATATCATGATTATGCACAAAAGTTGATGGGATGTCTTAGAGAAGTAACCCTCCAGCATGTGCCAAGGAAATAAAATAAGCAAGCTGATGCCCTAGTTACTTTAGCCTCAACTCTAACTCTTCTGAATCAGACACGAGTTATTATCCGCCAAGAATGGGTAGTACCACCATTAAATAAGGATGAGGATGTAAAAGGTAAGGTTGAATACCTTGTCTCCATGTCCGAAGCTGTAAAGGAAGATTGGCGACAACCTATCATTGACTACTTGTGTTATGAGATACTTTCAAAAGATCCAAGGAGAAAGACTAACATTCGTCGTCGTGTACCTCACTTCCTTTACTATAAAGACACACTGTACAGAAGATCATTTGAAGGAGTACTCTTACGGTGTTTGGGAGAGGACGAAGCAATTCAAGCTTCGCAAGAAGCGAACACAGGAGTTTGTAGATCACATCATTCTAGACTGAAGCTCTATTTTTACATTAAAAGGATGGGATATTATTGGCCAACGATGGTGAAAGATTGCTTGGACAATGCTAGAAGATGCAAAACTTGTCAATTCTATGCAAATTTTATACATCAACCTCCAGAGGTACTACATCCAACTGTAGCATCTTGGCCATTCAATGCCTGGGGAATGGATGTTGTTGGTCCACTACCAAAATCTTCTGGTGGATACTTATACATCTTGGCCACGACAGATTACTTCTCAAAGTGGGCTGAAGCTGTTGCTCCCAAGGAAGTAAAGAAAGAAAATGTTGCAAACTTCATTCGAGTGAATATCATCTACCGCTTTGGAATTCCTCAGTACATAATAACTGATAATGGAAAGCCATTTGATAACAAGCTGATGAACAAAATCTGTGATCTCTTTGGTTTTAAGCAAAGCAAGTCTTCTATGTACCATGTTGCCGTCAATGGTCTAGCTGAAGCATTCAATAAAACTTTATGCAACTTGTTGAAGAAAGTCATCTCCAAATCCAAACGAGACTGGCATGAGTGAATGGAAGAAGCTTTATGGGCGTATAGGACAACTTACCGTACACTGACCCAATTAACCCCATACTCACTTGCTTTTGGATTTGAAGTAGTCCTGCCACTTGAGCGTCAAATACCTTCTTTGAGACTAGTCATTCAAAAAGGGCTCGCGAATGAAAAATACTAAGTTGCGTCTTGCAGAGTTAGAAGATCTTGATGAGAAGAGGTTGAAGGCTCAACAAAATCTTGAATGTTATCAAGCCCGACTATCTCGTTCGTTTAATAAAAGGGTTCGCTTGAGGTGCTTCCAAGTTGGAGATCAAGTCCTTGCAGTAAGAAGGCCCATTATTACTTCTCGTAAGTCTGGGAAAAAATTCACCCCGAAATGGGATGGACCATATATCATACAAGAAGTATATTCAAATGGTGCTTACAATCTTGTTGATGCAGATGGCATGCGGATTGGCCCTATCAATGCCAAGTTCTTGAAGAAATACTATCCTTAAAGGAAGATGGTACTCCTTAAAGCATAAGTATAAACTGCATGTCCACTCCTGGCCCGCAAGAGTATAAACTGTGAATGATTTAAAAAAAATGTTTGCTAGGTTGAAAACCTCTAATGAGGTGACCTAGGCAAAATTTATCTCGATTAAGTCTTGGACCATCAAAAGGAAGAGAAGTTCTTTAATAGGATTTGGGATACCCAAAGCTTGCAGTTTGAAGCGAAGATCTGTCAATCATGCAATTGCCAAATTCGCAAATCGAAAGCCTTAATTTTTAAGGCTTCCAAACTGAAGTTCCAAGTCTAAACCGATTGTGAGACAAAGACATGAAGCCAATAGTTAACAAATTTGAAGAGAAAGCCAGAGTTTAGTACTAAAACATAAGCACATCAAAAAAGGAAATCAATTCTTGAAGTTGAAGTTCAAAAGGAATATTAAGATAAAAGTACAGTATAAAGAGGATTTCTATTACAAATAATAGATCCAACTGCTCAATAAAAATCTAAAATAAAGCGACAAAAGAGTTTGAAGAAAAGAAAACATCTTCTAAGTCTAATCTAGATGTAACTTGTAATTGATTAAGTCTTGCGCATAGCTTCCAAACGCTCTTTCTTTTGATCTACACCATTTGATAAGTTTGCGTCAAAGCTTGCATCGAATTCCTTGGCTGCAACAGAAGACTCTAGCCTTGCTTTCTTGGCTTTATTCTCAGCTTCTGCTAAAAGACCCTCCAAAGCCTGCGTCTTTCTACACAATTCTTTTATCTTTTCTCTTCATGTTTTGTAGTGATTGTTGAATAGAGGATACTGCTCTAACCTTCTCGTCCTCTTCAATCATGGCATTTGAGAGGCGTTTCCCTATGACATAGAATAATTCTTCTCTTGTGGCTTTCTCATTCATATCATAAAGCATCAATCGAGCTTAGTCATAGGAAGTAGCAAGGTTAAAAAAGTCTTGCAACAACTTTCTCAATGGGGAAATATCCCCGTCCTTACAATCCATCTCCTCGATGATTACTTGGACTTCATCTTTAAGGGAAGAAGCACAATTAACATCACACTTTGAAAGCTTACCTTGAGTTATGGTCCAAAGAAAGGAGATATAGTTTTTTTATCATCTAGGACAACTTTTTTTCCATCAAACACTGACATAACAGCTAATAAAGGTTTACATACGTCAGAATCCAAGGTGGCTTTAACCTTGTTACAAGAAACAAAAGTCGGCCCTTCTCCCATTTTAGATATGGAAGGTGGTTCCATCAGATCTGGACCAGATACAGACTCATCACTATCATGTGACCCTTCACGCTACAAGGCTGTAATATTAGTCGGCTGCATAAGAAAAAAAAAGATTAATAAAAAAAGAGTCATTAAGATACACTTGGTAAAATAGATTTCTTGACCATACCTCCTCAGCAAGAGCTGATATAGTCTTCAAAGGATTATCCATGTCATTATGAATTTCAATCTTTGGTGAAATAGGACCCCTCGCATCATTAAAATATACCTTTACTCTTTTCCAAAAACGGTCTCTACTACTACTCTCACTTTCATCTTGGAACAACCTTTTAGAGACATGAGTAATTTGAGTAGGATTCGCCCTCGTATACCATCGGAGGCATGTGAGATCTCTCATCTTCATGTTGATTTGGCAACTTGGCATCCGAAGGAGGAACATCAATGATAAGGGCCTTATTTATAGGTGCTTCATCAGAATTCCCCAAATGTGTGGTGATAGTCAACCCAGCGATGTCCATCAACGTCTGTAGATGATGACTAAGGAAATCCCCATGAGTCTTTTTCCACCAAGTCTAATAGTCGGTTCCGAAGAACTTGCCCATATTAGGCGAAACTGAAGGAAAAGTTGCTCATGAGGATGATTGGCTCAATGTGCAAATCCTCCCAAATATTAGTCCTTTTTCTAAGGAGGCAGTGCAAATGTCATTCTTCATGATGCCTGAAATATTCTGATAAAATCCAAACTATCGACTGAAGCGGTGTGGACTATATGGCTCAATGATAAATGAGTTTCTGGATCTAAGTGTGAGAAAGCTGAAACAACTACTCATAAAGTAGCTCATCTCCAATGTTGGGGCACTCTCACTATCCACATAAAAGTAAGGGTGCATCTTGTCCTGCATGGTATAAGTCTAAACCACGTTCACCCCACTATGGATACACTTTTTTGCATTATTTTTGTCAAAATATTTTGCACAATCATAGTGGGAACGGACAATCCACTAGAAAATAGATAATGGGTCCTGAAATAATAAGCAATCTAACCATACACATAGTGAATAGGAAAACAAACGTTGATTTGATCGAGTTGCGTTAAAGAAGATATCTTGTTTAGTCCACTATAAATGCTAGCCATTACCGGTATTGCAAGGTCGACCATCCGCCCACTCGCCATCATGCATGCTATCTTGAAAGTCTCAAGGGGAATGAAGTCACCTTTCGTACTTGAAAAAACAAAAACGCACAACCAACAAGACAAGAAAGCTGTCAAATATGTATCATCTTTTTTGTCGCGGTTTACCCCAAGCTCAAAAAATACCTTCTTTTCAGCATGTGACCATCTTAGTGTATCAGGCAAACCTCTCTAGTGTTGTGTGTCAATTTAGGGCGAGCAGATTTTTTTTCCTGCCTTGGTGGAGCAGGGTCGTACTTTGAAGGTTTCTTGCACCAGAATGTTATCCAATTGCTGAATGATACTTCTTGGCTAGCATCTAGCGGAGTATGAAAGTCCGCAAATAAGTACTCATAGGTGCGGGAAATATACCTTACCTTCTTCGCATCCAATCCTGTAAGTTCTTTGGCCTCAGGCACTACTTCTTCATAAAGAATACCCTGAATTGGCAAACCTCCAAGAACATGCAGATCCCATAAAAAATAGATAATTCTTCGACAGATGTGAGCAGTGTATTTTTTTTGGGTCACCAAGATTTAAAAAATGCTTGGAATATGTCTGAGTTACGATCATAAGTAAAAAACGATGCATAAACGGCATTATAAATCTGCGCCTTGCTCAAAGTTTCTTGGCTCCTACCAAGTATATCTTCTATCCACTCCCAATACCCAGGAATGTGACAATACTCTCCCTCAAGTGTCATTGTGGCTCCCCAACATATCTCTCCTAAAGATATACGATGACCCAAGCTTGGGAGTGGAGTTGCGATATTTGCATGATGATGATCTGGCGCTTGAAGGGAGAACAACTTGAATGACTAATTGGAATTAAGAGTTTGCACCGAAGTCCAGTTCGTCATGGAGAATGGATTCTTGAGAGAAGGCCACGAACTTGTATACTGACCAATCAATGGAGTGTGAGTCAAAAGTCGAGTTTGTTGGGCCCATCTTCAGTTTCGACTATAAGATACTTAGAGTCGGTGGAAGGGGAGGTGTAGTGTCTGAAAATCACCATCTCTTCAAACTTCAAAGAAAAGAAGAATTAAATCTATGGTGTACAACAATAGGTACAAAAGAATCTTGACTAAGTATCCCCATACGCCATAAGATTACCGTAAAAAATTACCCTTTTCTTATGGCGAGGACGAGTAGTCATCCCGATGTGCCGTAAGATCACCATGAAATTACCTTTTCTTATAGTGGGGACGAATAAGCCATCCCTATGCATCGTAAGATTACCATAAAGTTATCTTTTAGCTTTTCTTATGGCGAGGACGAATAGTCATCCCGATGCGCCGTAAGATTACCATAAAGTTACCTTTTACCTTTTCTTATGGAGGGGACGAGTAGTCATCCCTATGCGCCATAAATTACCATAAAGTTACCTTTCTTATGACAGGAACGAGTAGCTATCTCTACATTCCATAAGACTACCATGAAGTTACCTTTTACCTTTTGCCATAAGACTACCATGAAGTTACCTTTCACATTTTACCATAAAACTACCATGAAGTTACCTTTTGCCATGAGACTACCATGAAGTTACCTTTTACCTTTTTCTTATGGCAGGGACGAGCGCCATAAGATTACCATAAAATTACCTTTCTTATGACGGGGACGAGTAGCCATCCTTACACGCCGTAAGATTACCATGAAATTATCATTATTATGGTGGGGACGAGTAGTCATCCCTACATGTCGTGTGGTTATCGTCTCTGCATGGAAGACGTTATTTGAGCAAAAAAAAAAAAAAAAAAAATGATCTAACGGTGCTAGAGCTGTTAAAAAAAAAGAACAATGAAGAAGTTTTTTAAAAAAAAAGAAAAGAAAAAGAGGAAGAGAATACCTCGTGTCGAAGCTCAAATCTGCTGCCAAGAACGGTACAAAATATACTGCAAACAATAAAAAGCATTGGGTATTTATAGGGTCGAGAGGCGGCTGGCAGTTTGTCTCCTTCTCAAACACGACCTATTGAGGCGGTGATACACAGAATGAAATCCTAAACCTTGTTGAAGTTATGTTATTTGCATGGTTTAAAAGATAAAATTCATCACTGGCACGTGATTAATGAAAAGAAATAATTGGACTTTGTATATTAAGTATGTGATGGCCAGGAAACATAATTATAATTGGACTTTCCCAATGTGGAAAGTATATAGGCAACCAAAGAAAAAGTCAAACCCTTTATTCCATGCAGCCACACGTAAGTATTATTTTTAATAATAATAATGATGAATGAATTTTACAATGTGTCCAGGGAATATTTGGTTCGAAAGTTCAAATCATTTTTTTTTCATGTGATATGCACTAATTGAATATATATTATTTTTATACTTTAAGCCAAGTCCTTCAAACAAATATTCACAAGTCTTGAAGTAAGATACTTTATAAGTAATAAAATTTTATTAAAATTCATATAAAATTTAAATAATATTAAATTTAAAATATATTAATTCCAAATAAATATTATGGATTAATGTAATTGGATCAATTGTTTAAATCCAAATATGTGTGGATTTAATTAAAGTTTAATTCTTTTAATTGGACTAGTCCATTAATTTGGATTAAAAAATAATTATCTCACTTTATCAAGTCCAATATGTCATCATATTAATTTGGGCTACAAATGACTGAGCCCACTTTATCAAGCAAAAGATGTCATCATATGCTAGAGGCCCAATTTGGTGTCACATGTCAAATGACGTGGCATGCCAAGTCAAGTAAAGGAGCCAATGAGACCATGCCACGTGTGAAAAAATATTGCAGTAAATTAAAGGCCCATAAGAAATGTCATGTTACTTAAATCTGATTGGTCAAAGAAAGTTCATATTTATCAAGATCATGTCACTTAAATCTGATTGTCAATATTCAAGATAACTTATCCCAAAACTAATAAATAGTACCGGGATAAATTATTCCACACATATGGTGGTATAACAATCCCAACACAATTTATCCTTGGGATAAAATATAAAATGACAAAATTATCCTCAAATTCTTTGATTATCACTCTCTCTCTCTCTCTCTCTCTCTCTCTCTCTCTCTCTATATATATATATATATATATATATATATATATATATATATATATATTGCTTTACTACTATATATAAGAGAGAATGTGAGATTTTAATAGTCCTTGCGTTAATTTTTTTTTATCATTTTATCCCTAATTTAAATTTTAATTACTCTACAAATTTTCATTCATTTTGATAAATTTGAACAATTATATGAGCTTATTAAATGCTACAAAAGTGACGAGTCATGAAAAAATAATAGTGACACCATAAAAATTATTTATACAATCAAATTCAAAATTGATGCAAGGGTTTATTGTCTTTCTATTTTGTAGAAATGTTTATTAATCTTACTTTAGATTTTTATTTTTCCTAAAAAATTTATTATGGACAAGTAATTAATATCTTGACATTCCTTTCTAACTTAGTACATGCTTAATTATTAAATAAAAAATTAATTTTTTTATATATAGCTAAAAATGTTTAAAAATTTATTTTTTAAAAAAGTACAATTTAACTCTCAAATACAACAACAACGACAACATACCCAGTGTATTCCCACCTAGTGGGGTCTGGGGAGGGTAGAGTGTACACAGTCTATACCACTACCTCGGGTAAAGTAGAGTGACTGCTTCCGATAGACCCTTGGCTTAGAACCAATCACAATATAACAAACACAATACATAAATGCATATAAACTTGTACAGTATGCAAAATAAACTAACAACGCTAGCCATAAGATAATACTAAAACTACAAATCCAAAATCATAGACAACACTCAACACCTACGACCAAGAAACTTTAGACATAAAAAGATAACACTCCCCTGCTGTTACCGACATCCTCCTACCCCCTAATCCTATACCCTAATCTGCATTCTCCACACCTTCCTATTAAGGGTCATGTCCTCCGTAATCTGTAAATGCTTCATATCATGCCTAATCACCTCCCTCCAAAATTTCTTTGGCCTACCCCCCACCTAAAATCATCCATAGCCAGTGTCTTACACCTCTGCACTGGCATATCAGAACCCCTCCTCATTACGTACCCAAACTAACGTAACTTCACTTCTCGCATCTTGTCCTCCACCGAAGCCACTTTCACCTTTTTCCGAATAATCTCATTCCTCACCCTATTCTTCCTGGTCTGACCAAACATCCACCACAACATCCTCATCTCCGCCACCTTTAACTTTTGGATGTGGAATTTCTTAACTGGCCAACACTCCGCTCTATACAACATAGCCGATCAGAGTCCCAAAATACGATACTAAATAATGAATAATGAGAGTAATTGTTTTTCTCATTTTTTAATAAGAAAATTTTTAAAACAAAAAATGGGATTATCAATATTTTATAGAATTTAGGACAAAATAAGTAATTTAACATGAAATATTAAAGTTTCATACACGTGTAAGAAATATTAACATAAATTTCTTAACATGTACTTTTAGGAAAAAGAAACTACTAAAGTTATAAAAAAAAAATAGTAACTTTTCAATTTTTTTTGTGTGGTTTAATAAAGGAAAATAATTAAGCTAAATAATATGAAAGATATTTTTGTATATAAACTATCAATTCTTAAAAAAGATGCAATGCAATATTATTTTTAGTAACTGTAAGCAATAAAATTTATTAAAATCTATACAGAATTTGGATAATATTAAATTTAAAATATATTAGTCTCAAATAAATATTGTGGATTAATGTAATTGGATCAATTGTTTAAATCCAAACATGTGTGGGTTTAATTAAAGTTCAATTCTTTTAATTGGACTAGTCCATTAATTTGAGTTAAAAAATGATTAGCCCACATTATCAAGTCCAAGATGTCATCATATTAATTTGGGCTACAAATGACTGAGCCCACTTTAGCAAGCCCGAGATGTCATCATATGCTAGAGACCCAATTTGGTGCCACGTGTCAAATGACGTAGCATATCAGGTCAAGTGAAGGAGCCAATGTGATCATGTCACGTGTCAAAAATGATGCAGTAAATTAAAGGTCCATAAGAAATGTCATGTCACTTAAATCTGATTGGCCAAAGGAAGCTTATGTTTATCAAGACCATGTCACTTAAAGCTGATTGGTCAAAGAAAGTTCATGTTTATCATGACTCTTGACTTCCTACAACTATAAATAGGGGACTAATAATTCACAAAAATATACCAACAATTCTAACAAGAAGCAATAGAGAGCTCGTGGATCAAAGCAATAAATTTCTCTGCAAATTCAAGAATTCAAGATCAGTTCATCAAGCTTCAAGATTAAGGATTCAAGATTCAAGAACAAAGTTCAAGCTTTAAGATCAAGAGCTCAAGATTCAAAAACAAGCTTAAAGGCCCTTGAATTCAAGTACAAGTCAAGATCAAGCTTATCAAATTTGCAAATCAAGCTCAAGTTCAAGATCAAGACCGCAAGATTCAAGAACAAACTACAAAAACCTTGGATTCAAGCACAAGTCAAGATCAAATCCATTAAGTTCAAGTTCAGGATCAAGGTCGAAGCCCTTGAATTTATAGTTGAAAAGGCGAATCAGAGGACTCATAGAGATTGTAACACTCACTTATTGAAATTAATAAATCGATTGTTGCAGTATTTTTCTTGTCTCGGTTATTATTTTCGATCTCGAGAATTTTATTGTCCAACAGTAACATAAACCAAACAACTACTAAAAAATAATTCCATCATAACTTGTTTCCTGACCCCTAAGGGGCCGTTTGATTTAAGGTACAAAAATAAATAATTTCGGGATAAAATAATAATCTCGGAATAAAAATTTTAATGCATGTTTGGTTGGCAATATTTGGGATAACTTATCCCGGGACTAATAAATAATACCGGGATAAGTTATCCACCCATTTGGTGGGATAAAAATCCCATCATTATTTATCCTTGGGGATAAAATTAAAAAATGACACAATTGCCCTCCAAATTCTTAGATTATCACTTTATATATATATATATATATATATATATATATATATATATATATAACTTTACTTTTCTTATATAAAATATAAGGTATTTTTATAAAATCATAGACAAGTTATTAAAGTATGTTGGCATTCCCTTTCTACCTTAATATATGCTTAGTTATTACATAAAAAAATATTTTCATATTTAGCTAAAAATATTTGAAAATTTTAAAAAAATTTAAATATAATTTGACTCCCCAAATATTAGTAATACTAAATAATGAAAAATGACAGTAATTTTTTCACATTTTTTTATCATGAATTTTTTAATATTTTATGAAATTTAGAACAAAATAAGTAATTTAACATGAAATATTAGAGATTCACACACATTTAAAAAATATTTTATTTATTAATATATGATACATTAAATTTATTTGAATAATTATTATATTTATTTATATATTTTGATTTCTCTATAAAATAATAAAAATATCGACTCCATTGTTGAATTATATATTTTAAATAAAATAGGTTTTTAATCTTTTAAAAATTGATATTGTATATATATATCAATTAAATAAATTTTAATATTCTATATTATATGAGTGATATGTGCTTAAATGAAGTGACATAAACAACAAATCATTTTTTACTTTAACAAACTTAAATTGAAAGTTTTTATTTCAAACTAAATTTAAACACACACAGCATAATTATGGGAAGATACACGCAAAAAAAATTAATGTTAAATAAGATGAAAGTTTTATTTTTAAAATACACATAATATAATTATGGAAATACACACAAAAAATTAAGCTACATAAGATAAAATTTTATTTTAAGAATTAATATTTAAAGTTTGAAAAGAAATATATATATATATATATATATATATATATATATATATATATATATATATAAGTTAAATAAGATGAAGGATATTTTAGTAATTAATTAATTTATTCTTAGAAATTATACCATTCATATTACTTTGAATACAATAAATCAAACACTCAACAAAAAATAATCTCAATATAACTAATTTTATCATAATTTATCTCAATATAACTACATTCCTAATCAAACAACCCGTAAGTGTAGGGGTCCATTTATGAGCATGGGAAATAACAGACAGGGCGTACAAAAAGTGAAAAAATGAAAAGATTTGGACCATGAAATGGGGAATTGAACCAGACGTGTGTTCTTGGCTGATCTGGTATCATATCTTCTATATCAAACATGTAGAGGTAGCCTGTATTTTTGCATTAAACAGTGTAAATTTAATGCTTGTTTATGTAGTGGTGCATTTTTGGGACGTCACTAAACTCTTCGATAGGGAGTATCAAGCATTGGTATCTAACATCTACATATAGAGTGATTGTTTATGTTAAAGTACTATTAACATTGTTAAACATTGATAACGCTCACCTATACCATAAAAAGTGGTAGAGGACGGTCGTTGTCAATAGCTCAACTTTTGTTGAGGTCGAATCCACGAGGAGCGAAAATTAGAATTCTAATCTTATGGGTCTTAAACTTACTAAGAAAATACTCGAAGGACATGTTATTGTTAAAGAATGTGTTTCAATAAATTTTGAAATAAATACACTGGTTAAAGATTTTTAGAGTTATGTTTCAATTAATTTTGAAACAAATGCATCAGCTAAAAGTTTTGAGTTTCAAAGAACATAAATTTGACAACTTCATTCTTTTTTAAGTTTTACGTTTTAGGTTTTTGAAAGAAAGTTACCATTTATTTTAAGTATTCATGAACCTATTAACTTTTAATTGATTAATACTTTTCTCTTACATGAAATTTTTGTCCTATAAATAGTGTTTCTTTTGTTTGAAAAGACAAACACTCAAAATTACTTTCCCCTTAAAAAAATAGTTGAGAGACATTGATCAAATGGTGAAATCACTAATTCAAGAATAGCAGAGCAACATTCTTGAATGCTAATTATTTTGTGGCTTAGTTGAATCCCGAAGATAGAGTTGTTACTAGTTCTTCCGTTTTCTCGTGTGAGAGACTCCAACTATCTTCAAGAAGTGTATTATCGTGCCTCTCAGCCAAACAAGTTTTATTTTAAATTTATTGTACAATTATCATTATTGTTCTAATAATTTGAAGATAGTTGTCTTAATGACTTCTACATCAATATCAAAAGTATTTCATCTTTGCCTAATCCTAATTTTAAAATATTCGATGGTAAAGTCTTTCCTAGATGGCGTGGAAAGCTGAAATTATTTTTAAGACGATTAAAGTTGGCATATGTTCTTGAAGAACCTTATCCTAATACTCCTATTTCTGAGGTAGCATCTGAGGAAACCACTTTGATTAAAGAACAAATTGTCAAGTGGCAATATGATGATTATTTGTGCAAGAAGTATATTCTTGGAGGAATGTCCAATAAATATTATGATCAATATTATATTAAATGCAAATTTGCTAACGAGATATGAGACACTCTTCAAGCTATTTATTTAGAAAAAGAGTCGAGTTCTAAGAAATTTCTCATTTCAAATTATATGGAGTTCAAAATGGTTAATGAAAAAGCAATCATTGAACAGGTACAAGAATTCCAGCTTATAGCTAATAAAATTGCTATATCTGGAATTGCTGTTAATGAAAACTTTCATGTTGGTGCTATTGTATCAAAACTTTCTCCATCTTGGAAAGAGTACCATAATAAAATTTTACACAAAAAGAAAGATTTGACTCTTAAACAATTGTTGCAACACTTGCAACTTGAACAAGAGACAAGATGAGGCGATAATAACAGTTTGAAGGAACCTGCCATGAAAGCTCATAGCGTTGAAGAAAAATCAACTAAGAAGGAAGCTGAAAGTAAGAATTTTTCAAAGGCAAAGAAGACTACAAATTTCAAGCGTAATGATGCCAATTTTAAATCTAGTGAATGCTATCATTGTCACAAAATTGGTCATTATGCGTGTGATTGTAGAAATCTCAAAGACAAAAAGAAGAAAGAAAAAGCAAATAAAAATAAAAAAGATGATCTTGTCGCAGTGGTCACAGAAGTATTTAAGTGGAAGATCAAGTTGAATTTCTTGTACAATTATCATTATTGTTCTAACAGGGCAAATAAAGTAAAAAACTTGATTTAAAATTGGGGTGGTAGTGGTGTTTGGTTTTGGGAGATTCTTTGTAACTAGTAACTCAATTCCACGAACTACACAACAATTGTAATTTAACTTTGGTATAGAGAAAATATTAGGATTATATCTACCTAAGGGAAATTTAGGTATGGGTATATCAAGATTTGATGCACATGGTAGTTGTTTAATAATATAGTAGGCTAGGTCTAAGATCCCTGAAACTAGTTTGTCAACCAAACCTCAAGAATATCACTTATTGAACCTTTTGGATGCCTAAAAAGTATGTATATTCACCTATTACCTCAATTGAGTATTCCTATTTCTAGGAGAATATCAAAGATATAGTTAACTTCATAATTTCTCTTATGTCTAAGATTGTGAAAATTTAGCAAACCAAACCCAATAACTGTCTACTATTGCTTTGGACTCCACACCCCCCTTTTAAGGATGATGTGGGTTCCAATAGTTCATTCAAACTCCACTTTCAAGGATGGTTTGAGATTTTAAGAGTTTGAGATTTTCACCCACAAACCACTCGAGTATTTGAGATTTTCACCCACAAATCCCAACCAATTTGATCAAGCAATAGTAGAACCCATTATCAACTAACTAGCATATACAAAAATACATCGCAACCCACAACTAATTGCATCTTAGTTCAACATAATCCCAATACTAAAAGATTTATCTACTCATGAAGAATAGAAAGAAGTATATACCAAAAGGATTGTTCAAGGCATACATTCTTTACAAATACCAAAATCCAAATCTCCTGATCAAATTACAATTCTTGCCCAATTTAGGGTTTTAATTTCAAATTCAAAGTATTGCTAGTATCTAGGATGCCCAAAATGGGAAAGGGTTTTAGGCTTTTAAGAAATTTGGGTCATTCTTGAGAATTACAAACTGCCCCTGGGCCTAATCCCGCATTGCCGTGATCGCACCATTTTTGCTGCGATCGTGGCCACCACTACCGTAGGTGTTTCCATGCGACCGCGGTTGCTGAATATTTTAACTACTCGCGATCGTGGATCTTAGACCGCAATCGCGGTATCTGAGACTCATTCTATATATGGTTCTTCAGTTGTGCACTTTTCTTCTCTTTATTTTCTTTCAGCTCAACTCCACATCCTTTTATCTCATAACCTATATACCCATAAGATATGAAAATCAGTTTATTTAATCATAATGTTGTCTCAATATACATTCAAATTATGATAGTGTGCATGATTGTTGAGTGAAAATGAGTGGTAAATTCACCACTCATCAATACCCCTAACTTAAAAGCTATGCTTGTACTCAAGAAACACTATCTCTTACCACGAGACAATGCAAATTTATGCCCAATCTAGATGACCCAATAATCCCAATGACATCAACTTGAGTACTACCATGAATTGCTCTTCAAACATGGGCAAAACTATTTTCACGACACCCCTCAACATAAAAAGCAAATTTCAAAGATGCAAAAGACTTTAAAGAGCAACCATACAATAATCACTAATACTCTAGAAATGACTCACCTTTGGCCTCAACTACATTATACTCCTTTTTGCCTCATTTTTAGGAGATGACTAAATCACCCACAATAATTTGTTCACATGCCTCCTCACAAGAAAGAAAATTTCACACATCAAGTTATCAAATATGCAACAAGGAATTTAAGTATGAAACACTCTCTCTCTTTCAAGAACTCTCGATGCTAACAAGTACAATGTCATAGGCTTGCCCCTATTTTCAATCGCAGTACAATGAAAATACTTGGTTGGAAATCACAAAGGGATTTTTGAGTTTGTAACATAGGTTTGGGGTAGGGTAGGATATTATTTAGGAACAACATGGCTATACCCTCCTTGAACATCTATATCACACTATTCTATCCAACTTTTGATCATGGGCCACTTCTTTTTGTTTTCACTCTTTTTTACATATGCCTACTTTTATTTCCATGGCCTACCCATTTTCTTTTCATTTTTTTTCTTGCATCCGTTGTGATTCTCTTTCCTTTATTGGACCCTTTGTTTTTCTTATTCATTTGTTCTCAATGTTTAAGCCCATAGACACTCACTTATAATTTTATGGCCCAAAGTTACCTCTTCCAATTGTCACCACCCCCAACTTAGGCTTTTAGCCTCAAGTTGCAATTTTAAGTCTAAGGAGGGAATGTTTCAAAAGAGGGATAAAAATTAAAAGTCTCACGACTTGTAATGTGTTTTCCAATGAAAGGTCTAAAGGCTCATAGTGGGTGAGTAGGGATAACATCTATGCAAGGGTAGGATTTTTAGGGTAAAGTGGATTTCTAATATCATAAAGATGGCCTAATATCATCTCACCAACCAAGTATAATCAAAATTAGCCTTGAGAGATTAGTGGGATAAGTTCTAGATGGTACACACACATTTGGGATTTGGAAAAATGAGCTCACCACACATGGCATGCAAATTCATCCAGGAGGCTCAATTACCCCTTCCGCTAGAAACAAAAATAGAGTATCTACCAATTTTCACAAGCCAAAATTTTTGGAGTCACAAAAAGAGAAAAAAAATTATTACAAGGCCGCTCACGTCCATGCCCTTGATTTTTGAAAAAAATTGGACGGAGGAGGATGTTTGCTTTGTATTTGTACCATACACAATTTGATAGACATAGCATTAACCTAAGCATTCGTTTCATATTTTGGCTTTCATATGGGCAAACCTTAAGGCTACTCAGACTTCGCCATAGGTATGAGTGCGATCCCAAATTCACAATGCCACAGGTACTCGGATTTTCCTTGAATTTATGACCTTGATGACACGGGTACTCAAACTGTTCTTGCATCCAGGGCTCAAAACCTAATCACGATGCTTTTTCTTTAAGAATGTCATCACTCAATCTATCGTAGGAAAAAAGGCATATGATATTTCCATAAGTAAAATAAAGATAAATTTGAAATCCAATAATAAAATAACTAATCCATGCAAATGTGGGCACCATCAGAGTGCCCGAATATTACAACCCAAGAGATAATAAAAATCATCCAAAAGAACATGAAAATATCCAAAAATATCAATCATATAGGCCCAAATTGAATGAATGAAGAGACAAGAACCCTCAATAAAAAAGATAGCAGTGTCCTCACTGCTTAAACAATCAAGTATAAAAAGAGATAAGGGTGCTCCCTGAAACTGTATCAAGAGCTGCTGTCACTCTTAGTCTCTACATCATTGTCCTCCTCTTCAGGACTAGACCACTCAATCGGAGCCTCATCATCCCTCTCCACTCAATAGGAATGAAGTCTATCATAGGGTTTTTAGACCATCCATAGGCCCTTTACCCCATTCTATATCCTGCAAAAAAACTTATCTCTCTCCTTCTCTCTTTTTACCATTTTCACATGTGCAATTTAGAGATCTCAATGTAACTCTGCCAAGGATGAGTAGGCTCTCTCAATACTAGCAATGGTAGCTCTCTGCTTCTTTTGATTCTCTCGATTCTTTTCATAATCAGATCGAGACACATATGAATGACGGATGGTGGAGGGCTCTCCCAACTTTCGGGGCAAACCTAACACGAGCTCCATGATGGTCGCAATATCAAATCCAATATCCTTAAGGGGACCAGTGGTGGATTGCCTATAAGACTCAGGCTCCTCACATATCGATTGCCCCAAGTCAATCTTTCTCTTTTTGCTTTTGCCCTGTGAGCCCTCTCCTCGAATTTTCAAATGATAGATGGAAGTGCCAGGGTGCACCCAAGTATCTCCTGCATATTCCTCAGCCCCAAATCTCCTACTAAGGTCAGTTATCAAAGAGAGAAAGAAGAGATCTGTCCCCCCTGGTTCTTGAAAAATTTCATGTCGGAAACCATGAGCTGACCAATATTCAAAGGAATGCCATCTAGAATGCAAGCAACCATCTGAGCCCGCAAATCTGGGCCTACTGTCATATGGGTGCAAGGGGACACTCGACTACATATGATGTTCAACTATATTTGAGCCCCGACAGTAAAGTCATTCATGTGGATGTTACTCTTAGTTATCTCCTATGAGACTTCTTTTCCAGGGAAAAGTCTTTCAGCCAACCAACTTCCTGATTTACTCCTTTTTTTTTCAAAACTACGCATGTCTGCATTTGGGAGCCCATAAATATCATTGATTCGCTCTGCCCCGAAGTCCATTTTCCCCCGGATCTTGATATTCATGTAGGATGGATCTGAGAAAGATACTATGCTAAGATTGGCGTAGAATTCACAGACCCATTGCTCATTAGACTTGCAAGGATACAGGGGGAAACACCGCCACCCTGTGGCCACAAGCGTGTCATGAAATGCCGAAAGCTTTTTCGTCACATTCTCCAAGCATATTTCTTTCTCTAGAAACAACTTTGTCCTCAAAAAATCACCATAGTAGTGAATGTGGCACTCGGGTGCCATGAATTGGATGTGATCATGTTTCTTCATAAGATTAGCCTAAAAAACAACATACGACCCAACATCATCAATAATTGGTATATTCTTGAACAAACTATGTTATGTTGTCTACTTAAGCTCATTAGATGGTTACTTGGTGGTGTTTGGACAAAAATTAGGAGTGTAGAATTTTTGGCATAGGCAAAAAATTAGCCTCGATTACCGTGATCGTGGTATCTGAGACCAGTTTCAACCCCCATTTTCAATGTTCAAAAATTCAAATTATAAAGCCTAAAGCATGTTCTATAATAAAAATTTACACTTAAAGCACTGAACAAGACCACGAGGTACTCAATTATGCCCCTAGAATGCATAAACTATTAGTGAATACTCATTCGGCAAACCTATCGAGCAGTTGGTGTACACTTTTTATTTTTTCAATTTCATACACAATTTGGGTACTCAAGACTTCCCCACTCATGTGTACCCCATGTTTTAGCAGCTAAACACCACACAAGTACAATTTATGAAGCATTTAAGCATGAAAAATATAGATTTAGGCCTTCCGTATAACATGCATTCTATGGTCTGCTTTCCATAATCATGGCATAGATTTGAGGCACCTACCGAATAGGTGATTCAAGAGAGATGCAAGGATGCTGTTGGAATAATCACAATCAGGTCAGACTTGGGTCCAATTAGAGAGAAAAACTTAAGAAAGGAGTGTTGAGAGAAAGTAGGGTTTGGATAATTATAAGTTTGATATGACCGCAATCACGGTTTGGGTCCTAGAATTGCGGATACGCGGGTGAACACGATAACGGTCAATGTCTCATGATCGCGGTAACTAGTGGTATTTCTGCTTCTCTATTTTCCCCTCAGCTTATTTCACATTTTGGATAGATTTTCCCCTGTTCAATTTAACATGCAAAAATTTCACACTTTTCCCTTTCTCAAGCTCATCCAACACACTCTATAGCGCCTTAAGTGCATGGGTTATTTAATTCATAAAACTAAGATCTACTCTACAAGAATAAAAATAAAGGATACGAGCCACTTTCATAGCATTTGTGGGTTGTCTCTCACATAATGCCTTAGTTTATGTTGTGGCACAACGTCTTCCTTCTTTCTCAAGTTGGGTCCTTAAGGGCCCCATCATTCACTTCTTTGATTTTAGCATCAATCACCGATATCACTTGAAGTTCCATGAGTTGTTTCTTTGTTTTGAATACTCGAAAGAAGACCTCATCATCATGAACTCTAAGCCTCATTTCACCCAACTCTAAGTCAACAATGGTTCTTCCGGTGGCTAATAAAGGTCGATTAAGAATGTTGGTAACCTCTTGGTCCATTTCATAATCTAAAACCATGAAGTCCATTGGAAGTATCAATTTTTCCACTTTGACTAGAACATCAAACAAAATCCCGACCGGCCTCTTGACAGACCGATTCTTCATTAAAAGTTGCATAGATATTGGAGTTGGGGTGTCCTATTTGAGCTTCTTATAAATGGCAAAAGGCATTAGGTTTATACTTGCATCCAGGTCGCATAGAGTTTTCGCAAACATATGTATTCTGATGGTACAAGGGATGGTAAAATCTCTAGGGTCCTCTTTCTTTTCTGCAATTTTGCTACTCATGATAGCACTACAACCATGGGTGACTTTGATTGTGTCACCTTTGATGAGATTCTACTTTGACATCAACTTGTTCATGAGCTTGGTATATCCCGGGATATTTTAGATTGCTTCAAGCAATTGGATATTGATAGAGAGGTTGTTAAGCTTGGACATAAATTTCTTGAGTTTAACACCCTCCTCTTTTCTTTGAAGTCTTTGGGGAAACAGGGGAGGGACTTGTATTGTAGGTATCACATCACTTTGTGGTTTCTTATTTTCCACCACCTCTTTATCTACTTCTACCGATTCCTTTTCATCATCTTCTTCTTGAGATTTTGGTGGCACTTTTTTTTGCCTAAACCTTAGGCATTTTTTCACCCAAATCTTCTTTCAAGTGAGAACCAAGGGTCTTCCCACTCCTAGTGAATATTGGTAAAACTTGAGCTTCATTCTTCGGATTCACAATAGTGTCCCTAGGAAGACCACCCTTTATCCTAGCATTCATTTGGGTGAAAATTTTCCCTATTTGGATCTCCAATTATTTAATGGAGGCAGAGTGGGACACTATGATTTGATTAAGTTTCTAAAAATCTCTTTTTAGCTTACGAACTATCTTTGTTCGTTCCTTCCACCCTTATCAAGATTCTTGCTGAGACATCTTTAATTTTGAATTTGTTGAGATCGATGGAGTTTAGGTCTTTGTTTTTTTCTCGATCATGGGGTGGTACATAACGCTCATATTCATACTCTCTATCTCTCCAATTCCTATCATGATCCTGATTCGTCCAACCTTGATTTCCACTTTGCCTTTGATAGGCGGGGCGGGAAGCCCCTGAATAGTTTTTCAAGTGTCGAATCTCCTCATTGAGCTTTTTATCCTCTTCATCATCCTCATTGGATTTCAATGTCATGACATTTGTTGCTTTTACGGGTGTACCCATCACAAGTTTTGTCAAAATCTCTAATTGCATCATCATCTTAGCCATATTCTTCAGTCTTTTTTCATCTCATTTCTTTTGTTCCTTGTCAGCCAAGGATGTAGTGGTAGAACTCTTAGGAACCTCGGCATCTTAGGTATAACACCCTCAGTTTTTCTTGGTAACCTCCTTAAGCAAATTCGTTACCACATGATAATACAACTTTACAAGAGATCCCCCTACCGCATTGTCCACCACGATTTTATTGAGTGGATCAAGGGCTCAGTAGAAGATTTAGAGAAGCATCTTCTCTTGGACCTCGTGGTTTGGACATTGCGTTAGTTTTCTATTGAATCTTTCCCATACTTCATACAAGGGTTCTCCATTCAATTGTCAAAAGTTAATGCTCTCATCCCTTAATTGGAGCATTTTGGATGGTAAGAAATACCGGTCAAAGAAAGCCATAGTGAATTTTTCCCAAGAAGTAATTGAAATGATCGGAAGAGAACCGATCGACTCTAGGGTTATGTGTGCAATATCAAATGGTGCACATACCTCTACAAAATTCTTCAAATGAAGGTTAGGGTCCTCATAAGCTTGCCCCCCCAAAAAGTCCCTTCATTTTCAACATGTGCAACATGTCGCTTGTGATATAAAAGACACCATTCCCATGAGTAGGTGGGATACGAATGGCACTTGAATAACCAAAGTTATTAAATTTCCCCTCATCATCTAGAGGGCCGTCAAAATACCTGGATTGACTAGCATTGTCACTCATGATTTCATGTATACTATAGAGATCACCTAGAAGGAAACAAAAACAACAACTAAATAAATAAACATCACTACGGGTATGCCCCAAGTAAGAATCAATTCCATACAAGTGAAGTCAAAATTTCATTCTCTAGCAATGATGCTATTTTGATAATGTTCACCTATACCATATAAAGTGGTAGAGGACGGTCGTTGTCAATAGCTCAACTTTCGTTGAGGTCGAATCCACGAGGAGTGAAAATTAGATTTCTAATCTTATGGGTCTTAACACTTACTAAGAAAACATCCGAAGGGCAAATAAAGTAAAAAACATGATTTAAAATGGGGGGGGGGGGGTTGGTTGGTTTTGGGAGAATATTTGTCACTAGTAATCCAATTCACGAACTACACAATAATTGTAATTTAACTTCGGTATAAATAAAATCTTGGAATTATGTCTACCTAAGGGCTAATTAGGTATGGGTATATGTAGATTTGATGCACATGCTAGTTGTTTAATAATATGGTAGGCTAGGTCTAAGATCCTTGAGACTAGTTTGTCAACAGAACCTCAAGAATATCACTTATTGAACCTTTCAGATACCTAACAAGTGTGTAAATTATATTCACCTATTACCTCAATTGGGTATCCCTATTTCTAGGAGAATACCCAAGATGTAGTCAACTTCATAATCACTCTTATGTCTAAAATTGTGAAAATTTAGCAAATCAAACCCAATAATTGTCTACTATTGCTTTGACTTCCATATCCCTCTTTCAAGGATGATGTGGGTTCCAAAAGTTCACCCAAACTCCACTTTCAAGGATGGTTTGAGATTTAAGAGTTTGGGATTTACACAGTTATTATCATTATTGACAACAACTTCCTCAATGGTGATATTAGAATCCATTAGCTCTTCAAGGTTGTGAGTATTTATCAATTTTTTTTTCCTTTGAAATTATAAGCATTAATAAAACTTACTGTCAACATAATTTTTCTTTTTGTCACAAATTTAAGCATGTAATTACTTTTGTAAATCACATATAACCAATGCATTTATTTATCACCCATCAGTTCACTTTATACCACTACACAGGTGTAATTGAAAATCTTCCATTATTGTACAAATCCAATAATAAAAATTACGTTTATATCTACAGTTGAAAACACATGTATGATATTTGAAGTAAAAGTTAAATTACTATTATTAAACCATGAGAGAATTATATTCGAAAATATGTGAGAATAAGATTTTTTAAGAAGAGTCATCAATTATTACCTTGGCCAAAGTTGAAACTTTAGCGCAACATGAGCTTTTCTACACCCGAAAAATTTGAGCTTCTCGCAAATACCACAAGTATGAGTAATTCATTCCTGCAAATCAAATTAAATAGAAGGTAAAATTAATTTTTATTTCACCTGCGATAAGACTTATAGAGGGCATGAAAAAAAATACACACATACAACTATAAATAAATTATAGGTAACAACCCATTTATAGAAAAATTTAAAACAACCAAAACCCGAAATATAGAAAAAGAAAATAGAACTAAAACAAAACCTAAGAGATCATACATGAACTTGTGACTTGACAGACAAAGAAAGTGAGAGTATTTTTGAAAGTCGGCAGAAAATAGAAAGAGATGATTTAGGGTCTGTTAAGAGAGAATAAGAAGAGGTTGTTGCAGCGACAATTTCTTTTTAGAATTCACATATACGTTTCATTAATTAATTTAAGAGGCTAAAATATTCTTGGACAAAATTAAAAAGACACTTAACGGACATGTTGATACCTCTTTATAAGTTACATTTTTACTATTATAGAAATGTATGTGTAAGGATTGTGCTCAACTCGTAGAGTTTTACTAGAACATTACTATGTACATATATGAGATACTCATGCTCAAGCATATAGCTCTAGTGCTACTGCTATGCACAATTCTAACACAAGTGCACAATCCTAACATAAGTATGCAATACTGTCCACTAACTCCTAATCTCCAACATTTTCTCTCAAGCTAGTGAAAGAAGGAGTATCTACTCCCATCTTTCTATAAAATTCTATAAATTAAGTAAGAATATTGAACATCAGTTAGTTGATCTTATAATCAAACAAAATATGTAATGATCTATCCTGTAGCCATTTTTTCTTGTCAAAATGATAGTCATTTCAACAAATGTGATTTTGCCATGCAAAATAAGATTCACACTCATCTATAGTACCTTGAGGTCGTCACAAATACTATGGATGTTGTAGAGAAACAGACATCTATGATTCTAAGGATATAAATTATCCATGTTATCTCTGCTGCAGTTGAAACTAATGTCCTATATTCTACTTCCAAAATTACTCTTGTAATTGTTTGCTGCTTTTTACAAGTCCAAGAAATGTAGTTAATACCTTAGTAGATTTAATATCTTGTAGTTGACCTTTTTGTTCTAGTACATTCTCGATTTGTATCAGAGTATCCATACAATCTTAGAAGTGCGTGTGCAATCCTAAGTTTAAGTTGAGTTATGCTTTTTACATATCTGAGGATCCTTTTTACATCTTAAAAGGGTCATTTCATTACTGGAAATCTACATGAATTGACCCATCAAATTTACTGCATGAGTGATATCTAGCATAGTCATTGTGAGATACTAGAGGTTATGATACAAGAAAGACTAGGAAATATGAAACAAACACCAAAACAATCCACAAGTTTGAAGAACTGAGGACCCCTTTGGTGACCACTCTCGGATTCACTACAACAACAATGAAAACACAATAACAACAAGATATTGAAGGTGTAAATACACCAAAACAGCAACAATATGGCGAGATGGACAACAATAACAAGATAGGAACAACACACGGTTTTACTAACAAGAGATAGAAACGGTTAAGAGAACACAAACTACTACAAGATTACAATAAAAGTAAAGGGATAGTTAGATAGACTTAATGAAGGTATAATCTTAAGAACCCAAAAGCATATTCCACTCTTGGTCCCTTAACACTACATGCAACATTCACCTATCTCTTACAAAGACACAAGGTTGGAATCCACCTCCCAAGCATCACGTTTCCAAGCTATGAGATCAATAAAAGTGATTCCACACTCTCTATGCCTAATTTCAGTTTTGGTGCCTCAAGGAGAGAGGACTTGTGTTTCTCTGTGTTTCAATACTTACAACATCATGAATAATCTAAGTCTAAAATCCCTACAATATTCTATTTATACTAAGTTACAAATAAAATACAAAATATCCAAAATGCCCTTTTAAGAGCTAGGCTCCCTTCAAGTGTATTTAGGGGCTGCTTTGTTGTGTTCCAAGGCTCCTCTTTACACTTCGAGTGTGAGATTAGGGTCGGTTTGGTGTGTTTTAAGTCCTTCACTCGCACACTCCAAGCCTCGAGTTCATTACATTCTCACATGTGTCCATCTTCGTGATCGTACTTGTATCATCCTCCCCTCCTTAAAAAGGATTCGACCTTGAATCCATGCCTTGCAAAATCAAAGAGAGACAAACAAGCACACTTCCTCATGGCATGAGGGTTAGGATTAGAAAAAATAAACAATAATGGTATGCATCAAAACACTCAAAATAGCCCATACCAAAAAAAAAGAAACCGAAGACCCTTTGAGTTCAAGTCTCAGCCAACAACAAATCTCGATATGCCAAGGTGGTTCATAGTTGACATATAACAAAGAGTCCTTAGTGTTAAACATTATGAAGCCATCGACAAATTCACCAAGGACTTGGCTATGATAAGCACCCAAAATAAACACACCTAAGCCGAGAGTAAATCTTCCCCACCCTAAGATGGCACCGGGATCAAATTGGAAGAGTGGCCATAGACACGAGTCTAAACAACACACCTATTTCCCGCAGTCTTTACCACAACCACACAACCTACTCTCTACATTGGCATACATATCATCAGAAGTAAAGAGAGAGTAGATAAAGGTGGAGCTCAATTCTGCTTCTACCAAAGTAGAAGAAGAAGTAGTTTCCAAGACCACACATTCCTTACCTTTAAGAGTACTCTCATCTTTCAAGAAGAAATTTCCATCTTTAGGAGGAATGTTGTCACACCATAGTGGGTTAGCATATATGCTATAGCTTCCAAGGAAAGCTATACCATCATTTTCACCACTAGGTCTATTAGGAGTATTTAAACTATCTTCAAACAAGACATTGTACCTAAAGAGTGAATGATCTGACCCACGGATAGATTTGGAACTTTCACTCTCTAAGGAATCATTATCAAGTTCCAAAGATATGTCAAGCACACGATTAACCCTATGAGCCAAGCAAACATTAGAATCCTTACAACAACATAGGCTCACAGGTTCACTCCTTTTTTCTTGACTAACATTTTAATCTTCACTCACTTGAGACTCATTAATCACATCACACATATTCTCAAGTGGTGGGAAATTCTTACACACAAGTTGGTCAACACAATTTTCATACGATGATGTACTTTCATTCAACACAATAGCTTCAACACTAGGTAGACACAAATCGATCTTACTAGAAGAGTCGATTCAGGTCATCTATAGGATCAACTAGTATATCCACTCTCATAATATTTACATTATCTACAAGTGGTAAGGAATCAATATACTCATACGTAGGTAAGCTACTACTCACTCTCAATGGCTTATTAGTCACACGTCCATCATCCACATGTACCAAAGTGTAAGAGATAACTATTTTACACTAATGTTTATGAGTATGTTCATATTTACCTTGGTGTGAAATTCCTTGAAAAGTTTGGGAAGCAACTTCCTTCAGGAAGATCTCATCGCAAGGTGTTTGGACCTTAGGTTTCGGATTTGTTGGGATAAGTGTGGATACCAATTGGCATAGCCTTTCAACATGCCATTTCATGTCTTCAATATTGTCGGTGATATGGTCAAACATGACATCGATATTGGTGGTATCCATGGTACCTAAAAGAAAATACAATAACGAACAACAAAACAAACAAACTTGTTAGCTCAAAAATGCCTCACCACACTCTCACTCTTAATTTTTACCTCACACTTAGTTTCACAAGTGTTGAAATCCAGCTTGTACTTCGTGAGTGATTGAGGGAGGAGTCCACCTTGGTCTGGAATAGATTTTCGTTCGAGTTAACTCAAATAAAATTTGCTTACGGACTTGAACCAACAAGACACAATAAATTCACAAAATAAACAAACAGACACAACTAATTTACAATCTAGTAGGAGTTTACTAGCTTGTCAATTAGTGTTTGGATCAATCAAATGAATCTATGGAATAATAAAAAGAAACTAAGAAAATCTTAAATTTGAGCCAAAATTATTGCATGAACAATAATAATGATGATGTGGCATCACGTAATTGGTTGTGGTTTCTAACAATTTTTGTTGTCCAATCTCAAGTCTTGGTTAATTTACAATTTAGGAATTGGTGGAATTGGTTTTAAGGAGGGAAATTAAAACAAGTCTTGGAGCCTTTTCAAATTCAAGTTTTCAAGACTTTGAGTTTCTTGTACTTCTCCTTATAACATGGCCTCTTGTTTTATGGAAAGTTGTTGGAAAGTGGTTGAGATGTGATTGACTATTTGATGAGTGATGGTAAGTCTTTCAAGACTAACAAAGCTTCACCCCTTTTTCCTTCTCCTCTATAGATCTAATGTTCACTTTATATTAACAATCTATGAAGGTTGTGAAGAACTTCAAGAACAACATCAACAATCACCAAGAACAAGCAACAACAATCTCTAAAAATATCACAATTTTTACATGGCCAACTTCCAATTTTCACAATACAATATCTTCAACACTTGGCCAAGACACCTACAATTTCAACAAAATGGTTCTTAGGCCACTAATGAACATCATGTGGCCAAGCTTATGACAACAACAAGATGAAGACCACAAGTCCAAAATAGTCCACCACAATAATGTTTCAACAACAATTCGGCCAAGCCCTATGTTCACGAAAACAACACCAATAATGTAATCTCAAACTTAGATTTAGACTCAAGAGTGTTAGAGATTAAGAAAACTAACACTATAAACAACAAAACAAGTAAAAATCTCGGCTAAGACACAATAATAACACAATTTCGTCTAAGAAAACAAAATGGATAGATTTGCTTCTTTTTGATTTTTCAGTTTTCTAACACTTTTTTTTTTGAATTTTTTATCAAGCAAGCCCAAGATTGATCTTGTAGGAACAAGATCAAGCAATGCTTTGATACCAAATGATACAATAAAGACTAATAAATACAAAAAAAATACCAAAACAGTCCACAAGTTTGAAGAACTGAGGACCCACTCTCGGATTCACTATAACAACAATGAAAACACAATATCAACAAGATTTTGAAGGTGTAAATACACCAAAACAGCAACAATATGTCGAGATGGACAACAATAACAAGATAGAAACAACACACGATTTTACTAACAAGAGATAGAAATGGTTACAAGAACACAAACTACTACAAGATTACAATAAAAGTAAAGGGATAGTTAGATAGACTTAATGAATGTATAATCTTAATAACCCAAGAATATATTCCACTCTTGGACCCTTAACACTACACACAATGTTCACCTATCCCTTACGAAGACACAAGGTTGGAATCCACCTCCCAAGCATCACTTTTCTAAGCCATGAGATCAACAAGAGTGATTCCACACTCTCTATGCCTAATTTCGGTTTTGGTGCCTCAAGGAGAGAGGACTTGTGTTTCTTTGTGTTTCAAGACTTACAACATCATGAATAATCTAAGTCTAAAAGCCTACAATGTTCTATTTATAATAGGTTACAAATAAAATATGAAATATCTAAAATGCCCTTTTAAGAGCTAGACTCCCTTCAAGTGTATTTAGGGGCTACTTTATTGTGTTCCAAGGCTCCTCTTTACACTCCAAGTGTGAGATTAGGGTCGGTTTGGTATTTTTTAAGTCCTTCAGTCATACACTCCAAGACCCGACTTCATTACATTCTCACATTTATCCATCTTTGTGGTCGTACTTATATCAGGCTACCCATAATACTTTTGTATACTAAAGCATTGACATGACTTGTTTTAGCTTCTAATGCCATGATTCTGTGCAAATGGTGTGTTAAATCTTTATAAGTTGTTTTACATCACACTTGGATTAGATGAATATCATCACCGGAGTATGTAACTTCAACTCCAAGGAAGAAATGTAAGGGGCCAAGGTCTTTCATTTCAAACTTATTTTCAAGTGACATGATTATTTCTTACATATATGAAAGGAAGATTCTTGTATTCACTATATTATCTAACTATAAAATGAGAAGGATACCACGTCCCTTATAATGAACTATAAATAATGATGAGTCTGCTTTTACTGGACTTGAATTCAAAATAAAGAAAATATATGTTGAACCTATCAAACCAGACTTTAGGTGTCTACTTAAGGTCATACTGTTCTTTCTTCAGGAAATATTCATGGTTTGAATAATTAAGATTAGTAGGCTATGTAGGAATATATTGTTGGCATCAAATTATTTAATGGTACAATGTAGGCTAGTCGCCACTGATAACACTGCTCTTTTATTGATGTCCTTGACTAGAGGAATACATGTCTTATCAAAATTAATTTCTTCAAGTTGGGAGTACCTCCTGGCCACCAATCTGAGTTTGAATCTGTCTAAACAACCATTTAATCTGAGCTTTGTCTTGAATATCTTAGTCTTGAATACCTGTCTTGATCCAACCACACTGATTTCTGTATTCCTAGGTACTAAGGTTTATGTTTAATTTTTCTTTAGAGCATTAACTTCATCTATCATAAATAAATACTGGTATGAAATTATGAGTGTTTGATTTAATGTCCTAGGCTTAGTATTTATTGATTTATTTGCTACTACCAGGGTTGCAGGAGTAATGGATACCTTGTTAGTCTTTAACCTTGTAATCATGTGATATCTTTTTTGTCTTGTCAAAAAGTATGTGATTTTAAGATCTCATTTGTTTTGTGAAAAGGTTCAAGGTTCTTTTTGTTCTCAAAATTAAACTATCTTCATAAATTAACTTCCAGCTATATGCCTTATGGATTATCTAATGAGGTATGTTTAGAATATTGACTTTCCAAACTCCTGTTTTCTATTTTCACCACCTGAGTTGCTTTCTAATAAATCAACATTAGTCTGATCATAACTAGTTTCTTATAATCCATCATAAGTCTGGTCAACATATATGTTTGTAGAAAGCCACCAACATCAATATCGATTATGAGAGCTTGTTGTATGTTAATCAACATTAATAGATAAAGGAGGAGTGTTACACACTTCACTGGATCTAGTAGCACCATTTGTTGGAGACTCATCGTGTATATTGGAGAGAAAAACTCAAGAAAAGTAGCTATGTGCGTGAGAGTATTTGGAGAAGACTTTTTCTTGCACATAATGATCACATATATAGATATACACACTTTCCTAATTGATGGTTGATAATACATGTACCTTTATGTTGGCTATGTAACCAATAGACACATAAGGATAGATTTTAGGTGCAAATTTTAACTGGCCCTTTAGATATGAATAACATCTACAACTAAAAATCTTTATGTTATAATCTTTAGAGGTTCCATAAAGCTTGAATAAATGATCTCACTATTTTACAATGAGGATAAAAGACTATTTATTAAGAATACATCAGTGAGTAAATCTCTTCCCTAAAAAAACTAAGAAAGTTTGACACGAAAAACAGTGATAACTTATTTTTTATTATATAGAAACTCTAAGAAAGGAGATAGTGATAACAATACTGATTGTCATCACCAAATAGGAAAGTGAATATAAAAATGAACAAATTTTATATGGAATAGCTAGAATTGTCAAGGAGAAAAGTCTAGTGCAATTATGATTCTTAAGAAAATAATAAAATTGGATAAAAAGAAGACACAAAGGACATGTTTACTAGTTTGACCTTTTGAGAAAAAATAGTCCTATTCAAATTAGATTTGAAGAAAATAATTGAAAAGAATAAAAGAAAAGAAAGAAAAAAATGGTGTAAAGACTACTAGATGAGCTGTGGAGGAAATTGATCTTAACATAGATAAGGAAAAAGGTATTGAGATTGATAATACCAAGAAAAAAGTGGCAATAAAGATGCATTTAGTGTACAATGTGATGGATAAAAGGAAAAAACACAAAAACAATGATTCTTTAGAGGCTAAATTTAAAGATTCTATGAACATATACAATACAAAAAAATATTAAAAGTCAAACCTTCAGAATGAGAATGATAAGAAAAATGACACAAGAAAAGAATCCACATGGAACAATAATAATGAATATGCAACAATTATAATGAACTTCAAATCAATGATCTAACCACATCCACTAGTGTTCCTTTATGTCATCACCCCAAAACCAAGAGTCACGATGACACTGGTCCCGTCAAGCCTTAACAAGTAAGCCTATCACCCAAGCTCATATGAAAAGGGAAAACAATGCCAAAATTAATGGTAGGACTCCTAGAGCGGAGTCGAACCACACATATATAGCACAAGGAAAAATACATAATCAAAGATACCATACAATATCCGCAAAATCTGGTGTCACAGTGTAAGAATTACTAAATACATCTGAATTGTCCAAGATAAAAGGAAAATCCCAAAAGGATCAAAATCTATCTCAAAATACAAATTAAGACATGAAATATATAGAAAGAGGCAGTAGAATAATTCTAGAAGCATATATCATCCACTACCTTGAATCAACTCCGGATACCGCCTGAATCAGCTATTGCGCAACACACTCATAACTGGATCTGCACCAAAAGAGTGAAGTAGGGGTGAGTACAAGCCATTAGTACTTAGTAAGTATCATAGGCCAACTGAGCAAAATAAAAACAAAGCATATAAAATACACACTATGGGAACGTCACTTGCAATTAGAAAATGTCTCAAATGGTAGCATATGCCACTTACACTAACAATTTTATAGTATACAAATATACCATACACACGTACGGTAATAAGCATAAATATAAACATACCAAACACAAGTACAAGAAGAAGCACAAATATACACATATACTGCGTACAAGTATAAGAAAAAGATACAAATAGATAAATATCACATCAAGGACAATAATACAACAAAGAATAAGCACAATATATCTATATGAAATGAAATAAAGATGATGATGGTGTGATGCTTGAGGTTTTTGTACAACCTTCGTATACACCTACCAATATGTGCTTCCAGGTAGAACCCCTGGGGGGTTCGCAACCCATATACAATCCTGATAATAATTACCAATATCCATGACTCCTCTTTGGCACATCCCTCGATAGAGGGTCTATAAAGATATCACAAGCCAGTATTTCCAATATTTCTACAGTGGTACCAATATTTCACAAGTGCATATAATATAATGATGTAATGCGCACAACCAACCTGAAGGAGATATTCCAGTAACCTACCAATATACCAACCATTGAGCCAAGATCCACTCAATATACACAACAATCCATGAATCTAATATAATCATGTGACAATAGAGCAATATACCCAACAACATGCCATTGATACCACATAAATAGCAACTAAGGCATTTTACCTAAAAAATACCACCAAATATACATACATAAAGGCCAACAACATCATATAAAACCCCACATGTTCACACATAGTAAGTAATATCATAAAACAACTAATTCACAATAATATAGGCCCTATACCGGCATGACATAATAATATAACCATTTCCATGATTTCTTCCCACACCCTTAACATGATTCTTACATCCATATTAACTACCAAACCCAGTCTAAAGAATGTTAAGCCATAACTTACCTCAAAGGCTAGAACAAAATGAACAAGCCTTAACACCTAGCTTTAATATCATGAACGGACTTGGAATCAACTAAAATACATAAATATAGAATCTATGCATTAAAAGAAAGCCACCGATACCCATAATGCCCATTTTTGGGTTTGGGTCAAAATAGACCCCTAAAATGAGATTTTTGAAAAAGAAGGATAAAGCTAAAATTTCAATCCAAAAATATATTCCTCATGATTAAAGTAACTTATAGATGAAAACCCAAGTAAAAATGATTTGGAATTGGGGCTTCAATAAAAAAATTCCCAATTTTAAGCCCTATCAGCCTAAACTCCCAAATTTTATTTTAAAATTCATGCTTTAACGAGATTTAAATGATAAAAATCAATGAAATATAATTGTAATAGGGATTTGGATCTTAAACAATCTTAAAAATGGAATAAATTGCCCCAAAACCCAAAACCCCAAGCTCCAAGTCTCAAAAATAGTGAAAACGGTCGGAAGGGGGTATGTATTTACCCAGGTGCCGCTAAAGTAGACCCTGGGCTGCTAAAGCAGACCCTAGGCTATTTGAGAGGTCAGCACTAAAGCTTCTAGGTGACTGCTAAAGTGGTACCTTTCCTGGTGGCAGGCCTCTAAAGCGAGCCATGGGCCTCTTTAGCGATCGATACTAAAGCGCCAGGTTATCGCTAGAGCGGTACCTGCTGGGCTGACTAGGGACACTAAAGTGCCTAAAAGGGTCGCTAAAGCACCCTCTGCTAAAGTTCCTAAAGGGTCACTTTAGCGATTACAATAGTTTTTAATGTACCAGATGTGGAGACTTAGAAAATTTCAAGTCCCTGCGGACCCTCAGGATCCATCCGAAATCCTAAGAATATAAACGAAATATGTTACCCTATCAAATTCGATACTCCGAACTCAATGACGATATTAGATTTCTGATAAATATTGTTTTTCATAAAATTAACCTCCGATATCCAATTTTATAATTTTTTAAATCGAGGGTTGAAATGAGATATAAAATTAGTAAAACCATACCCACCATGTTACCAACCTAAAATTGACGTTTTAAATCTACTTGCATAGTTCTTTTTGCCATTCAATGCCCAAAATAATAAATGTTGACTGAAGTCAACCAATAAGTCTTTTTAACCACCAAAAATTATAATCTCTTTCAAATCATGCTGAAACATATTGGAAAACATGACAATCATCTCCATACTCCAAAAATAACATAATGCAACTACGAGGACGGGTAAAATGGTTAAATCACACAAAAATAAACAATTCACATAAATTACCAAAAATCAAGTCATTACGTTATCCACCACTAAGAATCTAGTTTGTCCTCGAACTAAAGGCAAGAGAAATACCTGAATCAATGAAAAACTGTGGATAACTACCACGCATATCAGACTTGACCTCCTAAGTAGACTTATCTATAGGTTGATGTCTCTACTGGGGAATATCGGTAGAACGCAACCATCTCACATCCCTAGCCAAGATGGAGACATTCTCCTCAACAAAAAAATAACCACTCATCTAACTAGACTAAATCACAATGAATGATATAAGACTTATACGGAATATAACATCATAAATATAACTAATTTAATTAATAGCGGATAGATTTAAAGGAAATGCTAACTCATAAGCCATATCCCTAATAGTATGAAGAATCTTAAAAGGTCCAATATACATGGGGCTAAGCATGCCCTTTATCCCAAACCTCATCACCTCTTTTATGGGCACACATGATGCAACCCCAGTCACCAATACTAAATCTCAAGGCACAACGTCAAAGATATGCATAACACTTCTGCCTACTCTGAGCCGCTTGAAGTCTATCAAGAATGACCCAAGCTCAATCCAAATACTCATAAATCAAGTTTGTACCTCGAGGTCTAATCTCAGAAACCTTAAACCAACCAACTAGAGAGCTATAACCCTACTATATATAGCCTAAAAAAGAGCTATCTTAATACTAGGATGGTAGATATTCTTATATGAAAACTCCACCACAGCTAGATGTTGCTCCTACTGACCACCAAATTCTATCACACAAGAATAGAGTACATCCTTAAAAACCTGAATAGTCTGCTCTAATTGACTATCGGTCTGGAGGTTAAAGACTGTTGTAAGATCAACCCGGGTACCCAAATCTTCCTATAAAGTTGTCCAAAAGTGAGATATAAATAATGAACCTATATTTGTTATGATAGACACTAGCACACCATGAAGACAAACTATTTTATGAATATAAATATGGGCCAACTTCTCAGCGCTTAAAGAAACCTGAACCAGAATAAAATGAGTAGAAATGGTCAATCAATTCACGATAACCCAAACACTATAAAAACCAAGAAAAGTACGAGGTAAGCCTGTCACAAAGTATAATATGATTTGTTCCCATTTTCTTTTTACTCAGGAATGGGAAACCTCTGAAGTAAACCACTAGGTCTCAAATACTCGACCTTCACCTGCTGGCAACATAGGCAACGAGCTATAAAATTAGCTACATACTTCCCTAACCACCCCATTAATAATGTTGTCTTAAATCATAATACATCTTAGTCACTGCTCGATGGATAAAATATCTAGAATAATGAGCCCTCTAAAATAAATCTCATGTAGTCACTGAAATACCCCAAATTTTTGGCCCTTGGAATTTTCTTAAGCTTTGATCTTACTGCCTTGGTAATGACTCTCACTATAAGTCATAGGGTGTCTTGATGATCCATTGGGATGAGTCAAAACTGAACTAGTAAGTTTGTGGCTAGATTATGCTCTAAGTATAAGTAGCTCACTAAGAGTCGTAAGGATATATTACGAGTCATTAGGTGTAATCGTAGGGTGTCAGTGTAAGTCCCAAATTAGGTTTTGTGTTGACTACGAATAGACTCTATGAGTTGTAGGGTACCATTATGAGTGGTTTAATTGAGTTATAAGGATAAAAGTGTAGGGTACCTTAGTGGTACTGCCTTGGTTACTACTCGTGGTGATGAGTCGTAAGGAGTGACTATGAGTCAAGGGTTGACTTATAGTCAATGGTGACCCTTTTTTAGCTTTTAAGTTACGAGCATTCTAGATATTTCTCCTCTTACCCAACTTGAAACCTACATCTTATAACCACTTTAGGGTATCATTTATAAACACATAAAAGTAACTTCTCAATACTCTCAAATTCCTCAAGGTTAAGAACACTTAGGGTTTTTAAGAGGTTGATCATTTAGGGCTCTCAAGGTTGATTTTCCTTTGCACATCTTACTATTTCAAGCATGTAACTCTACCCTTAAACTTAATATCTCTATTGAATGAAAATACATGGTTGTTTATATGGTTAAAAGTAAGGGTTTTGACTTGATTGGAGGTTTTTGACATAAATGGTCAATTAAATATTTTTCTATAGTTTTATGATGTATTACTTATGTTTTAAATATGGTTTTGAACATTGTGGGATATATGGTAATGGTGATTAAACTGAGGGGTCATGGTTAACCCCTGACTTGATGATTTTGCCTTGATTATAGTTTTGGAAATTGTATGCCCCTAATCTGTTTATGAAATTAGCAATGAAAAGGCTTTTGTCACATAGTTTGTCTTAGCCACTTGTAATAATGCATTGACATGAAAAGGATAATGAAGTATGCATATTTTCCTTGAATGGCCTTGATGGCCATGTATATGATGGTCTTGAGTTGAACCTTGTGGGTTTCATGTTTTCACAAGATAATGTGTAATAAAACTAAAAAAGTTATGAATTCTCCAAGTTATATGATTATGTGGGTGTGTTGTTGTTACTTTGAAAGTATAGTTGGTATGACGATACCAACAATGTATCCCTTAATATAAAACACGGTTCAATAAATGAAAATATGTGATAAATGTTTTAGTTGGGATTTAAAAGAGGGTTGTGTAGCTGAGTCATAAAAGTTGAGGTCCAACTAACCAATATTGGAAACTGTATTAGCCAGTGTGAGGGTCATTATGACTTGAGAGTTTGAGTCTCTTTGCTTGTGACCAGGTGGTTCGAGTCCACCTTATTATTATTACTATGTTTGGAGGGTTCAAGTCCTCTATATCATATTTTATAATTGGGTGCTTAGGTCACCTTTGTATATAATTAGATGGTTTCAGTCTCCTTTGTATATATATGAGATTATTCTCTAGTTTTTGTGGATACATCCATTGGGGATCGACCAGTAGGGTAAAAACCGAGACCCATATAGGTCGTGGGTACTATTAATATGACTATTGAGATACATATTTTAGACTAGGTTCTAAAATGCATGTTAAGCTTTATTCTCTATTCCAGTATGTGATATATATATATATACACGTATATGAATTTGATAATGTGTATGGAATTTTAATGATTTAAACTATTATTCATGGCATTGTGTTATCCCCTATCCCTGAATTACATTCTGGTGCTCCAATTGCTAACTGTCTATGTATGATGTATCCCAATGTGATGTAGAATTTGTACATATTTCTACTTCTCCTGCTCAGTGATTGTGGATTGATTGAGAGTCTACTGGAGGTGGTGAGCTTCCATGCTTTAGAAGTCTCCATTTCAGGATAATGTTTTTCTTTTAAATTAGAGACTATTGGATACTATTTTTAGCTACAGTCGAGGGCATGTACCGATACTTTATTGATATTTAGATTTGGATCATTGTTTAAAAGGCTTTTTTGGACTACTATAGTTACTGAGTTGTATCGGTTGGTTGTTAGATCGATCGACGGTTGTTGGTTATAGACATGTGTTGAAATTTTCTTAAGCTATTACACGCTATCTTGTTATATATTTGGAATTCATCCGACCTTAGGTTGTGTTGTTTTTGGGTTGGTTAGGTGCAGGGGTGGATCTCGGGTCGATATGGGACTTGAGATACCCGACACAGCCATGCCCTAATTTAGGTCGTGTCAAGGTGGTATTAGAGCCTAGGTTCATGGTCAATTGGGTGTCCACAAATCCGTATTGAGTAGAGTCTGTTTTATGGGTGTGTAACATGCCACACTTATAAGGGAGAGGCTACAAAGAATTTAGAAATATTTATCTTCCTTGTTGTCTTATTACATGCTATAGAGTCTGAGTTCTTGAGTCTCTCTAATTTCCCTGCATTCGCTTTTCAGATCATGCCTTCTAGATGATCTAAATATCATAGAAACTCCCCTATCCCACTTAAGGATAATATTGATGGAACATGCCCTTCTTATGTGGTACAGACCCGGTTAAGAGGTCCAGTTCCTGATTGCCCTTCTAGAGTTCCACAGCCCCTCTAGTTCTCCCCGAGCTTCTCAGGCTGATTTGTTAAATCCAAAATTTCATTATTGTATTCATATATTGTATCCAAGTGTAGCTTCTCAGTTTGAGCGTGTAGCTTCTGTTAGTCCATTTTTTAAGACCACAAGGTTGGCCAATTTATGAAGTTTAGTCCTCTTGTGTTCACTAGTTCTAAAGTTGAGGAAGATCCTTAAAACTTTATTGATGAGATAGAAAAGATCTTCTGTGTGATGAATGCTTCTAATGTGGAGGGTTTAGAATTTGCTGCCTATCAACTAAAAGATGTAGCATACCAGGTATAAGAAATAAGTACAATCTAGAGTAGAGGATGCCGAATCCATACTGTGGGATAATTTCTCTAGTACTTTTTTGGACTGTTTATTTCCTTAGGAGCTGAGGGAGGTGAAAGAAGAAGAGTTTTTCCATATGTATCAAGGTTGGATGATGGTCAATGCGTATGCCTTGAAATTTTATTAGTTGTCCCGATATGCTCCCGCGTTAGTATCTAGCATGAGAACTAGAATGAGGAAATTTGTCTCTGGGTTGTCCTGTGATTTGATTCAGAAATGTTAGGCTGCCTTATTGAACAAAGATATAGACATCACCAGATTTATTATGTATATGCAGCAGGTTGAGAATGAAGAAAAATAGGCGGAGATAGGGAAAAGGAAGAGTAAGAAGTCAAGATTTTTAATCAGGGTAGAAGTCAGCACCAGAGTGGTAGAGATAGTGGAAAGTGGTCTAAGAAAAAGTGGAGGAGTTTTGGTTCCTACTCTACAGCTAGTGCTCCTTATCCAAAGCCATCTGGTGATCGTCATTCTCAGGATGATGGTAGGTTTAGGGCACAAGATCCCTAATATTAGGCTGGTGGGGCTCAGTCAACTACATCATATCCTCCTTATAGATTTTGCGGGAAGGTGCACCATGGTTTTTGTAAAGAGGGGAGGAATATGTGTTTTAAATATGGTCAGATTGGTCACTTACAGAAGGATTCTCTTTTTAGGGTTACTTCAGAGAAAAATAAGATTCCTGTTGCCACTTTATCAACTCTT
The DNA here is from genome assembly GCA_030864225.1 of Capsicum baccatum var. pendulum. Lineage (NCBI taxonomy): Eukaryota > Viridiplantae > Streptophyta > Magnoliopsida > Solanales > Solanaceae > Capsicum > Capsicum baccatum. Next base: position 170,948,066 of record CM061561.1, on the reverse strand, counting down.
GCACTAAAGGGTGCTGCTTCTACTTCTGGTACCATCATTGGACAAAATATCTTGTATGCTCTTGCTACCCACCAGGACTTTGAGGCATCACTTGATAGCATCACTGGTATGTTATAACTCTTTTATCATGACATATATTACTTACTTGATCCAGGGTCTACTCTTTCTTATGTGACCCTATTTGTGGCTGCATATTTTTGTTTCAGTCCTGAGTGTATCCCTGATCCCTTTTCTATTTCTACATAGTGGGTGACTATAGGGTTACTAAAAGAGTCTATAGGGGTTATGTGGTAGCTATTGGTGGCAAAAAAACTCTAGTAGATATGATAGAGTTAGAAATGGTTGATTTTGATGTCATATTAAGGATGGACTGGTTGCACTCATGCTACACCTCCTTAGATTGTCGAACTCATAAGGTCTTGTTTAAATTACCTAATAAGCTGGTCATTTAGTGGGAAGGGGTTCTCTAGGGCCAAAGGGAAAATTATATCGTATCTTAAAGCCCAAAATTTGATTTCTAAGGGATGTCTTTATCATTTGGTCCAATTTAAAGATTCTAACTCTGAGGGTCCTTCCTTAAAATCTATTTTCGTGGTTAAAGAATTCCCCATAGTTTTACCTGATGATCTTCCTGGTATCCCTCCCAATACGGAGATTGGTTTTGGGATTTACCTTATTCTTGACACTCATCCTATTTCTATTGCTCCTTATAGAATGGCTTCTGCTGAATTGAAAGAGATTAAATAGAAGTTAAGGGATCTTCTAGACAAGGGTTTTATCTGTCCTAGTGTGTCCCCATGGGGTGCACCTATTTTGTTTATGCATAAGAAGGATGGCTTTTTTTGAATGTGTATTGATTACTGATAATTAAATAAGGTGACCGTAAAGTATAAGTATCCACTTTTGAGGATTGATGATCTCTTGAATTATCTTTAGGGTGCTAAATTCTTCTACAAGATTGATCTTTTTTCTGGGTACCATCAGTTGAAAATTAGGGAGATGAATATCCCCAAAAGTACTTTCTGAACCCGGTATGGTCACTATGAGTTCCTAGTCATGTCTTTTGGTCTGACAAATGCCCTGGTGGTATTTATGGATCTCATGAATTGAGTGTTTCATTAGTTTTTAGATTTGTTTATCATAATATTCATTGATGATATTTTGGTGTATTCTAGGAGTAATGCGGATCATGTCGACCATCTTCGCATTGTTTTGCAGACCTTGAAAGATCAACATTTGTGTACTACGTTTTTGAAGTGCGACTTCTAGTTGAAAGCTGTTACTTTTTTGGGTCATGTCATTTCTCGGGAAGGGATCATGGTGGTTCTGCAGAAAGTTGCAGTGGTTAAGAAGTGGTCTAGGACCACGACTCCAAGCAATATTTGGAGCTTCTTGGGTTAGCTGGTTACTATAGGAGATTTGTGAAGAGTTTCTCGACTATACTGCCCCGCTGACTAAGTTGACCCAGAAGAAGTTGAAGTTCTTGTGGTCTGATGCCTATGATGGTAGTTTTGAAAAGCTAAAAGATAAGTTGGCTTCAACTATAGTTTTGATCCTGCCCAAAGGTAATGATGGATTCGTGATTTATTACAATACATCCCATGTGGGACTTAGTTGTATGTTGAGGCAGCATGGTAGGGTGGTAGCCTATGTTTTTTGGCAGTTAAAAGTTCATGAGAGGAATTATCCAACTCATGACTTGGAGTTATTGACTGTGGTGTTCACATTAAATATTTAGCGACACTATTTGTATGGAGTCCATGTAGATATCTTTTCTGATCATAAGAGCCTACAATATGTGTTCACCCAGAAGTAGTTAAATTTGCGGCAAATGAGATAGATGGAGTTGCTGAAAGACTACGAAGGCTTTTAGCTCAACTTTGCTCTAAGTGATTTCAATGAACATTCTTCACCTCATAAGCACTTCACACACTGGGATAAAGATCATGACACATGCATTCAATTATAATTTAAGAACTGGATGAAAACAGTTTCACTGCGATGTGATGTACGTGCCCAAGGGAATGTCACTACGACGCGGACCTATCGCGGTGACTTGCTAGAGTCGTGATCCAAACGTTCCCCAAACCTTATACCAAAAGTCCAAAACTCCCCCGAGACATACTTTTTACATCCCTGAACATTAATTAACTCAAAAACTAACGTCTCTGGATCGGGAAGACCAAAATAAAAATCCTCAAAGTTTAGGGGTATTGAAAATGACCAAGTCCCCAACACTTAGTGAAAATTTCAAGCCTTAATCCCCTTAATCATGCAACTAGGAGCTGAATTGAGCTAGGATAAGTACGGGGTATTACACTATTTCTCCCTTGGAATATTCATCCTCAAATGAGACTGGTTAGACTGAGAGTACTGTACTAAGGTAACTGAGATCATATAACTTGGAACATGATCATAATACTGAGTCTGAAATATGATACATAAACTGAATATCATGAACTAAACTGATTCCTTAAATACATGCAATGACGTGAGAATGGTTACAAGGCTGAGATAGAAACGAGAGAGTCAACTTATGAGTAACCATTACTTTAGGCTGGATCTGATTTTGTGAAAAAATGATGAGAGGTTTACGATATATGAACTCGGGGTATTACAACATCTCCCCCTTGGGATCGTTCGTCCCCTGAATGATACTGACTTGGCTGAAATACCAAGGAAAGACTAAGATGATGCATGGGACATTACAAACTAAATCATGACTAAATATCTGGAATCTAAAACTGATGTATAAAATGAACTGGATTCACATTTACATGAATGTAAGCAAACTATCTCTTGGAATGACCATATTCATGAAACTTCAGATAGTAAGACTAGATCGGAAGATGGAAAACAATAGGAACTTGTCTATCTGACTACTAAACTGAACTACTGGCTAAACAGACTAAATTATACTAAAAGCTTATACTCAACTATACATTTCACTTCAATACTGCACTTCACTTGAGGCTACTGAAAATATTCACATGGGCACTGATAACTCTATCTATTGATGTATGAGCTGAGCTGAATTCTCTCACTATGTTCAAGCTTACTCGAATCAACAAAGTGTACCCACAATATTGTAATACTAGTCAGAATCATGAATTCAGTAAACCCTGTGTTTTCACAACTTCTTATCTCATGAATAATTATTATTACTACTTCAACAATTACATTCAACCTCTTACTAGACATTCACTAACACGCAATACATTTATCCATATATATACAAACATGAAATTCAAGCCTATATTCCTAACCACATATGCACTTCTAAAAAAACTCCCATAAAGAATCTTTATCATATCCTCCAAACCTCTATCACTAAAAACTTCCATGCGCAATTCTTATGAAAATCACACACAAAATTTTGACTAACCATGACATATATGAAAAACTTGGCCTCAATCTTACTTCACACTTATAACCTTAAATCAAACAAGCATACAACAATCTTTTATCAATAAGAAACATTTAATATCTCTCATCTAAACAACTGTTCATCATCACTATCTTGACACAAGGAAAAATCACTGAAAGGTTAGAATATGAGGACCTAAAACCTGAGGGGATTCTATGCATAACTTGACACTTTACTACAGACTGAGGAATAGAGTATCAACATCATGGGCTTATCAAAGATATCTAAACTGAGGGCATACATGACATAAACTGAATTTCGCTGATCATTACAAGTGTAGCATTAGTACCTGGAACTGAACAAACTGTAAAGCATGAGTACATAAGTCATAAGCTGTATGACCTGAGTTTGAAGTTTATAAATTCATGGAATATGATTCGTACTGTTAAGTGAACTGGAACTCCTCATACTAGGAACTGGAAGCATACATGATTCTTTATTATGTGAATGAACATGAACTATGATCATGGAGCTGAGATGTAAGGCATGAATAAATATCGTTATGACTGAAGTACAAAACTTTGTACTGAGAAGAGAATTGGTCGGGCATCTTCTTCCCTTGCTAATGTTCTACAATACACTAGCACCACTCCTAGAATCTCAGAGCCTAACTTGGTTACTTGTTCTATCTTCTCCCCTTAGCTTTAAGCCATAATTCTAAGTCTGTGGACCCCTTTAATAGAGTCTAAAATGAACTGAAACCTCCTTACTCTAGAGTCCAAGATATCATAATACACGTAAATAATAAACTCAACCTGAAAGACTATACCAAAAAGTATAAAAATAATTGCTAATACTTCCTTCTAAGATTTAAATCTTAGCTTTCTATAGCTCCTTGTCATTATATAATAACTTAAACACTGAGTAACTTAGAATTTTCAAGAGTATTATCATACCATGATTTTACAGCTCAATCATTACAGATTTAAACTTACATTCTAACACTTAACATACCCAACATCACAACATATAACCCATAAATTAGCTTAAAAGAATATCATATACCACATAGCCCCATTCACACTTAACAACTCAAGGGTACCATCTAAGCACATACACTATTAAAACTTAGAAATAATACAATCCCATATCACCTTGGGTACACCTCTAGGCCATACATACATATCATACTTAAATTTAAATCAATAAATATAAATTTACACTATTTCAAGCCTACTGATTCATCCTTCATACAACTAGCTCCAAGAATACATAATCTGCTAAATCCAGATAAACATTATTCCTACTTTACTGTTGCTAAACTTCTGGGTTCTTGCTTTTAACTCTAGGTTACATTCTATCATAATATTCTTAGAAGGAATCTAAAAGCACATCTGACTTCGACTCAATGCATGATTTTTTATGAACAAAAATGAACACTTTTAAAGTTTAGAACATAAGGGCACTGATAGGATCGTGCAATCCTATAACTGTCTATGGGGACTGTTTGAGGAAACTTTATATGTAAGAATTTAAGTTGGCTATTTTTGTTGCCTTAAGAATAAGGTAGAGTTAGCATTAATGGGTTAACATAAGAGTCTGCATAAGTTCCTGAGGAAACACCTCTACTGCATGATCTAAGACATAAAAGAAGGGAAATATTTCCAAGATGCCCTGTAGTCTCTCAAAGAAAAGTATAGATGTCACTGTATTGTTTCACAAGACTCTACTAGACACGATTTCATAGACACCCTAGAATACTTAAACTCTGGGATCTGATACCAAGTTTGTCATAACCCGAGACTACCCCTAGTCGTAATATGGTGCTTGGAACCATAAGTGATCCCAAGCTAACCCATGAATTGGCATACTGTTGAGAAACTGATTTACAACATATTAAATAGCTGGTTCTGCTCTGAGGAAATATAATTATGACAAAATCTAGGAAAAATATAATACTGATATAATTACAATCTAATAAAAATTAAAGAGAGAACTAAAATTACATGACTGACTCTCACTAACATCTATAAAGCCTCTGCTATATTAACTATAGATAGTTGGGACATACCTTTAGCTATCAGTAATTAATACATATGAGTAATAAAGTAAAGAAAATGAACAATATCTGATTGAAGTCCCCAAAATAGAAGAACTCATCACCTGTGGGCTGGAAACTACAACTGTTTGGTTTTGATGTATGGACTATAACTGGTACCTACATTATGAAATAATGTAGCCACACAGATGTATATGTGGATTAGTACTTCTGGAATGTACTAAGTAAGCAGGGGTGAATGCAATAAGTGAGAACTGATTTCATATGTAATCTAAAAACATGCATGATAAGTGTAAGTAGACTTACCAAGAGACTGAAATAAACTGAAAGGTAAAATATCTTAAAACAGGAGTAACAAACATAAAATGATAAGTTAGTGAATCAGTACACTTAGTTTCTTAAAACTTTACTTTTATAATATAAGTAGAAATAAAGCTGAAAGACAGTAAAACATGGGTACTGTATAAATACTGGGTTTGAAACTATGGAGTGGAAACTAATATAACTCAAGGATCTAAATACACAAATATAATTAGCATGAGTGCATAAAAACTATGATATCTGAGAATGCAAGACCAAGCATATACTTATTTTTGAAATAATCTATAAACTAAAATACTGAAATCTGATAACTGAATAGCTGAGAATCTGTATGCTTTGGTCAAGAAAATTTGAACTGAAACTATTCTGAATACTGTACTGAGATTGTGGGAGCTAGCTACAACCAACATGCTCCAAATTTATTATTGGGGTCCAACCTGTAACCCTAGTTGGAAAAGTTTCAGTATCGTGCCATAAGTACTAATGTTGGTTGTGGGGACCCCTCAAAGTCTACGGTGGTGCCATAGGTCTGGAATTTAGGGACTTAATAACATCTCATGGCTAATTAATGGGGGAGACAAGTGCCTCATGCCTACCTGACGAGGGAGACACTATCCTTATGTTCCCTCGGTGCTAAGTTTTACTCTCTACCGAAGACACTGATTACTGGACTGAACTAAGCTTAACTGAACAAACAACAGATTATAATAACTAACTGAATGACAATGCTCTTGGTTTATCTAAAATTATTCTGAAGATACTGAAATTATGTAAAAAACTAGGTATCGAGTGTTCATAACCCACCAGCACTGAATGGAAATAACAATGATGACATATCAAGCTTTAAAAACCATAGTAGCGGATCATTACTCAAAATCCAACATTTAGATATTTCATCAAACACATAAGATTTATGAACTTGAACATGGGAATATGCTATACATATGAAAACAAATTGAGTGCATGGCTAAATTTATAAGTTGGGGATTTAACACAAAATCAATGGAATAGGACATGGAAACTTGCAATTCAAAGCATGAATAGATTAATTCACCTGAAAACACTTGTAGACATGGTAAAGTTCATAATTCGATATTATAACATGAAATTCAATTAGATACGTCATGGGAATAGAAGCTTAAAGCATGAGATAGCCTAACTTTTCATGAAAACATCCTTGGACATGAATTTAGTCAAATTACTATGAAAATCATGATCTAAATTCATCTTGAACATATCATACTTCTTAAACAAAAGGGAAAGTTAATATCTTTAATTAAAGAAAAGCTTTTTGGGCTGCATGGGTGAAAGGGGTCGTATGGATGAACTCCCACATACCTTAAGCCCTTAATCTTAGACGAGAAACACCAATCTTGATGCTTTCTTGAAGGTTCTTGGATTTGGAAACTTGAATTCTTGATTTCTTAAGGAAAAAGGAATTGAATTTGTTCTTGGGAAATGAGAGGGTTTTCTTGAGAGGAAAATTGGAGAAGAAGGCCAATAATGAACTAAAATATTCTCCAAATTGTGTTATGAACTATTGGATTGAGGGTAAAAGACTTAATTGCCCCTCAAGAAATTAAATTCGCAACTGAACTGTGGTTTAAATGGTAACCGCGAGGCGGTCTTATCGTGGTGGCTTACTAGTTCTGAAAAATGACCAATACTTTTTACTCGGGTATAAGATTAAGGAAAAATTTGTATCATTGAAAAGATAATTCAATTATCTACAATTCGGTGGGTCTTGAGTTGATAAATTCCACGTATTTCAAAAGTTATACATATTTAAAGTTGACTCTTGTAGAATCAAATACCAAACTTTGGACGAATCAAAGGCTCTTAGCTCAACTTTGCTCTAGGTGATTTATATGAACATTCTTTGCCTTATAAGCACTTCACGCACTAGGATAAAAATCATTTCACATGCATTTAATTATAAATCAAGAACTGAATGAAAACACCTTCACCGCGATGTGACGTAGGTGCCAAAGGGAATGTCACCGCGACGTAGACCTATCACGGTGACTTGCTGGATTTGTGATCCAAATGTGCCCCAAACCTTGTCCGAAAAGTCTCAAACTCCCTCGAGACATACTTCTTACATCCCTAAACATAAATTAACTTAAAAACTAACATCTCAGTGTCGGGAAACCATAAAGAAAATCATTGAAGTTTAGGGGTCTTGAAAATGACTATGTCCCCTACACTTAGTTAATATTTCAAGCCTTATGCCCCCTAAGCATGCAACTAAGAGCTGAATCGAGCTAGGATAAGTACGGGGTATTACATACACCTGCAGAGTTGTGTTATTGGTAGGACCTATGGGGGTTCACAACCCATATACAATCCTTATAACCAATGCTAATATCCATGACTCCCTTATAGCTCCTCCTTTGGTAGAGGGTCTATAATGATGTCACAAGCTAGTGTTTCAGTATTTCATAATGGTACTAATATTTCACAAGTACATATAATATGAGGATGCAATGCTCACAACTATCCAAAAGGTGATATTCAATTAACCAACCAATAAACTAACCATTTAAGCTCGGATCCAATCAATATGCTCAACAATCCATGAATGATTATATGCCAATAGAGCAAAATAAAAAACAACATGCCATTGATACCACAAAAATTGCAACTTAGGCTTTTCACCAGATAAATACCACCAAATATATATACATAATGGACAACAACATCATATAAGATCCCACACGGTCACACATAGCAAGTAATGTCTCAAAACCACCAATAGACAACAATATAGACTCCACACGAGCATGCCAAAATAATATATCTATTTTCCTAATTTGTTCCCATACCCTTAACATGCTTCTTACATCCATATTAACTACTCAATCTTGTCTGAAGAAAGTTAAGCCATGCCTACCTCAAAGACGGGAACTGCAATGGACAAACCTTCAACACCAAGATTTTACCTTATGAACAGATCTAAAATTCACTAAAATATAGAAATATAGAATCAACTCATTAAAAAAAGCCAATGATACCCATATTTCTTATTTCTGGGTCGAGGTCAAAACGAACCCCCAATTTTGTTTTTGAAAAAGAAGTATAAAATTTAAATTTTAGCCCCAAAACACATTCCCCATGATTAAAGGAACTTATAGAATAATACCTATGGTAAAAGTGTTTATAATTAGGGTTTAAATCAAAGACTTCCCAATTTTAGGTCTTATAGGCCAAAATCCCCACATTCCATTTTCAAATTTATGCTTTAACAACATTTAAATGATAATAATTGAAGAAACATAATTGTAATAAAGATTTGGAGCTTAACCAAGCTTAAAATAGAAGAAATTACCCAAAACTCCAAAGCCTAAGGTCCACATCTCAAAATAGTGAAATAGGACAGAAGGGGGAGTTTATATACCCAGGTGCTGCTAAAGTGGACCATGGGCTGCTTTAGTGATCAAATCTAAAGAACCTAGGTAACTGCTAAAGTGGTACCTTGCCTGGTGGAAAACCGCTAAAAAAGGACCTAGGCTACTAAAGGACGCCTTGGGCCACTTTAACAATCAACGGTAATGCTCCTAGATTACCGCTAAAACTCCCAGATTACTGCTAACGTGGTACTTGTTGGGCTGACTACGGACTCTAAAGTTCCTAATGGGTCTGCTAAAATGCCCTTCGCTAAAGCACCCAAAGGGTCGGTTTAGTTGTCGCACCAGTTCTTAATGCACCAATTGTGGAGAATTAATAATTTCTAAGTCACCGCAGGCCCCTCGAGATCCATCAAAATCTTGAGAAAGCAAACGGACTATGTTATCCTATCAAATTTGATGATCCAGACTCAACGAAGATATCAAATTTTTGAAAAAAATATTATTTTCACAAAGTTGACCCCAAAACCTAATTTTACAATCTTTTGAAGTGAGGGTTTAAATGTGATATAAAAACAGTAACACCACACCTACCATGTTACCATCCTAAAATTGATATTTCAAATCTACTAGTGAAGTTTATTTTGCCATCTGATGCACAAATTAATAACTGTTGATCATAGTCAACTAATAAGGCTTTTTAACCACCAAAAATCAAAATCTCGCACAAATCACATCGAAGTGCATTGGAAATTGAGGAATCATCCCCATATCCCAGAAGTACCAAATACAACCACAAGATGGGTACAATGGTCAAATAACATTTCAAAAATAATTCACATAAATTACCAAATATTAGGTCATTACATTATCCACCACTAAGAATCTAATTTATCTTCGAACTAAAGACAGTAGAAATACCCAAATAGTGAATAGATGGGGATAACTAACATGTATATCAAGATGACCTCCCAAGTAGACTCATTTATTGGTCGATGTCTCCACTGGACCATAAATACTAAAATATCTCTAGAATGCAACTGTTTCACATCCCTAGCCATGTTGGAGATGGACTCCTCAACAAAAGACAACCACTCATCTAACTGGACTAAATCTCAATGAATGATATGGGACTCATCTGAAATATAACGTTGAAGCATGAAGATGTGAAAAACTGCATGAACAACTTTTAAATCTGGGGGTAATGCTAACTTATAAGCCAAATCCCTAATATTCCAAAGAATCTCAAAAGGTCCAATATACCTGGGGCTAAGATTATCCCTCTTCCCAAACCTCATCATGCCCTTTATAGATGACACATGAAGGAAAACCCAATCATCATTACTAAATCTTAAGGCAAAAAATCTACGTTATGTATAGCGCTTTTGCCTACTCTGAGTCACTCGAAGTCTATCCTAAAAAACCCAAACTCTAATTAAAGACTTATGAAGCAAGTTTGTACCTCGAGGTCTAATCTCAGAAACCTCAAACAAACCAACTATTGAGCTATAACGCCTACCATACTAAGTTTCAATGAAGCCATCTCAATACTGGCATGGTAGCTGTTATTATATATAAACTCTGCCATAGCTAAATGCTATTCATACTGACTACCAAAGTCCATAACAAAAGCACAGAGGATATTCTCCAAAAGCTAAATAGTTTATTTCGAGTGAACATTGTGTAAAAGGCTGTGCTAAGATCAACCCGAGTACCCAACTCTTTCTGAAAAGTCTTTTAAAAGTAAGAAGTGAACACTGAACCTCTATTTGAGATGATAGAGACTTGCACACTATGAAGATAAATTATCTCATGAATATAGATATGGACCAATCTTTCAACACTTAAAGATACCTAAACTAGAATGAAATAAGCAGACTTGGTTAATTGATCCACGATGACCCAAACACTATCAAAACCATGAGAAGTATAAGGTAAGCTTGTTATAAAGTCCATTGTGATCCATTTCAATTTCCGCTCAGAAATGGGTAATCTCTGAAGTAAACCACTAGGTCTTAAATGCCTGGTCTTCACCTATAGGAAACATAGGCAATGAGCTATAAAACCCACTACATCCTTCCTCATACCACCCCATTAATAGTGTTGTCTCAAATCATGGTAGATCTTAATCACTCCAGGATAGATAGAATATCTTGAACAATGAGCCCTCCAAAATTAATCTAATCCAGTCACCTTCTCTTGGTGTGCTAACTCGACCTCCAATCCTCAAAACACCATTAGAATCAAGCAATGCTTTCTTAGCCTCTCTACTTAACATCTTATCCCAAGTCACTCTCAGCCCAGTATCATTAAACTAATGTACCTAAATCTTCTCCATTAAGGAAGGCCTAGCCTTCACAAATGCCAAAATATACCTAGTTGTCAAAATATCAAGCCTAACCGTCTAGTTATCCTAGGACTGAACCTCATATGCCAAAGGTATCTCCTAAGTCAAAATATGCACGAAGCTACCCATGCTAGTCAAGTTTTGGCATAAGGCAACTGCAACCATATTAGCCTTTCTCGGATAATAGAGAACAGTCAAGTCATATTCTTTAAGTACTCAAGCCAATAATGCTACCTCATATTAATATCTCGCTACATGAAGAAGTACTGAAGGCTTTGATGATTCATGAAAATTTCACAACGGACCCCATACAAGTAGTGCCTCATTAACTTTAGAGAAAAAATAATTGCCCACAACTCAATGGATAGGGTAATTCCTTTCATGGGGTTTCAACTGACTAGAAGCATATGCAATCACCTTAATTTTTTACATCAACACAACACCTATCCCAACACCAAAATCATAAAAAAAGATAGTAAATCCCACGCCTTCTTTTGGAAAATGCAAGAAAGGAGTTGAGGTCAATAAATCCTTGAGATTTTGGAAGATCGCCTTACAAACATCAGTCCACTAAAAGGAAATCTTTTACTTTGTCAACTTGGTTAACAAAGCCGCAATAGATGAAAAACCCTAACAAATCACTAATAGTTACTTGCTAAGCCAATAAAACTCTAAATCTTGATAGAGAATTAGGCCTATCCCAATCGTAAACCACTGCAATCTTGTTTGGATCGACCTTAATACCATTCTTTATTACTAAACTGATATGAAAAGGGAAAACAATACCAAAGCCCATGGGAAGACTTATAGAGCGGAGTTGAACCACAAAAATATAGCAAAATTGAAAATACATAATAAAAGATACTATACTATAATCCCAAAATACAATAAGAATTACTAAATACATCTCGAATGTCAAAGATACAAGGATAGTCCAAAAGGATCAAAATATATCTCTAAATAAGAAATAAGACATATAAAATAAAGAGGTAGTAGAATGACTCCAAAAGCATAGATCATCTGCTCCCTCAAAACAACTCTAGATATCGCATGAATCATCTATGATACAACACACTCGTAACTGAATTAGTATAAAAAAAGCATAGTAGGGGTGAGTACGATCCACTTGTACTCATTAAGAATTATAGGCCGACTGACCAATGTTGAAAATATAGCATATAAAATACACACTATGGGCATGTCACCTACAGTCAGAAAGTGTCCCAAATAGTAGCCCATACTATCTCTACTAATATTTTTATAATATACACATATATCATACACAAGTATGAGAAGAAGCAAAAATGTACATATATTCCATAGATAAGTATAAGAAGAAGTACAAATATATACATATACCGAGTACAAGTATAAGAAAGAGATACAAATAAACATATATCACACAAAGGATAATAATACAACACCTAATAAACATAATATATATATGAAATACAATAAAGATAATCATGATGTGATGATGATATGAAGTTTGAGATTTTCGCACAATATCCATGTACACCTACTGAGCTGTGCTTCCAGGTAGGATGCATGGAGGGTTCACAACCCATATATAATCCTGATAACTAATATCAATTTCCATGACTCCTTTCCAGTATATACCCCAGTAAAGGGGCTATAAGTATATCAGAAGCCAATGTTTCTAGTATTTTCATAGTGGTACCAATGTTTTACAAGTACATATAATATGAGGATGCAATGCTCATAACCAACCAATAGGAGATATTCTAATAGAAAACTAATAGACTAACTATGTAAGCCAATATCCACTTAATATACACAACAGTCCATGAGTCTAACATAATCATATGCCAATAGAGTAAAATACCCAACAACATGCCATTGATACCACATAAATTACAACTTAGGTTTTTCAGTAGACAGATACCACCAAGTATACATACATTAAAACACCCTAAATTTTGGCCCTTGAAAATTTCTTGATCCTTGAGCTTACTACCTTAGTTGCGACTGGACCCCAGATTCGTAACGTGTCTTGATGACTTGTTGGGATGAGTCATAACCAAATCATGTAAGTTTTTGGCATGTTTCTACTCTGAGTATGAGTGGCTCACTATAATCCATAAGGATATATTACTAGTCGTGGGGTGTAAGTGGTAGGGTGTCTAGTGTACATACCAAATAGGTTGTATATTGATTACAACTGGGACCTATGAGTCGTAGGGTCCTATTTTGGGTTATTTGGTTGAATTGTAAGGATAGAAGTTTATGTGCTTGGTGAGAATTTCATTATTATGACTCATGGTGATGAGTCATAAAGATTGGTTATGAGTCAATGATCAAAGGCGACCTATTTCTAGCTTTTAAGTTAAGGGCTATCTGGATATTTCCCCTATTTATCAACTTTAAACCCATATTTTATAGCCTCTTTAGGGTATCATTAACCCTTAAAAATAAATCAAATAACTGCTCAAACTACTAAAAAATCCTTAAGGTCAACAACACTTAGGATTTTCAAGAAATTAATCAATTGGGGTTTCTAAGGGTGATTTCTCTCCTTACCTTTTGGTGTTTAATGTGACTCTTCCTCATTGTTAATTTTGTAAAATCATGTGATTTAAGGTATTGTTCATTAGACATTGATGTTGGGTTTTGAACTATGGGTCGAGGGTTTTGAATATAAATTGCTTAAATGATTTTTCCATGATACTTATGAAACTATTGTTCTTAAATTGATGGTTGGTAAATGCATTGGGGTGCATGGGAATGGTGGATGGAAATAGGGATACAAAGGAATCCCCAAATTAATTGTTTTGGTATGAAAATTGGTAATAACCTCGTCCCACTTGTAAAATTAATTTTGGTTTATGCATTATCACTTAACTTGGCTTGTTTCTTGAATCCCCAAACTGATTGTTTTGGTATGAAAATTGGTAATAAACTCAACCCACTTGTAAAATTGATTTTGTTTTATGAATTACCACTTGACTTGGCTTGTTTCTTGAAACTAATACATGGTTTAAATAGTTAAATTATTAAGGATAGTTTTGAAAACTTTGTGGGGTACAAAAGAATCCCCTATGTGAATGATTTATGAAAACCTTGTGGGGTACATAGGCATCCCCCAAGTAATTTTAGTAATGGAATCTATGGGGTACTTGGGAATCCCCTAAGTGTCAGCTAATAATATTATTTGCATGCTACAGTTGGTATGATGACTCCACTTAATAATGACTTAAAAATTAACTCCTGGAATTGGTGTTTTGGTTATATGTTAAATGTTTTATTTGGGAAAAAATAGGGGTTGTGATCTCGACCAGGTGAAATGCATTAAGGGGGAGAATGGTAGAGTTTTGGTGGAGAATGACGTTATTAAGAAAAGATGACAATCCTATTATTATAGGCTCTTTAATGATGAGGGTGATAGAGGTGTTGTGTTAGAGAAGTTGGAGCATTTCGGGGAGGGTCACGACTTTGGTTTTTGTTGGTGTTTTAAGGTAGATGAGGTTAGTGAGGCCATTTACTAGAAGTGGAGGGGCAGGGCGATGGGGCCCGATGAGATGCCAGTAGATTTTTAGAAGTTCTATGGCGGGTCAGGGTTGAAGTGGCTGACCAACTTATTTAATAATATTTTCATGTCAACAAAGATGCCTGAGGCATGAAGATGGAGAATGATGATCCCTGTTTATAAGAACAAGGGTGATATTCAGAGTTGAAACAACTATCGGGGTATTAAGTTATTGAGTCACACGATGAAGATTTAGAAGAGGGTGGTAGAGCGAAGGTTGAGGAAGATTGTATCTATCTCAAAGAATCAGTTTGGGTTTATGCCTGGTCGCTCCACGACTGAGGCAATTCACCTTGTGCGAAGACTGATAGAGTAGTATATAGAGAGAAAGAGGGATTTTCACTTGGTATTTATTGACTTAAAAAAGGCGTATGACAAGGTCCCTAGGGAGGTTCTTTAGAGATGCATGGAGGTGAGAGGGGTCCCGGTGGTATACATCAGAGCAATTAAGGACATGTATGAGGGGGTGAAGACTCGGGTGAGGATAGTGGGAGGAGATTCTGAGCATTTCCCAGTCTTGATAGGGTTGCACCAGGTATCAACTCTTAGTCCATTTTTATTTGCTTTGGTGATGGATGTGTTGATACGAAAAATACAATATGAGGTGCCTTGGTGTATGTTTTTCGTAGATGATATAGTTTTGATTTATGAGTCGCGACAAGGGGTTAATGATAAACTGGAGGTTTGGAGGCAAGCCATAGAGTCTAAAGGTTTCAGATTGAGTAGGACCAAGATGGAGTACTTGGAGTGCAAGTTTAGTGACTCAAGGCAAGAGTAGGAGGTGTTAGTAAAGTTGGATTCCCACGCGGTTTGCAAGAGGGAGAGTTTTAAGTATCTCGGGTCTATAATTTAGGGAAATAGAGAGATAGATGAGGATGTCTCCCACCGTATTAGGGCTGGTTGGTTGAAATAGAGGCTCACTTCAGGAATTCTATACAATAAGAAGGCGCCCCTCAAGCTAAAAGGAAAATTCTTTAGAGTTGCAGTCCATCCTGCTATGTTGTATAGAGTGAATTGTTGGCCGGTTAAGAATTCTCATATCTAAAAGTTGAAGGTGGTGGAAATGAGGATGTTGTATTGGATGTGTGGATTCACTAGGGTTGACAAGGTTAGGAATAATATTATTCAGAAGAAGGTGAAGTGGTGTCTAGTGGAGGAAAAGATGCGGGAAGTGAGGTTGAGATGGTTTGGTCATGTGATGAGGAGGGGCACGGATGCCCCAGTTCATAGGTATGAGCAGTAGCCTTGGATGGCTTCAAGTGGGGTAGGGGTAGGCCGAATAAATACTGGAGAGAAGTGAGTAAACATGACATAGATCAGTTATAGTTGACTGAGGACATGACCCTGAATAGGAATATATGGAGAAATAACATTAGGATAGAGGGTTAAGGGTGTGGTTGAGGCGTTGTCAGTATTTAGGTGGACTTTGGGGTCTTATGTTTGGCAACATACAATTTTCTGTGGATGTCGTATCGTTGTTATTTTATTATGTTCTAGGATTTTCATGCATTTGTATGCTGTCTTCTAACTTGAGCTGGGGGTCTATCGAAAATAGCCTCTCTATCTCTTTAGAGGTAGTGGTATGGACTGCGTACACTCTACCCTCTCCAGACCCCACTATGTGGGAATATACTGGGTATGTTGTTGTTGTTGTTGCTGATATCTAGCCCTGAAGGTGTGAGTCCAAAGGACGGATACTGGAAACTCATGTTTGCCTACATAAGGGTTGGTATGACTGTGTTCTTTTGGGGCACAAGGGAATCCCTTAAGTCTATACACATATATATGTATCACAGAGGGTGAAGGGTATAAGAGAATCCCTGCCTATTTGTGATACCTTCAGTCCGTGTGGCTAACATGCACTGGGGCCCATTCAGGGGATAACGCTGGAACCATATAGCCCATCGGTGGACTTATGATGGTAAAGATACACAACCCAGGTTAAGGTTTTAAAGTTCATGCCAAATCTCCTTCCCTATGTCGGTATAGTATATATGTATTTGCATATGGGTATGCGCATTAGTTTGACTAGTTTTGGATTGATGGCATTACTTTATCTTTATCCCTGAGTTATATGCTAGCATTCACCCTGCTACTCATCTTCGGATGCTATATCCCTATACGATGTAGGAACCGACCATACTTCTACTCGTCTTGCTCAATGACTGGTGATTCAGGGATAAATCTCAACTCAGACTAAAGTGGTAAGCTTTCATACTTTGAAAGACCCCATTTTATGCTATGGATTTATTTATGTCTTTACTATTCCTTTTGGTCTTAGTTTTGGATATGGTTAGGGGCATGTCCTGATTGGGTATTTTTTGGTTTTGATTAGAGACTTTATCGGACTACTTTAGGCATAGGCAATATTGGTATTAGTATTGGTATTAGTATTGGTATTGGTATTGGTATTGGTATTGGTATTGGTATTGGTATTGGTATTGGTGTTGGTATTGGTATTGGTATTGGTATTGGTATTGGTATTGGTATTGGTATTGGTATTGGTATTGGTATTGGTATTGGTATTGGTATTGGTATTGGTATTGGTATTGGTATTGGTATTGGTATTGGTATTGGTATTGGTATTGGTATTGGTATTGGTATTGGTATTGGTATTGGTATTGGTATTGGTATTGGTATTGGTATTGGTATTGGTATTGGTATTGGTATTGGTATTGGTATTGGTATTAGTTGGTTATTTTGTTGTTAGTGGTTGGTTTTAGTTATAGACTTATCATAAGTATTTAAATTACTATTCTCTTATCTTGTTATATGTTCAAAATTCATCTAACATAAGGTGTAAGGTGGTCAATAGTTTAGGTATTCTGGGTGGTCTCCAATCCTAGTTGAACTTGAGATACCCATACAACCAGACCCAAGTTTGAGTCATGTCAGAATGGTATTAGAGCACTAGGTTTATGGTTAATTGGGTGTCCATAAAGCCATGTTGAGTAGAACCTCTTTTAGGAGTGTGTATTATGCAACACATATAAAAAAGCGGCTACAAGGCATTTAGAAATGTTTCCCATTCGTGTTATTCAATTTAAAGCTATAGAGTCTAAGATCTTAGATCTCTCTAATTCTTATTGTTTGCCTTTCAGAGCATGCCTCCAAGAAGATTTGATGTTTGTGGTAACCCTTCTATTCCATTTGAGGATAATGGAAATATTGCTCATCCTACTCTAAGAGTTCAGACCTGGTCTAGGGTTACTGTTTTTGATTTTCCTAATGGAACTCCACCGATTCCTTCTATCCCTTCTCAAACACCTCAAGTTAGCGTGTCTAATGTTGAGTTTTTCCAGTTAATCTATTTGCTCACACAATTGGTTGCTTCTCAGAGTGAGTGTGTGGATTCTATTGCTCTATCATCTGAGGCCATTATAGTTTTCCAATTTATGAATTTGAATCCTCCTATTTTCACTGGTACAAAAATTAAGGAAGATCCTTAATATTTAATAGACGAAATGAAATAGATCTTTCATGTGATACATGCTACTGAGATGGAAGGTATAGATTTTGAAGCCTATTGAAGGATTTAACGCACCAATGGTATGAAGAGTGGGAGCAACTCAAGGGTATAGATACTGAGTCTGCCTTGTGGGAAGACTTTTCTAGAGCTTTTATCAATTGCTTCTTTCATTAGGATTTGAGGGAGACAAAGGCCAAAGAATTATTGAATCTGAGGCAACGCAAGATGTCAGTTAAAGAGTATGCCTTGAAGGTTCATCAGTTGTCCTGGTGTGCTCCTAAGTTAGTGTCTAGCATGAGGGCTAGAATGAGAAAATTTACTTTTGGGTTTTCCAATGATTTGACTCTAGAAAGTAAGACTGCCTTGTTAAACAAGGATAAGGATATCTACAGACTACTTATGTATATATAGAAGGTTAAAAAGAAGAAGAACAAGCCGGTGGAGATAGGGGAGAGGTAGAAAAAGAAGTTTAGATTTTTGGATTAGAGTGGAGGTCAATAATAGACTAGTAGAGATGGTGAAAAGTGGTCTCAAGAAAAGTGGGGGAGTTCTAGTTCCTACTCTACGACTAGTGCTCCTTATCCAAATATATTTGGTGATCATCATTTATAACATGATAGTGGGTTGAAGGTACAGGATGCCCAATCTTAGGCTAGTGGGGCCCAATTAGCTCCATCATATACTCCCTACATATTTTATAGTTGATTGCATCAAGTTTCTGTGATAAGTGATGGGAAAAGTGTTTCAAATATGGTCTCCATGGCATATATTTAGAAACTCTCCTATGGGTAAGGTTTCTTTTGGGGCAAACAAGGTTTTGATTGCCTCTTTATCAACTCCTTCACCAAATGGTTCCCTATTTGGCTATGGTGCTAGTCAAAACCATCTCTATGCTCTCACTACCCACCAAGAGTCTGAGGTATCTCCTGATGTAGTTATTGGTATGTTGAAACCCTTTTCCCATGATGTGTACTATTTACTTAATCTGAGGTCCACTCTTTCTCATGTGATCTCTTTTATGGCTGTGCATTTTTTTTTGATATTGAGTATATTTCAGACCCCTTTTCTATTTCTACCTTGGTGGGTAACTCTATGGTAGCTAAAAGAGTCTATAGGGGTTGAGTGGTATCTATGGGTGGTAGGGAGACTTTGGTGGATCTAATTGAGTTAGAAATAGTTTAGTTAGATATCATATTGGGGATGGATTGGTTACACTCGTGCTATGTTTCTCTAGATTGTCGGACCCTTATGGTCATTTTTAAATTCCATAATGAGATAGTTATTGGGTGGGAAGGGGGTTCTCTAGTTCCTAAGGTAAGGTTCATATCGTATCTTAGAGCCCATAAATTAATTTCCTAGAGGTGTCTCTATCATTTGGTCTAGATTAAAGATTCTAACTTAGAGGGTCCTTCCTTACATTCCATCCCCATGGTAAATAAATTTCTCTATGTATTTCTTGAAGAACTTCATGGTGTCCCTCATGACAGGGAGATTTATTTTGGGATTGACCTTATTCTAGACACCCGTCCAATATCTATTCCCCTGTATAGAATGGCTCCAACATAGTTAAAGAAGCTTGAGAAGCAATTAGAGGGTCTTCTAAACAAGGGTTTCATTCACCCTAGTGTGTCCCCGTGGGGTGCACCAGTATTGTTTGTGTGTAAGATGGATGGTTCCCCTCGTATGTGTATTGATTACCGAAAATTGAATAAGCCTATCGCAAAGAATAAGTATCCTCTTTCGAGGATTGATGATCTCTTTAATCAGCTTCAGCGTGCTAAGTTCTTTTCTAAGGTCAATCTTTATTTCAGGTACCATCAGTTAAAGATTAGGGAGGTGGATATTCCTAAGACTATTTTTCATACCCGAGACGGGCATTTCGAGTTCCTGGTTATGTCTTTTAGGTTGACTAATGCCCCAACAACATTCATGAACTTGATGAATAGGTCTTTTGTCATTTTTTTGGATTTTTTTGTAATTATATTTATAGATGATATTTTGGTGTACTCTAAGATTAAAGCAGATCATGCCGATCACCTTCGTATCATGTTGCAGAACCTTAAGATAAACAGTTGTATGCCAAATTTTTAAAATATGAATTCTAGTCGAACATTGTTACTTTTCTGGGTCATGTCATATCTAGTAAGGGGATCATAGTGTATCCATAAAAGGTTACAGTGGTTAAGAAGTGGCATAGATCCATGACTCCAACTGATATCTAAAGCTTCTTGGGTTTAGCAGTTACTACAGGAAATTTGAGGAAAGCTTCTCTTCTATAGCTGCCTCTTTGACTAAGTTAATACAGAAAAGGTAAAGTTCTTGTGGTATGATACTTTTGAGGGTAATTTCAAGAAGCTGAAGAATAAGCTAACTTTGACTCCGATCTTGACTTTTCCTAAAGGCACTGATGGTTTTTTGGTTTATTATGATGCATCCCATGTGGGGCTTGGTTGCGTTTTGATGCAGCATGACAAGGTGGTACCTTATGCCTCTAGACAGGTTAAGGTGAATGAGAAAAATTATCCAACTCATGACTTGGAGTTTTTGGATATGATATAAGCATTAAAGATCTGGTGTCACTATTTTTATGGAGTGCATATGGATATCTTTTCTGATCATGAGAGCCTGCAATTTATGTTCACCTTAAAGGAGATGAATCTTAGGAAAGAGAGATGACTTAAATTACTGAAAGACTATGACATGAGTCATACTATCACCCCGTTAAAGCTAATGTGGTGGTTATCCACGGGGATCCTAACTCGTGTAGATGAGGATAAACAGGAATTGGTGAAATATGTTCACCATACAGCTAACCTTAGAGTTCATCTCTTAGACCCTGAAAATGGTTGTGTTTTTTTTTCAAGAGGTGGCAAAGTTATCTCTTGGTGCTGAGGTGAAAAAGAACCAATTGTTGGATCCTATCTTGATGCAAATCAAGGATGATGTAGGTGGGCAGAATGTGATGGCGTTCGAGATTAGTGGTGATGGTACCTTTCGGTACCATGGTAGATTATGTGTTCCCAATGTAGATAGGTTGTGAGAGAGGATCTTAGTTGAGGCTCATGAGTAGAATTACACCATTTATCCTCGTTTGATGATGATGTATAATGATCTTAAGGAGATCTATTGGTGGAATAACATAAAGTAGGATGTAGCCAACTTTGTGGCTAAATGTATAACGTATCAGCAAGTGAAGGTGTAGCACATAAGGTCTGATGAGTTGTTTTAAGAAATTCAGTTGCCTGTGTGGAAGTGGGAAGTGATTAATATAGATTTCGTTATTGGTCTTCCTTAGGCTCGAAATCAGTTTGATTTGATTTGGGTCATCATGGATAGGATGACAAAGTCTGCTCACTTTTTGCCAGTGTGGACAAATTTCTCTTCGGAGGATTATGCCAAGTTGGTTATTGAGGAAATTGTGAATTTTCATGGTGCACCTGTTTCTATAATGTTAGATCATTATACTGAGTTCTCACCATAGTTTTGTCATTTGTTTCAGAGAGTTTTGAAGAATAAGGTGAGCCTTTGTATCTCTTTCCACTCACAGTTGGATGGGTAAGCAGAAAAGACTATTTAAACATTAGAAGATATACTTTGAGCTTGCATGATTGACTATGGTGGTAGTTGGGTTGATCATTTGCCTATTATAGAGTTTGCATATAATAATAGCTACCACTCTAGTATTAGGATGGATCCATTTGAGGCTTTGTATGGTAGGAGGTGTAGATCTTCTATTGAGTGGTTCGAGGTTGGTGAGGCTGAGATATTTGGCCTGAATTTGGTTCACTAAGCGATGGAGAAGGCAAAGGTAATTTAGGAGAGGCTTAAATCTGCCAAAATTCACCAAAAGTCCTATGCGGATGTGAGGAGTAGGGAGTTAGAGTTTGAGCTTGAAAATTAGGTAATCTTGAAGTTATCTCCCATGAATCGCGTATTGCAGTTTGGGAAGAAGGGGAAGCTCAATTCCTGATATATTGGCTAGTACTTGGTCTTGAAGAGGATCGGTGGTGTTGCGTATGAATTAGAGTTTCCCTCTAGTTTGAGTTCCATTCAACGGTGTTCCACGTGTTGATGTTTAGGAAGTGTGTGGATGATCCATTGCTGATTGTGCCTATCAAGGGTATTAGTATTTTAGATTCCTTGTCTTATGAGGAGTCCTAGTTTAAATTTTTGATCGGCAAGACCGTCGGTACTGGACAAAGGATGTAGCTTTGGTAAAGGTTCCATAGAGGAACTACAAGGTTGAGAAGGCTAGTTGGGAAGCAAAAGAGAACATGAAGTCCAAGTACCCATTCCTATTCCCTATTTTAGAAAATCGTACTTAAGGTATGTGTATTGTATTCCCTTACATCTTTGTTTTCTGTCTTTGTTAAAGGAAATTGTAATTTCCTTGGTATCTTTGTTTTCTGTCTTTATTCTAAGAGTAGTGATGTTTGCGGTCTAATTGTGCCGGTAAATGCCTTGTCCTATCATTCGAGGATGAATGATCTAAGTGGGTGAGAATTAAAACACCCCAAATTTGGACCTTGAAAATTTCTTGAGCTTTGAGCTCCCTGGATTGGTTATGACTGGACCCCTTGAGTCATAAGGTATCTTGACAACTCATTGGGATGAGTCGTAACCAAATCATGTAAGTTTGTGGCATAATTTTACTCTGAGTATGAGTGGCTTACTATGAGCCATAAGGATATGTCATAAGTCATGGGGTGTAAGTCGTAGCATGTCCAGTGTTCACCGCAAATGGGTTTTATGTTATTACGGATGAGATCTATGAGTCATAAGGTCCCATTATGGGTTGGTTGGTTGAGTTGTAAGGATAACAGTTTGTGTGCTTAGTGATATTGTCATGGTTATGACTCATGGGAATGAGTCGTAAGAATTGGTTATGAGTCAATGGTTGACTCGTAATCAAAGGAGAACTTTCCCCAGATTTTAAGTTAAGGGCATGCTATACATTTCCCCTTTTGTCCAACTTGAAACCCATGTTTTATAACCTTTTTAGGGTATCATTAACCATCAGAAACAAATCAAATAACTTCTCAAACCACCCTCAAATCCTCAAGGACAAGAATACTTGGGTTTTTTAAGAGATTAATCTATTAGGGCTTCCAGGGGTGATTTCTCTCTGTACTTCTTGGTGTTTAAGGCATGTGACTCTTCCATCATTGTTAATTTTCTAAAAGCATGTGATTTAAACTATTGTTAATAAGATATTGATGTTGGGTTTTGAACTATGGATTGAGGGGTTTTAATAAAAATTGCTTAAATGCTTTTTCCATGATACTTATAAAACTATTGTTCTTAAATTGATAGTTGGTAATTGCTTTGGGGTGCATAGGAATGGTGGATAGAAATAGGGATACAAAGGAATCCTCAAATTAATTGTTTTGGTATGGAAATTGATAATAACCTCGACCCACTTGTAAAATTGATTTTGGTTTATGCATTATCACTTGACTTGGCTTGTTTCTTGAAACTAATGCGTGGTTTAAATGGTTAAATGGTTAAGGATGTATTTGAAAACCATGCGGGACATAATGGAATCCCTAAGTGAACTATTTATGAAAACCTTATGGGGTACATGAGAATCCCCTAAGTGATTTTAGTAATGGAGTCTGTGGGTTACTTGGGAATCCCTTAAGTGTTGGCTAATGACATTACTTGCAAGCTATGTCGTTATGATGATCCCACTTAATAATGCCTTAATAATTGACACCTAGAATTGGTTGTTTGGTTATGTATTAATGAGGTGCTATGGAAATGTAGCACTTTTGATGCTTAAAATAAGGAAAATATGCAAGTTTCTGAGACCTTTTTGTTAGATTTAATCTGTTGCAGGTATGTTTTGCATAAAACCATATTTTGGATGATAAGTTTGTGAAAATGGTGAAAAAAGTGTTTTTGGCCACTTTTGGAGTGATTATTGATATTTGGAATGTTTTCTGACTCGATCGTGATCAATGAATGTTAGAGAGTCGAAGAAGAGCTGAAAAACTGACCCTCGACACCTACTAAGTTGACCTATGAATCATATGTAGACCTACGGACAACATGTTTAGAAAGTAGGTTCTAGAAATCCAAAATCTCGAGAGCTAACTTGTAGGAAAATGCTCCATCCACAACCTACAGTCTGCACCTGCACCCTATGCTAGACCGCAGGTACAGAAAGCAGGTGTCCATCGACCCTGTTTTCTTCTATTTCATCGGTTTTTGATTTTAGGTTTTTATCTTGTACTATAAATACCCCTTATGTACTTTTTAATAAAGGTTACACACTTTTAACACTTAGAAACATATTTTGATTTCAAGGTCCATCTTTGATCCTAGAATTTCTCTGTATTGACTTTGATTGATTATTCAGTTTATATAGTTTACAGTTGTGGGTTTTTATTCAACTTATCATTGTGATTTGATCCTTTCCTTTAATTATGAATGTTATTGATTTCTTCACAATCATGAGAGGCTAAATCCCATAGCTAGGGTTGTGGAAATCCTAGCAAATTGATGAAGTAGGGGAAGTGCAACTGTCGATCTTAACCGATTCCCATGGCATGCATTGCTTTTTCTTTGTTAAGATTGATTTATTAATGGGTGAACACATTAGGATCCCACCTAGATATTGCTAATTACGCCAAAAGAGGAGTAGTGACTAAGAAAATAAAAAGACAACAGTAATTTGGGAGTTAATTGTCGATCCATTGCCGCACAATAGAATATACTGAATGATCGTTATCTTTAGCCTAATATCTTGAGAATCAAAAGGTAACGGATAACTGGGATCAAGATAAGGGTTAGTAACGCTACACCTTGAGACTCAAAACATAAAGGGTGAAACCCTCCTACTCGTCCAAAAGACTGTAGGAGGTACATAACTTATCGATTCTGCTTGCAAGGTATTGCGTTGATTCAGCAACGCATGATAAGCCTATAGGGTTGAGTTGCCAGGGGGAACACAATCCTAGTGTTCATCTATAACTGATTTCAACCAAGATAATATTGTTCTTTGCTCGAGATTACTACAAACAAATCCCCCCTTTTACTTTTCCTATTTTGGCCATAGAATTCAACCGCTGAGATTTGCGAAGCCATGTGTTCCCTTGCGATTTGACCCCAACCTTAGTTAGGTTACTATATATTGACAGTGATCATACCATCATTGATGTGTGAGAATATGCTAACACATTTGAGGCTTTTAACTCTAAATAGTTGTGAAGCCTTAAGCAAATTTTGTTGTTTTTGATTGTTTTTATTGTTTTAATGCAGATACAAGTGATCGGGGAGGAAACTAAAGAAAAGAAGAATAAATTAGCTAAAATCTGGTGCAAATAATCTAAAGTGTAGATGACGCCATTTCTGAAGCTTCGTTAGACATGGGACAGGCTGTCAAAGTTGTCGTCAAGCTTAGTAGAATCTGAAGAGTTGAGATGAAATATGATGACATTTCGGAAGCGCCATCAAATCTGTGATGAGGCGTCAAAATTGCCGTCAACCTAAAGCAGATCATGCTGATTTCCAGTGAAGATGTGATAACATTTTTCACGCGCCGTCATATATTTGACACGCCGTCAGATTTACCGTCAGAAGAATCAGAAGATAATAATTCACTGTAATCTTTGACGACATCTTGCACACGCTGTTAGACGTCTGACACGCCGTCAAGATCGCCGTCGTCTATTCCGAAGAGAAAACTGAAACCTTAGTTTTTGTTTCCTTATTTAGAATTAAGTAGTTATAACACTTCTAGGGTTTTGAGCAGGAGCCATGTAACGCTCCGGAAAATGGGTCCCGGAGTGTCACACGGTGCTTGAGGCTACGATTAGCCCAAAACTAAACCTTTGAGGCATTTTCATTTAGTTCAACACAAATCAACGGGGTTTCCATAAATAACCCTCAAATATCAACAGATTAATCATCATCGAAGAATAAAAGAATTTCAGAAAGATAACAAAATACGACTTATTAGTCAACTCCCAACATCTATACTAGTCTGACAAGCCTCTAAGAAAATCACTAAAACCATCGAGCCATTGAGACATTCCCCAAATGACTCATACTCAGTTATCAAATGTAAACAATTCCATAAAACCAACATCAGAAATCACGTCCTCGGAACATGAGGACTCACCACAACAGAGGATGTAGACAGCGTGCCCAAAGAATCACTGTAGAACCTGGAACTGAGCACCTAAACCTACGTTCCGAGAAAATGCATCACACATCCGAAGATGTGGGTCAGTACCATGGAAAGAAACTGAGTATATGGGGGTGTATGCAGTTGTATAAACATCATCATCATAAATATTTCTAAGAAATATGCAGGATGTATGAAAGACTCACATAGCTCGATGAAAATCATCATAATCATGAGAGGATAAAATAAGTACAATAACTCATGTGAGTCATCACATAATTTGTAAATCACTTTCAGTTCATCAAGAATATCAATTCTTATAATGTAAATATCATTTATATTTTCGAAAGAATAACTTTCACAATTCCACTTTCAAATCACTTCACCATTCACCATAGACACAAGGAAACACACACACATTGGGAGATCCTATAACCGACATAAACTATGTGAGCTACATCGAGTCCAACGTACAACCCACGTTGGGGAGAGCCATCCTATCCTTGCCATCAGAGTAGGACTATCAATATCAAATCCACATAAACTAGTGATCACCATATAAATCAGCCTCAGGCTCACTCCTACGGGGGCACGTAGTTCTAGGGAAGTAAGGTTGCTTTATACCTCCCACTCGTTGCTAAATATTTCTCCCGGACTTAGCTCAGATTATTTCAAAGACAATCCACAACAAAATAATTCTAGTAATATATAAATATACATCGGGAGCCATCATGCTTCCCATCTATCAAAATCAACCACGTTGTGAATTTCTTTCATACTCGAGTTCGAAACAACTCTATTAAGATGAAAAGGTCAAATCATTCAAAATATCTTAAATATTCAACATCAATGTTCTTATAACACACACTTTCTCAAGAAATCATAATTTCCAATGGAGATTCACGACCCAAATATCAAAATCATGATAAATATCGTTCAAGATTCATGATTTATATCTCCACACATGTAAATTCATCTCTCAAAATCATAAACATAAAGATTTCATAATAATCATCATAAGATATGGTTTGATGCTTCAAATTCGTAAAAATCAAATAAAAATCATGCCTTTGTAACGAAAATTACTTTTGGGCACAAGAACGAAAGAGAGTTCTTGTTGAAAAACCCTACATACCTTTAATGATAAACTTTAGATCGATACTCATTTTTGAGATGTTAATCGTGCCTTTGAATGATGGTTCTTGGAGTTCTTGAACTAGGAACTTGGAATCTTGAATAAATTTACAGAATTAATAGTGAACTTTGGAGGTTCTTGAAGTTTTGAACTAGGAACTTAGAATCTTGAATAAATTTGCAGAATTAATGGTGAACTTTGGAGGTTCTTGAAGTTGGATGTAGGTGCTTAGGGTTTTCTTTTCAAGGGAATTTGATGAAATATAACATATAATGCTTCTATTAGTCTTTAATATAGGGTTTGGACGGATTTTGGATGAGAAGGAATGACCAAAACGCCCCTAAAAATAAAAAAAATTATCGAATCTGTCCTTTGGTGGACTGTTTTGATAGTCTAAAGTTGATCAACAATAACGTTTTACTCCGATACCCAAATTGGATGAAGACAATTTCATTAGAAATAGGACTCTCATATATTTACATTGATATATAGTATATCACCCAGATCATTGTGTACGAGGAGTTATGATCATTTGAAGTTGACCCAAAAATTCACTTTTGGTAGACTGAACTAGATCGACCATAACCTTTTACTCCGATAGAAAAATTGGATGAAACCGATTTCATTGGAAAGAGAACTCGTAGAGCTTTACATTGATATATAGTAGATCACCCAGATTATTATGTACAACGAGTTATGATCATTTAAAATTGGACCAAAAATACGCCAGGCCTCAGTACTTTTTCCTGCACGTTTTACTATTCACTACTATTCACGATTCGAACGGAATGTTCATAACTCGTCGCTCGGATGTTTGTTTTGAATGATCCACATATCGTTGGAAAGATTATTTGATACTATACGCTATGGTGGGTCATAATCTAAGACATTCTGGATGAAAAATTTATAATTCATTCTAGAAGATAGAACCCAACACGTTTATGCACAAAATTTCAACGAAAAATTTCCCGGGGTATTACATCATCCCCCCTTGGAAACATTCGTCCTTGAATGATGCTAGACATGCAAATATTAAATAGGGAATAGAGCATACAGCTGAAACCATTTGTTAGACTCATCACCACATCGTTTCTCACTCCGAATGCAACATAGAATGCATAAATTCAAGAAACTACAACTGAACACATAATAAATGACAGCTGAACTGCTACAACTTTTATCAAAAGTGCATGATTTAGGAAAAAACAGTACCTTCGTCTTGATTGGTGTTCGCGGAAAATAGGAGCGGGTACTTGGATCGCATATCCACCTCAGCTTCCCAAGTTTCACCCTCCACAGATTGGTTTCGCCATAACACCTTGACCAAGGGAACTTCTTTGTTCCTTAGTCGTCGGACACTGAAATCAAGAATCTCAACAGGAATCTCATCAAATGAAAGATTTTCTTGAATGTCAGCACTCACAGAGGAATCCACTACCACAGCATCACTAATATGCTTTCTAAGCATGGAGACATGGAATATTGGATGAACAGAGGACAACTCAGAAGGAAACTCGACCTCATAAGCTACCTTACCAACACGACTAAGAATTTTGTAAGGACTAACATAACCAGAACTATGCTTCCCCTTCTTTTCGAATCTCTTCATCCCCCCCATGGGTGAAATTTTCAGATACACTAGGTCACCAACTTCAAACTCAAGGTCTCTCCTTCTAACATCCGCATATGACTTCTGACGACTCTACGCAGTTTTCAACCTTTCCCTGATCAACTTAACTTTTTTGACAGCCTCAAATACCTAATCAGGATCACTCACAGCCTCTTAACCCACCTCGAACCTACCTATGGGTGATCTACACTTCCTCCTATATAAGGCTTCAAACGGAGCCATGCCAATACTAGAGTGGAAACTGTTATTGTAAGCAAACTCTATCAACGGTAAGTGATCATCCCAACTTCCCTTAAAGTCAAGTACACAATCTCTCAACAAATCCTCTATGGTCTGGATGGTCCGCTCAGGCTGACCATCGGTTTGCGGATGAAAAGCAGAACTCAAAAGCACTTGGGTACCAAGACTTCTGAAAAGATTTCAAAAATTGTGAAGTGAATTGAGTACCCCTATCCAAAATGATAGACAAGGGAACTCCATGCAGTCTGACTAGCTCTCGAATATACAATCTAGTGTAATCTTCAGCAGTATATGAAGTATGAACAGACAACAAATGAGCAGACTTTGTCAACCTATCAACCACAACCCAAATGGAATCATGATGGCGTTGGGAAGGAGGTAAACCAATCACGAAGTCCATATTTATCTCTTCCCACTTCCAAGTGGGTATACCAAACTCTTGCATCATACCACCAGGTCTTCGGTGTTCAACCTTAACCTGTTGGCATATTGCATACATAGCTACAAATGCTGCTATATCTCTCTTCATGCCACTCTGCCAATTGATTTCCCGCAAGTCTCGATACATCTTGGTAGAACCAGGATGAATAGAATATCGCGCCTCGTGCGCTTCAGCCATAATCCTCTGTCTCAGATCATTAACATTCGGGACACACAATCTACCCTGCAATTTCAACACACCATCTCCCCCTTGGGAGAAAACCTCTACTTGTTGGTCCTTGACTGACTCCTTCAGTCTGACCAAACTAGCATCTAAGTATTACTTTTACTTCACTTCCGAAACCAAGGAGTATTTGAAACTACTCTGAACCCATATACTACATTTTGCAGAGTCAAACAACCTAACCCCTAATCTAGCCAAATGATGTACATCACGAGCCAACTCTTTCTTAACTTCTACCACATGCGAAACACTAACCATGGACACTCTACTTAGGGCATCTGCCACAACATTGGCCTTGCCCGGATGGTACAACACACTCATATCATAGTTCTTTAATAATTCTAAGCATCGTCTCTGCCTAATATTCAATTCTCTCTGGGTAAACACATACTGCAGACTCTTATGATCAGTGAAAACATCAACATGGACACCATACAAATAGTGTCTCCAGATTTTCAAAGTAAACATAATAGCAGCCAACTCAAAGTCATGGATGGGGAAAATTTTCTCATGGGGTTTCAACTGTCTAGAAGCATAAGCTATCACCTTACCCTTCTGCATCAATACGCAACCTAACCTAACTCTCGAAACATCACAGTACATCACAAAACCATCAACACCATTAGGCAAAGTCAAAACAGGGGCTGAAGTGAGTCGAGTCTTCAACTCCTGAAAACTTTTCTCACAAGATTCGAACCACAAGAACTTCACTTTCTTTTGGGTCAACTGAGTCATAGGAGACGCTATAGAGGAGAAACCCTCAACAAAACGACGGTAATAGCCATCTAAACCCAAGAAACTTTGAATATCAGTCAGAGAAATAGGTCTAGGCTAATTTCTAACATCTTCGGTCTTTTAGGGATCAACTCTAATACCCTCAGAAGAAATGATATAACCCAGAAAAGCAACTGACCTTAGCCAAAACTCACACTTACTAAACTTGGCAAATAACTTGTGATCTCTAAGGGTTTGCAAGACAGTTTGGAGATGATCAAAAAGTTCATCCTCACTACGGGAGTACACCAGTATATTATCGATGAACACTATGACAAACATATCCAGATATAGTCTGAACACTCGATTCATGAGGTCCATGAAAGCTGCTGGGGCATTAGTTAACCCAAAAAACATAATAAGAAACTCAAAATGGCCATAACGAGTTTGGAAAGTGGTTTTTGGGATGTCACACTCCCTAACTTTGAGTTGATGATAGCCGGAACGAAGGTCTATCTTTGAGAAATAACTTGCACCTTGCAATTGGTCAAACAAAACATCTATTCTCAGAAGAGAGTACTTATTTTTGGTGGTGACTTTATTTAGTTGGCGGTAATCAATGCACATATGCAAAGAGCTATCTTTCTTTATCACAAACAACACAGGAGCACCCAAAGGAGAAACACTGGGCCTTATGAAGCCCTTATCTAGTAGATCTTTGAGTTTCTCTTTAAACTCCTTAAGTTCTGTAGGGGCCATATGGTAAGAAGGAATAGAAATGGGTTGAGTATCGAGAAGAAGGTCAATCCTAAACTTTATCTCTCTATCAGGAAGTATCCCTGGGAGATCATCTGGAAAGACATCAGAAAATTTATTGACGACATTAACAGACTGGAGAGTTGGAGTCTCAGACTTAGTGTCATTGACTCTAACCAAATGGCAAATACAACCATTGGAAATAAGCTTTATAGCTTTGAGGTAAGAGATAAAATGACTCTTGGGTGACACAGAATTCCCAAACCACTCAAACATGAATGAACCCAAAAACTGAAACTTGACCACTCGGGTCCGACAATCAATAGAGGCATAAGAAAAATTCTGCTAGTCCATACCTAGAATCACATCAAAATCTGCCATGTCTAACTCAATCAGATCAGCCAACAAGACTCTATGAAGGATGGTAACAGGACACTTTTTATACACTTTCTAGGCAACAATCGAATCACCCACTAGGATAGAAACTAGGATAGGCTCAGGAATAATCTTAGGACTCATTTCAAAATTCACAGCAATCAAAGGTGTAACATATGAGAAACTGGATCGAGGATCCAACAAAGTATACACATCAAACTGAAATATACGAAGCATACCAATAACAACATCGGGAGAGTCCTCCTATTCCTAGTGGGACGGTAAAGCATAGAATCTATTCTGGCACTGCCCGCCAGCATTGCTAGAAGAGGCACTGAGCTGGGGCTGGGCGAGGAGCTGGAACTGGAGCACTAACAGTCTGAGTCTTGGTCTGAGGGCGATATTCACAACGCCTTTATCCATCTTGTGGATAATCTCTAACTCTGTGACCCATGTCACCACACTGGAAATAACCCCTCTTCTCACCCCAACACTCACCCAAATAAGCCCTACCACACTTAGGACACAGGGGATAATTTGGCTTACTGCTAGCACTGTATAGGGACCTGGATGCATATGACCTGGTACCTTACTCTTGCCTATCTCTAGGCATGGGATCACTAGCAGATGACGGTGCTGGCATAGACGAATTATCCTGATACTCAGGGCGACTTCCTCCCTACGATCTTGTCTGACCCTGTTTGTGCTGCTCGGACCTAACTATCTTATCCCCTCTCATTCTATCTCTCTCCTTAATCTTATCTACCTCAATCTTTTGGGCATGAGTTATCAAATTAGAAAGATTCATCTCATTATTCAACATAGAAGACCTACACTCCTTAACCACATAACTAGACACTCCAGTCATAAACTTACTCATACTAGCCCAATTATCAGCCACTAAGTCAGGAGCATACTTGGCCAACTGATTAAACTTTAGACAGTACTCCCTAACAATCATAGAGCCCTGTCGCAAGTTCATAAGCTCTTCCACCTTTGCCTACCTCATCTCCAAAGGGAAAAACTTATCACAGAATGCATCCTGGAACTCTTGCTAAGTTGTAGGGACAGCTCCCTTACCTCTACTTTTCCTCTAAGTAACAACCTATTTATAAGAAAGGTCTTTCAACCTATATGCAACCAACTCCACACTATGTTCCTCAGATACATGTATCACCTGAGTAATCTTCCGCAGCTTCTCTGAAAACAATCGTGGATCCTCATCAGACTTGGACCCATAGAATTCAAACGGATTCATCCACATGAAGTCACGGATCCAGGCAGTAGCTGAATCACCTCCCTGCTGCTGTGGAGCCGGGGCTGGGTTGGCCTGAACATTTACAGTAATAACTTAGGCCAGCGCCTAAAAGGCTTCCCAAAATTCAGCATAAGACACGTTTTCATTCAATAGGTCAGCGGGTTGAGGTTACTGACCATCATTATTTCTTCTTACTCGATGTGGAGGCATATTTTTGAAAGATGAGAGCACGAATCAATAGCAGAGAGAGACACTTTAAGCACGATAAACTTCTGAAAGAAAGAATCATACTTTTTCCTAAAACATCTTGTAGCCTCTTGCTCATAGATGTGGCGCGCTACACACCGATGATTAAGAATCTACTTAACGTGGCTTGTCAGACTCCCTAGGATACCTTAAAACCTTAGGCTCTGATACCAAGTTTGTAATGCCTCAAAAAATGGGTCACGGAGTGTCACACGGTGCTTGAGGCTACGAGTAGCCCCAAGCTAGCCCTTTGAGCCATTTTCATTTAGTTCAACACAAATCAATGGGGTTTCCATAAATAACCCTCAAATATCAATAAAGTAATCATTATCCAAAAATAAAAGAATTTCAGAAAGATAACAAAATATGACTTATTAGTCAACTCCCAACATAAATCAATAAAACCAGTGAGCCATTGAGACATGTCCCAACTGACTCATACTCAGTTATCAAATGTAAACAATTTCGTGAAACCAACATCAGACATCACGTCCTCGAAACATGAGGACTCACCACAACAGAGAATGTAGAATAGTGTTCCCGAAGAATCACTGTTGAACCTGGAACTGAGCACCTAAACCTATATTCTGAGAAAATGTAGACTACATCCAAAGATGTGGGTCAATACCATGGAAAGGAACCGAGTATATAAGGTGTATGCAGTTGTATAAACATCATCATCATAAATATTTATAATAAATATGTAGGATGTTTGAAAGACTCACATAGCTCGAAGAAAATCATCATAATCATGAGAGGATGAAATAAGTACAATAACACATGTGAGTCATCATATAATTTGTCAATCACTTTCAGTTCATCAAGAATATCAATTCTCATAATGTAAATATCATTTAAATCTTTCAAAAGAATAAATTTCACTATTCCACTTTCAAATCACTTCACCATTCACCATAGACACAAGGAAACACACACACATACTGTGAGATCCTATAACCGACATAAACCATGTGAGCTACATCGAGTCTAACGTACAACCCACATTGGGGAGAGCCGTTCTATCCTTTCCATTGGTGTAGGACTATCGATATCAAATCCACACAAACTAGTGATCACTATATAAATTAGCCTTAGGCTTACTCCTATGGGGGTACGTATTTTTAGGGAAGTAAGGTCTCTTTATACCTCCCACTCGGTGCTAAAGATTTCTTCCGGACTTAGCTCAGATCATTTTAAAGACAATCCACAACCAAACAATTTCAGTAATATATAAATATACATCGGGAGCCATCATGCTTCCCATCTATCAAAATTAACCACGTTGTGGATTTCTTTCACACTCGAGTTCAAAACAACTCCATTAATATCAAACGGTCAAATCATTCAAAATATCTCAAATATTCAACATCAACATTCTTATAACACACACTTTCTAAAAAAACAAAATTTTCAATGGGGATTCACGACCTAAATATCAAAATCATGATAAATATCGTTCAAGATTCATGCTTTATATCTCCACACATGTAAATTCATCTTTCAAAATCATAAACATCAAGATTTCATAATAATCATCATAAGATATGGGTTCATACTTCAAATTTATAAAAATCAAATAAAAATCATGCCTTTGTAAGGAAAATTACTTTTGGGCACAAGAACGAAAAAGAGTTCTTGTTGAAAAAACCTACATACCTTGATTGATGAACTTTATATCGATGCTCATTTTTGAGATGTTAATCGTTCCTTTCAATGATGGTTCTTGAAGTTCTTGAACTACAAACTTGGAATCTTGAATAAATTTACAGAATTAATGGTGAACTTTGGAGGTTCTTGAAGTTCTTGAACTAGGAACTTGGAATCTTAAATAAATTTGCAGAATTAATGATGAACTTTGGAGGTTCTTGAAGTTGGATGTAGAAGCTTAGGGTTTTCTTTTTAAGGGAATTTGATGTAATATAACATATAATGCTTCTAATAGGCTTTAATATAGGGTTTGGACAGATTTTGGGTGAGGGGGAATGACCAAAATGCCCCTAAAAATAAAAAAAAATTCTCGAATCTGTCCTTTGGTTGACTGTTTTGATAGTATGAAGTAGATCAACAATAATGTTTTACTTCGATATCCAAATTGGATGAAGACAATTTCATTAGAAAGAGGACTCTCATATATTTACATTGATATATAGTATATCACCCAGATCATTGTGTACGAGGAGTTATGATCATTTGAAGTTGACCCAAAAATTCGCTTTTGGTAGACTGAACTAGATCGACCATAACTTTTTGCTCCGATAGACAAATTGAATGAAACTAATTTCATTAGAAAGAGGACTCGCAGAGCTTTCCGTTGATATAGTAGATCACCCATATCATTATGTACAAGGAGTTATGATCATTTAAAGTTGGAGCAAAAATTCGCCCGGCCTCAGTACTTTTTCCTGCACGTTTTACTGTTCACTTCTATTTATGGTTCGATCGGAATGTTCATAACTCGTTGCTCGAGTGTCCTTTTTGGATGATCCACATATTGTTGGAAAGCTTATTCGATACTCTATGCAATGGTGGGTCATAATCTAATACATTCCGCATAGAAAATTTATAATTCATTCTAGAAGATAGAACCCAACACGTTTACACACAAAATTTCAATGAAAAATTTTCCAGGGTATTACAAGCCATCAGACAATTAATTATCTCTTATTGAGGAGAAAAAAATTTTGTTTTCTCCCTATCTCAAGAACAATATTTTAGTGTTTTGCCGTGTGATTCAAATACATGTTCACTTTCAATTTCATTCATCATTGTAAGTTAATCCTTTCAGTTATGAATTCAAATTGCATGCTTATTTCATACATCATGAGTAGCTAAAATCTTTTAACCTGGATTATGGAATCTAGGGTTAGGTCATGATAAGGTGATAAATTAATTATTCAAGGTTTAATAGGTGTTAGGATTTCTTGATAACTCTGAGACTGTAATTTATGTCTGTTGGTTGCAAACAATAGGCGTACCTACTTTGGTTTGCTTAAGAAAGAAATCATAAATAGTAGGAAGTGAGTTATCAATAGGGACTTGGAAAGGCTTCATTTAATAATTAATGCTGTAGCAATGTTGATTGACCTGAGGTAAAATTTGTGTAGTGATAAGTGATTCCTTAAGTTCGAGAGGATTAGAAAATTGGACTCTTAAATAGGTCAAGCATCATTTGAGCATACCATCGATAAAGATAGCTTGTCATCCTAACTACCGTGAGAACCTTAAGTAAATTTTAGTATCTGTTATGTACCATAAGCCCTAGTGAACATAATCCTAGTTATTTCATAAAATCATGCTTACAAGCAATAAATTCAGAAGTGAAAATTAACTTTCTGTGAAACTCAAACCCCCATTTTTAGAAACAGCAAACTACCAGTAAATTATTTCATAAACAACTCGAAGTTCACACCTTATTCCCTGTGGAATTCAACCCCAACCTAGTTGGTTGAAATTGGCCGAGATCTGTCTCTCCATCAGATATCAGGAGTTTCTTGGTTTTGGTTGGATATTATAGATGATTTGTTAAGGGATTTTATTCTATTGCATCCTCTATGTCCAGATTGATTCAGAAGAAAATCAAGTTTCATTGGTCATATCCTTGCGAGAAGAGTTTTCAGGAGTTGAAGACTCGACTCACCTCAGCTCCAATTTTAGCTCTTCCAGATGGTCCAAATGGGTTCGTAGTGTATCATGATTCATCCATAGTGGGTTTAGGTTGTATCCTCATACTGCATGGTAAGGTAATAGCCTACGCCTCTATACATATTAAACCCCATGAGAAGAATTATCCTACTCATGATCTTAAGTTAGCAGCCATTGTTTTGCCTTGAAGATTTGGAGGCATTATCTCTACAAAGTTCATGTAGATGTCTTCATAGATCATAAGAGTCTTCAGTATGTCTTTTCTTAGAAAGATCTCAATCTTCATTAGAGAAGGTGGTTAGAGCTCTTGAAAGATTATGACATGAGTGTCGTCTATCATCCAGGCAAGGCCAATGCAGTGGCCGACGCTCTCAGTAGACTATCTATGGGTAGCGTTGCTCATGTGGATGACAAAAAGAAGTTATCTCAGGAAGTACATCAGCTTGACAGACTAGGAATTCTCTTAGTCAATACAGATAAGGGTGATATATGGGTTCAGAGTAGTTTAGAATTATCTCTAGTTTCCGAGGTAAATGAAAAGAAAGATAGGGATCCTAGCCTTATCAAGTTCAAAGAGTCAGTTCAGGATCAGAAAGTAAAGGTTTTCTCCTAATGGGGAGATGGTGTTTTGCGTTGTCAGGATTATATCTGTGTTCCAGGTGTAGATGACTTAAGGAAGTAAATTCTTGCAGAAGTGTATGGTGAACGCTACTATATTCATTCAAGGGCCACAAAGATATACCGCAACTTGCAGGAAGTCTATTGGTGAAGTAGGATGAAGAGAGATATTGCAGAGTTTGTGGCTAAGTGCTCTACATATCAACAGGTTAAGATAGAGCATCAGAAGCCTAGTGGTCCTATGCAAGAATTCATTATTCCTACTTGGAAGTGAGAAGAAGTGAACATGGACTTCGTGATGGGTTTGCCTCAAACTCATCATCAACATAATTCAGTTTGGGTCATTGTATACAGGATGACTAAATCATCCCATTTCCTTCCAGTTCATACCTCTTATTCAGTTGAGGATTATGCCAAACCCTACATTAAGGAGTTGGTCATATTACACAGCATTCTGCTATCTATTTTCTCGAACAGAGGTACCCAGTTCACCTCTCATTTCGTGAAAGCATTCTAAAAGGGTCTTGGTACCTAAGTTTATCTCAGTACAACCTTTCATCCTCAGATAGATGGTTAAGCAAAAAGGACCATTCAGACTTTAGAAGATATGATACGGGAGTGTGAAATTGATTTCAAGGGTAGTTGGGATGACCACTTGCCTTTGATTGAGTTTGCATACAACAACAGCTATCATTCCAGTATTCCGATGGCTCCATTCAAAGCTCTCCATGGTAGGAGATATGGATATCCAATCGTTTGGTTCAAAGTTACTAAGGCCTCTATCATAGGGCCTGACTTAGTATTAGATGCCTTAGAGAAAGTCCAATTGATTATAGAAAGACTTTGGGCTGCTCAGAGCCGATAGAAGTCTTATGTAGATGTTCGTAGAAAAGATCTGGAGTTTGAGATTGGTGACTATGTCTATCTAAATATCTCTCCCATGAAGGGAGTAAAGCGGTTTGGCAAGAAAGGGAAACTTTGTCCCTTCAAGATTCTCAGTCAATTCGGCAAGGTAGCTTATGAGCTCGAATTGCCTTCAGATCTAGCCTCAGTTCATCCAGTTATCCATGTATCTTTGCTCAAAAAGTGCATAGGTGACCCAAGAGTTGAAGTCCCTATTCAGCGCATTGATGTTCAGAACAGTCTCTCTTATGAGGAGATTCCAATTGAAATCCTAGACTATCAGACTCATAGACTGAGGAACAAAGAAGTCCCTCTAGTGAAAGTTCTTGGTGAAATCAATCTATTGAGGGAGTTACTTGGGAAGAATAAGAATACATGAGTACCAAGTATCCTCACCACTTCTCCGCCAACTCAGATCAAGCTTAAGGTAACAGTCCTCCTTAAGCCTACTCAGTTTCATGTTCAGTGTTCATCACAATCTTGGTACCAAGTATCATTGCATATTCAGTCATGCATTCATGTATCAGTTCAGTTATATAATTATGTATTAGATATGCATTATCACTGTGAGAAACTTAGTTCCTCAGAACACTCAATCATGCATTCATGAATCAGTTATGCATGCATCAGGTATGCGTGTCCAGTATGATATATTCAGTTATCAGTTATGTTAGTCACGAGATAATGTTTCAGCTATTTACGTTCAGTATGTATCTCAGTTTATGTTCTTCCCCTCACTCTCAGTTTCATTCGAGGATGAATGTTCTCAAGGAGGAGATATTGTAATACCTCATACCTTTTCCTAGCTTGAAATCGTCTAAAAATGTTAGGAGCTTTCTTTGAAAGATGAATCCACTTTTGTGCACATGGTATTTTTAAGATTTTAACTTTTTGTCATGTAAAAATTCAATAAGCTTTCCATTGATACAAAATTTGCCTAAATCCGATAACTAGATTAGAAGTTATGACTATTTCAAGTTCCTATCGTAAAACAACGCCATATTGGTCAGTGACGCGCCGCGCTACAAGCTAAAATGGTAATTGTCCTTTTCTAGTATCTTAGCGTGATTTCCTATGCATCACGCCAAATTTATAGGTCGCAAAATAAGGAGAAACACAATGGCTCTGAATCGCGCCATCCCTCAGTTTCCCAATTGTCAAATTCCAGTGACACGATGTGATAGCGCCACATCACGCTAGGGGTCCAATTTGAGAAATTTTTACTGAAATTATAAGACACGTCCAAGGTTAAAAGTATCAATTTTTCACCCCTATTTAAGCCCTTTAACACATGATTTAGCCATTTTCACCCAAAACACACTCTCTTCTCTAAAAAACCTCTCAAGAACAACGTAGGTCTTTTCATAGAAGATTCAGAATCAAGAATTTCCTCCGTCAATCTTCATGTATTTATGAACCAAGGTATGCATAGTGTTCATTCATGGGCTCCTTTTATCCATGAAGCCCAAGATTCCCTTTTCTAAATTCAAGTTTATAGGTTTTCTTATGAATTTCACGATTGGGCTGCTCTTGTTCATGTGGATAATGAGAAATTGAATTCTACTCTATGTTGGGTGATAAATTCTATGTGGATCAAATTATTATAGATATAAATTCATGCAAACCTATGACTAAACCCTTGAATGATGAAATTCAAATTGAAACATGATGTTAAATTATTGTGCAATGATGTTTACATGTACCATACCTACAATATGTTTGATTAAATGCCTAGATAAAGGAAAGGTGCCTAACTAGCATGATACCATGAGATCCCCATGTTTGTACCTGTTATGCCTATCACATGTTTTGATGAAATGCTTCTATAAATGTATTATAAATTATGGTGTTAGTTATATATTCAAGTAAGTTATGCTTGGTCAGTTTCCTTCCATCGAGTCTTGGTGGTACTCGTACTCGAAACATTAGCTGTGTGCCTAAAGCCATGTCACATTTTCATGATACTCTCAGTCAAGCTTAGATTCCTTAAACTTCAGATAGTCTTATGACTCAGGAAATCTCCATGATCTCATACACTCAGTCAGTTGTCAGATATCAGTTGTATTCCATCAGTCAGTGGAATTCAGTAACTCAACCCATGTTCAGTTCAGTAAATCATGTTCAGAGTCTATTCAGATGGGAGTAGGAATTAGCACTGAGTGAACCCAAGGATGGGAACACCCACTATCAGATGAGGGTGAGATTCTTAGAAGTCATCCTTGCATTCTAGAACTATGTAGCTGGCATAAGTTGAGACATAAACACTATCCGATGAGGGTTGATGAGGTGGATAAGCACTGTCACATAAGGGCCCCACCATTCTCTTTTAGGGACACTATCAGATGAGGGTCACCAACAGCTTGTCCTGGCCAGTGGCGCGGTATTGAAACCCTTATAGTTGGGGTTACAGATTGGACCTCAAATCAGCCATAATGGCATATTAGGGGCATGCGAGTTAGATAACTACTTCCCATAATTTTATATTATAGAATCAAGACTATCAAACACAGTCAATCAGTCTTAGTAACAGAACTCAGATAGTTCTTTAGATTGTAGGTCTATCAGATACAGTCAGCTCAGATTTAGTATGGGACTCAGCTAGTTCCATTAGATTTAGGACTATCAGATACAGTCACTCATGTTATCAGTTATATCAGTTATCAATATGTCATGTTATAGTATTCAGATTTAGTAATCATGTTATTACGGTATCAATATCAGTTATTATGTCTCATGCATGTATTATCATGCTCATGATAGTTAGTCTGCTATTATTATTATTCATGCATATAAACCCCATTCATTCAGCCTATCTCACTTGCATACCAGTACATTCAAATTACTGACATATTTAAGCGATGGTGTCTTATACCATAGGTTCAGATACACGAGGTAACATGAAAGGGAAACTCCAATAATCTTCCAGTCTGAAGAGGAGAGCGATAGTAGTAC
Source organism: Capsicum baccatum var. pendulum (assembly GCA_030864225.1). Taxonomy (NCBI): domain Eukaryota; kingdom Viridiplantae; phylum Streptophyta; class Magnoliopsida; order Solanales; family Solanaceae; genus Capsicum; species Capsicum baccatum. Next base: position 170,906,345 of record CM061561.1, on the reverse strand, counting down.
AAGTAGTACCATCTCGAGCCGAGATGAGGCAACAGTTGCTACTACTCAATCCGAGCCAACTGTGGGTGAAACGGAGACTGCTAACATAGGAGAACAAATGGAAGTAATTGATGTGGATACTAAACCTAAGGATGCCAACATTATCAAGTGTAATGATCCTAAAGTTTGAGAGGTGATTAGATGATAGATAGAGGTAGAACGAGAGAAATTCTATGAAGGATTGACACCTTAGCAAGAGGGATAAAAAGGCCATTTACGGAGGAACATCAGATTGTGACAATAGAGCTACATGAGTATCCTGAGTTGGAAGGCTGTTTAAATGAGTATGAACTATCATGGATGAGCAGGACACCAGGAGTGTATCAATCGAATTGGGTAAGAGAATTCTTTGCCAATTATCTTGCACTAGTAGAAAAGGACTATCCAAAGGGGACGTTAGTTGCAAACTTATGGCCTTACAACCTTTATTTCCGCATTTATATAGTATATTATGTAGTGTTCAGGTATAGATATTAGTCATGGGTTAGCTTGTGGTCCTTGAGGGTCACAAGCATCGTGTAGTGTTCCGAGTACCAGATTCAGGGCATTACACAAGCTGAATCTAGTTTTGTTAAGAAAAGATGAGAGGTTTAGGACATGAAAACTCAGGGTATTACAACATCTCTCCCTTGGGATTATTCATCCCTCGAATGATACTGACTTGGCTGAAATACAAAGGAAAGACTTAGATGATACACGAGACACTTACGAACTAAATCATGACTGAATATTTGAATCTGAAACATGACGTATGAACTAAACTGAATTCATGATTTACATGGATGGGAACAAATTACCTATTGGAATAGCCAAAATCATGAAAATTCAGATAATAAGATAAGATTGAAAAATGGAAAAAACATAGGAACTTGTCTGTCTGACTGCTAAAGTGATTTGTTGGCCAGCGGACTGAATTATATTGAAAGCTTATACTCAACTGGAGTATTTATCCAAAACTTTTCTATGAAGTCTAATAATATGAGGGAGAAAAGAATTCTTGGGCCTATTCTAAGTAAAATATCTGAGTAAGAAACCTTAATATGGCTATAACTATGTAACAAGGAACATAGGCCTATGAAATATAAAATAGGATAACATTACTAGGCCTTAGGCAATGCAACTTCCCAATTAAAGCTTAGCCTTGCTCGTTAAATATTTGTATGGGTATATATAACTACTCCATCCAAAGTCTGAATTAAACTACCTGCTCTCACCATGTTCAAGCCTAACTCAAAATTACAAGGTACCGTACATAACACCATAATGCTAGTCTGAACCATGAATTCAATACCTCGTGTATTTTCACAACTTCTCATATCAAGAATAATTCTTCTTATGCCTTCAATAACTAAATTCAACCTCTGACTAGGAATTCACTAACGCATAATTCACCCATCCACTTATATATTAACATGACATTCAAGCCTATCATGATAACCACACATGAACTTCTAGGCGAACAACCCATAAAAGTATCTTTCTCATATTCTCTAAACCTCTATCAGTAATAACTTTCTTACACTATTATTAAGAAGACACACATGGAATTCTCAACTAACTATGACATATATCAAAAGCTCTACCTCAATCGTCCTTCAGACTTATAACCTGAGATACAACCACCATGTAATAATCTTTCCCCAACATGATACATTTACTCTCTCCCGTCTAAATAGTTACTCATCACCACTATCATTACATAAGGAGAGATCACTGAAAGGTTAGAACATGAGGACCTGAAACATGAAAGAATACTATGCGTAACTTAAGAACTTAACTGAGACCTAAGGAATAGAGTATCAAAACAATGAATTTGTTAAATAGATTAGAACTGAGGACATACATGAAATGATCTGAGTTTCACTGGTCATTAAGAGTGTACCAAAAGTACCAGGAACTGAACATACTATAAAACATGAGCATATGAGTCATGAGCTACATGACCTGAGTTTGGAGTTCATAAATACATGGAGTATGATTCGTACTATTGAGTGCACTATTAATCCTAATAATAGGAACTAGAATCATACATAATTCTATGGAAATTGTATGAATATGAGCTATGAGCATGGAAAAGTAACACCCCATATTTTTGGGCTAGAATTTTAATCATCATTTATATGCATATAAGCTCTAATCCAAATGATTCCCATGTGGATATAAGTTTAATTATCATTATCCTAGCGTGTAAGTGATTTCAAGGTGAAAAATGTTCATAAGAATCACCTAGAACAAAGTTGAGTTAAGAGCCCTTGATTCATCCAAAGTTTGGTATTCAATTCTACAAGGGTCTATTTTTAATGTGTATAACTTATTATATATGTAGAATTTTACAGCTCAAGACAAACCAAATTGTAGATAATTAAATTATCTTGCCAACTATACTAATTTTGCTATAATTTGATATTCGAGTGAAAAGTTATGACATTTTTTGTGTGAGACGGATGCGCGCCATGGTACTTGATGCGATGATCGATGCAGCATGATAGAAAACATTATACAAAACTATTTCACATGCTCTTTCAGTTCCTAAAGGTTCTAGGGGCACTTTGGTCACTTCTCCTCACCCAAATCCATCCATAACACTTAATTTCAGCCCCCAAAAGCATTAGATACACTCTTATTCATCCTTTTTCTCTCCAACAAAATCCTGCCCCCTCAAGAACACCAAGAACTTCATTAAATCTTTTTCAAGACAATCAAGAAATTAAGGTTCGTCCATCCAAGAAATTCAAAACTCCATTAAAATCTCTTCAAGATAAACATTAATTTGAGTTCTCAAGTTCAAGAATTCCTAGAAAATCTTTCAAGAATATTTCCAAGGTTTTCCAAGTCAAGTTCTCTACATAAAATCAAATCTATTAAGGTATGTGGAGTTATGAACAAGGATACTCCTTTCATCCTTGTGCCCAAAACATGTTTTAAAGTTAAATTTACATGATTTGCAATTGAGGGTTTATACCCAATTATCTTTGATTGAAGTTTATGAAGTTACAAGTGATTTAAGTGTTGAATTACATATTTACTTTCACAAATTTATACATGTGACTTAATTTCACATATTAGGAATTGAATTTTATTATCTTGACTAGAATTGTTAAAGCATTACAAAATTATTATTATTGAGCATGAAGTTTGTTATGATTTAATATGATTTTAAAGAATGGGTTTGAAGACCCAAGTTTAAATCTTGATATTTTAATAAAGATGATGTTTAAATATTTTTTGATAAATAAGTTCTCAGATTTTAAGAAAGATTTGATCTTTTGATCCTAAGCTAAGATTGAAATCCACAATTATTCATCTTGTTCATGATTTGAAGAAAGAGCAGCATAATTGGTTTTTATTTTAAACCCTTATGCTATTTTAAGGTGGATTTCCTAAAGTTCTGAGCGATAAGTATAGGAGTAGTATTTAGCACCGAGTTGGGTATGATTTTAAAGGTTTCATTCTCCAGAACTATGTGTCACCATAGGTTTAAGATTTGCCCATAGTGGCCTAAGATAGTGATCACTTAAGATAAGGTTCTATTCTGATGGCAAGGGTAGAACATCTCTGAATATGATCAAAATAAACTATATTAAAATAATTATAACCCTGATTATTCAAAATAAAATTAGAATAAAATACATTAACTCTACTGACTGTCTTTGAAGCCTCTACTAGTATTTACTATTGGTAGCCGGGACATGACCCCCAGCTATCCTGAATCAATATGACTGGATAAAAAAAATTAGATACTACTCAAACTATATAACTAGCTCGAGCCCTTGAATAAAAAGGACTCATCACCTGCTCACTAGAAACTACAAGCTGTCTGAATATGATGAGCGTGCTATAAATCGTACCTATATTATGAAATAATTTAGCACATAGACATATATGTAGATCAATATTTTTGGATTGTACTGAGCATGTGGGGGGTGAATGCATAAGTAAAAACTATAACTAATTTTGCATATAACTTCTAAAGAAACATGATAAATATAGATAACTCACATTAGCTTGAATAACTTAAAGCTGAAAAGTTTGAATCATGATTAATAAAGTATACTAAATAAATCTTATGAGCCATAACACTTAGTTCTAAAATCTGTACTTTTACTCTGTCTATTATTGGAATAAGTAGGACTGAAGTCAAGTCTATTTTCAAATCATGTAGGCTAACTATAAAAGGACTCACCTTTACTATTTGTATACTGAAAGACTAAAATCTCAAAGCTAATGTCTTACGTAAAACAATGTATGAATAAAATCATGAGCCTTTACACTTAGTTTCTAAAAGCTTTTCTGTTATTCTTTTCTATTAAGCTTTTCTATTAGGACTTAGGCTGTAGGGAGGTTCTTCTAACCAACATGAACCATGTGATCTGTCATAGAGTCCAACGTCTTACCTATGTTGGGGAGAGCTATTCTACCCTTTCCATTAGAATAGAACCTTATCTTAAGTGATCACTATCTTAGACCACTACGGGCAAATCTTAAATCTACGGTGACATATAGTTCTGGGGTATGAGACCCTTAAAATCATACCTAACTTGGTGCTTAATACTACTCCCATATTTATAGCTTAGAACTTTAGGAAATCCACCTTAAAACAGCATAAGGGCTTATAATGAAAATCAATTATGCTTCTCTTTCTTCAAATCATGAACAAGATGAATAATTATGGATTTTGATCTTAGCTTAGGATCAAAAGGTCAAATCTTTCTTAAAATATGAATACATGCTTATCAAAGAATGCTTAAACATCATCTTTATTAAAATATCAAGATTTAATCTTGGGGCTTCAAACCCGTTCTTTAAACTCATGTCAAATCACAACAAACTTTATGCTCAATAACAATAATCTTATAATACTTTAACAATTCTAGTCAAGATAATGAAATTCAACTCCCAATATGTGAAATCAAGTCACACGTATAAAATTGTGAAAGTAAATATGCAATTCAACACTTAAATCACTTGTAACTTCATAAACTTCAATCAATGATAATTGGGTATGAACCCACAATTATAAATCATGTAAATTTAACTTTAAAACATATTTTGGGCATAAGGATGAAAGGAGTATCCTTGTTCATAACTCCACATACCTTAATAGATTTGATTTTATGTAGAGAACTTGACTTGGAAAACCTTGGGAATGTTCTTGAAAGCTTTTCTTGGAATTTTTGAACTTGAGAACTCAAATTCTTGTTTAGCTTGAAGAGATTTTAATAGAGTTTTGAATTTCTTTGATAGAGGAACCTTAATTTTTTGATTGTATTAAAGAAAATTTGATGAAGTTCTTGATGTTCTTAAGGGGGCTAGGGTTTTCTTGGAGAGAAAAAAGATGAATAAGAATGTATCTAATACTTTTGGGGTTGAAATTAAGTGTTATGGATGGATTTGGGTGAGGGGAAGTGACCAAAGTGCCCCTAGACCCTTTAGGAACTGAAATAGCATGTGAAACAGTTCCGTATCTTGTTGGAAATTGTGCCGCATTGCTCATCGCATCGAGGACACACATCCCAATGATATTGTCTTACGGCCTCACACAGAAAATGCCATAACTCTTCACTCGGGAATCGGATTATGTCGAAATTAGTATAGTTGGAAAGCTAATTCAATTATATACAATTTGGTGGGTCTTGAGCTGTAAAATTCTATGTATATAATAAGTTATAGTCATTAAAAATAGACCCTTGTAGAATCAAATACCACACTTTGGACGAATCAAGGGCTCTTAACTCAACTTTGTTCTAGGTTATTCTTATGAACATTTTTCACCTCAAAATCACTTCACATGCTAGGGTAATGATAATTAAATTTACATCTACATGGGAATCATTTAGATTAGAGCTTTTATGTGTAGAAATGATGATTAAAATTCAAGCATAATAATACGGGTGTTACTTTTCCATGCTCATAGCTCATATTCATGCACTTTCCATAGAATTATGTATACTTACAGTTCCTAGTAGAAGGATTTCCAGTTCATTCAACAGTACGAATCATACTTTATGAATTTATGAACTCCAAACTCAGGTCATGTAGCTCATGACTCATGTGCTTATGTTTTACAGTATGTTCAGTTCCAGGTACTTATGGTACACTTTTAATGACCAATGAAACTCAAATCATTTCATGTGTGTCCTTAGTTCTAATCACTTTAATAAATTTATTCTTTTGATACTCTATTCCTTAGGTCACAGTTAAGTTCCCAAGTTACGCATATATTCTTTCATGTTTCACGTTCTTATGTTCTAACCTTTTAGTGATCTCTCCTTATGTAATGATAGTAGTGAAGAGTAATTATTTAGATGGGAGAGAGTAAACATCTCATATTGGGGAAATATTATTGCATGGTGGTTGTATCTTAGGTTATAAGTCTGAAGAACAATTGAGGCAGAGCTTTTGATATATATCATGGTTAGTTGAGAATTCCATGTGTTTCTTCTTAAGAATAGTACAAGAAATTTGTTATTGATAGAGGTTTAGAGAATATAAGAAAGATACTTTTTATGGATTGTTCTCCTAGAAGTTAATATGTGGTTATCATGATAGGCTCTAATGTCATGTTGATATATAAGTGGATGGGTGAATTATGTGTTAATGAATTCCTAGTCAGTGGTTGAATTTAGTTATTGAAGGGTTAAGATAATTCTTGATATGAGAAGTTGTGAAAATACACGGGGTATTGAATTCATAGTTTAGACTAGCATTATGGTGTTATGTGCGGTACCTTGTAATTTTGAGATGGCTTGAACATGGTGAGAGCAGGTAGTTTACCTCAGTCTTTTGCTGGAGTAGTTATATGTACCCATGTGAATATTTAAGGAGAAAGGCTAAGCTTGAATTAGGCAGTTGCATTGCCTAAGGCCTAGTAATGCTATCCTAGTTTATGTTTCATAGTCCTATGTTCCATGTTACATAGTTATAGCCATATTAAGGTCTCTTACTCTGATTTTTTTACTTAGAATATGCCCAAGAATTCTTTTCTCCTTAATGCTATTAGACTTCGTAGAAAAGTGTTGGATAAATACTCCAGTTGAGTATAAGCTTTCAGTATAATTAAGTCTTATGGCCAACAATTCAGTTTAGCAGTTAGACAAACAAGTTCCTATGTTTTTTTCCATTTTTTGATCTAGTATTATTATCTGAAGTTTCATGATTATGGATATTCCAATAGGTAATTTGTTCCCATCCATATAAATTGTGAATTCAGTTCAGTTCATGCATTTTGTTTCAGATTCAAATATTCTGTCACGATTTAGTTTGTAAGTGTCTCGTGTATCGTCTAAGTCTTTCCTCAGTATTTCAGCTAAGTCAGTATCATTCGTGGGACGAATAATCCCAAGGGGGAGATATTGTAATACCCTGAGTTTTTATGTCCTAAAACTCTCATATTTTCTTCATAAAACCAGATTCAGCTTTAGGTAATGGTTACTCATAAGTTGACTATCTCATTTTTATCTAAGTCTTTTAACCATTCTCATGTCATTGCATGTATTCACAAAATCAATTCAGTTTATGTATTAATCTCAAAATCAGTTATGCAATAATGTTCCAAGTCATGCAAGTTTACTATATGATCATATTTACCTTAGTATTCTCAGTCTAACCTGTCTCATTCTAGGGAGAATGATTCTAATGAGGAGATAATATAACACACTACATTCTTGAGCTAGAAATTGAACCATCGTTTCTATGTGTATAAACTCTAATCCCATGATTAATCTTTTAATACACGTGTCATGATCTTTATCCTAGTGTGTGAAGTGCTTTCGAGGTGAAAAATATCATAGGAATCACTTAGAGCAAAATTAAGATAAGATCTTTTGATTCGACTAAATTTTGATATTCAATTCTACAAGGGTCAACTTTAAACATCTATAACATTTTATATATATATGGAATTTTTCATCTCAATACCAACTAAATTGTATATAATTGAATTATCTTTCCAGCAATACAAATTTTGCCTTAATCCGATACTTGAGCGAAAAGTTATGATCATTTTCGTCAGAACTAGTAAGCTGCCGTGATAGCGCCGCAACGCGGGACTAAGTTACCACATCTAGCTCCGTGATGCGGGGTAATGTTTTTCTCTATCTGTAAATATGAGACCAAATAGCATTTTAGACATTTACCCTTGCCCCCAAGCACCCAAGTGACGGATTAAAACACCAAAAGGGCATTATTTGCCCACTTTTCATCATCAAATCCATATGTAAACCCTTCCCTTCCCAAGAACAAAAATCCAAATCCTTTTTCCCAAGAAACCAAGAATTCAAGCTTCCAAGGTAAAGGATCTTCAATAAAACATCAAGAATAGGGTTTCTCTCTCCAGTTCATCATTCAAGTCCCAAGATTCAAGCTTTCTTCCTCAAGAATTCAAGGATTCAAGTTTCAATTTCAAGTTTCTTCAAGAATTAGTTCAATTAATGTATGTGGGTGTTCATTACTGGATTTCTTTCACCCATTGAGTCCAAAAATCTTCCCTTTTGAGCAAATTATGAGTTTTTCCTCTATTATGAAGTTTATTATATTCAAGATGAGTTTAATTCATACTTTCCATGGTAATTGAAATTCTATTCAGGTCCATGTTTGATCCCATGAAAGATTAGATTGTCTTATGCTTTAAATTTCAATTTCCCATGTCATATTCAAGTGAATTTCATGTTATATTATCAAGTTATGATTTTAGCCACATAAACACGTTGTTTTCCCTTGTTTTAAGACATTCCCATGGTCAAGTTCATAATTCTCACATATTTGATGAAACATCTTTAATTTGGGTCTTTGAACCATGGTTACATACTACAGTATTTCAAGTTTGATATTGTATTTTATTTATAGTCATTTAGTGCTGGCGGATTATGAATATGCTATACCTACATGTTTTACATGATGTCCATTTTCAAGTGACAAGTCAGTCAGACCATGGTTTTCATATCATATTCAGAACACCATGATCATGCTGAGTATTATCAATTTATATGTTTATAATTACCTCTGAATCTATATGCACTGTTATTTTTAGAATATCATCACCTGAGCTTATCAGTTATCAGTGCATGCACTAGTTAATATTTTAGTGTATTTTCATTGGGAGTAGGATTTACCACCGAGCAAACCTAGGGATAGGGGCTCACCTGCTAGTAGATGGTGTGTCATTTAGTAGCACTCCTTGTGTTCCAGAATTACGTGGCCTGCACAGGTTTGAGATATCTTTCAGCCAATTGCGGGTTGACATATATCTCATGAGAGAACCTGCTAATAGAGGGTGACTCCCTAGTCCTTCGGGACATCAACCTTGTGGATCCACATCTTCAGCTATGTGTTAGTACCTGTGGCACAGTACTGACACCCTTCCAATTGGGGTTATAGGTTGGATCCTGATTAGCTCAAATTCGGGCATGTCGGTTACATGATACCTCTCACAGTTTTAGTTAGTATTCAGTATGTCTCTACTCAGGTTTGCTTAACCAAAGCATACCGCTTCCTAGCTTCAGTTCTGCTTATTTTACAAAAGTAAAGATTTAACTTACTAAGTGAAGTGATTCACCAGCTTATGAAATTATGTTTCTCATGCTTTAAGATACTTCATCTTTAAGTTTATTTCAGTATCTTGGTGAGTCTACTTGCACTTAACATGCATGTTTTAAGGTTATATATGAAATCAGTTTTAATTATTGCATTCACCCCCACTTACTCAGTACATTCCAAAGTACTGATCAACAAATATGTCTGTGCGCTACATTGTCTCATTATGTAGGTACTAGTTGTAGCCTACACATCATAATATGATAGTTTGCAGTTCCAACCAGAAGGTGATGAGTTCTCTTGTTTCGGGGACTTCAACCAATAGTAGTCCATGTACTTTTCTTTGATTATTCACGTGTATTTAATTATGGTAGTTGGAGGCATGTCCCACCTATTTATAGTCAGTATAGTAGAGGCTTCATAGATAGCCAGTGAGAGTCTTGAAATATAAATTCTAGTTGTCTCTTCAATTTTATTAGGATGCAAACTACATCAGTATTATAATTATCTAGATTATGCCATGATTATATTTTTGCACAACAAACTTAGCTATTTCACATCTATATTCTAAATCAGTTGCTCAAGTAGTATGCCAGTTCATGGGTTAGCTTCGGATCACTTCTCGTTCCAAGCACCGTGTTATGACTAGGGGTAGTCTCGGGTTGCGACATCACCTATCTTACCTACCCGAGGAACTTTATGAGAACCCTAGGGACCACCTTAACGACCCTGAATACCACCTCTAGCTAGGGGTACGACACGCCCATAAACCGGGCCATGACGTATAGGCATCTCAAAACAAATCTTGCATCAGAGATCGCCCCATCCACCAAACCAAATCCTCCATTCAATTCATAAGTGTCGGATAAACTATGACAAAATATCAAAGTAGTGGAAAATAAAAGTAATAGTCAATACTAAAACAATATCTAATATTTCATTAATGACAATAATCTAGCCAATAAACCCAAGTCCACGGTCATCCATAAAACCTATACAAATCCGATGTCTAAAATATGTTGGGAAATGCCTCCGACAATAGCCAACACTAAGACAAAATAAATCAAGTCAATGAAAAATATATGCCTTCCGGGAGAATGGAAGCTCACCACTTCAATGTCAACGCATGAACTGCTCGAACACTTGGTCACTACGTAGAAAATGAAAAAGAAGCTCTAAAACCTATGTTGCGTGGGGACATAGTGTCCTATAATGGTTAGAGCTTGGAGCGCTTGCATGTATCTCGAAGATAAGGATAAAATAGCGTATTAGTTCAATCCAAGTCAAACTATCATTTGGAATCACATTTACATTAGCACATGCATAAATGAAGAGACACATACACATGTTCATATATGTAGCATACCAGGTCATGGAAAGAGTAATAGCAATCATTCTTAAGGCATTCATTCATGAGACATGGAGTGAAGAACTTTCAACCTTTCACCTTACCAATTCTAGAACTTTAAAACTTCTCCGTTACATTGGTCATGGGGGATCCGAACCTTAAACCAACTCAACCAATTTAGCCAATTCAAATGACTCAATAGGCAAGGGACTCAAAGCACAAGCTATTTTCTTGTAAGAGGGAATCTAACCACTAGTCATTTTATTGGGCGAGGGACTCGAACCACAAAACATCTCATTGGACTAGGGACTCGAACCACTAGTCATTTCACTGGACGAGGGACTCGAACCACAAGCCATCTCATTGGAATAGGGAGTCAAACCACTAGTCATTTCATTGGACTAGTGACTTAAACCACTAGTCATTACATTGAGCGAGGGACTCGAACCACAACCATTCTTGGACTACGAAATCAAACCACTAGTCATTTCATTGGGTGAGGGACTAGAACCACAATCCATTCATTGTACGAGGGAATCAAACCACTAATCATTTCATTGGGCGAGGGACTCAAACCACTAATCATTTAATTGCCATTATTAGACAACATTTGAACTTTTAACCCCTTTTTGTTCATGCATTATCATCCATTCAATCCGTTTCACATTTATGGGCTTAAACCATTTACCCACATCATCACTATATGGGACCATAAGGTACTCATGGGAGTATTCATTTATTAACATCTTCATTAGGCCAGTGCCTTCATTTAAATCATTATTTAAGTCAAATTATAGTGATCAAGACCCTTAGAAGCCATTCAAGCTTTGTTAGCCTTTCTATATCACACTTTGGTCCCACACCCAATTCTAGTTCATGTTTTGAGAAATGAACCCATTTCTTTGCCGTTAACTAACATAGTCATAATTTAACTAATTACATGGCTAAAAATATCATTACAATACCAATTATCAACTATTCATACTTATTAGGACATCATACCATCTAAAGTCATAAATTAATCATCACATGATTACCAATGGTTCTTACTGATCATTTACCAAGAATTCATATTCATTATGACTCAATACATGGCCAATGATGCCTTTAACAACCACTTATCAAGTATTAACATTCATTATAACAATATTATATCCCATTCAAGTTCACTAGGCCAATACCATAGTTCAATACACCATTAACATGTGACTAGACAGTTCATTTCGACATTTTCAGAAACACCTTATATGCATACCTTTAGCAAGACCAATTTCATGGTAGAACTCATTAGTATTAGGGTTAATAAAGACCTATTTGTTAAACCGCATACAACAAACACCCACATATGCAATCCACCGCCAATATTATATATAATCACAAGTCTAAGCAAGAGCAAACATTATTCATCATTTGACAACAAAAACCCTTCTCATTTGTTTTAAAAATCACCATGTAGACTTACTAATCCAAGTGTGAAATACATGGTTTTAGAGTTATTTAACAAGGGAAAGAGATAAATGACTTATACAAGTTGATTAAAGGAAGAACTTGATACCTCACTTTCCTTTAGATGAACCCTCTTTAAACCCTAGCCTCCAAATTTTCCAAAATATTTGAGAGAGTATTTTGGATGTTTGATTCCCTCAATATTGTGTTTTAGGAGGCTATAAACACTTATATAGTGTTGGAAATTATGGTTTTGGGTCTAGGAAATGACCATAGGGCCCTCAGTTAAAAGCTGGAAAATGGCTACAATGTTAGGTACAACTCACTTGAGTTTACCGTACCCTAAGGTACAAGTAGTACCCTAACTCATACCTTAGGCTTCACCGAGGTTCCATATATAGGTTTGGGGATGACTACACACCCTTGAGTCATATCCAAAGGGTAACACTAGGACCCTAAACCGTACCCATGACCCGTACATAAAATAGTCCATTTTTGATCATGTGTCAAGCATATTATGATTCACCTAGGTACGACTCATACCTTAGTGTACGACTAAGAGAAGACAAGTCGTATTGTGGACATTATGTTACCCTCTTAGGCTTCTCTAGGTGTGAGAGGGTAAGTGATAGAGGGTACGACACGTACCCAAGGGTATGAGTGACTTGCCCAACCGTATCTTGGACAGTATGCTCAAAAACCAAAATTTTTTTGCAAGACCATGATCTTGGTCATTTCATTCTCCCCCTCTTAGGATCTTTCGTCCCCAAATGACGGGTAAGACAAATGTATTCATAAGTTAACACATTACCACACATCAAACCAACCTTTAACCATGATTAGAACACAAGGAATACAACAAGGATAAAACATACATCATGATAATCATTGATAAACTATTCATTTCATTGGATTTGGGATTCAAATCCATCATTTATCAAAAACACTTGATCTATTCAAAGCTTAGGGACTTGAACACATTGTATACCAAAGACATACCTCAAATCAAGAAGATTAACTCAAACTTTGATCACGAGTTTCCAAAATGGGAAACGAATGCTGATACTTGGACTTTATGTCCTCCTTTACCTCCCAAGTAGCTTCCTTGGACTATTGGTTCCTCTATGGAATCTTCACCGAATCCACTTCTTTCGTTCACAACCGGAAAACTTGCTGATCCAAGATGCTTATTGGAACCTCCTTATAGGACAAAGATTCTGAAATACCAACGTCCTCCAAGGGAATAACCAAGGAAGGGTCACCCACCCATCTTTGCAACATAGAGACATAGAAAACCAGGGAGTCGGAGTTCAATCAAAAAGACAACTCCAACTCATAGGCAACATTGCCAATTTATTTAAAAATCAAATACCCACCAACATATCGGGGACTAAGCTTCCACGTTTTATCAAATCACATCACTCACTTCATAGAAAAAACCTTGAAAAATACCCAACCGCCAACGCTAGACCCAAAACCCTACGCCTTACGCCCGTATAGGACTTTTGGCAACTTTGAGCGATTTTCAACCTCTCATGAATCACCTTCACCCTTTTCTAAGGCTTGGCGAACTAAATCAGGATCGAGCAACTTACCTCACCAACTTTCTATCGCCCACAAGGAGAATGACATCTCCTATTTTACAATGCCTCAAAATGTGCCATGTCAATACTAGAGAGAAACTCCATTTTGACTTATAGCTTCCTGGAGACACACCACTACGAGCTTGAGTCGAGCCTTACACAACTTTTTTTTTTCAAGCCTATCCAAAACATAGAAAGAGCTAGCTTAAGCCACCGAGCTATATTTCTTACATCCATCCCAAACACTACTCTGCTCCATAACAATTATCATATGCAAGTCACAAGTAGACGACATAGGAAAACTATAACCAACTATTATAGCCAAAAGCACCAAAATAGGATTTAGAATCCAAAACAACAATATAACTATGCCATAAAACAATCCATACACATGCCTTCCTAAACCTCTTAAGAACCTAATAGGACTATTAGTACATCTACCAACCACAACACTCAAGCTTACCATTTTTATACCTGCTGTATGATATATCCTTCCCAAGATTTATCACCTTCTATTATTTTCACAAAGGTTTTCACCATCCACTTCTTTTCAAAAAACTTAGATCTAGAAGTCGCCCTAGAACCTTCCCTACTTAGGGACTTCTATATTTCCCCATTTCAAAACATTACCATGCTCCCTAAGCCACTAACACTCCAACACAAGAAGGGTTATGGAGGAACTAAAGCACATTAAGCACTTATGCCACTGAAGGAAAGACACCCAAAAGAGACATGTCACCATAGGCACAAAGGGTTTCATTGAAAAGAATGAGGATATAAATGAGGCCCATCCCGATACAACATACCAAAGGAGAAGTCCTTAGGACTGGACACCAAATGACACACCACGTTAATATCATTGTTAACGCAATGTAATGTCAAGACTCATAAGGAACAAAACATTTTCAAGATATGAACCTTAGGTGTAAGTGCTTATAGAATGCATTCCACACTAGTCGAGCGCCCTCTCAACTGGGATAGGAGAGAATCACTAGATTACATAACAAACCTTCCCTTGGGGACCTTCTCTACAAGAAAATTTAAGATCAACCTTTGACCTTCCTCCCATTATGCTAACGAGCACACAACTCGGTCTAATGGGTATCACCGGGAAGGTACAATCGGGGCACTTGGTATTCTATACCCAAAACCATTCTATAAAGGAGGATTAAGAGTTGGACAAGCGTCCAAAACAAGACCAATCCCACATTCAAGCTTTCTATTCATCAAATCAAAGAATACCATGGCTGCACTGGTCAATCCAAAGGGCAAGACTAAGAACTCGTAGTGACCATATCGAGTTCTAAAGGTGGCCTTAGGGATATCCGCTTCCCCAACCTTAAGTTGATGATAACCCCTTTGCACCTGGAATTTGATCAAATAAATCATCAATTCTATGGAGAGGATACTTATTCCTAATAGTCTTTTTTTTCCACGGGCAGTAATCAGTGCACATACGAAGTAAGCTATCCATCTTGTGCACGAACAACATGGGAGCATTTCAAGGAGACACACTAGGATGAGTGTCTGGAATAAGATCAGCCCTAAAATCAATTTCCTTATTAGGAGAGATATAGAAAGGATCACCGAGGAAAATAATAAGAAATTTATTGACCACAACAATGGGCTCTAGGGAAAAACCTTCCGAGTTAGAAACTTTAACTCAGACCAAATAATATAAATTCCCTTTTAAGACTAGATGATGGACTCTAAGATATAAAATGAATCTCCCTTTAGGCATCAAAGAACAACCTTCCTGTACTATGATCGACTCATTAGGGAATATGAACATGACATTACCGGTCTGACAATGTAAGGAAGCATAACACAAATGTATTTACTCCATCCCCAGGACAACATCAAAATCAACCACTCCCAACTCTATCTAGTCTATAAGAGCTTTCCTATCACTAACAGATACCGCACACCCCCTATAGACCCTCTTAAACACCATAGAGTCTCCTACTAGGGTTAAAAAAAAGGGAACTAACAATCGTTTAGGACCAAAAACCAAGATGCGCAGTTATATATGGGGTCAGATAATAAAAAGTAAACCCTGGGTCAAGCAAATATTACACATCAAGAGAGAAAAGTATCAACATACCCGTGTAAGTATCAGAAGGTGCCTCAAGCTCCTGACGGATAGTAAGAGCATTGAGATGGTCCTGACAAATGTTGGAGCTAGAAGCGGCACCCTTAGGTGCAGGAACTAGAGAAGTGGAAACCAATACCCTTTTTCCCAAACGACAATTATTATGGGACACTCCCATTCTATGTGACCCAATTGACTAAATTTAAAACACCAATTTTATACTTCCTCACAACAACTACGGTGTGATCGACCACAAAACCAACAAGGAGGACAGGTGAGTTAGGATTGGGCCTCTCTAACCTGATGTTGGGTACTTGTGCCCTTGAGCATTACCAATTTAAAAATGCCCTCCTCCAAATGGGTTTGGGTAGGGAGCACTAACCACGGAATGGAGGCTAGGACCCACCTAATACTTTCTCTTAGACCACTTTCCAAAAACCTAAGCCAACCTAGCAAAGGAGCAATAAAACCCAGTATCTTGAGGTGACTGAGGAGAAGTGGTACCCCCAATAGTAGGGTTAGTGGGAAAGGTGAAACCCCTCGAGGATAGTAAGATGTCATGGCCCTTGACCGGGTCTGAATCCCAGAAATCAGACGAGCTTTGTCCATAGTGCCCTCAGTCGGGACAGAAGAGCTCGCCTGAACATCAAATCTTTTTGGATACATGATCTGAAAGATGAGCAAGCAAAAATTTGAGGAATCCAAGACCTAAGACTCTATATAGCCTGAGATTGAAACACATGAAAGGGAAATATTCCTAAATGTCTCATAGACCTTCTTTTATTAGTGTGGTATGCTACACACCCATATAAGAGACTCTACTTGACACGGCTTTGTGGTCTACCAACTGACCATGAACCTAGGCCCTGGTACCAGCTTGACACTCCCTAAAACTAAGCCATGTTGAGTGGACATCTCAAGCCTAACCATGGATCGGAGATCGCCCCATCGACCAAACCTAACTCTCCATTTAATTCATAAGTGTCGGATAAACTCAGATAAAATATCAAAGCAGTGGAAAATAAAGCTAATAGTAATTACTTAAACAATATCTAACATTTCATTAATGGCAATAATCTAGCCAATAAACCCCTGTACACAGTCATCCACAAAACCTTTACAAATTCGATGTCTAAACCATGTCAGGACATGCCCCCAAAAATAACTAACACTAAGCCAAAATAAATCAAGTCTATAACTTTGAGTAAAAGACTCCAAATGTATGCATTCCAGAGAATGAAAGCTCACCACTTCAATATCAACGCACGACCCACCCAAACACTTGGTCAATGCGTGGAAAAATAAAAAAAAGCTCTGGAACCTATGTCGCATGGGGACATAGTGTCCTAAGATGGTTAGAGGTTGGAGCGTTTGCATATATCTCAAAGATAAGGATAAAATAACGTATTAGTTCAATCCAAGTCAAACTATCATTTGAAATCACATTTACATTAGCATAGGTATAAATGAAGAGACATATACACATGTTCATATATGTAACATACCAGGTCATGGAAAGAGTCATAGCAATCATTCTTAAGGCATTCATTCATGAGACAAGGAGTTAAGAAATTTCAACCTTCCACCTTACCAATTCTAGAACCTTAAACTCCTCTGTTACATTAGTCAAAGGGGATCCAAACCTTAAACCAACTCTTCCAATTTAGCCGATTCAACCAACTCATTAGGCAAGGGACTCAAAGCACAGTCCATTTCCTTGGACAATGGAATCTAACCACTATTCATTTCATTGGGTGAGGGACCCAAACAACAAAATATCTCATTGGACTAGGGACTCGAACCACTAGTCATTTAACTGGATGAGGAACTCAAACCACAAGCCATCTCATTGGATTAGAGACTCAAACCACTAGTCATTTCATTGTACTAGGGAGTCAAACCACTAGTGATTAAATCAAGCGAGGGACTCGAACCACAAGCCATTCTTGGACAAGGGACTCAAAGCACTAGTCATTTTATTGGGTGGTGGACTGGAACCACAAGCCATTCATTGTACTAGGGAATCAAACCACTAATAATTTCATTGGGCGAGGGAATCAAACCACTAGTCATTTAATTTCCATTATTAGACAATATTTGAACTCTTAAACCCTTTTAGTTCATGCATTAGCATCCATTCAATCCATTTCACATTTAAGGGCCTGAACCATTTACCCAAATCAACACTATATGGGACCATAACGTCCTCATGGGAGTATTCATCGATTAACCACTTCATAAGGCCAGTGCCTTCATTCAAATCATCATTCAATTCAAATTATAGTCATCAAGACCCTTAGAAGACATTCAAGCTTCGTTAGCCTTTCTTTATCACACTTTAGTCCCACACGCAATTCAAGTAGATATTTTGAGAAATGAACCCCTTTCTTAGCTGTCAACTATCATGGTCATAATTTAACTAATTACATGGCTACCAATATCATTACAATGCCAATTATCAACTATTCATACTTATTGGTCCATCACACCATCTAAAGTCATAAATTAATTCATTACATGATTTCCAATGGTTCTTATCAGTCATTTACCAAGCATTTATATTCATTATGACTCAATACATGGCCAACAATGCCTATACCAACCACTACTCAAATATTCACATTCGTTATAACAATATCATATCCCCTTCAAGTTCACTAGGCACTTACCATAGTTCAATATCATATCCTATTAAATGAAAAACTTGACACCTCTCTTGCCTCTAGATGAACCCTCTTCAAACTCAAGCCTCCAAATCTCCCAAAATATTTGAGAAAGTATTTTTGACGTTTGATCCCCTCAATATTGTATTTTAGGCGGCCATATACACTTATATGTAAGGGAAAATAGGGTGTTGGGGTCAATAAATGACCGTACGACCCTCAGTTAAAAGCTGGAAAATGGCTACGATATTGGGCAATACTCACTTGAGTCTACTGTGCCCCTTTCTTATACCCTAACTCATACCCTAGGCTTCACCTAGGTCCCATATACTGGTTTGAGGATGACTACACACCCTTGAGTCATATCCAAAGGGTAAGACTAGGACCCTAAACTGTACCCACAACCCGTACAAAAATAGTCCATTTTTGATCATGTGCCAAGCATATTACGATTCACCTAGGTACGACTCATACCTTAGTGTACAACTAAGAGGAGACAAGTTGTATTGTAGATAGTATGTTACTCTCCTAGGTTTCTCAAGGTATGAGAGGGTAAGTGATTGAGGGTACGACTCATACCCAAGGTTATGAGTAACTTGCCTAACCATATCTTAGACAGTACGCTCAAAAACCAAAATATTTTTGCAAAGCCATGATCTTGGGCATTTCATCCTCTCCCTCTTAGGATCATTCGTCCTCGAATGACGAGTAAGACAAACGTATTCATAAGTTAACACATTACCATACATCAAATTAACCTTTTACCATGAATAGAACATAAGGCAAACAACAAGGATACAATATACATCATGATAATCATTGAACAACTATTCATTTCATTGGCTTTGGGATTCAAATCCATCATTTATCAAAAATTGATCAATTCAAAACTTAGGGACTTGAACACATTGTATGCCAAAGACGTACCTCAAATCAAGAAGATTAAAACATACCAAGATCACGAGTTTCCAAAACTAGAAATGAATGTTGATACTTGGACTTTATATCCTCTTCTACCTCCCAAGTAGCTTCTTCAGACTATTGGTTCCTCCATGGAATCTTCACCAAAGCCACTTCTTTCGTATGTAATTAGCAAACTTACTGATCCAAGATCCTTACTGGAACATCCTCATAGGTCAAGTAGTCTAAATATCCAATGTCCTCCAGGGGAACAACCAAGGATGGGTCACCTTCAAAACTTCACAACGTAGAGACACAGAAAACTGGGGAGATGGAGTTCAATCAAAAAGCAAGTCCAACTCATAGGAAACATTGCCATCTTTTTAAAAATAAAATAGGGACCAACATGCCAGGGACTAATCTTCCCTTTTTACCGATACGCATCACTCCCTTCATAGGAGAAACCTTCAAGAATACCCAACCGCCAACACTAGACCCTAAACTCCCACACCTCACGCCCGCGTAGGACTTTATGCAACTTTGTGCAGTTTTCAACCTCTTATGAATTACCTTCACCATTTTCTAAGGCGTGGTGAACTAAATCAGGGTTGTACAACTCACCCTCACCAAATTCCTATTGCCCACTAGGAGAGTGACAACTACTACCATACAATACCTCAAAAGGCGCCATGCCAATACTAGAGAGCAAGTCCGATTCAACCTATAGCTTCCTGGAGACACGCCACTGATGTTCGGCGTATTTACATGCCTAAACACCATAATTTACCCATGTTATAGCTAAGTTTTGAGGATAAAATATATAATTCCTGCACTTTTAGTCCATCTTCCTGTAAGTGAGCTAACCAACGTGATTAGCATGTTTTTAGGTATTAATGATGAAGATTTCAGCACTTTGTGGACCCTTGGGCAGCAAAGGAAAACTTCACGTAAGAAGGAAGGCAGTTTTTGGAAGATTGTGGACTGAATGTGATGCATGGAGAAATTGTTCCGGGCAGAATCAGTATTTCTTAATACTTAGGGGTGCAGTAGTAACCTAGTAGGACTAGGACAAGGATGCAGTAACCTAGTAGGACTAGGACAAGGATGCAGTAACCGAGTAGGACTAGGAAAAGGATGTTATAAAAACCCTATTTGCTGAAATTTTCAGCAAGCATTATCAAGCATTATCATTTAATTCTATTTTCTTTTCATTCGAATTTTTGCACTTAATTCACGTTACAAATTCTATAACTTAAGACAGAGAAAACACGACTCTCTTGAGGCTCAGATAGAAGAAAAATGTCAAGCCCTACTTGACGCCATTCTCATCCCCAACGTGAGACTATTCTAGCTTTGATATGATGATGATGTCTTCTTTGATCTCCATTATACTCATGAGTAGCTAAACTTCTCTGTTAGGGTTATGGAAACCTTTTGATATACTGTCTATTACTATGAGTTTGTGAATTCTTGATGCGTATGCTACTTATATCATTACTCTCTTCGTTTTAATTAAATTCTTGTGGTTGCAAACATATAGAATATGCTATTATAGCATTAACTTGTTCGAGAGAAAAGTTACATGTTTGGAAAAGTGAGTGTGACAAGGAAATAGGGCTACCAATCCCTGTTTACACGTTAATGCCTTAACCGGATTAACCTCTTGGAGAGTTTGTACCATTAGTTATACACTTTAAGCTCGAGAGAGTTAAAGTGAAATAATCCTGGATGGTCGAGAGACACTAGGATTTACCATTAGAATACGAATCTCTATAAGTGTATGCATGTCTGAATTCCGCATAACTCATAGTTAATAGATACGTAGAACTCATAAGGTGGACATAACCCTAACTTATTATTCTCTGTGATTAAATCTTACTAAAGAAAGCATTCCGTTGTTACTTTGATAGCATTAATTCACGCCATAATTCAATCCCCCCTTTCTGTAGAATTTTCAACCAACAATCTACTAATAGTTGCATACTTAGTGACCAAGTATTCCCTGTGGTATTCAACACCCAACCCCGTTGGGTTCTATATTTGACAGCGATCGCTTACACTCTTATGAGAGCTGTAGTTTGGGCGTTATCAAATTTTGGTGCCGTTGCCGGGGAATACGGTTGTCTACTAAGTTTGTGATAGTTAATAGACCCTTTGGTCAAAGATTCTTGAATTTTACTTTTTGCTTGTTATTTTTGTTTTATTCAGGTTTTGTTCAGTGCATACCAAATACTCAAAGTTTGGGTAAGCCATTATTACCCATAAACCCTAAACCGCAACTCATTGATAGGATGGAGGCGCAACGAGACATTGAACGAAGGGTTGCTCAACAGGAACAGGCTAGATTAGCTGCATTAGCCGCTGCTGAAGTGCATCAACAAAATATTGATAACCCAGGGAAAGCAACAACTTCGGATAATGAGGACCAGGGTGATCATGAGTTACTAAACCCTAGGCATGCTGAAGAGGTGGCGGCAACTGTGAACAGAAGATATCATGAAGCTAGATTGAGACCTAAACGCCGAGCTGTGCAGATTCCTTTTAATGATGATGATGACGATTTGGATTGGGTTGGTGCCACAGGGGCTATTATTCCTCCACCTTTGGCACCTGGAGCCAAGTTCAATATCACTAGCACCATGATTCAGCTATTGCAGCTCAAGGGATTATTTGGTTGACTTGCAGGCGATGATCCGAATATGCATCTGATCAATTTTATCTCAACATGCAAGGCTATTGATAATCCAGGGGTTGGACAAAATGCAATCCGGCTATGCTTATTTCCATTGTCTCTATCTGGGGAAGCAACTCTATGGTTGAACGGGCTAACCCCTGACTCTATTACTAATTGGAGGCAATTGAAAGACGCTTTCCTAGAAAGATTCTATCCGCCGTTCAAGAGAGCCCAATTAAGAGATGAGATAAGCAATTTTCGACAGCTTCCAACTAAAGCTCTCCACGAAACATGGAAGAGGTTCAAGAAGAAGCTTATGAGGTGCCCAAATCATCATATGACCAATGTCCACTTGATGGAGATATTATACAGAGATTTGAATTTGATGACCAAGCTAGTGGTTGATAATGCTGCAGGTGGTTCATTCATGGACCTCACTTTTATTCAAGCAAGTGATATGCTAGATCATATGACAAAGCAGAGTAGAGCTTGGCATACCAGGGATTCTGAGGTAGCAAGCTCTACTGTATCCATTGGTATGACTGCAGAACAAAGGTGAAGAGAGGAGGAACGTGATCAAGATATGGCGCACATGAAAACGCAGATGGATCTTCTTACCAAATATTTATTATCAGGGAAGACCGAAAAAGTCAAAGCTGTTGTGTCACAGGGAAGAGATGAATCCGATTCTGAAGAAGAAGCTAACTACTTGAATAATCAGGGGGGTTTCCGAGGCAACGCCCAAGGAAACCAAGGTCGGAACTATTATGATAAATCTGGAAACAAGGACCGTGATCAAGGTAGTTGGAAGAATAAAACTGACAGGAGTGGTTTGTATATTCCTCCTGGGAATCGTGAGGCTTTGGCATCTGGCTCTGGGAAGATGTCCATGGAAGATATGATGGCTAAGCTGTTGAAAGGAGTGGAGACAACCAACATGGGCGTAACCGAGGTGAAGAATGATCTGTCTTCAATAAATCAATTGGTTGATTCACATTCTACTGCAATTAAATAGCTGGAGCAACAATTGAGTCAACTATCAGCGGCATTTAACCAAAGAAAGGCTGGCACTTTACCTAGCACACTGTGCAAAATCCAAGGAATGATGGATCGTGTATGGCTATTACTACCAGGAGTGGTTAGGTGTTGGAAAATCCATCCAAGGGCAAGCAGGTGGTTGATGATATAGCAGAGAATGTTGTTGACACAGATTATGATGATTCTGTAGAAGCTGAAAATCAGAATGAGAGCGTTCATGAGAAAACTATTCCCCTTCCACCACCACCTTTTCCTTAAAGACTGAAGAAGAAGGATGATGACACTCCTGAAAAGGTTGATAATCGGAAGCAAGATAGAAAGGAAGTGGTGGAGAAAACTATTCCCCTTTCACCACCACCTTTTCCTCAGAGACTGAAGAAGAAAGCTGATGACACCAGGTTCAGTAAATTCATGACTATGTTAAAGCAGCTGACTATTAATGTTCCTTTGGTGGAGGCGCTGGAACAGATGCCTGGGTACGCTAAATTCATGAAGGACCTTTTGACGAAGAAGCGGGCAGAAAGCTATGAGCTGGAAGATAATGTTCATCATTGCAGTGCAATCGCTACAAGATCGTTAATTCAGAAGAAGGCAGATCCTGGTGCTTTCACTATTCCTTGCATGGTTGGATCCTTGGATTTTGCTAAGGCGTTGTGCGATTTAGGAGCTAGAATCAATTTGATGCCGCTATCCATTTACAGAAAGTTGGGATTGGGCGATCCTACACCAACTAATATGCGGCTCGTGATGGCAGATAGGTCGGTAAAACGACCTGTTGGTATCTTATATGATGTATTGGTGAAGGTTTCTACCTTTATTTTTCCTACAGACTTTGTGATTTTGGACTGCGAGGTGGATTCTGAAGCTCCCATAATCTTGGGTCGTCCTTTCCTCGCAACAGGAAGTATGCTTATTGATTTACGAGCCAATGAGCTTTTATTTCGGATGAATGACGAAGTGGTTCATTTTGATGTATGCAAATCGATGAAGCAGCCTAGAGATATGGATGTGTTCTCTGTAGCTAATGTTTATTATGAAGATGTGGAAGAATTATCTACAGAGAAGCAGCTTATTGATGAGCCATTGTCTGCTGTGCTGTTAAATTTTGAGCGTGAGGAGGTTGAAGAATATAAAGAAACTACTTGTGCTCTAACGGGAATAAGGTCCTATTCTCATGCCCCTAAGAAGCTGGACCTTGATCTTAAGAATCGACCTTCACCAACAGTGAAGACTTCCATTGAAGAGCCACCAGTGCTAGAATCGGAAGAGCTCCCCAGTCACCTTAGGTATACGTTCTTGGGAAATGAAAATACACTTCCGGTGATTGTTGCAGCTGATTTAGGTGAGCAACAAATAGAGGCTCTCATCTCTGCTCTGAAGAGTTACAAGAGAGCTATTGGTTGGACAATTTATGATATAATTGGTATCTCTCCTGGGATAGGTATGCACAAGATTCATCTCGAAGAAGACTGCATGCCCACAATTAAGCATCAGCGTCGTCTGAATCCATTAGGAAAATGATGCACCATATATCTTGATGAAGTCTAAGTAATCGAGATAACTATGTCGTGCCGCGACAATAAATCAAGCGCTACATGGGAGGCAACCCATCGTTTTTAATCGTTTTGTTTTACTAGGAGTTTGTTTTTGTAGTCGAGCCACGACCAAAACTAAGGCGCTTGGTGGGAGGCAACCCATATTTCTAATCATTTTTGTTGTTTTTGAGTAAGTATAGGTGCAAGACGTATAAAGGAGGAGATTGGTCTCAAATTTTGATTTGGAAGGGTTCCATGTTAAAGGTGGTAAGTTAGGAACGAAGGACCAAAAGGCAATAGACAAGGCATTGCCTATGCAAATTTAGGCAACGAACAAGGCAAGGCCTATGTGAATCTAGGCAACGGACAAGGCAAGGCCTATGCTATGGCCTTTGCTCTCTGAATCTACAATGCCATAGCATAGGCGCCGCCTATGCCCAACTATGCCATAGCATAGGCGCCGCCTATGTTCAACTACGCAAAGATAAAGGCGCCGCCTATGCCATTGCCTAAGCTCTCTAAATCTACAATGCCATAGCATAGGCGCCGCCTATGCCCAACTAGGCTGTAACACCCCGTAAATTTTTTTCGTACACTTATCGCGATTATATGGAGTCCTAAAGGCTTGCGTATGGGTTAAATTAAGTTTATGGTGTTCGGAAGTATCCCGTCAATAGTTTTATGTGTAGGTATTGGAATAAGATTTCCAATGATATAAAGTTTGCCCAAAACAGAGGAGTATTTCATATAAGCGAGCACATTCGAAATTTCAAAACGGTGGCCGGGAAGCCTGTGAACAGTAAATCTGCAGGAAAATTACTGCAGCTAGGCAATTATTTTTTTGGATCAACTTTAGACGATCATAACTCCTTTTACAAAGAGAACTGTGTGAGCTGCTATATATTGACGAAAATCTCCAAGAGTCTTATTTCCGATGAAATTGGTTTCATCCAAATCCAATGTCTGAGTAAGGAGCTATACCCGTTTTACTACAACCTAACAAAAAAAAAACAGAATTGTGGAACAGATTTTTGGGTCAACTTTAAACGACCATAACTCCTTGTACAGGAAGAACTGGGTGGTATACTTTATGTGAAAATGAAATACCTTTGAATTATATTTCCAATGCAATTGGTTTCACCCAAATCCGATACCGGATCAAAGAGTTATGATCGATTTACTTCAGCCTGTCAAAACTGTCCACTGGGGACAGATTCGGATTTATTTAAATTTTTAGGGCAAAATGGTCATTTTCTATTACCTCTTGGACGAAAATGGGTCTTTATAAACCTACACTTAGCCTCATATATATCATATATCATCCAATTATTAAGATAAGGTGAAACCCTAGCCTAATTTCAACTTCAAATATTTTGTGATTCAACCGTAGAAAATTCGAATTGGTTCCGTATTTGTGTTCACCATCTCGAAAGCTTCGAGAAGCACCCCATGGTTATGTAAGGAGGATTCTAAATGCAAGAGTTCATTGTTAAGGTATGAATATTGTTTATTATTGATTCTTATCCATGAATAAGTATTGATAAAGGATTATGAGTATTGTCTTGATGTCGAAAGATAACCAGAAACATAGTTATGAATTATTTTGTATAAATTGTTAGTAGTAAATTATGGAAGTTGTTGTATTGGATTATGGAGGATGAATTGTGGTGATATATCATTATATTAGTGGTTATGTATGCCTAGTGATCATGTTGGTATTGGATGGTGATTAAGAAGGGAAATAAAGGCTAAGAGTGATGTTGAGGGATATTTCATGAAAATGCATGATATGTGAATGTAATAAGAGTATAAGAGGATGTATGTAGCACTCTTATTGATGAGTTAAAGGATTACTTCCTAGACATTATTTGGTGAAGTTAATACCTAAATGGTAAGGTTTGGTTGCTAATACTAGTTTGCTACAAATGACTTATTGTAGATAAGTGTTTGAAGAGTACGGGAAGTCAAGTTGGACTTGTATTGAAGTGGTTATATCAAGGTATGTAAGACATACTATATCTAATCTTTGTCTTGAATAATGACCCATGGCACTCTCAAGTAAGCTTCCAACATTGTCCTACGACACATGACACATAATAACATCTTATGATCTTCGACACTACCAATTGAACTTGTTTTCACTTTTAAGATGTCCGGCTAGTCAAAAAAAATATCCATATACTATTGTTAACCCCGAAATGGTTTAATGAGGTATCGATGATTCTCTACTTCATTTTCATGATATTGATTACCTATTTACATATTTTTCCTATTGAGGTATCATGGTTTCAATTTCCATAAGGTGTGACCACAAAGTAACCAATCTCAAAGATTAATTGAATTAAGAAATAGAATGTCTGTATTTTAAATTGATGATATGATGTATTTTATTAGTACCACTGATCAGTTGGCCATTGTATTATAAAGTTTATGTATATATGCTATTCCAGGGGTGGTCCCTGATGTATTGTATTAGTACCACTGATCAGTTGGCCATTGTATGACATACGTTATGTATTGATAAGGATTACGGAAAGTAATGATATAAAAGTAATGTGCAGGTATCCCATCAGCTCTTTTAAGTGTGGTCTACTTATACTGTTTATTCACTGGTATCTGGGTTCTGTTGATCTTTTGTATCTCATCTTGATACTCACTGCCTTACATACTCAGTACATATTTCCGTACTGACGTCCCTCATGGGGGACCCGTATTCATGCCTGCAGAAACAGGTACTTCAGGTCGTACAGCTCCGCAGTAAGAGCCAGGACATTCTGTTGTTAGTGGTGAGCTCCAGTTGTTTCGGGGCATCCCAAGTCATTTCTATATGTATTTTTGGTATTTGTATGAAAGTCTTTTGTGGGCGGGAGTTTGTCCCAACCCTAACTCAGTTGTGTATCTATATAGAGGCTTTTGTAGACATATTGTACAGCCATAGGAGAGTTTGGTTGATAGACGTGATGGCTCTGACGGCCAATTACTGTTTATATATATATTTATGTGTGTCTGTTGGGCTGATACAGGTACTATTTTCTTCTATTTACAATGAAGTGCTGCCCAAATTTCTAATTTTCATAAGTAATGTAAATGTGAAAGTATGGGTTATGAACGGGTTCTCCCGGGCCTCATCGACTACGGGTGCTAGTCCGCTCCAATGGGATTTGGGGTATGACATAGGCAAAGCATTAGGCGCCGCCTATTCCAAGAATAGGCAAAGCATTAGGCGCCACCTATGCTTACTTTTTGGTCTCCTAACCCGATTTCAAATGGGTCAAAACCAACCCAAGCCTTGGTCTATAAATAGAACTTCAATCTTAAGACAAAATACACTTGTTTGCTCAACCTAGGCACCACCTAACCTTCCCAAATCTCTCAAAACTTTTCTTTTTTCTCATCTAACCTTGCAAGATCATCTTCCGAATCCATCACCAAGTAAGTTCTTCTTTTATATTCAGTAAGTGTTACAATACTACGCTTATAATGTTTTGTTAGATCTTGAAGTGGTGTTGGTGATTAGAATGTGGTTTATTTGTTATGATACATCTAGTTGAGTGAAAGAATACGTGTGGGTGTTCTTGACTTGGTTCCGACTTGTATTTGACTTTGATACACTGTCATACTTTTGCGGAATCGACATGATGAAGTTAATTGCATAAACTTAAAAATTGAATGCTTGAATGGTTGAATGACTCGTTCATCGAGATAAAGATCATGATTGAATACAAGCATGAGACGTTGTGATTATTTCTCTGCAATAACTTGATACGATCTCTATGTAGTAGTTTTGTTCAAAAAGTGCATCAATTCAAACATAAAAGTATAGTCATGATTACATGAAATAGAGTTGCAAAGGATAGTTAAGATGACATGAAAGTATGACTGTGCTAAACATGTTGTTGGAACATAGCGCCTATCTGTATGATGATGAAGTTTGAGTAATCGACATCACTCACTTAATTAGTTTGTACCAACAAATTAAGTGTGGGGTGGTGCCACTATTGGTTGTTCGTCGATTAAATCTTCCGAGATGAGCTAACATGAATCTATTTTAGTCTCAGGAAGAATGGCACCAAAAGGACGACAAGGAAAAGAAAAAGTGTCTACCTCACAGAAAGGTCAGAAAAGAGGAAGAAAAGAGCAAGCTGAGTCCTCCTCTCTACAAATACCTCGACGCACTTTTGAATCAAGTGGGGTATATTTTGAGGAACTTATGAGGATGACGACTCTGATGATGATTCCAACGCAGGGGGTATGACCCCAGACATAGAAGAGGAGTCCGACTAATCAGGTTTTACTTATTTATTTTCCACTGAGGGCAGTGTGTCCCGTCTAAGTGTGGGGTGCTGGTATTTGTATGTTGTACTTCTTTGCCTACATTTATTTATGTTTGTTTGTAGTTAGATTTTTAGATTTTTTAGATTTTGCATGAGATTGTTCTGATAGGCGGCATGGTATTATGACAAGAGTTTGTGCTAAAATCATTACTATTGAGACGTTTAGGCTCCAAGTGTGACTCACTGTGTGATAAGTGTATGGTTTAATTCATTCATCTGTTGGGTCAAGAGTCTATACTGCTCCCAATAAAGTTGACCATGTGCCTTGTGTGTGTAAGGTTATACTATATTCTGTGTTGTGACTGATGCTAGAACTTGCCTGGTATGTGTGTAAAGCGAAATAAAGAGTGTGAGTTTAGGAGATGATTTAGGCATTTCCTTGGCAGCCTGTAATTGTTTACCTTCTTTTTACCTACCCGTGCACATTATCCTAGTTAACCCCCTTTGAGCCTTTAGCTATTTTCTTTGACAGCTTCATATGTAGCCTAATCCATTTTTTTAAGACCATAATTTGATCCAAATTCCTAAGCGCTTTAAATGGTAGAGTCATGTGATAAAATAAGAGGAAATTGGGTGAGAGTGATGCCTCAGAGAATATTGGTACTTGAAATTGTTGTGAAAAAGAGTGGCTATCATAGAACTGCTATCATAGAGGTGCGTTATAATATGAAAAAAAAAATAGAAAACTAAAAAGATAATTGTGTTTATGGTTGAATAACAAAATAAGGTGAAAAGGGGTGGTATATGAAAGAAAGGTAGCAGAGTTGTTTAAAAGAGAGTGTTAATGGAATAATGTGATGTATTAAAGCGCTTAGGGAACATAGTCACTATTTCTAGCCAAAATAGTCCTACCTGTCCCTTAGCCTACATTACAACCTGTAAAAGACCTATTTGATCCTAAGCTTAGCATTCTGATATTAGTAGAGCATTACACTAAGGGCAAGCCTATGGTCATCAGTTGCAACATATGAATTCTTTGTGAGAGTGAGAGCAAGGAGAATATTGTACCCATGTTTTGAAAAATGCAAAACTTGTGAGTGATTATGGGTAATATCGTGTGTGAGACACACATGGTTGATGAGTTTTGGGTAGTTATGTATGATTCTTTGTTCCTTAACTTGTGGATATGAATTAGCCATCATCACGAGTCTAAGCTGGAGGTCGAATTGTTTCTAGTAGTGATAAATAAAACTACTCTTTGTTAATGATTGATGTGCATGTCTTGTTGAACATTTTGTGCTGTTACTGTGAAATCCTAAGTGGATGTTTGCATGGACGTAATATTTTGTTCGAGGACGAACAAAGCTTTAAGTGTGGGGTGTTGATGTTGGGCGTATTTACACGCCTAAACACCATAATTTACCCATGTTATAGCTAAGTTTTGAGGATAAAATATATAATTCCTGCACTTTTAGTCCATCTTCCTGTAAGTGAGCTAACCAACGTGATTAGCATGTTTTCAGGTATTAATGATGAAGATTTCAGCACTTTGTGGACCCTTGGGCAGCAAAGGAAAACTTCACGTAAGAAGGAAGGCAGCTTTTGGAAGCTTGTGGACTGAATGTGATGCATGGAGAAATTGTCCCGGGCAGAATCAGTATTTCTTAATACTTAGGGGTGCAGCAGTAACCTAGTAGGACTAGGACAAGGATGCAGTAACCTAGTAGGACTAGGACAAGGATGCAGTAACTGAGTAGGACTAGGACAAGGATGTTATAAAAACCCTATTTGCTAAAATTTTCAGCAAGCATTATCAAGCATTATCATTCAATTATATTTTCTTTTCATTCAACTTTTTGCACTTAATTCACGTTACAGATTCTGTAACTTGAGACAGAGAAAACACGACTCTCTTGAGGCTCGGATAGAAGAAAAACGTCAAGCCCTACTTGACGCCATTCTCATCCCCAACGTGAGACTATTCTAGCTTTGATATGATGATGATGTCTTCTTTGATCTCCGTTATACTCATGAGTAGCTAAACTTCTCTGTTAGGGTTATGGAAACCTTTTGATATACTATCTATTACTATTAGTTTGTGAATTCTTGATGCGTATGCTACTTATATCATTACTCTCTTCGTTTTAATTAAATTCTTGTGGTTGTAAACATATAAAATACGTCATTATAGCATTAACTTGTTCGAGAGAAAAGTTACATGTTTGGAAAAGAGAGTGTGACAAGGAAATAGGGCTACCAACCCCTGTTTACACGTTAATGCCTTAACCGGATTAACCTCTTGGAGAGTTTGTACCGTTAGTTATACACTTTAAGCTCGAGAGAGTTAAAGTGAAATAATCCTGGATGGTTGAGAGACACTAGGATTTACCATTAGAATACGAATCTCTATAAGTTCATGCATGTCTGAATTCCGCATAACTCATAGTTAATAGATACGCAGAACTCATAAGGTGGACATAACCCTAACTTATTATTCTCTGTGATTAAATCTTACTAAAGAAAGCATTCCGTTGTTACTTTGATAGCATTAATTCACGCCATAATTCAATCCCCCCTTTCCGTAGAATTTTCGACCAACAGTCTACTAATAGTTGCATACTTAGTGACCAAGTATTCCCTGTGGTATTCGACACCCAACCCCGTTGGGTTCTATATTTGACAGCGACCGCTTACACTCTTACGAGAGCTGTATTTTGGGCGTTATCAGCCACTACGAGCTTGAGTTAATCCATACACAACTTCTATATTTACTATCTAAAACTTAGAAGGAGTTAGCTTAAGCAACCAGGCTATATTCCTTACATCCATCTCGAACACTACTCTGCTCCATTAGCATTATCACATGCAAATCATAAGTAAACATCATAGGAAAACTATAACCAACTATTATAGCCAAAATCACCAACATAGGATTGAGAATCCACAACCACAATGCAACTATGCCGTAAAAAAATTCATACGCGTGCCTTCCCAAACCCCTTACGAATCCAACAGGACTATTGGTACATCTGCCAACCGCAACACTCAAGCCTACTGCCTTTATACCCATGGTATGATCTATCCTTCCTAAGATCTAGAAACCTCTATTATCTTTACAAAGGTTTTTACTATCCACTCCTTTCAAAACCCTTAGCTCTAGAAGTTTC
Organism: Capsicum baccatum var. pendulum; assembly: GCA_030864225.1. NCBI lineage: Eukaryota > Viridiplantae > Streptophyta > Magnoliopsida > Solanales > Solanaceae > Capsicum > Capsicum baccatum. The sequence continues at coordinate 170,874,055 of CM061561.1, read as the reverse complement.
CCTAGAACATCCCCCACTTAGGGACTTCTACATTTCCCCATTTCAAAACATCCCCATGCTCCGCAAGCCACTAACACCCCAACACAAGAAGGGTCATGGAGGAACTAAATCACATGAACCACTTATGCCACTGAAAGGCAAGACCCCCAAAAGAGACATGACACTATAGGCTAGGTCATAAATGAGACCTATCCCGACACAAAATACTAAAGGAGGAGTCCTTAGGGATGGACACCCAATGACACACCACTGCATATACCATTGGTAATGTAATGCCAAGAGTCACATCGGGAGAACAAAATGTTAGCAAGATACGAACCTTAGGCGTAAGTGATCATAGAATGCATTCCATACTAGTAGAGCGCTCTCTTGACCATGATAGGAGAGAATCACTAGAGTACGCAACCGACCTTTCTTTGGGGACCTCCGCTAGAAGAAAATTTAAGATCAACCTTCGACCTTCTTCCCATTACGCTAACGAGAACAACACGGGTATCACCGGGGTGGTACACTAGGGACACTTGATCTTCTATACGAAAAAACATTCTATAAAGGAGGATTAAGAGTTGGAAAAATGTCCAAAACAAGACGAATCCCTTACTCAACCTCCCTATTCGTCAAATCAAAGAATGTCGTGGGTGCATTAGTCAGTACAAAGAGTATGACTAAGAAATCGTAGTCACAATACTAAGTTCTAGAGGCGAACTTAGGGATATCCGCTTCCCCAATCTTAAGTTGATGATAACTCTACCTAAGATCAATTCTAGAGAAATACATTGCACCTTGAATTTTGTCAAATAAATCATCGATTCTATGGAGAGGATACTTATTCCTTATAGTTGCTTTGTTCCACGGGAAGTAATTAGTGCATATACAAAGGAATCTATCCTTCTTGCGCACGAACAATACAAGAGCACTTCAAGGAGACACACTAGGATGAGTTTCTAGAACAAGATCAACCCAAAAATAAATTTCCCTATCAGGAAGGATATAGGAAGGATCACCGGGGAAAACATTGGGAAACTTATTGACCATATGAATGGGTTCTAGGGAAGACCCTTCTAAGTTAGAACCTTTAACTCAGACCAAATAATACAAATGCCCTTCTAAGATTAACTTATGGACTCTAAGATATGAAATGAATCTCCCTTTAGGCATCAAAGAATCACCTTCCTGTACAACGACTGGCTCATTAGAGAATATGAACATAACTCTACGGGTCCAATAATCTAAGGAAGCATAACACAAATGGAATCAATCATTCCAAGACAACATCAAAATCAACCACGCCCAACTCTATATAGTCTATATGAGCTTTCCTACCACTAATAGATACCACATACCCCTATAGACTCTCTTAACAACCACAAAGTCTCCTATTAGGGTAGAAATAGAAAAGGGAACTAACAAAATCTTAGGGCCAAAAACCAAGAAGCATAGTCACATACGGGGTCACATAATAAAGAGTAAACCCTGGGTCAAGCAAATATTCCACATCATGAGAGAAAAGTATCTATATACCCGTGTAAGAATCAGAAGGTGCCTCGAGCTCCTAAGGGGTAGTAAGAGCATTGAGATAGTCCTGACAAATGTCAGAGCTAGAAGCGGAACCCCTAGGTCCAAGATCTAGAGAAGTGGCAACCGATAGCCTTTTTCCCAAGCAATAATCATTATGCGACACTCCTATTGGACATGACCCAATTGACCATATCTATAACATCGATTCTTTCCTTTCTTACAATAACCATGGTGTGATCAGCCACAGTACCAACAAGGAGGATAGATGAGTAAGGATTGGGCCCTTCTAACCTGATGTTAGGAATCTTGTACCCTATTAGCATTACCAATATAAAAATGCTTACCTCCCAATTAGTTCAGGTAGGGAGCACTTACCATTGAATAAAGTCTAGGACCCACCCAATACATTCTCTTGGATTACTTTCCACCAACTTGAGCCAATAGAGTAAAGGAGTAATGAAACCCAGTATCTTCAGGTGACTGAGGAGAAGTGTCACCCCTAAAAGTAGGGTTAGTAAGAACAGGTGGAACCCTTTGAGGAAATTCAGATGTCACGACCCTTGACTAGGTTTGAATCCGAAAAATTAGATGAGCTTTGTTCATGTTGCCCTCATTCGGGATAAAAGATCTCGCCAGAACTTCAGATCTTCTTGGATACATGATCTGAAAGATGAGCTAGCAAAAATCAGATGAATCCAAGACCTTAGACTCTATATAGCTTGAGATTGAAACATAAGAAAAGAAAACATTCCTAAATGTCTCATAGACCCCCTTTTATAAATATGGCATGCTACACATCCATAAAAAAGATTCTACTTGACACGGTTATAGACTACCAACTGACCATAAACCTAGGCTCTGATACTAACTTGATATGCCCCAAAAATAGGCTATGTCGTGTAGGCATCTTAAGCCCAACCGTGGATCGGAGATCGCCCCGTCAACCCAACCTAACCCTCCATTCAATTCATAAGTGTCGGATGAACTATGACCAAATATCAAAGTAGCATAAAGTAAAGCTAATAGTCAATACTTAAACATATCTAATATTTTGTTAATGGAAATCATCTAGCCAATAAACCCAAGTCCACAGTTATCCATAAAACCTCTACAAATTTGATATGTAAAACAAGTCGGGACATACCCCTGATAATAGCCAACACTAAGCCAAAATAAATCAAGTCTATGACTTATAGTAAAAGACCACGAAATGTATACCTTCCGAATAATGAAAGATCACCACTCTATTGTCAACACATGACCTACCTGAACACTTGGTCACTGGTAGGAAAAAAAGAAGAAGCTCTGAAACCCATGTCGCATTGGGACAAATCATTCAAAAATGGTTTATAGTTGGAGTGCTAGCATGTATCTTGACGATAAGGATAAAATAACGCATTCGTTCAATCCAATTAAAACCATCATATGAAATCTCATTTACATTAGCATAGGCATAAATGAAGAGACACATACATATGTTCATATGTATAGCATACCAGGTCATGAAAGGAGTCATAGAAATCATTCTTAAAGCATTCATTCATGAGACATGGATTGAAGAAATTTCAACCTTTCACCTTACAAATTCTAAAACCTTAAACTCCTCCGTTACATTAGTCAAGGGGCATCCAAACCTCAAACTAACTCAGCTAATTTAGCCAATTCAATTAACTTATTAGGCGAGGGACTTGAACCACTAGTCATTCATTGGGCGAGGGACTTTAACCACAAGCCATCTCATTGGACTAGGGACTCAAACCGCTCATCATTTCATTAGACTAAGGACTCAAACCACAACCCGTCTCATTGACTAGGGACTCAAACTACTAGTTATTTTATTAGACTAGTGACTCAAACCACTAGTTATTCCATCGGGTGAGGGACTTAAACCATAAGCCATTCATGTACAAGAAACTCAAACCATTAGTCATTTTATTAGGTAAGGGATTTGAACCATAAGATATTCCTTGGACTTAGGACTCGAACCACTAGTTATTTCATTAGGTGAGAGACTCAAACCATAAGCCGTTCATTGGGCGAAGGAGTCGAACCACTAGTTATTTTATTTCCATTATTAGATAATATTTGAACTCTTAACCCCTTTTATTTTATGCATTAACATCCATTGAATCTATTTAATAGTTAAGGGCTTAAACCACTTACCCACATTAACACCATATGGCAGCAAAAGGTCTTTATAGGAGTATTCATCGATTAACCACTTCATTAGGATAATGCCTTCATTTAAATTATCATTCACTTCAAATTATAGCCATAAATACCCTCACAAGACATTCAAGAATCATTATTCTTTCTATATCACACTTTAGTCCCACTTGTAATTCAAGTTCATGTTTAGGGAAATGAACCCCTTTCTTAGCCATTAACTAACATGATTATAATTTAACTAATTACATGGATAACAATATCATTACAATACCATTTATAAACTATTAATACTTATTGGGCCATCACACCATCTAAAGTCATAACTTAATTCATTACATGATTACCAATGGTTTGTACAAACTATTTACCAAGCATTCATATTCATTATAAGTCAATACATGGCCAATAATGCCTTTACCAACAACTTATCAAGTATTTACCTTCATTATAATGATATCATATCTTATTTATGTTCACCAGGCCAATACCATACCTCAATACACCATTACCATCTGACTAGACAATTTATTTAGACATTTTAACAAACACCTTATGTGCATCCCTTTAGCAAGACCAATTTCATAGTAGAACTCATTAATATTAGGGTTAATCAAGACCCATTTATTAAACCACATACAAAAAACACCCACATATGCAAACCACCACAAATATTGTATATAATTACAAGTCTAAGGTAGAGAAAACATTATTAATCATTTGACAACAAAAACCCTTTTCATTTGATTTCAAAATCACCATGTACACTACTAATACAAGTGTGAATACATGGTTTTATAGTTATTTAACAAGGGAGAGATATACATACCTTATACAAGCTGATTCAATGAAAGACTTGACACCTCTCTTGATTCTAGATGAGCCCTTTTCAAACCCTAGCCTCCAAATCTTCCAAAATGTTTGAGAGAGTGTTTTGGATGTTTGATTCCCTTAAAATGTGTTTTAGGAGGCCATATACACTTATATAGTGAGGGGATTTAGGGTTTTGGGGTTAGAAAATGACCATAGGGACCTTACTTTAAAGATGAAAAATGGCAATGATGTCGGGTACAACTCACTTGAGTCAACCTTACCCTAACTCATACCCTAGGCTTCATCTAGGTCTCATATACTGGTTAGGGTACGACTACACACCTCTGAGTCATATCTAAAGGATATGACTTGGACCATAAATCATACCCATGACTCGTACAAAAAACAATCCACTTTTGATCATGTGCCAAGCAGCTTATGACTTACCTAGGTACGACTGTACGTTAGTGTACAACTAAAAGAAGGCCAAGTCATATTATGGATATTTTGCTCATGGTAAGAGAGGGGATATGAGATATGGTATGAATCGTACCCAAGGGTACTAGTGGCTTGGCCAACCGTATCTTTGACAATATGCTCAAAAACAAAATTTCTTTTGCAAGGCCAAGATCTTGGGCATTTCAGGGTAGTACTTCACTAATCAGAGGAACACTTTATGCTCTAGGTACCACTATCCTACATCAGGGACACTATCTAGAGAAATGGCCAATGGCTCACACTCATAACATGCTCCTGGAGCACCACTATATCCAAAAAATTTAGCTGACCTGGAATATCTACCTCGTCTAGAAAACCCAAAATATGCACCCCTTAGAAGCTGACCATTTGCCTGGTCTTGATGATCACTGTAACTAGATTGACCCCCATTACTAAGCTGAAGTGCGACATGAACAGGCTACTAGGATGACCCTAATGCTCATATGACTGACGCAGAGGATACCTACCTTAAGAACCTTTTAATCTAAATTGTGAACCACTCTAGCTAAAATTGAAACTTCCTTGATGGCACAGTCTCTTAGCACTGCCCCCTTGGGCTTTGTGATGCATCTCCTCCATAGTATGATCATAATCAGAGACCTCAGTGAAAGACCTGCCAGCAGCAACCAAACTGTGTTTAGACATGTAAATAGAAAGCCTTAGTACCAGATTAAAGCACCAAATTCGTACATACTCAACCGACAAAATAGCTATAGCATACATGGCTAACTAATGGAATAGAGCTTCATACTCCAGGACAGTCATAGAACCCTACTCTAATCTTGAGAGCTGATCTCTTATCTACTCAATAAGGCTACGAGGCATATACTTCTCCAAGAAAACCTCACAGAACTAAGTGCATGTCAATAGGGGAAATCCAATTGGCCTAGAATCAAGATAACCTCTCCACTGATGTCTAGCTTCTAGGTCCAACTAAACAGTAGTGTAATTAATGTCGTGAGTCTTTACTAGGCTCAAATTATGGATCCTATCCTCACACGAATCCATCAACACAAATACATCCTCGCCTGTCTCCCCCAAAAAACTAGGCAGATTCAATATAAAAAATTGGCCCAATATCCTTTTCTCCTCAACCGACATAGAAGACTGTAACTTTGCCTCTATACTATTATGATCTAGAGACTGAGCACCATCAAACAGTGGGCCATAAACCAAACCCAATAGCTGGAATAAAACATCTCTGAGCAGCGATAATTAAATAAACCCTAGTGAAGCCTAGGATGCCCCTAGCCCACCACTGGCAAGGATGGAGAAATCTCTAGTGTAGGAGCAGGAACAGGGTCTAGTAAAGGATACTTATCTAGATCTCTAACTGAGGTTATAGCTCTTGCCTGCCCCAAGCTCTAGGTTGTCCATGACCTCCGATAGGATTCCTAATTATTAACTTGAGGTCCTTATCTCCAGTAGAAATAGCTTGCATCCTATCCATTTACAAAATAATGAAACCAAGTGAATCTTAAGAACCATCACAACTTCTTAGCACAAAATGAGTGAAGGAATTGAAGATATCCTAAGAATGTCCTATAGCCTCTTGAATATAAGAGACATACGTCATCATTCTGATTGTGGGACTATACTATACACTTCCTCTTATACCAACAATATAGGTTAACCAAGGTAGTTATATCAATTTGTCATAACCTAATTTCACAAGTTATAACGGCACCTACTTTTACCCTTTAGCAGGTAAGCAAAATCATAGCCCAAAACTACAAGTAATGGGTTAGTTAGTGGAAATTTGTATAAATACTAGAATTATGCAAGTAATTAGATTACAAGGCATAATATGTAAGAAAGATATCATAAATAAGGGTAAACAAGGAAAAAGAATAAAATATCCCAAGCCTATTAAGGTCAGTAACAAGTACCTCTAGCAAAAGAATAAGAGTACTATAAGTATCAAATATACAATGGTCTCGAATAGAAAGACAATCCAAAATAGAAGAATAAGAGAAAATCAGCTCTGAATTAGAAAACTCACCCTATTTGAAACTCTAATCAACATTAATACAACATCAATGGCTATACCTTGTACTCGGATTTACATCAGAAAAATAAGTTAAAATGTAGTATGAGTACCAAAGCAATGAATACTCATTAGGCATCTACAACCGATTGAGAAAAATCATAATATAAATACAATAAGATGCGAGAGAATAAACTAATTCTAGAATAATAGAAAAACCATGAATAATGCTCCAAATACTGAAAGTAAGAAATTGAATAAATAATATCAATAGAATGTAACTAACTATAGCATAATTAGGCTCCCATAAGACCAGAAGATGCAATAGAAATAAATAATCCATGCAAACCCCCATAAACTCGATGGATACAATCAATAAGAAGTAATCAAAGTAAATATCCCAACGATCCAAATCTCAAAATCATAACTATGGATCCTTTCATACCATAAATCCCAGACTCAAACCAGTTCCATAACCATTATAGTAACCTCTTAATGTTAGATTCAAATTGGAATTAGTATCTCACATATCTGACTTGAACCGGAAATAATATCATGAATATCAAAATCAAATAGAAAGTAATATCATCCTAGATTCCAGACTTGAACTGGTCTTAGTTCCATAATTTGTCGAACTTGAAACAATCTTAATATTATAACTTGCCGGACTTAAACCGGTCTTAATATTTCAAAAGTCCAAGCTTAGAACCACTTAAAGTAAATGTAACTCCTCTTCAAGCTTAAGAATGTAATAGGATGATGTATAAAGGCCTATCGAGTCTACAAGAAGCTAATAGTAATCTATGCCTAAGGTGGGCCAAAGAGGCCTACTTCTAACACTGAAAGTCCATTTTGAGGAAATCTTAGCCCCGAAATAAACTAAGGTTCCAAATACTACTAGAAAGTACTACATAAGTCCCATCAATTCCTATGATGGCAATTCAAGCTAAGGAATGAGAGGATAGGTCACATCCACATAACTATGGCTAATTATTCGGCCAAATAATCTAAATTCACTAAATATACAACCAAGTCATAATTCCCAACCCAAGACTATTATAATATTATATTAATACTATAATTAAGATCAACCAAAGAGAGAAGTAAGCCTAGCGTACCTGGACGTTGAAGAATGCCCGATAAAGTCTGCTAGATTGAAGACTTCCCCCTCTGAGAAGACTCAACATGATGCCACCCTATTAGAATAGTGATTTACACATAAAAATAATAATGATGATACCCATATTTCATTTTCATGACTTGGTCCCAAAATTGATTAAAAATACCATATAGGGCCTACTTGTAGAATCACACTTTTAAAATCATCAACACATCCCTCCATGCTCAAGGAATATTTACCCTTACAAATGAGTAACTCTCGAGCCCAAATGGTACTCAAACCAACCCATCAAAGAGCTACAGATTTGTGAGTAATTGAAGAATTAAACCAAGAATTAGATGAAAACATAAAATGATAATGATGAAAAAATGACTTTCTTAAGATCACCAACTCCCCACAATCACCAAGAGTACATTTCCTAATTCTCTAAGATTTGTAAGGCTTTAATACTCTTGGGACTTGGAGAAAGTCGGACAAAAATAGATGGGAGCTTAAATAAATGACCTACAGTTACCAGTTAAGTATTCACTTGACTGCTTGAGCAGCCTTTGCTAAAGTGGAATCAGGTCGCTTAAGCGATATACACCCTTGGCCTACCTCCACTTTAGCAGACAATATGTTGCTTAAGCAACGTCCGCTAAAATGTTAGGGAATTCGCTTAAGAAGCATAGGTAGGACTAGCCTTGTTCGCTAAAGCTACCAATTGGATGCTAAATCAACCACCACTTAAAATACTAAAGGTTTATTTAAGTAATTGCACCACCTAAGTCCATGCACTAGCTAAACTTTGATTTTTCCAAGTTTCCACCAACCCCTCTGGATTTATTTGAAATCTTTCGAATGCAAAAAAATAATGTTACCTATCAAAATTGACATTCTAGATCCAATGATGCCATTAAAATTTCCATCCTGAGGCTTTTTGATGAAATATGGGCCCCACATCTAAAGTCCACTTTTACCAAACTTCATCTAATAGCTTGAAATGAGTTCAGAAGCAGTGAGACTCAAACCAAAGGTCCCCTAGCCTAAGATCGATGTTATAAAGCTAATGGAACTATAAGAATCAGAATACGAGGTCGTTAACATAAAATTTAAATCCAATATCCAATCTTTTCAACACAGACCTCAAAATAGAGAATTGGCTCCAAAAAACCAAATAAACTACCAAATAACTGAACGATCCACTCTAGAAAGTCACAAATGACTTAGTCTAGCTATAGGAAAGATTTAAATAGTGAAAAACTATGGAAATACAAAAAATAAAATAGAGTATCATTACATTAACTTTGAGAGAGAGCTTGAAAGGGTCATAGAAATTTTACACTCCTCCACCCTACAGTAGTCCACTTCTATAACTTTGATTATGCACAGATATCCACAGTGTGTTAGTGTATTGAGTGATTTATACCCTTTGAAGACAACCTCTTCATTATTTAGTCTCATCTTGAGCATGCCTTCTCTAACATCCATCAAAGTACCTTTAGTAGCCAAGAATAGATGTCCCTATATATTTGGTATCGTCCCACCTGTATTATAGTCAAGAACAATAAAGTCAGCAGGAATAATAAATTTGCCAACCTTAATGAGAACATCCTCTATAATTCCATTGATATCTATAGCATTATTGAGGAAGGCCTTGTCTTCCCCAGACCAAGCTTATTGAACACTGAAAAGGGCATAAAGTTGATGCTTGTCCCTAAATTACTTATATCTTGAACAATATCTCTTTCACCAATTTGTAGAGAGAGGGTGAAACTCTTAGGGTCTTTGAGTTTTTTTGGGATCTTGCTCATAACCACAAAACTGGATTCTATAGTAAATTTCACTATCTCACTATCACCAAGCCTCCTTTTGTTTTCTACCATATCCTTCAAGTACTTAGCATACATAGGCATGCCCTGTAAAATATCTACAAAAGGAAGGTTAAGGTAAAGTTCTTTGAATATGTGAAAGAATTTTTGAAAACAAGCATATTGTTTGCCTTTTATTAGGTTCTAAGGGAATGGTGGTGGTAGTCTCTTTAATAGTTTATCAGTCTGTTAAATCTCTTGTTTTCAACCTCTTTCTCTGGGGCTTGTTTTTGCATAGTATCAGGCTTGTCAACTCCGCTTGCACCTCATAATTATGCTTTGGGGGTGCATCTTGCAAGTCTCTACTACTCCTTACAGTAATTTTCGTAAACTATTTAGGGTTCTCTGTATCACTGGGAAAACCCCTTTGAGGTCTTATATTTTAGGACTGAGCCATATGGTTCATCTATTTCTCTAAATCCTGAGTAGCAAGTTGCTGATTTTTGACATCTACAACCATCTTGTTTTGATTTGCAAAAATCATTGCATAGATCGCTTATGTCGATGATTGGCTTGTCATGATTCTTTCTAGATTCTCTTCTACATTGTTAGTTTGAGCTTGTTGCTTAAAATTCTAACCCTGAGCCTGATTATTATCCCAAGATAAATTGGGTTAAGCCTTCAAAGTTTGATTATAGGTGTTACCTAAGCCTGGTTATATCTTTGAACATTACCTACAAAATTGACTAACTTCAGATTAGCACCGCACATGTCTGCATAATGATCACTGCCTCCACAAACTTGACACCAAATTTAAGCCTGCTTAACCTATTTCAGTGGTTGCATAACATTTGATGGATCTTGGCCTTGATACATACTTAATTTAGTCAATTAAATCATCATTTTATTTTGTAAGCTATCCACTTGTGCAGTCAATGCTGCGATGGTGTCGCTTTGTGATGTACTTGATGCATGTTTCACCACAGCTCTAGAGGTATCATCACACCAATTTGGATTACCCTATGTAATTCTATCCAACAAAATGTACAACTTTGTATATATTTTATATAAAGCTTGACCACGTGCAACTGAATATAGATATATATTTATGTGTGGGTCAAGGATTTCAACAAAAGTGTGAGCTAATACCTCATTGGATTGCTGGTGATGTTGGAAATCTCTAAGAAGACCTTTGAACCTCGACTAAGACAGGTACAAATTCTCCTCGGGCTTTTTCTTAAAGCTAAGGATTTTACTTCTTAATTTTGCAGTCTTACCAGATGGGAAGAATATGATGGAAAACCTTTTTTCAATATCATCCTATGTTATGATAGAATTTGCAGGCCTATCTTAATCACACCTATACTTCTCCCAAAAGTGAGAATCGAGAAAGTGTAAGCCTAACATAATCTGTGGGGAGCCTTGCAGGAATGAACATGTTGTTGATTGCTAGAAAATTTTAAAGATGTACTTGTGAGTCCTGATGAGTCTGACAAGTGAAATATCAACTCAAGTACAATAATTGCACCATATTCTATTTTAGCTTAAATCTACCTCTAGGTTTTTATTTGTGGATGGCGGAGGTAACATTACATGAGATTTCCACTTTGCGCACTGTCCTTGATGCTGCCATGACTTTATCAACAACCTCAACTTATGGATCCTGCTCAAACTACGATATTGGGTAGAGAAGTGCTGATTCTCTTATTGACCAGTGGAAGCGACGCTCAGGTTCTGGGTATAGATGGACCGAATCCTTATCCCTTGCCAGCATACTAGCTTCACAGACTTGTACCTACAAAATTAGTAGTTAAGACCAAGTTGTAAGCACTTACCAAATGAAATAGTAAAATTAAAACTAAAAATGTACTAATTTTAAGTCTGTTCAATCTCTTGTTTTCAACCACTTTCTCTGTGGCTTGTTTTTGCATAGTATCAGGCTTGTCAACTCCGCTTGCACCTCATAATTATGCTTTGGGGGTGCATCTTGCAAGTCTCTACCACTCCTTACAGTAATTTTCGTAAACTATTTAGGGTTCTCTGTATCACTGGGCAAACCCCTTTGAGGTCTTATATTTTAGGACTGAGCCATATGGTTCATCTGTTTCTCTAAATCCTGAGTAGCAAGTTGCTGATTTTTGACATCTACAACCATCTTGTTTTGATTTGCAAAAATCATTGCATAGATCGCTTATGTCGATGCTTGGCTTGTCATGATTCTTTCTAGATTCTCTTCTATATTATTAGTTTGAGCTTGTTGCTTAAAATTCTAACCCTGAGCCTGATTATTATCCCAAGATAAATTGGGTTGAGCCTTCCAAGTTTGATTATAGGTGTTACCTAAGCCTGGTTATATCTTTGAGCATTACCTACAAAATTGACTAACTTCAGATTAGCACCGCACATGTCTGCATAATGATCACTGCCTCCACAAACTTGACACCAAATTTAAGCCTGCTTAACCTATTTCAGTGGCTGCATAACATTTGATGGATCTTGGCCTTGATACATACTTAATTTAGTCAATTAAATCATCATTTTATTTTGTAGGCTATCCACTTGTGCAGTCAATGCTGCGATGGTGTCACTTTGTGATGTACTTGAAGCATGTTTCACCACAGCTCTAGAGGTATCATCACACCAATTTGGATTACCCTATGCAATTCTATCCAACAAAATGTACAAATTTGTATATATTTTATATAAAGCTTGACCACGTGCAACTGAATATAGATATATATTTATGTGTGGGTCAAGGCTTTCAACAAAAGTGTGAGCTAATACCTCATTGGATTGCTGGTGATGTTGGCAATCTCTAAGAAGACCTTTGAACCTCGACTAAGATAAGTACAAATTCTCCTCGGGCTTTTTCTTAAAGCTAAGGATTTTACTTCTTAATTTTGCAGTCTTACCAGATGGGAAGAATATGATGGAAAACCTTTTTTCAAGATCATCCTATGTTATGATAGAATTTGCAGGCCTATCTTAATCACACCTATACTTCTCCGAAAAGTAAGAATCGAGAAAGTGTAAGCCTAACATAATCTGTGGGGAGCCTTGCAGGAATGAACATGTTGCTGATTACTAGAAAATTTTAAAGATGTACTTGTGAGTCCTGATGAGTCTGACAAGTGAAATATCAACTCAAGTACAATAATTGCACCATATTCTATTTTAGCTTAAATCTACCTCTAGGTTTTTATTTGTGGATGGCGGAGGTAACATTACATGAGATTTCCACTTTGCGCACTGTCCTTGATGCTGCCATGACTTTATCAACAACCTCAACCTATGGATCCTGCTCAAACTACGATATTGGGTAGAGAAGTGCTGATTTTCTTATTGACCAGTGTTAGCGACGCTCAGGTTCTGGGTATAGATGGACCGAATCCTTATCCCTTGCCAGCATACTAGCTTCACAGACTTGTACCTACAAAATTAGTAGTTAAGACCAAGGTGTAAGCACTTACCAAATGAAATAGTAAAATTAAAACTAAAAATGTACTAATTTTAAGTCCCCAGTAACAACGCCAAAAACTTATTACATCCCAGTGCACACACAAGTGTACGTAGTCAAAAAAGTAGTAAAGTGACTCTTCTTGACAGTCGGATTGCGATACCCAAGGTACTATGTAAACGTAAATGAACTATCTAACCACACTAAATTAAACATCTTGAATGCGATGGCTCACTCGGAATTTCCATCCGAGGTTGTTTCAATGAAATATGGGTCCCACACCTCAATTTTAAATTTCTCAACTTTCTAATCAATAGGTCGAAATGAGCTCAACTGCCTCGAGACCTAAACCAAAGGTCTACCTAGCCTAAGATCGCCATTCCATAGCTGATGGAACTATAAGAATTTTCATTTGAGGTGATATACTAGGGGTTTTAGTCCGAGAACAAATCCTAAACAACTAAAGTTCCAAAATAGGGAAATGGGCCTAAAATCCAAACAAACTGTCTGATCATCGAACCAATAATTTCAGCAAATCATATTTCAACTGTAGCCACTGTGGAAAGGCTCAAAATGCTAGAAATGTATGCAAATCAAGGAAATGAATTGGAGGGTCATTACAATATCCACTAGTAAAAAGACTTTCATCCTTAAAAGTCAATAGATAGAAAAATCTAAAAAGCTCGAAAGGTTGAGGTATTGGGCCCGCATTCTACGAGAATTACTTCCCAGATACCTCCATGAAGAGAGTACACTTCTAAGAGATTTTGCCACAGGTATCCTTTTTATCAATTAGCTCTCTCATATCACTTCCAAACTTCCAAAACTCAACATCAACCACCAACTAGCCTCTAACTGAATCGAAGAAGGCTGATGCATGCGAATCTAAACCACCACACACTGATACCATCTCAATACCTGAAAAAATCAATCAAAAGCTTACCTAAGAAAAAAAAACAAGTCATGAGTCATGCAATCAAATAAAAATCCAAATACAACCTTTCTTGACTATTCTGCACCTTCTATCCACCCCAAACCAGGAGGAAAATCACCTAAGTCTTACCCATGCAACCCCATCACAAAGATATCAAAGAACTAAAACTGATCCATTAAATGTCTATATGGGAAACATTATAATAAGCTCATAAGGCGGTATCTGGGCATACAAGTGAAGATAATCAAGGTATGCAATCTATGCTAATGCTACAACTAGTTTGAGTAATCCTCATAAATAAATCTAGGTGTCCAAGGCACAACTACTCATTACTGAGAGATTCACTCCAAGATGTCCCATCAATCGAGAATAAAACCAAGCAAAAGTAAACTCAAGCATACTACTCTCACTGAGTATATCATCCAAAATTTTATAAGAAGACTGAAGACTCGAGGTCAAAGCTGAAGGAACCAATACCAGGTCCACACTTTATTTTCTGAACACTTATTAACTGTACCCCATTCAAAGTCAAGAAGATCGAATAAGTAACTAAGGAGTAGGATCATCTAGCCTATAAATGACATCCTAACAAAACCAAATATTAAAATAAAGGATGCACTCAAGGTCTATAACTCCAAGCTAATATCTCAACATCAAGGCTGAACTACTAGATCTCAACTACCTAAGCCAACCCTAAAAATGGGTAGGCATTCATACTCCATATCTATCATAACTTCCAAATCGCTATTGTAAGGTGTTAAATCTAAAATTGAGCCAACAAATCCAAACCAAGGTCAAATACTCATATCGACTATACTATCTAAATTAGACACATCCATGCAAAATTATACCGAGACAAAATTGAAACATAGATGGAGAAAGAATCAAAAGATAAATCATCGGCTAAAATCATAAGAAACAACTCCATATCCATCGGAGGGGATGAACTATCAAAATATACTCAAGAACTACCCAAGGCTAGAAATATATCTTGTCAAATGATAGCCATAGAAATATATCACCAAGTAGAAGTACTTCACCAAACCTCATTAAACAAACTCTGAAATAGGGATTTCCTCAATCCACCCAAGTAGGACAATCATAACTCAAACAAACCATGAATCAGCTTGCCGAGGAAGAAAATATCAATCTCGACACCAATGTCAAGGTCAAGGACCACTACTGGAAGATGAACTAACAACCCAAGATAAAGAAATTCCAATTTGCCAACTCAAGAAGCGATCACAAAAAAAGTCACCTACCTCTAACTCTCTAACTCCACTTTAGATAAGAACCATGTCATGGCAAGAAAGGAGTAACCAATCTCCACACTAAAACCATGAGTAAGCCTTCACTAGGAGATGAATCCAGAATATCTCGATACTAATATCAAACTACTATCGAGCGATGTAATAGTCATAAACAAAGAATAAATCCTAAATTGGTCAAGCTCACAAATAGGCTACATAAAAAGGGATATCCAAAGTTGAAGAATATGCGATCCCAAAGGTGAGTCCTAGAATCCCAAACTCGAGAACGAGCGATTTAGCTAAATCTCCAATGCTAGAACCATAATAGAATAATGGAAGGTCATCCTACCTTCAATGCCATAATTTATTCTTGATCAATCTAGCATAGCTAACCAAGAAGGAAACAACCAACCTTAACTTGTTATAAAAAATCATTAAATTAGGCTATAGCCGCTTAAGCCAACAAATAAAAACTGTGAGGAATGAAATTCTAACTAGATAACTATAGTCTACACCGCCACCCAATGAGGGTCAATAACATCAAGCAATGAAAGCAATAACAATAATAATATCAATCATCAATATAATGAATAGGTGGTATAATAAATGAACATCAATAAAAAGTACCACTAAAGGGCCACAATAAGGCAAATATGCCAAGGTAAATGAGACTCAAACCCAAATGCTACACCCATACGAAGAAAATATCAATATAGATTTACTGCATCCACTACTAAATGAAATAAACAACGAGGATAGTCATATAATTATGAAATAAACAACAAGGCACACAATAACCAATATGAACTCATCAAGGCATATATTCATCAATGGGTGTAAAACCCTTAAAATTTTGATAATCTTATTTTTTACCCTCTCGTGTTCATAATACTAACTTTTGATTTGAATTGTGTTTATGGATGTTAAAATAGTGTTTGGTGAAATTTTCTAATGTGTTTTGGGGTTATTTTAGGACCTTAAGGTAGTGAGTGTCTGTGATATCTCCATTTTATGGACCCTCTACGATATTAAAGAGACATGGAGGAGTCTTTGCGGTATTGGTGTACCTCACCAAGGTAAAATTTTTATACAATTTTGTTTTTATCTACTTGGGATGAGGGGCTTTTGGACTTTTTACACAAAATATTCCTATTCCCATCAGTTATCAAAGATCGATTTACCTTATTTCACTCAAATACAAAACCCAAGAACATTCAAGGGTTTCACTTTGTACTCATCATCCAGGATCTAAACTTCACGTTGCTTTAAAATTCTTGTGTGTTTCAGGCATGTTTTTCTTCCTTAAAATTTAAGTTTACATTGTGGATTTTATTTGATAGATTTTCATGTAATTTAAATGGTGGGTTTTAAAATTAGGTTGAGGGGTTTTGGTTATTTTTGATTGAATTTCTCATCCCATGATTTGAATTAATTGTTCATACTTTAAATTGGTGTTCTTGGGACTGAAGTGGTACTTTAGTTAAATGGGTTGGAATGAGGAACATGGGTTTCCAAAAATTGGATGAATGTTGGCCTAGAATTGTATGAACCTCAACCCACTTTGTTAAATTAATCTTAATTATAGAAAATTGCATGGTTTAACTTACTTTTGAACTCAATGCATTGCATTAATGAATAAATGGTTATTTCAATGGATTTAGATGGTCTTGGTGGCCATGGTTTGGATTTTAATGGAACTTGAGAGTCTAATTTAGTTTTGTGAAATGGTCTAGCATGTTTAATTTAGCTGGCAAGAATATTGGTATGATGATACCAAGTGGTAAATACCTTAAGAAATGTCTCCCGAGTTAACGGTTGGAGTTATATGCTTAATGGTTTTAATTTAGGGTAAAGGGGGTTGTGTAATTCATCATGAAAAGTGGAGGTCCCGATGGGGACCGATACTGAAAACCACATTTGTTGGTGTGGGGTTCTTTATAACCGTGTGCATAGTTTACATATTATATATATTTTTATAATGGTTGGAGCCTTAGTGGATGTGGTGCTTCCTCAAATTTCTCTAGTTCGTAAGGCGAACATGCACTAGGGCCTTTTTAGTAGGGGGAGACAAACCCATATAGCATGTGGGTGCCCTTAGGACGGATAGACAGACATACTCTAGGATAATGATTTTAAGTCTCATGCTTAAATATTATTCCCTATTCCATTATCTTATAGATGTATATTTAAATGTATGCATATGGTTTTAACTAATTATGGACATGGCATTTATTTTATAACTTTCCTAGAGCTACATACCAATGCTTATCCTACTGACCATTCTAGGATGTTACATGTTTTCATAATGTAGGGTGCGAAGGCATTTTTTTTACCCCTATGCAATGTTTGTTAGATTAGCACATTCGCTGAGTAGCTGTGAAGTAGTGAGCCTGCATCTTTTGGAATGCCTTATCATTTCCATATTTTCTGATATTGACTCAGTAATTTTGAATTATTTTGGTCACGATTGGGGGCATGCTCCGACTTATTTTGTATTTCTAGTTTTAGAGGCTATTGTGGAAAAATATGGCTTGGTTAGTTATTGTTTTTGACTTTGAGATTTCATAGATATATCTATTAATCTTTTATTACAATTTTTATTATATTTTATATTATTCTTTATGATTATTTTTGTTCTTATGAGTTTAGGTGATAAGGGTGGTCTTGACAAGATTGGTATCTAAGCACAGCTTAGAGACATTGGGTGTCCATGAAGCTATGTCAAGTGGAATTCTTTTTATGGGTGTGTAGCATACCATACTTATAAGGAGGATACTATGAGGTATTTAGGAATGTTTCTTTTTCTTGTATCCCATGTTCAAGCTATAGAGTCTAGTGTTATGAAACTTCTTTAATTATTGGCTTCCTCACATTTCAAATCATACCTCCCCAAAGATCAAACATCCAAAGAAACTTTTCCAGGAACTTTATCCTACCTAATAATAATATAGAGAGGTCTTGCCCTACGTATGGAGTGTAGACCCTATCCAGGACCCCTGCTCTTGATTGTGCTGCTCCGTATAGAGTTCCACCTATACATACTAGTCCTCCTTAGGATTCTTTTGTTAGATATGATTATGATCACCCGGCTCAGAGAGGTCTCTCTAATGCGGAGTTTTGTTGGTCTATTTATTTTCTTACTTAGTTGGTGACATCTTAGTCTCATCAGTCTATTTATTTTCTTACTTAGTTGGTGACATCTCAGTCTCATCAGTCAGACTGTGTTGGTTCCATTGCTTTTTCGTATGAGGTCACTCGAGTTGGCTAGTTCATGAGGTTGAATCCCCTAACCTTTATAGGCTCTATGACTAAGAAGGATCCTCAAGTGTTTATAGAGAATATATAGAAGATTTTTATAGTGATGCATGCTACTAATTCTGAAGGTGTAGAGTTTGCTGCATATTAGGCAAAAAATATTGCTTATCACTGGTTTTCTTGGTGATTTTCTTGGTCACTTCATTCCTCAATAGTGAAAGGAAGCTAAGGCTGAATAGTTTGTGAGATTGAAGCAAGGTATGATAAGTATGAAGTAGTATGAAATTTCAGTAGTTGTCCTGTAATGCTCCAAAGTTAGCGTCTTCCATGAGATCCAAGTTGAATAATGATATGGACATCGCAGTTTATATATAGTAACTAGAAGACAAAAAGAAAAAACAAGTAGTGATTGGAGAGAGTTAGAATAAAAAGTTTAGATATTCAGAGTAGAGTGGGGGGTCAGTAGAATAGTAGGAGAGATTGTAGATAGTGGATCAAGAAGAAGAACTTAGGCAATTATTATTCTTCTGCCAGTGATCCGTATTCTATGCCTGCGGGTGATCATTATTTCTAGGCTAGTAGTGGTTCTAAGGTACTAGGTGCCCAGTATTAGGCTAGTGGAGGTCAGATAGCCCTACCTTATCCTCTTTATCATTTTTATGGGTATCTTTATCATGGTTCTTTTGGGGAAGGGGGGAATCAGTATTATAATTGTGGTTGTCTTGGTCATATGCAGTGAGATTGTCCTTCATCCAGGGTTGCCACTAGGGTTAATAAAGTTTTGGTTGCCACATCTTTAGCTCCTGCACCAAAGGGCGCTGTTTATGGTACCGGCATTGGCTAGAATTATTTTTATGCTTTTGTCATCTATTATGAATGTAAGGCATCTCTGATGTTGTTACTCGTCTGTTGTAGCTCTTTTCCCATGATGTTTATTGTTTTCTTAATTCGAATTCTACCCTTTATTATGTGACCCATTATGTGGCTATGCATTTTAGTTTTGGTCTTAAAAATATTTTTGACCATTTTTTTGTGTCTTTTTCGGTGGGTGATTTTGTTATTTCTATAAATATCTATAGGGTTTGTGTGGTGTCTATCTTTTATAAAGAGACATTAATGGATTTGATAGAGTTGAATATGGTGGATTTTGATATTATCTTGGGGATGGATTGGCTCCAATCATGCTATGCTTCTATGGATTGTAGGACCCTAAAGGTTAGTTTTCACTTTCCTAATAACCCGGTATTAGAGTAGGAGGGAAGCTCTTTAGTGCCTAAATGGAGGTTCATCTCTTATCTTCGAGCTTAAAAATTTATTTTAAAAGGGTTTCTGTATGATCTAGTTTGGGTTAAGGATTCTGACTCTAAAATTCCTCATTTGTATTCTATCCTTGTTGTTGATGAATTTCCTAAAGTTTTTTTTGATGATCTTTCTGGGATTTCTCCCGATAGAAAGATAGATTTTGGTATTGATCTTCTACCGGGTACTCATTTTATTTTCATTACTCTTTATAGAATGGATCCAGCTGAATTAAAAGAGCTAAAGGAGAAATTGAGAAATCTTGTTGATAAAGATTTAAGGATCTCCTTAGATATGTATCGATTATCGCTAGTTGAATAAGGTGACAGTGAAGAATAAGTATCCCCTTCCTATGATTGATGACCATTTTGATCATCTTCAGGGTTCTAGATGCTTTTCTAAAATTGATCTTTCTTCCGGCTATCATTAGTTGAAAATTAGGGAGGTTGATATTCCCAAGACTACTTTCTGAACTCAGTATGGTCATTATGAGTTCTTGGTTATGTCATTTGGATTGACTAATGTTATGGATATTTTATGGATATTATGAATAAGGTTTTCAGGAAGTTTTTAGACTCATTTGTTATTGTCTTTATTTATGATATTTTGGTGTATTCTCATAGTGATGAGGAGCATGACAATTACCTCCGAAATATATTACAGACTCTTACGGATCAGGAATTGTATGGAAAATTTTCTAAGTGTGAATTTTGGTTGAATGTTGTGACATTTTTTGTTATATTATTTCAAGTGAAGGGATCATGGTGGATTCACAGAAGGTTAAGGTGGTTAAGAAATAGACTAGACCTAGGACTCCAATCGACATTAGGAACTTCTTAGGTTTGGCTAGGTATTATAGGAGGTTTGTAAAGAGTTTTTCTTCTATTACTGCTCCACTAAAAAAATTGTCTTAGAATAAGGTTAGGTTTTTGTAGTCTGATTCTTGTGAGGGTAGCTTTGAGAAGTTGAAATATAAGCTGACTTCAACGCTAGTTTTTACCCTGATCGAAGGTACTGATGGTTTTATTATGTTTTTTGATGCATCCTATATAGAACTGGGCTATGTTTTAATGTAGCATAATAAGGTAGTGGTCTATGCTTCCAGGCAGCTTAAGGTTCATGAGAGGTATTACCTGACTCATGATTTAAAGCTAGTGGTTGTGGATTTTTGTTTAAAGATTTGGTGCCATTATCTATATGGGTGCATGTAGATATCTATTCAGATCATAAGAGCTTACAATATTTGCTTACTCAGAAGGAATTAAATCTTAGACAGAGGGATGACTGTATTTCTCAAGGATTATGACATGAGTCTTTACTACTATCTAGGTAAAACTAATATTATTGTTGATGCTCTTAGTAGGTTGTCTATGGGGAGCTTATCCCATGCTGATGAGGAGAAAAGAGGATTAGTGAAGGACATTTACAGGTTGGATAACTTAGGAATTTGTCTCTTGGAATATGATGATGGAGGAGTGATTGTTCAAAAAGTGGTTAAGTCATCTCTTGGTGCTGAGGTGAATGAGAAATAGGCTTTGGACCCCATACTTATGCAATTTAGGGATAATGTGGGTCACTAAAAGGTTATGGCTTTTGAGATTGAGGGAGATGGTAATTTGAGGTGCCAAGATAAGTTATGTGTTCCTGATTTTGATAGGCTACAACACATGATTTTGATTGAGGCTCATAAGTCTAGGTATACAGTTCATCTAGGTTTGACAAAAATATATAATGAATAGAAGTCAATCTATTGGTGGAACAACATGAAGAGAGATATGGAGAATTATATTTCCAAATGTATGGTTTGTTAGCAAGTCAAGGTTAAAACCTTGAGGCTTGGTGGTATGCCTTAAGAGAAAAGGTTTCCCATATGAAAGTAGGAGATGATCAATATGAATTTCATTAGAGGTCTTTTACAGTGACATAATCAGTATGATTTGATTTGGGTCATTGTGGATAGGATGACCAAGTCTGCTGACTTCTTGCCTAAGATGACTAACTATTCAGGAGAGAATTATGCTAAACTATTCATTCAAGAGATTTTAAAGTTGCATGGTGCGCTAGTATCGATTTTTTATATTTAGAAACATAGTTTTCTTCTCACTTCTAGCATTTATTTCAGAAAGGTTTGGATACACAAGTGAACCTTAGTATTACTTTTCACTTTTAAATGGATGGGCAAGCGGTGTGTACTATTCAAACTTTAGAGGCTATGCTAAGGACCTGTGTGATTGATTTTAAGGGTAGCTGGGTTGAATACTTTCCCCTTAATGAGTGTATGTATAATAATAGTTATTATTCGAGCATTAAGATGACTCTTTTCGAGGCTCTTTATGGTAGGAGGTATAGGTCTCCTATTGGATGACTTGAGGCTGGTGATACTAGGTTGTTTAGTCCTGACTTGGTTCACCAAGCAAAGAAAAAAGTGAAGGTGATTAGAGAAAGACTTAAGACTACCCAAAGTGTTCAAAAGTTTTATGCGCATGTCAGATAAAGAGAGTTAGTGTTTGAGGTTGGTGATTGGGTATTCTTGAAGGTGTCCCCTTTGAAAGAAGTCATGAGGTTTGGGAAGAAGGAGAATCTCAGTCCCCGTTATGTTGTCCATTTACCAGATTGTAAGGAGAATTAGAAATATGGCTCATGAGTTAGACTTGCCTGTAAGTTTAGCTTCTATTCATCCCGTGTTTCATATGTCTATGCTGAAGAAGTGTGCAGGTTATCCCTTCTTGGTAGTGACTATTGAGGATGTTGTGTTATAGATTCCTTGTCTTATGAATAAGTCTTGATTGATATATTTGATAGGAAAGTTCAAAAATTGAGGACCAAGGACATAACTTCAGTTAAATTCTTTGGAGGAACCAAAAGGTAAAAGAGACTACATGGGAAGTTGTAGAATATATGAAGGCTAAGTATCTATTTTTGATCCCTGGGTTGGATGAAAGTGTTGAAGGTATGAGTTTTGTTTCCTATTATCAAAATTCAAATTTATCATTTGATTTTGGTGTATTTTTGCTATTCTCATGCTAAAAGTGTAGTAACTCATCATTCGAGGATGAATGACCCTAAAGGAGGGCAGGATAATGTATGACCCATAAAATTTCAATGATTTTAGTTTTAGCCTTCCCATATTCATAATATCGAGTTTTGATTTGAATTGTGTTTAGGGATGTTAAAAATGTAATGACCCTTCTGGTCATTTTTCAGGTTTTTGCTCATCTTTGTTGTTAGGTCTTCTCCATGGCTTCCCCAAGTCATTTATGACTTGCTGGAATTGATAGTTTGGTTATCGGACATTTTGTTTGTTTTTTAGAACAAATTCCATGTTGAAAAGTCTTTACTGGTTCCAAATGACCACCGAACAAAAAATTTAGTAAAACGATATCGGAAGCAAATTTTGACTACTCCAGTAAATCAAGAATATTGATTTTACACTAGTTAGACCTTTGGTTCTAGTCCTAATACACCCCAAGATCATTTTGACCTACTGGTTGGAAAGTCATAAAATCAAAAGATATGGGTGTGGGGCCCGTAATTTGTCTAAATGACCTTGGATGGAAAATCTGACTTCACTAACAAGTCTGAAAGGTTGCTTTTAGTAGTTTACAGAGTTTATTTGCAAAAATCAAAGTTCGAATAAATTTTGAGGGTTAAAAACAAGTTTTTGACTTTGCTGGTACTGAGCAAGTATGATTGTACGAGGACCTATTACAATTACAATAGTGCGATTGCGGTACCTAAGACTACGATAGAAATATCTCTGTGCCTGAAGAGGCTATAAATAGTTCCCCAAGTCCTGATTTGGCCATTTTCTCTTCAACCTTGAGAGCTAATAACCCTAAATAGTTATTATGACTCAAAATTGAGTCTTGTGGGTGACTTGAGAGCTTGATTGACATATTTTAATGTAAATATCTTTGGATTTAAGGTAAGAATCCTTCAAATCCATGCTTGAATTTCTTGAATTATTGACCAAGTCCCTAAATAGCTCGAGGGCTTAATTTTAGCCCCAACAAACTTAGGTTTCACCTATTTCTTGAGGGTTATGATTCCTTGATGGTGTATGAACTTTGGGTTGATCTGGGAAACATGATTTTTTTTTGTATTTGGGATCCATGGGGATTTTAGTATCCTTTTTTTATGCAAAGCACAATGGTGCAGTATGAGTATCCTTATGCTCGTATTGATGAATAGATTATATTCTTATATCTTTGAATCTTGAAGAGGCTTGTTAGAAGGGGACACAAAAGTTTAGCAGATTAATGAGCATTCTTCGGATTTGGGGTAGGTTAGGTTTATCCCTTATTAGAATGAGCTTTGTCAGAGTATAATTGTTATATCTTCTTAGATTGAGAGGGGTTTTAAGTGTTTGTTGATGATTTTTCAAGACTTGCGGTTAGTTTAATCCTTTAGGTCATTTGGACCCATATAGTGAAATGCATGGCATGTTGTCTTGAACCTTAATGGATTAGAATTAAGATCTCATGCTTAACATAAGAATTGTTAGAACTACTCTAGTTAGATGGGAGTGACCTTATCACTCATGCTTAAGAAAATCTTAGCCTTAGATGCTCACTCTAATGAAGTTGCTTTAGTTCCAATGGACTTTGTGATAGTATTTGAGTAGGTTACCTACTTTGGACTTAATGGTGGATTTCTATACATCTAAGTGTTGAATTAGATACCTTAGCCTAGTTTGGGGTAGAAATAAACTTAGAAGGTATATTGGGGGATTTAGAAGTGGGCCTTCACCCAACTTAATCCAATATTGAGGTAGTCCTCATGAGACCTATAGATGCTTATGAAATAGCTAGAAAATGCCCCTTGAGGCAATATTGAGGAACCTTGATAGTAAATTTATTAATGATGACATAATGATCTATTATGTATGCTATTAAAGAAGCCCATTACTATGTTATATATTAAGCCATAGATGTGGCTATTACTCAAGCTATTGATTAGGATATTGCTTGGCCATTGATTGGGCTAATGAAACACCTTATTGAATGTTCCCTTGACTATAACATGGGTTAAGCCATAAAGTACGATATTGGCTATGCTATGAATAAGGTATAGATTATGCCATGGATTTGATATTGCTCAAGTTAGTGATAAACTTTCTTTATGCTAATGGTGGGCCAATGAATAGGTTACTTGTGGGCCATTACTCATTATAATTCTTATGGTTATGCTCATGGTCTAATGGACTAGATTATTGACTTGTCACTTATAACATTTATGTTACATATATATACACTTATTGATAATGTGACATTGATGATGAATGAGGAAATATGGAGGTACACTCTTCTTGCTTCTCCTTTTATGTTTATTTACTTTAGCCCTCGTAGGGCATCTTCTTTACTTTAGCCCTTGTGGGGCTTGTCCTATACTTTATCCCTCGTGGGGATCGCTCTTTATTATTGATATTAATGTGGATATTATGATACTGTCCAGCAAGACTAAAGAATGTTATGATGATATGATGATACCCTATATAGCCAGAGAATAATATGATAATTTGATGATGCCCGACAAGGACAGAGAATATTATGAAGATATAATAATACTCAGCAAGGACAAAGGATATTATGATAATATGATGATACCTGATAAACCCAAAGGATATTATGATTATTTAATGATACCCATCAAGGTCGAAAAATACTATTATGATATGATAATACCCAATACAAATAGAGGATATTATGATGATATGATGATACCCGACAACGCTGGGTGATGATTATGATAATACCTATATACTCGGTAAGATTGGAGGATGATTATTGATGTGCCTATGAGTACATCTAGCGGTTCAATTATGGCTAGCCCTATGTATGGAAACTATATATTATTTATGCTCCTGAGTAGTTGGGTATAATATTGATATTAGATATTTCAACCATAGTTTTCTAGTGATCAACGTATAAAGTGGTATAGTTGTTGATTTAAGGTTGAAAAGAGGATTAGTGGTGAATATTAATTAAGAGGTTAACAATGACGTATGGATAGTTGAACCTTAGAAATAATGAGTCTAGTGGTATTGATGACTAGTAATTATGATGATTAAGGTTTAATGTTGTTTAGCATAAATGAAGACTTATAACAATGGTGATTAGTTGATATTAATAATTTAGTCGATGATGATGACTAGTTTCCAAACAAGGATTTGTGGATTAGTGATGCTAGTTAGTAACTGGCTTTTAGTTAATAAATTGAATAGTGAATAAGTGGTGATTAGTGATTATTGGATCAATGGTGATTAGTGAGTTTGTGATGGCTAGAAAAAATATTAGCTAGTTGATAAATATGGCTTAGTAATGAATTTTGGCTATGTGCTAATTATCGACTAGTTGGTGAAGAATGACTAGTTGTTGACCCATGAATAGTGATTATATGGTGAATAGTGTATAAATAATAATTAGAAGGTGTATGATGACTAGTGGGTAATTGGATTAGTAAATTAGTGTTGGCTAGCTAGTAAAGAACTATTAGTGCGTATCAAGGATATAGTTTTCTAAATGATGGTATTGTTATGGTTATACATATATTATCACACGTTTAATTATGAATGTTGATGATAATTGAGGAAGGTTGGTGAACTTTTGATTGATGGTAAGCTTGGCATGACGGTGAATAACGATTGAGTTTGGATATATTGTTGATTAGATTCATTTACATTTCACCTGGGTGTACTCTCCAGTGATATAGGACGTTGTGATGAGTTCTTTACTTTATGCACCAGTTTTCATATGGGAGCCAATTTTATACTTGTGATTTCTTGTGTTTATGCTTTATGATACATTATTATTTTGAATCATCCAATTCTTACGTACAATGATAAGGGCATGCGTTGGCGCCTTAAGTTATATTGTTATTTTGATATTTATTACTTGTTATGTACACTGATATAGGCATGTGTGGATGCCTTATGTTATATTGTTAATTCGATATATATTACTTGTTATGTATGGCAATATTGACATGTGTGGATGCCTTATGTTATACTGTTATTCCATTTTGATTACTTATTATATGCAGCGATGATGGAGATGATTCAGTTTTGATTTTGTAACTTGAATTAGTTATGATTATCTTGTATTATAACATCCTTATATCATGACTTAGCTCAGTCACCCGATGATGCCTACTGATTACCGTTATTTTGGTACTCATACTACACTTCTATAGCGTGCAAATCATAGTATGGGTTATCGCCATTGATGTGTGCATTGCGCGGAGCAACCATGGTTCAGAGACTTAGAGTGAGATCCTGATATTTGGAGTATTACCTATCTATCCCTTATGTATTAGACTATTCTCTATGTTATATTCAGAGATAAGTTATATCAGTGTATTTAGTTGAACGTCACTTTCCACTCTTGTAGTATTAGCAGCTCTTGTACTGATACCACTAGGTTTTGGGATTATATTATGTAATTGCTATAGTAGGCGCCATCATAACCTAAGAAATTGGATAGTGAAAAAATGGATGTTTGGGAAAAGATTCAAAATTTTTGAAAGGGGTTTGGGGCCATTTTGGGACTCCGAGGTAGTGAGGGACCATGATATCACCGTGTCATAGAGGCTACCCTCCGTGATAATGGCGTGGCATGGAGGATACTATCCGCGATATTGGTGTGCCACAGCAAGGTAAAAATTTCATGCAGTTTTGTTATTATTCACTTGGGATGAGGGGTTTTTGGTCTTTTTACTACTTGTATGACTTTTAAATATAAAATTATACCATTCTCGTCAGTTTTCAAATATCAAATTCCCCTCTTTCATTCTCAAACACAAAACCCAAGAACATTCAAGGGTTTCATTATGCATTCATCACCTGGCTCCAAACTTCAAACTGCTTTCAAATTCTTGTGTTTTATTCATGTTTCTCTTCCCTAAACTTTAATTTTACATTGTGGAATTGATTTGATGGATTTTCATGTGATTTAAATGGTGGGTTTTGAAATTGGATTGAGGGGTTTTGGTTGTTTTTGATTGAATTGTTTGTCCCATAATTTTAGTTGATTATTCATTCTTCAAATCGGTGTTTTGGGGACTGAATTGGTACTTTAGTTAAATGGTTGGAATGGGGAACATTTGTTTCCCTAAATTGTATAAATGTTGGCCTGAGCTACATGAACCTCAACCCGCTTTGTTAAATTGATCTTAATTATAGAATATTCCATGGTTTATCTTGCTTTTGAACTTAATGCATATCATTAATGAATAAATTATTATTTAAATAGATTTGGATGGTCTTGGTGGCCATGTTTTGAATTAAAATGGAATTTGGGAGTCCAATTTGGTTTTGTTAATTGGATTGGTATGTTTAACTTAGCTTGCAAGCATATTGGTATGACGATACCAAGTGGTAAATGCCTTAATGAATGAAACCCATTTTAATGGTTGTAATTATGTGCTTAATGGTTTTAATTTGGTCTTAAAGGGGATTGTGCTGCTCACCATAGAAGGTGGAGGTCCTGGAGGGGAGGGGGACTGATACTGGAAACCACGTTTGTCGGTGTGGGGGTCTTTATGACTGTATGCATAATTCACAAATTATATATATATATTTTTGGAATGATTGGAGCCTCGCTAGCTTTGGCCCTTCTTCAAATTTCAGCCATTCGTGCGGCTATCACACACTGGGGCCCTTTCAATAGGGGTAGTTGAACCTATATAGTCCATGGGTGACCTTAGGACAGGTAGGGATTTACAATCCAAGATTATGATCTTAAAGCTCATGCTTATACCTTGTTTCCTATCCCGACATCTTATATATGTATATATGAATTTGTGCATATGGTTTTGATTGGTTTTGGACATGGCATTTATTTTATCAATTTCCCTGAGTTACATTCCAGTGCTTATCCCAATGAACATCCTAGGACGCTACATTGTTTCATCATGTAGGGTCTGAAGACACTTCTTTTACCCCTGTGAAGCATTAGGTGGATTAGCACGTTCATTGAGTAGCTGTGAAGTGGTGAGCCTCCATCCTTTGAAAGGCCTTATCATTTCCATATTCTTTTATTTTAACTAAGTACTTCTTAATTCCTTTGTTCATGGTCGGGGGCATGTCCCGACTTATTTAGTATGTGTAGTTTAAGAGTCTATTGTTGATAGATTTGGGTTGGTTGGTCGTTATGTCTGACTTAGTTTTCATAGAGTTATTTGTTCTTGTTTAATTACTATCTTAATTGGTTTTCGCATTATTCATTCTGATTATCTTTGTGCTCATGAGGTTAGGCGATGGGGGTGGTCTCAGGTTCATGGTAGGCTTGAGATATCTATCATAGCCAGGCCCTGATTTGGGTCGTGACAATGGGTATGAAGACCCCAATACACAAATGAAAAAGCTAAATGTGTGAAATATAAATACACCTATCATGGTGAAATCTGTAATCATATGCATACGGGTCTAAGGGAGAATAAATCTAAATGGATCCAAACTCGGACCGGCCGACTGAATCATCAACTGAGACACCAACCTCACTATCTCTAACTGAAGGTCCAAAAATATCACGAGGCTAATTTAAATGAGATGAATGACTTGTAATCCTACGCCTGGGGCACTCACTAGACCAGTGACCAATATCTATATAGCCATATCAAACTCTTGAAGCCTCGACTAGGCGAGAAACACAAACTGACCCTAAATGGCTGGCCAACTGATGCTTAGAGCACTCTTTACTACCATGATCATCCTTCCTGCCGTCATAGCCTACCTCAAGAACTCTAGGCTGGTGGAGAATACATGATAACTCTGTCTGAATAACCGACTCACATATTGGGCACTCTTTAAACCAAAGTCCCATCGCGGCACAACCAAGATAAGATCCTGGAATGCTCCGAGATACTATTTTTCCTAATCCAGAATGGTCTCCATAACCTGATGACCCATACCAAAAATCACGCAAGGTCTAATGGGAACTGTGCCTACTGTGATCACCATAACAAATCTGAGAGCCACCCAACATAGAATTGATGAGATATAAGTGAAGTTGATATCTACCGGAAGGATCCTCACTCCTAGTCGAAATACAAATAACACTATACTGATGGGATGACCTTTTGTCGCCTCCTCCATAAGTCTCAATTCATGCTATATTTATGGCCCTGCTTCTATCAAGTGCTCCGACACCAAATGGAGTGGTAATGCTAAATATCTAATAAATCTCTGCATCATGTTTGGCTCAGAAGAATATAGCATAAGAATAGTCCTGGCCTAGTTCAAAAACCCAATCTCATACTCATAAACTGGTAAGGAACTCTGATGAACACCAATAGACCCTGCACCAGTCTAAGAACTGCTCGATGAACTGAATGTAATCCTTGACATTGAGGTATCAATAAAGAGATTTGGGATCCCTAACGATAAACCTCGAAGGGATAAGTAGTAGAAAGCTCTACTAGAGCCTAAGCTGGCCCCAAATCCTTTGGCTGATGCTGAAGATCTTCGATTCCTATCTCTAACTCTCTACTCGATGCTACACTAAAGCTCTAAAAACATATGTTAAAGTCTCCTCCTTATCTATCGAACATCTCACATCATCCTTTTGGGGCTGAATAAAGTTAAAGAATATGCTTGAGGCTCATAGAAATGTGTACACACAATAAGAAGTCAAGACATGAATTTCTTAAGAATGTACCTATAGCCTCCCAAAGATAGGTTATGGACGTCTTTGCACTGATCCGTAGGGCTCTAGTAAAGACTTATCTCTTATACTAATACATCTGTGAACCTAGGTTCTAATACTAATTTGCCATAACCTGATTTCTCAGGTCATGGTGGTGCCTACTACAACCACACATAGGCAAGCCATATCCATAGTCCGAAACCGCTAGTAATGGACTACCAAAAGAATGAAAGAAAGCATGCAAAATAAATGTAATAAAAGGCTAACATACATATAATGATCCCAAAACCTAGTGAAATCAGTAATAGATCTTATAGTATAATAAGAATACAAAGTAAAGTACCAAGGAAATTACACTTATACAACTCCTCCCAGCAATAAAAGATAGAGACTAGTCTATTAAATAGGAGGGAAGGAAGTAATACTCCAAATGTCAGGAGCTCACTCTATGTCTCTGAACCATGATGGATTCATGCGATGGACACAATACCGGTGATAACCTGTGCAATTATATTCAGGCTGCAGAAGTGTAGTATGAATATCAAACACATGATACTTAGTAGACAACTGCTGACTGAGCTCCAAAGATGATGCAGATATATACAATATATAAATTGAAATAGAACTACACCCAAATGTCCAGCAATCACATGATAAATCCAGTTAGATAGTAAGAGAAATTATTCTACTCATAGCCAAGAAACTAGCATAATAAGGCTAAGGATGTATCAAGGATCTATTCCTGCTATACTTAGGATCCTCAACACTATATCATATATCACTGGCCAATATATAAATTAGGTGTGGAAGGAAGATATATATGGGTATACAAGTCAAATAAATGAATATATATCTGAATGAATGAAGGGAAGGGATATATGATAAATATATCTGTCTATCTATCTATACATATATATCTATATAAATAAGTTCAACACAAAGTATAGCCTAAATCATCAGACTAGCATTTTAGGACCTCATAATCATAGTAGTAACAACTTCTAGTTTGCTCAAGGTTTCTAATCCATACGCCTAATCACGAGTTACTCATGCATAATAATAAAATCGTAAGATAGAAGAGCCAGAATCATATCTCAAATCTCGTTACTAGATTATAACCAATATTTTACAAACTAGACATAACAATGATCATAACAATAATAATTACAATAACTATGGCAATGTGAGTAACTGGCTAGTCCAAACAACCAATACCGAGCTGATCTTTTCATGTACCCCTACTTCTCCAGGATCAGTAGGTTCAATAAACATATAACACACCATAAAGGATAATCATTACCCAAACCTATGCAACCCCCCATAAGGCTGATAGATATAGGTGTATATTAGTGATAGGCAATGCACTTGCAAGAATGAATGCAGAATATATAATTAATAGCATAATCATCCTACGAATTCGAACTGGGTATACAATCAGTTTAACAATCATCCTTCGGTTTTTTTGGGTATATAAGCATATCATCATAATCATCCTCCGGCGTTGCTGAGTATATAAGTATATCATTATAATCACCCTTCACCCTTGTTGGGTATATAAACATATCATCATAATTATCATCTATCCTTGATAGGTATAAAAACATATCATCATAATCATTGTTAATATAATAATCAATATACACAATATCGTTTACATATATATATGTGTGTGTGTGTGTATATAACATCAATACAATAATCTATCATCAGGTTTTGCCCAAAATTCATATCATTAATACCATCATCCTTCCTTCATCCCATACCAGAGAGATGTGTATATTGAAATATAATAGGTAAACAGACTTAATCCATGGCTAAAAAGATTATAAATCCATTGCCTCGGGGTAAACATCGGGACTAAATTATTTTAAAAGTGTAGAAAAGTTAGAATCTCTCACGATTGAAGTAATTTCGTATTATCAAAATCATGGAACGAAATATGTCTTGGTCAAATCTTTAAAACATCATTTCCAATCTCATTACATGTAGGTGTTTCATTGAGACGATTATGAAGAAATTCATTTTTACGGAGGAGAGTTGGTTTTAACCCCTATTTAGGAATACAGTAATAAAATTATAATCTACTTAGAATTGTATCATTGCTGATGCAATGATCATGAATATACCAAATCTATACATGCCATCACCAATATTCAAATAATGGAACCATAAGCATCAATATATCTATAAACTATAGTCACACCCTTTTCAAGGATAAATATTTCCCGGATGGCTAACTAATATCATAATACGGCCTGTAGCCTAATAATGTGTCTGAAATAATTATAACATCATAATCACAACCTTAGGCCCACATACATAAGTAAAAATCATATTCGTAAGCATCTCATATGTATAAGACATAACATATCTATGAGGCATAATATATTTATAAGCCATAAAGCATATCTATAATCATCTCACATCTAGGAGGAATGATATATCAATAAGTATCTCACATCTAGGAGGTATAATATATCAATAATCATCTCACATCTAGGAGGCATAATATATCGATAAGCATCACAAATCTAGGAGGCATAATATATCAATAAGCACCTCACATCTAGGAGGCAAAATATATCTATAAGTACCTCACATCTAGGAGGTATAATATATCAATAAGCATCTAACATATAGGAGGCATAATATATTCATAACCATCTTACATCTAGGAGGCATAATATCAATAAGAATTTCACATCTAGGAGGCACGATATATCAACAAACACAACTTATAACTATTAGGCATCTCACATCTATTAGGCATCTCACATCTATGGGACATAATTCATAACTATTTCTATGCCTACATTATTAAGCATGCGAATGGACTGCATTATATATAAAGTACGAAAGTCATATCATAGCTACAATCCTTTAATCATAATCTGAGAAAAGTCATCATAATTCTCCAAGTCACAAAGCAATCTTATACTAAAGGCTCAATTGTCTCAACTATGTCTGACATCCATAACTAAGTCCATAAGGAATAACACAAATCTTGGCCTAAGGTGGGATAGAGGAATCCACTTTTAATCCCTGAATTCTATTATTAGGTAATTTATACCCCAGACTAGGCTAAGGTATCCAAATTCATTTCTTGATGGTACATAAGCCATAAAAAATCCTAAGATAGGAATTCCACCTAGAAACATAAGAAATTAAGTCAAACTTCACCTTTATTATGATTTCAAGGTAGTTAAATAGTCCAAATAAGGCTAATCACACCAATCATGCTTCAATGCCTAGACCACATCTCAAATCTAGTATAAAGTCAGAATCATTCTATGAATACGCTCAATCTACAAAGATAGTCATATGATCCTAGAATTATAACAAGTATTTAACCTTAAAGATCAAATCATCATCTAATCCCCAAGCTTTAATAATCAAGAATAATTCATGGTATCTACCCATAATGAATCTTAGAATTCACATTCACATGCGATAGATAAAACACATTATCGTATGAAGAAAAGTAGAAAGAATCCTACCTCGATACCAAACCACAAATACTTGAATTGCACCCAAATTATTCATCTTCACTCCATGATCCTGAAGTGTCATGCTATCAAAATCATAATCTATGCATCATTAGGAGTAAAATAATACCTATATCGCCATATGAGGGGTCGAATCAAATTTAGTCAATAACGAGCTTGTGGGGCTTGCTAACAAAATCTTAAATTGAAACCATTACGAGGTCCCTCAAAGGACAAGGAAGTTATGCTTAAAAGTTGAGCACAAATGGAATACAATTTGGGTTTCAAATCCACCCTTACAGTTTAGGAATTTAAATCCCTAATTTCTAAAATTTTATTAGGAAATTAAAGGGAAATTACCATGAATTCAAAGAAAAATCAAGAAATAAAAGATAACCAAACTCCTTAAATTACCTAAAAGCTTCAATCCCACTTAATCACACTCTCTAGGGCGTTTACTCTCAAGATATAGATAAAAAGGGGTAATTTGCGACATACGTGGTCTATTTATACCCAGACCAGGTGTTCGAATGCTTCTATCCTGACTTGTAGGTGTGCAATCACACAATTTTCTGTCTGTCACATTATTCATGATTGTACCAAGGCTATGGCGATCACACTATCTCCCTGCCTAGGGTACCACAATCACGATCCTTTGATGAGTGGAAAATTTGTCGCTCATTTATATCCAAAGTCTTACACACTATGATGAATTAACTTTGTATATGATGCTAATTCTTCATTGAAATGAATTAAAGCTTGTGAATTTGTTAGAAATCTGATGAGAATGAGTTCACAAAAGCTGGAAGAGAATAAAAATGAGCTATAGGAGCAAAAGTTGAAGATCAGGTCTAGGATACGACCCTCAAATATTTGGGGGTTACACTCACAATATCTTAATAAGTCATAGAATGACAATTGTGGAGTGACCACTGCGATCACAGGAGTCACGATTTTGATCAAAAAACTGCAATCAGGACTAGTTGGGAAATTTAAGGTGCAGGTTTGGAATTTTAGTTTGTAAGATCCCCAAGATACAAAAGGCATAACCCTCAACATTTTCAACATCTTTTATCCATTTTTCTAGTTTTGGGAGAAAAACACTTTAGTTTTGAGTGATAAAACAATTGCTAATTTTATTCCAAGAGAGATTTGGTTGAAAATTAAAATTGTAGTTTGGGCTTACACTTATTCGACTTATGCTGAATGAATTGCATGCCGATTTGGGTGTATTTCTTCTCTTTAATTTTATGAGTAGCTAAATTAATATTTTGGAGTTATGTTTGATTAGGTGATTAATATTGTGTGGATTTTGATTGTTAGACTAAATAATTAGTTAATGGTGTTGGTTTTTTTTTGAATTGAGAATTGTGGATGAAAACCCCAATTGTATTAGATCCCATAACATTCTTGAAAGAGGGATGCGGGTCAAGAGTAATTGTTAACAATGACTTGAATTGGCTTATTTCTTAGCATTATCTTAGAAATAAGGGTATTATTTGAAGTAGCTATTTTCATAAGCATCATCTATGAAATAAGAATGCTAGTTTACTTTGTTTGTTTTTTCTATCTTTTGATTAGGTGACTTTAGTAGCATCTGTATCACCATGGGAAAAGTTGTTCTATGGTTGAGATCTCTACCTATAGGGTCTATTATGTCTTGTATTGAATTTACAGAGGCCTTTTTGGATTGATATTTCCCTCCTTATAGAATGCAACAACTAAGGGATGAAATGACAAATTTTCATCAATTTAGTGGTGAGTCCTTATATGAAATATGGCAAAGGTTCAATGACAAAATCATGCAATGCTCGAACCATGAAGTTCCAGAGAAGATGCTTCTCCAAATATTTTATCAGGCATTAGATCAATTGAATAAAAGGATTATTGATAACACATCAGGAGGTTATCTTGTCAAGTTGTCTTATGGGATTGCATCGAATTTTTTGAACCAAGTGATGAAACTATCTAGAGGTTGGCATATAAGAGATGCCAAGGTATCCATAGGGGCTCTCTTCACAACTTTTATGGGCCAAGAACAAAGGAGAAGGGATAATGAGAGAGATAAAAATATGGATGAGTGAATAATCTAACTCAACATTCTTACTCAACATATGATGGGGACTCATCTTGAAGTGGTCAATACCATTACTTCAAAAAGCACTAGGGTGTATGAAGATGACGATAGGGAGGAACTTGATAAAGAAGTAAGGTTTTTGTCAAACTATGTGGTGGGTTCACACCTTACCTATCAAAGATAATATAGGAATCAAGGTTAAAAAGATCGAGAAAGGTATGAAAATAAAGATGTTTAGGCCCAAATATTGAGTCGTGTTAAAGGAAAAGACAAGATGGTAAGGGAATGAGAAGTGATTTCTCTTAATTTAAATAAATTATGATATAACATTAGAAATCCATAAAGCAATTAGAGTCACAAGTAGACCAAATATTTGCACAACTTAAAGTTAGACAAAGAGGGGGACAACCTAGAGACACAGTGGCCAATCCAAATGATAATGCTCACATAGAGGCTATCATCACTAGGACTGGTCGATCTCTTGGTGAGAAAGTTGTTGATTTTTCTGAAAACCCTAATTATAAGGCACGTAATGGGAAAGATAATCTAAAAATAAAGTGGTTGGATAATCCAAGTGATGAGGCTCCTAAGCCCAATGAAGTAATTAGTGAGCAACCAAAGATAATAGAAGACAAAAGTAGAAAGGAACAGCCTTCTAGAATGGTTAAGGGTAATTATTCGAAAGTGAATGAACCTCAAATTATCCCATTGACACCAAAAAATTCTTATCCCATTCCCACAAAGGCTCAAGAAGAAAGACGATAATGTCAAAATCTTAAAGTTACTGGAGAAATCTAGCAACCTATCCATTAATATTCGTTGACAGAGGCTTTTCAAAAAATGTTGAGGTATGCTATGTTCATGAAAGACTTGGTCTCCTAAAAGCAAGTTGTGGATTGTGAAACTGTAGAGGTGACTTATAATTATAGTGCTATTATGTCAAGTACAGTGTCTTTGAAGAAGGAAGATCCGGGTGCATTCACCATCCCTTGCACCATTAGGATGTTTAAATTTGCTAAAGTATTGTGTAATCTTGGGGTAAGCATCAACTTGATGCCATTTGCTGTGTTTCACAAGTTGGGCATAGGTACTCCTAATCCTACCACCATGAGACTATTAATGGTCGACCACTCAATCAAGAAACCCATTGGGTATTATATAATGTGTTGGTGAGAATTGACCAGTTTATATTTTTGGCTAACTTTATTATCCTTTATTGTGCGATTGATCTTGAAGTTCCTATAATTCTTGGTAGACCATTTTTATCCACTGAAAGGGCATTAATCAATATAGAGTATGGTGAGATAAAGTTTTGGGTAAATAATGATGAAGTCCTTTAATGAATGCAAGTCGATGAAGCAACCTATGAAATTCTATGTGATCTTGGTAATTGATGTCATTGATGATAAAGTGATGAACACAATTAATGTGGATCTTGTGAATGACCCTTTAGTAGGTGTATTGTGGAACTTTGAGACTAAATAAATTTTAAGGGTGTAATGAGGTAGTCACTTCATTGGCAGGTCTTGGATCTTACACTAAGATCTAGGACAAATTAGATCTCGACTAAAAGAATCGTGAAAGTCCACCCACCAAGCTATCCATCATTGAACCTACCTAACTTAAGTTAAAATCGTTGCCTTCCCACCTCTGGTATGTTTTCTTGGGTGATAATACTATATTGCTAATCATTGTCACGGGTGATCTTGAGCCTTGCCAAGTAGAAGACTTGAAAGCTATCATTAAAAAGTATATTCGTGCTATTAGATGGACTATAACGGATATTATATGCATAGCTCCTAGAATCTATCCCAAAAAAATCAAGTTAGAAATCGATCATGTCCCAAGTATGTAACATCAAAGTAGACTCAACCCACCAATACAATAAGTGGTCAAGAAGGAAATCATAAAGTGGCTTGAGGCGGGTGTCATTTACCCAATTTTGAATAGCACATGGGTGAGCCCAGTACAATGCATCCCAAAAAAGAGTGGCATGATAGTAGTTCCTAACAAGCATAATGTCTTGTCCCTATCTGTCCTATAACTGGGTAGAGGGTGCATATGGACCACTGCAAGTTAAACTTATGGACTGAGAAAGACTATTTCCCTACTCCCTTTATGGACCAAATGCTTGATAGGCTAGCAGGGCAGGGTGGTATTTCTTTCTTGATGGTTATTTAGGGTTGAATCAAATTTGCATTTCCCCAAAAAACTAATAAAGGACAAATTTCACTTGCCCCTATGACACATTCGCTTTCAAGTGCATTCCTTTTTAGTTATGCAATGCTCCGACAATGTTATAAGATGCATACTATCTATTATTGTGGATATGGTGGAGTATTTGATGGAGGTGTTCGTGAATGACTTCTCCATAGTTAGGGAGTCATTTGAGTTATGCCTTGCTCATTTAGGCAAAGTTTTTGAAATGCGTGTAGAAACCAATCTAGTCTTGAATTGAAAAAAATGCCACTTTATGGTTAAGGAGGGAATTATGCTTGGTCATAAAATCTTGGGATATGGTATCCAAGTAGATCAACCAAAATTTAAGGTAATTTCTAAGTTGCCTCATCCTATTTCTGTGAAGGGTGATAGAAGCTCCCTTGGCCATGTGGGTTTGTGTAGATGATTCATCCAAAATTTCTCAAAGATTGCCCATCCATTATGCATTATCCATTAAAAGAGGTAAAACTTGAATTCAATGATGATTTTTTTAAGGCATTTAATCAAGTGGTATGCTCTAGGCGCAGTACTAGGACAATGAAAAGAAAAGTTGTTCCATCCGATAAACTATGAAAGAAAATCATTGAATGATTCCCAAAGTAACTTTATGATTATGGAGCAAGAGTTTCTTGTAGTGGTCTATGCTTTTGAAAAATTTAAAGCTTACTTGTTAAGTACAAAAGTTGTTGTGCATACGGACTACACTGCCTTTAGATGCCTTATGAAA
This sequence comes from Capsicum baccatum var. pendulum, assembly GCA_030864225.1. Taxonomy (NCBI): domain Eukaryota; kingdom Viridiplantae; phylum Streptophyta; class Magnoliopsida; order Solanales; family Solanaceae; genus Capsicum; species Capsicum baccatum. The sequence goes on along the minus strand of CM061561.1, from coordinate 170,834,816 downwards.
AAAGAAAGGCTAAAATGTGCTTGATTTGGTGGATCTTGCTCTTGCAAGAGATTGATTTTAAGGCGAAGGATCAAAAGAGTTGTGAAAACCAAGTGTCCGGCCACCTTTCCCGCCTCAAAACTAATTATAAGAAGTTGGGTGATCCCTTTTGGTAACAATACATCTTAGTGGCGGTTAACTATGTCCCAACATAGGTAGAATCCACGACTCTCCTAAACAATAAAAGCAAAATAGTGACATACTTCTTGAAGAAGCACATTTTCATAAGGTTCGGAATTCCAAGGGTCATCATTAGTAATGTCAGCTCTTATTTTTACAATCGGGTTTTCGTGGCTATCCTTGACATGTATGGGGTAAATCATAAGGTTGCCACCCTATATCACCTCCAAACAACCAGCAAAGTTGAGGTGTCAATTAATGAAATCAAATCTATCCTTGAAAAAACCATGAATGTTGGTCATACCAATTAGGCGAGGAAACTAGATGATGCATTCTGGGCATATAAGACTACCTACAAAATGCCTTTTGGTATGTCCCATACCAATTGATGTTCGGAAAAGAATGTCACCTACCCATTGAACTAGACTATAAAGCTTTGTGGGATTAAAGAAATTGAATATAGATTGGAAGGATTCTTCTAAATCAAAGGTCACTCAACTTCATGAGTCAAATGATTTCCAAATCAAGGTTTATAAAAGCTCCATTTTATGCAAAGACAGGATAAAGACGTGGCATGATGCAAAAATCCTAAAGAATGAGTTTCGTGTGGGTGATAATGTACTTCTTTACAATTAATGACTGAATCTCTTTACGGGTAAGATTAGATCAAAGTGGTTGGGCCCGTTTGAGGTCTCAAATGTGTACCCTAGTGGTGCTATTGAGTTGGAGATCTCCGAGAAGAAGAAATTTGTAGTGAATGGGCAAATATTAAAGAACTGTCATATGGGTAGGCCCAGAGCAACCAAGATTGAGTTGGTTCGCATCTAAGATCCTCAATGATTACAAAAAGGCATCATACCACAATATTAAATCAAGCACTAGATGGGATGCAATCCATCATTTTCATGTTTGTGACATTTATTTTTTATTGTTTTATATAATCTTGGCACTTTGCAGTTTTTTTAAAAAGATTAGAAGAAAAAAATAGGGGAGAATAGAGTTTAGGAATATAGCAGCCATGTAGTAAAATAGGGAAAAATAAGGGAGCAGAACTGCCTCAAATACCATGATCGCAATCTACAGATCGCGATCGAAGTGTTGCATTTGCACTAAGCCTGTCAGGATTGCAATAGTGCATCCAGAATTGTTACCAGTCCACGATCTGGTTTTGGGGATCCCTTTTAACCCTTTTTAAGCTTTTATGATATTCAGTGAGGACACTGCAAGCTTTCTAGTTGGGGGTGTATGTATTACTCTTATGTGTATCCACGTTTCATAATCTATATTTGGTTTGTAATATTCAAATATAATTCATATTGGGTAGCCTCGTTGAGCTTATGATTTATAGATATTTTGTGAATTATTTGTTTCATTTCTAGCTTTATGTTTTATTTTTGATGGTGGACGAGCCTTTCTCTATGATAGATTGACTGAAGACATTCTTAAGGGAAAATTGTTGTGTTGTGGTGTTGGAGTCATAGATGTAGGCAAAGTTTGAGTACTTATGGCCTTACTAATTGGGATTGACATCAAATCTATGGTGAAGTCTGAGTAGCCATAAGTAGTTCCCTCTTGTGAACCCAAATGCAAAATGGCAACTTGATTGGTGCTAGTGATAGTTAATCTTGCATGGTAAAGAGCAAAATGAGCAACCCCCTCAATCCGATATTTTTGTAAAAATCAAGAGCATATAGTTGTATTACTTTGCAATAAAGATAGGCCTCTTTTTATAAATCTAAATTCTTTAGTTGGGACTAACGTGATAAATGAGTCATTTTGTGTGTGAGTAGAAAATGCAATTTATCCTCCTAGAAAATTTTGCATACCATGTACGGTGAGCTTAGTTGATTTATTATCATGCTTACTTGTGTCATCTAGAGCTTGCCCCATTCATCTTTCAAAGTTAATCTAGATTACATGTGGTTGGAGGAATGATCTTAGGCCTTTTTGTGATCATGGAAAACCACTTTAGCCTAAGAAGCCTACCCATCATGAATGGTATCCCTAGTCACCCCTTTTGAACCTTTAAGCCTTTTCATTGGAAACCGCATTACAAGCCTTAAATCATTTGTAATTTATCCCTTTTTGGAACCCTACCTTCCTTAAATTTAAAAGTGAAACTTGAGGCTAAAAGCCTATGTTGTGGGTGGATCTTGAAAGAAGGTGATTATGGTCCATATGCTTGTATGTAAGTTCCTAGGAGAAAATCATTTATGAAATTAAAATGATAAAAATAAGGGGATCAATAAAAGAAAGAAAAACTTAAAATTTTTCAAAGGAAAGAAATAAAAAGAAAATGCTTTTAAAAGATGGGTGAGCCAATATGGTAAATGTAGGAACATGTGTGAATTAGGCATAAATGAAGTCGCCCATGACTCAAAATTTGATCTAATAGTGTTTTATGTGGACTTCAAGGAGGGTATAGTCACTTTTATCCCAAATATTTATCCTACCCATCCTCGATCCTACATTACAAGCTTGAAAAAGTCCTTTGAGATCTTCAGCCAAGTGTCTTTTAGTTAGTAGCGATTGAAAATAAGGGCATGCATATGGCATGATACTTGTTTACATTTGAGAAATTCTTTGTGAGAGTAAGTTCTTGCACATTAGTCCCTTGTTGCATGAGTAAAAATTTTATATGTTGGGGCTTTCCTTCATGAGGAGGCATGTAAACTAATAGAGGTTGGTGAAATTGTCATATTCCGAAAATAAGGCAATGAAGTGTAGCTAAGTCACTAGTCATAGAGAGTCACCTCTTGTGATTTAGTTGTTGTTTCTTGATTATTATTAAAAGTCTTTTGCATCCTTGAAAATGTGATTGATTTTGAGGAAAGTTTCATGAATAGTTCTTCCCATGCTTGTTAACTAATTGTTAGTGATAATCAGGTTTAGAATAAAATTGATCATTTGGTTATAAAAGTAGGCTTATAAGTTGAGTAGTCTCATTGATTATAAAGTAGTATTGCTTGAGGACAAGCAAAGTTTTAAGTTGGGGGTGTTGATTAGTGGCAAATTTGCCACTCATTTATATACGAATTCTTACACACTATAATGAATTAATTGTGTATATAAATCTAATTCTTTATTAAAATTCATTAATTTCCAGTGTTTGTAAATTTGTAGAAAATCTGATGAGAATGAGTTCAGATAAAGCTGGAAGAGAAGGAAAATGAGCAAGAGGAACAAAAGCTGAAGATCAGTCTTAGGAGACGACCCTGAGATATTGTGATCACACTCTGAGGGTCACAATCATAATCATTTAATAATTTAGAGGGTGGTGACCGTGAAGTGACCACTGCGATCACATGGGTCATGATTGCAACCAAGAGACGACGTTCGCGACTAGTTAAGAACTTTGAGGGGCGGATTGGGAATTTCGCTTTGTAAGATCCCATGATACAAAAGGCAAATCCCTCAACGTTTTCATCTTATATAGAATTTTCCAGGTTTGGGAGCAAAAAACACTTTTATTTTTGAGTGAGAAAACAATTGCTAATTTTATTCCAACAGAGATTTGGTTGAAAGTTGAAATTGAAGTTTGGGTTTACACTTATTTGGCTTATGATAAATGAATTGCATGCAAATTTGGGTATATTTCTTCTTTTTAATTTAATGAGTAGCTTAATTAATATCTTGGGGTTATGTTTGATTAGGTGATTAATATTGTGTGGGTGTTGATTGTTAGTCCAATTAATTAGTTAATGATGTTGGTTTTTGCTCTTATTCTATGTTTGAATTGAGAATTGTGGGTGAAAACCCCAATTGTCTTGGATCCCATATCATCCTTGAAAGAGGGATGCGGGTGAAGAGTAATTGTGAACAACTTGAATTAGCTTCTTTCGTAACATTATCTTAGAAATAAGGGTATTATTTTAAGTAGCTATTTTCATTAGCATCATCTTAGAAATAAGGATGCTAGTTTGAGGTAATGGATTGGTAAACTTATCACACTCATGAGGTGTTTGAAATAATCCACGAGTGAAATTTAGTGTTCCACCAAAAGGTTAACACTAATATCCTAAATCTAGCCTACCCAAAACTCTTAGCTAAAACGTGGAATAACTCTTGAATACCCATGCATGAATATCACCTAGTAGAACATAACCCCAAGGTTCCTCTCAACTTGATTTATTTAGCAATCGTTCAATCTCATATTAGCGCTATTTTGTGGTTGTAAGCAACAAAGTTCCAAATAAAACTCCCCCAATTTAATTTCATGTTTAATTTAAATGTAGCATTACGGGTTAACACATAGTTAACTCTCAACACATGTAGGCTTTGTAAGCTAGTTTCCACTCCTCAAGGATTCGACCCTTACTCTTGTTGGGTATATATTGACAACGTCCTCCTTGCACTCAATTTGATGTGTAAGTTGAGCATTATCAAAAATGGCGTCATTGTCGGGAAGTGAAACATAGTTTTCGTGATTGCGGAGTTATTAGTGTACTTGGGTTTATCGTGGTGTGCTAGTTTTTGTTTTATTTTTTATTTTTATCTTTTGATAAGGTGACTTTGGTAGCATCTGCATCTGCATCACCATGATACAACTTTGGAGAACTATGTAACCACACCAAATTCGATATTTCGAATGCAATGATGCATTCGGAATTTCCATCCGAGATTGTTTCGACCTTATATGGGTCCCTCACCTAAATTTCCAATTTCTTAAATTTCTGACCAAAAGGTCAAAATGATCCCAGGTGCCTTGGGACCCAAACCAAAGGTCTACCTAGCCTAAACATCAACATTTTGAAGCTAATGATGCTGTCAGAACTCTTATCCAAGGTCGTCTACTAGGAGTTTTTGTCCAAGACAAAATCTTAAATAATGAAAGATCTGAAACAGGGAAATAAGCCAAAAATCTAAACGAATAATCCGATCACTGAACCAATAGTTCTAGCAAGTCATAAATGACCTATATCCGCTGTTGGAAAGCTCAAAATACTGGAAATGCATGCAAATCAAGTAAATGACCTAGAGGGTCATTGCACCAATGCATTTCTTCAGCAAGGAGACATGGAAAACTAGATGTAGTGATGCTCACTCTACAGACAATTCCAACTCATAGGTAGAGCCGTCAATATGGGCTAGGCCCATTGGGCTGCCCCAACCCGACCTGTAATTTGATGTGGGTGGGCTCTAATTTTTACAACCCATTTAAGAATAGGGCTTTTTAGCCCGTCCCGGATAAGCCTGTGGCCCATAGGGCTTAAGGAATGTGGGTTGGTCTAGCCCATGGGCCAGCCCGTAAGTCAAATAATAAATAATTTAAAAATAAATAAAGTACTGAAAATAATAAAAGAGTTTAAAGTCCACTCGAAATCTATTTAATTTGTACTAGCTAGGTTTAACTTAAACATCAAAGTGTCGTCTTCTACTCCTCTTTAGACGTGGAAATCTCTAGCTGCTCCTGCTCTTTAGACGTGTCTCCAACATAGTACAGGTAGTGTCCTCATTCTTCTTAATTTTTTTGTTTATTAGTTTTTACATTGTTATTTCTATTAAATCTCCAACATAGTACGTGCAAATCTCCAACATAGTACGAAATAAATAAAAATAAAAGAAGTTGATATGATGAATTCACATATTAGATGGTATGCCCGGGGATGGGAAATTAGTAGCGTAGCTTTCCCATCTGTGAGGGAGTACTAGTCACTATTTCAATACTTTTGTATAAGTTGTCCATAAAAGTAGAAATCTTTAACATTGATTGAACGTTGGTTAGTTTATTATTGCTCCAATTGGAAAAGTAAGGAAACTGAATAATATATGAAGTAGAACAAAATCTTTGTTGGCTTCAACAGATATAACTCTAATTTTTCTTGTCATTTAACAAAAGTGTAAGTGGAACTCTACATTCGTGATCATGAGAAGTCATCTAATATTGGGATCTTTAAGATTTATTCTTGATCAAATGTTTTAAAATAAACTACCACTATATGTGTGTGTATATATTATTTGCTACAACTTATTTTTTATGAATATGAGAAATTACCTACAAGTTTACGAGGAGGTAAAGAAAAACAATATGCAAGGAAAAATGAAGAGTATATATATAATTTGAATTATTGGTCTTATTAAATAATTTCGAAACTATTTTATTCCATCATTTATATTTAAAAGAATGAGATTACAATACCATGAATAGTAAGATACAATAACTATATCTACGAAATATCACAAATTCATTTGATACAAACTACCTCTAAAATGTTACACTTCTTAAATTGTTTATGTAAAAATTAAAGTATGTCATTATTACTTGAGTTGGTCTACTATTGTTTTGATAATCTTCTTAATGTTTATTTTACTATAGGGAGCTAAGGATATTAATGGATGACTCAAATAATATACGTAAAAATAGTACGGAAGTAATTGAATTGGTAGAACCAAAGCAGAAAAAAGGTAAATCAACAACATCAGATGTATGGAAATGCTTCACAAATACTGGCAAAGCAGAAGATGGAATTGAAAGGGCAAAATGTAATGGGTGTAAGATTGCAACTTTTAAAGTTGGTACATCTCCCAAAGGTAAAAATTATGGGACTTCACATTTACGTCGTCATAAAGAGGTATGTTCAATGCTTAAAAATTATGATGTGAGTCTTATGTTCATCAATCAAGAAGGAAAGTTACAGTCTAGAAAAATTGATCAACAAATGCAACATGAAAAGCTTGCTAAAGCTATCATAAATTATAATTTACCATATTCTTTTGTTGAATACGAAGGAATTAGGGAGTGGGTGAACTATATAAATGTAGATATTATGATGCCTTCTAGAAACACAAAAGTTGCAGATGTAAGGAAAGTGTACATTAGAGAGAAGGAGAAATTGAAACAAGAATTGGCTAAAATTTCCAATAGAGTATGTTTGACTTCTGATTGTTGGACATCATCTATTTCGGAGGGATATATTCATTTAACAACTCAATTTATTGATGAAAATTGGAAGTTAAATTGTAAGATTTTAAATTTTTGTCGTATGTATCCTCCTCACACTGGAGTTGAAATAACTGTTGTGATATATGATTGCCTGAAAGAATGGAACTTAGATAAGGAGGTATTTTGTATTACTTTGGATAATGTCACCTCAAATGATATCTTGCAAACTATTTTTAAAGGCCATCGTAATTTACAACATAGTTTGCTATTTCAAAATAGTTTGTTATGTGATGGTGAGTTCTTTCATGTACGTTGTTGTGCTTATATTTTGAATTTGATTGTTCAAGAGGGTTTAAAGGCAGCTAGTGATTCCTTTTTTGCAATTAGAGAAAGTGTTAAGCATGTTAGAGGATTAGATAAAAGAAAACAAAAATTTGAACGGTGTGCTAAACAAGTTGGAATTGATATTAATGTTGGTTTACATTTAGATGTATCAACTAGATGGAATTCGACATATTTAATGCTAGAAAGTGCTCTCCCATATGAAAAGGTTTTTTCTTGTTTACATTTGCATAATAGAACTTATGTTCATCGTCTTACACTTGATCAATGGAGAAGGGCTGAAAAATATGTGAAGTCTTGGAGCAATTTAACGAGATAACAAATTTGCTTTCTGGTTCAAGTTATCCAACTTCCAACTTGTATTTTATGCAAATCTGGAGAATTGAATGCATGCTTAATGAGAAATTGAATAATGAAGATGAAGTTATTAAAGAAATGGCTTCAAAGATGCATGAAAAATTTGAAAAATATTGGAATCAATATAGTGTGATACTTGCATTTGGAGCAATCTTTGATCCCCGCGTGAAGATGCAGTTTTTGAACTTTTGTTACTCTAAGTTGGATCCTATTTCGGTGGAAGAAAAAAATTAAACTTATGAATAAGAGATTGTATAAGCTTTATGAACAGTATGCGAGCAAGCAAAATGTTGCTAGTGCTTCTTCTAGTATTTTGACTGCACAAAGTGAAGTTAGGAGTAAATCCAAAGGCTTCAAAGTGTTTAGTGTAAGTAATTTTCATTTCATTAATAATCAAATTCTGTTTTATCTATACCACTTATTATTATTATTATTATTATTATTATTATTATTATTATTATTATTATTATATGCATTAACTATTGTTGTGTTTAATATTCATAGGAATTTAAAGCATTTGAGAATGAACCTACTTCTAGCAATGGAAATTCGGAATTGGATCTTTATTTAGAGGAACCAAGGCTTGATCTTGAAAATTTTCAAGATATGGATGTTATTATGTATTGGAAGGACTACTCTAAAAAATATCCTGATCTTTCAATGATGGCTCGCGATGTACTTAGTATTCCTATTACTAATATAGCATCAGAATCATCATTCAGTATTGGAGGGCACGTTCTCACCAAATATAGAAGCTACATCCATCATGAAAATGTCGAAACACTTGTTACCACTCGAAATTGGTTGCACGGTTCCTCTCAAATTGGTAATAGTTTTTGCATACATGTAAATATTATTAGTTATTAAATTTTATTATTTTTTAATATTTAATTAATTAATATGTACATAAATTGTAGATGAAAATGAAGATTATGAGAAAACTTTATCAGATGATGATTCAGAGATGTTTGATGAAGATAAAGTGGTGATGTTAGATACATAACAAGTGTCATGAAAACTTTTCTTGAGGAGTTCATTTTTATTTTTAGTGAATGAAATATTGATATTTTTTTTTGGTTTATTTATATTTATTCTAATATATTGAAACAAAATTAGGATAATATTTTTAATTATCAATAATATATTTATTCATTAACTATTTAGATTGCTTATTAGTATTTTTATTTGGTTCAAATGATATCATGTCAAAAGTTATTTAATTTCGTTATTAGGATTATTTTTGCGGTGTTGGAGACTTGATTAACAAGCATTAATACTATGTGTTATTGTGTGATAAATATTTATGTTTATTAACAGTTAAAATTAAATTATAAAATATTATTTTTTAAAAAAGTGGGCTGGCATGTGAGGCCTGCAGCCCACAGAGTAATGACATGGGCTTGATGTTTTTTGGCCCATTATTTAAATGAGCCAGCCTGGCCTGACCCATCAAACTCAAAACCCGTATGGGCTAGCCCAGATGGGCTGGGCCGACCCGTATTGACAGCTCTACTCATAGGCTACCTTACCATATCGACTAAAAATATTTTAAGGACTAATATAATAGGAACTGAGATTCCTTTTATAACCAAACCACTTCACCCCCTACATGGGAAAATTTTTTGAGTAGACGAAATCACCAACATCAAACTCAAACTTCCTTCTTCTTACATTTGCATATGATTTCTAACAACTCTGAGTAGTCTTCGGCCTTTCTCTAATAAATTGAACTTTTTCCATCACCTTATGAATTGAATATGTCCCTATCAAAGAAGCCTCACAAACCTCAAACTAACCAATAGGAGATCTACACCTTCTACCATATATTGCTTCAAATGGGGCCATTCGAATACTATAGTGATAGCTGTTATTATAAGAAAACTCAATCAAAGTCAAGTGATCATCCTAACTAACCTTGAAATCAATCACACCCTCAACATATCCTCTGAGGTCTGAATGGTCCTCTTATCCTAACTATCTATCTATGGGTAAAAATTCTGTACTGATATGAATTTGGGTACCAAGACCCTTCGAAAAAGTCTTCCAAAATTGAGAGGTGAACCAGGTACCTCTATCTAGGATGATGGTCAAAGGGACCCCATACAATTTCACCAACTCCCTAAGATAGAGCTTATTATAATCTTTGACTGACTTTGAAGTATTAACTAGCAAGAAGTGAGCCAACTTACTCAATTGGTCCACAATAGCCCAAATAAAATTATGTTGTCGACGAGTATGAGGCAAACCTGTAATGAAGTCCCTATTCACCACTTCCCACTTCCAATTAGAAATAATGAATTCCTGAATTATACCACTAGGACTCTAGTTCTCAACCTTAACCTGCTGGCAATTTGGACACTTAGCCACGAATTTTGTGATATCCTTTCTCATGCCATTCCATAAATAGACTTTCCACAAGTCACGGTACATATTATTGTCTTCTGTGTAAGAAGAATATCGTGAACTATGGGCTTCTGCAAATATTCAATGCCTTAAGTCATCCATATTTGAAATACATAATCTACGCTGATAACGAAGAACACCATCTTCCCCTTCGGAGAAAACCTTAACCTTCTAATTCCAAACTGGCTTTTTCAACTTCTGCAAAATAGCATCTCTATCTTTCTTTTCCTTTACTTCAGCTACCAAAGAAGATTCTAAACCATTCTAAACCTAAACACTACAACTGAACTCTCAACCTAGCAAGCTGATGAACCTAATGAACTAACTCTTTTTTATCATCCTCAATTTGAGTAACACTCCATATAGATAATCTGCTAAGGGCGTCAGCCATAACATTGGCTTTACTTGAATGGTACAAGACACTCATATCATTGTCTTTCAATAAATCTAGCCACCTTCTCTAATAAAGGCTTAGAACTTTCTATCTAAACACATACTGAAGACTCTAACGTTCATTAAACACATCAACATGTACCCTAAAAAGATAATGCCTCCAGATCTTTAAGGCAAACAAAACTGCTGCCAACTCAAGATCATAAGTTAGGTAGTTCTTATCATGAAGCTTGAGTTGCCTAGAGGCATATCTATAACCTTACCCCACTTTATTAATACACAACAAAGACCAACTTTAGAAGTATCACAATATACCACAAAACTATCTGAACCCTCTAGTAGAGTCAAAACTAGAATAGAGGTGAGTCGAGTCTTCAACTCCTGAAAACTATTCTCACAAGAATAGGACCGCTAGAGTTTGGCTTTTTTCTAAGTCATTCTGTACATAGGAGAATCAATAGAGGAAAATCCTTTAACAAATCGTTATTAGTAACTGGCTAAACCCAAGAAACTCTTGATATTTGATAGAGAGATAATTTCTGGCCAGTTTCTTAATACTTCAGTCTTGTGAGGATCAACTTGAATCCCTGCACCAAAAATAATATAACTAAGGAATGCTACTAATTTCAACCAAAATTCACACTTCCTAAAATTAGCAAATAACTGGTGATGTTTAAGAGTTTACAAGACAAACCTCGAGTGATCTGTATGCTCATCCTCACTCCGAGAATAAACGAGGATGTCATCTATGAAGACTATAATAAATATGTCTAAGTACTGCTTGAACAACCTATTCATCAAGTCCATAAAAGCTACAGGAGCATTAGTTAGTCTAAAAGACATAACTTGAAATTCAAAGTGACCATACTAAGTTCTGAAGGTCGTTTTTAGAATGTGACAATCTCTGACACTGAGCTAATGATAACTGGATATGAGGTCTATTTTAGAAAAGCAATTAGCATAGTGGAGTTGGTCGAAGTCAATCCTTGGAATGAGATAGTTATTCTTGATTGTGACTATGTTTAACTGAAGATAGTCGATGCACATTCTGAGAGAATCATCTTTCTTATGCATAAAAAGAACTGGAGCACCCATGAAGAGATAGTTAACCTGATGAAACCCTTGGCTAAGAGTTCTTTTAACTATTCTTTCAATTCCTCAAGCTCAGCTAGAGTTATTCTTTAAGGTGGAATTAAAATAGGCTGGGTATCTAAAAGAGATCTATTCTAAAGTCAATTTCTTGCTTGGGGGAATGTCGAGAAGATTTTCATAATACATTTTTAGAAATTCATTCATAGCTAGACTGACTCGGGACTCAAGATTTCATAGCTTGAGTCCTTAACTCGAATGAGATGATAGATACACCCTTTGGATATTATTTTTCTTGCCTTAAGGAATGAAACAAATTGACCTATAGGCACTGAGGTAATACCCTTCCACTGTAAGACTGGTTCAATTGGAAACTAAAACTAGATTATTGTGCCTCTATAATCAACTAAGGCATAGAAAGAATAGAGCCAATCCATGCCAAGAATGACATTAAAATTAGTCAAGTCTAACTCTACAAGGTCAACTAAAGTGACTCTTTGGGATACTGTGACTGGTAAATTTTTGTATACCCATTTGGATATGATTGAATTACCGACTGGAGTAGAAACTGAGAAGGGTTCTGCTAGGATTTCAGGACTGACTCCAAAATATACTGCTATAAAAAGAGTCATAAATAAAAGTGTGTCTCCGTGATCTAACAATGCATAAACATGAAGGTGAATGACTTGTAATGTACATGTAACCATATCAGGAGAACCCTCATAATCCTATTGAGTCTGAAGGGCATAGAACCTACCCTAACGTTGTCCACCGGTTACACTGGAGGCGGCACCCTACTGAGTTAAGAAACCTGCTAGAACTATCGAAGAGTTAGACTAACTCTGCTGACGAACATATTTACCCCTTTTGCACAGTTACTAGGAATTATCTCACTCTATGGCCTAAATTTCCACACCCCAAAACAAGAATCACTACCATCCATGCACTCACCCTGATGGTTCCTACCACATCTCTTGCAAATTGGGTTGGTGGGAGCACTATTCACACTACCCTGGGACTTAAAGCTCGACATTTGGTCTCGAGTATCCTATATTAATTTAGGGACTGAAGCACTAAAAGAAGATGGGGATGGATTTGAATATTTCTTGTGGAATTGAGGGCGATTTCCACTATTTGACCTCTGTTGGGAGAAACTGAAACTACTAGTTTTGGTCCTCTTATTCTTCGTTTCTAGCTCCTTAATCTTCTCCTCCTTAATCTGTTGGGCTGGCAAAATTAATCTAGATATGTCCATCTACTTAACCAACATAGACATCCTACACACCTTGAGCATATCCTTAGAAACAACCAACTCAAACTTACTCATTTAGGCCCTAGAATTAGCAACCATAGTTGGAGTATACCTTGCCAACTAAGTAAATTTGAGTGAATACTCCTTATAACTCATACTGCCTTACTTTAAGTTGATGAACTCATTCATTTTGTCTTTTCTCAAATCAAGCGGGAAGAACCTATCAGAAAATACAGTAATGAACTTATCCCATTTGAGTTCCCCTACATCTATATATTTATCCGTCTTTCACTACTTAAACTAAGTGTGAGCTACTCCTTGCAATTAGAAAGCAACCAAGTAAGCACTCTTAGTAAAAATGCACCCATGATCTCAGTCACTTTTTGAACACTATCCAAGAACTCTTGTGGATCCTCCTTAGGCTTGGATCCAAAAAGCATTATAGCATTCATTCGAGTGAAGTCTCAGATTCTAGTTGCTGCTGTATTCACTTCTAGGTTGGTTGGGGTAATAACATGATAGTTATTCTGAGTAGTTGTACATTAGGCTAATGTTGTGAAAGCAGCCCTGAACTCAATATGAGATACCTACTCATTCAAAGGGTCTTTAGGAACTAGCGGTGGTGCTTGTTGGTTCCATTTTTTCTTCTGTTGGTTCTTTTTAGAGGAATTTTTTATAAATGGATAGAGGACGAGTTAGAAGAAATATTTTAATAGAGTTCACACTCTATCAAACAACATGAATCATAATAAAGGTGAGACTTCCCTAAAATATTCTATAGCCTCTTGCCCATAAGTATGGCGTGCTTCACACCCATGAACAAGACTCTACTTAATGTGGATTTTAGACACCATATGACACTTTAAACCTGCTATTCTGATACCATATTTGTCATGACTTGAGACTGCCCTATAGTCATAACACGATGCTTAGAGTCACATGTCACAACAAGCTAACCCATGGTTTGACATAACTCCAAGAATACTAAAAATGGTAATAAAATAATAAGTAGAAACTAAATGGAAGCAACTGATAAAAATAGTAACATATAATACTGAATATCAACCCTAAACTAGAAAACTGTCTGACAAACAATATATTGAATATCTAAAACAACTTTCTAAAAGCCACTAAATTATAGTGAGTTGTTAGGACAAACCCCAACTAACTGAGTGAAATTAAAAGAAATAAAACAATAAAACTAAATAACTTATCCTTGAATGATGAGGACTCACCAAAACTGCTACTTGGATATGGTACGAAATGTGCTAGGTTTAATTTGAGTACTGAGCGTCTGAACCTATATTATGAGACAATATAGCCTAGGAAAGTATATGATCAGTACTTTGAATGTATTGAGTATATGAGATGGTAAAATAACTAGTCAATCTAAACATAAATGCATGAAACATGATAAGCTAAATGCAAGACCAAGTATATATATATATATATATATATATATATATATATATATATATATATATATATATATATATATATATATATATATACTGTGTAAAATTGAATAAATACATACAAGGTCATGCATATCTAAACTGAAACATATACAGAACATAAATTGAGGACTATGGGAGCTAACAATAATTGACATACCCCAATCTGAGCAAATAAGGGTCCAACTTATAACCTAGTTGGAAGGATGCTAGTACCTTGTCAAGGGTACTAATACTAGCTGACATGGATCCACTAAACTGATGTCCCAAAGGACTAGGGTGTTAGTCCTAATCTGGTGGGTGAATCCTTATAACGTATCGTGGTGTTATAGTTCTGAAACTTAGGGACTTCTACTAAAGGTCTCAGTCCTAACTGAGGGTGAGCCGTCATCCCTGCATTCGCTTAGTGCTAAGTACTATCCCAACTGAATGACACTAAAGATATGATATATGCTCAATATAGTAGAATTCTTGAAAAATAGCCACATATATATAATCTGAAGTGATTAAAAAATGTCAACCAGTACATACATGAAATCCTAGGTATCAATTGTTCATAACCTACCATCTCTATCTAATGTAACAAAACATGATAATATTTTTAAAGATAATCATAATAGAGAATTTCACAAACAAAGCCCAAACTCTATGATTTATCAATAATAAGGAAATTCATGATGGTGAGTATGAAAGATAAAAATCTTATAGGAAAACACATACTCATGGATGAACTCAAGGAATAAATCAAAATTTAATGAAGACTCATAATTTTCATGGAACCCTAAAAAAAGGGTAAATTAAACTTGAGAGTTTGATGACATCTTTGAGACTCAATGAGCTGGAGGAACCCACTGAAGAAATCCCACATACATGGAGGTGGAAGCCCTAGAGATAACCTTGGAACTTGTGCTTGAAGTTGAGGAATCCTACTTTGTAATTTGAGAAGAGAAAAATTAGCCTTTTTTTCTATTTGTCGATTGATTTTAAGCTTATAAGGTGTTACGGTAATATTAATTCTCAATAACTGATCTGGGAGTACCTAAACTATATGGGTTTGGGGTTAAAAAAATTAGAATACACCAAAAAATCTTTCATAAAATATTCAGTAATTTTTGAGAAATAGTCATCACGACCCAGGTAACGACTCATTATATCTGGTAACAATTCATGGCCTGAGTCATGACTTGAGGGAAAACGCTTTTGGGTCCTTTCTGTTGTGACATGGTTCCACACATAATTACTTATTATGTTTGACAATGAGTCATGTGCTAGACTCGTTAGCATTGGGCTGAAATCCTTGGTTCTACACTACCATGGTAATGAGTCTAGGCTACGACTCATTGTGTCTGACAACTGGTCATTGTCAGAGTCGTTGCCACTGGCAGTTTGATAGTGCCTTAAAAAAATTTCCACAACTTTTTATTATGATATAGGATTAATGCAAGACTAGTGGTGTTTGAAAGCTAATTTAATGGACTATCTTTTGGTGGGTCTATAGCGTAAAAACTTTGGGTATTACATATAAGGATATAGATCAAAGCTATTAGAAAATTAATAATGAAAGAGGTAGTTTGTATGTACCACCTACCAGTTATAACAGAGCCAGTAATGATTCAGGAAACTCAAATATGGAAGATATACTAGCTAAGGTGGTGCAAAGGGTGGAATCCACTGACTTGAGAGTGAAAGAAATACAGAATAAACTATCTTCAATGAGTTAGATTATGGATTCATACTCTTCTTCCATTAAATAGTTAGAGTATCATACGGGGTGATTTCCCGTTGTTGCATCCAAACGAACACGCAATGGTACGCAATCTTACAATTAATATAGATTTTTAAGTCCACATATCATACCGACAAGAACTTGTCAATTAACTATCAAACTTAATTAGATTAATCCTTATAATTTTTTCAAGTAATTTATCTAATATTTATTTATAAATTAACCAAATTAAAATTAAAAAGACAATAATTAATGAATAATTAACCAAGAAAAGAGAAGATTTTACTTAATAAATGAATAAATTAATCCAGGATTATGGATTTTCTAACAATCATGTCGAATATCAATTTCATAAACTTATTTGACTATCTAGTTGTTGACTTACGAGATTTATTTTATGGTCGTGGTCTTTCGAGCAGCTAATCTTCACTTTGAATTGACCTCCCAGCTACATCATTGAGCGGGAATGTAATAACCCAATTTGAATGCATTTAAATATCTTCCTATTTTGTAACCAAGTAAGGTGATATAGGTATATTCCTATCCTAGACACAAATCAATTCTTCATTTTTCTAAAGTAAAGATCTTACTCCCTATATTCTTCATTCTCTCTCATTGATTCTTCTTTCAAGTTTACAATAAGATTATAAATTTTTCTTAATGGTAGCTAAGAATTAGAATTGTAAGCACAAGAATATGAGAACAACTAAGGTAAGAATCAAACAAATAGAATCAAGAGCTACTGATAACGCTCAATCTACAGCTCTTGTAAGAGTGTAAAGCGGTCGTTGTCAAATATATAACCCAACTGGGTTGGGTATCGATCCCACAGGGAATAGCCGGTCAATAAGTAAGCAAAGATTATTAGACTTTTGGTGAAAGTCTCGTAAAAGGGGGGATTGTAACGTGCAAGTAATATAAAAAAAATAGTAAAGTAAAAACAAAAATAGCAAACTAAACAGAAAGAGTGTTTAGTAAGATGTTTAACCAATGAGAATTGAGAGTTGGGGTTATGTCCACCTTATGAGTTATACGTCTCTATTGGCCATGAGTTATGCGGAATTCAGACATGCATGTGCTTATAGAGAATTGTATTCTATGGTAAATCCAAGCGTCTTTCGACCTAACAAGGACTATTTCACTTTAACTCTTTCGAGCTTAAAGCGTATCTAACGGTACAAATTCTCCAAGAGGTTAATCCAGTTACGGCACTAACTTTTTAACAGGGGTTGGTGCCCTATTACCTTGACATTATCTCTTTTCTAGACATATAACTTTTCTTTCGAACAAGATAATGCTATACTGGCGTATTCTATGCGTTTGCAACCACAAGAATTTGCATTAAGATGAAGAGAATAATGATATAAGCAGCATACGTGTCACGAATTCACAAACTCATAGCAATAGATAGTATCTCACAAGGCTTCCATAACCCCAACAGAGAAGTTTAGCTACTCATGATTGCAACGGAAAACACAATAGCAATTATCATCATACCAAAATAATCTCACGATAAGTATAGGGGTAAGAATGGCGTGAATTCCTTGCTGAGTAACGTTTCTCTTGTTGTGGAAATTAAGAATTGAATAGATGAAGAGAATAAATTAGAATTAATGGAAGAATTAGAAGTAGTAGTGAATGATGAGAATAATGTTGTGTTGAATGATAAAAATCTCTAGCAAAATAGGGTATTTATAACACCCATATCCTATTCCTACTAAGCTAATGCATTACTTAACCCAATCCTACTAGGTTACTGCATCATTATCCTAATCCTAATAAGTTACTGCTAGTCCCCAAAGTCTTTAGAATTGTTGTTTTTGCCCGGGATAGATTTTCCATGCGTCACTTTCGGTCCTTGGCGTCCAAGCTTTCCCTTCCTTCTTTCGTGAAGCTTCCTTTGGCGTCAAGTTATCCATAAAATGCTGAAATCTGCATCATTTATACCTGAAAACTTGCTAATCACGTTTGTTAGCTCAATTACAGGAAAAAGGACTAAAAGCGCATGAATTATATATTTTGTCCACAAAACCTAGCTAAAATATGGGTAAAATATAGTACTTTAGGCGTGTAAATTCGCCTATCATCAACACCCCACACTTAAAGCTTTTTTCGTCCTCGAACAAACTATCATGTCCATCTAAACATCTACTTAGGGTTTCACAGTAACAACACTAAATATTCATCAAGACAGGCATGACAATTATTAACAACGACTAGTTTTCTGATCACTACTAGAAACAATTCAACCTCCAACATAGACTCGTGATGATGGTTAATTCGTATCCACAAGTTAAGGCACAAAGAATCATACACAAATACCCAAAACTCATCAACTATGTGTGTCTCACATAAGATATTACCCATAATCACTCATAAGTATTGCATTTTTTGAAACATGGGTATAAGATTTTCCTTGCTCTCACTCTCACAAAGAATTCATATGTTGCAACTAATGACCATAGGCTTTCCCTTAGTGTAATGCTCCACTAAATATCAGAATGCTAAGCTTAGGATCAAATAGGTCTTCTACAGGTTGTAATGTAGGCTAAGGGACGGGTAGGACTATTTTGGCCAGAAATAGTGACTGTGTTCCTAAGCGCTTTAATACATCACATTATACCATTAACACTTTCTTTCAAACAACCTTTCTACTTTCTTTTAATCTACCACCCCTTCTTACCTCTTTTGTTATTCAATTTTGAACAGAATTAACTTTTTATTTTCCTTTTCATTTTTCTCTCTTCTCTTTTTTTTTAACACACCTCTATGGGTAGATAAAATGAATGTAAACAATGAATGTAAACAATCATAGGTTGCCAAGGAAATGCCTTAATCATCTCCTAAACTCACACTCTTTATTTCGCTTTACATACATACCAGGCAAGTTCTAGCATCAGCCACAAGCATAGAATATACTATCATCTCACACACACAAGGCACATGGTTGACTTTATTGGAAGTAGTATAGACTCTTGACCCAACGTATGAAGGAATTAAACCACACAATTATCACACAGTGAGTCACAATTAGAGCCTAAACGTCTCAATAGTAATGATTTTATCACAGACTCTTGTCATAATACCATGCTGCCTATCAGAACAATTTTATGCAAAGTTTGTAACAAAAAAAAATTCCTAAAAAAAATTAAAACAAACAAACATAAATAAGAAAATGCAGATAAAGAAGGTTAGCATGCAAATACCATCACCCCACACTTAGATGGGACACACTATCCTTAGTGAAAAATAAATAAGAAGAACCTGGTTAGTCGGACTCCTCCTCTATGTGTGGGGTCATACTCCCTTCGTCAGAATCATCATTGGAGTCGTCGTCATCAGAATTCTCCTCCACTTCGGAGTCTGGCATTCTGCGCTCATCATCGGTTGGCACGTCGTCATCAAGAAGTTCCTCAAAGTACACACCTACTCCACACATTTTCCTTGCATGCTCATTCATTGGGTAGTCATAATCCAATTGTTGGAGCTCTGCAGCAGTTGGAACAAGACCTCCGCTCATCATTGTAAACCGAGTCATGCCATAAAGATGGCGAAAGAAACTCTCATCCCGAGCATTCCTTTCTGCAGTGGTAAGGTTGACGCCATGCGTGGTTTCAGCATCTTTAACCTTTGTGAGGTCAACCTTCTTCGGGTTGTGTGGGAGTTTATGTCCAGCAGGTTCCTCTTCGATGTCCTCCTTCCTCAATATGGCGGTCAACAGATTGCCAAAGCTGAAGTGGGACCTCTTGTGTAGCCTGGCCTTTCGCATTGTAGATCGAATAATTGCCCCAATGTTGATAGGAAAATACGTCATCAATGCGTACACTAAGCACACTCTATCCCATGTAATCTTCGTGTACTGGGTCCCTGGAATCAGACAAGAGTTGACTATTCGCAGCCATATCCTAGCTTCCCTATTAAAAGGAGCATAGGGGAAGGTATTGTGCCGACCAGTGTCCTTGTGTCTACTCCATCTTGCCATGGATTGTGGTCCGCATAATGTGTGTCTAATAGCCCTGTACGGAGGTCTGTTATACACCTCCTTGAATGGTCATGGGTCAACAGATTGCAAACCTAGAAAGGAGTTGAAGAACTCCGCATTTAGTTGCAGAACTTGGCCCTGAATCTTTACTTCAGTCCCTGTAGTTTTCGGAGACCAGTTGGCATAGAATTCTCGTGTTAAATCGAGTTTGCACTCTCCCATATCTCGAAAGATGAAATCAAGATGTAACACCATTATTTTGGCCAACATACGAGGTTCTTTCTTTGCTAGGCTCTCCTTGTTTATCAACTCCACATGAACATATTTTTTCACTTTATTGTTCCTATATCATTCCTTTCCTTCCTCCTCTAGGACCCATTTAATTCCGAACATGCAGCGTGGTACTTGCATTGAGGATGATTCGCCTTGCTCTTTTTGTCCTCTTTTCTTGCCTTTTTGTGAAGTGGTTGCTTTATCATTGCCTTGTCTTGCTTTGGGTGCCATTGAACTTGAGATTAAAACAATAGTCATGTTAGCATCATTTCGGTGGATACAATCAAAAACAAGCAGTAGTGGCACCACCCTACACTTAGTTTGCTGGTACAGACTAGTGAAGTGAAAGTTGGCGATTACTCAGACTTCATCGATATACATTTTAGGCGCTATATTCCAACAATAAAATCAGGGTAGTCATACTTCTGGTGACCTTGGCAACACTTTCATGTTTGATATATCAAGACTTACTACATAGTGATTGAATCAAGGTATAGCATCTAGAAATAATCACAACCTCATATGTTGGTAGTCAACCATAATTCTTGTCTCGATGAACAAGTCATTCCAACATGTAAGATTTCTATTGACAAGATTATGCAATTTTCTGGACCATGTTAATTCCGCAAAAGCATGACAGTGCATCAAAATCAAATTCAAGTTGGAAACATGTTAAGATCATTCTTACGTATTCTTTCACTCACTTAGTTGTATCACAACACATCAACCACATTCAAATCACCAATACTACTTCAAGATTTAGCGATTCATAATATGCGTAGTAGTGTAGTACTTACGGAATATAAATGAAGAACAAAGAAGTACTTACTTGGTTGATGCCTTTGGATGATGTTCTTGCAAAGTTGAAAGAGCAAAAGGAAAATTTTTTAGAGGATTTGGAGACTATAGGCAGCGCTTATGCTAGGTTTGCAGTGTGTTTTTGGTCAAAGACTAAGTCTCTTATTTGTGGGAGAGGCTTGGGTTGGGTTTTAACCCATTTAAAATCGGATTTGGAGACAAGAAGTGACCATAGGCGGCGCCTAAACCTTTGCCTATGCTTGGCATAGGCGGTGCCTTTTGCAAAGCATTGTTGAGCATAGGCGGCGCCTATGCCATGGCATTGTTAGGAATAGGCAGCGCCTTTTGCATAGCATATGAGATTCAGAGACAAAAGGCATTGGCATAGGCAGCGCCTATGCTATGGCATACTTGGGCATGGGCGGCGCCTATGCTATGGAACACTAGATTCCGAGAGCTTAGGCCATAGCATAGGCCTTGCCTTATTTGTGGCCTAGTTTTACATAGGCCTAGCCTTGTTTGTTGCCTATATTTTCATAAGCAATGCCTAATCCATAGCCTTTTGCTTCTTCATTACTAACTTACCACCTTCGGCATGCAATACTTCCAAATTAAAATTTGAAACCAATCTCCTTGTTTACGCCTCTTGTACCTACACTTGCTCAAAGACAACAAACATGATTAGAACGATGGTTTGCCTCCCATCAAGCGCCTTAGTTTTGGTCGTGGCATGACTCTTCTTTTTGGATTTTTATTTATCAAAGGCAAACATGAAATAGAACGAAAGAAAGAAAAAAATGTAAAACAATGGGTTGCCTCCCATCTAGCGCTTGATTTATTGTCACGGCACGACATAGTTACCTCGAGTACTTAGACTTCGTCGGGATAAGTGATGGCCATATAATTTATTGAGTCGAGAGGACCGATATAAGGTTTTACTCGTTGGTCATTCACCTGGAAGACAACACCATTATTGTCTTTCAACTCAACTACTCCAGACGAGTAGACTTAGTTAACTTTGTACGGACCAGACCACTTGGACTTCAACTTACCTGGGAATAGCTTCAATCTGGAATTGAAGAGAAGTACCATATCATCTTTTTGAATGTTTCGTTGAACAATCCGCTGATCATGATACTTTTTCATCCGCTCCTTGTATAGGTCTGATCTTTCATAGGCATGTAGATGGAATTCATCCATCTCATTCAGCTGCTCCAATCTCAGATTCATAGCATCATCCCAATTCAGATTTAGTTGCTTCAGCGCCCACAATGCTTTATACTCGAGTTCGATGGGTAAGTGACAAGCCTTCCCATAAACTAGTTGGTAAGGGGACATGCCAATTGGCGTTTTGAATGCAGTCCTATAAGCCCATAGTGCATCGTCCAGCTTCCGAGACCAATCTTTCCTATTAGCATTTACCGTCTTTGCAAGGATTTTCTTGATCTCTCGATTGGAAACCTCTACCTGCCCACTAGTTTGTGGGTGATAAGGTTTGGCTACCTTATGTTTCTTGACACCATATTTTGCCAACACGGATTTGAATAGCTTATTGCAAAAGTGAGATCCCCCGTCGCTTATGATAGTACGTGGTACTCCAAAGCGGGAGAAGATATTCTTCTTCAAGAATGCTACAACACGCTTTCCCTCATTGTCGTCCAACGCTACTGCTTCAACCCATTTTGAAACATAATCTATAGCGACTAGGATGTATTTCATTCCAAACGAATTTACGAATGGACCCATGAAATCAATACCCCATACATCAAAGAGCTCGACTTCAAGAATTTTCGACATGGCCATCTCATGGTGTTTTGAAATCGCACGTTGTCTCTGACATTGGTCGCATCTTCTCACAAATTTGTAGGCATCTCTAAATATTGACGACCAATAATATCCACTTTGCAATACCTTTCTTGCTGTCCGATTACCTGCGTGATGTCCTCCAACTTGGGAAGTGTGACATGCTTCCAATATATTAGGCACCTCTACATGGGATATGCATCGCCGGATAACACCAACCGCGCATCATCGAAACAAATATGGCTCATCCCAAAAGTAGTGTTTTACATCATGCATAAACTTCCTTTTTTGATGGAAAGATAAATTTGCAGGTATGACATTACTTATCACAAAATTCGCAAAGTCGGCATACCATGGTAACTTTTCCATTATCGAGGATAAGATCTCCTCGTCAGGGAATGCATCATCAATCTCAATTTCAGGTTGCGCCATATGCTCGTTCTCAAGTCTAGATAGATGGTCAGCCACTTGGTTCTCGCAACCCCTTCTATCTTTTACCTCGAAATCAAATTCTTGCAGCAACAATACCCATCGAATTAGCCTCGGCTTTGCACCCTTCTTCGTTATTAGGTATCTCAGAGCTGCATGGTCTGTATGAACGATCACTTTGGTTCCCAACAAGTAAGCACGAAACTTCTCAAAAACATACACAACCGCTAGCAGCTCTTGTTCTGTGACAGTGTAATTCTTTTGGGCTTCGTTTAGGACCTTGTGCTAGTAGATTGGATGGAATAACTTCTCCCTTCTCTGGCCAAGTACAGCACCCAAAGCTACCCCACTAGCGTCACATATGACTTCAAATGGTAGAGACCAATCTGGTGCTACCATGATAGGGGCTTAAATTAGATTCCCTTTGAGGCAATCGAATGCCTTCAAACAATCTTCATTGAAGTCAAACT
Source organism: Capsicum baccatum var. pendulum (assembly GCA_030864225.1). Lineage (NCBI taxonomy): Eukaryota > Viridiplantae > Streptophyta > Magnoliopsida > Solanales > Solanaceae > Capsicum > Capsicum baccatum. Next base: position 170,811,003 of record CM061561.1, on the reverse strand, counting down.
TTACATCTTTCTCCAAAAGTTTGCATAATGGACTAGCGATTTTGGAGAAGTCTTTGATGAACCGCCAATAGAAACCTGCGTGCCCGAGGAAACTACGAACTCCCTTCACGGAAATTGGAGGTGGTAGCTTCTCGATAACTACAATTTTAGCTCGATCAACCTCAATTTCTCTTTCGGAGATTTTATGCCCAAGAACAATACCTTCTTTAACCATAAAGTGGCACTTCTCCCAGTTCAGCACTAGGTTGAATTCTACACATCTTTGCAACGCCATACTCAGGTTTACCAAACACGATTCAAACGACTCGCTCACAACTGAAAAATCATCCATGAATACCTCCAAAGTATCTTCAACAATATCAGAAAAGATGGACATCATACAACGCTGAAAGGTGGCTAGTGGGTTACATAGCCCGAATGGCATACGTTTAAAGGCAAACGTACCATATGGGCATGTGAACATTGTCTTCTCTTGGTCTTTGGTGGAAATACAAATCTGATTATAGCTAGAATAACCGTCTAAGAAACAAAACCATCCTTTTCCCGCTAATCGATCGAGCATTTGGTCCATGAATGGCATTGGAAAGTGATCTTTGAGCGTCCATGAATTCAGCTTTCGGTAGTCCATGCATACTCTCCATCCGGTGACGGATCTGAGTGGAATAAGCTCATTCTTCTCATTCGCTACTACCGTCATGCCTCCTTTCTTGGGAACACATTTTACCGGGCTTACCCATGTACTGTCAGAGATTGGATACACTACCCCTGCATCTAACCACTTAATAATTTCTTTCTTCACCACTTCTTGCATAGGTGGATTTAGACGCCTTTGATGCTCAATAGTGGGTGTGCAATTTTCTTCAAGCTGAATCTTGTGTGTACAAATCCCAAGTGGGATACCAATAATATCAGTGATGGTCCAACCAATGGCTCTTATATACTTCCGTAGAATAGCAATGAGAGCTGCAACTTGCTGCTCACCCAAATCTACCGCCACAATGACTGGAAGTGTGTTTCCGCTTCCTAAGAATGCATACTTTAAATGGCTGGCAGCTCTTTCAATTCTAACGTGGGTGGCTCTTCAATAGATGGTTTAGTTGGTGGTGTGGGTCAATTTTTGAGATCAAGGTCCAGCTTTTTGGGAGCATGAGGATATGATCCAAATCCTATTAGAGCATCAATAGTCTCTTCATATTTTTCAGCATCCTGATGCTCAACATTCATGAGCACAACCGCCAATGGGTCATCAATAATTTGCTCCTCTTCAAGTAATTCTTTCTCATCATCAAAGTAAACATCAGCCACCGAGAATACGCTCAGCTCCTTGGGTTGCTTCATTGATTTGCACACATCAAAGTGAACTACTTCGTCATTTATCCGGAATAAAAGCTCATTAGCTCTTAAATCAATAAGCACACTTCCTGTTGCAAGGAAAGGGCGCCCCAAGATTATGGGAACTTCTGAATCTACCTCACAATCCAAAATAACGAAGTCTGCCGGAAAGATGAATGAAGAAACCTTTACCAATACATCGCATAGAATACCAACAGGTCGTTTTACCGACCTATCTGCCATTACGAGCCGCATATTGGTTGGAGTAAGATCACCCAACCCCAATTTTTTGTAAATAGATAATGGCATCAAATTGATACTGGCTCCTAAATCGCATAATGCCTTGACAAAATTTAAAGAACCAACTGTGCATGGAATAGTGAAAGCATCGGGGTCGGCCTTCTTCTGAACTAGTGATCGAGTAGCAATTGCACTGCAATGATGCACAGTATCATTCAACTCATAGCTTGCTGTCCGCTTCTTTGTCAAAAGATCTTTCATAAATTTCACATACCCAGGCATTTGTTCTAGTGCCTCCACCAACGGAACATTTATGGTCAGCTGCTTTAACATCGTCATGAATTTGCTGAACCTTGTATCATCCGCAATCTTCTTCAATCTTTGAGGAAAAGGTGGTGGTGGAAGTGGGATTGTTTTCTCCACAGCTTTCTTCTCCTCTTGCTTTCGTATTTCAGTCTTTTTAGGCTGCAATATACTTGGTGTGACGTCATGGATGTTGTGGTTGGCTTCTACTGTATTTTCTCCATTAGCCTTATCATCGTTGTCCGCTACATCGTCGACCACTTGCTTGCCTTTGGATGAAGTTTCCAGCACCTTACCACTTCGAGTAGTAATAGCCATACATGATCCATCATTCCTTGGATTTTGCACAGTATCGCTAGGTAAAGTGCCAGCCTTTCTTTGATTGAGTGCTGCGGAAAGTTGGCTTAATTGCTGCTCTATTTGCTTTATTGAAGTGGAATGTGAGTCAACCAATTTCTTCATTGAGGACAAATCATTTATTACCTCTTTTACTCCCGCGCTGGTTGCTTCCACTCCTTTTAATAGTTTAGCCATCATGTCTTCCATATTTGCAGAACTAGACGCAGTGGCATCTCGTCTCCCTAGGGGAACATACAAACCACTCTTGTTGGAAGAACAAGAATGACAAGAGTGGTTTGTATGTTCCCCCACGGAGACGAGATTTTTTAAGTCGTTGTCCTCTTCTTCCGAATCAGATTCGTCTCTTCCTTTTGACGCAACAGCTTTGACTTTTTCAGTCTTCCCTGATAAGAGATGCTTTGAAAGAAGATCCACTTGTGTTTTCAGGTGCGCCATATCTTGATCACGTTCTTCTTCTCTTCTCCTTTGGTCTGCAGTCATGCCAATAGATAAAGTGGGGCTTGCTACCTCAGAATCCCTGGTATGCCAAGCTCTACTTTGCTTCGTCATCCGATCTAACATATTGCTTGCCTGACCAAAGGTGAGATCCATAAATGATCCTCCAGCTGCATTATCCGCCACTGGTTTAGTTATTGAATTCAAGGATCTGTATAGTATCTCCATTAGGTGGACATTGGTCATATGATGGTTTGGGCACCGCATAAGCTTCTTCTTGAACCTCTCCCATGTTTCATGAAGAGCTTCGGTTGGAAGCTGCCGAAAATTGCTGATTTCATCTCTTAATTGTGCTCTTTTGGATGGCGGAAAGAATCTTTCTAGGAAAGCGTCTTTCAATTGTCTCCAATTTGTAATAGAATCAGGAGTCAGCCCATTCAACCATAGAGTTGCCTCCCCAGACAGAGACAGTGGAAATAAGCGTAATTGTATTGCATTCTGACCAATACCAGGATTGTCAAACGACTTGCATATAGAAATAAAGTTGATCAGGTGCATATTCGGATCATCACCTGCTAGTCCACCAAATAATCCCTTGAGTTGCAATAATTGAATCATGGTGCTTGTGATGTTGAACTTGGCTCCGGGTGCCAATGGTGGAGGAATAATGGCTCCTGTGGCTCCGGCTCCATCAAGATCATCATCATCATCGTCGAATGCTGGTTGTCCAGGTCGGCGTTCATGCCTAAACCTAGCTTGACAATCTCTTCTGTTAACAGGTGTTGCTATCTCAGCATCACGCCTTGGGTTTAGTAACTCATCATCACCTAGGTCCTCATCGTTAGGATTTATCGCTCGCCCAGGGTTATTAATATTCTGTTGATTCACTTGAGCGGATGCTAGAGGAGCTAGTCTCGCCTTTTCCTGTTGAGCAGCCATTCTTTCAATTTCGTGTTGTGCCTCCATTCTGCCAATACGTTGTGGTTTAGGATTGATAGGTAATAACGGTTGACCAGAACTTCGAGTATGGGGCATGCACTGAATAAAAACCTGCAGAAAACAAAAACAAAAACTAAAAGTAAAAGTACGAGAATCTTTGACCAAAGGGTCTAGTAATTATCACAAACTTAGTTGACAACCATATTCCCCGGCAACGGCCCCAATTTTTGATAACGCTCAATCTATAGCTCTTGTAAGAGTGTAAAGCGGTCGTTGTCAAATATATAACCCAACTGGGTTGGGTATCGATCCCACAGGGAATAGCCGGTCAATAAGTAAGCAAAGATTATTAGAATTTTGGTGAAAGTCTCGTAAAAGGGGGGATTGTAACATGCAAGTAATGTAAACAAAATAGTAAAGTAAAAACAAAAATAGCAAACTAAACAGAAAGAGTGTTTAGTAAGATGTTTAACCAATGAGAATTGAGAGTTGGGGTTATGTCCACCTTATGAGTTATACGTCTCTATTGACCATGAGTTATGCGGAATTCAGACATGCATGTGCTTATAGAGAATTGTATTCTATGGTAAATCCAAGCGTCTTTCGACCTAACAAGGACTATTTCACTTTACATCTTTTGAGCTTAAAGCATATCTAACGGTACAAATTCTCCAAGAGGTTAATCCAGTTACGGCACTAACTTTTTAACAGGGGTTGGTGCCCTATTACCTTGACATTATCTCTTTTCCAGACATATAACTTTTCTTTCGAACAAGTTAATGCTATACTGGCGTATTCTATGCGTTTGCAACCACAAGAATTTGCATTAAGATGAAGAGAATAATGATATAAGCAGCTTACGTGTCACGAATTCACAAACTCATAGCAATAGATAGTATCTCACAAGGCTTCCATAACCCCAACAGAGAAGTTTAGCTACTAATGATTGCAACAGAAAACAGAATAGCAATTATCATCATACCAAAATAATCTCACGATAAGTATAGGGGTAAGAATGGCATGAATTCCTTGCTGAGTAACGTTTCTCTTGTTGTGGAAATTAAGAATTGAATAGATGAAGAGAATAAAGTAGAATTAATGGAAGAATTAGAAGTAGTAGTGAATGATGAGAATAATGTTGTGTTGAATGATAAAAATCTCTAGCAAAATAAGGTATTTATAACACCTATATCCTATTCCTAATAAGCTAATGCATTACTTAACCCAATCCTACTAGGTTACAGCATCATTATCCTAATCCTAATAAGTTACTGCTAGTCCCCAAAGTCTTTAGAATTGTTGTTTTTGCCCGAGATAGATTTTCCATGCGTCACTTTCGGTCCTTGGCGTCCAAGCTTTCCCTTCCTTCTTTCGTGAAGCTTTCTTTGGCGTCAAGTTATCCATAAAATGCTGAAATCTGCATCATTTATACCTGAAAACTTGCTAATCATATTTGTTAGCTCAATTACAGGAAAAAGGACTAAAAGCGCATGAATTATATATTTTGTCCTCAAAACCTAGCTAAAATATGGGTAAAATATAGTACTTTAGGCGTGTAAATTCGCCTATCATCAGCTACTAAACAATCACGTTCTCAACTACCATAATTCTAGAATGAGAATTTTAACCCTACGTAGAGATGGAATTATTATAATAAGTCATCCAAAGAGAAACATTAAATATAAATAAATAAGGAGAATAAAAGATGAAATTAAAATTCTCTGACCTCTATGTAGGTTTCTAGCTCTCCCTTGGTCAAAAGTTCTATAAACAATGATTTAATGAAATATTTACAAAGTAGGAAAAGACCCCAAATAAAATAACTGAGTCCCAAATGGACTGGGAAAAATTAAATATGGACAACAACTTCCTCTATTCTACAGAGCAATCATGCACAACCACTGGAATAGTAGGCGGGTGAACTTTTCAATTTCAACTGGTGGTCACTTTTTATTATTTTAATAAATTTATTCCACTAAGCCGCCTTCTTGATTTTCTTCTACAAATTTCATCTTTAATTTATTTTTGGCTTCAAATCTTTTCATCTTCACAGAATTTTAATCCTACACATCAAAATATAAGTAGACACTCTAGAATATGGCCATAAAATCCTATCACTCTAGAATATAAGTATGTGAACCATTGTCAATGTTAATTATTACTTTAGTATAAGGTTTATTACTTGACTTAGTTTATTGGATCATAGTTTACCCATATTATAGTATTACCTTTATGGTAGTTGTATACTTTTGGGCTCGGGGATGTGTTACAATACCAATTGGACTCCAGGTAAGTATTCTATAAGGACTTATACTTAGTCTATGGACATTTAGATAATTATGATTGTGTTGTTTGGATACGGGTGATGGAATACGTATATTATGGTACACTCATTCTCACTTAATGGTATGATTCCAACAAAAACCATGATTTTAATATTATTTTATAAAAAATATTAATTTCTAATTTTCACTTGTAAAATATATTTTCTTATAACTGGGATTGTACTATCTTCTTTACTGATTTATGAGCTTTCAAAACTAAAGATAATGTTTTGGAAATTAGACTGAGATAGGTTCTTATAATACCCCACAAGATTCTATACAAGATTCCAGCTATTCGTCACATGTTTAAAGGCCCCAAAGCAATTATTATACACTAGAGACAAGTGACATAGTTATTTTTAAACCCTCAAGATTTCAAACATTTTATTTTAGCCTTTTCTTGTTTAAAACATTAAATTTTGAGTTGAAATATGTTTAGGGATGTTGAAAGGGTTATCCGGGAGAGTTTTAAAATTTTTAAAAGAGGTTCGAGGTGATTTTAGGCAATCGAGGCAGAATGCCTCTATGTTTTTGTCTTGTCATTGAGGCAGCCCTCCATGGTATGCAGTGTGGTATGAAGGCAGTATGCCTTTGTGATAAGCAGCGTGTCATGGATCCTAGCTCCCACTATAGGTAGCGTGTCAAGAAGGTTATGTAAAATCATGCAGTCTTTCTTAAGGTTAAAGGACTTTTTGGTGTTTCTCTCTTCTTTAAACAGCCAATTCATGACCAAAAACCCAAATACGCAAAATTTACCCCTTCTCAGTTAGTTAACATTATTTATTTCTCTCCCACTCTCAAGAACAAAAGCAAGGGTTATCTCCCAAGAATTCACCCCCTAGGTTTTAATTCCAACTTTTCTTCAAGAAGACAAGAAATTTAGGTATGTGGGATATTCATCAATGGATTCCTTCCACCCATTGAGTCCTAAGAATTACCTATTTTACAAGCATAAACCCTTTCCCCACTTTTATGAAATCTCAATGTCAAATATGAATTTACTCAATTCTCTCTTAATAGTTTTGAATATAAACCATGAGAATATGTTTCCCCATGTAAATTATGTTTATATGTGCTTGGTAATCTCAGTCACCCATATCATGTTCAGTTGATACCATATTACATATTAATTTATAAATTATCTATCTCATGATTTCCCCATCATTATTTTGAAATAGTTATTTTAATTTATGCTAATGGGTTATGAACACCTGATACCTATATAATCATACATGTTACAGTTTTCAGGTTACAAGTCATTCAAATTAGTCTTGTATTGCTTAATTTCATAATAAAATCATAATGAGCACTTGTCAATACTATATTATTTTAAATAAAAGTAAATAATAGTGTCAATTAGTTGGGAGTAACACTTAGCATTAAGTGAATGTAGGGATGATGACTCCCCCATCAGTTAGGCATGAGTTATTTGTAGCAGCTTCGAAGTTCCAGACCTACGATGCCACCATAGATTCTGAGGGTTTCCCCATCAGTAGATTCATGACACCTTAGTCCTTTGGGGCATCAGTTTAGCGGATTCACGTCAGCTATGTATTGGTACCCTTGGAAAGGTATCATCACCCGTCCACCTAGAGTTACAGGTTAGATCTCGATTAGCTCAGCTTGGGGCATGCTAGTTGTAGTTAACTCCCACAGTATTAGTTCAGTATTTAGATCATATCAGCACAGGTTTGCATGACCAAGTGTTCAGTTTATCAGTAATATAGTTATTCAATTTTAACAGATTATTTCAGCACATGGTTTACTTGGTATTAAATTTATTTCAATGTTCATGCAGTCATGCTCAATACTTATATGTATTAATTTAATAATATAGGTTTGGATGCTGAGTTCCCCGATCGTACCTAAACAGTTTATGTGCCACTCAGCAGCAGTTGTGGTGAGTCCTCATCCTTAGAGGAAAAGTTATCTATAGTTACTTTCAGTACTTCTTTTATTTCAGTCAGTCAGAGTTAGCTGGGGGTTTGTCCCACCAACTCCCCATGTTTTATAGGCTTTTAGATAGTCAAATTTGTCTTTAATTTTTATCAAAAGTTCAAATATGTTGATTATTATTTCAATATTATACCTTATCAGATTTTTCAATAATTTAGCTTCCGTATATAATGTTATAATGTTATCTTATTTAGTTCTCATAGCCACTACTAGGTCATGGGTTATCTTGGGGTAACTTATGGCCTTAAGTACCGTATTACAACTAGGAGGTAGACTAGAGTCATGGTAGTTTTGGTCTATAGTTTATCCAGTCTTTAATTACTATAATTTACTTTAATCAAGAGAGATTTCAACCCTTTCTACTCTATTATGATGACTTAGTCCCAAATTTGATCTCGAGTAATGGATTTACGGACTACACTTTTTATCCATGGTTTGAATCCACATATTTATTATATATATATCTTCGGTATTGTTAGTTTGTGGTACACTAATTATGGATTGATACTGAAGTTGGGGGTATGATTCTGATCCCTCTTATTTTTATGGTAAATACATTCATGCTGGTATGATCTTTCCTACTTTGTTAGGATTTCCCGTATAGGTTAGATTGGCAATATTAGGTTGTTACCTTAGAGTTAGTCTAGTATACCTATATATATAGCTATGGTACTACCTTATATCTCTTTCTTCCCTAGTAATTTTTATTGTATATGTATTACTTGGCCTTATATAGTACTATATATCCTTCTTCTACCCTATATATATATATTGACTAGTGATATACAGTATAGTGCTTTAGTTCCTGAATAACGCTAGAATAGGATTGTTTCTTATTGTCTCTCTAGCTTTATTATGTTAGTTTTTTGGATAGTTTCCTGTAGTTTTATATTACTTCTTATGTGTTATCTATATTTGCATTAGTTTTTAAGCATAATTAGTAGTTTACTACTAAGTACCACATGTTTGGTTCTCATACTACACTTCTACAGCTTGCAGATCATAGTATGACTTGTCACTATTGGTGTGTGCTTCTAGGAAAAAAGGCTATGGATTAGAGATTTGGGGTGAGCTCCTAATATTTAGAGCATTAATACTCTCCCTCTTATGGTTTAGACTAATCTCTATGTTGTATTTAGATATAGGTTAAGCATGTATATTTATTTAGTATTTGACTTTGTACTCTTATTGTATTAGAAGCTCTTGTACTAACTTCGTCATGTCTTGGAGTTGTCTTACATATATTAGTCCCTTTATTATTTTTTGTATGTTGTTTCTTTTATTTTCTTTTGAAAGTACATTACTAGTTGTTCTGAACTTCGAGTTGACTTACCTACTTGTGGGTTATAGTAGGTGTCATCATGACCTGAGAAATTAGATTGTGACAAATTGATATCAGAGCCTAGGTTTATCGATGTGTTTTTATAAGAGCTAAGTGTCTAGTAGAGTCTAAAGTTTGGTATAAAGACGTCTATATCCTATCTTAGGGAGGCTATAGGGCATTCTTAGGAAATTTTATTATTGACTCTCTGTCGTGTGCCCATATTTTTATGAACCTCTAGTACTTTCATGACTCTATTCTTTACTAGATAGATAACATAAGGATATAAATAGATGCAGATAGGACTTCAGCATGTGATACCCGAGTTTCATCAAATTGTTGGGCTAGAGAGTCAGAGATTAATATTAAAGATCTTTAATGTCAACTAGAGGATCTAGGGCCAGCTCAATCTCCAATAAAGGTTGTTACCTTTTCAACTTTTCAAGATTTAGTGTTGGAAATTCTGAGTCTTTTTATGGGTACTTCACAGCTAGAGGTAATTTGCGACACATTAAGGGGTTCTCAGACCAGAGTTGGGAATATTGGTGTTGTAGGTCACTTTGTCTATTTTAGAGTATGAGATTAGGTTTCTCAAGCATCCTAGACATACTCTGATACTATATTCTTTAGAGAATGAGATGGTACATTGATATATTAGAGGGTTAGCCTTGCCACTCTACTTGGAATTGAAGCATTGATAGTTGTTAGGTTTTCTTTCTCTCAGGTTTTTGATCATATGGGGACCATAAAAAGAGCATGTATTGAGACTTATAGTAATAGTGGTAAGAGGATATGTCATTAGTCAGTGCTATTGGTGTTTTTTTTGGGAGTGTGGACCCTCTCAGTGAAGATCAACTTTACTTGCAGCTTATCAATTCTACATAATTAGCATCTCAAACTATAAATGTCTCTCAGATCAGTCATGGTGGCTACATCAGGTAGAGTTATCACTAGACCTTTTGGATTATTCGGCATGGGTTGTTTAGGCAGTGGCGACTATTTTGGATTAATTGATGCAGTGCCTCAGAGTACTCTAAAAGCTTGGGTAGGTTGTGGAGAGATTGGCCACTGGTATAAAGAGCAGCCTAGACATAAGGTGGTTGTTTAGATAGAGTTAGTATATATTCTCTCCATCCTAAAGTTCCTAAGGTATATTATGGTTACAAGAAGGATGGTTATTTTTGTAGAGAGTGTCCCCGACATTGCCTGGTCATCTAGTTAGGGCCAGCTCATGTTTTTGGCTGAGGTAGGGATTCAGGGGCTTAGAACGACTACAGAGAGGTTGGTCATTGGTCCTAAGACTATCCTTGATATGGGATTATTAGTTATTTATCTCATCTAGATTAGTCTCATAATGTTGTGGTACCTTTAGTTAGAGGTAGTGTGTGTAGTGCCTCAATCGATGATTCAGATGCTCAATTTGTGTTTTGACCCACTCAAATTTGTACTCTCTAAGGCTATCAAGATGTTACATTGGATTCCACCATAATAGGTGTGCCTTTGCCTTTTCATTTGAGTGTATTGGGGTTTTTATACCTATTGATGACTATGTGCCTTGGTATGTTGATATTGATTGTTGTGTGACTTAGTGTAGAGTTCATGATTATGTGACTGCCCCTGTAGATGATTTCTTTTACTAGTGGATAGAGTGGATCAGTATTGATATTTCCCTAGAGGTGTAGCATTCAACTTCGAGTCTAATATAACTTGGCATAGTGGCCTTCTTACGGCTCTAGAGTGGTACTTGTTGTTGATTTTTAATTTTGGTACCATTTACTCAATATACTGATGTCTATATGGTTTTTGTTATTATTATCATTGTTTGATGTTAATTGATTCTTAGTTGATTGGTGGCTAGACTAGCATTATCAAGTTAGAATTTTCTTTCTCACGATTCTTGTTCATTAGCCTAGGAGGCTAGCTTAGTTGGATGGTTCTCTCTCTTGTGGCAAGGTGAGGTTGGTCATTTTCATCTTCTGTTTGTGAGTCTAGAATGATTGTTTAGTGGGCTAGGAAAGTAAAGGTAGGTTGGCCTTCCATGGTTTTTTTTTGTTCTATAGTTAGGAATTTGATTATACTATGGATTTTTGAGTTTGAGATTCTAGGACTTATCTTATGGTTTGCTGAGATTTAATATCAACTATCCTTTTCTATATAGCCCATTTCTGAGGTTGACCCACTTAGGATTCATTCTTCTAATTTAGCTAGTTCATCACTCGGTAGTGATCTTGATGCTAATGTTAAAAGGTTTTGGGCTTTCTTTTTAGGTTTGTTGAGTTCATCTCATGGTGATACTTTTTTATTTTGTTATTGGTGTAGAGTTTGATACCATATTCTCGTCATGATATGGTTCTTATTCTAGTGGAGTTAAGAGAGATGGAGATAGATGATTTTTTCTGTGACCACTTCTTAAGTTGAAAATTAGGAATTCATTATCTTGATTTGCGTGGTTTATTTTTTGGTAGTGGTCTTGAATTTGACATTGGTATTGATATTGATACTTAATTATTTGGCAATGTGATTCATGGTTTAATTATGTAAAGTTGGCATGTAATAGGTGAATTCAAGAAATCCCTACTTTGGCAGTTGTTCAACCTAATAAGGCTTTGTGGAGTGCTTCTCTTTGATGATATGTTCCTATGGGTATTCATTTATTTAGATGGATAATTAGGTTTCCCAGTATCTGACTAAGGTTGCATTTCTCTATATTGCTAGAGTTTTGGCTATTACTATTGCAATTTACGGCCTTGGTAAGCTCTTGGGTATGCCTCGATCATCCATGCCCTCCCTTAGATATAGAGTTGATTGCTTGTGATTTTAGCCGGTGCTTTATCCTTCGTTGTGATTTTGGTTCTCAATTATATCTCAATTCTGGCTCTAGTACAATCAAGGGGGATATGCCTGATCCTAGATAGTGAGGGTGGATTGGGTTCTTACCCTTGGTTTAGACTTGTTGGCTCAGATTTGGAATCCAGACTCTTTTAATAGTGGTTTTAAGGTTATGATAAACTTGGTGTATGGATGCTTACTTGTCTATGGGATTGTTGTGGATAGTTGAGATCAAGCAGTTTAGCCTTGGTGTTGAGGTTTTAGCTGGGAGTTGTAGAGCTTGGGTGAAACCTTCTCTTTCAGATTTGCCGTACTTGAGGTTTCACTTATAGGATGGGTAAGATTATTCTTTGACTACCTGCCTAGTCTCATTCAGTTTAGATTAATTGTGGTTGATTAATGTTTGGATGATAGCCCATTGGCACTCAATGATGGTTTATTCTGCTCTTGACCTTGATTTTTAATTTTCATTAGAATTTTGGATTATCTTATCAATGAAAGTACTATGCTCAGGTTGGTCTTAGCATGGTTTCATCCTTAGTTGGTGGGAAATCCTGGAGCGGATCATTCAGTGGTGAGTGTTTGTGCTATGGGTTCCCAGCTGTTAGTTTCGAGGGTCATCCAGACTAGTTGTAGCATTGGAAGTAGGTTGTAGACATTGTTCATCACCATTTATGTGCCCAGGTAGCACCTTATGGATTTATCCTTGTGCTCACCATTATGGACTTTGGTGGATGAGCTTTAGTTCTCCGAGTTTAGTGTGATAGGTTTGCACGAATAGGAACTGAATGACCTTCTGCTTGATTTAGAGTGGATAGTAGGTTCAAAAAGGCAAAAGGGAGGTTATATTTTGATGTTGGAGTTGGTTGCATGATTCATGTATTGGATTTCCTTTGGATTGGATGAATTTCTACGTGGTTTGTGTTGGTATCAGTGTTTTATTAGTGTATTATGGTTTGGATTTACATGTATCAAACTTCCTCAATTTGTTTAGCAGACAGTTATTTGTTGCGGTTAAGTTTGGTTATTTGAGAAGTAAAGTAAGAAAGTTGGTTAAAAAAGGGATATCTATAGCAAAATTCCTTAGAAGCATTGTTTCTTCTTAGAGGTTACCTGAGGAGTCTTGCTAAGAGCATACAGGCCCAGTACCTCATCCCTTCGATATTTCGTACTCTTCCTTTCAATTGATTTTCGCAAACAAAAGTCTTTTTAGTAATGGATATTTTAATGAACCTCTAGCTCAATTCCTTGATTTATGCATACTTATGGGGTTTCGAGCATTCCCACAACTGCTATAGGTCATTTATGACTTGCCAAAACTATTAGTTCATCTATTAGATAGTTCGATTATCAGACGGTTCATTTGGGTTTTATGCTCATTTCCCTATTGAGAAATTGGTCTTGGGAAAAAAACTCCCAGTAAACAACCTCAAATAAGAATTCAGACAACGCCGTCAACTTTGGAATGTTGATTTTACATTAAGGGGACTTTTGGTTCAGGTCCAAAGGCTTTTGCAGTTGTTTTGGGCAATTGAGTGGATTTTATGAACATCGAACTATAGGTATGGGCCCCATATTTAGTCAAAATGATCTTGTATGAGAGCTTTGATAGTTACATTGAGCCCAAAATATCAAATTTAGTATAGTAGCAAATTTTATTTGCGCCCACAGAGTTCTATACAAATCCCGAGCACTCGATCAGAGTCTTTTTTTGACTTAGCAAAATCTGTTGCATGGCACCATCTGGTGCAACTGCTTAAGAGGACCATTGATCGCTTAAGCAGTATTCGATTTAGCAACCCCTAGCTGCTTTATCGGCCTTGGCCATTTGGATGAGATACACTTTAGTGGTCAAGGACCACTTAAGTGGACATCGCTATAACGACCAATAGATCGCTTAAGCAATGCTCGCATCCCATGACATGACTGCTTTAGCGGACTTGTGCCACTTAAGCTCTAGTTGCTTAAGCAGACAAATAACTGTTATAGCAATACTTGGGGATTATTTAATCCCTTTTATTTATCCAATTTTACCAATATTTTCTCCATTATTTTCCCAATATTTTGGGAGCCTGAAGAAAGGGAAAGAGTGGGGAATCATGTATTGAATCTATGGTAAGTTAGACTAACACTCCTTGGTCATTTCCCATTGTTTTCCATATTTCATCCCATTTCATTGTAAATTCTTAGAAATTAGGTCTTCAAATCCCCAGAACTTAGGGGATGGTTTGGTCCTCGATTTATGTACTATTCGTGCAAAGATTTTGAGCAAACATTCCTTGTCCTTTGAGGAACCTGGCGATAGATTCAATTTTGGATTCCATTTATGGGACCCGCGGGCTCATTTTTGACCCAAATTTTGTCCCAACCTTTTATATTGGAATGTGGGTCTCATTTTACTCCAATGACATGTAGATTACTATTTTAATAGCGTGGATGCATTTTAGGATAGTGGAGCATAAATAGGGGACTTATGGATCATTCAAGGATTTTGATTCGTCATTGAGGTAGGTTTCGATCTACTCTTATTCATAAGATAAAGTATGGTATATATTTCTTGTTAGGTAAGGATGATAGGATATGATTACGGTTGAATAACATGACTTAGCCTAATTTAGGAGTTTGGGGATAGAAAGGTAAATCGACCCTTAAGACGAAATATCTGTTATGGCCATAGAATTCTATCACCCAAGAATATAAGTTTGTGAACCATAGTTGACTCTAAGTACTCCTTTAGTATAAAGTTTATTTATTGATTAAGTGGATTGAATCATAGTTTCCCCAGATTATAGTTTTAGCCTTATAATTGTGATATACTTTTAGGCTCGAGGTCGTGGTTACGATATCAATTGGTCTCTAGGTGTGTATTCTATCCTTGTAAAGGACGTAGCCTTAGTCTATGGACGTTTAGACACTTATGGTTGTGCTTTTGGATATTGGTAATTATATGCATAGATTATGGTACATTCATGCTCACTTAGTGGTATAATTCCAACAAAAATCATAATTTTACTACTGTTTTTATAAAAAGGGGTTAATTCCCACTTTTCACTTGTAAAATGGATTATTTTATAACAAGGATCGTACCACTTTATTTACTGCTTTATGAGCATTCAGAACCAAAGATGATGTTTTGTAAATTAAACCGAGATAAATTTTGGGCCATGATTTATCCACTCTCTTATCACTGCTATTTAGTTCGGGCGCGAGAGATTTCAGCCCTTTCTACGCTATTATGATGACTTAGTCTTGGATGCCCGACCGTTTCTACTCTATTATGATGTCTTAGTCCCGAAGTCGATCTCAAGCAATGGATTTACAAACTTTGCTTTTTTAGCCACGGTTTGAGTTTGTACATTTATTATATATATCTGATACGGGATGGAGTAGATGGATAATGATGATTGGACATCTTGAATTCGTACTAGGTAAGTGTATATGGATATTCCTAAATCCTTTAGGCGCTCCCTCATTTGTGAGCCACCGTGTCGGAGAAGAGAGGTCGTCATAGGTCCTACCTTTGCGAGTTGTTGAGTTGGAGTAGGTGTATACACTTGGTAGGTTATGTCACTTTGATCGGTCATGGTACTATTTAAATTCATTCAATCATATGCATTGTGTATCACCAGTATGTAGTTTAAGGCTTATATCTATCAGCATTATTAGGGATTGAATAGGTATAAGCTATGATTGTTGTTTGCAGAGTGTTGATTGAACCTTTTGACATTATGGGGACCCAATTACGTATTTTTGTTTGCACTTGTCGGTTACTTTATTATTTTTATAATGGTTAGTTCATGGAAGGCTGATTATGGACTGATACTGAGGTTGGAGGTATGACTCCGATCTTTCTTTTTTTAATGGTAAATCACAGTGTGGACAATATATTCATGGTTAGGTATTTGACTATAGGCCCAGATCATGTTGTTATTAGCTTTCTTACTTGGATAGGATTTCTGTATTGGTTAGGCTGGCTATATTAGGTTGTTACATTTGCGTTATTCTCATATACCCTTATGTACATATATATATATATATGTGTGTGTGTGTGTGTGTGTGTATATATATAAACTTATGGTATTACCCTATAACCCTCTTTTTACTTATTTATTCATATTGTATATGTATTCCTTGGCCTCATATACTACTATATATCCTTCTTCTACCCTTTATTTGTATATTGACAATGATATACAATATAGTTCTTTAGTTCCTGAATGTGGATAGAATAGAATAATTTATCCTTATTGCCTCTCTAGATTTATTATGTTAGCTTTCTGGATAGTTGCTTGTATTTTATATTCTTGCTTGCATGTTCTCTATATTTTCATTATCTTTGGAGCTTATTCTATAGTTGCCTACTAAGACCATGTGTTTGGTACTTATGCTGCACTTCTCCAGCCTGCAGATCATAGTATGATTTCTCTTCATTGGTGTGTGCATCGTGCGAAACAATTATAGATCAGAGATTTAGGGTGAGATCTTGACATTTTAGCATTACTACTCTCCCTCTTTTCGTTTAGATTTATATCTATATTGTATTTAGAGATGGGTTGTGCATGTACACTTATTCAGTATTTGACTTTGCACTCTTATTGTATTAGAAGATCGTGTACTAACTTCACCAAGTCTTGGGGTTGTCTTAAATATATTAGCCCCTTTATTATTTTTCTTCTATTGTTCCTTTCATTTTCTATTGATTGTCCATTACTAATTGTTCTATACTTCGAGTTGACTTACCTACTGGTGGGTTATAGTAGGTGCCATCCCGACATGAGAAATTGGGTCGTGATAAGTAATTCATAATATGAAGTACACTTCCCGATCATTATGCATGAAATACAAGCAAATAACAAACCTCTAACATCCTACCTCAAAGATGGATTCTAACTCACAAATTTAAGCTCGTTCACATACTCTTATTAAGGAAAGCTAATAACATCACCTATTTATCAAGAAACAAATTCCCTCACACGAAAAAATAGGCCACACACTTAATTTCAAACATTGAATATAATTTAAGGACTTAGCATCAAAGAACGACTTCCACACCCACAAAGATGATTCAATTGTATGTACAAGGAACCATAGACTTGCCCACTATGTATATCTTTCCTAATTAAGTGTATAACAACAATAACAACAACAACAATAAAAACAATTATTTCCACTAGTATTCTCATCTTATCAGGTGTTTTTTTTCAATTTTCCCCTTTTTTAGGTCACATTTTCTCAAAGAGGGATTTTTCATCACTTTATAACTATCGTTGGTCATATTTACCACTCAACACCCCTTTCTTAGGATTGAATAATTATAACTAGCCTATGCTACAGTGCTCAAGGAATAAGGGTGCAAAAACTAGGGATTCAATGACAGGTTCAAAACAAAAAATACGGTAATCCAACAAAAGGCTACAGGCCCAAATGGGTTAACTAGTATTATAATACCTGAAAAGGCTAAAATTCCTAAGACAAATCAAAGAAATCATTTTATCATCTTTTAAACAAAGCAACAATTTTTATTTCACTTCAGTAACATGCAGGACACGTTCTATACTCAGATGCAAAATATGGATTACGTAAGAAAACCCCACCAGACATGGCACAAGTATCAATTAAGATGGATCAATTTCACTTCTATGACAGACAGGGTCATAACGAGCTGTAAAATAATAAATGCTATATACAGAGTCACAACTATGAACCTAGGTGTTAAGGAATTTGCTATTTTATTTACATTCAAGAACTCACAGTAAAAGTACTACTCAAGATCATACCTACATTGCTATTATTAACAAGTAAAAATTTGGTCTTTTCCTTTTCTCTCCAAATAAAATAAAATAAAATAAATTTACTCCAAAAAATAAAAAAAATACTCGGTTCAAAGGGACCTTCCTCATAAAAGAGCCAAAAAGAAAAATCAAGGGGTGAGCAATGTATGCTCTAGTAAAGATTAAAAAGCTAAAAACCAATAACAATTATTCTAATCTAAAGAATAAAAGAAAACTCTTTTGCATTTTTGAATTTTTTCAATTTTCTTCTTTCCTTAAATCAAGAATCTTTACAAAAAAAATTCTATAGCATACTTGACCCTAAAAAAATACTAGAAGACATTCCAACCCACACTTAAAATCATTCTTTGTCCTCAAAGCAATAATCAATGTCAAACGATGGTTAAAGATACTCCATGAGGCCCTCTAGGGCCTAACTAGAAGCATATTTCTTCAATCTCCACTAAGGGTCGCTTGCACCCGTCACCTAAGCTCAAACATACTCTTTAGATTTAAATTTGGTTACTCAAACTTCCCCCAAATCTACAAAACAAGAACAATAAAAACAAGTGATACTAAAATAAAAATAAAAACCTCTTACTATATATTATTTTACCTCCTAACAAGCGCTCAATTTAATATCGTAACGGCACAACCCATATACTTTTTCTCCACCGTGAGGATTTGAATTTCACTCCCTACATCGTATCCATCTTTAGCTTTGATTATTGGGTTGTGGTAAAAATATGAATGAATCGAATAATAGATTGTGTATGTTAAACTGTTTAGCCCTGAGATAAGGCATGTTTCTTTGTTTCTTGTTTGGTGCAAACTTGCGAATGTAGTTACCTTGCTCTTCCACCAGTTTAGATGACTTAACAAACAGAATGTTGAAATATGATTTGAATAAAGTCTAATACGTTCCACTTTCCCACTTTCACTATATGCGACATGCTCAGATTTATACTCTCTTTCAACGCCAGCCTCAAATGAAGAATGATAGTTAAATGGTTGAAAATCTTCTTCCATCTCCATAGACTGGCTAGTATCCATAACTGTAGGTGATTAGAAATCAGACATCTCAATCTTTTGATTTAATTGAGCCTCCAGGTCATGAACATCTAAAACAAATTTCTTTATATCTTGTAAGAGCTTATCTTCCCCTTGCTTATTTAGGTTGTCATGGTTGTGAGACCATCCCAAAGGAGCTCATACTATTTGACTTGATGTTATTGTTCCATTAGACAATATTCATCTGCTTCCCTACTTATTGTCTTTTCTAAAATAAAATCTATATTTACAACATGAACTTCAAGAAAAATAAAGAAATTCAAACTATTTTTTTGAAATAGCAAAAACAAATATTTAGAAAAAGATGAATACTGAAAGACTCTAGTCCACTAAATTCACGGTGTGTCCTTAAGGGAATTATTTTCATCAAGTACCTGAGGTTATGGAATATATCCTTGACATGGCCTAAAATTGGGCCATGTCATGTGGTTACCTCAAGACCAACTTGTATCGAAGGTCTCCCCGTTAACCCAAACCTAATCATTACATCCATCCACAAGTGGTCAGATGGACTCCAACCTTAAGTCAAGGAAGCGGAAAAAATGTTAGTAGCCATAACTTAGACAATGTCTAAACATTACATCTACATCAATATATATATATATATATAAATCCCCAATATACCCAAGTCCACAGCATCCACAAAGCCTCTAAAAATTTGATGTCTAATACATGTCGGGACATGACCCCGAAAATAGCACACATCAAGTCTAAAATGTAAGATATTAGACTATGAAATATATGCCTTCTGAGGAATGAAAGCTCACTACTTCAATGTCAACAAACAATCCGCCCAACACTTGGTCACTGCGCAAGAAGAGAAAAGAAAAACTTCGACCCGTATGTCGTGTGGGAATATGGTGTCAAAAGACGGTTAGTGGTTAGAGCTCTAGCATGTAACTAAATGGTAAGGATAAGATAGTGCATTTGTTAAAATCCAAGTCAAACCATTATATGCAATCATATTTACATTAGTATAGGCATTTATGTATATACATATACATATTGATATATATAGCATGCCAAATCACAGAACAAGTCATAATGTTCATTCTTAAAGCGTTCATTCGGGAGACATAGAGTTAAGGACTTCTAACCTTCCACATTTACAATTTTAACACCTTAAAATACCAAATTACATTAGAAAAGTGGACCCAAACCTCAAGATGTCACCTTTATACAAAGTAAGTGGCACAAACACCTCTTATATGGTAAGTGGATAAGAACCACAACCGACTCACCTTATATGGTAAGTGGATACTAACTACAAACCTTCGAACATTATATGGTAAGTTAAACTAAACTAAAAACCAACACGCCTTACATGGTAAGTGGACCTGAACCACAAACCAACATGTCTTATATGGTAAGTGGACCTGAACCACAAACCAAAACGCCTTATATAATAAGTGGACCCGAACCACAAACCAACACGCCTTAAAATATAAGTAGACCCAAACCATAAACTAACATGCCTTACATAGAAAGTGGACCCAAACAACAAACCAACACGCCTTATATGGTAAGTGGACTCGAACCACAAAGCAACACGCCTTACATGGTAAGTGTACCCAAACCACAACTGACTTACCTTACATGGTAAGTGGATACGAACCACAAACCTTCGCACATTATATGGTAAGTGGACCCAAACCACAAATGAACATGTCTTACATGGTAAGTGGACTCAAACCACAAATCAACACGCCTTACATGGTAAGTGGACTCGAACCACAAACCAACACGTCTTATATGGTAAGTGGACCCAAACCATAAACCAACATGCCTTTCATGGTAAGTGGATCCTAACCACAAACCAACAAGCCTTATATGGTAAGTGGACCTAAACCACAAACCAGCACACCTTACATGGTACCCAAACCACAAACCAACACGCCTTATATAGTAGGTGGACCCGAACCACAGACCTTCACATTAGGCAAGGAACTTGAATCAGAAGCCTTCACATTATTATTACTAGTCGACATTTGGTCTAACCTCTTACAAAAATATTGGTGTCTATATGATTCAACATATAAGGACTCCAACCCATTTAGGCAATTCAAGCAACCAAGGCTACATATCAACACCATAGATGATTATTTGGCCTTTAAAAAACCATTTAATCACTAATCATTTAAATAGGCTAAATGCCTTAATGCAATTTATTATTAAATTCAATTTGTGGTCACCATGACCCTTACAAACTATTCATTCTTCATTAGCATTCTTATACCACTCTTTAGTTCAAAACACAATTCCATTTTATCTGTAGGTACTATAATCCATTTAGGCAACCAACCACCAAAGACATTCATTGACTCATTACATGGCCAAAAAGGCCTTTACCAACCATTTACCAAGAAATCATATTCATTATAACAACATCTTAACTCATTCATATTTACTAGACCAACACCATAGTTTAATGCACCATTAACATGAGACTAGTTAATTCTCCTAGACATTTTCACAAACACCTTAAGGGCACACTTTTATCAAGGCACAAACCAAAGTATAAATCACCCAATTTAGGATTACTCATGACCCATTTGTTAAACCACAACCAACAAGCAACCACATATGGAAACCATCACCAAAACTATGGATAAACATAAGTTAAAGCAAGAGTAACATTACCCAACATTATTCTTCAAAAACCTCACCATTTGATTTCAAAACCACCATTTACAAGTCAAATCATTATTTAAAACACATGGAATGATTATCTAGAAAATCCCTATTGATGTACAGTTAGAGTGGTTTACTTAAAAAATACCCAAAGTGCAGACCATTACTCCGGATTGGGTTCTAGAGATGACATCTCTCGCCATTATTTCCTTGTTCACCATCTGAGCAATAAGCTTTCATACACACTGGGAACCCATCTACAGTGAAGACCAATAACCCATATATTATTGCCAGGGGCACACACAGCCAAGAGGCAACTACTCTTTTTGGCAATTTTTTAGCTACCCCACCAATTTTTCCGATGACACTATCAGTTTTTGGCAAAACTAATTATTTCTTTCTCTCATCGCTGAACACAAATCTTTTCTCTTTTCTTCCTAACCCTTTACAGGTACTACAAGTGCATTTTTGGGTAAAAAATAATAGGAAAGTGATACCAGCAGTAGGGTAAAGATGGTAACAACAGATTTTGGCGACCAATTTTTGCGCCAATTTGCTGAAGTCCAACAAAACAATCAAGAAAACATCCACACTCCATCTTTTTCAAGGATAAGGTGCACTCATTTTACTCCTCTATAGTTCCTTTTTGCTAGTTTATTTGTCTTAGGTTTTCCATCTCTTTTTCTATCTTGATTTCTTATTTGGTTTTCTTGATTGTTCTTGTGGGATTACTATAGATAGTGTAGTGTTTATTATGGTTTGTGAGTATCAGCTCTGTTGGTTGGTTTTGCTTGCATACTTATAGGTTTTTAGCCATTGTTAGTCGTGTTCTTCATCTTTATTTCTTTTTTTCTTTTGTCATGTCCTTTTGAGTGGTGGCTAGGGTGATAGATGGTGAACTAAGGTTATTTCATAGGGTAAGGTCAGGGTTGAATGCTTGGGCTTGGGTTTTAGGCGTAGTTAGGGTTAAGTCTAGGTTTAATTTGAGGGTCAAGATTGAGGGGTATTAGGGCTAGATGGGATAAGGGTGCTTCTAGGTTGAGAGTTGGGTCATAGAACATAGGAACACTTCAAGGTAAGTCGAAAGAGCTTGTGAAGATTCATAGATAGGGGAGGGTCAGAATAGTTTATGTCCAAGAAACTAAATGGGTAAGGCAAGGGATGTGGATGGATATAAATTATTGTACTAAGGTAGTGTGAGACATATAAATAAAGTAGGTATCTAAGTATATAATAAAGTTAGGAAGCAGGTGGTGGAGGTTAAGAGAGCCAGTGATAGGTTGATGTCTATAAAGTTGGTCATTGGAGGGTATACGGTGAACATCATTATTTTATATGCTCCATAATTAGGTTTGGATGAGGTGGAGAAGAATTCTTTAGGGAGATCTTGGATGAAGTGGTGAGGGGCATCCCGAGTACTGAGAAGATTTTTGTGGGAGAAGATTTCAATGGGCATATTAGGTCTTTGTTGAGAGGTCATGATGATGTGAATGGTGGTTATGGTTTTGGGGAGAGAAATGAAGGTGGAGATTATCTTTTGGATTTTTCTAGGGCTTTTGAGTTATGGATAGCGAATGCGAGCTTTCCAATGAAGGAGGTACACCTTATAACTTTTTGTAGTTCAACGGCCAAGACTAAGATTGACTTTTTGCTCCTTACGAAGGGTGATAAAGCATTATGTAAAGACTGTAAAGTCATACATAGAGAGAATATTTTGACTAAATATAGGTTGTTGGTGATGGACTTAGTAATCTATAAGGGCAGAAAGAAGAGGAGTGTGGAGGCTCGGTCCAATATTAAGTAAGGTAACTTGACTTTGGCTAGTACTTTAAAGATGAAGGAGAAGTTGAATAGTAGGGGACTTGGGAGAGTAGATGGAATATGGGAGGCGACTGCCAGTTGTATTAGGGAGACCATTACAGAGGCGTTGGATGTCTCGAGAGTATGATCTGGTAAGCATCGGGGGACTAGTGGTGGAACAAAGAGGTTAAGAGAAAGATGGAGTCTAAGTAGGTAGATTATGCTAAGTTAGTTTAAAAAAATAATGATAAGGAGAGGCAAATGAATAAGGAGGACTATAGGGTAGCTAGAAGAAAGGCTAAGTTAGCGGTTACGACGGCAAAAACAATAGCTTTTGAGAGATTGTATGCAGCTTTAGATGATAAAGACAGGGATAAGAAGTTTTATAGGATTTCCAAGGCTAGGGAGTGGAGGGATCGTAACCTTGACCAGGTGAAGTTCATCAAGGAAAACGATGGTATAGTGTTGGTTGAGGATGTCCTCATTAGGAAGGGGTGGCAGTCTTATTTTCATTAAGAACAACGAGGAGGACAAAGGTTTAGTATTGGAGGAGTTGGATAAGTCTAAGAGGTGTCAAGATTATAATTATTTTATATGTATTGAGGTTGAGGAGGTCAAGGGGCTATTCGCCAGATGCATCGAGGTAGGGCAACAGGGCCAAATGAGATCCTAGTGGAGTTTTAGAAGAACACTGGCGGGGCAAGTTTGGAGTGGTTGACAAGGTTATTTAACATCATTTTTAGGGTGGTGAAGATGTCTAAAGCATGGAGGTGGAGTATGATAATTCCATTATATAATAACAAGATATCCAGAGTTGCAATAATTATAGAGGGATTAAGTTGTTGCATCATACTATGAAGGTTTGGGAAAGGGTGGTAGAGTTGAGACTGAGAAGGATCATGAATATTTCTAAGAATCAATTTGATTTCATGCCAGGTCGCTCGACTAATGAGGCCATTCACCTTGTGAGGAGATTAGTGAAAAAGTTTTGGGAAATGAAGAAGGGCTTGAACATGGTGTTTATTGATCTTGAGAAGGCATATGACAGAGTTCCCAGGGAAATTCTACGAAGGTTCTTGGAGGTTAGAGGGGTTCCTGTGGCATATGTTAGATAAAGACTCGTGTGAGGATGGTAGGCAGAGATTCAGAGTACTTTTCAGTTTTGATTGGGTTGCACTAGGGATAGACTCTTAGCCCTTTTTTATTTGCCTTATTGATAGATGTTTTGATGTGACATTTTCAAGGGGTGCCTTGTTGTATGTTATTCGCTGATGATGTGGTATTGATTGACAAGACTCAGGGGGGAGTTAATAAGTTGGAGATTTGGAGACAGACCCTTGAGTCTAAAGGATTTTGTTTAGGCAGGACCAAGATAGAGTACTTGGAGTGTAAGTTTAGAGATATGTCATAGGAGGCTGATGTGGTTGTGAAACTGGACTCTTAGTCCATTTAGAAGAGGGAGAGTTTCAAGTATCTGAGGTCTATGATTCAGGTCACTGAGAAGATTGATGAGGATGTCACGCATCTTATTAGGGTAGGATGATTGAAATTTAGGCTCGCTTCAAGAGTTATATATGACAAGAAGGTGCCCCCGAAGCTTAATGGTAAGTCCTATAGAGTGGCAGTCTCACTGGCAATGTTGTATGGAGCAAAGTGTTATCCAGTTAAGAACTCCCACATCCAAAAATTAAAGGTGGCGAAATGAGGATGTAACGATAGTTGTGTGCTCATGCAAGGAAAGATAGGGTGAGGAATGTGATTATTTGAGAAAAGGTAGGACCGGCTTCAGTGGAGGACAAGATGCGAGAAGTGAGGTTACCTTGGTTTGGGCATGTGATGAGGAAGGGCAGACACTAGCTATGGATGATTTTAGCTGGGGTAGTGGTAGGCCAAAGAAATATTGGAGGGATTTGATTAGGCCTGATTTGAGAAGTTACAACTCACAGAGGACATGACCCTTGAAAGGAA
Source organism: Capsicum baccatum var. pendulum (assembly GCA_030864225.1). NCBI lineage: Eukaryota > Viridiplantae > Streptophyta > Magnoliopsida > Solanales > Solanaceae > Capsicum > Capsicum baccatum. The sequence goes on along the minus strand of CM061561.1, from coordinate 170,785,723 downwards.
GGTATTGAGGATGTAGATTAAGGTAGAGGGTTATGGGTGGGAGTACGTCGGTAATAATAGGGAGGAGTTCTTTATTTGTGTCTGAAGTTTCTTATTCATGGGTTGAGTGCTCTCTATGGTTTCGAATATATAGTTTTTAGTAGTATCTTGTGGCTCTAATATTATTTTGTGGCTAGTATTGTTAGTTTATTTTGTTTGTACAAGTTTATATGCATTTATGTTTTGTGTTTACTATATTGTTATTGGTTCTAAGCTGGGGGTCTATCGAAAATAGCCTCTCTAATTCACCTGAGGTAGTGATATAGTCTACATATACTCTACCCTTCCCAGACCCCACTAGGTGGGAATACATAGGGTATGTTGTTATTGTTGTTGTTTTTTTTTGAATGAGGGAAGAGATACATGCCTCAAATAAGAAGAATCATATACATGCCTCAAATAAGAAGAATCATAGAATAACTCTTGGTCTTTAAGCCCTTAGAAGAATCCTCTACAAACTTTAGCCTCGGCACTTGCTGAAGAAGTTTAGAGATTGTATTTGGTATGTTTGATCCACCAAATGAGTGTTATGAGATGATAAGAGGACTTATATAGTGAGGGGACTTAACGGTTTTAGGGTGGCAAATGTCTATAAAGCCCTCAGCTTAAAAGCGGGAAACCACCCCACAGGAGGGTACAACTCCCTTACTAAACTGTACCCTAGGGTACGAGTGGTACCCTACCTCATACCCGAGGCCTTACCAGGGGCCACCACACTACTTAGGGTACCACTACCCACTGTTGAATTTTATCCAAGGGTACGAATGATACCTTAAACTGTACCCTAAATCGTACCCAAGACAGTCTCATCAAACCAAGATCAAATATTCCATACAATTTGCCATGCTAGGACTCGTACCCAAAGGTACAACCATGGGGAGCCTAAGTTGTATCTTGGACAGTGTGTAACCCCCACTTCACTTCCTAGTGTATGAGAGGTGTTCACTAAGTCGTATCCAGTGGGTACGACAAGTACCCTGAGTCTTACCATGGACAAAATGTCCGAAACTCAAAATTTTTTGCAAGGCCAAGGTCTTGGGTGTTTTATTCTCCCCCACTTAGGATCGTTCGTCCTCGAATAATGGGTAAGGAAAGCTCAATCACAAGTTAACATATTACCAAACGTCAATTTAGCCCCGCTTCCATTAAATCAAATTAGAAATTAAGTCACACGACAAGGATAACATACACACCATGATTATTATCAACCAACCACTCATTTCATTGACTATAGGACTCAAACCCATCATTTATTAAGACACTTGGTTAATCCAAAGTTTAGGGACTTAAACCCATTGTCTACCAAAGGCACTCATTCATTTCAAAGTTTAGGGACTTAAACCCCTTGCCCAATAAAGGACATAATTCAAGTTAAAAACAGCAACACCCACAACTCAAACACGAGTTCCCAAAATGGAGGAAAATACGGATATTTGGACTTTATGTCCTCTTTCACCTCTGAAGTATCTTCCTCGGACCTTTGTATCCTCCATTGAACCTTCACTGAAGCCACCTCTTTCATTTGAAACTGGTGAACCTACCATCCACAATCCTTACTGGGACCTCCTTATAGAGCAAAGAGTTTATAATACCGACCTCCTCTGAGAAAGTAATCATCAAAGGATCACTCATATATTTACGCAACATAGAGACACGAAACCTAGACAAATCAGACTCTTGCTAGAGGGAAAGCCTAATTTCAACTCATACCTTCCCAAGAATAACCATCCCCCTTAGGCATGCAAAAACAAATACACTTTACTGGAACCATTCTAGGAAGAAGGAATGGGAATTTGGAAAAGAGTTCAAGACAAGACCAATCCACAACTCAATCTCCCTACCATGATACTAGGAAGGTCATCAAAGAGAATTCTCAATACATTTATTTACCAAGGAAATGGACTCTGGAGTAAGACCTCTCAAGTTAGAACCTTCAACTCAGACAAAATGATACAACCGCCCTTTAGAGATCAGCTTTTGGGCTCTAAGATAAAAAGTGAAACTCCCCTTATCCATTAAGGAACCTCCTTCCCATACAGTGACTGGCTTATTAGGGAATTTTAAATATGACCTTATGGGTCTGATAATCTAAGGAAATACAGCACAAATACAACCAAATCTATCCTCAGAATGACATCAAAATTAATCATATCCACTTATAGAAATGAACAAGAGTTGCTTTACTACCAACAACTACCACACACCCCTTTATAGACTCTTTACAACCATAGAGTCTCTTTCTATCGTAGAAATACAAAAGGAGTCCAAAATAACTTAGAATAACATCAAAATACACAATCATAAACTGGGTCAGACATAAGAGAGAAAGGGACCCCATACCAAGTAAAGCATACACATCATAAAAGAGGAGTTTCAACTTACCTATAACAACATCCGAAGATACCATAGAATCCTGGTGAGTAGCAAGTGCATACAAGTGATTTCGGCTAGCACCGGTGCTAGAAATAGAAGTTAAAGCAGAAACAACACCCTTTGATGTAGGAGTAGACGAAGTAGCAATAGGGGACCTATATTCCCAAGTAACCACTCGAGAAGGGCACTCTCGCTGCATATGCCCAATCTGACCATATCAAAAACACCTATTTTTCCCCTTCTCACGCTCTCCAAGATGATGCTAACCACAGAATCTACAAAGAGTATAGGTTGGATCTAATTGGGCCACACTGGCCTGAGAATCACTACTTACCCAATTCTTACTCTTGGAAAACTTACCACTAGACTGTTGGTCTCCACCTAGCTCAGAAGACCGAGACCTCTTACCTCGTATCTCACTAATCTCACCCTGTATCTTTTTATCTTCCTCCACTTATAGCATATACACAACTAACCTAGAGATACTCAAGTCATTTATTAACAAACCTACCTTACTCTTAAGGACCAATTCAGGAAATAGTCCCGAAACAAACTAACGCATCCTAGCTCTTATACTGAAACCATCTTAGGGCCATACCTAGAAAACTGATGGAGTCTCAAGGCATACTCCTTGACGGACATCCACCTGGCCTTAAATTCACAAACTCTTTTACTTTTTCTTCCCTCAACTCTTGAGGAAAGAAGCGGTCTAAGAAGGCACTAGAGAAATCCTCCCACACATAGCACTAGCACTCACACCTCTAGATATCTCTCACTCTTCATCCTATTGGTACACTACATTATTCAATTGGTAGGAAGCAAAATTAATATCTTCTACGTCCGATGCATGCATAATCCAGAAGATCTTATCTATTTCATCAATAAAACTTTAAGGATCCTCCTCAAACTTCACACCCGAAAACATAGGAGGGTGAAACTTCATGAATTGACCAACCCTTGTGGACTTAGAGGATGGAAAAGAAGGAACACCACACCTAAACTAAGAAGATACCAAATGAGTCAATAGAGTAATAAAGCGACAAAACTCAGCATTAGTAGCATCCCCTTGAGGTGATAGAGGAGGAGTGTCACTCTCATAAGCCGCGTGAGTGGGGACAGGTGGGACCCTACGAGGATGGTCAGATGCCATAGCTTTAGCTGGGAGTGGACCCTAGATATTAGAAGAGCTCTGGCCATGGGGACCTCAGTTGGGCCAAAGTGTTTGCCTGGATATCAGATCTCCTTGGAGGCATGATCTGAAAGATAAGAAAACAGAAATTAGACGAATCCAACACCATAGACTCTATAGCTCAAGATAAAGAAAAAAAAAATAGAAACATTCCTAAATGCCTCATGGCCTCTCTTTTATAAGTGTGGCGTGCTTTGCACCTATAAAGAGACTCTACTTGACACGACTTTGTGGACTCCCAACTGACCATGAACATACGATCTGATACTAACTTGACATGACCTGAAACCAGGCCATGTTATATGGGCACCTCAATCCCAACTTGGACCAGAGGTCTCCCTGTTAACCCAAACCTAACCATTACATCAATCCACAAGGGGTCGGATTGACTCCAACCCTAAGTCAAGGAAGTGGAAACTAGGTTAATAACCATAACTTAGACAATATCTAAACATTGAATTTACATCAACATATAGATAAATCCCCAACATACCCAAGTCCATATTTATCCACAAATCCTCTACAAATCAGATGTCTAATACATGTCGGGACATGCCCCCAACAATAGCCAAAATCAAGTCTAAAATGTAAGATAAAAGACTATAAAATGTATTCCTTCCGGAGAATGGAAGCCTACCACTTCAATTTCATCACATGATCCACTCAAACACTTAGTCAGTGCGTACGAAGAGAAGAAGAAGCTCTGGCCCTTATGTCGCATGGGGACATAGCGTCCAGAGGCGATTAGCGGTTCGATTTCTAAAATGTACCTCAATGGTAAGGATAAAATAATGAATTTGTTCAAATCTAAGTAAAACCATTATATTTAATCACATTTACATTAGTATAGACATATATGAAGATACATATACATATAGACATCTTTAGCATGCCAAATCATGGAACAAGTCATAATGTTCGTTCATAAAGCATTAATTTATGAGACATAGAGTAAAGGATTTCCAACCTTCCACACTTAAAAATTTTATAACCTTAAACTACTCTTTACATTACACAAGAGGACCCAAACCTAAAGTCATTACCTTTATATAAAGTATGTGGCACTGACACCTCTTATATGGTAAGTGGACCCGAACCACAATTGACTTACCTTATATGGTAAGTGGATACAAACCACAAACCTTCGAACATCATATGGTAAGTGGACCCGAACCACAAACCAACATGCCATACATAATAAGTGCACCCAAACGACAAACCAACACACCTTATATGGGAAGTGGGACCCAAACCACAAACAACCACTCCTTTCATGGTAAGTGGACCCAAACCATAAACCAATACACCTTATATGATAAGTGGACCCATACCACAAACCAACACGCTTTACATGGTAAGTGAACCCAAACCACAATCGACTCACCTTGTATAGTAAGTGGATAAGAACCACAAACCTTCGCACATCATATGGTAAGTGAACCCAAATGACAAACCAACACGCCTTACATGGTAAGTGGACCCAAACTATAAACCAACATGCCTTACATGGTTAGTAAACCCGAACCACAAACCAACACGCCTTATATAGTAAGTGGACCTAAACTACAAACCAACACATCTGACATGGTAAGTGGACACGAACCACAAACCAACATGCCTTACATAGTAAGTGGACCAAAACAACAAACCAACGCGCATTACATTGTAAGTGGACCCAAACCACAAACCTTATATGGTAAGTGGACCCGAATCATAAACCTTTATATTAGGCAAAGGACTTGAACCACAAGCCTTCATACCATCATTACTAATAGACATTTGGACTCTAACCCTTCTTATAAAAATATTAGCGTTGATACAATACAATATATAAGGACTCAAACCCATTTAGGTAATTCAAACAACCAAGGTTACATATCAACACCATAAATGATTATTTGACCTTTACAAAACCATTTAACCACTAATCATTTAAATATGCTAAATCCCTTGATTCAATTCCTCATTCAATTAAATTTGTGTTCACCATGACCCTTACAAAATATTCATTCTTTATTAGCATTCTTATACCACTCTTTAGTTCAAAACATAATTTTATTGCATGTTTAGGGACTATAACCCATTTAGGCAACCAACCACCAAAGACATCTATTGACTCATTACATGGCCAACAAGGCCCTTATCAACCATTTAACAAGCATTAATATTCATTATAAAAATATCTTATCTCATTCATATTAACTAGACCAACACCATAGCTCAATACACCATTAACAAGAAACTAGTTAATTCTCTTAGACATTTTCACAAACACCTTGAGGACATACTTTTATCAAAACCCAAACCAAAGTATAAATCACCTAATTTAGGTTTACTCATGACCCATTTGTTAAACCACAACCAACAAGCACCCACATGTGCAAACCATCACCAAAAACATGGATAAACATAAGTTAAAGCAAGAGTAAACATTACTCAATATTATGCTTCAAAAACCTCACTATTTGGTTTCAAAACCACCATTTACAAGTCAAAATAATTGTTTAAAACACATGATATTTTGAAATAATGAAGAGGGAAGAGATACATACCTCAAACAAGAAGATTCATGGAAGAACTCTTGGTTTTCAAGCCCTTCGAAGAACCCCTTTTCAAACTCTAGCCTCCAATCCTATTGAAGAAGATTAGAGAGTGTATTTGGTATGTTTGATCCACCAAATAAGTGTTATGGGAGGACAAAAGGACTTATATAGTGAGGGGACTTAAGGGTTTTGGGGTAGGAAATATCTATAAAGCCCTCAACTTAAAAGCTGGAAATTACCCCGCAGAAGGGTATAACTCTCTCACTAAACCATACCCTAGGGTATAAGTGGTACCAAAAGTACCCTAGGCCTCAAAAAGGACCACCATAATATTTAGGGTACGACTACCGACTCTTAATTCATTCCCAAGGGAATAAATAGTACCCTAAAACATACCCAGACCCATACACAAAACATTCTCATCAAGCTAATACCTAAGAATCCATACCACTTTCCATGGTATGACTGATACCCAAAGGTATGACCATGGGGAGCTTAATACATATCTACGATAGTATGTAACCCCCAGCACACTACCTAGGATATGAGAGGGGGTCACAAAGTGTAACGCCCCAAAAAATGAGTCCCGGAGCGTCATATGGTGCTTGAGGCTACGAGTAGCCCCAAGCTTATCCTTTGAGCCATTTTTATTCAATTCAACACAAATAAATAGGGTTTCCATAAATAACCCTCAAATATCAACAGAGTAATCATCATTCAAGAATAAAAAAAAATTAGAAAGATAAAAAAATATGACTTATTAGTCAACTCCCAACATCTATACTAGTCTGACAAGCCTCTAGGAAAATCAATAAAACCAGTAAACCATTGAGACATGCCCCAATTGAATCATACTCAGTTATCAAATGTAAACAATTCCGTGAAACCAATATCAGACATCACATCCTCGGAACATGAGCACCTGAACCAACATTCTAAGAAAATACAGCCCACATCTGAAGATGTGGGTCAGTACCATGGAAAGGAACCGAGTATATGTGGTGTATGCAGTTGTATAAACATTATCATCATAAATATTTATAAGAAATATGCAGGATGTATGAAAGACTCACATAGCCCAAAGAAAATCATTATAATCATGAGAGGATGAAATAAGTACAATAACACATGTGAGTCATTATATAATTTGTCAATCACTATCAGTTCAACAAGAATATCAATTCTCATAATGTAAATATCATTTAAATCTTTCGAAAGAATAACTTTTGCAATTCCACTTTCAAATCACGTCACCATTCACCATAGACACAAGAAAACACACACACACTGGGAGATCCTATAACCGACATAAACTATGTGAGCTACATGGAGTCCAACATACAACCCATGTTGGGGAGAGCCATCCTATCCTTTCCATCGGAGTAAGACTATCAATATCAAATCCACACAAACTAGTGATCACTATATAAATCAGCCTCGGGCTCACTCCTACGAGGACACGTAGTTCTAGGGAAGTAAGGTCGCTTTATACCTCCTACTCGGTGCTAAAGATTTCTCCCGGACTTAGCTTAGATTATTTCAAAGAAAATCCAAAACAAAACAATTTCAATAATATATAAATATACATCGGGAGTCATCATGCTTCCCATCTATCAAACTCAACCATGTTGTGGATTTCTTTCACACTCGAGTGCAAAACAACTTCATTAAGACAAAAAGGTCAAATCATTCAAAATATCTCAAATATTCAACATCAACGTGCTTATAACACACACTTTCTCAAAAAAACACAATTTCCAATGGGGATTCATGACCTAAATATCAAAATCATGATAAATATCGTTCAAGATTCATGTTTTATATCTCCACACATGTAAATTCATCTTTCCAAATCATAAACATCAAGATTTCATAATAATCATCATATGATATGGGTTCATGCTTCAAGTTCATAAAAATCATGCCTTCGTAAAGAAAATTACTTTTGGGCACAAGAACGAAAAAGAGTTCTTGTTGAAAAATCCCACATACCTTGAATGATGAATTTTAGATCGATACTCATTTTTGAGATGTTAATCGTGCCTTTGAATGATGGTTCTTGGAGTTCTTGAACTAGGAACTTGGAATCTTGAATAAATTTGCAGAATTAATGGCGAACTTTGGAGGTTCTTGAAGTTAGATGTAGGAGTTTAGGGTTTTCTTTTTGAGGGAATTTGATGAAATATAACATATAATGCTTCTAATAGGTTTTAATATAGGGTTTGGACAGATTTTGGGTGAGGGGGAATGACCAAAACGCCCCTAAAAACAAAAAAATTCTTGAATCTGTCCTTTGATGGATTATTTTGATAGTCTGAAGTAGATTAACCATAACGTGTTACTCCGATATCCAAATTAGATGAAACTAATTTCATTAGAAAGAGGACTCTCATATCTTTCTGTTGATATATAGTATCTCACCCAGATCATTGTGTACGAGGAGTTATGATCATTTGAAGTTGACCCAAAAATTCACTTTTGATAGGCTGAAGTAGATCGACCATAACTTTTTCCTCCGATAGACAAATTGGATGAAACCAATTTCATTGGAAAAACGACTCGCAGAGCTTTCCGTTGATATATATTACATTACCCATATCATTATGTACAAGGAGTTATGTTCATTTAAATTTGTAGCAAAAATACGCCAGGCCTCAGTACTTTTTTTCCTGCACGTTTTACTGTTCACTGCTATTCACGGTTCGATCGGAATTTTCATAACTCGTCGCTCGGGTGTCTGTTTTGGATGATCCACATATCGTTGGAAAGATTATTCAATAATATACGTGATGGTGGGTCATAATCTAAAACATTCTGCACGGAAAGTTTATAATTCATTCTAGAAGATAGAACCCAACACGTTTACGCACAAAATTTTAATGAAAAATTTTCTGGGGAATAGAGCATACAGCTGAAACCATTCGTTAGACTCATCACCACATTGTTTCTCACTCCTAATGAAACATCGAATGCATAAATTCTAGAAACTACAGCTGAACACATAATAAATGACAGCTGAACTGATGCAACTTTTATCAAAAGTGCATTATTTAGGAAAGAACGGTACCTTCGGCTTGATCAGATTTCACGAAAAATAGGTGCGGATACTTGGATCGCATATCCGCCTCAACTCCCCAAGTTGCACCCTCAATAGATTGGTTTCACCACAACACCTTGACCAAGGGAACTTCTTTGTTTCTTAGTCTTCGGATACTGAAATCAAGAATCTCAACAGGAATCTCATCAAAAGAAAGATTTTCTTGAATGTCAGCACTCACAGAGGAATTCCATTAACACAACATCGCTAATATGCTTTCTAAGCATGGAGACATGGAATATTGGATGAACAAAGGACAACTCGGAAGGAAACTCGACCTCATAAGCCACCTTACCAACACGGCTAAGAATTTTGTAAGGACAAACATAACGAGAACTAAGCTTTCCCTACTTTTCGAATCTCTTCACCCCCCTCATGGGTAAAATTTTTAGATACACTAGGTCACCAACTTCAAACTCAAGGTCTCTCCTTCTAACATCCGCATATGACTTCTGCGCAGTTTTCAACCTTTCCCTAATCAACTTAACTTTTTCCATAGCCTCAAATACCGAATCAGGACCACTCACAGTCGCTTTACCCACCTCGAACCAACCTATGGGTGATCTACACTTCCTTTCATATAAGGCTTCAAATGGAGCCATGCCAATACTAGAGTGGAAACTGTTATTGTAAGCAAACTCTATCAACGGTAAGTGATCATCCCAACTTCCCTTAAAGTCAAGTGCACAAGCTCTCAACATATCCTCTAAGGTTTGGATGGTCCGCTCAGCCTGACCATCGGTCTGCGGATGAAAAGCAGAACTCAAAAGCACTAGGGTACCAAGACCCTTCTGGAAAGCTTTCCAAAATTACGAAGTGAACTGAGTACCACTATCCGAAATGATAGACAAGGGAACTCCATGCAGTCTGACTATCTCTCAGATATACAATCTAGCATAATCCTCAGAAGTATATGAAGTATGAACAGGCAAGAAATGAGCAGACTTAGTTAACCTATCAACCACAACCCAAATGGAATCATGATGGCATCGGGAAGGAGGTAAACCAATCACGAAGTTCAGATTTATCTCTTCCCACTTCCAGGTGGGAATACTAAACTCTTGCATCATACCACCAGGTCTTTGGTGTTCAACCTTAACCTGTTGGCATGTTGCACACTTAGCTACAAACGCTGCTATATCTTTCTTCATACCACTCCACCAATAGATTTCCCGCAAGTCTCGGTACATATTGGTGGCACCAGGATGAATAGAATATCACGCCCCATGCGCTTTAGCCATAATCCTCTATCTCAGATCATCAACATTTGGGACACACAATTCTCCCCCTTGGGAGAAAACCTCTACTTTTTGGTCCTTGACTGACTCCTTCAGTCTGACCAAACTAGCATCTAAGTATTGCTTTTCCTTCATTTCAGAAACCAAGGAGGATTTGAAACTACTCTAAACCCCTATACTACCTTCAGCAGAGTCAAACAACCTAACCCCCAATCTAGCCAAACGATGTACATCACGAGCCAACTCTTCCGTACCTTCTACCATATGCGAAACACTAACCATGGACCCTCTACTTAGGGCATCCGCCACAACATTGGCCTTGCCTTGATGGTACAGCATACTCATAACATAGTCCTTTAACAATTCTAACCACCGTCTCTGCCTAAGATTCAATTCTCTCTGGGTAAACACATACTGCAGACTCTTATGATCAGTGAAAACATCAACATGGACACCATACAAATAGGGTCTCCAGATTTTCAAAGCAAACACAACAACAGCCAACTCAAGGTCATGGGTGGGGTAATTTTTCTCATGGGGTTTCAACTGTCTAGAAGCATAAGCTATCACCTTACCCTTCTGCATCAATACGTAATCCAACCCAACTCTCGAAGTATCACAGTACACCACAAAACCATCAACACTATCAGGTAAAGTCAAAATAAGGGCTGAAGTGAGTCGAGTCTTCAACTCCTGAAAACTCTTCTCAGAAGATTTGGACCATAAGAACTTCACTTTATTTTAGGTCAACCGAGTCATAGGAGGCGTTATAGAGGAGAAACCCTCAACAAAACGGCGGTAATAGTCAGCTAAACCCAAGAAACTTTGGATATCAGTCGGAGAAATAGGTCTAGGCCAATTTCTAACAGCTTCGGTCTTTTGGGGATCAACTCTAATACCCTCTGAAGAAATGATATGACCCAGAAAAACAACTGACCTTAGCCAAAACTCACACTTACTAAACTTGGTAAACAACTTGTGATCTCTAAGGTTTTGTAAGACAATTCGGAGATAATCAGAATGTTCATCCTCACTACGGGATTACACCAGTATATCATCGATGAACACTATGACAAACATATCAAGATATGGTCTGAACACTCGATTCATGAGGTCCATGAAAGCTGCTGGGGAATTAGTTAACCTAAAAGACATAACAAGAAACTCAAAATGGCCATAACAAGTTCGAAAAGTGGTTTTTGGGATGTCACACTCCCTAACTTTGAGCTGATGATAGCCGGAACGAAGGTCTATCTTTGAGAAATAACTTGCACCTTGCAATTGAGCAAACAAATCATCTATTCTCGGAAGGAGGTACTTATTTTTTACGGTGACTTTATTCAGTTGGGGGTAATCAATGCACATACGCAAAGAGCCATCTTTCTTGCTCACAAACAACACAGGAGCACCCCAAGGGGAAACACTGGGCCTTATGAAACCCTTATCTAGTAGATTTTTGAGTTGCTCTTTCAACTCCTTAAGTTCTACTGGGGCCATATGGTAAGGAGGAATAAAAATGGGCTGAGTATCGGGAAGAAGATCAATCCCGAACTCTATCTCTATATCAGGAGGTATCCCTGAGAGATCATCTGAAAAGACATTAGAAAACTCATTGACGACGTTAACAGACTAAAGATTAGAGTTTCAGACTTAATGTCTTTGACTCTAACCAAATGGTAAATACACCCCTCGGAAATAAGCTTTCTAGCTTTGAGGTAAGAGATAAAATGACTCTTGGGTGACATAGAATTCCCAGACCACTCAAACACGGATGTACTTGGAAACTGAAACTTGACCACTCGGGTCCGACAATCAATAGAGGCATAAGAAGAATACGGCTAGTCCATACCCAGAATCACATCAAAATCTACCATGTCTAACTCAATCAGATCAGCCAATAAGACTCAATGAAGAACGGTAACAGGACACTTTTTATACACTTTCTGGGCAACAATCGAATCACCCACTAAGGTAGAAACTAGGATAGGCTCAAGAATAATCTCAGGACTCATTTCAAAATTCACAGCAATCAAAGGTGTAACATATGAGAAACTGGATCCAGGATCCACCAAAGCATACACATCAAACTGAAATATACGAAGCATACCAGTAACAACATCGGGAGAGTCCTCCTGTTCTTGGTGGGACGGTAAAGCATAACATCTATTCTGCCGCTGCCCGCCTGTATTTTTAGAACAGGCGCCCTGAGTTGGGGCTGGGCGAGTCGCTGGAACTGGAGCACTAACAGTTTGAGTCTGGGTCTGAGGGAGATAGTCACGACGCCATTGTCCATCCTATGGACAATCTCTAACTCTGTGACCCATGTCACCACATCGGAAACAACCTCTCTTCTCACCCCAACACTCACCCGAATGAGCCCTACCACACTTAGGACACAGGGGATGATTTGGCTTACTGCCATCACTGTACTGGGACCTAGATGCATAAGACCTGCTACCTTGCTCCTGCCTACCTCTAGGAATGGGAGCACTAGCAGATGATGGTACTGGCATAGACGAACGATCCTGATACTGAGGGCGACTCCCTCCCTGTGATCTAGTCTGACCCTGTTCGTGCTGCTGGGACCTACCTCTCTTATTCCTTCTCATTCTATCTCTTCTTAATCTTAGCTGCCTCAATCTGTTGGGCATGAGTCATCAGCCTAGAAAGATTCATCTCACTATTCAACATAGCAGACCTACACTCCTTAACCACATAACTAGACACTCCATCCACAAACTTACTCATACTAACCCGATTATCAGCCACTAAGTCAGGAGCATACTTGGCCAACTTATTGAACTTTAGACAGTACTACCTAACAGTCATAGAGCCCTGTCGCAGGATCATAGAATCTTCCACCTTTGCCTCTCTCATCTTCAAAGGGAAAAACTTATGCAGGAATGCATCCTGGAACTCTTGCTAAGTTGTAAGGACAGCTCCCTCACCTCTACCTTTCCTCCAAGCAACAACCCATTCATAAGCAAGGTCTTTCAACCTATACGCAGCCAACTCCACACTATGTTCCTCAGATATATGCATCACCTGAGTAATCTTCCGCACCTAATCTAAAACCAACCGTGGATCCTCCTCAGACTTGGACCCATAGAATTTTGATGGATTCATCCGCATGAAATCACGGATCCTGGTAGCAGCTGAATCACCTCTCTACTGCTGTGGAGCTGGGGCCGAGTTGGCCTAAACATTTGCAGTAATAGCTTGGGCCAGCGCCTGAAAGGCTGCCTGAAATTCAGCATGAGACATGTTTTCATTCAATGGGTCAGCGGGTTGAGGTTGCTGACCATCATTATTTCTTATCGCTCGACGTGGAGGCATATTTCTGAAAAAGGAGAGCACGAATCAATAGTAGAGAGAGATACTTTAAGCACGATAGACTTCTGAAAGAAAGAATCACATTTTTTCCTAAAACGTCTTATAGCCTCTTGCTTATAGATGTGGTGCGCTACACACCGATAATCAAGACTCTACTTAACACGGTTTGTCAGACTCCCTAGGACACCTTAAAACCCTAGGCTCTGATACCAAGTTTGTAATGCCTCGGAAAATGGGTCCCGGAGCGTCACACGATGCTTGAGGCTACGAGTAGGCCCAAGCTAAACCTTTGAACCATTTTCATTCAGTTAAACACAAATCAACGGGGTTTCCATAAATAATCCTCAAATATCAACAGAGTAATCATCATCCAAGAATAAAAGAATTTCAGAAAGATAACAAAATACGACTTATTAGTCAACTCCCAACATCTATACTAGTCTGACAAGCCTCTAAGAAAATCAATAAAACCAGTTAGACATTAAGACATGCCCCAACTGACTCATACTCAATTATCAAATGTAAATAATTTCGTGAAACAAACATCAGACATCACGTCCTCAAAACATGACGACTCACCACAACAGAGGATGTAGAACAGTGTGCCCGAAGAATCACTGTCAAACCTGGAACTGAGCACCTAAACCTACATTCCGAGAAAATGCAGCCCACATTCAAAGATGTGGGTCAGTACCATGGAAAGGAACCGAGTATATGTGGTGTATGCAGTTGTATAAATATCATCATCATAAATATTTATAAGAAATATGCAGGATGTATGAAAGACTCACATAGCCCGAAGAAAATCATCATAATCATGAGAGGATGAAATAAGTACAATAACACATGTGAGTCATCATATAATTTGTCAATCACTTTTAGTTCATCAAGAATATCAATTCTTATAATGTAAATATCATCTAAATCTTTCGAAAGAATAACTTTCATAATTCCACTTTCAAATCACTTCACCATTCACCATAGACACAAGAAAACACACATACACTGGGAGATCCTATAACCGACATAAACCATGTTAGCTACATGGAGTCCAACGTACAACCCACATTGGGAAAAGCCATCCTATCCTTGCCATCGGAGTAGGACTATTGATATCAAATCCACACAAACTAGTGATCATTATATAAATCAGCCTCAGGCTCACTCCTATGGGGGCACGTAGTTCTAGGGAAGTAAGGTCGCTTTATACCTCCTACTCGGTGCTAAAGATTTCTCCCAGACTTAGCTCAGATCATTTCAAAGACAATCCATAACAAAATAATTTCAGTAATATATAAATATACATCGGGAGCCATCATACTTCCCATCTATCAAAATCAACCACGTTGTGGATTTCTTTCACACTTGAGTTCAAAACAACTTCATTAAAACCAAAAGGTCAAATCATTCAAAATATCTCAAATATTCAACATCAATGTGCTTATAACACACACTTTCTCAAAAAAAACACAATTTCCAATGGGGATTCACGACTCAAATATCAAAAGCATGATAAATATCGTTCAAGATTCATGTTTTATATCTCCACACATGTAAATTCATCTTTCAAAATCATAAACATCAAGATTTCATAATAATCATCATATGATATGGGTTCATGCTTCAAGTTCATAAAAATCATGCCTTCGTAAAGAAAATTACTTTTGGGCACAAGAACGAAAGAGAGTTCTTATTGAAAAATCCCACATACGTTGAATGATGAACTTTAGATCGATACTCATTTTTGAGATGTTAATCGTGCCTTTGAATGATGGTTATTGGAGTTCTTGAACTAGGAACTTGGAATCTTGAATAAATTTGCAGAATTAATGGCGAACTTTGGAGGTTCTTGAAGTTGGATGTAGGAGCTTAGGGTTTTCTTTTTGAGGGAATTTGATGCAATATAACATATAATGCTTCTAATAGGCTTTAATATAGGTTTTGGACAGATTTTGGGTGAGGGGGAATGACCAAAACACCCCTAAAAATCCAAAATAATCTCGAATTTGTCCTTTGGTGGACTGTTTTGATAGTCTGAAGTAGATCAACCATAACGTTTTACTCCGATATCCAAATTGGATGAAACCAATTTTATTAGAAAGAGAACTCTCATATCTTTCCGTTGATATATAGTATCTCACCCAGATCATTGTGTACGAGGAGTTATAATCGTTTGTAGTTGACCCAAAAATTCGGTTTTGATAGGCTGAAGTATATCGACCATAACTTTTAGCTCCGATAGACAAATTAGATAAAATCAGTTTCATTGGAAAGAGGACTCGTAGATATTACCGTTGATATATAGTAGATCACCCAGATCATTATGTACAAGGAGTTATGATTTTTTAAAGTTGGAGCAAAAATATGCCAGGCCTCAGTACTTTTTTTCCTACACGTTTTACTGTTCACTACTATTCGCAGTTCGATCGGAATGTTCATAACTCATCGCTCGGATGTCCGTTTTGAATGATCCACATATAGTTGGAAAGATTATTAGGTACTCTACATAATGGTGGGTCATAATCTAAGATATTCTGCATGGAAAATTTATAATTCATTCTAGAAGATTGAACCCAACACATTTACGCACAAAATTTCAACGAAAAATTTCCCGGAGTATTACACAAAGTCGTATCCAGTGGGTATAAATAGTACCCTTAGTCGTACCATGGACAAATATCCAAAACTCATAATTTTTTTTAAGGCTGAGGTCTTGGGTATTTCAATCCTTCCATGATAAAATGAATCACTTCAACATAATAGTGGTACCTCAAAACTCTATTGAACTACAAATGCACTCAAAGGTAGCAAATTAGACAAGAGCTTTAAAATAGAGATGAGTGTTTTTAACTTAAAAATTACATGTACGTATCTGAGGAAAAAATTATGCATTTATAGCCATCGGGGTGTTGCTTCATATGGAGAAGAAATGACTCAGAAAGATGAACCTCTTCATAAAAGTGCAACTTCTTCAGAAAAAGGTGCAACTCTTCAAAATAGTCACAACCTATTGAAAAATCCATTGCCCTGTAAACTCAGAAAGTGCCTCTTCAAATTGCATTCTTTTTCTTGATGTCTATTCGAAAAAACAGCTATTCCTTTTTCATTCACGTCTCTTAAAATCTAACAATCCCCCACATGGATGGAGAATGGATATTTTATCAAGAAAAATATGGACATGTGTGTGAACTACAAGCAAAGACTAATTGCATATGGATAAGTAGATTTCTATTCGAACCTTTCATAATTAACTTACATCGAATGCACCCGGTCAATCGGTAGATGAGGTATCCTTAAATCATTAAACTTTAATGTACACCTAGATAATACAAATCGCACAACCAATATTTTACCATTTATGATTCTCATGGTCTTATTTGTTTTAGGGATGTACACTTCTTGGTTTCATGAGAACTTAGAGAATAGGTCGTTACTATAATTCTCCTTGAAGAACCTTCCACTTCACCCTCACATAAGTAATTCCTAAATGTTTAACACTATAGATCAAACTATTTGGTCAAACCTACCAAACTTAGAAACCATTAAAAAGATTCATATCATAATCCTTATCCCTATTTTCTTACCATTGTCTTCGTCATGAGAATGGATTAAGTTAATAGACAATGTTGAATCGTCAATCATAACTTTGGTTTATCTCCTTTAACTTAACTCTTGAAATCTCTAGTTTTCTTGGTAGAGTTACAACCGTGATGATTGTCTAAGGCAGTAAATCTATTCATTTTGACGATCTCTCAACTTCATCTCTAAAAAGGCCTTTTGTAAGTGTATCCAACACATCATCCTTTGACTTTACATAGTCAATCATTATAATTCCAATAGAGAGTAGTCCTCTAACTATATTATGTCTTCATCTTTTACGACGAGATTTACTATTATGCATCATGCTGCCTGTATTACCTATTGCCGCTTGACTATCACATTGTATGCATACTGGTGCCAAAGGTTTTGGCAAATAAGAAATATCTTCCAAGAAACTCCAGAGCCATTCAACTTCTTTACAAGCTTTATCAAACGTGATAATTTATATTCCATTATAGAGTAGGCAATACATGTCTATTTGGATGATTTCCAAGAGAATGCTCCTCCACCAATAGTAAATACATATCCATTCATTAATTTTATTTCATTTGATCCGGTGATCTAATTTGAATCATTATATACTTCAATTACCACATGATATTTGTTATAGTGCAAAACAGTATTGAGTATGTTTTAGATACCCCAAAACTCTTATCATTGCCATCTAATGAGTTTGATTGGGATTAGATGTGTATGACTCAATTTACTAATAACACATTCTATATCTAGTCATATACAATTCATGATATACATACTTCCCAACACTCTTGCATAGACCAATTGTGATTTACTTTCACCTTCATTATTTTGAAGTGCAAAGCTCATGTCTAATGAAGTCATGGCAATATTAAAATTCAAATCCTTAAACTTGTCAAGTACCTTTTCAATGTAATAACACTTTGACACTGGTAACCCTTGTAGAGTTCTATGAATTCTAATTTCTAATATCACATCAGCAACTCCAATGTCTTTCATATCAAATTTGCTCTCAAGCATTTATTTATTAAGATTAATGTCAAAATTATCTCTACTAATGATCAACGTGGCATCCATATATAAACAAATAATGACTTTGATGTTTTGAGAGTCTTTAATATAAATACATTTATCACATTTATTTATTTTGAAACCTTTTGTCAATATGGTTTGGTCAAACTTCAAATAACATAGTTTGGGTGCTATTTTAGTCCATAAAGTGCACTACAAGAAAAACAGCCTCTAGAGAAGGGAAATCTAGTCCCTAAAGGTCCAAAACTTGTTGCAAATGCTCTATTAGGATGGGAAAATGTTGTTCGCGGCTTGTCCTAATAGCCTCCTTCGCTAAATGTCTATTGCAAAGAGGTACTCTAGCTGGTCGTTAAATACCATTAGTGACGTTAACATATTTGGTCACAAAAATACTTTTAGAGACTATATATCTCGTCCTTAATAGATAATTTTCACCTTTAAAAAGAAGTTATTTTCTGGTTGCTAAATATTTTTTGAGATGAGTAACTACCTTATCCTAAATTAATCTATCACGATGAACATCTAACTCGTCCTTGATTAATCTTTAGAGAGGAGCGACTTCCTCATCCTAAATTAACCTTTAGAGACGAGCAACTAACTCATCCTTGATTAACCTTTAGAGACGAGCAACTAACTCATCCTAGATTACTATTGAAATCATAAAATTTATATATTTCATCGCTAAATATAAAATTGCTACTGAAAATATCAAAGGATGATAAATATAGTTTTAATATTTGCTACAGAAAAAAAAACTTAACCAATTAACATCCCAAGCTATACAATGACAATAGTTTCAATATTTGCTAAACAATAAACACCTAACAAATTAACATCTCAAGCAAGAATTTGATGTCAAGTTTACATAATGTTCTTAGCAAACTAATAATAAGTTTGTGCGTTCTCTGAAATTGCATCTTCACTTGTAACTTCAATCTTCAGAAATATGTATGAACTAAATTTTAGAAACACAATTAATAACTATTGGTATATAATTTAATATACGTAAGAATCAAGGAATTGAAACATAGTAAAGCAATGGATAACTGACTTAGCCAATGGATAAAACAAGTACATAGAGTTGAAAACTAAGTCCAAATATGACCTGAATATGAAAAAAGTACTCACTTCCTTTCAATTTACATTGTTTGATTCATGGAAAATGAGAAAATTCAATCATTAACTAGATCAACAAAATTACTTAGATGTTTTCTTGAGATAAAGTGAGAACTACTGTAAAATGTTAACACGAGTAAAAATCATGCATAAGTCTAAAAGCAGTGTTGTATATAATTTAAGAAAAGTTGAAGCTTGATAGATGAATGTTAATTAAGCACCTTG
Source organism: Capsicum baccatum var. pendulum (assembly GCA_030864225.1). NCBI lineage: Eukaryota > Viridiplantae > Streptophyta > Magnoliopsida > Solanales > Solanaceae > Capsicum > Capsicum baccatum. The sequence continues at coordinate 170,765,962 of CM061561.1, read as the reverse complement.
CCTATGGTACATATTAAAAACAAAAGTCAAAGTCAAAGAATTGTAGCTTTATCAAAATTGTTCTTACACGGCGAGGGGTACTATGTTGTGAAATTTTAGAACTAACAGGATAGAGATAAATCTTATATTTCGAACCTTATACAATGGTATACAATTTGCGAGAACCAACAGAATAGAAGATCAAGCCTCGCTGGTAGATAACTTGGAAAGGAAGTTGTTACAGATGGAACTTTAGATGATGAACAAGACGGAGTTTATGTTCTTAAATGTGGATAGGACATTTTGCTGGCATTTATAATACTCATTGATATTCGCTCCATTTTACCAATCGCGTTGAACACCCTCATTTGGAAATAATTAAATAAACTAGAGTGATCCATAGGATAGACATATTATAATGAACAGTGTATATTGTCGTGTATTAAAATTAACTCCAAACCCCTATCTCAGGAGCAAATCTTTGGTAATCCATATAGTAGGTCATCTATAAATTTCGCAAGAACATGAAACTTGCACCACTTACATTAGTACTTACTGATGAAGAGTGTCCTATGAACAGAAAAAACTATGTTACTTAGTGAGCACAATTACTATGGACGTATACGCAAAAAGAAATTATTAGTCCTCCAATTAATAGCAATAGCCTATATCACTGTTTTCACCCAAAAAGACCAAACAAGAAAATAATAGCCCTTAGTATTAGAGAAAATATTCTTGATATATATTAGTTTTGCTTTAATGAGCATCTTTACATTGTCGCACTTTGACCTATTGAGCTTACTAATCTCAAAATAAATGACACTATAACCATACACATCTTCATATTATTGCAACTAAAACGTGATTGGAGTCATATTAGATGCAACTTGAGCATTTTTGCAAAAATCACTAGTAGCTCTTGAGACTTCAAAGTGATCCTTATCAGGTAGAAGTTTGACAACTACCTATTCTCCCAATTTAGCCTTGTGAACAAGATAGCATTTACTAGGTTATAATTCCCCTGGAAAATATATCTTCTCCAACTCTTTGGAATATGTAGCAGAGTGCTTGAACATTTTTTACAATGATAACAAAAAAAATATCCTTACTAATACTCATGTAATCAGAGCTATACTGGTAAATTAGTAGCTCTTGAGAATTCCAAGTGCTCCTTATCAGGTAGAAGTTTGACAACAACCTATTCTCCTAGTTTAGCCTTGTCAACAAAATAGCATTTACTAAGTTATAAGTCCCTTGGAAAATATATCTTCTCCAACTCTTTGGAACATGTAGTCGAGTGCTTGAAAATTTTTTACAATGATGCCAACCAAAAATATCTTAACTAATACTCATGTAATAACATCTATTGGTCAAAGTCCCTCTAGAGATGAGTGAAAAAAACTAGGTAGTCCGTGTGGTTCCTTTTTTCTTTTCCCCAGTAGAAGAGGGCTTGTTTTTTTGCGGGGCTCCATTCCTTTAATGTCGTTCCATAGGGTGGCTTCAACTAGTTCTGTCTTTAACCATTCTTATTCATATATTAATAACCCTGGTATTTTTAATGCCATAGTTTGCGAGATGAATTTGAATATCTTACCAAAGAGACTTGACAATTCAATAAATTAGGGGGATACAAGGTGCAGAGATGTTTAGAGACTTGATATTTAGAAGGGATATTAAATATAGGGAAGTGGGTGAATTTAGAAGATAGATAGATTTATCATACGCAAGTCAATCTGGTGGATAGCCCCGATGGTTGGAGGTGGGAATTGGGAAATAATGGTGTGTGTTCAGTGAAGTCCTCCTATAAGAAATGTTTGATTATAGTGGAGTCTGATTTCCCATATAATGAAATATGGGTTCCTAATGTTCCATGCAAGGAGTGTTTTTTCATATGGATAGCTACTAGAGGGCTGATTTTGATAGCAGAAAATTTTAAAAAAATAAAGGTTATTTGCATTAGTTGGTGATACATGTGTAAGGAGACGGGCGAGGACATAAATCATCTTCTTACATATTGTGGGTTAACCATGAGAGTATATTGGGATATGTGGTGGGGTATCCCATGGGCATTGCCAAATACTGTGGAAGAGTTTATGTTTAGCTAGAAGAACAGGAGGAGGAGAAGAAAAAGGGATTGGAACATGGTTCCACTTGCTTTAATCTGGGTTGTTTGGAGAGAAAAATAGGAGATCTTTGGAATAACTCAGTTAAGGGGTCATCTATGATCCCTCAATTTCTTCTAGTGTAAGCTAAAAGTTCCCAGTTGTATAGATGACTTGTCACGACCCGAGGCTACCCCCTAGTAGCGACAACGATGCTTGTGGTCCATAAGCTAACCCATGAGCCAGTACCTGTTGTGAGCACTGAATAAAATATAAACATAACATGTGTGCGGAATATAAACTGATAAGGGAAAGTAAATCTGAATACTGAAATGCAAAATACTGAATGTCTGAAACAACTGATAAGAACTGAAAGTAATTAACTGATTATCTAACTTTTTTGTCTGAATGCCTGAAAGCCTTTAAACTAACTTAGGAGTTGATGGGAAAGACCGCTAACTAACTCCAACTGACTAAATAAACTGAACTACAGAAATAAATGAATAAACATAACATGTCCTCGATGGATGAGGACTCACCACTACGGCTGCTAGATTACGGTGAGCCGTCTAACTACGGTCGAGAAACTGTGTGTTCGAACCTATGATATAAGACATCATAGCGCAAAGAAGAGTATACGGTCAGTACTTTGAATGTACTGGTATATGAGATGAGATTAGGCTAATATGTATGGGGTACTGTGCATATGAAATAAGGACTAACTAAATAGCATTAAATAACTGAACATGAATGCATGAAAATTATAAAATCTGAGAATGCAAGTCCAAGCATAAACTGTATAATTGAATAATCGAAAGTATGTACACTTGGTCAAGAAAATCTAAACTAAAACTATATTGAATACTGTACTGAGACTGTGGGAGGTATCATCTAATCGACATGCCCCAATCTTAACTAATTGGGGTCCAACCTATAACCCCAGTTGGAAGGGTGTCAGTACTGTGCCACGGGTACTAACACTGGCTATGTGGATCCACTAAACTAATATCCCGAAGGACTAAGGAGTCACCTTCATCTGGCAGGTGCTCTTAGAGATATGTGTCACCCTCAACTGGTAGGTAGGCATCTCTAACCTACGCTGGCTACATAGTCTGAAACTCGGGGATTGCTACTAAGGGTTACACCTTCTATTGTCAGGTGACCCCTCATCCCTGAGTTTGCTCGGTGATAAATCCTACTCTCAACTGAATAGACACTGATACTAGAAAATACTGAACTAGATTGAACATTATTACAAAACTGATGGTGCCCATCATGATTATAAGCATTTAAGTATACTGATGATAGGCATGGATTAACTGTCTGAGTACTTGAAAAGCTAAATTTCATGTAAATTACGTAGGTATCGGGTGTTCATAACCCACCAAGCTGAATGGAATTAACAATAATGCCACATAGAAGCTTTAAAACCATATTAAAGGATCATTGTTCAAAATCCAACACTTAGGCATTTCGCTAAACACATGAGAGTCATGAACTTAAGCATGAGAATGAGTAAAGCATGCGATAATAACATGATTATTAGACCAAAATTATAACGTAAGGGTTAAACATGAAGATTACAATGTTTAAAACATATAATGGCTCATCCCACTTGAAAAACACTTATAAACAACAACAACAACAACAACAAACCCAGTGTATTCCCACATAGTGGGGTCTCGGGGGGGGGGGGGGGGGGGGGGGGGGGGGGGGGGGGGGGGGGTAAGATGTACGCAGTCCATACCTCTACCTCTAAAGAAGTAGAAAGGCTGTTTTCGATAGACCCCCGGCTCGAGACACGAGATACCACACAAATACATAGTAAAGCATAGAACAAGATTTCATAACATAACATAAATACGACACCCATAAGTAATTAAAAACAGAGAAAAGCACACAGATTCGTAATAAAACATGGAACAAGGTATCATAAAAAGAATAATACCCCCAAGTAATTCCCTACACTAGCGACCCCAAACTGGCCCTAGCCTTATGCCCTAATTCGCGTCCTCCAGATCTTCCTATCTAGGGTCATGTCCTCGGTGAGCTGTAACTGCTCCATGTCCCGCCTAATCACCTCACCCCAGTACTTCTTCGGCCTACCCCTACCCCGCCTAAAACTATCTAACGCTAGCCTCTCACACCTACGAACCGAGGCATCCATGCCCCTCCTCATCACGTGTCCGAACCATCTCAATTGGACTTCCCACATTTTATACTCCACTGGAGTCACACCAACCTTCTCCCGGATAGTCTCATTCCGAACTCTATCCCCTCTAGTCAGCCTACACATCCAACGCAACATCCGCATTTCTACCACCTTCATTTTTTGGATGTGGGAGTTCTTAACTGGCCAACACTCCCCTCCATACAACATGGCCGAACGGACTACCACCCTGTAGAATTTGCCTTTAAGCTTGGGCGGCACCTTCTTATCGCACAACACCCCCGACGCGAGCTTCCACTTCATCCATCCCGCCCCAATACGGTGCGAGATATCCTCTTCAATCTCACTGTTACCCTGGATCACGGACCCGAGATACTTGAAACTATCCCTCTTACATACCTCCTGTGATTCCAACTTCACTACCACCTCATTCTCCAGCCTCACGTCATTAAACTTGCATTCCAAATACTCTGTCTTGCTTCTGCTCAACCTGAACCCTTTAGACTCAAGAGTTTGTCTCCACACCTCTAATTTGTAATTCACACCCCCTCGCGTCTCATCAATCAAAACTACATCATCTGCAAAAAGCATACACCAAGGCACCTCCCCTTGAATACGCCGCATCAACACATCCATCACCAAAGCAAACAAAAAGAGACTAAGAGTAGATCCCTGATGCAATCCTGTCAAGACAGTGAAATGCTCTGAGTCTCCTCCCGCCGTCCTCACCTGAGTTTTCGCTCCATCACACATGTCCTTAATTGCTCTGATATATGCCAGCGGGACTCTACTCACCTCCAAGCATCTCCAAAGCACCTCCCTGGGGACTTTGTCATATGCCTTCTCCAGGTCGATAAACACCATGTGCTTGAAATTGAATTCACAAAAGATTCATGGAGATATTTACATTTAAACATGAAAACTCATAATTTAAAACTAAAACGGGATTCTTGGACTCCGTGGGTGAAAGGAACCCATGGATAAACAGCAAACATACCTCACTAGATGATTTCATGAAGATTTTTGAGAATTTCTTGATATTTAAAGCTTGAATTTCTTAATTTCTTGAGAATGGGTTAGGGTTTGTTCTTGAGGAAAGTGGGGCTTCTTTTGAAAGGATTTTTGATTGAAATAGCAAATAATTCTCTTTGGAGAGCTAAATTTCGTGTTATGGACTGATTAGGTGGAGGAAAATAACCCAAATGCCCTTAATTATTGAGGAACAAAAAGTGGGATGAGTGAAGGGAGACGTGTTGCGGGTTCTAGTGCAATGCACTAGGGGGTGCCACGGGCTTCAGAGCGGTGCACTAGAGGGGGAGCCGCGGGCTCATCCCGATGCTGATACTATTTTGGTGATCCAACATATCTCTACGCTCGTCTAAAAATTCTGAAACTCACCCGTGATGTATAATTAACTACCCCAATCATGAACCAATTTAAAAAATAACGTTCTGGGGTCGGGAAGGTCAACAATAAAATCATCGAAGTTTAGGGCCATTGGAAATGACTAAGTCCCAATACTTAGTAAAATTTCTAAGTTTTGGACCCCTTTAACATGCAATCGGGAGCTGAATTGAGCCAAGATCTTATGAAGTATTACAATATCTCCCCCTTGAAAATATTCGTCTTTGAATGAGGCTGGTTAGATGAGAACATCTGGGAGACTGAGATCATAAATTGAACATGCATGACTGAAAAACTGATTGCCTAACTGAGTTTGAAACATGATACGTGAACTGAACTGAATGTATGCAATGACATGAGATGTGTTACATAGCTGAAATTGAGAACGAAAAGGATTCAATCTGAGGAAAATTGTTACCTTAAGTTGAATCTGAGTTTGTAGAGAAAAGTTGAGGATACTTGGTTCACATATCTACTTCATCTTCCAAGTGGCTCCCTCAACAAACTGATTCTGCCAAAGAACCTCGACCAAGGGAACTTCTTTGTTCCTTTGTCTACGAATTTAATGATCAAAGATCTCAATAGGGATTTCTTCGTAAGAAAGGTTATCCTGAACATCCATGCTTTCTAATGGAACAACAACAGGTGAATCGCCATTACACTTCTTCAATGGGGAAACATGAAACACTGGATACACTAATGCCAAATCTGTAGGCAACTCTAACTCACAAGCTACCTTTCCAAAATAACTCAAGATTCTAAATGGGCCAACATATCAGGGACTGAGTTTCCCCTTCTTGCCAAATCTCTTCACTCCCTTCATGGGTGAGATTTTCAAATAAACCAAATCACCAACCTCAAACTCAAGATCTATTCTCCTCACATCTGCATAGGATTTCTGACGGCTTAGGCTGTCTTCAGCCTCTCCCGAATCAATCGAACCTTCTCTATTGCATCAAACACTGCATCTAGCCCCATCAAAGTAGCTTCACCTACCTCAAACCAACCAATAAGAGATCTATATCTCCTTCCATAAAGAGCCTTAAACGGAGCCATCTGAATACTAGATTGATAACTGTTGTTATAGGTAAACTCAATCAAAGGTAAGTGGTCATCCCAACTACCTCTAAAGTTAATAACACATGCTCTTAACATATCATCTAAGGTTCTAATGTCCTCTCTACATGACTATCTGTCTGAGGATAAAAAGTTGTACTGAGATGAACTTGGGTACCAAGACCTTTCTAAAAAGAATTCCAAAAGTGAGAGGTAAACTAAGTACCTCTATCTGATATGATAGATAATGGAATCCCATGAGACCTAACCAACTCCCTAAGATAGAGCCTGGAATAATCTTTAGCTGAGTAAAAAGTATGAACTGGTAGGAAATAAGTTAATTTGATCATTCTATAAATAATGGACTATATGAATCAGGCTTACGACGCGTGTGAGGCAACCCTATTACAAAATCCATGTTCACTATCTCCCACTAGGCCTGTAATGTGCCACTAGGCCTGTAAGTGGGGATATTGAACTCCTGTAATGTGCCACTAGACCTTTTGTGCTCAACCTTAACCTGTTGATAGATTTCCCACAAGTCATGATATATCTTAGTGGTTCCTGGATGGATAGAGTATCTCGCACCATGCATTTCTGCATGTATTTGCTATCTCAAGTCATCAACACACGAAACACATAATCTACCCTGACAACGAAGTACACCATCTCTTCCTTGGGAGAAAACCTCTACCTTTTGGTCTTTAACTGCCTCCTTCAACTTAACCAAACTAGGATCTCTGTCTTGCTTTTCTTTTACTTCGGCAACTAAGGATAATTCTGAACCCACACACTACCTTCTATTGAATCAACCAATCGGACACCTAATCTAGCAAGTTGATGAACCTCACTAATTAAGTTCTTCTTAGCCTCCTCAACATGCGCTATATTACCCATAGACAGCCTGCTAAGGGCATCTACTAATATATTGGCCTTGTTTAGATGATACAACACACTTACATCATAATCTTTTAACAACTCAAGCCACCTTATCTAACGAAGATTCAAATCTTTCTGTGAGAACACATACTGCAAGATTTTATGGTTAGTGAACACATCCACATAAACCCTATAAAGGTAATGTCTTCATATCTTCAAAAGAAACACAACAGTTTCCAACTCAAGATCATGGGTAGGATAATTCTTTTCAAGGGGCTTAAGTTGTATAGAGACGTCGGCTATGACCTTACCTCTTTGCATCAACACACAACCAAGACCAACTCTGAAAGAATCATAATAAACCAAAATCCATCTGAAACATCTATCAAAGTCAATATTAGAGTAAAAGTGATTCAAGTCTTTAACTCCTGAAAACGTTTCTCGCAAGAATCTGACCACTGAAATTTGACTTTCTTCTGAGTTAATCGAGACATGGGGGATGCAATCGAAGAAAATCCCTCAACAAATCATCTGTAATAGCCAGCCAAATCCAAGAAACTCCTAATATCTGATGGAGAGATAGGTCTGGTCCAGTTCCTTACTGCTTTGGTCTTTTAAGGGTCAACTCTAATACCATCACCAAAAATAATATGGCCAAGGAAAGATACTGATCTTAGACAAAATTCGCAACTACTGAATTTGGCGAACAACTGATGAACTCTGAGGGCCTGCAACACAATTCTTAGATAGTCTGCATGATTATTCTCACTACGGGAATACACAAGAATATCATCAATAAAGACTATGACTAACATGTCCAAGTACTGCCTGAACACTCTATTCGTCAAGTTCATGAAAGCTGCAGGGGCATTCGTTAGCCCAAGGGTCATTACTAAGAATTCGAAGTGACCATACCAAGTTATAAAGGCTATTTTTAGAATGTCACATTACAAGACCAAAATCATTACTTAAGGGTTTAACATGAAGATTACAACATTTAAAACATATAATGGCTCATCCCACTTGAAAAACACTTATAAACATAACTTGAAATTGAATTCACAAAAGATTCAAGGAGATATTTCAACTTAAACATGAAGACTCATAATTTAAAACTAAAAAGAGATTTTTGGACTCCATGGGTTAAAGGAACTCATGGATGAACATCACCCATACCTCACTAGATTTTTTCGTGAAGATTCTTGGGATTTTCTTGAGATTTGAAGCTTTAATTCCTTGATTGCTTAAGAATGGGTTAGGGTTTGTTCTTGAGGAAAGTGGGGCTTCTTTTGAAAGAATTTGTGATTAAAAGAGCAAATAATGCTCTTTGACGAGCTAAATTTCGTGTTATGGACTGATTGGATGAAGGAAAATAACCCAAATGCCCTTAATTATCGAGGAACAAAAAGTTGGACGGGTGTAGAGGGCGCACCGTGGGCACGAGTGCGGTGCACTGGAGGAGGCGCCGCAGGCTCCAGAGCGGTGCACTAAAGGGGACGCCGCAGGCTCATCCCGGTGCTGCTACTGTTTTGGTGATCCAAACACACCTCTACGCTTGTCTGAAAATTTCGAAACTCACCCGAGATGTATTGTTAACTACCCCAATCATGAATCAACTTAAAAATCAACATTCTGATGCCGGAAAGTTTGAAAATAAAATCATCTAAGATTAGGGGCCTTGAAAATGACTAAGTCTCAACACTTGGTGAAATTTCTAAGTCTTACACCCTTTTAACATGCAATCGTGAGCTGAATTGAGCTAGGATCTTATGGGGTATTACATGACTGGGTGGAGTTGGTAGAGAATCATGTTATGTAGATTCTATACTTTTTGGTTTACTACCCCTTGTATATGGCCAGTCTGTCCATGTTTACAAATGAATATACCAATATCTTTGATTGATCAAAACAAAGATTAGTACTACATAGGGGGTATAACTATTTTATACATAGTTGGAAACACTACCAAAAAAGGGATTAAAGAATACCAAAGCTAACACTAGTATTATTTTCTCTATTACATACTACCAGACAACCCTTTGATATGACAAACAATTGTATAACTATTGTGCCCTAAACCCAAGATAATCCAAGCTTTGCTATATAACAGATATGGACCCATTTCATTACAATATTCAAAAGGTTGTTTAATCAGTCAGATAAGCATATATGTGAATTTTAATATACCTATCTTAATAACAATAGTAGTTGTTCAAGTTACTTTTTAAGTTACTTTATCAATCTCTAATAGATAAAGGAAGTCATCAGAAAGGATACATTTACCATGCATCACTGTTGTCATGCTAGCCTTATCAGCGAAACTTTATCAGGATAAAATTACTAGGAAATATGACTTGAGATATTGGTATACATTTTCTCAAAGTAGTAGTCAAAAAAGTACCGACTCTAGAATATGTAGGTACTCTGAGAAGGTAATCAAAAAGCACACACGTCAATAATTAAGTCAGAGTGGAACTTTCAGGTATATCAAACTAAACATTTTTCCTTTGAAAAATAAAATTACAAGGGCTAAATAACAACGTGCTATACTAGTATTTAAGAGAATCAGGTTAACATTCTCAGATTTTTGTGCATTCAAATGGATGTAAGCTGCCTTCTTTAAACTCATGCATCCTAAATCACTCCAAAAACTCAAAAGGCCTGCAGAAAACACAACATGGATCGCTTGCAGTTATCAGAAACTAAAAGAAATAGTATAAATAGGAAGAATATCCATTTTGAATCTACCAGTCAACGTGAAAGTCTATTCTTCTGGTGTTAGATATATTGCAATCTCACCAAGATGTACATGGTTTATTATATTTCCTAAGGTAACTTGCAACCAGAATGCAGAGAAAGTTACCGGCCCTTTAAGGAGCGGGAACAATGGCACGTAATTATGAAAAGATTGGAAGATCTGGCAAAAGAAGGTGATAGCCCCAGCCAAAGGAGGAAGATGGGGTTTGAGCTAACTTAAAGTAGCTACTAACAGAAGAGGAGGAAAAGGGCTATGAGCTACCATGCCCAGGCTTTGGACAAAAAGGACAGATCATAAATAATGGTGTCACCCGAATAAGAAATTAAGCAGAGTCTGCTTCTCAATAGTCAATTCCCCATTAGAGTTTTAATGGGTGTACAATAATAGTTAATGTCTCAAAGCATCTGTAAAATTAATTGAGTGTAAAAATGATAAGCCTGTTAAGTCTTACAAGACAGCTTTACGAGTCCGGCACAATCTGCGTTGATTGATAGATGTTAGAAGTCTCTGTACCTGCAGCTCCACCAGCCACGAGGGAAGGGACAGAAGCAGTTGGAGTCCTAATCTGATGGAGATACATGTATACGGATATGTAAATTTTTCATTACCTATAGTGACAACTAACAACCACTCCCAAGTACTTGCGACATTTCTCTCTCACCTTAATGGTGTTATCAATTTCACTGGTAGCCACAATGCAATCATAATGGTGGCACTATACATAATTTACAACTGAAAAGGGGTGAGAGCTGAGACATTAGACAAGGCATCACGAGTTAAAAGTATAAATTTAACAAATTTATTAGAACATAGAAAAATCCCAGCCTCATCTCCATGCAACATTTTTATCAATCTACCAGTTCTTTTGTCCAAAATAATCCATCTGCAATCATTACTTCCACTAGAAATATATTCACCTGCACAATGATTTTTACAACATAACCACTGAGATTCTTAAAATAAATGGCAAGGGTGCTTAACAGAGCCATTATGGCAAGGGTGCTTAACAGAGCCATTATGGCAAGGGTGCTTAACAGAGACATTATGACAAGGGTGCTTAACAAAGCCATTAATTTACATGATGATCAGCACAGGAATAGAATGGATCCATCTAACACATTTCAAATTTGAAAGTAGCCAAGAAAACTTCAAATTCAACTCACCATCAACAATCCTTATCAAAATAGTATCCCCATTTCCTCCAGACTAGGCACAAGCACAACACCCCAACCCCTCACCAGCAACCAAAGTGAAGACTAAATATAGAGTCTCAAACTTGCAACAGAATAATAATTATGCCTCACCTTAACTAATAATTGACTATACAACCAACAACATACCTAGTGTAATCCCACACCTGGGATCTGGGGAGGGTATGATGTACACATACATCATCTTTGAGTTGACTCTCTATTAACTGATTACACTAGACAACCCCATACTCGAGGACTAGATCCCCTCCTAAGTGGGAAATGCCCATTTTCTAGCTACGTTACTTGGACTCTTCAAAAATGACATTGGTTGCATATCAAAATACTAAAAAAATGTATTTTTTGGAGAATCCGACACAGGTGCGACAACCTTTTTGGAGAGTCTGCAACATAGTTTTCAAGGGCAAATAACCTAAGGTATGGATTAGAAATCGTGAATGATATTTCAACTTACACAGAAGGTCTGAAGAATTTGAAAGTAGAGGATGTTGCACTCTTATCTTAATGGTATAGCTGAAAAATGGTACAATTCCTTAGTATTGAGCAGAGGGGTTGTAACATGGGCACATATCAAAGAAGAGTTGTGTATCAAGTTTTGGGACACACTAATGTATGATAGAGTAGAGAAGTTTAACAGGTAGACTCAGACTGGAGGAATTCTTCGGCAAATTTGAGGTTCTCAATTCTCAAATGATAATGAGCAACCGTACATTGAATTGGTTTCACTTACTCTAGATCTTTGTAGGAACCCTGAAGGAAGAAGTCAAGTATGAAGTTGAAATGCCTTAGCCTTTCTATAAAACAGGCTAGAATGTAGGAGAAAGCTATTGAGGCTGTGAAGAAAAGGGAGAAACTAGCGACCAAAATAGCTTAACTGCCCAAAGGTTAAGTTTGCATGGACTCTTCACTTTTAATACCGCAACCGCATCGAATTCTCCAAAAATACACTCCTTTTGCAGAATCCGACATGCACCTGGTGACATTGAGCAACATAGCTTTTACGATGAGTTCAAAGTTAAATGAGTACAAAAAGTGTAACCATGTCTGCTACAAACGTGGGGAGAAATATACCACTGGAGACAGGTGCAAAACAAGCAATTGAATTGCATTATGGGGGAAAATGAAGAAGCATTGGACGAATCAACAAGAGAAGTTGTGGTACCTGATGCAGTACCTGACATTGTAATAGGAGGAGCACTACAACAAGATACACGAAAAACTATAAGTTTGAGTGCATTATCAGGTAATCATACCGGAGTAAACTCAATACTAGTAAAGGTAAATACCGAAGAACAACTGACATTACGGACCTCCTAGAACGAATAGGATCTAGAGCATAGTGTTGATGCAATAGTTTTTATTGCAAAATGTGTCCTAAAAAAGTACTAACATTATTTTTTGGGGGTTAACTAACATCTTATTATTTACTAAGTAACTGGTCAGTACAAATTTCTCGGGAAATCTAATCTTCAAGCCTCAGTTTCCCAGTCATGAACATCAAAGAAACCTATACAAAGCTAGCCAAACTCAAGGATAAAATAACACTATCAGTTATTACTTGAGTGCAGCATTCTGAACTTGAGTGCAACCTTTAAACTAACTATCGACAACATTCTGAACTTGAGTGAGCTTGAAAAGAAATTGTCAGAAGTGAAACTCATATGAACGTTATAATAATATCTACTATAAGTTTGAGTGCATTATCAGGTAATCATACCGGAGTAAACTCAATACTAGTAAAGGTAAGTACCGAAGAACAACTGACATTACGGACCTCCTAGAACGAATAGGATCTAGAGCATAGTGTTGATGCAGTGGTTTTTGTTGCAAAATGTGTCCTAAAAAAGTACTAACATTATTTTTTGTGGGTTAACTAACATCTTATTATTTACTAAGTAACTGGTCAGTACAAAGTTCTCGGGAAATCTAATCTTCAAGCCTCAGTTTCCCAGTCATGAACATCAAAGAAACCTATACAAAGCTAGCCAAACTCAAGGATAAACTAACACTATTACTTATTACTTGAGTGCAGCATTCTGAACTTGAGTGCAACCTTTAAACTAACTATCGATAACATTCTGAACTTGAGTGAGCTTGAAAAGAAACTGTCAGAAGTGAAACTCATATGAACGTTATAATAATATCTACTATAAGTTTGAGTGCATTATCAGGTAATCATACCGGAGTAAACTCAATACTAGTAAAGGTAAGTACCGAAGAACAACTGACATTACGGACCTCCTAGAACGAATAGGATCTAGAGCATAGTGTTGATGCAGTGGTTTTTGTTGCAAAATGTGTCCTAAAAAAGTACTAACATTATTTTTTGAGGGTTAACTAACATCTTATTATTTACTAAGTAACTGGTCAGTACAAAGTTCTCGGGAAATCTAATCTTCAAGCCTCAGTTTCCCAGTCATGAACATCAAAGAAACCTATACAAAGCTAGCCAAACTCAAGGATAAACTAACACTATTACTTATTACTTGAGTGCAGCATTCTGAACTTGAGTGCATCCTTTAAACTAACTATCGACAGCATTCTGAACTTGAGTGTGCTTGAAAAGAAATTGTCAGAAGTGAAACTCATATGAACGTTATAATGATATCTACTAATTGCTCACAGTTTTCATGCTGCATACTGCTTTGCAAGCACGTAGTTTTCTTCTTAAAACTCACATGCTGCCAAAACAAAGAGCATGTGCAAATTCGTTTACCAATTATCAAGAAATATAATAATAAAGAAAATGATTTCCAATAGATGAGTGTCTTTAGCATCAAAAATAGATAGCAACAAAAAAAAATTCAGTCAAGACATGTTCAAAGCTCAGTATGACACAGAGAAATTTGCTGGATGCAAAAACTAAAATGGAACAGAACCCAATGAACAAAAAAATATTAGATAATAAGGCACAAATTGCTTCTCTAGAGATACATGTTTATATTTTCAGGGGATCTTCAATGTCACCAAATGCTAGAATGACACGAATTACTTCTCTAGGGATACATGTGGAGAAGCCAAACGACTAAATAAATTGAGATTTATTGTTTACCTCTAACCTTTCTATAGATTACAATAAGATACCATTTGGAGGGGGTGTGGATAACTAGGTTATAAAATAGATTTAAAATAGATTTATTATGTGTAATGAATCTATTCTTTTTTGTGTGAGGATATTTCTTAGATTTTGTTTTAATATCTTTTAATAATTTATTCTTTTTGTAAGATGTATCCATTGATTTATTTGGTTTATTATTTTATCCTGTAGTAACTGTAGAGTTACAAATTTCTGTATAATAATTTATCCTATCTGTACTGTAGTATATATCTAATTCTAGATTTTCTATGTTATTTATTATCTTGTGTTGTTCTTCTCGTAGTGAGTTTTTTAAGTTATATAAACTATCACATGTCCTTTTTTCTAAATTTTCTAAGGTTTTTTCTATCCATATTAACTTATCTTTTAGATTTTCCATTATTTTTCTAATTCGGTTTCTATAATTAATTTTATTATTTAGATTATCTTGGTTTTCTCTAGTTTTCCTAATATATTCTAACATCCTTGATCTGAATAATATCCTTCTGAGTAAATTTCTTCGTATATCCGTTCTAGCGAATTTATGGTTTCAATTTCGTAGTCTATTACTTTTTCTAATATTATTTTCTTAATATCTATAATTTCTATATGTTTAAGTATATATAAGATTAAAACTTTAAGATAGTCTAAATGATCTATTTTCTAAAATTGATATTTTATAGTTGTTTGTTTTATCCTTAGTAGTTTTTGCATATTTTTATTAAGAGATTTATTTTTATTTTTCATGTATTTATCTATATTTGTTTTCATCCGTTTTTCTAGTAACTGTATATTTCGCATATCTTTTTCTAAAAATTCTATGTAATTTATCATGATAAGTATTTATAAGAGTAGTTAGGTAGGCATGGTATATAATTTACTCTAGCCATGTAATATTCACCAAATGTTTTTTCTAATATGATTTTCCTTATATCTGCTATTTTTATATCTCTAAATGCATACAAAATAAGTATTTTAAATTTAATTAGATAGACTTATATATTAGATAGAGTAATCTTTGTGGATTTTCTTTTGTTTTATTTAGACTTATATATTCTGAATAATTACTAACTAAAGATTCTTTAATTTTTCTAAAAGCTTCTCTATTTTTAAATGGTCTTCTCAATGAACTTTCTATCTATTAATTCAATTTTTATAGTAGTTTTATGTTTTTCCCATCCTTTTAATGGATCTTCACTATATAATTGTTCTAATTTTTTCTTAACTATTTCTATCTTATTTATTGAAAATATAGTTATTTCTGTTTTATTTATCGAAAATACTACTAGTTCTATTGTATCTTCAGTGTTTTTTATATTTTCTAATTTTTGTGTAATTTTTTCACTTTTTTTTATCCAATCAGTTTTCTTTCTTATTTTATTATTAACTCTTTTTGCTCTTACTTTTTGTTTACATGGTGTTGTAAACCACCAGTCGTTTCTAGTTATTATATGTGGGTATAGTTTATTTTAAAATGACATTCCTAAAAGTATATCTTTTGATGTTAGTTCATAATTATAAATTTCTTCTATTGTTAATATCTTATCCCATATTTGTACTTTTACATTCCTAGCTTTATAAGTAATTAAGTTTCCTTCATTATTAAATCTTTTAACTACTATTGGTGTTTTTAATTTATCCCATTTACTTTCTGATAAGCAATTATGTCTACATAGATTAGCTTCTGCTCCTGTATCTATCATAGGCGTATAATATCTACTTTAATATCCTTTCATTACTATCTTCATTAATACATATATTTTCATTTTTATGTTAAAGGCTCTTTTTAAGAATAATTTTTCTTTATTATATGTTAAGGTTAATTGTGTATGTTCTATATTATATGGTTTTACTTGTTCTAACCAATTTATTCCTAATATTATATCTGCTTTTTGCATTCCTTCCTTTACTTCAAATTCTATTTTTATTTTTCTAACTCCTATTATTATTTCTTTTTCTGCTATATTTTTATTATTTATTAAGCTTCTTGGTAGATCGTTTTTATTTCTTCATTCTTTACTAGATATTTTGCTATATAATTTTCTTCTTGTCCTGTATTTAAAAGTATTAAATATTCTTTTTCATTTATTTTTTCTGTTATGTAATATTGGTTTAAATTACTTATTGAATTTGTTTCATAACTTGTTCTTTTTTATGAGCTTGATGATTCTGGTTTTTCATTAACTATTCTTTTTGTTGTACTTATTCTATCATTTACTAACTCCGACAAATATATTATAATGTAGTCTTTCTATTCTTATTTTCAATTCTTTATGTTTTTCAGAAATAAATTGTTTTAATTCTTTGTATTTTTGCTCTTTATTCATTTAAATTATATTTATAATATTTTGGTGGATATCTAAATCTAATTTTATCATAATTAGATGGTATGTGTCTCATTCTTCTAGATTTTAAATGGATTATTAATTTTGCTTCAATACTAGATATTAATGTAATTAGATAGAGTAATCTTTGTGGATTTTCTTGTGTTTTATTTAGACTTATATATTCTGAATAATTACTAACTAAAGATTCTTTAATTTTTCTAAAAGCTTCTCTATTTTTAAATGGTCGTCTCATAATTAATTCAATAAATAACTAATTCTAACATATATCTTACTTCTGTACTTTTTAAATTACTGTGCTCTGATACCATTTGGAGGGGGGTGCGGATAACTAAGTTATAAAATAGATTTAAAATAGATTTATTATGTCTAATGAATCTATTCTTTTTTGTGCGTGGATATTTCTTAGATTTTGTTTTAATATCTTTTAATAATTTATTCTTTTTGTAAGATGTATCCATTGATTTATTTGGTTTATTATTTTATCCTGTAGTAACTGTAGAGTTACAAATTTCTGTATAATAATTTATCTTATCTGTACTGTAGTATATATCTAATTCTAAATTTTCTATGTTATTTATTATCTTGTGTGGTTCTTCTCGTAGTGAGTTTTTTAAATTATATAAACTATCACATGTACTTTTTTCTAAATTTTCTAAGGTTTTTTCTATCCATATTAACTTCTCTTTTAGATTTTCCATTATTTTTCTAATTCGGTTTCTATAATTAATTTCATTATTTAGATTATCTTGGTTTTCTCTAGTTTTCCTAATATATTCTAGCATCCTTCATCTGAATAATATCCTTCTGAGTAAATTTCTTCGTATATCCGTTCTAGCGAATTTATGGTTTCAATTTCGTAGTCTATTACTTTTTCTAATATTATTTTCTTAATATCTATAATTTCTATATGTTTAAGTATATATAAGATTAAAACTTTAAGATAGTCTAAATGATCTATTTTCTAAAATTGATATTTTATAGTTGTTTGTTTTAGCCTTAGTAGTTTTTGCATATTTTTATTAAGAGATTTATTTTTATTTTCCATGTATTTATCTATATTTGTTTTCATCCGTTTTTCTAGTAACTGTATATTTCGCATATCTTTTTCTAAAAATTCTATGTAATTTATCATGATAAGTATTTATAAGAGTAGTTAGGTAGGCATGTATATAATTTACTCTAGCCATGTAATATTCACCAAATGCTTTTTCTAATATGATTTTCCTTATATCTGCTATTTTTATATCTCTAAGTGCATACAAAATAAATATTTTAAATTTATCTACCATCTACCTCTAACCTTTCTATAGATTACTATAATTGACTAGCAACCATCTTGTTTCAAGTTTTAAATCTGTTAACAATATCATCACTCATAATTTTGAGAAGAAAAAATAGGAAACAAATATAATTGGAACCAAGAATTACTACTAATAATTAGCAAGTCCTAGTATCATATTAGAGTACCAGTATTCTAAAATCAATGAAAACAAGTGATCATAGCTTTTTTCAAATTTAAGTTATACAACAAACAATATAAACAACTATCCACATCGGATAATCCGTTATTCCAGATTATTCAAATTAGTTATTCAAATTGGATTATAAACCGTTATTCATATTATTAGCAGAAAAGAGAGAAAGAAATCTGTTGTGCACTAGAAATCAAATTTTAAACTTAGAATCGTGTTATTTGAACAATCAAAAATAAAAATTCATAAACACGATAAGTAAAATATCACTTAACTAGTAACTATTTCATCCAAAAGGGCAAGAAAAAAAGCTACTGAGCACCAGACAAGAACCAAAAAAATGAAAAAAGCTACAACCTTTACACCCAACCTAAAATATTGAAAAAAGTAAAGGTAAACGCAAGAATTGATCGGAAGAAAAATTATGCGAGTTCAGTACAATAACTTTAGAGAAACAGAAGAAAATAAATTGATTGGAAGAGGAGGAATACCAGCAATCAAGTTCTAGCAGATGCAAACTGGAGATTAGGGCAGAGCTAAACGCACCAATTGAGCTGAAATTAAAGAATTTTGATGAATAATGTTGATGAATAGATCGATTAGGGCTGAATTTGCGACCAGCCTGTGTTTGGAGAATTCGCGTGAAATACACCAATTGGTGGAATTAAAGGGTTTCGATGAACATTGTGGATGGTGAATTGATCGATCGATTAGGTCTGCAAAATGGTTAATTTGCGACCATCGTGCGTGTTTTGGAGAACTTACGCGTTTTTTTCTTTCTTTTTACTTAAGGAATTTAACTTTTGTTTTGCCACCCAAAATTTGTTAAAGTAAAAATAATTAATTTATTTTAATGGTTCAATCATAATTTGGGACTATTTGCTATCAATTAGTAAGTTTTTTAGGAACCATATTTAGTATATCGCTCAAAAATATAAAATTAGGGATGGGATTAACATCTCATCCCCAATATATGTACTTTAAGAGATGAGTTTATTAACTGTCCCTAAATATAGGTTTTAAATAAGGCTTTTTCTTGTAGTGGTGACTTAACAAGTTTGTCCACTTTTCTTTCTTTACTAGAAATCACAAAACCATCAGATGATTTCATGTAAATTTCTTCTTCTAATTATCCATTTAAGAAAGCTATTTTTACATCCATTTGACGGATTTTAAGACTGTATACCACCGTAACAAACATTCAAATGGACATTATCCTTGTTATTGGAGAGTATATGTCAAAAAAATCAAGACCTTCTTTTTACCTAAAGCCTTTCACAACAAGTCTTGCCTTGTATTTATCAATAGTACACTTGATTTTTGTTTTCGTTGTGAAAATCTATTTAAAATCTAAAGGTTTATTTTCTGAAGGAAGATCAACCAACTAGGAAGTATGGTTGCTCATGAATCAATTTCACTAATGACAACCTCCTTCCAAAAGGATGAGTATGCAAAGGACATCACTTTTTTGAATGTTTGAGGCTTATTCTTTAGAAGAATTATTACAAAATTTGATCAAAATGAAGTTGACATCCCTTGATATTTACTATGCCTTGGATTCTCTTCATCAAGTACATTCTCCTTTGGTCCATCTCGAGGTTATTTAGACCCTTCGCTATACAACTCATATCTATCTTATATAAATAAATGTGTTCAATGAGCTCAACATTATCTAAGTCAATTACTGTATTGTTTTGTATATCCTGATGTTTAGATTTATGAACTAAAATACAACATGCTTTAATGTTTGTAGCATATCTAATGAAAATACAGTCCACAGTGTATGGTTCTATTTTCACCCTTTTGGGTGTAGAAACTTGGACTTTTGTTGGACATTCCCATACTTTGAAATATTTCAAGTTAGGTTTTCTTTCTTTCTATTTCTTATATGCAATAGATTGTGTCTTACTATTGGGCACTCTACTAAGTATTTAATTAGTTGTAAGTATAGCTTCACCCACATGTTTTGCGGTAAGCATGAACTTATGAATAAGGAATTCATTATTTTCTTCAATGTTTAACTTTTCTTTCTACAATTTCACTTGATTGAGGTGAATACAGGATAGTTGTTCGATGGACAAATTCATTTTTCAAATATATCTCTATAAAAAGAGATTAATACTCTCCAACCCTATATCTTTTCATTATTTTAATTTTTTTATCCAACTATTTTTCAACTTTAATTTTATATTGCCTAAATGCTTCTATTGCCTCATCCTTACTATTCAACCAATAAACATAACTATATTTCATGCACTCGTCAATAAATGTTATGTAATTATTTTTTTCACTATGAAATAGTGTTGACTTCATATTACAAATATCCGTGTGAATTAAGTCTAAGGGATTACAATTTCGCTCAACAGAATTATATGGATCCTTCGTATACTTAGATTTAACAAAACGTTTGACACTTTAATTTACTGTATTCAAAGTTAGGTAAAATTTCCAAACTAATAAATTTTCACAAGATTTTATAACTGTCCTGTCCTAAACGTTTATGCCAAAATTTATTTGACTCAAGCAAGTAAGAAGAATCCTCAACTTTCTTTTTTTCAATGACCATTATATTAAGTTTGAAAATTCCCTCAATGAGATAGACCTTTCCTTCGTATATTTCATTCTGGCTTATTGCAACTTTCCTTGAAATAAACACACACTTAAACTCATTATTAACAAGAACTATTGTAGACACTATGTTCTTCCTAATAGTAGGAACATTGAGAATATTGTTGAGAGTCAACACCTTGTTGGAAGTCATTGTTAGGAATATCTTTCCACTTTCTTCAATCTTGAATGCTACATTATTTCCTATGAAGATCACTTTTTTGGATAAAACAGTATCTTAAGTAGGAAAAACTTCTTTGTCTTCACAAACATGACTAGTGGCTTGATACAAAAGTGAGTGTGTATCAAGAGAATCAAGCCAACACAAGAAGAACAAGAGGAACAACAATAATGCTAGTGAATCGAAATAGGCCACACACGGCTTCACTAGACTTCAAAGTTTACAAAAAATGATAAGATAATAGAGATTACAAGATTACAATAACAACAACAAGAGCAACAAAGTGGCAACAACTATAGTAAATCAAAAATAGCCCCACACGGCTTCACTATGTTACCACACAAACAACAAGATTACAAATTAAAGATAGTAACTTGACATACAATATTCATGAATCTAAGAATCCTAACAACATGAAAGGACCCTAAGACTAAAGAATATTATTACTAAGCTCTTACTTGAACCAAAAGGAACTCAATGACCTCAAGATCCTAGTTTCTAGCCAAGATTCAACCCAAGTGTCACTCCAATTGGGAATTTCAGTTTTGAGCTTCTCCAATGGAAGAGAGAAGTTCAAAATATTACAACTCTTATGTTCTCAAAATATCATGAATGAACTAACTCCAAAATAACCCTAACACTATCTATTTATATTAGTACACAAAGGGAGATAACAAATGACCATCCTACCTTTGCCAAGGGGTGGCCTTGGAGTGTAAGTTTATTACACTTCAAGGCTCCTCTTCGCACTTAAAAACATTTAATCCATTGGAAGGCTCAAGTACCAACTCACACACGGCCATTTGCATGAACGTAGCTTGGAGTTTTTGTAACTCCCGATCTTGGCTACATGTGAATGATCGTGAACTTGTTCGACAGCTTGGTACACCCATATCATCCTCTCCATCTTAAGAGGAATTTGACCTCAAATTCAATATTTTGTCATCCTCAACTGCATCCACTAGAGAAAGATCACACACGTTGAAAGTGTTGTGCACTTGGTATTCCGGAGGAAGGTCAATCTTGTAGGCATTATCATTGATTCTTTCAAGTACTTGGAATGGACCATCACCCCTTGGCATAAATTTGGTCTTCCTTTGAGATGGAAACCGATCCTTCCTAAGGTGCACCCACACCCAATCTCCCGATTCAAGAATGAGTTTCTTTCTTCCATTGTTTGCCCACTTTGCAATCTCTTGATTTTTCTTCTCAAGTCGAAGTCGCACTTTCTCATGCAACTTTTTCATAAAATCTACCCGCTTTCTTCCAGCTAGGCTAATCATAAGATCACTTGGCAAAGGAGTTAAATTCGAAGGGGTAAGGGGGTTAAGGCCGTATACACACTCAAAGGGAGTCATTCCCATACTTGAGTGTATGACACGATTATAGGCAAACTCAATTAATAGTAGGTGTTCCTCCCAAGAAGTCAATTCTTCCTTAATCATGGAATGTAGCATAGCACCCAAAGTCCTATTTACTACTTCCGTTTGGCGCCATCGATTTGTGGGTGGCAAGAAGTGGAGAACACAACTTGGTACCAAGCCTACCCTATATAGACTTCCAAAAGTGACTTAGGAACTTAGAGTACCTATCACTCACAATGGTCCTCAGAAAACCATGCAACTTGACAATATTATCAACAAATAAAGAGGCCACACTAGGTGCATCATCACATTTAGAGCATGGAATAAAGTGTGCCATCTTAGAAAACCGATCAACCACAATAAAGAGACTATCCCGACCTCTTCTAGTCCTTGGCAACCCTAACACAAAATCCATAGATATATTAATACAAGGATGTAAAGGGGTGGGTAGCAGGGTGTACAACCCATGAGGCTGGAGCTGAGATTTGGCTCCTTTGCAATCTACACATTAGCCGCAAATCCTAGACACATCCTTGTGTATTTTTGGCAATAGAATTGCTCCTCCAATATTCCAAGGGTCTTTTCAACTCCAAAGTGACCCATTAGACCGCCATTGTGTGCTTCTCTCACAAACAACTCTCTCCAAGAGCTAGAGGGTACACACAATCGCCTACCTTTAAATAAGTAACCATTAAACTTAGCATAGGTATTTGAACCCCTAGCCGAATCCTACTTGTCCCTACCTCATTCTTCACATTCCTTATAGATAGGAGCAAAGTGAGGGTCCTGGGGATACAACTTTTTTAAGATCTCAAAACCCATCAATTTTGAAGACAAAGTAGACACAAGAACGTGTTTTCGAGACAAAGCATCGGCAACCACATTTTCCTTACCCTTTTTGTAATGAATAACATAAGGGAAAGTTTTAAGAAACTCAATCCACTTGGCATGCCGTTTGTTAATCTTATCTTGTGCCCGAAGATGCTTCAACGACTCATGGTCCGTTCGGATCACGAATTCTTTAGGCCATAAATAATATTGCCAAGTGGCCAAGGCTTTAATCAAGGCATACAACTCTAAATCATACATAGAGTAGTTTAGAGTTTCTCCTTTGAGATTTTCGCTAAAGTAGGCAATAGGCTTCAATTCTTGTATTAAAACCGTGCCTATACCAACTTTGCTAGCATCACATTCAACCTCAAAAGTCTTGTCAAAATTTGGTAATTGTAATAAAGGGGTTGAGATGAGCATAGCTTTTAAGTCCTTGAAGGCCTTAGCTTGTTCATCTCCCCACTTGAAAGGCCGATCCTTTGTAATCACTTCGGTCAAGGGTGCGGTAATGGTGCTAAATCCTTTGACCAAATGTCTATAAAAACTAGCCAACCCGTGGAAGCTTCTTACTTCACCTATGGTTTTGGAAGTTGGCCAATTTTTGATAGCATCAATATTATATTCATCCATTTCGAACCCTCTTGAGCACACCACAAAACTAAGAAATACAACTTCTTGGACACCAAAAGAACACTTTTCTAAATTAGCATATAACTTCTCCTTTCGGAGGATATCAAACACACATTGTAAATATTTTACATACTGATCTAAGGACCTACTATATACCAACACGTCATCAAAGTAGACAACAATAAACTTTCCAATAAAAGGTTTCATTACATGATTCATTAGCCTCATGAAAGTACTTGGAGCATTTGTTAGGCCTAATGGCATAACCATCCATTCATAGAGACCGAATTTGGTCTTGAAGGCAGTTTTCCATTCATCACCTAGTTGCATACGGATTTTGTGATAGCCACTCCTCAAATCAATTTTAGAAAATAAACACGAACCACTTAATTCATCAAGCATATCATCTAGCCTAGGAATAGGGTGATGATATTTTACCATTATCTTATTGATGGCTCAGCAAGCAATGCACGTACGCCAAGTCCCATCTTTCTTGGGAACTAGTAACACCAGGACTGTGCAAGGGCTCATACTCTCCTTGATATACCCTTTGTTGAGGAATTCCTCAACTTGGCATTTCAATTTCTTGGTATCCGTGGGGTTGCTCCTATAAGCCGGTTTGTTGGGCAATTATGATCCCGACACAAAATCTATTTGATGCTCAATTCCTCGAAGCGGGGGAATCCCTTATGGAAGTTATTTGGGAAAAACATCTTCATAATCCTGCAACACACAAGAAATCAAAGGAGAAATAGAAGAATTAGTGGGTTTAGTGTTAAAACAATGTGCCAAAAGAAGCATGGGTGTCTCATCATTATGATCCACGAAGAGCTCCTTCTTTCTAACCAATATCACCATGTTTTCTTTTCCCTTTGATGTTGAGGCAGCCCGAGATATCCCCACTACCCCACCTACGGGTTCCCCCTCTTTTTCTTTATTTTTATATTTCTTCCCCTTTTCTTTTAATTCTCTCATCCTTTGATGCAACTCATTCACTTGTGAGGGCAAAAGTGGATGAAGTGTGACCTTTCATCCATCCTTCTCAAGTGTATATTGATTAGACCTCCCATCATGTTTGGTAGACCTATCATATTGCCAAGGTCTACCTAACAACAAGTGACATGCTTGCATTGGTATTACGTCACAAAGCACTTCGTCGTGGTAGTTTCCCACCTTAAACCGTATCACACATTGCCTCATGACTTTCAATTCGCCACATTCATCCAAACATTGCAACTTGTAAAGGCTA
The DNA here is from genome assembly GCA_030864225.1 of Capsicum baccatum var. pendulum. Lineage (NCBI taxonomy): Eukaryota > Viridiplantae > Streptophyta > Magnoliopsida > Solanales > Solanaceae > Capsicum > Capsicum baccatum. The sequence continues at coordinate 170,740,645 of CM061561.1, read as the reverse complement.
GTATGAAGTGTAGTTGGCAATTTCAAGAAGTTCACCATATCAACACTAACAATATTTGCACAACTACCACTATCTATCACCAAAGTACACACACTTCTCTTCACAAGGCATTTAGTATGGAATAGATTCTCCTGTTGGCTAGGATCATCTATCTCCTTACTAATCATGGCACGCCTCACTATAAAGTTTGGAACTACACACTCCCCTTCTTGTGGATAAGCATCCACACAATCATCATCATCATCATTATGCAGCTTACTTTCGGGTTCCTCTCCATCTTGAGGCTCGGCCTCATTCTTTTCTTTTTCAAGACCCACTTTCTCACCAAGGTAATACAATATCCCTTTCCTTAGGATCATATTGCGTTGGTTCGAACATTCATTGGCTTTATGTCCCCAACCTTGGCTCTTAAAATATTGAAACCCTTTAGGATTAAGATACTTGTAAGCTTCTTGTCGGGGAGGAAATTTGTGGACTATTTTAGGTTTGGGCAGCCTTATAGCGGTGGGTTGGTCCTTGTTTTTAGGCCAACCCAAAGATGGTTGAACCATACATTTTCTCCTCGACCAACCCAAGGTTGATGGTCCATTTTCCTTAAATGACGACCTCTCTTTAAGCTCCCTTTCAATCTCAAGAGCCGCTTGAAAAATTCCTTCAACGGTATCAAACTTGTGAAGTGTCAAATGAGTGGATATCTCTTTGTTCAACCCATACTTGAACTGAATGATGTCATGGCCAATTTATTCTCCACGATGATCAAGATTCAATATGAGTTGTTGAAACTCATCATAATATGCCATCACACTTCGATTCCCTTGTCGCAAATTGTACAACCTCGCAAGCAACTTATGACGATAACTTTCAAGAAGATACCATTGCCTCATTAGATACCTCAATCGAAACTGTGGTGGTGATTGTCCATCAATCAACTCATTACCAAACCATTTGATATATTCCCACCATGTGTTACATATCCTTCAAAGTGAGCTATGGCATAACAACTCTTTTTGTCCTCCGATATACCATTCACTTGAAACACTTTATCACACGCCGATTCCCAAGCAAGATACACCTTGGGGTCACTTTCACCCTTACAGATAAGTAGGCTCAATTTGATGGTATTGATGCCTACGTCTCTCTCTTGGTGTTGGTTTCCCCTTTCTCCATACCCTCGGCATCTTCTTGGATCCGTACATCCCTCTCTCATCTCTTCTTCTCTCATATAAGTATCGTCAAAGGCTCTATACCCTTTATAATACTCTCTACCATATTTCTCAAAGTGGATGAGACGGAATAGTTTTGGATATTCGGAACTTGATTTGGAGAGATTGGATTTTGTGGAGGTGGTGGTCTTTGGTTTAGTGAAGCTTGGACGAAAGGGTTCGGATTTTGTGGAGGCATTTGACGTTCGAGTCCCTTTTGCATAACTTGAAGATTTTGGGAATGGGTTGGTCTATTGGAGTCTCGGTTTAGGGGGTTATGACTGGGTTGGCTTACGATATTTAGTGGAGCTAGTGAAGGATTTGGCAATTATTGCCATGTTTCAGGAGTAACGGTGGCGGAGGAATTTCTATCATGTCCACTTGACAAAACATATTGAGGAGTATAAGGACGATAGTTCCTTTGACTCTCCACTTGTTCTAACCTCCCACTAATAGTCGTCACTTCTCCCTTTATGGCTCCCACTTTCGTACTCAACTTTTTAAGAGCTCGGGTCATAGCCTTAAGAGTGACCCTTATATTTTCTATTTCATTAGAATCCACGGTTTGAGATGTGGTTCCCTCCATTGTCAAGGTATCACCTACATATGTAACAAACAAGTTAGTTTAAAACCTCTCCTTACTCACACACTCTCGTATCACTCACACTCGAGCTCTACAAGTATTGTAGATTGGCTAGTAACCCATGAATCCTTAAGGTTTGAGTATGCTCTTGTCCGGGGTAGATTCTTGTTTGAAACTCAGAGAATTCTTGTCGTACTAGAGTTAAGGAGTTACAACGTATTCAAATGACAAAAAACACACAAACAAATGATGACACAAATACAAGGCTTCAAAGGACTAATTGACAACCTAGTAGGAATGTACTAGCTTGCTAATTAGTTCTCGAGTCAATTAAAAGAAACTAAGAATCAATAATTAGAAACTAGAATATCCAAATTGAGCTTAATTAATGACGTGAACAGTGATTAATGTGATGTGACAACATGAAATTGGTCACGGGTCCATACATTTTGTTCAACAGCTTGAAGCCTTAATCTTCACAATTTTGTAAAGGATGACTTTGCTTTTGGAGGAAAAGTAAAGTCTTGTAACTTTTCAACTTATTCCAACTCAAAAAGATGAGGCTTAACTTTACTAGTTCCACAAGACAAGGCTCCTTGTTTTAAGGAAAAGTTGTTGTTAAGTCAAGGGAGTGATGTTGGCAACTCTTTTCACAAACAACTTTTCAACTTTGTCTTACAATCCTTTTGGATCTATTTTAGTCTTTATAATGGTCAAGATATGAGATGATGAGAAGATCAAGATGAACATCACAACAATACTTCAAGAACAAAACCACAATTCACCAACAATAGCCTACTTTAAAGTCAAGCAACAACGCACAAACTCAGCCTTCTTCAAGTTCAACATACTACTACTTCAAGTCCACAATAGCAATGTCAATATATTAAGCTCAACTTAGCTTTAGACACCTTTTGTGTTGATGAGAAAGAAATCAACACAACAAACAAACTAGAAAAATAAAAGAACATCTAGATATAAACACACAAACACCAATATTGGACAAGACAACAACACAACATAATTTTTTTGGCCAAGAACAAGATGGACAAATTTCTCTTTTTTTTTCTGGAATTTTCAGATTTCAGCAACCTTTTTTTTCTTTTTTTTTTGGTATTTTTCAACTACCAAACCCAAGATTGATTTTGTTGGAACAAAATCAACCACAATCTTTGATACCAAATGATACAAAAAGAGAGTGAGTATCAAGAGAGTCAAGCCAACACAAGAATAACAAGAGGAACAACAACAATGCTAGTGAATTGAAATAGGCCACACATGGCTTCACTAGACTTCAAGGTTTACAAAAAATGACAAGATGATAGAGATTACAAGATTACAATAACAACAACAAGAGCAACAAAGTGGTAGCAACTATAGTGAATCGAAAATGGCCCCACACGGCTTCTCTATGTTACCACATAAACAACAAGATTACAAATTAAAGATAGTAACTTGATATACAATATTCAAGAATCTAAGAACCCTAACAACATGAAAGGACCCTAAGACTAAAGAATATTATTATCAAGCTCTTACTTGAACCAACAGGAACTCAATGACCTCAAGATCCTAGTTTCTAGCCAAGATTCAACCCAAGTGTCACTCCAATTGGGAATTTCGGTTTTGAGCTTCTCCAATGGAAGAAAGAATTGCAAAATATTACAAGTCTTGTATTCTCAAAATATCATGAATGAACTAACTCCAAAATAACCCTAACACTATCTATTTATATTAGTCCACAAAGGGAGATAACAAATGACAATCCTATCCTTGCCAAGGGGTGGCCTTGGAGTGTAAGTTAATTACACTTCAAGGCTCCACTTCACACTTAAAAATATTTAATCCATTTGAAGGATCAAGTACCAACTCACACACGGCCATTTACATGAACATAGCTTGGAGTTTTTGTAACTCCCGATCTTGGCTACGTGTGAATGGTCGTGAACTTGTTGGACAGCTTGGTACACCCGTATCATGGCTCCTGAATCAGACCACCATTCATTTGTATTTTCAACTAGATTTCTTTCAGTGATCATAGCACGCAAATTTTAAATCTTTCTAGTTATTTCCAATATGTTTATCTGATCTCTTTTCTTTTTCTTCTTCAGAACTTGATAATTTAGATAGTTGTGGCCAACTTCCCTCTAATTATAGTACCTGCATATGAAAATTTTCTTATTCCGCTCTTTCTTTTGTCCAAATGACTTCATCATCTTCTTATTATGGGTAACATCATCTTAAAAAAGATATGCAACCATCATTGATGATTTCTCATTCAACTCATTATCATTTTCTATCTTGATACGAATCACAAGATCTTTCAAACTAGATAATTGATTTTCAAACATTCTTTCTTTTAAAACATGAGGATATCTACTTGTGAATATTTGCATTCTAAGTTTGGTTAGCCAAAAGAACATCATTTGATACCATTCTTTGAAGTTCACACCACAAAATTTTTCTGGTTCCTCTATCGATGCCATTGCTAAAACAATATCTAAATGGATTAATGACACAATATTGGTTGTCGTTGGTACAATACCATTAACAACTGAATCAATTTGTGTTCATTTTTACTGGTCATTTTTCTATCACGCCTTGATAATTACTTTAGTATTTTAGAATACTAATAATAAAGACTTAAATCTTTAAACAACTTGTTGACTAGGTTTTTATGTCTTCAAATCATCAACGAATGAACTTTGACTCATGATAAATATTTTATATCTTCAAATCATTATCAAGTTCAAACAGAGTGCAAATCCATAGATTTTAAACTCTTGAAACCAATCTTGAGAATTTGATGAATCAGTGAAATTCTTATATTCTTCAAAGATTTATTTTATTCTAGGAGGATATATTCTATAAGTACTTGAGGGGGATAATTTTCTTAAGGATAGAACATATATTTGATGGACTTGAATCTTCTAATTTTTAGTTCTTCTAGAGCAATTGATTTTGCTATTTTATAAAAAATAGTTTGAACTTCATTTTATTGATGTTCATAAGTTGGGTTGAACTTATTGTTGATGTTCAAAGTTGTGAATATAGAGTTACAACTTTATTTGATTGTTCATATATTACTTTGAACATGTGTTTGAAGTTATTATTGTGAAATACAAATTTTACTAAACCCAATAGACAATAATCTTAAGAAAATTATTAAGTACTTCATTAATATGTATTGAATTTGATTTTGTGGGGAGTAAAATTAGGTGATTTGTACTCCCTCAATTAGAAGAATATAAAAAATTCATTGGAAAATTGGATTATTAATTTTGTTGGAAGAATATACGAATTTCACCAATTTATTAAACTCTATGTATTAGTTTTTGGAGTTTAAAACCTGTGGATTTTCACTCTATTTGAATTTGATTTTAATTTAAAGAACATAAAAGCTTTATCAAGTTTCAATATTCATTTAGTTGATGATTTTAAGACATAAAAACTTCATCTTTACTAGAAATAAATTATTTAAAGATTAAGTCTTTATTGTTAGTATTTTGAACTACTAAAAGTATTTATCAAAGCTTAACAAGAAAATGACGATGAAAATATACAAAAAAACTGATTCTACTATGAATGGTGTTGCCCCAACAACAACAAATATTGTGTCCTTAAGTTATTCAGATATTGATCTAGCAATGAAAATGGTAAAGAGACCAAAAAAAAAATTCTAGTGTGAACTCCAAAGAATGGCAGCAAATGATGTTGTTTTTACTTGTAACACCCCAACCTTTTTATGGTTGTCCTTAGTCCTCTATTGGGCGTTTAGAAGCCTAACATCGATTATTTTATGGTAACACGATAGTCGCGCGTATTCGCACAAGGACATCCAATTTGAAATTTTATAAATTTTTATAATTTAATAGTATTTGGTGGAAGAATCAGGTTCATGATATATGTAAGGGCAATTTTAAGTCATTAGTTATTCTTAATGGTGACATGAAGTGGTGCTTATATATAATTAAATATAAAGTGTGTAATTTAAATAATTGTTAATATCTTTAATCTCTTTCATGTCTATCAATTATTGCCTACATTTAATAGAATATCCAGGATACTGTATGTATAAAAATTGTTTGGTAGCAATCTTAGTGGGCAATGTATTTGATTATTTGTCCATGTACGTATTTTCTTTTTTATTATAATTAATAGAAGATAAGTTCGGTTATAAAATGAATTAATTACTCCTTTACTGTAGGACGTGATTTATATATAGGAAATTTGTATAAACTAATGTGAATACAAAAAGAATATGACCAATTAGCGTATATCCTGATTTTTAGTGAGAATTTTAACAGAGATAGCAATCGTATTGGAAAATTATTATTATTATTATAGGAGGTAGGTTCAATTCAAGATACATAAATATTATTTTTTTATTATGATATATATACAAAATATTATATTTATTTTATCATGAATTTATGCAATATCCAAATACGTACGTAATATTCTAGTTGGATAGGTGATTTTTACTTTTAAATATTGCCACCTACCCTCCACGTGGGGGTGTAAGGCATGGATAATGGTTATAGTAATCAATGTGGCAGCAAATATACTTATCTCAAAATTTAATAAAATAATAAGTAAATGTTTTTCACACATATATATACATATGTAACCTGTTAATCTATTTCATTAAAAATAACATTGATACCATTCTTAAGTGTTAGTATATGCACATGGATTCTCGGTTAATTCAGTCAAAGTACATATGAGTTCATTTTCTTTTAATCCAAACATTTTGGCTGCAAGTTTCTATAATTATTGTGGGCAACTGAATGTTATTTATGCGCACACACTTATGAGGATAATCATTTAAAAGTTTCATTAATTGGAACGAAAAATATTAGGATATTGTATTTGATCTTTGGAGGAAAATTCAATTATCTTCATCAAGTTGTTTGAGCGCGAACTTGAGGTATGTTAAGGCTATTCCTTTCTTTCCTTGGCATGATTTCATTAGATATATATAACTTTTAGGTCTATCGTTCTATCAAAATAGTTAACGATTGGGTGTTTCCAAATTGTTGTGGGCTTTGTTCTTGTAAAAGGATTCTTGTCCGGTGATGTCCATTCTGTGACGAGTTGAGGATAGAAGATGATTGTATATATAGGGTGCCGATACTGAAACGAGGTACAAAGTGAGTAATTTACAGATTAAAAAGAAAGGGGAAGGGATATGTGCAACCTTTGTAGGAGAATAGTTACGAATATGATGGAAAGTATATTCTATTAACCACTAAGGGTGTTACTAGTTTTAATAAAGCAATTTGTATGCATTGTTGCGTATGTAGTTTCTTAAATTTGTGCAAGTGTATGTGTAAAATGAATAAGATTAATAGGACAATAATCATTATATGTGTACCGTGGCGAGTCTATATTAATTTACTAGTTAGCTAAATAGAGCAAAATCATATATGATATACATGGTAATTTAACGGTATTGGCAATGATATATTACTTGATTTGGAATGTTTTGGAGGTCAATCGCTAAATGGTTTTAATTTTGGCTGGGGGCTAGTCGTATTTTGTGCTTCAATGAGGAAATTTAATACCTAGGAATACATTAAAAACACCTTTCCCTAGTCTACAGGAAAATAATAGGATCATAAAATTTTCTGTCATCGGATAATATGTTCTTGACCATTTTGTTATGTTTCCAATCAACCTTCACCTATATTTATTTCTATTCTGAAATATTGTTACATACACGAGTACGTGATATGGTCTCTTCATAAACATATGTATAGACCCTTTAATATTAAATATCAACTTAGGACCTGATTTATACAAATGGACCATTTGTGAGGCTCTTCAGCAGAAGATAGTTTCCTAACAAGTTGAATTAGGAAAGAGTTAAATTTTGTTATAGCTTAGGATCATTATTTTGCACAGGATACTGGTAGAGTTTTATTCAATACATATATGTGTTCCTACTGTACTTGTGGTTCTATATATCACAATGGTCTTGTTGATCCACAAAGCGGTCTATCTGTTTCTTTTATGGGCGATTGGATACTAGCACTAGCATTACCACTATGTCGGTGGATACTAATGCCTTAAAAGGAAAATTGAATTATGGTAGTTGTACAGGAAAAATTATGAACATGTAGGTAGATGCCATTACCTTGTTCTCATGGTACAATTCTTGATTCCAAGATTGCGAATCGACAGTACCAGTATTGAGGGTCATCTCGAAGAACCTCCAGATTACATTGTTCACATTCGTTTGAAATGGTTATCCCTTGTTGAGAGCTCATGTTAATATGGATGTAGTGCTTAGGTTGGAAATAAGGAAATAGAGAATCTCTACTCATAAGAGTAGTTCATAGGCAATAGAACATCAATAGGAAAAATATTGGGGGTCTAGATATATCATAGGGTGTGAGTAACTGTAAACATTGTGAAATTGTATAAGTTTTAGTAAACCTAGTGTATCTCGGTGTGTAGTGATCCGTTTGAAGTATAGAAATATGTTTTGGAAAGCTGACACATAGCTATACAACTTATGTTCTTATATCAAAAACTGATTCTGCTTTTATGGCTCCGAAACAGTGAACGCCAGGGGAGGACCAGTTCTGTCCAATTCTTTAGTTTAGAAACCCTCTATGTGCTGCTGTTAGTATCTCACTGATATCTTCTTTTTTTAAATGTATTTTGCCGTATTGTGGACTCTTTGCGACCCCAAGACACATACCTATAACTTTCATGAAGGTTATTAAGCTTGGTTCCGTCGTCTACCTATTCGAAACTAAGTTGCAACACTGAATAGTATGGTTGTCCAGATTCACTATTTCACAGACTTAGTATGATTTGCACAAACTAAGGGTACTTTAGATATTAATCTTGATTCATATCAATGTATGAGAGTTACTGAGAATTAAAGAGGTATCAAATACACATGTTTATAATTTGAGGAACTTGAAATAATTAATTGGGTAATAACTTGAACTTTTCAAGCTATAGTTGGGTTGAAGATGTGTAAAAGACTAAGGTTTGCCTATAACTTAGAACTTTCACCCTAGTTACCCACGAATGTATCTGTGATATTTGTTAAATTATACCCTCTAGTTACTTACTTGATCATATACTTTACTTGATTAATACGATCATATGTGGCTTGATTCGATATCGTTTCTGTCCCGTTAGGATAATGTGACCTGTAGAGTCCCTGTTGGCTTGATCATACAACTTTATATCCTTATTTGGAATGTGCATTTGTTCCTAATTTGTACCTATTCACTTGCCTCAATAGTTCTTATGCTCATGTATCCTTTTAATTGTTATCATATAGTAAGTATTTATTGTAAGTCCAAACCTCTTTGTTTGAGAAAATTACATGTCACCAATTGAAAGCACCATTTTGGGATGTCTAGATTTGTCTTCAATAAACTCATGCTAAGTAGAACTATTTTTCCTCTTTTCTTTTATATACACCGTAGTGGACCATTTATCGACCTAAAGTCCTTCCTTCTCACATGGCATCATGGCTTAGTTGTGTATATTTACCATGTCTAATAAAGTTCATTGAGTCATATGAGTTTCTGAATGTCACATTGAAGTCCCCTTTTGTCTTTACTTCATTTGTCATTATTGTTACCGTAATATATCTATATGTCTATATCACATGTTTATAGTTCCAACAGCTCAAAAGAATTATGATCATCGAAGTAACAATCTCAAAGGCTAATTAAACTAAGTAACGAAAATCTGTAGAATAGGTGGCAGCCCAAGGAGTTCTTATACCTAGCACAGGACCGATCCCAGTTGATATGTTTATGGGTGGCAACCCAAGGGGTTCTATCACCTAGCACAGGGCCGATCCCAGTTGATGTAATTACAGGTGGCAGCTCAGGGGCATAAGCCTAGCATGGGTCGATCCTGATTTGTTATTTACCACTGATCAGTTGGTTATTTGCATTATATAGATTACAAAGATTATAAAGTAAGGAAGGTAAAGCAACGTAATGAATGTAATATACATGATTCCACAGTTATAAGAAAAGGTGATTTTCTATACTTGCCCTTATGGTTATACATTGCTATCTGTCTTTATTTAAGCTCTTATTTTACATATGGTCACTTTATTCCTTACATGCTCAGTACATTCTTTCATACTGATATCCCCATTGCCTGGGGGCGCTGCATTCATGCCTGCAGGTTATTAGAAAGAAAAGAAGTTCTTGTTGCGTATGATCGAGTTCAGCTGATGATTGGTATGCTTCGTTACTTCCAGAGTTGCCGAGTCTAGAACTTACTTTGGTTTGTATAATCAATAAATACTACGAGGTCTGTCCCGCCTAGTGAGTAGATATTTCTCATCTTAGAGGTATGTAGACGATTGATGATGTGGGTCAAGTGGTCAGATACAGTCCAAGTGTCCTTATGATATACTATTGTTTCATTAGTGTTTATCTTGATTAAACTTGTCCTTGACAGTCTACTAATGTTATTTGATTGAGTTTTAAGTTATATGTCCAGTCAAGTATGGCACCAAGTTCTAGTCTCGCCTCCGAAATTTTGGGGCATGACATTACTGACCAAACTTGAAATGCAAAGATTCACAAGTAGAGATCCTCATGTTCCTGAAAAAGAAAGGTTTAAAAATCAATTGTCTGATTTGGAAGATCTTGTGATTCATCTCAAGACAAAAGAGAACAGTAAGTTGCATGAGAAATTAGCAATGTTGATGCTAATATTGTTAAAGATGATGCTACACAAAATAATAATAAGAATAAATTTTCAAGACAAGAGAAAGAGCAGAAAAAAATTGTTGAAAGGCAAGTGCTACAACTGTAGTGAAGTTTTCCACAAAGCTCTAAATTATCAGGTTCTGAAGAAGAACAAGGAAAAAAAATAAGATAAACATATTGGAAACAACTAATAAGATAAAAAATCTATCTGCTATGATCACTAAATGTAATCTAGTTGGAAATCAAAATTAATCTTGGTTTCATTCAGGATCCACCCGGCATGTTTGTGTGGACAAAAAAGCTTTTGCTACTTATGATACCGCTGGTCCAAACAAAGTGATATCCATGGGAAATAATACAACAACCAAGGTTGAAAAAAGTGGAAAGATATTCCTAAATGTGAATTCTGGCAAGGTGTTGACTCTTAATAATATTTTTCAATGTTCTTACTATTAGGAAGAAATTAGTATCGACAACACCTTCTTGTTAAAAAAAGGTTTACGTTTGTGTTTATTTTGGAGAAAGTTATAATAAGTAAGAATGAAATGTATGTAGGAAAAGGGCTACCTCAATGAGGGCCTTTTAAAACTTAATGTAATGGCAGTTGAAATAAATAAAACTGACACTTCTTACTTGTTTGAGTAAAACAAATTATGGAATGAACATTTAAGTCATGTCAATTATAAAACCTTGTAAAAATTGATTATTTTGGAAGTTTATCTAATTTTGAGTGCAGTAAATCAAAGTATCAAACATGTATTGGATCAAAGTTTGTTAAGCATAGACAAAAGTTTATTATAAGGAATTCAAATCCCCTAAACTTAATTCACACAGACATTTGTGATATGAAGTCAACACCATCTCGCGATGAAAAAATGTATTTCATAAATTTTTGTTGATGATTGCACTAGATATAGTTATGATTGTTTGCAGAATAGTAAGAATGACACAACAGAAATATTTAGGCAATATATAACTGAAGTTTAAAATCAGTTGGATAAAAAAATTTAAATGATGAGAATTGATAGGGTAAGAATCGAAAGGAATAAAACACAACTTAAAATATTTCAAAGTGTGAGAGTGTCTAGCCAAAATTCAAGTTTTCTTACCTAAAAAAAGAAAAATAGGACCAAAGAGTGTGGACTATGTTTTTATTAAATATGCTACAAACAGTAAAGCATGTTGGTTTTTGGTTCATAAAATCAAATATCTGGATATACAAGACAATATAGTAATTTACTCAAATAATGTTGAGTTTTTTGAACATATTTATTCGTATAAGACTAGACATAAGTTGTCTAATGAAGTGTCTAAACGACCTTCAGATGAACCAAGGGAGAATGCACTTAATGGAGAGAATCCAAGTCATAGTAAACTTCAAGACATGTCAACTTCATTTTGATTAGATTTTGGAATATTTCTTTTCAAAAATAAGCCTCAAATATTCAAAGAGGCGATGTTTTCTGCGCACTCATTCTATTGGAAAGAGGTTATTAATAGTGAGATTGATTCAATCATGAGCAATCATACTTGCGAGTTGATTGATCATCCTCCAAAAAATAAACCTTAAGGTTCTAAATGGATCTTCAAAATAAAAATGAAAGTTGATGGTACTATTTATAAATACAAGGCAACTATTGTTGTTAAAGGCTTTAGAAAAAAAGAAGGCTTTGATTTTTTCTAGACACATACTCTCTAATAACAAGGATGACATCCATTCAGATGTTGGTTGCATTAGTATCGGTATATGGCCTTGAAATCCATCAAATGGATATGAAAATAACTTTCTTAAATGGAGAATTGAAGAAAGAAATTTATATCGAACAACCTCAAAGTTTTGTTGTTATTAGTAAAGAAAGGAAAGTGTGAAAACTTGTAAAGTCGCTCGGTGGACTAAAAATTTCCAAATACTGGTATGTAAAGTTTGATCAAACCATATTGACAAACGAATTTAAGATAAATGAATGTGATAAATGTGTTTACATTAAAGACACTCCAAATCACAAAGTCATTATTTATTTGTATTTGGATGATGTGTTGATCATCAGTAGAAACATTTATGACATAAATGCTACTAAGAAAATACTTGAGAGAAAATTTGATATTAAAGATCTCAGAGTTGCTGATATGATCTTAGGAATAAAAATTAATAAAACTCCACAAGGGTTGGTATTATCAAAGTCCCATTATATTTGAAATGTACTTTACAAGTTTAGGTATTTGAAATTCAATATTGCCAAGACACCATTGGATATGAGCTTTTCACTTTAAAAGAATAAAGGTGAAAGTGCCCACAATTAGAGTATAAAAGAGCGTTGAAAAGTTTGATATATATCATAAATTGTACGTGATCAGAGATAACATTCACTATTAGTAAATTGAGTTGGTACACTAGTAATTCCAATAAAACTCATTAGATGAAAATGAAAATAGTTTTAGGGTATCTAAAATATACTCAAGACTATTCTTTGCATTATAATTAATATCCTGCAGTAATTGAATGATATAGTGATGTAAATTAGATCACCAAGTCAAATGAACTAAAATCCATTATTTGATATGTATTTTCTTTAGGTGGAGAAGCATTAACTTGAAAATCATCTAAATAGGCATGTATTGATCACTTTACAATGGACTCTAAATTTATCGTGTTAGATAAAGTTGGTGAAGAAGTTGAATGTTTTTGAAATTTCTGGGAAGATATTTATTATTGACCCAAATCTTTGGCACTAGTATGAATACATTGTGATAGTCAAGAGACAATAGGTAGGCAGGGTGAATGAAGTATAATGATAAGTCTCATCATATAAGATAGAGACATAATATCATTAGAGAACTAATCTCTAGTGATATTATCATGATTGACTACGTGAGGTCAAAGGATTATGTATCAGATCCACTTTCAAAAGGAATATTGACAGCGCTCAAGCACACACGCAAGTGTATGCGGTCTACAAAGTAATATAGTGTTCCTTAAGAAAGTCAAATATCGATCCCACAAAGACTTGATTTAACAACGATTTAATTTTAGTTTAACTTTAAAGTTTAATGTAGTGCAAAAAGTAACCAAAAAGAGAATTTTGAATTATTTTGTAAATTAAAAATAAAATAAATAATACGAAAAAATAAATTCTTGGAACAATCAATGAAAGAAAACGCAAGGTTAAAGAACTCCGAACAATCAAATTATGTTATTAAAATTAATCCGCTAATTCACTTATCTTAGTTGTTGATTCGTAGGGTTAATTATATGATCAGGGTTTCCGAATCTGTAATCTTTTACCTAATTTGGACATTACTCCTCCATCTTTGAGCGGTGATATAATAATTCAAATAAGTTAATTAAAGCTATCATCCTATGTATGAATCAAGTAAGGCATCTAAGTACATCCCTGTCCTACACACTAAGTTTAATTTTTTATTTTCTAAAAAAATAAAAACCCAAACTTTATTTATTCTCATGTTCTATCTCCCTATTCCCTCTTCCGAGATCAAAAGGTCAAAAATATATGTATTTTATGGGTGATCAATCCATAAAATAATTAAAACAAAAATAAACAAACAACCAAATATGATAAGCAAAATTAACGAATTTAATCTAAAATAATAGTACTCATGTTCTTGACTTTAACCCCAGAGAGGAGGGTTTTAGCCAATAATAATCATAATCACGATCCAAATATTTGAATACATGATATGAAAAATTGAAGCTAAAAATAAAATTAAAATCTAATAAATTGTGTAGCCGTCTCCGCTTTTCGTCCAAAACTGTGCCCAGGTAATTGTTGCTTTTGTCATTGTACGTGTCCAATGAAAAGAAGATTTACCAAGCTTTAAATAAAAGTTGTTGCCAGCTGTATCCCATTCAAGGTATGCATATATAATATTCCACTTATAATGGGACTAGGAGAATGCTGGTCACGTGATTCCATTGGTCCGTGTGCCACTTCAAATAAAAGTTGGACAAAGTCCATTCCGTGTCGGCGAACATTTGATTTGATACTGCTTGAACACAGCGCCGCGATGCGTCATTTTCGCGTTGGTGTACTAGAATTAACATTGAAAATTTTTTCTAAGTGTAAATTGTGTGTCCATCGATGTGACGCATTGACTTCGCGTTAATTCACTGGAATTTACTTTTAAAATTTATGTTTAAGTCTTGAACGTCCTATCCTTTGTTCACATCTTTTGTAGTATATTTTTAATAAATTTTTGGTCTTTAAATAATCAATATATCACTGTATTTAATTCATCAAGCCTCCTGAAATATCATACACCTATATTCAAGATCAAAACAACACAATATTCTTAACATCAAATCAAAACACAAGCTAAGATAAGGTAAATTCGCAATACTTTTCCACTTATTATTTCAACTCTTGACTTAATCAAATTAAGTTTTGCACATTACAAACAAGTTATTCCATTCATAATTACACATTTAAAATATTTGAAACAAATTAAACACATTAGAATCCACCTAGATTAACTATACACTAACTTAGCTCAAACTAGTAAAACTAGTTTTTCGTGTTGAACTCTAAATTACTAAATTAAGCACAAATTTGTTTGCAAAATACTTTGGACATTATAATTACATACTTGGACACTTAAATTCTTATTTATATCAATATGAACACATAAATCACACAAATTGCTCTCAAAACGAGGTAAAATAAGCTAGAATAATGATACAAAAGTGTATAAAATCACCCCAGATCATCACCCCATACTTAAACTCTTGTTCATCCTCGAACAACTCTTCACTCTAAGCATAAAAGTCTGAGGTGATGCTACACTTCTACTAAAATAAAAACACTCAAGATAGTACTATAATGATTACACAAAATGCAAGTTTTTACACAAAGCACGTTATTTACAATTGAAAACTCAAGAACACTACTCTAAAACATCCTAATCCTCAAGAATTGACTCACCTAAGTGGCAAACTCATGTATATTGCTGAATCAAGAACATCATACAAATCACCCAAATTCATCAAACATGTGCCCCTCACAACAAGCGAGTTACCTATAATCACTCACATAAATACAAATTATAACACAATGGGTACAAGAATCAAATTACGCTCACTCTCACAAAGAATTCACAAGTTACACACAATGAACCATAGAATTTCCCCTAGTGTAATTCTCCACTAATAGTCGAATGTAACGCTTAAGATCAATTAGGACTTTTTCAGGTTGTAATGTAGGCTAAGGGACGGTTAGGAACTATTTGGGAATAGTGACTAACCTCTCTAAGCATTTTAATACACTACAATAAACATTTTAAATCAATCTCCAACAACCAAATTACACAATTTTTGTCTACCCATTCTTTTATTTTTGCCCCATCTCTTTTAATCATTTTTACAAACACTTGGTGGACACATAGTTTACTACCACAAGAATTAATTTTTCTCCTTTTTCCACAATCATGGCAATATTTTTAGCATAAATTATATCACATCCATCCACCACACATCAATTATACACCAATAACTATTACCTTGGGGCATCAATTTCACTTTTTTCTTCTTCAATTTCTCAAACTCCTTACTAATTCATTTTTTTTTCAATTAAAGCACTTAGGAGCCTTTTGAATCAAATTATGGTCTCTCAAAGAAAGTATTAGGCTACTTATGAGGTTACCAAAGAAAAAGCTAAAGGCTTAATGAGGTTTAATTAGGATAATACACAAGGGTAGGTAAAAGAAGGTATAAAATAAGGCTATCAAAGAAATACCTATATCATTTTCTAGACCCACATTCTTTATTTCGCTTCACACACACACCGGGCAAGTTCTAGACATCACATGTAATGAGAAATATATAAAATCTCACATCACACATGGAACATGCTCAACTCAATAGGATCATCATAGACTCCCAATCAAACAATAGCATGAATTCAAAATTAAGCCAACAAGTACAAGAGTCATAAACTTGAGCCCAAGAGTCTCAAAAATAGCAATTCTCAATCAACATGTTTTACAAACAAACCCACTTGCATCATGTAATTAAAAATAACACCAACAAGAATAAATCACTTATTCCTAACCTAAAAAATTTTAAATTGAGACAAAATTTGAGAATTTTCTCACCCCACACTTAAAAATCTACCTTTTTCCCAAAGTAAATTTAAAAGTAAAAAGATAAAAATACTCTCTGAGGCCTCTAGGCCTAGCTAGATGCATCTTCACACAAAAAGGGGATCCATGGGACACTACACTCAATTTTTGCCATGCTTCAAGCTCAAGTTTATGGTACTCAGACTTTCCATTAACCTGTGACTCAACTAAAAACAAAAACTACATAAAATAAAAATAAAAAAAACCGAAAAGAAAATATACCTAATTAACTTGGGTTGCCTCCCAAGCAGTGCCTAATTTAGTGTCGCGGCATGACCCTCATCAACTCAACCATATTTCTTCACCCTTTTACTCCCTTTTGGGAGCCATTTTTTCATTTGTTTCAAACCTTTTTTAACTTTTAACATGTTGGAAATTGGTGGTTTTATCTTAGGCCGCTCAATTAGGTATTTGGAAGAGGCCTTTAGTGGCTTAGGCACCCCATACTCATCTCTTTCAAACACATTGATCAAGCGTAAATCTTTATATAAGGGATTTTCAATGGAGACCTTTTAAACATCAAATATCATCTCTTTATCATCTAACCTCATCTTGAACGTGCCTTCTCTAACATCAATTAAAGATCCTCCGATTGCTAAGAATAGATACCCCAAAATAATTGGCACCTGTTCATCTACCACAAAATTAAGAACAAAAAAGTCAGCAGGAAAAATATATTTACCAACCTTTATGAGGACATTCTCAATGATTCCATCAGTATATACTATTGATCCATCTGCGAGCTGCATAACCACTCGTGTCTCTTTAGGCTCTCTCAAGCCTAATTTTCTAAACAATGATAGGGCCATTAAATTTATGCTTGCCCTTAAGTCACTCAATTCATGGACTTATTTTTTCCTAATTTGTATAGGAATAGCAAAATTCCTTTGATTTTTCAATTTCTTGGGAATTTTTTGTGTCATCATAGCGCTATACTCTTTAGTGAGTGTTATTGCTCTTACATCTTGCAATTTCACCTTCTTTGCTGCCATATCCCTAATGTACTTTGCATACTTAGGCATTCTCTGCAGAATATATATCAAAGGTAAATCAATATGCAACTCTTTGAATGCGTCATTGAACTTTTTAAATAATGAATCCTCCTTCGCTTTTATGTACTTTTGAGGGAAGGGTAATGGTAGCCTCTTTTTCACTTCTTCTTTAGCAACTTTTTCCTTCAAGTACACATACTTCCTTGAATTTTCAACAAGTCTGTCAAGAACCTGTTGGGTCACCACTTCAGTAGCTACCTCCTTTGTTGCCTTGGGAGGTTCTCCTTAAAACTTTTTACCACTCATCAAGGTGATTGCCATGACTTGTTTTGCAGTTTCTGTGTCTCATGGCAAACCACCTTATGGTCTGGTATTTAACACTTGTTGTATCTTTCCAACTGGTAAATCTAAATTTCTTTGGGCTATTTTCTGATTCTGTAATTTCGCCCTTTGAGTATTCAAATCTGCAATCAATTATGCTTGCCCAGCTACGAGTTGCTTCAACATTTCTTCCATGTTTCTAGTTGACTGATTTGATTGGGCATGTAGATGTGAGGCGTTCCATAACTGATTTAGCGACTGAGTTTGCCACTTTATATTGTAGGCATTATCATAATTTGGCCTTTGAGCATTACCTACATACATCATAGATTTTGAATTTGAAGCACACGTGGTAGCCACATGACCACTATTTCCGCATACTTCACACCAACCTGCAGTTTGTTGAATGGTATTGACTGTGGCTGTAGGTTGTGCTAATCCGAACTTCATGGTGTTAAATATTGTGTTGATCAAATTTTATAAGGCAAAACCTGTGCTGATAAGGCTGTGAATTGGTCCACCTCCAATACTCCCGTAATTCTTTTCGTGGCATCTTTAGAATCTGAATGCCACTCTAGATTTTCTTGTGCTATGTGGTTCAACAATGTGTACAACTCATTATAAGTTAGCTCCAATGCTTGACCACCTGCAGCTGAATTTAGAAAAATCTTCGTATTGTGATCAAGAGCTTCTATAAAAGTATGAGAAAGTACCTCATTCAACTGTTGGCGGTGTGGATAATCCCAAACAAGTGCCTTGAAACATTCATAAGCATGATAGAGGTTTTTATCATGCTTCTATTTAAAGCTCACTATCTCACTGCAAAGTCTTGCAGTCTTTCTTGATGGAAAGAATCTGATGAGGAATCTTCTGGCTAAGTCGTCCCATATTATGATTGAACTAGCTGGCTCTGCATTCAACCACCTTTTAACTTCCTCAATAAAGAAATAGGGGAAAAGTGTTAGCCTCACATAATCTGGAGTCACCCTGGTTGGAGTAAATGTATTTGTAAGCTCAATGAAGGTCTGCAAGTGGATTTATGGATCCTCGTGTGAAAGCCCTACAAACTGTCCACTACTAATAAGAAGCTGCACTATATTGTATTCCAACTCGAACTCCCCCTTAGCTGCTGGTCTTTGAATTGAGGAAGTTAAGTTTGTTAGAAGTGGGACTGTCACTTCCCAAACCTTCCTACCAGCTGCTTGTTGTTCAGCCATAAGAACAGTATACTCTTAGTCTTCTTGGAATTGAGGAATTCTTGGGAGAATAATTGCTTCTCTCCTACGTTGATGGTAAAGTTGCTCAGGTTTGGAGCTTGGTTTAACCAAGTCGTGATCCCTTGCTAGCTTTTTACTTTGAAATCTATTTCCTGCAAAAACAAAACCAAGACCCAGCATAAAAGCACTAAATAAATCTAAAAGTAAAACTAAAATAAACAATTACAAATAACAAGTCCTCGACAATGACGTCAAAACTTGACAGCGCCTAAGCACACAAGCAAGTGTACGTGGTCTACCAAGTAATAGAGTGACCTTTAAGAAGGACGAATATCGACCCCACATAGACTTGATTTAACAATGATTTAATTCTAGTTTAACTTTAAAGATTAATTTAGAGCAAAAAGTAACCAAAAAGAGAATTTTGAATTATTTTGTAAATTAAAAATAAAATAAATAATGCGAAAAAATAAATTCTTGGAACAATCAATGAAATAAAATCCAGGGTTAAAGAACTCCGAACAATCATACTATTTTATTGAAATTAATACACTAATTCGATTATCTTAGTTATTGATTCGTAGGGTTAATTGCATGATCAGGTTTCCCAACCTCTAATCTTTCACCTAATTTAGATATTACACCTCTATCGTTGAGCGGGGATGTAATAATCCAAATAAGTTAATTAAAGCTATCATCCTACGTATGAATCAAGTAAGGCATCTAAGTACATCCCTGTCCTAGATGCTAAGTTTAATTCTTTATTTTATAAAAGAATAAAAATCCAAGCTTTGTTTATTCCTATGTTCTATCTCCTTATTCTCTCTCCCTAGATCAAAAAGTCGACAATATATGTATTTTATGAGTGATAAATCCATAAAATAATTAAAACAAGAATAAACAAACAACCAAATATAATAAGCAAAATTAACGAATTTAATCCAAAATAATAGTACTTATGTTCTTGACTTTAACCTCGGAGAGGGGAGTTATTAGCCGATAATATTCATAATTATGATCCAAATAATTGAATACATAATATAAAAAATTAAAGACTAAAAATAAAATTAAAACCCAATAAATCGTGTTTCCGTCTTTGCTTTTCATCTAAAACTTTGCCACGTAATTGTTGTTTTTGTCATTGTACGTGTCCAGTGAAAACAAAATTTTCCAAGCTTTAAATAAAAGTTGTTGCCAGCTATATCCCATTCAAGGTATGTATATATTTATTATATATTAATATTCCACTTATAATGGGACTAGGATAATGCTAGTCACATGATTCCCTTGGTCCGTGTGCCACTTCAAATAAAAGTTGAACAAAGTCCATTCCGTTTCGGCGACAATTTGATTTGAAATTGCTTGAACACACCAACACGACGCGTTGTCTTCGCATCGGTGTACTGGAATTAACATTGAAAATTTTTTTTAAGTGTAAATTTATGCCCATCGACGTGACGCATTGACTTTGCATTGACTCACAGGAATTTATTTCTAAAATTTTGGTTAAGTCTTGAACGTCCTATCCTTTACCCATGCCTTTTTAGTGTATTTCCAATAAATTTTGACCTTTAATCATCAATATATCACCGTATTTAATTCACCAAGACTCCTACAATATCATACACCACATATTCAAGATCAAAACAACACAATATTGTTAACATCAAATCAAAACACAAGCTAAGATAAGGCAAATTCGCAATGCTCTTCCACTTATTATTTCGACTCTTGACTTAATCAAATTAAGTTTTGCACATTACAAACAAGTTATTCCAATCATAATTACGCATTTAAAATATTTTGAACATATTAAATACATTAGAATCCACCGAGATCAACTATACATACACCAAGCTCAAGCTAGTAAAACTAGTTTTTCAGATTGAACTTTAAATTACTAAATTAAGCACAAACTTGTTTCAAAAATACTTTGGACATTATAATCACATACTTAGACACTTAAAATGCTTATTTGTATCAATATGAACACACAAAGCACAAAAATTGCTCTCAAAATAAGGCAAAATAAGCTCGAATAATGATACAAAAGTGTATAAAATCACCTCAGATCAAATATCTGCAGAGGAAGTTGAGAGATCATCAAAGGCAATCTGTTTACAACCTAGGATATGTCATCATGGTGGTAACTCTTCCTAGTGAACTGTAGATCCCAAGGGCAAGGTTGAATAATATCAAACAAAGTTGTGACTGACAGTGCAATATTATCAATTAACTTAATTCGTTCTTATGATGAAGACAATGTTTTGAACACAAGGATAAGGCTTATTATTTGATTTTTTTTTTAATTTTTCTAAGTTTGGCATGTTTGACCAAATATTTTGATCAATAGGATTAAACATTTATAAATCACCTATTTGAGGATGAAGTGGAAGTCTCTTTAAGGAGAACGATAGTAAAGGCCTATTTTCTAAGTTCTAAAAAAACTAGGTCGTGTTCATGGATGAAAAGAACAAAAATACGAGAACCATAAATGGCAAAATTTTAGTTGTGTGACTTGTGTTATCTAGGTATCCATTAAAATTTGAAGGTTTGAACATATCATATTACTGATTGACCGAGTGCATCCGATGCAACTTCACTATAGAAAGTTCAACTATAAAACTACTTATTCAGATGCAATTAGTCTTTCCTAGTAGATCACACACTTGTCCATAAATTTTTTGATAAAATAGTCATTCCCCATTCATGTAGGTGATTATTGGGTTCTTGTAAAATGTAAATAAAAAATAGAGGAAAGAAAAATAAAGAAAAAGTAAAATGTGTATTTAGTTTATGAAGTGAGTGTTCTTCCACATTGATGGGAGAAGCAATGAAACACCCTAGAATTTGACCCTTGAAAAATTCTTGAGCTTTGAGCTCAGTGTCCTAGTAACGACTCATCATATGAGTCATATGGTATGGGTATGGGTCAGGTGACCCTAAT
Source organism: Capsicum baccatum var. pendulum (assembly GCA_030864225.1). NCBI lineage: Eukaryota > Viridiplantae > Streptophyta > Magnoliopsida > Solanales > Solanaceae > Capsicum > Capsicum baccatum. The sequence goes on along the minus strand of CM061561.1, from coordinate 170,718,546 downwards.
CGTTAGGTGTTTAGTGAGTAGTGGTTGGGTTTTAGGTCTTGGTAACGACTTGGTGCTACGAGTTATTAAGGGTGTTGACGAGTTGTTAGGATGATCCTTAATCAAATCAGAAACTTAGTAGCTTAGCTTGGCTCTGAGTATGAGTGGCTCACTAAGATCCGTGGGGATAGGTAATGAGTGGTAGGGTTGAGTTGTATGTTTTCTAGTGTAAAACCCTTAGGTTATGTCTTTGATACAACTAGACCATATGAGTCTTATGGTTAGGTCATGAGTGGGATTATGGAGTCATATGAAGAACATTATATGGGTGTACAACTCACTGTCTTGGTGACTACTCATGGGTATGATTCGTATATTGTGGTCACGAATCAAGGGGTCGACACGTAACCACATGCATCCTTTTTACAGCTTTTAAGTTGGGGGCATTCTAGACATCTCCTACTTTAAGTCCCTTTGATACCACGACTTAAAACATCCTTTGGGACTTCATTAACACATTATTCCCATTAAAACACTCTCAAATTCTCTCTCAAACTATCTATTTAAGCAAAAGCTAGGGTTTCATCAAGCTAATCAATTAAGGCTTTCAAGGGTGATTTCTCTCAGTGTTTCTTGGTGTCTAAGGCATGTTACTCCTCCCTTATTGTTATTTTATAAAAAGCTCATGTTTCAAGTTATAGTTATCATGATATTGTTATGGTTTTGAAATAAATGTTGGTAGTTTTTGATGTTCATGGATAAATATTGTTTCTCAAGGTTTAAGTATGGTTTTCCTTGTTTTAATTATGTTCTTGAACATGTGGTTCCATGGGTATGGTAGTTAAACTTGATAATGGTAATTTGGTTTAAACATGTGACTCTTTAAATGGTTATCAACCAACCTTGCTTTGTAAAGTTTATTTGTAGTTATGAGAAAAGTAGGAATTTTCATTGGGGGTACAATGGAATCGCCAAACTGTTTGGTTTGACTATTTCCTGAAACTAATGCATGGAACACAATGGTTAAGAGTGGTTTTGAAAACCTTATGGGGTACGAATGAATTGCCCAAGTGATTTTAATAATGGAGTCTGCAGGGGCATGAAGGACTCCCCTAAGTGTTAGCTGGTGACATTGCTTGCAAGCTATAGTTGGTATGACGATACCATTATATAATTCCTTAATAATTGACTCCTAGAATTAGTGGTTTGGTTATGTGCTAAAGGTTTTAATTGGGCAATAATGGAGGTTATGATAGCTAGTCATGAAGGTGTGGGCCTTTAGGACGGACACTAGAAACTAATGATTGTCGTCATGAGGTCTGGTCTTGATGATCTGTGTGCATGGATCACACTTTTTGTATGATTGTATCATGGTGTGACGTGGGGTTGGGGAATTCCCTGGTCATCCTTGATACCCTTGATTTATCTGGCTAACATGCTTCAGAGCCCTTTTAGTAGGGAGAAACTGAGCCCATATAGCCTATGGAGGGGGGAGCTGATATATAGCCTGTAGGTGGATTTGATGATGGTTAAGCTACACAATCCAGTTTAAAATTTTAAATGCATACTAAACCTTATTTCTTATCCCATTATGATATATATATATATATATATATATATATATATATATACACACACACACACACATATATGTATATATATGTATATGTGTGATTGCATATGGTTATTTGATTTGATTTTGAATGGTGGCATTATTTTATCTTTATCCCTGAGTTACCTACTAGCCTTCACTGTACTAACCATCTTCGGACACTGTATCCCTATGCAATGCAGGAACCAACCATATTACAATTCCTCCTGCTCAGTGACTTAGATTCGGGGAAAGCTTTGAGTCAAATTAAAGTGGTGTCCTTTTATACTCCGGAAGACTCTATTTCATGTTATGGACTTATTTGCATTATTACTAGTTCTTTGGTTCTGGTTTTGGCTATGATTGGGGGTATGTAATAATCAGATGTTCTTTAATTCTGGTTAGAGGCTTTATCAGACTACTACGGGCGTGGTCGATGTCGGTATTAGTGTTCACACAAATATTGGTACTGGCATTGGGATTAGTATTAGTTGGCTATTTGGTTGTGATTGTTTGGTTATGGTTATATACTTACTTTATTGGTGTAATACCCCGTATTATCGTTCTAGTCTATAAATCGTTGTTCTTACGTGTATAAGCTATAATACAAATGATTCCATGTGAATATAGGTTTTATGATCATTATCATAGTCTATGAAGTGGTTTAGAGGTGAAAAATTTTCATAGCAATGACTTACAACAAAGTTGAGCTAAGATCATTTCATTCGTCCACCATTTAGTGTTTGATTCTACAAAGGTCTACTTTAAACATGTAGAAATACTTATATACATAAAATTTTCCATCTCAAATACCCACTAAATTATAGATAATTGAATTAGCTTTCCAACAATACCAATTTCGTAAAAATCCAACAACTGAGTAAAAAGTTATGTCATTTTCCGTGTGAGGCAGTAAGCCAACACGATCTTAGCGCGTCGACTTTGCCTCGATACAAAAAACAGACCCGGATCCAAGACTATTTTACATGCTAATTCCATTCCAAAATGTCCTAGGGTCACTTTAGTTAATTTTCCTCACCCAAATCCGTCCAAAACACATAATTTCACCCCCAAAGAAGCCAAAATACCTCATTATTCATCTTTTCATCTCAAGAAGCAAAACCCTAAGCTCATACTTTCTCTTTAAGAAACCCAAAATTCCTCCATTAATTCTCCAAGATAACTCAAGATTAAGGTTTCCCAATATAAGAACTCCAAGAACTCATCTTTACAAGCATCATAGGAAGTCCAAGATTCAAGCCTTTACATTCAATTCATAAAAATCATCAATTAAGGTATGTGGGGTTTGAACAAGAATACTCCTTTCGTTCTTGTTCCCAAATCTTTAATTTTTATCAAATTATTTCGTGTTTTTGCAAGTGGGTTGTACCCATTTTACTTTAATTTGAATTTATGAAGTTATAAAGTGCTCAAGTCTTGAATTGTATGATATTTCACCTATGGCATATTTTGAATTGAGAATTAATGCTATAAATTGCTTGTTACCACCATGAATTGATGTTTTCAAGTATTTCCAAGATTTACGTCATGATTTATGATTCATTATGAAATTAAAATTATTTGAGCATGAGTGTAAACTTTAAAACAAGTATGAGTTTTGGTGTTTTCTTGAAAATTATGTCATTTAGCATGATTCAATAAGCAAGTGCTTTGACTTTAAAGAAAGGTTTGTTTTGAGCCTGAGTTAAGAAATGAATCCACATTAATTATGATTTAAAGCAAAGAGAAACATGATTTGGTCTTCATTATAGACCCTTGAGTTATTTTGAGGTGGATTTCCTAAAAGTTCTAAGCTGAGTATGGGAGTAGTATTTAGCACCGAGTAGGGTAAGTTACTACGGTTACATACCCTAGAACTATATGCCATCATAGGTTGAGATACTTATTCCCACTATATGTGGATGACCGAGATAGTGATTACTAAAGTTGAGGTTCTATTCCGATGACAAGGGTAGAACAACTCTCCCCAACATGGGCGAGACATTGGACTTTATGTAGCTCACATAGTTTATGTCGGTTAGAAGAACCTCCTAAAAGATGTCCCCACTCTTAAAATAGTTTCGGCTTTGTAGAGTCTTGAGATAAAGTGTTTTCCACACATAATAAGCTTTAAGATTTCTAAATCCTAAGAGTACTTTCCAAATTTCAGAAACTAAGTGTAAAAGCTCATAATTTTTTCAGATATTATTTTACTTAAGATTTTAGTTATAGAATTACAGTTACAGCTTTCAGAAATAAAGGTGAGACTTTTTACACTTAGCCTATATGATTTGAGAATAAGGAAATAATACAGATTTTAGAACTAAGTGTACTGACTTATGAGATTCATACTACATGCTTTACTATCCACGATTTATGAGTTTTAGATTTCAAATTACTCAAGCTATATGAGTCATTTACATTTACCATGCATGATTTTATTAATGAGTCTATTGAGATATTATTTTACTTATTACGTGCACCCCTATATACTCTGTACATCCTCAAAGTGCTGATCCACATATATGTATATGTGCTACATTGTCTCATAATATAGGTACAAGATTTAGTATGCACATTCAGATTTAGACAGTTGCAGATTCCAGACAACAAGATGGTGAGTCCTCCTACTTCGGGGACTCCAGTTATATTCATTTATGTTATTTTTTTGATTACTCATATGTATTGATTAGCCATAGTTGGAGTAGCTTCCCAACCATCTATAGTCAGAATTAGTAGAGGCTTCATAGACAGATAGTAGAGTTAATGTATTTAGTTTTAGTTTTTTCTGGTAAAAGCAGAGTTGTAATCATTTGAATTCATTTTATATTAATCAAATTTTGGAAAAAGTTATCTTCTGCTGATTTTGCATAGATTTATGCATTTTATTCATTTGCTTATGAGTTATGCCAGTAAAAGGGTTAGCTTGGGGTCACTTGTGATCCTAAGCACTATGTGACGTCTTATGAAAAAGGGTTGTTGATAGTATTTGTTGTATTAGAAATGTATAGGTTATTGATGGAGTACTTAGTGATTTAGTATTATTAATTTAGGCTTCCCTTGAGGTTGCCAAAAGAGGTTAGTTGAAACTTATAAAACTATGAGAGAAGTTTAAGAGTATACATGGATGAATAGTAGTGATGTGTAGAGGGAGGATGTGCTAATGGATTATAATAAGAAAGGCCATATGTTTTTAATCATAAAGGTGAGAATAATGATAGTTCGATTGTTGATGCTAGTTATATGGAAGTGGTCTAGCAGGATTGAACAGTGTATGCAAGAGCGTAAGTTCATGTATTCGTAATTAAGTATAATGTAGAGGTGTGTCCAAGGGATTTGGGATGATATTTTTCTCGAAGTTTACTAAAACCCCTTAAGTTTCTAAGTTAATTAGAAGGAGGTTAGTGACATAGTATATGGTGTTCTTAGTAGCTACGTTAAGGAGTATGATTGATAATATAGAGCCTTTGGATATAATCTTGGTTCTCAAGGCTTATAAATATAAGTATAGAAGTGTGATCTGGTAGGCTATGATTATGTGTGTCCAGATGTATGTATGTTTGCAAATAAAGGTGTAAGTCAATGATGATGATTATTGAAGCTAAAAAGTTAAGGATGGTATGTGAAACAGTAAGTTTGAAATATAGTTTATTCTCGTGATTTTAACATTTATGTGTAGACACTAGAATGATGAAATTATGGCTTAGTCTCGAGCATATGAAGTAAACCATAAGCTTAGAATATCAGCTTTGACTTAAGAGGGAGATGGTAGAGTGATAAACCAAATCAAGCTTTAAGAATTAGATTGTGATACATGTCAATAAGAGTTATGATAAGATAGTGATCCCTTCTTAATATAGAGTATTCCTTGGATTTCAATCATTATAACACCAAATCCATGTCTTGCATGATAGATCCATGCCTCATGCTAGTGCTTATACACATCATGTATGCTCAAGTCCATTCTCAGTTTCTAGCAAACAAGTGACAACTTCACTCTGTGATTCAAATTATTCCTCATGAATCTATGAACTCAACTCTTATGTTAAATAGCTCATGATAAGTATGAACTCATGTTTCAAAGTGTGGTCAATTTTTAGAAACTCATGATCATAGTGCAATCTAGTTTATATCATGTATGTCCTCAATTCGGATCTCTTGGTGAATCCATGATCTTGATATTCTATTCCTTAGGCCTCAGTGAAATGTCAAAGATATCCTTCCAAGTTTTAGGTCCTTATGCTTTAGCCTTTTAGTGAACTTTCCTTGTATAATAGTAGTCGTGATGAGTAATTGTGTTGCTGGGAGAGAGTAAGTAATTTTTGTTGATGAAAGATCATTGTATGCTTGTTTTAGCTAAGGCCATAAGTGTGAAGTAAGATTGAGGCCAAGTCTTTGATACATGTTGTGGCTAGTTGAAACTTATGTGTATGTGTTCTTGGGTAGTGCGTTGGAGTTGTTGTGATAGATGTTTAGAGAATATGAGGAGTATGTTATTAAGGGTGTTTGTTTAGATGTTTATATGTAATTGTAACAATAGGCTTTAATGCCATATTGGAGTATAAGTGGATGAATGTGGTGCGCATTAGTTTCCAACCTTCCTGACCTTAGAGTGTAAATCCTTAAGTGAATTTATGATCGGGGTTGTCAATAGCACATCTCGTGTAAGTTTCAGATTTTTTGGGTAAAGTTTGATGGTTAAAATAGTGAGGCAACGCGATATGGCCGCGATGCATCGTATATCGCATTGGTAGGGAGCAACGCAGTGCGTCATATATTGCGTCAGTAGTCCAGTTCAGTTGTAGTTTTATATGTAGTATCCCGTGATTTTGAGTTAGGCTGGACCATGGTGAGAGGACTTAGTTTAGTTTGGACCTTAGTAAGATAGGTTTATCAATGCCCATGTGATAATTAGAAGTTGAATCAAGTGAGTATAGTATTTAATGGGAATAGTATAGTGAGGGAGTAACAGAGAAGAGTTTCTAAGCTTGAAAATAAGAAGTTGCATTGCCTAAGGCCTACAAATTCTAACCTAGCTTATAATCTATATGTCTATGTTCCAAGCTATAGAGTTGTATCAATACTGTGATTCCCTAGTCGGATGTCTTGTTCAGATCATGCCCAAAATTTTTTGATCCCTAATATCATTATAAATTTCTTGGGAAGAGTGTTGAAGAAATACCCTATTTGGGTGTGAGCATTCAGTATAAATCGATCCGTGTATCCAGCACTCCAGTTTAACAGTCAGACAGACAAATTTCTATAGTTTTCTATTTTCTGATTTAGTCTAGTATTACTACCTAAAGTTTCATGAGTATGTCCATTCCAAGAGGTAATGGGTTTCCATCCATGTAAATTATCAATTCAGTTCAGCACTCGCATCATGCATCAGTTTCGGTTTCAGATATTAAAGTCATGATTTAGTTTGTGAGTATCCAATGTATCATCTCAATCTTTTCCAAGTATTTCAACCAAATTAGTATCATTCAGGGACGAATGATCCAAAGAAGCGGATATTGTAATACCCCGAGTTTTCATGTTATAAACCTATCATCTTTTTATCGCGAAATCAGATCCAACCTAAAGTAATGGTTGCTCATAAGTTGACACTTTCATTTCTATCTCAGCTATATAACTATTTTTTTCATGAAAATTCATGCACTCGAAGATTAGTTCAGTAGCTCATTATGTTCAAGATTCATGGATTCAGTTTATTTTAGTTGTGCATGAAAGAATATAGCCTCAGATTCCTCAGCGTTTTCAGCTTAATTAGCCACATTCGAGGATAAATGTTCCCAAAGGAGAGATAACGTAATACCCCATAAACCATCGTTCTTTTGTGTATAAGCTATAATCCAAATGATTCCATGTGAATATAAGTTTCATAATCATTATCATAGTCTATGAAGTGGTTTAGAGGTGAAAAATGTTCATAGCAATGACTTATAACAAAGTTGAGCTAAGATCATTTCATTCGTCCAATATTTGGTGTTTTATTCTACAAGGGTATACTTTAAATGTGTATAACTACTTATATACATGGAATTTTCCATCTCAAATACCCACCAAATTGTAGATAATTGAATTAGCTTTCCAACGATACCAATTTCACAAAAATCCGACAACCGAGTAAAAAGTTATGCCATTTTCTGTGTGAGGTAGTAAGCCGATGCGATCTTGGCGCGTCGCGACGACTTCGCCTCGATACGAAAAACTGACATGGATCCAAGACTATTTTACATACTAATTCCATTCCAAAAGAGCCTAGGGTAACTTTAGTTAATTCCCCTAACCCAAATCCGTCCATATTCCTCATTATTCATCTTTTCATCTCAAGAAGCAAAACCCTAAGCTCATACTTTCTCTCCTAGAAACTCAAAATTCTTCCATTAATTCTCCAAGATAACTCAAGATTAATGTTTCCCAATACAAGAACTCCAAGAACTCATCTTCTAAAGCATTATAGGAAGTCCAAGATTCAAGCTTTTACATTCAATTCATCAAAAATCTTCAATTAAGGTGTGCGGGGTTTGAACAAGAACACTCCTTTCGTTCTTGTGCCCAAAGCTTTAATTGTTATCAAATTATTTCATGTTTTTGCAAGTGAGTTGTACCCAATTTACTTTAATTTGAATTTATGAAGTTATAAAGTGCTCAAGTCTAGAATTGTATGATATTTCACCTATTTCATGTTTTGAATTGAGAATTAATGCTATAAATTGTATGTTACCACCATGAATTGATGTTTTCAAGTGTTTCTAAGATTTATGTCATGATTTATGCTTCATTATGAAATTAAAATTATTTGAGCATGAGTGTAAACTTTAAAACAAGTATGAGTTTTGGTGTTTTCTTGAAAATTATGTCATTTATCATGATTCAATAAGCAAGTGCTTTGACTTTAAAGAAAGATTTGTTTTAAGCCTGAGTTAAGAAAGGAATCCACATTAATTATGATTTAAAGCAAAGAGAAACATGATTTGGTCTTCATTATAGACCCTTGAGTTATTTTGAGGTAGATTTCCTAAAAGTTCTAAGCTGAGTATGGGAGTAGTATTTAGCACTGAGTTGGGTAAGTTACTATGGTTACATACCCTAGAACTACGTGCCATCATAGCTTGAGATACTTATTCCCACTATATGTGGATGACCGAGATAGTGATCACTAAAGTTGAGGTTCTATTCCAATGGCAAGGGTAGGTCAGCTCTCCCCAACATGGGCGAGACGTTGGAATCTATGTAGCTCACATGGTTTATGTCGGTTAGAAGAACCTCCTAAAAGATGTCCCCACTCTTAAAATAGTTTCAGCTCTGTAGAGTCTTGAGATAAAGTGTTTTCCACACATAATAAGCTTTAAGATTTCTAAATCCTAAGAGTACTTTCCAAATTTCTGAAACTAAGTGTAAAAGCTCATAATTTTTTCAGATATTATTTTACTTAAGATTTTAGTTATAGAATTACAGTTACTGCTTTCAGAAATAAAGGTGAGACTTTTTACACTTAGCCTATATGATTTGAGAATAAGGAAAGAATACAGATTTTAGAACTAAGTGTACTGACTCACGAGATTTATACTACATGCTTTACTATCCATGATTTATGAGTTTTAGATTGCAGATTACTCAAGTTATGTGAGTCATTTACATTTAGCATGCATGATTTTATAAATGAGGATATTGAGATATTATTTTACTTATTGCATGCATCCCTATTTTTGGGGTATTATAATTGGTTTTTGATTGTTGTTATTTTATCTTGTTATATGTTTGGAATTTATCTAACATGGGTTGTAGGATTGTTAACAGTAGGGTATTGGGGGTGGCCTTTGGTCCTTGTCGGACTTGGAATACCTGACACGACTAGGCCCTTATTTGGGTCATGTCAGATTGGTATCAGAGCTCTAGGTTTATAGTCAACTAGGAGTCCAAAAGTTATGTCGAATAGAGTCTTTTTAAGGGTGTGTAGTGTTCCATACTCATAAGAGAGAAGATACCAGGCATTTAGGAATGTTTGTTTTTCTTATGTTCTATTTTTGAGCAATAGAGTCTAAAATCCTAAAATGTTCTCTAATACCATTTTTTTGCTTTTCTGATCATGCCTCCCAGAAGATCTAAAGTTCATGAAAACTCCTCTATCCCACCCAAGGACAAAGTTGATGGGACACATTCTACTTATGGGGTCCAGACTCGATCTAGGGGTTTAGTTCTTGATTGCCCTTTTAAAGTTCCACCGATCCCATTTAGTCTATCTTGAGCTCCCCAGGATGATGTAATGAATGCTGAGTTTCATCAGTCTATTCATATGCTAGCACAGTTGGAAGCTTCTCAGGTCAAGAGTGGTGCTTCTATTACTCCATCTCCTAAGGCCAAAAGGGTTGGCCAATTTATGGGGTTGAACCCTCTAACCTTTACTGGAGTTGAGGTTGAGGAGGATCCTTTAAGTTTCCTTGATGAGATGAAAAAGATCTTTTATGTTATGAATACCACTAATGTGGAGGGCGTGGAGTTTGCTGCCTACCAACTAAAAGATATGGCCTAGCAGTGGTACGAGGATTAGGACCAGTCAAGAAGTGATGATATTGAGTCAGCCCTGTGGAATGATTTTTTAATATTTTCCTGGGTCGCTTATTTCCTCAAGAGTTGAGGGAGGCGAAGGACAAAGAGCTTCTTACCCTGAAAAAAGGTAAAATGCCATTCAAAGAGTATGCCTTGAAGTTTCTCTAGTTGTCTCGGTATGCTTTGGATTTGGTTTCTTGCATGAGGGATAGAGTGGGGAAGTTTACTTTTAGGTTTTAAGTAAAACTGCCTTACTGAATAAGGAAATAAATATCTCTAGGTTGGTTGTATACATGCAGCGAGTTGAGAAAGAGAATAAGAAGTAGACGGAGATAGAGGAAAGACAGAGCAAGAAGTTTAGATTTTTAAAGCAGTGTGTTGGCTAACAGTAGAGTGGTAGGGATAGTGGAAACTGTTCTAATAAAAGTAGGGAAATTTTGATTCTTACTCGATGGCTAGTGCTCCTTACCTAAAGTTGTTGGGTGATAGACGTTTTCATGGTGGCGATAATTATAGGGCATAGGGTGCTCAATCTTAGGATAGTGAGGCCTAGTTAGCTCCATCCTGTCCTTTTTATAGATTTTATGGTTGATTGCATCAGTTTACTATAGTGAAGGAAAGGACAAGTTCTTTAACTATGGTTATCTAGGGAACATGCTTAGAAACTATCTAGTGGTTAAGGTTGCTTCTAGGGTAAACAAGGTATCAGTTGCCTTTTCATGAGCTCCGACACCAAAAGATGCATTATTCGGCTCCAACACTGGTCAAAACTGAATATATGCTCTCATTATCCATTAGGAGTCTGAGGCATCACCTGATGACATTATTAGTGTGTTAAAACTCTTTTCCTCTATGTTTACTATTTACTTAATTCGAGGTCCAATCTTTTTTATGGGGCCCCATTTGTGGCTGTGCATTTTTGGTTTTGGTCTTTAGTGTATTTTAGACCCTTTTCCTATTTCTACCTTGATAGATGACTCTATGGTTGCCAGGAGATTCTATAAGGGTTATTGGTATCTGTGGGTGGTCGGGAGACTTTGGTAGATCTGATTGAGTTAGACATAGTTTATTTCAATGTTATATTAGGGATGGATAGGTTGCACTCGTGCTATGATTCTCTAGATTGTCGAACCCGTAAGGTCATCTTTAAATTCCCTATTGAGCCAGTTATTGAGTGGGAGGGTGGTTCCTTAGCTCCTAAGAGGAGGTTCATATCATATCTTAGAGACCGGATGTTAATTTCCAAGGATGTCTCTACTATCTGGATTGGGTTAAAGATTCTAACTTAGAGGTGTCCTTCTTTACATTTCATTTTGGTGGTGAATGAATTCCCTGAGGTCTTTCCTGAATATCTTTTTGGTGTCCCTCTCAATAGGGAGATTAATTTTAGGCTTATATAAAATGGCTCCAGCTGAATTAAAGAATCTTAAAGAGAGACTAAATGATCTCTTGGACAAAGGTTTTATCTATCCTAGCGTGTCTCTGTGGGGTGCACCGATATTGTTTGTGTGTAAGAAGAATGTTTCCCTTTGTATGTGTATTAATTATCGGTAACTGAATAAGCTGCCGATAAATAATAAGTACCCTCTTCCAAGGATAGATGATTTGTTTGATCAACTTTAAGGTACTAAGTTTTTCTCAAAGATTGATCTTCGATTCAGGTATCATCAGCTAAACATTAGGGAGGTAGATATTCCTAAGACTGCCTTCCATATCCATTATGGGCCATTTTAGTTTCTAGTTATGTCTTTTAGATTGACCAATGCCCCGACGACATTCATGGACTTGATGAATAGAGTCTTTCATTAGTTTTTGGATTTATTCGCCATTGTGTTAATAAATGATATTTTGGTGTACTCAAAGAGAGAGGTGGATCATGATGATGACCTCTGCATTATATTATAGACCGTGAATGAGCAATAGTTGTAGGCAAAAGTTTTGAAATATAAATTTTGGTTGAATCCTATCACTTTTCTGGGTCATGTCATTTATAGTAAAGGGACCATGGTGGATCCGCTGAGAGTTGCAGTGGTTAAGAAATGGCCAAGACCCATGACTCTAACCGACATTTAGAGCTTCTTGGGTTTAACTAGTTACTACAGGAGATTTGTGGAAAGTTTTTTGACTATAGCTGCCCCATTGACTAAGTTAGCTCAGAAGAAGGTAAAATTTTTATGGTCTAATGCTTGTGAGGGTAGATTCGAGAAGCTTAATGATAAGCTTACTTCGACACCGATCTTGACTTTGCCTGAAGGCACTGATGGATTTGTGGCTTATTATGATGTGTCCCATATGAGGTTTGGTTGCGTCGTGATGCAGCATGGCAAGGTAAAAGCTTATGCCTCTAGACAGTTGAATATGCATGGGAAGAATTATCTGACTCATGACTTGGAGTTATTGGTTGTAGTCCTCACGTTGAAAATTTGGCATCACTATCTATATGAAATCTATGTAGATATCTTTTCAGATCATAAGAGCCTACAGTATGTGTTTATCGAAAAGAGCTTAACCTCAGGCAAAGAAGATGGCTTGACTTACTCAATGATTTTGACATAAGTCTTCACTACCATCCAGGTAAAGCTAATATTGTTGTGGATGCTTTTAGTAGGTTATCCATAGGGAGTCTAGCTCATATGGATTAGGGAAAACAAGAATTGGTGAAAGACGTTCACCATTTAGCTAACCTTGGTGTTTTCCTCTTGGACTCTGAGGATGGTGGTGTTTTTGTTTAGGAGGTGGTGAAGTTATCCCTGGGTGCTGAGGTAAAAGAGAAACAAGTGTTATATCCTATCTTGATGAGGATCAAGGGTGATGTAGGTGGGCAGAAAGTAATGGATTTTGAGGTTAGTGGTGATGGTATATTGTGGTACCAAGGAATGTTGTTCATTCCAAATGTGGATGGATTGCAAGGTTGTACCTCTATGAGATTATGAATTTGCATAGAGTACCCATTTCTTTTATCTCAAATCATGGTACACAAATTTTATCGCACTTCTGGCGATTGTTTCAAAAAGGTTTGGGGACAAAGGTGAGTCTTAGTGCAGCTTTCTACTTGCAGTCAGATGGGCAAGCAGAAAGAACTATTCAGATATTAGAATATAAGCTTTGAGCTAGTGTGATTGACTATGATGGCAGTTGGGTTGAAAATTTGCCTCTTATAGAGTTTGTGTATAATAATAGCTACCACTCTAGCATTGGGATTGCTCTATTTAAGGCCTTGTATAGCAGGAGGTGTAGGTCTTCTATTGGGTTGTTCGAGATTGGTGATGCGTAGATGTTTGGTTTAGATTTGGTTAACTAAATCCATGGAGAAGGTGAAGGTAATTTGGGATAGTCTTAAAGCTACCCAAAGTCACCAAAAGTTTAATACAGAAATGAGGTGTAGGAAGTTAGAGTTTGAGGCTAGGGATAGGGTGTTCTTAAAGTTATCTCCCATGAAGGAAGTGATGTGGTTTGGGAAGAAGGGGAAGCTTAGTCCCCAGTATGTTGGTTCATACTTAGTTTTAAGAAAGGGTGGAAATATTGCGTATCAGTTGGAGTTGCCTTCTAGTTTGAGCTCTATTCATCCGGTGTTCCATGTTTCAATGCTAAGGAAGTGTTTGGTTGATCTGTTGCAAATTATGCCTATCAAGGATATTGGTATATTGGACTCCCCGTCTTATGAGGAGGTCCAAGTTGAAATCTTGGATCGACAAGTTCAACGGTTGTGGACCAAGGACGTAGCTTCGGCAAAGTCTCTATGGAGAAACAACAGGGTCGAATAAGCTAATTGGGAAGTTAAAGAGGACATGAAGTTCAAGTATCCATTCCTATTTTCCATTCCGATAAAACGTGTTTAAGGTATGTGTTGTTGTTAACATCTTTGTTTCCTATCTTTGTTAAAGGTAGATTGTGAATTCCTTGGTAATCTATTTTTTTGTCTTAATGGTTAAAATAGAGATGTTTGGGGGTTTAATCATGCTAGTCACTACCTTGTTCCATTATTCGAGGATGAATGATCCAAGTGGAGGAGAATTAAAACACCCTGGATTTTGACCCTTGGAAAATTCTTGAGTTTGGAGCTCACTGTCCTATTAACGACTCATCATACGAGTCGTATGGTATGGGTACGGGTCAGGTGGCCCTAGTCATTAGGTGTCTAGTTGGTGGCAGTTGGGTTTTTGGTCCTGGTAAAGACTTGGTGTTATGAGTCATTAGGGGTGGTGACGAGTCGCTAGGATAATCCTTAATCAAATCAGAAACTTAGTAGCTTGGCTTGGATCTGAGTATGAGTGACTCAGTAGGAGCCGTGAGGATAGGTTACGAGTGGTAGGGTTGAGTTGTATGTTTTCTAGTGTCCAATCCCTTGGGATCTGTCTCGGATAGGACTATACTATATGAGTCGTAAGGTTAGTCACAAGTGGGAATATAAAGACGTATGATGGACAATGTATGGGTGTCCAACTCACTATCTTAGTGACGACTCAAGGGTATGAGTCGTATGTTGTGGTCATGAGTCAAGGGGTCAACTCGTATCCACATGTGACCTTTTTACAACTCTCTTAAGTTTGGGGTATTCCGGACATTTCCCTCTTTAATTTCCTTTGATACCACGACTTAAAATATCTTTTCAGACTTTATTAACACATTATTCCCATTAAAACACTCTTAAATTCTCTCAAAAACTCTCTATTCAAGCAAAAGCTAGGGTTTCATCAAGCTAATCAATTATGGCTTTCAAGGATGATTTCTCTTCATGCTTCTTGGTGTCTAAGGCATGTTACTCCTCCCTCATTGTTATTTTATAATAAACTCTTGTTTTAAGTTATAGTTTTCATAATAATGTTATGGTTTTGAAATAAAGGTTGGGTTTTTGGTGGTTCATGGATGAATATTGTTTCTCCAGGCTTAATTACGGTTTTCCTTATTTTAATATGGTCTTGAACATGTGGTTACATGGGTATGGTGGTTGAACTTGATAATGGTAAATTGCTTTAAACTTGTGACTCTTTAAGTGGTTATAACACCAACCTTGCTTTGTAAAATTAGTTTGTAGTTATGAGAAAGGTGGGAATTTGAATTAGGGGTACAACAGAGTCCCCAAACTGTTTGGTTTGACTATTTCCTGAAACTAATGCGTGGAACAAAATGGTTAAATGGTTAAGGCTGGTTTTGAAAACCTTGTGGGGTATGAAGGAATCCCCCAAGTGATTTTAATAATGGAGTCTACAGGGTACGAAAGACTCACCTAACTCTTGGTTGTGTACATTGCTTGCAAGCTATAGTCGGTATGGCGATACCACTATATAATGCGTTAATAATTTACTCTTGGAATTGACAATTTACTTATGTTTTATTATTTTAATTGGGCAATAATGAGGGTTTCGATAGCTAGCCGTAAAGGTGTGGTTCTGATATATGGGGCACTGGAAACTCGTGATTGTCATCATAATAATTGGTATTAATGACCCATATGCATGGTTCACACTTTTAATATGATTATAAATTTGTTTGACGTGGGGTCGGGGAATTCCATGGTGTTCCTTAATACCTTAGTTCGTTCGGCTAATATGCATCGAGGCCCTTTCAGCAGGGGATATGAACCCATATAGCCCATGGGTGGATTTTGTGATAGTTAAGCTACACAATCTAGGTTAATATTTTAAATGCATGCTAAACCTTGTTCCCTATCCCAACATGATATATATATATATATATATATATATATATATATATATATATATATATATATATATATATATATATATATATATATATATATATGTATATATTTGTGTGTATGTGTGATTGTGTATGGTTATTTGATTTTGTTTTGAATGATGACATTATTTTATCTTTATTCTTGAGTTACATACTAGTGTTAACTCCGCTAACCATCTTTGGGTGCTGTATCGCCATGTGATACAGGAACTGACCATACTACTATTCCTCCTTCTCAGTGACTTTGATTCAGGGATAGCTTTGATTCAGATTAAAGTGGAGAGCTTCTATACTTTGAAAGACTCTATTTCATGCTACAGACTTTTTTCATTATTGTTATTTCTTTGGTTTTGGTTTTGTCTATGGTCAGGGGCGTGTCCCAACTAGATGTTCTTTGATTCTAGTTAGAGGCTTTGTTGGACTACTAAGGGCATAGGCGGTATTGATATTAGTGTTAGCATTGGTGTTGGTATGGGAATTGGGATTAGTATTGGTTGGATATTTGGTTTTGGTTGTTTGGTTATGGTTATAGTGTTACTTTATTGTCTTTGGATTATTATTGTTTTATCTTGTTATATGTTCAAAATTTATCCGACATGGGATGTAGGGTGGTTACGGTGGGGTATTGGGGTGATCTCCAGTCCTAATTGGACTTGAGATACCCGACACGACTAGGCCCTGGTTTGAGTCGTATAAAGGAAACATTTTTTTGCTTAAGTATAGAATCACTACTTTATGTGGATAGCAAGGCAAGAAGAAAGCAATCCTCGCATCATCGGAGTCGTTGCTCGTTCGACTTGGCTCGACTACATCTGGGGCTTTGGATTTGGATTTTGATTTTGCATTGAGATAGTATCTTTTAGACAATATTCATTTGAAACTTTAGAGTTAATGATGTTTTAATCTAAATATCTGATACTAAAATATTCTCCATTTGCGAATGCACAAACATGCATGGCCACATGTCACAACGTACCTCAAAGGGATGCGATTCTTCGGGGCATTGTTTTTAGATGCCAATGCAGGTCACATTTTGCTTTTTGATTTTTGAAGAAGGGTTACCTTCGATTGTAGGTGGCCCATCTACAGGCGTAGGTAGGCCCGATGATTCAAAAGTGTGATTTTTTCAGAACCATTTCTTTCTTTTTGTAACACTTCTCTTTGGATATAAAACCAAATTTTCCTTTAGGTATAGGCGTGAAATTTTGATGAAAACATTTATTTTTCTTGAAAAAGTTAAGTGTGATTTATGCATCATTGAGTGTTCGTTGTTCAATAGAGTTTGAGTTAGTTCCAGTTTGTTAGTGTGATTCATTTACCTCAGGAGGATATATTCCATAACCTTGGGTACTTGAGGAAAATAATTTTCTTACGGACACACTTTGAATTTGGTGGACTTAAATCTTTCAATCTTCATCTTTTTCTAAATGTTTGGTTTTTCTATTTTCCAGACAATAGTTTGAACTTTATTTTGTTGACATTCA
Source organism: Capsicum baccatum var. pendulum (assembly GCA_030864225.1). Taxonomy (NCBI): domain Eukaryota; kingdom Viridiplantae; phylum Streptophyta; class Magnoliopsida; order Solanales; family Solanaceae; genus Capsicum; species Capsicum baccatum. The sequence continues at coordinate 170,701,236 of CM061561.1, read as the reverse complement.
TAAGTTGGGTTGAACTTATTGTTGAAGTTCAAAGTTGTGAATATAGGGTTAGAACTTTATTTGATTGTTCATATGTTAGTTTGAACATGTTTTTGAAGTTATAACTGAAAAATAAAGATTTTAGTAAATCTGAAAAACAACTGGTAGTTCTTTAGAAGATCTCACAAATCCCCTAATATAAATGAAGCTCTTGATACCACTTTTTTTTTTATTTAAAGACGAGGGAGGAAAAAGAGGGTTAAAATGACTGTCAATGTATTGAAATAATTCATTAAGCATAGAAGGAATATAAATAATCAACTTAAAAATAGAAATATGCATAATTTAAAATTCAAAAACCTAACTGTCTCAACAAACTAATTTCAATCTATCAAAAATTTAAAATTCAAATTTATCCTAAAACTAGGAACTTATTATGCTAAAAGTTACTTCAACAACTAAATGCAAATTTCAACACACACAAACAAAATAATTTCCAAGTCCTATATTTCCAAATCTTGTAAATCTAATGATTGGAGTAATTTTACCTCATATAGAGTCATGAATGGAAATGTAGCATTGGCTCAGGAGATAGCTCATGGAATCAACACTTTTAACATAGAAAGAAAGATTGTCATAAAATAGGACCTGACTACAATATATGACTTAATGTCCTTTCAATTCATATATTTTTGTTTTGGAAAAGTATTGTTTTTTCCAAAGTAGGATCAATATGTGTACCAATCCTCTATGGAATTTCTTCAATTGATATGTATTTCTGAAATTTTGAGCATTCCCAAAGCAGCTACATGTCATTTATGATAGTTCATTATCATATAATTCATTTGATTTCTAGTATTATTTTCTTATTTTAGAGCTTTCTCTATTAAGGAATTGGTCTCGAACCAAAACTCCTAAGACCATATATGGAAATTTTTGACAGCGGCATCAGCTTTGAAATATTTATTTTAGGATAGAGGGATACTTATTTTAGGTCCAGAGGCATCCGAACTCATTTTGGGCTATTGGGTGGATTATATAAAAAATAAAACTACAGGTATGGGCCCCACATTTAAGAGAGACGATCTCAGATGAAAGTTTGGATGGTTCCATTGAGTCCAAAATTTCAAATTTTGATGGTAGCATAGTTCATTTGAATGCATGGGGTTCCGAACAAATCCTGAGCACCCGATCGAAATTCATTTTGGACTTAAAAAATCTTATCCATGAGGTTGAAGGTACAACCTCTTATATGACCATTTGACCGCTTAAGCGGTCATTGCTAAGCGACATTGGGTCTCTTTAGCGGTACCCCCGCCTCATGCCAGACCTCTTTAGTGTTCGAGGGGTCACTTTAGTGGCAACTGCTTAAGCGGCTAGGTGACTGCTTAAATAGCACATGGGGATTATTAAATCCCCTTTCTCTCCCAAAATTCCCATTATGTTTACACTATTTTGGGAGCTTAAAGAGAGGAAAAAGTGGAGATCATCTATTGAAGGTAAGGTAAGGAAGCCTAATACTCCTTGGTCATTTTTCATTAATTTTCTCATCAATTTCCATCCTATTTCATGGTAAATTTTTGGATATTAGGTCTTAAAACCCTTAGACCTTAGGGGATGATTTTGTCCCCGAATCATACACCATTTGTGCTCAACTTTTGAGCACACATTTCTTTTTTTTTTTAACGGACCTCATGACAGATTTAATTTTTGTATATCATATATGGGCCCTATACACCCATTCTTAACCTAAACTTTGACCTTTAATATAAAAATGTGGGTCTCGTTTTACTCCTAATGACTTGTATATAATATTTTGATAGCGATGTGGTATTTTGAAATCATGGAGCAAAGACGGAAAGTTTATGGATGGTTCACAGACCTGTTGTTAGGCATTGAGGTAAGATTCTGTCTACTCTTGTTCATGAGATAGTGTATTATGTATATTCTATGTTAGTTAAGAATGTTAGGATGTGACTGTAGGTAGAAAAAAACACTAAGGCTTAGTCTAAATTTGAAGTATAGGGATAGAAGAGTGAATCGACCCTTAAGATTAAATACTTGTTATGCCTATATGATCCCATTATCCTAGGTTACTAGCATGTTAGACACGGCTGAGGCTAAGGACCCTTTAGTATAAATTTTAATACTTGACTCGATGGATTAGTATGGTTTCCTGGATTATGGTATTGTGGTTATGTTTGATATATTATTGGGCCCAAGGTCGTGATTATAATGTTAAATGGATTTTGGGTGAATGATTTTTTTGTAAAGGAAGTAGCCATAGTCTATGGATGTTTAGACATTTTTAATAGTATTGTTTGGATACTGATGATGATATGAATAGATTTGGTATATTCCCTCTCACTTAATGGTATGATTCTAACTAAAAACATGGTTGTACTACTATTTTTCTAAAAATGAATTTTTCCCACTTTTCACATTTAAAACAAAATCTTTCGTAATAGAAATTATACCACCTTAATGGATAATTTATGAGGTTTGAACTAAAAAAGTAATATTTTAGATATTTGACTGAGATAGATTTTGATCCATGATTTTACTATGCTACTTACTTCGATCGAGAGAAATTTTGGCCCTTTCTAATTTTTTATACTAATTTAGTCTCAAAGTTGATCTCGGGCAATAGATTTACAAACATACACTCTTTTCTGAACTCTTTGAGTCTAAGCATTTATTATATATATGAACTCTCTAGTACTAGATGGAGTAGATTGGTGATGAGGATAATGATGATTGGAAATCCTGGATGGGGTCCAGGTCGGTGGATATGGTTACTCCTAAATTCCCTAGGGTCCCCTTCATCCATGAGCCTTCGTACCGAAGAAGAGAGGTCATTGTAGTTCCTTCCTTTGTTAGTCATCGAGCTAGAGGAGGTATATACACTATGTTACATTATGGCACTTGGATCAATTATGATATTATGGATTTATTTGCATTCATTAATGTATGACCATTTCCTATCACTAATATTTTGTTTGGTCCCTATATCTATCATCCTTATAGGGGCTAAATAGGTATAGGTTATAAATGCTGCTTGGTGTATGCCAATTGAACTTTCTAGTTTAGGGCCTGATTAAGGTACTACTTGGTGTGTGCTAATTGATCCTTCTAGTTTGGGGCCTGATTAAGGTATGATTTTTTTGGACTAGCCGATTACTGTATTATTGTTATTATAGTTACGTATTATTTTTTCAGAATAGTCAGTTACTGTATTACTATTATTATGGTTAGTTTATGAAAGGTTAATTATGAACTAGTATTGAGAGTTGAGGTATGATTCTAATTTCTTTCTCTTCATATTATTATATCATGGATAATTATCTCATGTTTAGATGTTTGGATTATGGACCCTGATTAAGATATTAGTATGACTACCTTAGGTTGTACCTTTGAGTTAGTCTTATACATATACATATATATATTAATGTATGTATCTAGCTACAATATTACCATATATCCCTCTCTTTCTTTAGTTATTCATATTGTATATCCATTCCTTGGCCTTGTATACTACTATATATCCTATATCTACTCTTTATTTCTTATATTGTCTAGTTATATATGATGTAGTGCTTAGTGATTGTGTATGGCTAGGATAGGATAGTTTATCCTTAGTGTCTCCCTACTTTTACTATGTTAGCATCCTGGATATTTGACTGTAGTTAACATTCTTGCTTGCATGTTATCTATATTTTCATTATCCTTTGGATTATCATCTATAGTTGTCTATTGAGTGCCATATATTTAGTACTTATACTACACTCTTGTAGCTTGTAGATTAAAGTACGAGTTCTAGACATAGTTGTATGCATCATGTAGAGCAGCTATGGATCAAAGATTTAGGGTTAACTCCTAGCGTTCATAGTAATACTATTATCCCTCTTATAAATTAGGCTGATCTCTATCTTGTAATTAGAGATAGGTTGTACTTGTATTTTCATTTAGTACTTCATTTTGTATTCTTAGTGTATTAGAATCTCTTGTATTGATTCCACTAGGTTTTGGGATTGTTTTACATGTATTAGTCTTTTATCAATTTATTCCACTATCTTTATTATTTATCTTGATAGACCGTTACTAGTTGTTTTGATCTACAGGTTGGCTTACCTACTAGTGGGTTATAGTAGGTACTATCATGACTTGAGAAATCAGGTCGTGGTAAATTGGTATTAGATCCTAGGTTTACGGGTGTGTGTTGGTGCAAGATCCAAGTGTCTAGTAGGGTCTTATGGATTGGTGCGGAGATATTTGTATCCTATCTTTGAGAGGCTACAAGGCATTTGGGAAATTCTATTCTTGATTCCTTATCATGTGTCTCTATTTCAATTAGCCTCAAGTGCCTTTTTGACTCTATTCCATGTTAAATGGATGATATGAGGTTATCAATAGATGCGGATGAAACTTCAACACGTGTTTCCAAAGATTTAGTATAGAGTCAGACTAGGGAATCATAGATTAATATCCAGGATCTTCAGTATCAGCTGGAGGATTTAGGACCATCCTAGGCTGTAATAGAGTTTGTGATTTCTTCAGCTTTTCAATACTCAACTTTGGGGATTTTGAGTCCTTTTATGGATACCTCATAGCCAGAGATGATGCCTAATTTATCGAGTGGTTCTTAGGCTAGAGTTGGGTTTGTTGGTGTCTAGTAGGGTTCCCTATTAGTTTTAGAGAATGAGATTGGGTTACTTTAGTAGACCAGACATTTTGGTATACTATATCCTTTAAATCTTATATGGTGCATGGATTTATTAGAGGATTAACTTTTCCACTCTATTTGGTAATATAGTATTTGATAGCCATTGGGGCTTTCTTCTCTAAGGTTGTTGATCAAGCGAGGGCCACAGAGAGAGCATGTATTGAAACTTATGGAGGTGGTGGTAAGAGGACATGTCATCAGTATAATGCTATTGCTATTCTATTCGAGAGTGATGATTTTCCTGCTGGAGGTCAACTTCACTTGTAGCTTATCATTTCTACACCAAAAGTGTTTTAGACCATAGGTGTCCTTCAAATCATTTGTGGTGATCACATTAGAAAGAGTTCTCATTGGAATTTGTTGAATATTCAACATGGGTCTTTAGTTGCGGCGAGGTTGGTCATTGGTCTAGAGAGTTCCCCACGCGGTTGTTTAGGCAGAGTTAGCATATGTTCCTCAATATACTAGAGTTCTACAGTGTGCTATTATTGCAGAGAGGATGGTCATTCCAGTAGGGCTGCCCCTGATATCAATTGGATAACTAATTGGATTTGGCTTATGATTTTAGTTATGTTAGAGCTTCAGAAGTTTGCTACAATTATAGAGAGATTGGTCCATACTCTAGAGAGTGTCTACAATATGGGATTATTAATTATTTAGCTTATCCATATCGATTTCATAATGTTGTGGCACGTTCAGTTGGAGGTAGTGCACTTGGTACCTCAGTTGGTGATTCAGACACTCTGTTTGTGTTTGGATAAGCCCAAATTCATACTCTCTCAAGAACGTCAGGCATATGATATTGGATTTTATCATGATAGGTGCACCTTTTATTTATTTAGTTTACCTTTTCATTTGAGTGTATTGGGGTACTTTTATGCATAGACAATTATATGCCTTTCCTTGGTAGGTTTATATTAATTTTTGTGTGCCTTGATATAGAGTGTATAATTATATGACTACTCTGGTAAATGATTTTTTTAGTAGTAGACAAAGTGGATTAGTGTGATATTTCCTTAGGGGGTGTACTATTTGGGTTTTAGTCCCATTTACTATGGAACATTGGTTTTCTTATGGACCTAATGTGGTACTTGTTGTTGAATTTCATTTTGGTTCCACCTACCTTTTATACTGGTATTTCTATTGCTGTTGTTATTATTGCCATTGTTTGACATTGATTGATCCTTCCTTGATAGATAGATAAATAAACATTATCAAGTTAGAATTTCCTTCCTCGTGATTCTTGTTTATTGGTCTAGGCGGCTAGCTCAGTTGGATAATTTCTCTCTTGTAGTAAGGTGAGGTTGGCAATGGTATAGTAGTCATTGGGTAGGCTATAAAACTGAAGGTACAGTGGTCTTTTATGGTTTTATTATGGTCTAGAGTTGGCAATTTAATGATATTGCCCATTTTGAGTTAAGAATCTAGGACTTACCTATGGTTTTTGGTCATTTCTGCATTGGCTATCCTTTTTTGTAGTCTGCGTTTAAGATTAACTAGGTTGGGATCTATTTTTCTGATGTGGTTAGTTCATCGCTCGATAGTGGTCTTGGTGTTGATGTTTAGAGGTCTTCGACTTGCTTTTTAGGTTGTTGGGTTCATCTCCTAGTGATGGTTTGATTTTTGTATTGGTGTGGTATTGGATACTCCATCCTTACCATGATGTAGATCTTGTTCTATTAGAGTTAATAGAGTTGGAGATGGGCGATCTTTCCTATAACCATTTCTTAAATTGGTAAATTAGGTATTGGTTGTTGAGATAGAGTGTTCGATTAACAATTTCCAACTAAGGTTGTATTTCTCTAAGTTGCTAGAGTTTTGGTTAACACTAGTATGGTTTGCAACCTCGGTAAGTTCTTGGGTATGCCTTGATGCATTATGCCCTCCAATAGATATAAAGTTGATTGCTATACTTTCAGCCTGTTGTTATCCTTCGTTGTGGCTTTACTTTTTAACTATATTTCAACTTTGCCTTCGAGTGGATACAGTAGGGATATGCCCGATCTTGGATAGTGAGGGTCAGTTGGGTGTTTTCCTTTACTTTAGATTTGTTAGATTTAGTTTGGATTTGACATCTTGGAATGGCAACATAAGGATTATGACAAATTTAGAGGGTGAATGCTTACCCATGTATATGATTAGTTTGGGTAATTGAGATTGGGCACTTTAGCCTTGGTGTTGAGATTTTAGCTGGGAGTTGTAGAGTTTGGCTGTAGCCTTGCTTTTTAGATTTGTCTTGGTGAGGGTTTCATCAATAGGATGGCTAGGCCCCCTCTCTGTCCACTGATTTGATTTTATTTAGTTCAAATGGTTTATGGATGATAAATATTCAGATGATAGCCTATTGATACTTGATGATGGTTTCATCAGCTCCTTACCTTGAATTTCAGTTTTGCTAGAATTTTGAATGATATACTCAGTATGAGTAATATGATCAAGTTGGATTCAAAATGACTTCATCCTCATTTGATGAGATATCCAAGAGAGGATGTTCAATGGTAATTATTTGTGCTCTGGACTCATGACAGTTAGTTTCAAGGGTCATTCAGTTCAGTTACAGCATTGAAATAGATTACAGGTATTGCCTATCTCCATTGTGTGATGTGGTAGCAACTTATGGGCTTATTCATATTCTTACCATTATGGATTTTTGATGGATCAACTTCAGTTCTTAAAGGTTAGTGTGTTGGGGTTGCCCGGACAGAACTAGGGTGATATTTTTAGAGGTTCACAGTAGATGGCAGGTTTGGGAAGACAGATGAAAGTTATATTTGGATTTTGGAGTTGGTTACATAATCATGCCTTTGTTTACCATTGGCTTGGATGAGTTTTCACTTGGTTATGTTGGTACCAATGTGGTATTAGTGTGTTGTTATTTGGATTTACGCGCATTAGCCTTCCTCAATTCAGTTGGAGGACAGTTGGTGGTTGTGATTGAGTTCTGATTATTCGAGAAGTGGAGTAAGAAAGTAGATTGAAAAAGGTATACCTGTAGTAAAATTACATGAAAGCATTATTTCTATTCGGTGGTTATCTGGGGGGTCATGCTTGGAGCATGCGGGCCTAATACCTTGTCCCCCTGAGCTTTCGTGCTCTATCCATTGAATTTTGCAGACGAAAGTCCTTTTAGTTGTGGATATTGTAATTATCATCTAGGTTATTTCCTCAATTTATGTGTATTTCTAGTGTTTCGAGCTTTCCTACAATGGCTACAGGTCATTTATGACTTGCGGAAACAGTCAGTTCAATTATCAAACAGTTTGTTTGGGTGTTAGAATCATTTCCCTATTTTGGAGCTTTCGCTATTAAGAAATTAATATCAAACCAAAACTCCTATTAGACAACCTCGAATGAGAATTCCTACAACGGCATCATCTATGAAACATTGATTTTAGGCTTGGGGAACCCTTGGTTTAGGTTCCAAGGCATCCAGGCTTATTTTGAGATATTGGGTGGATTATATAAAAAATGAAACTATAGGTGTAGGCCCCACATTTAGTCAAAATGATCTCGGATGAATGTTTTAATGGTTTCATATGTTTGAAATATCAAATTTGGTATGGTAGCATAGTTCATTTGCACGCGGAGTTTCGAAAAAATCCCAAGCACCTGGTCAAAGTCTATTTTGGACATAGAAAATCAGATACATCAAGTTGCCGATGCAACCACTTTAGCAGTCACCACTTTAGCGACATTGGGTCACTTTAGCGGCCCAGGCTTCTCTTTAGCGGTACCTGCACCTCATGCCAGACCAATTTAGAGGTCGAGGCACCACTTTAGCGGCTGGGTGACCGATTAAGCGACACCTGGGAATTATTAAATTCCCTTCCTCACTTAAAATTCTCATCATTTTCTTCACCATTTAAAACTATTTTTTGAGTAGGAACAGAGAAAAAAGTGGGGAATCATCCATTGAAGCTAAGGTAAGGCATCCTAAAACTCTTTGGTCACTTCTCAATAGTTTTCCTATCAATTTCCATCCTACTTCATGGTAAATTCTTAGAAATTAGGTCTTAAGACCCTTAGACTTTAGGGGTTAATTTGGGTCATGATTCATGCACTATTTGTGCTCAACTTTCAAAAAAACATTCCTTGTCCATTGAGGGACCTCGTGACATATTTAATTTTTGAATTTTGTTTGCTATCACGCGGTCCATTCTAGACTCAAGTTTTGATTCGATACTTTATATAATTATCTGGGTTTGATTTCACTCCTAATGACGTATAGATTACTATTTTGATAGTGCGGTAGTATTTTAGTATCGTGGAGAAAAGACGAATGATTTATGGGTATTTCAAGGACTTGCAGTTCGGCATCGAGCTAGACTTTTATTTACTCTTCTTCACAAGATAGTGTATTATGTATATTGCATATCAGGAAAGAATATTATGATGGGATTATGGGTAGAGCACTATGACTCAGCCTAAGTTAGAAGTTTGAGGATAGAAGCATGAATCGACCCTTAAGATGAAATACTTGTTATGCCTTTAGGATCCTATCACCCTAGTTTACTAGCATGTTTGACATAGTTGTGGCTAAGGACACTTTAGTATAAAGTTTACTACCTGATTTGCCAGATTAACATGATTTCCCGGATTATGGTATTGTGGTTATGTTGACTATATCTTTGGGCTTGAGGCCGTGATTATGATGTTGCTTCACTCTGGGTGAATGATTTATCTTTGTAAAGGATGTAGCCACAGTCTATAGATGTTTAGATACTTCTAATTATATTTTTTGGATACTGGTGGCAGCATGCATAGATTCGATATATTCTTGCTCACTTAATGGTACTATTCAAACTAAAAATATGGTTTATTGTTGTTTTCCTAAAATGGGATTTATTTCCACTTTTCACTTTTAAAATAGAATCTTTCATAAAAGGAATTGTCCCACCTTAATGGATGATTTAAGAGCTTTGAGACTAAAAAAAAAAATTAATATTTTAGAGATTTGACCAGGATAGATTTTGATCCATAATTTTACTACTGCTATTTACTTTGGCTGAGAGAAATCATGACCCTTTTGACTCTTTGATACTAATTTAGTCTAGGGGTTGATTTAGGGCCAAAAATTTAAATACTTACACTCTTTAAGACATGGTTCAAGTCTGTGCATTTATCATATATATAAATCTCTATGATACTCGAGAGAGTAGATTGATGATGATGATGATTAGAAATCTTTGATCGAGACCAATTTAGTGTATAATGGTACTTTAAAACTCCCTAGGGGCATTTTTGTCCATGAGCTGTCATTCCAGAGAAGAGAGGTTATCATAGGTCTTGCCTTATGAGCCGTCGAGTTGGAGGAGGTGTATACACTGGGTTACGTTATGGAACTTGAATCGGTAATAGTATTATGGATTTACTTGCATTCATTTATGAATGCTTTTTACCTATCACCAGTATTTTTTTTGTCCCTATATCTAACAGCCTTATGAGGGGTTGCATAGGTATAGGTTATGAGTGCTTCTTGTTATGTGTTGATTAAACCTTACAACTTATGGGGTTTGATTAAGATATTGTTTGTTCAGATTAGCCGTTTACTTATTGTTGTTATTATGGTTAGTTCATGGCAGGTTGATTATGAATTAGTACAGAGATTTAAGGTATGATTCTGATACCTTTCTCTTACTATTATTATATTATGGATAATTATCTAATGTTTAGACATTTAGATTTGGGACCATGATTATGCCAATACTAGTTCCTACACTTCTTTCGTGTATTCATGTTTTATATCCATTTCTTGGAATTGTAAACTACTATATATCCTTCCTCTACCTATTATTTGTATATTGACTAGTGATATATGGTGTAGTGATTAGTGCTCGAGTACGTCTAGGATAATATAGTTTATCCTTAGTGACTCCCTAGATTTATTATGTTAGCTTCCTGGATATTTGGTTGTAGTTACATTCATTCTTGCACATTATCTATATTTACATTATATTTGGAGCTCAGCAAGTAGTTGCCTTCTGAGTACCACGTGCTTGTTACTCATACTACACTTCTGCAACCTGCAGATCATAGTACGAGTATTGTGCGGAGCAGCTATGGATCGGAGATTTGGGGTGAGTTCCTGGCATTCAGAGTATTACTATTCTTCCTATTATAGATTAGACTGATCTCTATGTTGTAATCAGAGATGGGTTCTACCTGCGTATTCATTTGGTACTTTATTTTATATTCTTATTATATTGGAAACTCTTGTACTGATTCCACCAAGTTTTGGGATAGTCTTATATGTATTAGTCTTTTATCATATTTATTCTGCTATCTTTATTTATTTCTCTTGATAGATCATTACTACACGTTCTGGTCTACGGGTTGGCATGCCTACTGGTGGATTATAATAGCTGCCATCATAACTTGAGAAATTGAGTCGTAACGATCTGATAAAGAGACTGATTTTCAACATTTGTTGTTTAATTATAATGTGTCTAGAAGAGTTTTTTTTTCACTTCTTCACAAGGCATAAAATAGGGAATCTATTAACTCCGCCCTTATTTTTCTTAGCAATAGAAGTTTTATTTAGATCACTTAAGAAGTTAAACCATTAATTCTCACTTTATTCTTTTCTCTATGAATTGTAGGAGTTCGCATATTAATCTTTGTACGTAGATGACATTGTCATTCTTATTAGTAAAAATTGTAGCTTGGTAAAACTTTTCATGAAACAGATCAAAGTCTTCTCCATAGACAATCAATTAGAACAGAAGTTTCTTTATGATGGACTAAAATTTAGTGCATATACTTAATAAGCTTAGGAAATACAAGGACTTTACAGAGAGTAGTTTCCTTTTAATATTTAGATTGACCAATTTTTTCTAAAAGAACAAAGGTAAGCTATAGTATGGTGACTAAGGTGATCAAAAGGCATAGTATGGCATGACAAATTGCTATCACTTGAGGGAAAAATGGTCTTGATAAAAAGTGTTCTCCTATTTCTTCCAACTTATTCATTGTTTGCTGTCTATCTACCTAAATGTAATTTTAAGCTCCTTAAAAAACATTTTTGCAGGATATTTTTGAGGCACCTCAGCTGACAAGAACATGTATAAATGGAGCTCTTGAAAATTTTTTGTTATTCAAAAGAAGGAGAAGGAGTTGGGGTTAGAAGTATATGGAGGACATCACTAATTTCATAGCCATAAAAATGGTGGGGGTATGAGATACAACCTTCTATGCTAGTTGATTTTCTTCAATCTATATATTTCTTTAGGAGAAACATTATTGTTAAACAAATCCAATAAAGATTCACCTCTTTGGAAAACAAATACTTAGTGCAAGAGATGATTTTTAATAATGACAACAAGAATTTATAATGACATAATTTGACATGAGAGATGCTTTGGCATACATAGTTCCCAATAGAGGTAGAAACAACAAAAATACTACGAGCGGTTATATCACTGATGAAGCATGGAATCAAAGAAAGATTGAGGTTGGCATCCCTGAGATTGTAAGGGAAGCTATATATAAAGTGGAGATTGGAGACAAAAACTATAATGATGATATTATGGATAAAGAATTTATGGAAGATATACTGATAAGTCTATCTAGTATATTATAAGGATGATGCAAAATTAGATCAATTAGGAACCCGGCAAAATTTAACACAAGGCCATTCCTTTTAAATTCTCAGTTATAGTTTGGAGATTATGTCTTGGAAAATTGCCTTTTAAGGAGGTAGTTTCCATATTCAACAACAAAACTTCCATCACCTTTAATTGTTACTATTTCAAGAATTCTACAGATGATACAATAATAAATGCTTTCATTGTTAAAGAGTGACTAGCCAACTGTGGTGGGTATATGGAGGATCTTTGGGAATCACATATAAAATTCGACCATCATAAGAATTTTCAATGGATAGTGGGAGATGAAGACTCAGAATAGCATTCACAAGCAGGTACCTCACATTATGCCAATGATTATATGTTGGAAAATATGAAATCCTGGCTATCATACAAGCATGTAGAGGCAAAAAATTCAACAGGAATAAACCGAAGCATCAAATCTATTGGAACATCAAAGCACTTCATCTATTGTCTCTGACTTGAATTTTGAAGGTACTTAAACAATACATATGTAATACCCCGGGAAATTTTTTGTTGAAATTTTGTGCGTAAACGTGTTGGGTTCTATCTTCTAGAATAAATTATAAATTTTTCGTGCGGAATGTCTTAGATTATGACCCACCATTGTGTAGAGTATCGAATAATATTTCCAACGATATGTGGATCATCCAAAACGGACACCCGAGCGACGAGTTATTAACATTCCGATTGAACCGTGAATAGTAGTGAATAGTAAAACATGCAGGAAAAAGTACTGAGGCCTGGCGTATTTTTGCTCCAACTTTAAACGATCATAACTCCTTGTACATAATGATCTGGGTGATCTACTATATATCAACGGAAAACTTTGCGAGTCCTCTTTCCAATGAAATTGGTTTCATCCAATTTGTCTATCGGAGCAAAAGGTTATGGTCGGTCTACTTCAGCCTATCAAAAGAAAATTTTTGGGTTAACTTCAAACAATCATAACTCTTCGTACACAATGATCTGGGTGAGATACTATATATCAACAGAAATATATGAGAGTCTTCTATCTAATGAAATTTGTTTCATCCAATTTGGATATCGGAGTAAAACGTTTTGGTTGATCTACTTCAGACTATCAAAACAGTCCACCAAAGGACAAATTCGAGAATTATTTGATTTTTAGGGGTGTTTTGGTCATTCCCCCTTACCCAAAATCTGTCCAAACCTTATATTAATGCCTTTTAGAAATATTATATATTATATTTCATCAAATTCCCTCAAAAAGAAAACCCTAAGCTCCTATATCAAACTTTAAGAACCTCTAAAGTTCACCATTAATTCTGCAAATTTATTCAAGATTCCAAGTTCCTAGTTCAAGAACTCCAAGAACCATCATTCAAAGGCAGGATTAACATCTCAAAAACCAGTATCGATCTAAAGTTCATCATTCAAGGTATGTAGGGTTTTTCAATAAGAACTCTCTTTCGTTCTTGTGCCCAAAAGTAATTTTCTTTACAAAGGCATGATTGTATTTGATTTTTACGAATTTGAAGCATGAACTCATATCTTATGATGATTATTATAAAATCTTGATGTTTATGATTTTGAAAGATGAATTTACATGTGTAGAGATATAAAGCACTAATCTTGAACGATATTTATCATGATTTTGATATTTGGGTTGTGAATCCCTATTGGAAATTATGGATTTTTGAGAAAGTGTGTGTTATAAGAACGTTGATGTTGAATATTTAAGATATTTTGAGTGATTTCACCTTTTGGTCTTAATGAAGTTATTTTGAACTCGAGTGTGAAAGAAATCCACAATGTGGTTGATTTAGATAGATGAAAAGCATGATGGCTCCCGATGTATATTTATATATTACTGAAATTGTTTTGTTGTAGATTGTCTTTAAAATGATCTGAGCTAAGTCTGAGAGAAATCTTTAGCACCAAGTGAGAGGTATAAAGCGACCTTACTTCCCTAGAACTACGTGCCCCCATAGGAGTGAGCCTAAGGCTGATTTATATAGTGATCACTAGTTTGCGTGGATTTGATATCGATAGTCCTACTCTGATGGCAAGGATAGGACGGCTCTTCCTAACGTGGGTTGTACGTTGGACTCCATGTAGCTTACATTGTTTATGTCGGTTATAGGATCTCCCAGTGTGTGTGCGTGTTTCATTGTGTCTATGGTGAATGGTGAAGTGATTTGAAAGTGGAATTGTGAAAGTTATTCTTTTGAAAGATTTAAATGATATTTATATTATGAGAATTGATATTCTTGATGAACTGAAAGTGATTGACAAATTATATGATGACTCACATGTGTTATTGTACTTATTTCACCCTCTCATGATTATGATGATTTTCTTCGGGCTATGTGAGTCTTTCATACATCCTGCATATTTCTTATAAATATTTATGATGATGAGGTTTATACAACTGCATATTCCCCCATATACTCGGTTCCTTTCCATGGTACTGACCCACATCTTTGGATGTGGGCTGCATTTTCTTGGAATATAGGTTCAGGTTCTCAGTTCTAGGTTTGACAGTGATTCTTTGGGCACGCTATTCTATATCCTCTATTGTGGTGAGTCCTCATGTTCCGAGGACGTGTTGTCTGATGTTGGTTTTATGGAATTGTTTAAATTTGATAACTGAGTATGAGTCAGTTGGGGTATGTCTCAATGGCTCGCTAGTTTAATTAATTTTCTTAGAGGCTTTTCAGACTAGGTTAGATGTTGGGAGTTGACTAATAAGTCGTATTTTGTTATCTTTCTGAAATTGACATATTCTTGGATGATGATTACTCTGTTGATATTTGAGGGTTATTTATGGAAACCCGTTGATTTGTGCTGAACTGAATGAAAATGGCTCAAAGGGTTAGCTTGGGGATACTCGTAGCACCGTGTGACGCTCCGGGACCTATTTTTTGGGGCATTACAAACTTGGTATCAGAGCCTAAGGTTTTAAGGTGTCCTAGGGAGTCTGACAAGCCGCGTTAAGTAGAGTCTTGATCATCGGTGTGTAGCATTCCATATCTATGAGAAAGAGGCTACAAGACGTTTCAGGAAAAAGTATGATTCTTTCTTTCAGAAGTTTATCGTGCTTAAAGTATCTCTCTCTGCTATTGATTCGTGCTCTCCTCTTTTAGAAATATGCCTCCATATTGAGCGAGAAGAAATAATGATGGTCAGCAACCTTAACCCATTGACCCATTGAATGAAAATATATCTCATACTGAATTTCGGGCAGCCTTTCAGGCGCTAGCCTAAGCTGTTACTGCAAATATTCAGGCCAACCCGGCCTTGGCTCCACAGTAGCAAGGAGGTGATTCAGCTGCTATCAGGATCCGTGACTTCATGCGGATCAATCCACCAAAATTCTATGGGTCCAAGTCTGATGAGGATCCACGGTTGTTTTTTGAGGAGGTGTGGAAGATTACTCAGGTGATGTATGTATCTGAGGAACATAGTATAGAGTTGGCTGCGTATAGGTTGAAAGACCTTTCTTATGACTGGGTTGTTGCTTGGAGGAAAGGTAGAGGTGAGAGAGCTGTCCCTACAACTTGGCAAGAGTTCCAGGATGCATTCCTAGATAAGTTTTTTCCTTTGGAGATGAGGGAGATGAAGGTGGAAGAGTTTATGAACCTGTGATAGGGCTCTATGAATGTTAGGGAGTACTTTCTAAATTTCAATCAGTTTGCCAAGTGTGCTCCTGACTTAGTGGCTGATAATCGAGCTACTATGCGTATAACTGGAGTGTCTAGTTATGTGGTTAAGGAGTGTAGGTATGCTATGCTAAATGGTGAGATGAATCTTTCTAGGCTGATGACTCATGCCCAATAGATTGAGGCAAACAAGATTAAGAAGAGAGATAGAATGAGAGGGGATAAGAGAGCTAGGTCCGAGCAGTACGAACAAGGTCAGACTAGATCGTAGGGAGGGAGTTGCCCTCAGTATCAGGATCGTTCGTCTATGCCAGCACCATCATCTGCTAGTGCTCCCGTGCCTAGAAGTAGGCAGGAGCAAGGTAGCAGGTCATATGCATCTAGGTCCTAGTACAGTGCTGGCATTAAGCAAAATCATCCCCTGTGTCCTAAGTATGGTAGGGCTCATTCGGGTGAGTGTTGGGGTGAGAAGAAGGGTTGTTTTTGGTGTGGTGACATGGGTCACAGAGTTAGAGATTATCCACAGGATGGACAAGGGCGTCGTGACTATCTCCCTCAGACCCAGACTTAGACTGTTAGTGCTCCAGTTCCAGCGACTCGCCCAGCCCCATCTCAAGGCGTCTCTTCTAGCAATGCTGGCGGGCAGCGCCAGAATAAATTCTATGCTTTACCATTCCGCCAGGAACAAGAGGACTCTCCCAATGTTGTTACTAGTATGCTTCGTATATTTCAGTTTGATGTGTGTGCTTTGTTGGATCCTGGATTCAGTTTCTCATATGTTACACCTTTGATTGCTGTGAATTTTGAAATAAATCCTGAGATTATTCTTGAGCCTATCCTAGTTTCTACCCCAGTGGGTGATTCGATTGTTGCCCAGAAAGTGTATAAAAAGTATCCTGTTACAGTTCTTCATAGAGTATTATTGGCTGATCTGATTGAGTTAGACATGGTAGATATTGATGTGATTTTGGGTATGGATTGGCTGTTTTCTTCTTATGCCTCTATTGATTGTCGGACCCGAGTGTCAAGTTTCAGTTTTCGAGTGCATCCACGTTTGAGTGGTCTGGGAATTCTATGTCACCCAAGAGTCATTTTATCTCTTACCTCAAAGCTAGAAAGCTTATTTCCAAGGGGTGTATTTACCATTTGGTTAGAGTCAAAGACACTAAGTCTGAGACTCCAACTCTTCAGTCTGTTAACGTCATCAATGAGTTTTCTGATGTCTTTCTAGATGATCTCCCAGGGATACCTCCTGATAGAGAGATAGAGTTCGGGATTGATCTTCTTCCTAATACTTAGCCTATTTTTATTTCTCCTTATCGTATGGCACCTGCAGAACTTAAGGAGTTGAAAGAGAAACTGAAAAATCTCCTAGATAAGGGTTTCATAAGGCCCAGTATTTCTCCTTGGGGTGTTCCTGTGTTGTTTGTAAGAAAGAAAGATGGCTCTTTGCGTATGTGCATTGATTACCGCCAACTGAATAAAGTCACTATAAAAAATAAGTACCTCCTTTCGAGAATAGATGATTTGTTTGACCAATTGCAAGGTGCAAGTTATTTCTCAAAGATAAACCTTCGTTTCGGCTATCATCAACTCAAAGTTAGGGAGTGTGACATCCCAAAAACTGCTTTTCGAACTCGTTATGGCTATTTTGAGTTTCTTGTTATGTCTTTTGGGTTAACTAATACCCCAGCAGCTTTCATGGACCTCATGAATCAAGTGTTCAGACCATATCTGGATAAACATTCTTATCATCTCTGAACTGTCTTGAAAACCCTTAGAGATCACAAGTTGTTTGCCAAGTTCAGTAAGTGTGAGTTTTGGCTAAGGTATGTTGTTTTTCTGGGTTATATCATGTCTTCAGAGGGTATTAGAGTTGATCCCTACAAGACTGAAGCTGTTAGAAAATAGCCTAGACCTATTTCTCCAACTGATATCCAAAGTTTCTTGGGTTTAGCTGGCTATTACCACCGTTTTGTTGAGGGTTTCTCTTTTATAGCGCCTCCTATGACTCGGTTGACCCAAAATAAAGTGAAGTTCCTGTGGTTTGAATCTTGTGAGAAGAGTTTTCAGGAGTTGAAGACTCGACTCACTTCAGCCCCTGTTTTGACTTTGCCTGATGGTGCTGATGGTTTTATGGTGTACTGTGATGCTTCGAGAGTTGGGTTGGGTTGCGTATTGATGCAGAAGGGTAAGGTGATAGCTTGTTCTTCTAGACAGTTGAAATCCCATAAGAAAAATTACCCCACCCATGACCTTAAGTTGGCTGCTGTTGTGTTTGCTTTGAAAATCTAGAGACACTATTTGTATGGTGTCCATGTTGATGTTTTCACTGATCATAAGAGTCTACAGTATGTGTTTACCCAGAGAGAATTGAATCTTAGGTAGAGACGATGGTTAGAATTTTTAAAGGACTATGATATGAGTGTGTTGTACCATCCAGGCAAGGCCAATATTGTGGCGGATGCCCTAAGTAGAGTGTCCATGGGTAGTGTTTCGTATATGGTAGAAGGTAAGAAAGAGTTGGCTCGTGATGTACATCATTTGGCTAGATTGTGGATTAGGTTGTTTGACTCTGCTGAAGGTAGTATAGGGGTTCAGAGTAGTTTTGAATCCTCCTTGGTTTCGGAAGTGAAGGAAAAACAATACTTAGATGCTAGTTTGGTCAGACTGAAGGAGTCAGTCAAGGACCAAAAAGTTGAGGTTTCTCCCAAGGGGGAGATGGTGTGTTGAGATTGCAGGGTAGATTGTGTGTCCCGAATATTGATGATCTAAGACAGAGGATTATGGCTGAATCACACGGGGCATGATATTCTATTCATCCTGGTGCCACCAAGATATACCGAGACTTGTGGGAAATCTATGGGTGGAGTGGCATAAAGAAAGATATAGCAACATTTTTAGCTAAGTGTGCAACATGCCAACAGGTTAAGGTTGAACACCAAAGACCTGGTGGTATGATGCAAGAGTTTAGTATTCCTACCTGGAAGTGGGAAGAGATAAATATGAAATTCATGATTGGTTTACCTTCTTCCCGACGCCATCATGATTCCATTTGGGTTGTGGTTGATAGGTTGACTAAGTTTGCTCATTTCTTGCCTGTTCATACTTCATAAATTACTGAGGATTGCGCTAGATTGTATATCCAAGAGCTAGTCAGACTGCATGGAGTTCCCTTTTCTATCATTTCGGATAGGGGTACTCAGTTTACTTCATAATTTTGGAAAGCTTTTCAGAAGGGTCTTGGTACCCAAGTGCTTTTGAGTTCTGCTTTTCATCCGCAGACCGATGGTCAGGCTGAGCCGACCATCCAGACCTTAGAGGAAATATTAAGAGCTTGTGCACTTGACTTTAAGGGAAGTTGGGATGATCACTTACCGTTGATAGAGTTTGCTTACAATAACAGTTTCCTCTCTAGTATTGGCATGGCTCCGTTTGAAGCCTTATATGGGAGGAAGTGTAGATCACCCATAGGTTGGTTTGAGGTGGGTGAAGCGGCTGTGAGTGGTCCTGATTCGGTATTTGAGGCTATGGAAAAAGTTAAATTGATTAGGGAAAGGTTGAAAACTGCGCAGAATCATCAGAAGTCACATGCGGATGTTAGAAGGAGAGACCTTAAGTTTGAAGTTGGTGACCTAGTGTATCTGAAAATTTCACCCATGAGGGGGGCAAAGAGATTTGGAAAG
This sequence comes from Capsicum baccatum var. pendulum, assembly GCA_030864225.1. Taxonomy (NCBI): domain Eukaryota; kingdom Viridiplantae; phylum Streptophyta; class Magnoliopsida; order Solanales; family Solanaceae; genus Capsicum; species Capsicum baccatum. The sequence continues at coordinate 170,681,618 of CM061561.1, read as the reverse complement.
AAGGGGAATCTTAGTCCCCGTTATGTTTGTCCCTACAAAATTCTTAGCCGTGTTGGTAAGGTAGCTTATGAGGTCGAGTTGCCTTCCGAGTTCTCCTTTGTTCATCCAATATTCCATGTCTCCATGCTTAGAAAGCATATTAGCGACTCTGTGGTAGTGGATTCCTCTGTGAGTGCTGACATTCAAGAAAATCTTTCTTTTGATGAGATTCCTATTGAGGGTGTAACTTGGGAAGCTGAGGCGGATATGCGATCCAAGTACCCGCACCTATTTTCTGCGAACTTCGATCAAGCCGAAGGTACCGTTCTTTCCTAAATCATGCACTTTTGATAAAAGTTGCAGTAGTTCAGCTGTCATTTATTATGTGTTCAGCTGTAGTTTCTAGAATTTATGCATTCTATGTTGCATTCGGAGTAAGAAACGATGTGGTGATGAGTCTAACAAATGGTTTCAGTGGTATGCTCTATTCCCTATCTAATCTTGGCATGTCTAGCGTCATTGGAGGATGAATGTTTCCAAGGGGGGATGATGTAATACCTCGGGAAATTTTTCATTGAAATTTTGTGCGTAAACGTGTTGGGTTCTATCTTCTAGAATGAATTATAAATTTTCTGTACGGAATACCTTAGATTATGACCCACCATTGCGTAGAGTATCGAATAATCTTTCCAACGATATGTGGATCATCCAAAACGGACACCCGAGTGACAATTATGAACATTCCGATCGAACCATGAATAGTAGTGAACAGTAAAACATGCAGGAAAAAGTATTGAGGCCTGGCGTATTTTTGCTCCAACTTTAAATGATCATAACTCCTTATACATAATGATCTGGGTGATTTACTATATATCAACGAAAAGATCTGCGAGTCCTCTTTCCAATGAAATTGGTTTCATCCAATTTCTCTTTCGGAGCAAAAATTTATGGTCGATCTACTTCAGCCTATCAAAAGAGAATTTTTGGGCCAATCATAACTCCTCGTACACAATGATCTGGGTGAGATAATATATATCAACAGAAATATATGAGAGTCCTCTTTCTAATGAAATTGGTTTTATCCAATTTAAATATCGAAGTAAAATGTTATGGTTGATCTACTTCAGACTATCAAAACAGTCCACCAAAGGACAGATTCGAGATTTTTTTTGATTTTTAAGGGCGTTTTGGTCATTTCCCCTCACCCAAAATCCATCCAAACCTTATATTAAAGCCTATTAAAAGCATTATATGTTATATTTCATCAAATTTCCTCAAAAAGAAAACCCTAAGCTCTTACATCCAACTTCAAGAACCTCCAAAGTTCACCATTAATTCTGCAAATTTATTCAAGATTCGAAGTTCATAGTCCAAGAACTCTAAGAACCATCATTCAAAGGCACGATTAACATCTCAAAAACGAGTATCGATCTAATGTTCATCATTCAAGGTATGTGGGATTGTTCAACAAGAACTCTCATTCGTTCTTGTGCCCAAAAGTAATTTTCTTTACAAAGGAATGATTTTTATTTGATTTTTATGAATTTGAAGCATGAACCCATATCTTATGATGATTATTATGAAATCTTGATGTTTATGATTTTGAAAGATGAATTTACATGTGTGGAGATATAAAGCATGAATCTTGAACGATATTTATCATGATTTTGATATTTGAGTCGTGAATTCCCATTGAAAATTGTGTTTTTTGGAGAAAGTGTATGTTATATGCACGTTGATATTGAATATTTGAGATATTTTGAATGATTTGACCTTTTGGTCTTAATCGAGTTGTTTTGAACTCGAGTGTGAAAGAAATCCACAACGTGGTTGATTTTGATAGATGGGAAGCATGATGGCTCCCGATGTATATTTATATATTACTAAAATTGTTTTGTTGTGGATTGTCTTTAAAATTATCTGAGCTAAATTCGGGAGAAATCTTTAGCACCGAGTGGGAGGTATAAAGGGACCTTACTTACCTAGAACTGCGTGCCCCTATAGGAGTGAGCCTGAGGCTAATTTATATAGTGATCGCTAGTTTGTGTGGATTTGATATCGATAGTCCTACTCCGATGGCAAGGATAGGACGACTCTCCCCAACGCGGGTTGTACGTTGGACTCCATGTAGCTCACATGGTTTATGTCGGTTATAGGATCTCCCAGTGTGTGTGTGTTTCCTTGTGTCTATGGTGAATGGTGAAGTGATTTGAAAGTGGAATTGTGAAAGTTATTCTTTTGAAAGATTTAAATGATATTTACATTATGAGAATTTATATTCTTGATGAACTGAAAGTGATTGACAAATTATATGATGAATCACATGTGTTATTGTACTTATTTCATCCTCTCATGATTATGATGATTTTCTTCGGGCTATGTGAGTCTTTCATACATCCTGCATATTTCTTATAAATATTTATGATGATGAGGTTTATACAACTGTATATAACCCCATATACTCGGTTCCTTTCCATGGTACTGACCATATCATACATGACACATGCTCAAATCAAGTGGGATCATTATAAACTCTAAACCAAGTAATAACATGAATTCACAATTAAGACAATATCATATAAGAGATATAAACATGATACTTGGCATCTCAAATGTAGTCATTCAGCATAATCAATATGCTTTCACATTCAAAACCACATTAATCATGTAATCACACATAAAAACTAGCAATAACATCTCACTTATTCCTAACACAATTTTAAAATTTACTCCTAAAAATGCAAAAGGGATACTGGGTTCAAAGGGTGCCATCTCGAAAAAGAATCAAAAAGAAAAATCAAGGGGTGAGTGAAGTGTGCACCTACTAGACTAACAACAATAACTAAAACTGTAATTCTTTTCAAATATAGTGAGAAAAAAACTATAACAACACTTCACCCTAAACCATGGAAAAATTCCCCACCCCGCACTTAAAAACATACTTTGTCCCTAAAGTATAATTCAAAATTAAGGATACAAATAATCCATGAGGCATCTAGGACTATCTAGCAATATCTTTTTTCATTAATGAGGTCCTATGGACCCAAGACCCAGCCTTTTCCAAGCTTCTTAGCTTAGATTTCTGGTACTTGAACTTTTCTTGAACTCGTGAATCATAAAAAATAAAAACTATGTGAAATAAAAAATAAAATAGGAAAATAAAATACCTAACTACCTTGGGCTGCCTCTAAAGCAATTCCTAATTTAGTGCCGCAGCATAACCCACATCACTACTCTTTATCCATACTTCGTCTTCCTTTTCCTTCTACTTGGAGGCCATCTTCTCACTTTTTTCTAACCTATTGAGTGGGTACTCTCAAGGTTTGCATTTTTATCAATAATAGCCTTTTTAGGATCCTTTTTAATTTGTTCAACTTTGGTCTTAAGAGGTGGTTTGGGCAACTATATGAGATAGTCTGAAGTGGTCTTTGGTGGTTTGCATTCCACCATCCCGCTCTCATTCACTTCCATATCTATGATCATGTAAAAATAATTATAGTTCAATGGTGGATTAAGTGGTTTATATACTTTGAAGACCACCTCTTCATCATCTAATTTTATTATAAGAGTGCCCTCTCTAATATTAATCAATGCTCCTCCTGTGTCCGAGAATGGATGTCCCTGTATGATTGATACTCTGTCATCTGCATCATAATCAAGAATAATAAATATAGTAGGAATAATGAAATTACCAACTTTATTTAGCATTTCCTCAATGATTCCTTTAAGATCAACTATGGTTTTGTCTTTCATTTAAAGCACCACAGAGCATGGCCTCAATTTTCCCAGCCCAAGAATGTTGAATACTTATGGAGGCATCAAGTTTATAATTTACCCCAAATCACTTAGAGAATAGACCACTTCACAATCACTAATTTGTATAAGGAGAGTGAAACTCCCTGGGTTCTTTACCTTCTTAGACATCTTCCTCATTACCATCAAACAGGACTCTTCGGTAAATGCCACAATCTCAACATCCTACAGCTTCATCTTATTAGTCACTATATCTTGTAAGTACTTAGCACACTTTGGCATACCCTACAATACATCTAACAAAAGAAGATTAATGTGAAGTTCTCTGAGTGTGTTAAAGAACTTCGTACAACATGCATCCTCCTTCTCTTTTTTAAGCTTTTGAGAGAATTATAGTGGTGTTCTTTCTTAAACATGCTCAGCAGCCTTTGATTTTGGGTACTCAGACTTCCCCAAATTTTTCAGCCTCTTTACTTTCACTTTTTTTTCTCATCAATCTACTATAGGGCTAACTCTACCTTAATCTCCTCATTTTTCTCATGAGGCCTATCAATGAGATATTTACCACTTCTCAAGGTGATTGCCATAACTTGCTATGGATTCTTTGTGTCACTTGAAAATCCATGTTGGGGCCTGGTACTTTGCACCTGAGCTAGCTGCCCCAATTGTGTCCCGAAATTCTTTTGAGAAAGTTGCTGATTTTTTATCTCAGCAGCCATCTATTTTTGGTTGGCCGGGATCTTCTTCAATGTCTCCTCAATATTACTAGCCTATATGTTCTGCTGCTACTTGTGGTTATAAGCATTACCATAAGCTCTCTTCTGTTCATTGCCCATAAAATTTAGAGATTCCAGATTCACTCCACATCAGTCTTTAGAGTGAACACTATTCCACAAATATCACACTAAGATGGAGCTTGTTGAACTACATTTACCTACACTGAGATTGATTCACACCCAATTTGCTAAATTATGTCATTATCTGATTTTGAATAGCTAAAAACTAGGTGGCTAAGGTTGTGACACTATCAACTTCAATCATACTGTAGGCTTTTTCTCTCGGCTTCAGGAGATATAACTATTCCAGTTAAGATTACTTTGCGCAATTTGGTTTAGAAAGGGGTACAAATCATCACAAGTTTTCTCTAATACTTGACCACCACCAACTAAATCTAACAAAATCTTTATGTTATGGTTAAGAGCTTCAACAAAAGTATGAGACAATACCTAGTTAGACTGCTGGTAGTGTGTACAATCCCCAAGAGTGATTTGAACCTCTCCTATGCATGATATAAATTCTCATTTAGCTTCTTCTTAAAGCTTAAAATCTTACTATGTAAACTCATAGTTTTGTCGGATGGGATAAAATGGATGAGAAAATTCTTTACCAAATTATCCCATGTATTTATGGAGAAACAGGTGTGGACAATCCCACTAACCATTTCTTTGCTTCCCCACAAAGTGAAGGGGAAGAGCTTGAGCCTCACATAGTCTGTGGGGATAAAGATGTCACTGATTTCCAAAAGATTCTACCAATGGACCATGGATCCTCGTGTGATAAGTCAGTAAACTGCCTATTGTTTTGCAATAGTTTCACCATGGACTGTTTAAGCTCAAATCTACCTCCAGGTGTCGTTCTGCGAATGGTGGAGGTAACATCGATTGGATTGGGATTGCCACTTTGTATACTATCATGTGGGTTGGTGGATCTTCAGCCATTGGTGCAGGAATAGCTTCCTCTTGTTAAATTTTAAATATCCGATAGAGAAGTACTGCTTCTCTCCTAAGATGATGTAAGCGTCGCTCAATTTTTGGATACGGGTCAATCAAATCCCTTTTCCCTTCCATCTTACTTAAATTTCAAATTTGTACCTGCGAATTCAGAAGCTAAGATCAAGTTATTAATACTAGTAAAATAAAATAGCAAAACCAAAAGTAAGATAGTTGCCAATTTACAAGTCCTCAGCAGTGGTGCTACAAACTTGTTGCGCTGAAGCATATACGCAAGTGTATGTGGTCACCCAAGCAGTAAAATGGTCTATGAAATCCAAGTATCGATCCCACAGGAACTTATGCTCAATAAAAATCTAATTAAAGTCTTAATATGAAGATTAAACAAGTGTAACACATAATGTTTAGAAATTGAAAACTAAAAGTAAATGCAAACATTGCGGGAATGCAAAATGCTTGAACAATAATGGGGAGAAACCTAGGGTTAAGGTACTGCAAAATATTCTACTTAAATATACAATCTCATCGGTTTACTAAATTATCTTGGTTGTTGGTTTACTAGGTTGATAACACGACTATGGTCTTCCGATACTCTAATCATCTATCTAACTTAGCCTCACAACTACATCATTGAGCAGGGATGCAAGAACTAAGTTAAACGCATTTGTATTTCTTCCAATATATGAACCAAATACAGAGATTAGGTAGATTTCTATCCCAAACGCAAATTCTAAATTCAATACCTTACATGATTAAGATCTTATTCCATAAATCCCACATTCTAATCTATCGATCGTCATTCCGAGCTCACAATAGAATTATATGTTTATTCTAAGGAACACGAATCCATAGAATAGTTAATACAAGGATATATGAACAACCAACAATGGTATATAACATAAACCAACTTAATTACAATCTTAACTACTCATGTTCTTGTCCTTAACCCTAGATGAGGGTGTTTAGCTACTCATGGAATTACAAAGAACCACAATTAAGGAATTCATGTAAAAATAATCCAAAAGTAAACTAAGGGAAAAATTAAAAACCCTAAGAGATGCCTCATCAATTGTCTTCCAAGTACCAAAGGTTGTCCAAGATTCGTACAATACAGTAGGATTCCTATTTATAAGTGAATGTCGTAGCTTGTTTTTGACACATGGGCGTGCCACGCTAAGGGATTAGAATGATAAGGGTGTGGCACGCCCTTATCATGAAGGCTAACTGGAATTTGCCATTTTGGATTCTGTCTATGGGAGTGGCACTCCCTTAACACAGATATCCAAGGCAGTGGCATGCTCTTATGCTCAAATTTCTTCGAATTTCATCTACATAAGTTCCACCTATTTGGGGTTGAGTTCCTCTCTTCATGGGTGCTTTTCATCATCGTTAGACCTTATCTGGCTCTCGGATATCAACTTTAATATCTCCCAAGGCATCCTATATCACCAAACCCCACGAATTAATTCTTAAACACATAATAGAATTCATCAAGCCAAACTAGAACAAACATAACTCAAGCTAAGAACACTAGTTTTCTTATCTCAACTATAATTGAACGTTTTACCCCCAAACTTGTTTTGAACAAACCTTAAACATTATAAAAAAGTAGTTTGTCACTTAGATGCTCAATTATATGATTATTAACTCATTATGCACACAAGAAGTCCTCGAAACAAGGCTAAATACATAGATATTAGGACACCTAGGTGCATAAATCCACCTTTGATCAAGCCTCGGCGAACTCAAAGGTCATTTTTGGCCTACACCAACAGTTTGGGCCTAGTTCCATAACTCTAAGTGATTCCTCAAAATTCGTTCAAAATCCCATGAATATAAATAAACAATGCTACCCTATTAAATTTGACATTTCAGAATCAATGACACTACTGAAACTTTTATCCTGGTCACTTTAAGTAAATGTGGATCCCACACCCAAATGGCCATTTTAACCAAACTCCACATAATAGTCCAAAATGAGTCTGAAAGCCTCAAGACCTAAACTAAAGATCTCTCTAGCCTAACATCAACGTTCTGGATCGAATAAACTATCAGAATTGGCATACGAGTTGATTGACCTAAAGTTTAAGACCAATCCCAATTCTAAATAGTAAAAACTTCAAGAAATGAAATTGGCTTTAAAAATCAAACAAAATACCACGTAATGGAACTATCAGCTCCAAAATTTCATTAATGACTTAGGGCATCTATGGAAAAGCTCTAAATGATGTAATAGTATGGAAATATAGAAAATTATCTGGAGGGTTATTACAATATCGACTATTAAATGGACTTTTATTCGTAAAAGCAATGGATCAAGGTGTACCTAAAGGCTCAATAGGTGGAGATATTTGGATAGTATATCATTCTTGATCTCCTAGGTAGCATCCTCAACTGGGAAATGTCTCCGATGAATCTTAACTACTGGAATCTCTCTAGAGCACAAGCACCTGACATTCATAGAAATTATAAGGACAGGCTACTCCACAAAGTTCAACCTCTCATCAAACTGAACCGAGACCCATCAAAGCATATAAAAATCATCTGAGATATACTGCCGAAACATAGAGATATGGAACACTGGGTAATCAACTACAAAATCTGAGGTCAAAGCCAACACATAAGCTACCTCTCTGACTATTTAAAGTATCTCAAATAGCCTAATGTAACCGGGGGATAAGCTTGCCACTCTTTTCAAATCTTATTACATCTTTCGTTGGCGATACTCAAAGAAAAACTTGGTCACTAACTCCAAACCTTAAGGAACAAAGTATATGATCCGCATAGCTCTTCGGCTTACTCTAGGCTTCCCTGAATCTATCTTGAATCACCTAGACCCTATCCAATAACTCACAAAGTAAGTCAATAGCATGGGGCCCAACCTCAGAGGTCTCAAGCCAACCCATTAGAGATCGACAACCCCTAAAATATAATTCTTGGGGCCCAACTCGGAGGTCTCAAAACAACCTATTATAGATCGATAATGCCTACCATATAATTCGTCAAATGGTTCTATCTCAATACTCGAATTATAGCTATTATTATAACCAAACTCTACTAGACTAAGTATTGCTCCCACTAACTTCCAAAGTTCATAACACATATACAGAGAATATCCTCAGAAACCTGAATAGCCTACTTTGATTGCTCATCTATTTAAGGGTAAAAAGTTATGTTGAGGTTAACCTGAGTTCCTAACTCCTCCTGAAAATTCCTATAAAAGCTGAAAGTGAACACTGAGACTCTACCTGAAATAATAGATATGGGTACCCTATGAAGGAGAAGAATCTCACAAACATAGATACGAGAGAACCTCTTAATACTAAAAGATATCTAAACAAGGAAAAAATAGGTCAATTAGGTCAATCGATCTACAATGACCCTAATTTTGTTGAAACCACGGGAGGTCTGAGGAAACACACTAATGAAGTCCATAGTGATTTACTCTCACTTTTACTCGGGAATAGGTAATCTCTGAAGCAAGCCATCGGCACTCTAATGCTCGATCTTTACTTGCTGACAATAAATGAAATGAGCTACAAAGTCAGCTATAGAAGTATGCTATATCTTTCTTTATTTTGGTGCACCAGTAATATTGCCTCAAATATATCTAGCTATCTATATATATATATGCCTCTTAGTTATGCTAGGATGAGTAGAATATCTAAAGTTGTGAGCTTTCCACAATAACAACTAAATCAAGGCTCCGACCATCAAAACGCAAATGTTGCCATTATATCTCAAAATACCCTATGAATCCAAGTTAGTCCACTTAGACTCACTCATCAGAACCTAGTCACGAATGTCACAAGGTATACGATCCTTAAAATGGAGACTTCAAATCTACTCAAGCAAGGTATACCTAGCATCAACACAAGCAAGGATCCTTTTAGAGTCTGAAATATCAAGACAAACCATCAGGTTGACTAAGGACTGGATGTCTCATGACAACGATCACTCTAAAACTTAAATAAAGGTCAACCTCCCCACACTCACTACCTTTTGGATCAAGGCATCTTCTACAATACTAGCCTTGTCTGAAGGGTATATAAAAGAGATGTTATATTCATTTATCAACTCAATCCACCCACACTATCTCGAATTAAGCTCCTATTTGTTCATAATGTACTGAAGACTATGATGGTCATAATAAATCTCATACCGAATACCATACAAGTAGTGCCTTTACATCTTGAGCGCTAATACTACCACTGCCAACTCTAAATCATGAGTGGGGTAGTTGGGATCATAGACCTTCAACTACCTCGACACATAAGCAATAAATCAACCCTACTACATGAAAACACAACCTATACAAACACCAGAAGAATCAAAATATATGGTAAGTTAATGGCCCTCAACGGGAAGAGTTAAAATAGGAGATAAAGTGAGCAACACCTTAAGCTTCAGAAAACTTAGCTTAAACTCCTTAAACCACTGAAAAAAACCTCCTTTTAAGTAAACCTAGTCATTAGAGCTGCAATAGCAGCATAACCCTTGATGAACTACTTGTAGTAACATGTGAAACCAATAATACGTACCTTATTCAATGATATAGGTCTAGCCCAATCATGAATATACATAATCTTCGATGGAGCCACTATAATCCCATCCTTAGACACCTCATGTCCTAGGAATATAATGGACTCAAGCCAAAATTTGCACTATGGGAATTTGGCATAAAGCCTATTATCACTCAAAGATTGGAGAACAATCCTCAAATGTTAATTGTGCCCCTCTCTACTCCTCAAATACAGAAGGATATCATTAATGAATATAATCAAAATAAGTCCAAATATGGCTTGAACACTCGATTCATCGAATCCATTAATGCGACCGAGGCATTGGTAAACCTAAAATACATCACCATGAACTTACAATAGCCTTAGGTAGTCCTGAAGTTTTATGACCCAAGATGGGGCCTTGGCCACACTGGGCATCCCAAACCATAAAGGCCCAAGAGACCCCTTAGCATACTATCATAAACATAATCCATACATAAATCAAAGTGCAGAAGATATAATGAAACTAAAAGAAATTTATAATACAAAATATGTCAATAAAATAGAATAATACAATACCCAACATCCATCTACAAAGCCTCTACTAAATTACTAGTCAATCTAGACTGGAACATGGCCCCAAAAGGACCTTAAGACAACTGAACTAACATAAGAATTGAACGCCTTCTGAAGTAAGGGAGGCTCACCAACTTTGGAGTTCAGAAAGTAATCTACTGTTGAGCTGGACCATGGAAATTTGCCTCAGAACCTACATTATACGACAATGTAGCCTCCACAAAGGACGGTCAATACCTGGAATATATTGGTATGTAGAACTAACCAAAAGCAGCATCTATTCCATATAAAATATTCGAGAGCATTTAAAAAATAATTTAGCATAGTGTATACATAAAACACCTGGGAAATATTTGATAAGCTTCAAAACATTTTCTTGTAATAATGACAACTCTTTGCTTTACTTCTGAGCTAGATGATACACCTTTTAAATTGTAGTACCACGGGCTATATGGCTCCATCATTAACTCATCAGACAAGCCCCTAACCCTATGTTTTCTACAAGGGGATAGAGTGATGATAATTTGGTATGTCACAGGGCCATCACCAATGTATAATCCCTATCTTGGGACATCATAATCTGGTATCAGCAAAATACAGTTTTGGTGATGAGTTATCTGAACTTGCACCTTATTTGGGTAACCATCTATCTCTCTTAGGTCCCATTTTTAGTTCTTTAAAATAAGCATCTTACTGAAATCATGATGTTAAATCTGAAAAGTATGTAGTTTGTTCTGTTCTGAGTCTTCCATGGCATTTATCTATTTTGCTATCGTCATACCAAGACTTGCAAGTCATACATAAACCATATCATATCATACCTTAGTCCTTTCAATCAAAATATGTAATTTAACCACCAAAAACATTTAAATACTCAAAAAGAGTTCTTAGTTCAAAACATATGAAACTCATGCAAAATACTCTATTTTTAATACTTTGACAAAGTGTGGTCATCTCTTTCGTCAATCACATGCAAGTATTTTATTAGGAAACATGAGCATTTATAAAACAAGAAAAAACCCCTCTCAATTCGTTCATAAGACAATAACAATCCATAAACATTGGTAAAATATTTAATCTCAACTTTTAACCATCCGTGTAAATAATTCATAAAATTGTTAAGACAATGGCTTTCATAACAAGAGAGGGAATTACATAAATCTTGCTTTCATATAGCTTTTCATGCTCATAACATCCATACACATGAAAATAATTCATGTTTAGGAAAAAACCCCATGTTTTAAAAAGATTTAATCATAAATCTGAGTTCCCAATGCATGCTCTCAAATCATTCTCAAATCTCATATATGTGCATACATATATAATTTAGATCTTGTAAAAGCTTTAAAATTTATGCCCACGGAGTTTAGGATAGCCCCACGTACCTTTTTATTGAGAAAAATCAAAGAAAACGAAGATAGATTTTCCCTTGGAGATCAAAATCTTCAAACCATAGGTGGTTTCTCCTATTTTGCTAATAGAGAGATGACTAGGGATTTTACAAAGGCAATATAATGTATAATAGGCCTTAATATCATCCAAAGTGGGTAAGGAATGGTTATGGGATACTAAAAGACCTTTATTGTAATACCCTGGGAAATTTTTTGTTGAAATTTTGTGCGTAAACATGTTGGGTTCTATCTTTTAGAATAAATTATAAATTTTTTGTGCGGAATGTCTTATATTATGACCCACCAATATGTAGAGCATCAAATAAGATTTCCAACGATATGTGGATCATCCAAAACGAACACCCGAGCGACGAGTTATGAACATTCTGATCGAACCATGAATAGTAGTGAACAGTAAAACGTGCAGGAAAAAGTATTGAGGCATGGCGTATTTTTTCTCTAACTTTAAATGATCATAACTCCTTGTACATAATGATCTGGGTGATCTACGATATATCAATGGAAATCTCTATGAGTCCTCTTTCCAATGAAATTAGTTTCATCTAATTTATCTATCGGAGTAAAAAGTTATGGTCAATCTACTTTAGCCTATCAAAAGTAAATTTTTGAGTCAATTTCAAACGATCATAACTCCTAATACACAATGATCTAGGTGAGATACTATATATCAAAGGAAATATATGATAGTCCTCTTTCTAATGAAATTAGTTTCATCCAATTTGGATATCAGAGTAAAACGTTATGGTTGATCTACTTCAGACTATCAAAACAGTCCACCAAAGGACAGATTCGAGAATTATTTGATTTTTAGGGATGTTTTGGTCATTCCCCCTTACCCAAAATCTGTCCAAACCTTATATTAAAGCCTTTTAGAAACATTATATATTATATTTCATCAAATTCCCTCAAAAAGAAAACCCTAAGCTCCTATATCCAACTTTAAGAACCTCTAAAGTTCACCATTAATTCTGCAAATTTATTCAAGATTCCAAGTTCCTAGTTCAAGAACTCCAAGAACCATCATTCAAAGGCAGGATTAACATCTCAAAAACCAGTATCGATCTAAAGTTCATCATTCAAGGTATGTAGGGTTTTTCAATAAGAACTCTCTTTCGTTCTTGTGCCCAAAAGTAATTTTCTTTACAAAGGCATGATTGTATTTGATTTTTACGAATTTGAAGCATGAACTCATATCTTATGATGATTATTATAAAATCTTGATGTTTATGATTTTGAAAGATAAATTTACATGTGTAGGGATATAAAGCACTAATCTTGAACGATATTTATCATGATTTTGATATTTGGGTCGTGAATCCCCATTGGAAATTGTGGAATTTTGAGAAAGTGTGTGTTATAAGAATGTTGATGTTGAATATTTAAGATATTTTGAGTGATTTCACCTTTTGGTCTTAATGGAGTTATTTTGAACTCGAGTGTGAAAGAAATCCACAACATGGTTGATTTTGATAGATGAGATGCATGATGGCTCCCGTTGTATATTTATATATTACTGAAATTATTTTGTTGTGAATTATCTTTGAAATGATCTGAGCTAAGTCTAGAAGAAATCTTTATCACCGAGTGGGAGGTATAAAACGACCTTACTTCCCTAGAACTACGTGCCCCCGTAAGAGTGAGCCTGAGGCTGATTTATATAGTGATCACTACTTTGTGTGGTTTTGATATCGATAGTCCTACTCTGATGGGAAGGATAGGACGTCTCTCCCAATGTGGGTTGTACATTGGACTCCATGTAGCTCACATAGTTTTTGTCGATTATAGATCTCCCAGTGTGTGTGTGTGTTTCCTTGTGTCTATGGTAAATGTGAAGTGATTTGAAAGTGGAATTGTGAAAATTATTCTTTCAAAAGATTTAAATGATATTTACATTATGAGAATTGATATTCTTGATGAACTGAAAGTGATTGACAAATTATATAATGACTCACATGTGTTATTACACTTATTTCATCCTCTCATGATTATGATGATTTTCTTCAGGCTATATGAGTCTTTCATACATCCTGCATATTTTTTATAAATCTTTATGATGATAATGTTTATACAACTGCATACACCCCCATATACTCAGTTCCTTTCTATGGTACTGACCCACATCTTCGGATGTGGGCTATATTTTCTCAAAATGTAGATTTAGGTGCTCAATTCCAAACTTGACAGTGATTCTTCAGACACGCTGTTCTACATCCTCTGTTGTCATAAGTCCTAATGTTTCGAGGATGTGATGTCTGATGTTGGTTTCACGGAATTGTTTACATTTGATAACTGAGTATGAGTCAGTTGGGACATATCTCAATGGCTCGCTGGTTTTATTGATTTTCTTAGAGGCTTGTAAGACTAGTATAGATGTTGGGAGTTGACTAATAAGTTGTTATCTTTCTGAAATTCTTTTATTCTTAGATGATGATTACTCTTTTGATATTTGAGGCTTGTTTATGGAAACCCTATTGATTTGTGTTGAACTGAATAAAAATGGCTCAAAGGGTTAGCTTGGGGCAACTCGTAGCCTCAAGCACCGTATGACGCTCCAGGACCCATTTTCTAGGGCGTTACAAACTTGGTATCAGAGCCTAAGGTTTTAAGGTGTCCTAGGGAGTTTGACAAGGCTCATTAAGTAGAGTCTTGATCATCGGTGTGTAACGTATCACATCTATGAGCAAAAGGCTACAAGACATCTTAGGAAAAAGTGTGTTTCTTTCTTTTAGAAGTCTATCGTGCTTAAAGTGTCTCTCTCTGCTATTGATTCGTGCTCTCCTCTTTCAAAAATATGCCTTCATGTCGAGCGAGAAGAAATAATAATGGTCAGAAACCTCAACCCGCTGACCCATTGAATGAAAATGTGTTTCATGCTGAATTTTGGGCAGCCTTTCAGGCGCTGGCCCAAGCTGTTACTACAAATGTTTAGGCCAACCCGAACCCGGCTCCATAAAAGTAGGGAGTTGATTCAGTTGCTTCCAGGATCCGTGAATTCATGCAAATGAATCCACCGAAATTCTATAGGTCCAAGTCTGAGGAGGATCCACGATTATTTTTAGAGGAGGTGTGGATGATTACTCAGGTGATGCACTTATCTGAGGGACAAAGTATAGAGTTGGCTGTGTATAGGTTGAAAAACCTTGCTTATGATTGGGTTGTTGTTTGGAGGAAAGGTAAAGGTGAGGGAGCTGTCCCTACAACTTAGCAAGAGTTCCAGGATGCATTCCTAGATAGTTTTTCCCTTTGGAGATGAGGGAGGTGAAGGAAGAAGAGTTTATGGATCTGTGACAGGGCTCTATAGCTGTTAGGGAGTACTGTCTAAAGTTCAATCAGTTGGCCAAGTATGCTCTTAACTTAGTGGCTGATAATTGGGTTAGTATGAGTAAGTTTGTGACTGGAGTGTCTAGTTATGTGATTAAAGAATGTAAGTTTGCTATGCTGAATAGTGAGATGAATCTTTCTAAGATGATGATTTATGCCCAATAGATTGAGGCAGACAAAATTAAGGAGAGAGATAGAATAAGAGGGAATAAGAGAGCTAGGTCTGAGCAGCACGGACAAGGTCAAACTAGATCGCAGAGAGGGAGTCGCCCTTAGTTTTAGGATCATTCGTCTATGCCAGCACCATTATCTGCTAGTGCTCCTGTGCCTAGAGGTAGGCAGGAGCAAGGTAGCAGGTCATATATATCCAGGTCCCAGTACAGTGCTGGCAGTAAGCCAAATCGTCCCCTATGTCCTAAGTGTGGTAAGGCTCATTTGGGTAAGTGTTGGGGTGAGAAGAGGGGTTATTTTCGATGTGGTGACATGGGTCACAGAGTTAGAGATTGTCCACAGGATGGACAAGGGCGTCGTGACTATCTCCCTCAGACCCAGAGTCAGACTGTTAGTGCTCCAGTTCCAGCGACTCGCCCAGCCTCAACTCAAGGCCCCTTTTCTAGCAATGCTGGCGGGCAGCTCCAGAATAGATTCTATGCTTTACCGTCCCGCTAAGAATAGGAAGACTCTCTCGATGTTGTTACTGGTATGCTTCGTATATTTCAGTTTGATGTGTATGCTTTGTTGGATCCTGGATCCAATTTTTGATACGTTACACCTTTGATTGCTGTGAATTTTGAAATGACTCCTGAGATTATTCCTAAGCCTATCCTAGTTTCTACCCCAGTGGGTGATTCGATTGCTGCCCAGAAAGTGTATAAAAAGTGTCCTGTTACCGCTCTTCATAGAGTCTTGTTGGCTGATCTGATTGAGTTAGACATGGTAGATTTTGATATAATTCAGGGTATGGACTAGCTATATTCTTCTTATGCCTCTATTGATTATCTGACCCGAGTGGTCAAGTTTCAGTTTCCAGGTGCATTCGTGTTTGAGTGGTCTGGGAATTCTGTGTCACCCAAGAGTCATTTTATCTCTTACCTAAAAGCTAGAAAGCTTATTTCTAAGGGGTGTATTTACCATTTGGTTAGAGTCAAAGACACTAAGTTTGAGACTCCAACTCTCCAGTCTGTTAACGTCGTCAATGAGTTTTCTGATGTCTTTCTGGATGATCTCACAGGGATACCTCCTGATAGAGAGATAGAGTTCGAGATTGATTTTCTTCCCGATACTCAACCCATTTCTATTCCTCCTTACCGTATGGCCCCTGCAGAACTTAAGGAGTTGAAAGAGCAACTCAAAGATCTACTAGATAACGGTTTCATAAGGCCTAGTGTTTCTTCTTGGGGTGCTCCTGTGTTGTTTGTAAGAAAGAAAGATGGCTCTTTGCATATGTGCATTGATTACTGCCAACTGAATAAAGTCACCATAAAAAATAAGTACCCCCTTCCAAGAATAAATGATTTGTTTGACCAATTGGAAGGTGCAAGTTATTTCTCAAAGATAGACCTTCGTTCCGGCTATTATCAACTCAAAGTTAGGGAGTGTCACATCCCAAAAATCATTTTTCGAACTCATTATGGCCATTTTGAGTTTCTTGTTATGTATTTCGGGTTAACTAATGTTCCATCAGCTTTCATGGACCTCATGAGTCGAGTGTTTAGACCATCTATGGATATGTTTGTCATAGTGTTCATCGATGATATACTGGTGTACTCCCATAGTAAGGATGAACATTCTGATCATCTCCAAACTTTCTTGCAAACCCTTAGAGATCACAAGTTGTTTTCCAAGTTTAGTAAGTGTCAGTTTTGGCTAAGGTCAGTTGCTTTTCTGATTTATATCATTTCTTTCAAGGGTATTAGAGTTGATCCCCAAATGACCAAAGCTGTTAGAAATTGGCCTAGACCTATTTCTCTGAATGATATCTGAAGTTTCTTGGGTTTAGCTGGATATTACGACCGTTTTGTTGAGGGTTTCTCCTCTATAGCGTATCCTATGACTCGGTTGACCCAAAAGAAAGTGAAGTTATTGTGGTATGAATCTTGTGAGAAGAGTTTTTAGGAGTTGAAGACTCGACTCACTTCAGCCCCTATTTTGACTTTGCCTGATGGTATTGATGGTTTTGTTGTTTACTGTGATACTTCGAGAGTTGGGTTGGGTTGCGTATTGATGCAGAAGGGTAAGGTGATAGCTTATGCTTCTAGATAGTTGAAACCCCATGAGAAAAAGTACCCCACCTATGACCTTGAGTTGGCTGCTCTTGTGTTTGCTTTGAAAATCTGGAGACACTATTTGTATGGTGTCCATGTTGATGTTTTCACCGATCATAAAAGTCTGCAGTATGTGTTTACCCAGGGAGAATTGAATCTTAGGCAGAGACGATGGTTAGACTTGTTAAAGGACTATGATATGAGTGTGCTGTACCATCCGGGCAAGGCCAATGTTGTGGTAGATGCCCTAAGTAGAGTGTCCATGTGTAGTGTTTTGCATATGGTAGAAGGTAAGAAAGAGTTGGCTCGTGATGTACATCGTTTGGCTAGATTGGGGGTTAGGCTGTTTGACTCTGCTGAAGTTAGTATAGGGGTTCAGAGTTGTTCTGAATCCTCCTTGGTTTCGAAAGTGAAGGAAAAGCAATACTTAGATACTAGTTTGGTCAGACTGAAGAAGCTAGTCAAGGACCAAAAAGTAGAGGTTTTCTCCCAAGGGGGAGATGGTGTGTTGAGATTGCAGGGTAGATTATATGTCCCGAATGTTGATGATCTGAGACAGAGGATTATGGCTGAAGTACACAGGGCGCGATATTCTATTCATCCTGGTTCCACCAAGATGTAACGAGACTTACGGGAAATCTATTGGTGGAGTGGCATGAAGAAAGATATAGCAGCATTTGTAGCTAAGTGTGCAACATGCCAACAGGTTAAGGTTGAACACCAAAGACCTGGTGGTATGATGGAAGAGTTTAGTATTCCCACCTGGAAGTGGGAAGAGATAAATATGGACTTTGTGATTGGTTTACCTCCTTCTCGACGCCATCATGATTCCATTTGGGTTGTGGTTGATAGGTTGACTACGTCTTCTTATTTCTTGCCTGTTCATAGTTTATATACTGTTGAGGATTACGCTAGATTGTATATTCAAGAGCTAGTCAGACTGTATGGAGTTCCCTTGTCTATCATTTCGGATAGGGGTACTCAGTTCACTTCGCAATTTTGAAAAGCTTTTCATAAGGGTCTTGGTACCCAAGTGCTTTTGATTTCTGCTTTTCATCTGTAGACCGATGGTCAGGCTGAGCGGACCATCCATACCTTAGAGGATATGTTGAGATCTTGTTCACTTGACTTTAAGGGAAGTTGGGATGATCACTTACCGTTGATAGAGTTTGCTTACAATAATAGTTTCCACTCTAGTATTGACATGGTTCCGTTTGAAGCCTTATATGGGAGGAAGTTTAGATCACCCATAGGTTGGTTCGAGGTGGGTAAAACGGCTGTGAGTGGTCCTGATTCGGTATTTGAGGCTATGGAAAAAGTTAAGTTGATTAGGGAAAGGTTGAAAATTACGCAGAGTCATCAGAAGCCATATGCGGATGTTAGATGGAGAGACCTTGAATTTAAAGTTAGTGACCTAGTGTATCTAAAAATTTCACCCATGAAGGGGGTGAAGAGATTCAGAAAGAAGGGGAAGCTTAGCCCCCGTTATGTTGGTCCTTACAAAATTCTTAGTCGTGTTGGTAAGGTAGCTTATGAGGTCGAGTTGCCTTCCGAGTTTTCCTCTATTCATCCAATATTCCATGTCTCCATGCTTAGAAAGCATATTAGCGATGTTGTGGTAGTGGATTCCTCTGTGAGTACTGAAATTCAAGAAAATTATTCTTTTGATGAGATTCCTGTTGAGATTCTTGATTTTAGTGTCCGAAGACTAAGGAACAAAGAAGTTCCCTTGGTCAAGGTGTTGTGGCGAAACCAATCTGTTGAGGGTGCAACTTGGGAAGCTGAGGCGGATATGCTATCCAAGTACCCGAACCTATTTTACGCAAACTCTGATCAAGCCTAAGGTACCGATATTTCCTAAATCATGCACTTTTGATAAAAGTTGCAGCAATTCAGCTGTCATTTATTATGTGTTCTGCTGTAGTTTCTTGAATTTATGCATTCTATGTTGCATTTGGAGTAAGAAATGATGTGGTGATGAGTCTAACGAATGGTTTCAGCTGTATGGTCTATTCCCTATCTAATTTTAGAATGTCTAGAATCATTCAAGGATGAATGTTTCCAAGGGGGGATGATGTAATACCCCGGAAAATTTTTCGTTGAAATTTTGTTCATAAATGTGTTGGGTTCTATCTTCTAGAATGAATTATAAATTTTCCGTACGGAATGTCTTAGATTATGACCCACCATTGCATAGAGTATCGAATAAGCTTTCCAAAGATATGTGTATCATCCAAAACGGAAATACGAGTGACGAGTTATGAACATTCCGATCGAACCATGAATAGTAGTGAACAATAAAACGTGCAGGAAAACGTACTGAGGCCTGGCATATTTTTGCTCCAACTTTAAATGATCATAACACTTGTACATAATGATCTGGATGATATACTATATATCAAATGAAAGCTCTGCAAGTCCTCTTTCCAATGAAATTGGTTTCATCCAATTTGTCTATCAGAGCAAAAAGTTATGGTCGATCTACTTCAGCCTATCAAAAGTGAATTTTTGGATCAACTTCAAACGATCATAACTCCTCGTATACAATGATCTGGATGAGATACTATATATAAACAGAAAGATATGAGAGTCCACTTTCTAATGAAATTGGTTTCATCCAATTTGGATATCAGAGTAAAACGTTATGGTTGATCTACTTCAGACTATCAAAACAGTCCATCAAAGGACAGATTCAAGAATTATTTGATTTTTAGGGGCGTTTTGGTCATTCCCCCTCACCCAAAATCCATCCAAACCATATATTAAAGCTTATTAGAAGCATTATATGTTATATTTCATCAAATTCCCTCAAAAAGTAAACCCTAAGCTCCTACATCCAACTTCAAGAACCTCCAAAGTTCACCATTAATTCTACAAATTTATTCAAGATTCTAAGTTCGTAGTTCAAGAACTCCAAGAACCATCATTCAAAGGCACAATTAAAATCTCAAAAATGAGTATCAATCTAAAGTTCATAATTCAAAGTATGTGGAGTTTTTCAACAAAAACTCTCTTTCGTTCTTGTGCCCAAAAGTAATTTCTTTACAAAGGCATGATTTTTATTTGATTTTTACGAATTTGAAGGATGAACCCATATCTTATGATGATTATTATGAAATCTTGATGTTTATGATTTTGAAAGATGAATTTACATGTGTGGAGATATAAATCATGAATCTTGAATGATATTTATCATGATTTTGATATTTGGGTCGTGAATCCTCATTGAAAATTATGTTTTATTGAGAAAGTGTGTGTTATAAGCACATTGATGTTGAATTTTTGATATATTTTAAATGATTTGACCTTTTGGTCTTAATGGAGTTTTTTTGAACTCGAGTGTGAAAGAAATCCACAACATGGTTGATTTTGATAGATGAGATGCATGATGGCTCCCGTTGTATATTTATATATTACTGAAATTATTTTGTTGTGAATTATCTTTGAAATGATCTGAGCTAAGTCTAGAAGAAATCTTTATCACCGAGTGGGAGGTATAAAACGACCTTACTTCCCTAGAACTACGTGCCCCCGTAAGAGTGAGCCTGAGGCTGATTTATATAGTGATCACTACTTTGTGTGGTTTTGATATCGATAGTCCTACTCTGATGGCAAGGATAGGACGTCTCTCCCAATGTGGGTTGTACATTGGACTCCATGTAGCTCACATAGTTTTTGTCGATTATAGATCTCCCAGTGTGTGTGTGTGTTTCCTTGTGTCTATGGTGAATGGTGAAGTGATCTGAAAGTGGAATTGTGAAAGTTATTCTTTTGAAAGATTTAAATGATATTTACAGTATGAGAATTGATATTCTTGAGGAACTGAAAGTGATTGACAAATTATATGATGACTCACATGTGTTATTGTACTTATTTTATCTTCTCATGATTATGATGATTTTCTTCGGGCTATGTGAGTCTTTCATACATCCTGCATATTTCTTATAAATATTTATGATGATGATGTTTGTACAACTGCATACACCCCCATATACTCGGTTCATTTCTATGGTACTGGCCCACATCTTCGGATGTGGGCTGCATTTTCTCGGAATGTAGGTTCAGGTGCTCATTTTCAGGTTCGACAGTAATTCTTCGGGCACGCTGTTCTATATCCTCTGTTGTGGTGAGTCCTCATGTTTCGAGGTAGTGATGCGTGATGTTGGTTTCACGAAATTATTTACATTTAATAACTGAGTATGAGTCAGTTGGGGCATGTCTCAATGGCTCGTTGGTTTTATTGATTTTCTTAGAGTCCTGTCAGACTAGTATAGATGTTGGGAGTTGACTAATAAGTTGTATTTTGTTATCTTTCTGAAATTCTTTTATTCTTCGATGATGATTAGTCTGTTGATATTTGAGGGTTATTTATGGAAACCCCGTTGATTTGTGTTGAACTGAATGAAAATGGCTCAAAGGGTTAGCTTGGGGCTACTCGTAGCCTCAAGCACCGTGTGACGCACCAGGACCTGTTTTTCAAGGCGTTACATTTATGCCCTTAAATAAATCAAATGAAACACTTTTTGATGCCTAGAATGGCTTTGCGTTGCATGGACTTCCCATACTTTAGGGTGTGCATCGCATGGACAAAGCATAGCTAAGGCGGTGTGGTTTTGTGATTGATGTGCTGTGCATGGCCATCGCATACCCTGGACAGTGACTCATTCAAATACACATAATTTCTAACTCCGGACTTTGATTTATGAACGATCAGTGGATTGGAAAGAATACTCGAAGGTCTTTAATTTGATATATAGTAGGCCATATATATCTCTAGATCCAAAGAGAAATGGTCTCTTAAAATTGACCCATGCAAAATCTTCAATTAAAAGTCAATCGAGAGGAAAGTGCTCAACTTAACTTTTGAGCGAAGAGATTTTTACGATGTATATTCATCTCTAATGATGTTCCCACTCTAAGTAAATTTTATTTTCTCTTATATCTAAATAAAAACCATTTGGTTCAGATCTATAAACATAGGAAGAATGGTTCAACATTAGCCGAAAAGCACGGGGTGTTACATTATCTTTCCCCTGGTATCATTCATCCCCGAATGATGTATAGGAATTTGTTGAAGCTTTAAAAGTATTGAATAAAGAACGTTACCTCGCATTGAAAATTTTTCCACAAAAAAATATGCAAAGGTATCAAAAGAGCTTCATGATAATCCCGAGTGAATCATGCAAGCACAAAGCATTAGATAATAAGAATTGACATAGAGATGACCTAGCACACGATTTCTAGGGATCATGACCATCACAACATCCAAGCCAATCATTACTGCACCCACTTTATGGATTTCCCTATTAAGACCAGCAAATTCAATCACTCTTACATAGATTTCTGCCACATATCTCCTTTCTAACTAATTCACAAAATGAAAATTCATCTCTTTCTTTTCCCCTTAACCTATAACCTTAGCTCGAGAATCACATCAAAATTTTTATATTTAAGAACATCTACTCCCTTACCGAATACATTACTATGCTTCAATAACCACCATCATACTAACATACAAAGGGTCATTGGGGGACTCAAGCATAAGCATCCTGAATGGGAGTAAAACTATTCAACTATAACTTATACTTATTGCACTACTCAAGGTGGGACATGAGGTTAAGATACGATACAATCACGAAGTTCTTATTATATCAAGTGTGTGATTCATAAGTAGAGAGTCGTTCATAATAAAGACAGCATATCATGAGTTCTTAGGATAGACCACAGTGAGAAACATGAGCGCTTACATCAGCAGTCATATCTCATAGGTTTGAAATTCAAGAAGTCAATGATTGAGACGAGGATTTATACTTGAAGCTATTGCTTCTCATTTTCAGAGCTGAGACAGTCATGAGTTTGCATGAACCTTATCACTTTGGCTAATCCCAATGTAAAATGAATCGATAACATATAGAAAGCATAATTTCTTATAACTAAGAATGATATCAGACATGGGCCTTTATGGATCATGAGAACCATAACTTAAATCTTGAATACATGAAAGACTTGATTTACTGAGACATCATTGCTTCTAGTCTGGAGGTTGGAACATGACATAACTTACATAGAGAACTCAGACCTTAGACATAGGCAAAACTTTAATACATAAGACTTTGCTAGAATGACTTCTTAAATTGAAGTAGGAGGAGTTTGCTTAAATAGGAATAGGTTTATCATGACTCTTCCCTGCAACTTGCCATAATGAGAAAATTAGGAATAACCTTAACTCATCATCTCCCCCTTAGAGAAAAGTCATAAACCTAGACTTGAGGACATGGCTTCTAATTAAATCTATAAGCACAACACTTAACACAATGGGGTATCACCATATGCCTAGACATTAAACACCCCCTGATAAACTATACTCTGAAGGCCTTTCTTTTCGGGAGTGCTACTCTTATCTTTCACTAGGCTCTATAGCCATAATCCTACAACTCACACTCTCATGAGCATACATATCCACACTCCTTATCACATAATAATCCATTCTCCACTATATAATATACTAACATTAGACCTCTAATCAGATAAATTACAACTTAACAAAATTTTTAAGACTATACAAAGGTACATATTGCCTGCCTATATTTCCTCAATTCAACTTTAAAGAACATAATACAACAACTCCCCAGAATTCTCTATGAAACAAAATTCAAGAACGTGAACTAGGTACACATGACACTTATACACATAAAACCTTGTCTAACAACATGCAACCAGGGGGTTCAACTTATTCTTATATACTTAACACTCTTATACACTTAATGATTCAACCACAATTCATTACTTTAACACTAGTCTCATGTAAATATATATATATATATATATATATATATATATATATATATATATATATATATATATATATATATATATATCACAATTATCCACTCCTTTTTCCATAAGTTGCCAACCTAGGCTATTGCACACATCAAATCAAGCCTAATACTTACTCCCATAAAACATGTATCATTAATCTTAAGCTACTATTCTTACCACTACACTCTATATCTAATGTTCAAGTCAGTAGTCTAACCTCAATCATGTACTACCGATGAAGCTTTCCACATACTACACTAGTCCATTAAATTGGGAAATTAACCCAAATATGTCATTTCACTTAACTACTACATACAATCATATATCCTCTATGACATTACTACTGTGCCTCAAAATCTACTACATACCTTCTCACATGCAATAGGGGGTAAAGTCACATAGTAAGAATAGTCTATCTTAATCTTAAAATATAACCCATTACGATCTTATCAATATGTTCTATTTTTTCACATTAAATCTGCTTACTCATTCATACATCACAACTACCTTAAAAATTCCATGAACATCAATGAGTCTCTACCCATAACCTATTGACTAATCTACCACTTTCCACTTACCTCTATAAATGATTTCTACAACCACGATAACAATCCAAACTATGCTCATTCCTTATTTTCAATAAATAACAATCATATCCAATTGCTTCCTTCACAGACTACCATACAACCTATAAATCTTGTTACAATATTAGTCGATCACCATAAATGACACGACCTGTACCGCTCCATGTCATACGGGAAACCCAAGCTCACGTGAATTGGAGGCTGCCCCAATAACCCGACCCAATATCTCATCATACAATAGGAGTTGAAGGAAATCCAATTCATAAGTAAAGATTACGGAAATAATATCATAGGTCAATATTACATTCATACTAACTAACTCGCAACCAAGTTCACAGTTGGTCACAATACCTAAATACAAAACAAAGTCAATAAATATATATGTTGGGACAAGCCCCTAACAATAGCCGAACCAAGTCTTAAAGAGACCAAGTTTAAATATAAGAGACCAAGAGGTGCATGTCTTTTGAACTAAGGAAGCTCACAACTTCAACTCAAGGGACGAACCTCCTCAATAGGCTAATCACTGCGCAGAAAAAGAAAAAGATCCTCCATCTCCTATGTTGTATGGGGATATAGCATCTGGAGATGGTAGCGGTTGGATTACTAGCATTTAACTCAAGGATAGGTTATAAAATATCATCATCAACCAATATCAAGTCAATATATCACATTTTATCTCATTCACACGCTAATCTATACATTTAGATATATCACATGCAAATTAAGATATCAAGGCTCATCATCATTCTAAAGCATTCATTCATTAGACATGAAGTTGGGGACTCTGACCCTCCATACATATAGGTTCAAAAATTCACATTATGCAAAGGAATTGAACCATATTCACATGCACGTAGACAAGGGACTTCAACCATGCTTACTAATTCATTATCCAAGGACTTTAACCGCATACGCAATCATTCAAACATGGGACTCTTGCCATACATACATCCAATTAGACATAGGAATTCAAAAGCATGTCCACACATTCAATTCGGCATGGGACTTTGACCTCATGCTCGTACATTAGGCAAGGGACTCTTGCTATACTTTGACTCTTACCACAAATCATTCCATTCATCAAGGTTTTCTAACCTCAAGAAATCTCTTTAAGCAAGTGACTTTAACCTCAACACATTCACATAAGGCAATGTACTTTGAAGTTAAGCCATCAAAGCTATCATTATTTGGCATTTAGGACTTTAACCTTTTGCCCATGCATCAACATACATTCAATACAACATTTAAGGACTTTAACTACTTTAGCTAATTCAATACTATACATGATCACACGGTCCTTATGGGAGACCTCATTGCTCAACCATCTCAATAGTCAAATGCCTTCACTTAATTCAACATACAAAGCAAGTTATGGTCATCAAGACCCTTACAACAATTCTATGCCAAATGTTTACCATACTTGGGTTCAACCCACAATTTAAGTTCATCTTTATATCTAGGGACTTTACCATTTCATTAGCCAACAACCAAGGTTATCAATTTCATCACACATGATTCATAATTATATTAATAGGTCATTTATCATTTATCCATGTTCATTGGGTCATTTCCCTAGTCCAATACATCAACAACATATGACTAGACAACTCAGTTAGACATTTTCACAAACATCTTAGGTGCATACCTTCAACAGGGCCATTTCTATGGTATATATTATCAATATTAGGGTTACTCAAGATCCTCATGTCAATCCACACACAAAAAGCACCCACACATGCAGTTCATCATCAATATCACATATAACCATAAGTCTAAGCTAGATTTAACATCATACATCATTAGGCAACAAAACCCTTTTCATTTGATTTCAAAACCACCATGCAAACTAACTAATCCAAGTGTGAAAAACATGGTTTTAGAGATATTTAAAGAGAGAAATAGATACATGCCTTAAACAAGGTGACACATCAATAATCTTAGGTACTTCTTGCCTCTAGATGAGCTCCCTCCAAACCCTATCCTCCAATCTTGCTTCAAAATTTTTTTAGAGTGTTTTGGAGTGTTTGAGTCTTCTAAAATGGGGGATTAAAAGGATAAAATGCCTTATATAGTGTAAGGGATTAAGGTTTTAGGAAAAGTAAATTACCATAAGGCCCTTAGTTAAAAACTGAAAAGTGTCCTTGTCCAAGGGTACGACTCTCTTATCAATTATACCCTAGGGTACGAGTGGTACCCTAACTCATAACCTATGCTTCTCCTAGGCCAACCATACTGTTGTGGGTACGAGTGGGCACCCTTAAGTCGTATCCAAAGGGTATGACTCACCTTTAACTTCTAAGCTTCACTTGTCACAAAAATAGTTTGAGTCTCTTCTCTATATGATTGAGTAGTGTATGACTCGTATGCATTGGTTAGGACCAAGAAGATGTCATGTCGTATAGGAAATAGTGTGATACCCTTATAGATTGATGCAGGTATGAAAGGGGAGGCCAAGGTGGGTAAGCGTCGTGACCAAGGGTACGAATCATGTCTCTAGTAGTACCCAACTCAAAGGCATAACAATAAAGTTGTTATTCAATGGTTCAAGACCTAGGTGTTTCAATTCTCCAATACTTGGACCATTCCTCCGCTAATGATGGGTAAGGAAAGCATGTACAAAAGCTAACATATCATCACGCATCACTTCAATCAATGTCAAAACAAGAACCTAATAAGGATACAACTCATATCATGCTCATCATCAATCAATCATTTATCTTATCGACTTTGGGACTCTAACCTGTTGCTTGTTAACACTTACTCATTTCACTACTTAGGGAATTCAACCCATCAACTTTCAAAGACATCAAGAAACTCAAAGATTTGGGACTTTAACCCATCATGTATCAAAACATGAATTAATTCAATGCACTAGGGACTTTAACTCATGGTCTAATAAAGGCATAAATCATCTCACACATTGGGAACTTTAATCCATTGTCTAAAAAAGATATAAATTGATTCAAAGCTTAGGGACTTCAACCCATTGTCTAACAAATACATACATAAATGTAAGGAGATTAACATATACCTCCATCACAAGTTTCCGAATCGGGAAATAAATATGGGTACTTGGACTTCATGTCCCTCTTTCTCCTCCTAAGTAGCTTCCTCGAACTTTTGGTTCCTCCATAAAACCTTGACCGAAGACATCTGTTTCATTCTCAAAGAATTGTCAATCCAAGATCCTCATCGGGACCTCTTTATAGGACAAAGGGTCCGAGATATCAACATCTTCCAAGGGAACAACCAAGGAAGGATCACCCATGCATTTCTGCAACATAGAGACACGGAAAACTGGGTGAATGGAGTCCAGAATAGAAGTCAACTCCAACTTATAGGCAACATTGCCAACCCTCTTTACAATCAAATAGGGACCGACATACCGGGGACTAAGCTTCTCCTTTTTTCCAAACCGCATCACTCCCTTCATGGGAGATACTTTCAAAAATACCCAATCGGCCACATTAAACTCTAAGTCTCTACGCCTCAAATCCGCATAGGACTTTTGGCGTCTTTGAGCAATTTTTAATCTATCGAGAATTACTTTCACCTTTTCTAAGGCTTGGTGAAATAAATCGAGCCCAAGCAACTTACCCTCACAAACTTCATACCACCCATTAAGAGATCGACATCTCCTACCATACAATGCCTCAAAAGGCACTATGCCAATACTAGAGTAGTAACTGTTATTATAGGAGAACTCAATCAAAGGCAATTGGTCATACCAACTACCACCATAATCAATCACAAGCCTATATCATATCCTCCAATGTTTGGATAGTCCTCTCCGTTTGTCCTTCCATTTATGGGTGGAACATTGTACTAAGGCACACCTTAGTTCCCAAACCTCTTTGGAATGACTTCCAAAATTTGGATAAAAATGGAGGACCGCAATCTGAGATAATAGACATCGGAGAACCATGCAACTTCACGATCTCTGTAAAATTCAACTTAGCATAATCTTCCACCGAGAAATTTGTTCTCACGGGCAAGAAATAGGCAGACTTGGTCATTCTATGAACAATGACCCAAATGGAATCACATTGATTCCAAGATCTAAGAAGACCAGTAATGAAATCCATATTAATCGCCTCCCACTTCCACTGGGGCAAGGCAATCTCTTGGTACAAACCACAGGGTCTCATGTGCTCAACTTTCACTTGTTGACATAATATACACTTAGCCACATAGCTAGCCAAATCATATTTCATATTACTCCAATAATAAAACTCTCTAGGGTCATGATACATCTTGGTGGAATCGGGATGAATAGCATAATGGGCTCCATAAACCTCGGCCATGACCCTTTCCCTCAATTCATAGCCTACCTTGGTACATCAAGATACCATCACCTCTAATCACAAAGTCTGCAACTTTGTGTTGACCCATATTACTATTGATCTTTATCAAGTTGGGGTCTAATACTTGTTTCTCCTTTATCTCAACAACAAGAGACGATTGAGATACTGGATGCACAAATACACCACCACCCTCAGAGTCCACAAGTCAAACTCCAAGATTAGCCAAATAGTGAACATCCCTCACCAATTATTACTTATCCTTATCAACAAAGGCCAAACTTCTCATAGACAATCTACTAAGAGCATCAGCGACTACATTTGCCTTACCAAGATGGTAATGAAAACTCATATCTTAGTCTTTCAATAGATTAAGCCAACTACTTTGCCGGAGACATCCTTTTGATTAAACACATATTGAAGGATCTTATGATAGGAAAAGATGTCGACATGAAAACCATAACGATAATGCTACCAAATCTTCAAAGCAAAGACCACAGATAATAACTCTAAGTCATGGGTGGGGTAGTTCTTCTCTTGAAATTTCAATTGCTTAGAAGCATAGGCCACCACCCTACCATGTTGCATCAACACATAACCAAGACCAACATAAGAAGCATCATAATACATTACAAAGCCATCACTACCCTCAGGCAAGGTCAAAACTAGAGTCGAAGTCAACTTATCTTTAAACTTCTTAAAAATATCCTCACAAGCATCGGGCCACAAGAACTTGACCTTCTTTTTGGTCAACTTGGTCAACAGGAAAGCTATAGTGGAAAAACTCTCCACAAATTCTCTATAATAACTGGCTAAACCCAAGAAGCTCTGAATATCGATTAGAGTCATAGGTTTAGCCCATATTTTAATTATCGTAACCTTTTGGGGATCTACTATAATCCCTTCATTAGAGATGACATGACCAAGAAAAGTTATGGCTTTCAACTAAAACTCACACTTAGAGAACTTTTTATATAAATGGCGATCCTTCAAAGTTTGCAACACGGGACGGACAACTAAAACTCACACTTAGAGAACTTTTTATATAAATGACGATCCTTCAAAGTTTGCAACACGGGACGGAGATAATCTAAATGATTCGCCTTACTCCTAGAATACAGTAAAATATCATCAATAAAGACAATGATAAACATGTCCATGAATGGATGAAAGACCCTATTTACCAAATCCATAAATGCCGATGGGGCATTGGTCAACCCCAAGGACATGACAAGAAACTCATAGTGACCATACCGAGTTCTAAAGACAGTCTAAGGAATATCCACTCCCCTAATCTTAAGCAGATAATAACCCAATCTAAGATCGATCTTAGAGAAACACTTCGTTCACAGAAGTTGATAAAATAAATCATCGATCCTAGGAAAAGGATATTTATTATTTACGGTCACTTTGTTCAACTGACGATAATCAATGTACATACGAAGGGAACCATCCTTCTTGTGCACGGACAATACAAGAGCACCCTACGGAGACACGCTAGGGAAAATAAAACCTATGTCTAAGAGGTCTTTAAATTACTCCTTAAGCTCTTTTAGATCCGCTAGAGCCATTCTATAATGAGGGATTGAAATAGAACGAGTTTCCGTAATAAGATCCATCCTAAAATCAATTTCCCTATAGGGAGGAACAATGAGAAGATCATTGGGAAACTCATTCACCATGGGAACGGATTCTAGGAGAGGCTCTTTTAAGTTAGAATCTTTAACTCAGACTAAATGATACATTCACCCCTTTGTAATCAACTTTCGAGCTTTAATATAAGAAATGAGTCTTTTCTTAAGAACTAGAGAACCACCTTCCCATACAGTGACCGGTTTATTAGGGAATTTGAACATGACCCTACGGCTCCAACAATCTAAGGAAGCATAGAAAGAGTGCAACCAATCCATCCCCAAAATACCATCAACATCAACCATGTCTAACTTTATCAAGTCAACAAAGGTGTCTCTACCACCAACAGATATCACACATTCCCTATAGACTATTGTAACAACTACAGAGTCTTCCACTAGGTAGAAATAGAAAAAAGAACCAATAGCCTCTCAGGATAAAAATTAAGATACACAGCCACATAAGAGGTCACATACAAAAGAGTAGACCGTGGATCAAGTAAATAATACACATCATAGTAGAAAAGTCTCAACATACCCATGACAACATCGAGGAATGCCTTAGAGTCCTGGCGAGTAGAAAGAGCATACAGGCGGTTTGGATATCTTTCTTATGGAGGACACTATAACATGAACTAAAGTATGATAGAATAAGAAACAACACCTAAATGCCCGGTAGACTCCTGATTATAAGTGTGGTGCACAACACACCCATAAGCAAGACTTTACTTGACATGGTTCATAAATACACCTTAGGACCATGAATTGTGCTCTGATACCAAGCTTGTCATGACCCAAGATGGGGCCCTGACCGCGACGGGCATTCCAAACCACGAAGGCCCGAGTAACCCCTTAGCATACTATCATAAGAATAATCCATAAATAAATTAAACTGTGGAAGATATAATGAAATTCAAAGGAATTTATAATACAATCTATGTTAACAAAATAGAACAATACAATACCCAACTTCTTTCTATGAAACCTTTGCTAAATTACTAGTCAATCTAGACCAGGACAAGGCCCCCGGATGGACCATAAGACAATGAAATAACATAAGAATAGAATTCCTTCCAAAGCAAGGAAGGCTCACTAACTCTAGAGTTGAAGAAATTAACTACTACTGAGCTGGACCATGGAAATCTGCCTCAGAACCTACATTATGAGACAATGTTGCTGACACAAAG
Organism: Capsicum baccatum var. pendulum; assembly: GCA_030864225.1. NCBI lineage: Eukaryota > Viridiplantae > Streptophyta > Magnoliopsida > Solanales > Solanaceae > Capsicum > Capsicum baccatum. The sequence continues at coordinate 170,649,556 of CM061561.1, read as the reverse complement.
GAAGGTCAACACCTGGAATATATTGGTATACTGAACTAACAAAAAGCAACATGTATTCCATATAAAATAGCTGAGAGCATTTAGAAAACAATTTAGCATAGTATATACATAAAACACATGGGTATAATTTGATAAGCTTCAAAACATTTTCTTGTAATCATGACTCAACTCTTTGCTTTACTTCTGAGCTAAATGATACACCTTACAAATCGTAGTACCCATGGGCTATATGGGTTCTCTATTAGCTTATGTCTAATCCCCAAACCCCATGTTTGCTGCAATGGGATGAAGTGATGATAATCTGATACACCACAGGGCCATCTAAAGCATATAATCCCTATCTTGGGACATTGTAATCTCGTGTCGGCAAAGCACGATTTTGGAAAATAAGTTATCTGAACTCGCGCCTTCTTCGGGTAACCATCTACCTTTCTTACAACACATTTTTAGTTATTTAAAACATACATCTTACTGAAATCATGATCTGAATTTTAAAAAGTCTGTAGTCTATTCTGTTTTGAGTCTGCCATAGCATTCATCTGTTTTAGTATCGCCATACCAAAACTTCCAAGTAATATATAAGACATATCATATCATTCCTTAGTCCTTTAAATCAAAACATGTTATTTTCCACCAAAAATATTTAAACACTACAAGAGAGTTATTATTTCAAAACATATAAAACTCATGCAACATACTCTCTTTTCAATACTTTGACAAAGTGTTGTCATCTCTTTCATCAATCATATGAAAGTCTTTTATTAGGAAAAATAATTATTTATATAAAAAGAAAAAAACCCTTTCAATTAGTTCATAAGACAATAACAATCCATAAACATTGGCAAAATATTGAAACTCAACTTTTAACCATCCGTGTAAATAATCCATACATTTTTATTACAATGGATTTCATAACAAGAGAGGGAATTGCATAAATCTTGCTTTCATATAACTTTTCATACTCATAACATCCATACACATGAAAATAATTCAAGTTTAGGAAAAAAACCCCATGGTTTAAACAAGTTTTCCTCATAAATCGGGCTTCCCATTACATTCTCTCAAATCAATCTCAAATCTCAAAATACACGCATACATATATACTTTAGTTGTTGTAAAAAGTTAAAAATTTATACCCGTAGAGTTTAGGATAGCCCCACGTACCTTTAGATGGATAAAAATCAAAGAGAACATAGATAGACTTGCCCTTGAAGATCAAAATCTTCAAATCCTAGATAGCTTCTCCTGTTTTGCTAATGGAGAAATGACTAGGGATTTTACAGAGGCCATATAACATATAATAGGCCTTAATTTCATCCAAAGAGGGTTAGTAATAGTTATGGGATGGTAAAAGACCTTTATGCCCTTAAAATAAATCAAATGGAACACTTTTTCATGTACCGAAATGGTTTTGCATTGCATGGCCATCGTATATCTTAGGGTTTGTGTCGCATGGCCAAAGCATAGCTAAGGAAGTGTGCTTTTTCAATTGGTGTGTGGCGCATGGCCATCGCATACCCTGGACAGTGCCTTATTCAAACACTCATAATATTTGACTCTAGACTCAGATTTTAGAATGATCGGTGGCATTGGAAAGAAGACTAGAAGAGCTTTAATTTGATATATATATTAGGACACATAACTATCTATCCAATGATAAATGGTTGATGGAAGTTGACCCATAAAAAATCATCAACTAAAAGTCAACCGAGAGGAAAGTGCTCAACTTAACTTTTGAGCTACGGGATTCTTATGACGTATATTTATCTTCAATGATATTCCTACACTAAGTAAATGTTATTCACTCTTATATCTGAATGAAAACCATTGGGTTCGGTTCTATAAATGTAGGAAGGATCATTCAATGTTAACCTAAAAGTGTAGGGTATTTGATGAAGGCTATCTTAGGGATATCTTAAGCCTGAATCCTAATTCGATTGTAACCAAACCTCAAGTCAATATTAGAGAACACTATTACTCCTTGAATCTGATCAAACACGTCATTAATATGAGGCATAAAATACTTATTCTTCACTATCATATTAATCACCTGCCTATAGTCAGTAAATATACGCATAGAATCATCTTTCTTCTTTCCGAACAAGATGGGAGAACCCCAAGAAAATTAACTGGATCTAACAAAATCCCTACTAAAAAGATCCTAAAGATGAGAATTTAGCTCTTTAAGCTCAGCAGGAGAAATACGATAGGGTATCATATAAATAGGTTGGGTGTCGGGCTTAAGATCGATAACGAACTCCATATCATGCTTGGGAGGAAGGCCACATATATTAGTAGAAAAATCACTTACAAAATCACAAACTATAGGAAAAGAATCAAGTGAAGAACTATCGACGCTAATATCATAAATATAAGTAAAATAAGACTCGCAACCCCTCGATATCAGTGTCCTAGATTGAACATAAGAAATAATCCACGTTATTAGGCAACTAATGGAACCCTTAACACAATTAGGGATATGCCAGGCATGGCTAAGGTAATGGTCTTGCCAAAATAATCTAAGATTGCGTAATAAGGGGATAACCAGTCCATGCCAAAAATTACATCAAACTACACCATATCTAACACAATAAGATCAACCTGAGTAGTAAACCATCGAACAATCATAACACATGATCTATGAACTAGATTCACTACTAAAGAACCACCTACGAGAGTAGATACATGTAATGAAACCAATAAAGACTTCCAAAATTACTCTAACTATAGTGCATAATAATAAATCACATATGAATAAATCAATCTCAAATTAAATATAGCAATAGCTGGCTGACGGCTTACTAAAATCATAATTATAATATAACATCTTGCCTCCTATCTACTAGGTACATCACATAAATGACCCCTCCTTCCACCTGGCTAGGCACCTGACCAACTACCTATCTTACCCTTATAAAGACCTCATCGAGAATCCTAGGGACCACCCCTGCAACCTTGCATACAACCTCTAGCTAGGGGTAGCACTAATTGGTTAAACACTTTGGTTGTAGGAATAACTGTCTCATGTCAAGGACACTCTTTTGAATAATGGTTGACGATCCTACAATCATAGCATGCCCCAAGAAATCCACTCTGACTAGAAGATCCGACTAACCTAAAATATCTACCTCAACTAGAAAACCAAAAATATGCGACTCCCAAATACTAACCATTACTCTAACGGAGGTAATCACTATAGTCTGGATGACCTTCATTTGTAACCTATACTGCAGCATGAATAGGCCTACTAGGATGGTACTAGTTCTGATAAGATTGACGTAGAGGTTACCTTCTCTAAGAACCTCTACCTTTGAACTGTAAGATACTTTTGCCCCCACTAAAACTACCTGGGTGATTAGCCTCTTATTGACCTTTACGATCCACGCAATACTTCTCTATCATAATCTAGGCAAAATAAAAAAACTTTAGCAAAATACCTACCAACTACAATAAAATACTAAGTAGCCATAAAAAAGTAAAGTCGCAATCCTCTAATAAAAAATTAAACCCGCTCATAAACAGTGAACCTGCTCATACTCGATCAGTAAGATAGCGATAGAATATTTGTCTAAATCATGGAATCATGCCTCACACTTAAAATTTATCATTGAACCCTGCTTTTTTATTGATAACTGATGTCCTAGATGCTCTCAAAGGCTATGAGACACATACTTCTCCAAGGAAACCTCAGAGAACTTAGTCCATGTCAAAGGAGGAGATCTAGCTGGCCTGGAATCAAGATAAGCTCTTCACCAAGGTATAGTTATCAAGTCCAACTGAAAAGTAGTGTAGTCAACCCTATGAGTCTCAATTAGGCATAAATTATGGAGCCCATCCTCACAAGTGATCACAAACTCAAATACATCCTCACCTAGAGCCTCTGCAAATCTAAGTTGGGCTAGTCTCATAAATCTACCTAATATTTTCTACTTCTTAAAAGAAATAGCTGGAGAGATCCTAACTTTGGAAGCTGCAGCTATAGGATGTGCCTCAGCATCTGTACCACTCGAATCTGTAGACTGAGCACCATCAGATGATACAACACCAACCAAACCCAACAATTGAACCACAATATCTCTGAGCAATAAAGAAGAAATAAACTTTGTTGTAGCCCGGGTTGCCTCCTGTCCCTTCAATGGTTGGGGTGGTGGAATCTTTGGCTCGAGATCAATAGCAGAATTTAGTAAAGGCTTTCTATTCTAACCCCTAACTGTGGATACAACTCTCATCTAACCTTGTCCATCAGTCCTACCACAACTTCTAACAAAAGCCCTAGTCATGGACTCGAGGTCCTCATCTCCAGTCATCAAAGCTCGTATCCTAAATATTTGCGAAAGAGTGCAATAATGTGAATTTGAGAAACCAATATAGACTCAACGCACAAAATAAATAAAGGAAGTGAAGATCTCCTAAGGGAGGCCTATAGCCTCTCAAAGATAGGAAACAGACGTCATTATTTTGACTCACAAGACTCTACTAGACACTTGCTCTTGTATCACAAATACTAGGGGACCTAGCTTTGATACCAATTTATCACAATCCAATTTCGTAATTCATGATGGCATCTAATTTAATCAACTAGTAGGTAAGCAAAAATGCAGTCCAATTTGCATAAAAAAATGCAGAAGTATAGCATAAGTGCCCAAACTACAGGTACTTGGTAGGCACCAACAGCCGACTGAGTTAAAGCATAATAAATTTTAGAATGTAAGCTAAAGTCAGGGAAAAGGGGTCAATACTAGAATAATGCTCCGCCTGACAAATAATAAATAATGAGATGAATAAAGTCGAAGGAATACAAGCTAACTAAAGTCAATTGGGCCCCCATAATCCCAAAAGGTCTAAATAAGAGAAGGCACAATCTGAGTACAAATACTCCCTCAAATTAGGCAGCAAAATATTAGGAATTTGGGTTTAAATTGAGGAATTAATTAAGAATTTAAAGGAAACTTAAGAAAATTTAGATGAGAAATGATCCCAACAATGTCTCCAACTCACCCCAAACACCCAATGACTAAAATCCATAATATTTCAAGATTCCCAAGGTTGTGTGGACTTGGAAAATGAAGTAAATGAAGAAGGGGTTGAGTTCTACAACTTAAAATGCTGCTTTGGGTTCTTTCTTCATGATTGTAGAGACCCATCACAAATGCAACACTCAACCTAGATTATCCTTCACAAATACGGAGATCAGCCCGCAATTGCGATAGCCAATGAACTTGGCCTTAGAGAATGCAGCAAGGTTAACGTGATCGCAATATCTATTTACTTTGGCCTTCGCAAACGCGACCAAGGGCCTCGCAAATGCAAAAGGCTATTTTTGGCATGCACCAGCAATTTTGGGCAAGTGCCAAAACTCTAATCGGACCCTCGAGATTTATTCTGAATTTTGTGAATGTAAACAAACTATACTATCCTACCAAATTTGACATTACGAAATTAATTCTGCCACAAAAATTTCCATCCAAAGTTATTTTTATGAAATGTGGGTCCCACACCCAAATGGTTATTTTAATCAAAATCTACCCATTCGCTTAAAATGAGTTTTAAAGCCTCGAGACCTGAAGTAAGGGTTCTTCTAGACTAGAATTAATGTTTTAGATCTAACAAAACTATCAGAATTGGCATACGAGGCTGTTAACCTGAAGTTTAAGCCAGATACCCAATTCTCAATACCCAAAACTTTAAAATAGAAAATTAGTTTTAAAAAATAAAGAGTTGTTCAGTAGCCAAACTATCGGATCTAGCTAATCATAAATGACTTGGGACAGCTACGAAAAAGCTCAAAACCATAAAATAGTATGAAAATCCATAAAATAATCCAGATGATCATTACTATATAATGTACTGTAAAATTAGAGATCTACTTACCAACTAATGGGTCTTGTTAAACCCAATGGAGATATATCTATGTGATTGGTTGCATAATAATTATAAATATAAGGACTTTTGAGTTGTAAAATTCTAAGAATCTTCTTAGTGGTTGAATAACATAGTGTTTAAAATATCATTCTTTTAATATATTTTTGATATATTTATATGTACACTATTTTTTCTAGTCTGAAAAGATCAGATTGCAACAAGTTTAGGCTACATGCGCTTTGCGCGTGTTCAAAGTGCATACATTATTTGACAACAAATGTTATAAGAAAAATATTAGATATATAGAACTGCTAAATTTCTTGGAGCTGATTTTGTTTGGGGTGGGGGTGGGGGGTGGAGCTTACTTGATTAAAATCCGATTTCATGTCAAATTTATATATTTGTGAATTTAAATTTGACGCGTAACGTCATAATTTATTGAATTTTAATTTTTAACTATTCATTATTTATAGTTCATCACAATCTATATAGTTTTCTTAGTCAGTTAATAAGTATGGCATGTCAGTTAGGTTGGTTCATGTTTTACTTGTATAAATAGAGATATTGTACAATGCCTTATCATCACAAAATGCATAGAAGAAAATTCCTTCTAAATTTTGTTTCTCTAATTTCTGCACGCTCATGATTTGTTTTGATATAGTATGGGAGTATATTTGACCCAATCTTATACATATCTTTAACTATTTTAAAGCAGATCATTGATATAATATGATACATATTAACACATACATCTAATATATGTGATATTTTCGGGTACAAAATCTATATATTTTAATAAGAATTTCAACACTAACTTCAAGAACAACTTCAAGAACTACAATGAAGTTTCAATAACTTCAAACACACATTAAAACGAATAATAAAATGATCTATCAAAATAAAGTATTTATCAACTTTAAGAAATGAAGATGAAGCAGAAAAAGACATAATCAAATCCACCAAATGCACAATATGTCCTTAAGAAATTTATTTCCCTCAAGTACCCGAGGTTAATGGAATCTTTCCTTCTAGGATAAATGATTCACTTTTAGAAAATAGCAGTACCTCAAATTTTTTAAAACTTCAATTCACTCAACAGTTTGATAATTACACAAGAGTTTTTTTAGAACAAGAAGAAGAACATGTTTTTCAACTCAAAATTATTCCACTACCTAAGGAAAATTTCAGGTATTTATAGCCATAAAATGTCTCTTTATAAAGAAAGCAATGATTCACGAAAAGAGATAACTTTTCTGAAATGTCAAGCCACTTGCTCCCAATTTGTGCTGGACCTGCAAGCATAGGTGACATTCTGCACATTCCAGTGAGGTTTGCGATGAACCTGCACCAGCAGGTTACCAGGTGTATGTGTAGATCACTTTTATGCTGGAAACAGTGTGTCTCTGTCCTTTAAGGGTCATGTTACTTCGAGATGCATTTTTACTGCATTCACACTGCATCTAAAATATGTCCGCCAATAAAGAAAAATATTTCTATTGGATTTTTGAATTAAAACTTCACTCATTTTTAATTTTTAAATAAATTTTGTCCAAAAATTAATCTCTCAATTGATCATTTGATAAATCAAAAATTCAAATTCAAATCCAAGCCAAAGTTGAACTGAGCAAGCGACGACGACAACGGTGACGCGAGGCATCTCTAGTTCTTGCCTCACTATCCACATTAAGGAATGCTTCTTCATATAAGTACAAGAAAGTTTCTTTCTCCTACCAATGTGGGAGAACTTTTCTTCCTTGAAGTGAAATATTCACTTAACTTTTCCTCCATTTATTCCCTTTATTTTACATTTACATTTTCACTTAGAACCCAATAATCTCCCATATGAATTGGGAACGACTATTTTATCAAAAAGTTTATAGACAAGAGTGTGATTAACAAGAAAAGACTAATTGCATCTGGATAAGTAGGTTTTTCTTTGAACCTTTTGTTTTAAACTTACATCGGATGCACTCGGTTAATTCATAAATATGATATCTTTGAATCGTCGAAATTTAATATACACCTAGACAACATAAGTCATTCAACCAGTCTTGTATCATTTATGATTCTCACTTTTTTATTCGTTTCAGCCATGAACACATCTTGATTTCATAAGAGCTTATAGAAAAGCCTACTATCATTTTCCTTGAAGTGGCTTCCCCTTCACCCTTACATAGGTAATTCCTAATTATTTAATCCTTTAGATCAAACTATTTGGTCAAATCTACAAAACTTAGAAATCATTAAAATGTTTGAAGTAATAATCCTTATCCTTATTTCCTGAACATTGTCTTCATCATAAGAATGAGTTGTGTATATTGATAATGTTAAACCGCCAGTCACAACTTTATTTGATCTCCTTAAACCTAACTATTGGGATCTCTAGTCTTTTAGGTAGAGCTACCACTATGCTGACTTATCTTAGACCTTAAACTCATTCCCTTCAATGATATCTCAACTCCCTCTCTAGATAGAACTTTTGTAAGTATATCCAACACATTATCCTTTGACATCATATAGTCAATTATGATAATTGTATGAGAGAGTAGTTCTCTAATAGTATTATGCCTCTGTCTTATATGACAAGATTTACCATTGTACATCATGCTTCCTACCCTACCCATTGTTTCTTGAGTATAACAGTGCATACATATTGGTGCCAAAGGTTTGAGCTAATGAGAAATATCTTTTGAGAAATTTTAGAGCTATTCAGCTTCTTTACCGGCTTTATCTAATGAAATAAATTCAGATTTTATTGTAGAGAGAGCAATACATGTCTGTTTGGATTATTTTCAAGAGACTGCTCATTCAACTAAAGTAAATATATATCCACTCATAGATTTTACTTTATTTGATCTGGTGATCTAATTTACATCACTATATCCTTCAATTATCGTTGGATATTTGTTATAATGCAAAGCATAGTCTTGAGTATATTTTATATACCTAAAACCACTTTTCATTACCATCCAATGAGTTTGATTGAAATTGCTCATGTAGCGACTCAATTTACTAATAGCACATACTATGTCTGATCACGTATAATTCATTATATACATCAAACTTGCCAACACTCTTGCATAGTCCAATGGTGGGTCGCTTTCACCTTCATTCTTTTGAAGAGCAAAGCTCGCGTCTAATGAAGTCTTGGCAATATTAAAGTCCAAATACTTGAATTTGTCAAGTTCTTTTTCAATGTAATAAGATTGTGACAATTTCAACCCTTGTGGAGTTCTATGAATTCTTATCACTAAGATCACATACACAACTCTAAGGTATTTCATATCAAACTTGCTCTCAAGCATTTGTTTCATAGAATTTATGTCAGAAATGTCTTTACTTATGATCAACATATCATCCATATACAAACAAACAATGACTTTATGATTTGGAGTGTCTTTAATGTAAATATATTTATTACATTCTTTTATCTTGAAGTCATTTACCAACATGGTGTGATCAAACTTTGCGTACCACTATTTGGATACATGTTTTAGTCCATAAAGTGACTTAATAAGATTCCACACTTTCTTTTCTTTACCAAGATCCACAAAATTCTCAAGTTGTTCCATGTAAATTTCTTTCTCCAATTCTCTATTTGAGAATGATGTTTTCACTTCCATTTGATGGATTTCAAGATCATATACCGCTTCTAAGACAATCAACATCCAAATAGACATTATTCTTGTTACAAGAGAGTATGTGCTAAAATAATCAAGGCCTTCTTTTTATCTAAAGCCTTTCACAATAAGTTTTACCTTATATTTGCCAATAGTACCATTAGCTTTCATTTTTCTTTTGAAGATCCATTTAGAACCTAAAGGTTTATTTTCTAGAGGAAGATCAACCAAATTCCAAGTGTGGTTGCTTAATATTAAATCATCTATTGTCCGCATCTTTCCAAAAGGATAAGTACGAAGACAACATCACTTCATTAAATGTCTGAGACTCATTTTCAAGAAGAAATGTTATAAAATCCAATTCAAAGAAAGTTGATGTTCTTTGACACGTACTACGCTTTGGATTCTCATCATTAAGTACGTTCTATTTTAGTTATCTCGAGGTCGTTTAGACTCTTCACTAGACTGTTTACGTCTAATTTTAAACGGATAAATGTGTTCAAAGAACTTAGCATCATCTTATTCAATTGTTGTATTTTTATTAATATCCAAATGTTCAAATTTATGAATCAAAAATTGACATGTTTTACTGCTTTTAACATATCTGATGAACATATAGTCCACAAGATTAGGTCCTACTTTTACCTTTTTAGACACGAAAACTTGGACTTTTACTAGACACCTCCATACTTTAAAATATTTCAAGTTGGGTTTTCTTCCTTTCGATTTTTCATATGGAATTAAATGTGTCTTACTATGGGGAACTCTATTGAGTATTTAGTTTTCTATAAGGATAGATTTCCCCTACAAGTTTTGGGATAAATCCAAACTTATGAATAAGACATTCATTATTTCCTTTAACGTTTAATTTTTCCTTTCTAAAATACCATTTGATTGAGGTGAATATGGGGAATTAGTTTGATGGATAATTCCATTTTCTAAATGTATCTTGGTAAAAAACGATTCATACTCTCCACCTTTATCACTTCTTATCGTTTCAATCTTTTTATCCAACTGATTTTCAACTCCTATTTTATATTACCTAAGTATATTTATTGCTTCATCCTTAACTTTTGGCAAATAAACAAAATAGTATCTAGTACAATCATCAATAAAAGTTATAAAATACTTCTTCCCACCACAAGATGGTGTTCACTTCATATCACAAATATATGTATGGATTAAGTCTAAGGGATTGAAATTTCTTTCAACAGGCTTATATGGATGCTTAGCATTCTTTGATTCCACCCATATTTGACACTTTGATTTATTAAACTCAAAGTTAGGCAAAACTTCTAATTAATCAGTTTTTGCAAGATTTTTAATTGACATGTCCTAAATGTTCATGCCACAATTCATTTGACTCGAGTAAGAAGAAATAGAACTTTTATTAATTTCAACAGTCATTATATTGATCTTAAAAAGTCCCTCGGTGAGGTAACATTTAGCTACATAGACTTCTCCAATGCTAATTACAACCTAAAATAAATACATATTTCAATCCATTTTTGTCCAGAAATGAAGTAGAAACCAAGTTCTTTCTCAACTCCAAAACATGAAGGACGTTGTTGGGTGTCGCTATCTTACCTGATGTTATATTCAATAAAAAATTTCTCGTTCCTTCAACTTTTATTATTGCAGAGTTAGCCATAAAAATAATCTCTGCATCTTAAGACGGGGCATATAATGCAATCAAATCCTTGTTGTCACATATGTAGTGGGTGGCACCAGAATCAATCCACCACTCTCTAGGATTACCAATCAAGTTGCATTCTGAAAGAATAGCGCAAATATCATTCATTTCATCTTTAGATTCAACCATGTTATCTTGATCCTTCTTCTTAACTTTCTTAGGTGCTCGACAATCTACCAAATTATGGTCAACCTTGCCACAATTAAAGTAATTCTCTTTGAATTTCTTATTTAAAAGATCACGTTATTGTTCAAACACTTTCTTTCATTTCTTTGATTTGTTAGGGTCATCCCCCACAATATTTGCTCCACTAATTGTGAAATTTTCTTTTGACCTCTTCTTGGTTGCTTTTTTATTTTCTTCAATACATAATCTCACAATAAGGTCTTCAACTGATATCTCTTTTCTCTGCTTTAAGTAGTTTATGAAGTCTTTCCACAAAGGTGGTAACTTCTCTAATATAGCCGCTACTTGAAAAGTCTCATTCAGAATTAAACCTACATCAAAGGTCATATGATTATTAAGAACAAACTTAGTTTGTTCAAGTAAGGTATTTACTATATTCATACCTTCTGCCAGAAGATCATAGATGATTACTTGTAGTTCTTAAACTTGAAAGGCGACAATCTTACTATCTATCATCTTGAAGTCAAAAAATTTTGCACTAATGAACTTTTTCATTCTTGTATCCCCAATCATATATTTCTTTTCTAAAGCATACCCACAAGTCTATCGAGGTTTTCATACTGCTATACACATTGTACAAGTTATCTTGAAGGCCACTCAGTATGTAATTCTTACCTAAGAAATTCAAGTGTTTTCAAGCCTCCATTACAATAAAATGCTCCTTATCCAGTGCATCTTCAGACAATTCTAGAGCGTTTTTAGAGATAAATCCTTGAAGACTTAGAGTAGTCAAGTAAAAGAACATCTTTTGCTGCCAATGTTTAAAATCCACACCCAAAAACTTTTCGAGTTTCTTTGTTGGTGTTATAGTTGGTGCAATACTTGAATAGCCTGAAGTAGCAATAGTTGTTGTTGTTACACTTGTCATTCCATCATTAGCATGACTTTCAGCATACTTTTTTGTTTTCATAAGAAGACAGCCAATTTAGTATGCCGGAGATTTAAAACTTTAAATATCAACTTAGTTTTAGTTTAACGATGAAGTACTTATGTTCTTCTAATCGTCAACTGAATGAACTTTAACTCGTGATGAAGTTTTTATATCTTCAAATCACTATTAAGTTCAAACAGAGTAGAAAACAACAAGTTTTAATCTCCAAAAAGTCAAAAATACAGATTATATTAAATTCCTTAAGATTGTTATTTCTGGGTAAAAAAATCTTTATGATTTAATATAAACTTCAATAGTAAGTTCAAGAACAACTTCAAGAACTACAATGAAGTTCCAACAACTTCAAACACAAGTTCAAATGAATAATCAAATGAACTATCAAAATAAAGTGTTAATCAACTTTAGGAAATAAAGATGAAGCAGAAAAAATAGAATCAAGTCCATCGAATGCAAGATGTGTCCTTAAGAAATTTATTCCCCTTAAGTACCCGAGATTAATAGAATCATTTCTCCTATGATAAAATAATTCACTTTAAAAAAATAGTGGTACCTCAAATTTTCTGAAACTTCAAACTCACTCTAATGATCACACGGGAGTATTTCTAGAAGAAGAAGAAGATGTTTTTCAACTCAAAAATTGTTCCTTTACCTAAGGAAAAGTTCAGGTATTTATAGCCATAAAATGTCACTTCGGAAAGGAAACAATGATTCTCGAAAAGAGATAATTTTTCTGAAATGTCAAGCTACCTGCGCCTGGTCTGTGCTAGACCTGCTCCAGAACTGCGGCCGTGGGTGACATTTTGCACATTCCAATAAGGTTTGTGCATTGTGACTGTATTCGCACTGCGCCCAAAATGCATCGTAAATGGAGAAAAATATTACTTCACTCTCTTGAAGCCAAAGTCGAGTGAGTGAAAACAACGACGGCACAAAGTAATCTCTAGTTCTACCTCACTTTCCTCATGAGGGAATGCTTCTCAATATAAACACAAGAAAGTTTCTTTCTCCCATCAATGTTGGAGAACTTTTCTTCCTTAAAGTGAAATACTTAACTTACTTAACTTTTCTTCCATTTATTTCCTCCATTTTCCATTCACATTTTCACTTATAACCCAACTACATGTTGTATCACTTATTTTGAGAGAAAGAGAGAAAGAGAAAGAGAAAGAGAAAGAGAAAGAGAAAGGAGAGATGCTAGATACAATCTATATTTCTTAGATAAATACAGGTTGGTACATGCAAGTTGTATTCGATAGATACATGTTATATCACTTATATCCATTCGTTGTTCTATCATCTGTATTAATTTGCGGTACAAAAATACAATTGATAATGTTGATACAAGTATCTTCTTCTTTTCTATTATCTATGCATTGATTCCTTCCACTATTTACAAAATAAGAGGGAATGGATACAATGAGTCCTTATAGTCATACTTGGGCAAGATCCTATATATGGTGTCGTAAGGATAGCGTCAGCAGTCGTAGCAGCATACGGGTGCTTCTGGAGGTTTTGCACGTGGGAAGATGGGTCACATGTAGAGGAACTATCCCAAACGTCAGAGAGGTACTTACTAACCCCAATCTAGACGATTCAACTAGTTATGTAAGTTGTAACTGATAATTATTGTAAGTATATATCTATTTATACCTCTGAATTTTGACAAGAGGAAATGAATCTCTGAACCCGTTAACTATTCACGTGGAATGTGTTTGACAATCTTGTCCCATCTATTTTCCTTAAAATTAAAATATTTATAATACTCTTTCAATGAACAAATGACTTTATAGTGAGAAAAAAGAAAAAAAAAAGCACAAGATGCAAATGACCTGTAAAATGAAAGTAAGTCATTTGTTAAATTGAGATACCATATTTTAGTACCAGCATTTTGGAGATTCAAATTAACCCACTAAGCTCCTAGTTGCCACATCAACATGCATTCTACTTCAATAGTTATCCTCAGAGTTGTTGCAACTACTTTTTTTTTAAACCTTTCAAGATATTGAAGAGGCTTTTGCATGAAATTTTCTTACGTAGGCAATATATCTTATATATGATCCTCAAAGGATTCTCTTAATCACTATAAAATCCTTTAAGAGATTCGCACTAATTCTCATTGGGTGGGTGGTTTTCTTTTTAACTTGTATTTTATAATAAGGATAATCCTAGTTAGGTAGCTAGTATTACCTTCTCATAAGGTTACACCTCTTTCCTTCCACGGTCCAAAGTAAATAAACATTTCAAACTATAAATACCCCCACTACCTAAATGCTTCCCATTACTAAAACAAACTAAACCAACTCTCAAAAAAACTAAACAACCCCATCAAGGAAGAATCCTAGTTTTTCTCATGGAGAAATTTAATGCTCAAGATTTTTCATCTATTAGTTGTGAAATAAAAATTATAAGAGCAAGAAACATAGAACAAATAAGCTCTTCGGGAAAAAAATTCCTGTTTATTAGATGCTATCTTCAAATAGGAAACAACCAAAGAGCTAACTTAAATAGCCAAGAAATCTCATCAAAATCAAGCTTATTTTGGGATGAAACTTTCTCATTGGATTGCATGGGAACTCAAGACTCCATTAACATGCTGAAGCAAGGAACAATCAATTTCGAGCTCCGGTCAAGGAAATTTCTTCCAATTTTAGGTAAAAATATTGGTGGCTCTCAACTCTTAGGAAGAGTGGAAATTCCCTGGAAACGAGTATTTGAGTCAGCAGAAATGGATATAGAGGAGTGGGCAATACTAATGACTACTTCAAAGAAAATTAATGAAGATGTGAAACCTCCAGCAGTGAAGATAGCAATGAAGGTTAGGGTGAATGAAGCAACAAAAGTTTATAAAAATAATAGGGTGAAAAAATTATGGGGTGAGTCATGTGCTTGTAGGAGTTATTGTGGGTGCAATAGTAATAAGATTTTCAGTGCTGATGATTATGAAATATTTGCACTTGGAGCTGCTTTAGATGCCCGCTGATGATTATGAAATATTTGCACTTGGAGCTGCTTTAGATGCCCTTTAATTCAAGGACAAAAATGGGCAAAGAACTATGGTGCTCCCCAGGATTAGATAATTTTTTTCAGTGACCTCACTATTTCTTACATTAGTTACAGTTTTGTACGTTTTGTTACAAAAATTTGTCGTTTTGAGAAATTAAATTTCATGGCTTTGCTAGAATACAAGAATCTTATCTTTTCAAATAAATTGTTTTCTTGAGTTTTACTTTAGTTCCCTCAAAATGAATCTTGACTTCTTTTTTTTTTCATTTAATTCAAGCATCATTAATTCAAGCATCATGTTTAAATCATAATTCACCATATTACAACATAACTACATTAATATCTGACAAAGGTGACAAAGTTAATCTTTTACTAAAGCTAATAAATTTATTGAAATCAAAATTTCAATATAATAGAGCCAAAGACCTCAGGAACTCTAATATGCTATTTTGGAAATCATGTAAACAAGAATGATGGTCATAAATTTGTATTTGTATGTTAATTACTTTAAGTTTCTTTTTTTCTTTAATTGGGTGGGTGGTGGGAGAGGACATGATATTATATTGATAGCTTAATGTGTTAGGACATAGTTGTAGGTTTGTAGCATGGTGGCGCTACCGCTAGTAATTTTCGAGGGAGTGGGTATTAACTACTGCAAGAATCAATTCAAATCGAATTTAGCTATTATTGAATTGAAATTTTAAATTTTAAATTATTAAAATTCTTATCCTGATTTTATTTATTCTTGGTCCAATTCGATTTATTTTTATTATTTTAATTCAATTTTACAAATTGATTTGATCAAATTTGAGATCTCAACAAGCAACTATTTTTATTTCAATTTTAAAGCAAACATAATAATTAAAATAATCTAAATTAGGTTTTAGGTTTGTAAGTAATTATTTAACTCAAATTAATTCAATTTGGGCACACCGCTAATATTAACATATAATATGAAAAAATTATGCAAAATATTCATTGGATTCAATTGTTTACACAAAAAATGACCCACTTTTTTTCTACTAAAAATGGCCATCCGGACATTGTTATTACCATAAATAGACACTTGTGGAAGCCGCCTCTTCCTTTATAGAAACATCAGTTTTGACCATTTTGTTTCTATTTTTTTTTTTAAAATAATTTTTTTCTGTGCTATTAACAGAAAACTTTTTCATTGTTTAATTTTTTTTGTTCCTCTTAATTATAACCTTTTTTCTTTTCTAATCGTTTCACTTCTTTTGTTAAAAAATAATATTCATGTTATTTTTTTTAACTATACTTTTATTTATTAAGATGAGAACACATGATAGTCAAATAAATATCTATATCGATATTATATATATATATATATATATATATATATATGTATGTATGTATGTTTATACACCATTTATAATATAGCTACACATTTATCTATTATTTATACAATATTTATATATTACAAATACATTACATAACTATTTATGCAATATCGATATATTACATATACACTAAATAACTATTTATACATCATATATACATTTTTATACACCATTTACACAATATTGATACATGATAATAGTGTACGGAAGAAGTTTGAAAAAAAAATCGAAAAGTTTTTTTTTTTCAATAAAGAAAAACGCAACATAAAAAATAATTATTTTTTTTAAAATTACTGCTGAAAAAATAAAAAATGTGTTATTTGAGGTAATGATGGTCATTTTAAGTAGTAAACAAAATCTTGACTATTTTTATCGTAAACTATTTAATTTTAGTATATAAATGAATTTCTTTCAATAATTATTACAAGTTTCACGAGGCTCGTGCTAAGCTTAGACTCAAACTCAATATAAAAAATAAGTAATTTATATTTTAGAAATATAATGTATGATATTTTTAAAATTTTATAATTAATACAATCTAATGACCAGCATGTTAAACATGTTTTGTTAATAATTTTATAATTATTAATATTAATCACATAATTGAATATTTTTAAATGAAAATTTATTTGTGTGGTATTACTCTAGAATAAAAATATATCAAAAGGCCACAAGTAATTCAATATTTTATAAAATAACAAGATTTAGAATATGTTAATAATTATAATTTGATGATAATCATAAATAAAAAAATATGATATTTCTATGAATTTGTGGGCATGTATTTTCTTAGTTATAAAAGAAGTAAATTATTTTTATTTTCACTGAGTTTCAATTTCTCTCATAATCTTATTATCATGACCCAAAAGTCGGGGCTATAATGACACGTACACTAATCCAAATTTGGTAGATAAATCCAACACCCAAAAAGATAAAAATGTTGAAAGAAGATAAATATCATCTAATACGAGACTTTATAATAAAATCAGGCCAAATATAGATGGAACAAATGAAACTGTGATAAATACAATTCCAATTCAAAAAATATACTATCATGAGTAAAGAATACTAATAAACTAACATAGAGTATGAAATACGCAACTCTCTCTGAATAACAAAGTAAAGAAATGATAAAAATAAGATGAAGTTTGGAAAGATTCATCTATTGGGGAGCTCAACGGTACTTCAAGGCTACCCAACAAGCACAAACCTACACTCTGCAGGTCACACTCGAACGGGGATCTGCACAAAAAGGATACAAAAAGCAGGAGAGAGTATGATCTATTGTACTCGGTAGACATCATACGCCGACCCAACAAAACAGAAAACTAAACAAGTAAAGAGTAATATGAGCACACTTCTGCCTATATAAAGAAAGTTTTCAATAATGGCTCAAATCGTATCTCCTAATAATTCTACAAGTATAATAACTATACAAGAATAACTATACACGAATATTAGAGGAAACTGAATACACGATAACGAACACATAATAGTAATACAAATGTTGCAATGCAACGCAAAGGCATGATAAGGGCAGAATATCTAAATATTACCTCGTATACACTTTTTGAGCATAAGCTTTCAGAATAAGATCCATTGGGGGGAGGGGGGGTCACAACTCATACTTTCACAATCACATCCTTCAATTAAAAGATTGTGAAGAGCGTTTTATTTTTTCAGAAAAAACTAGTATTTCTCTATAGTACCAATTCTATGTAAATGGATGAATGAAATGAGGATGCATGCTTATAACCAAACTACTATCATGTAATGAATCCACTCAATAATGGTATCAAATGAGCTCCAATCTTCTCAAATTTCAATAATCATGATATAAGCCATCACATGACACCACAGTAATGAAGATTCATATAAGTGTTGCTCCCAAGCTTACACATAAGTTTACGTGGTCACCCAAGTAGTAAAGTAGCTCTTACGAGTTGAATATCAATCCCATAGAAACTTATTGATTAGCAAATAATTCAATTCTAGTGTTACTAATAAGATTAAATAAGTGCATATTTATAGTCAGAGTATAAGCTTGCAATTATAACTAAGTAATAAAAATAAACAATGGTATGAAATTTTGATTGTAAACAATATATGGAGAGCTTTCAGGGTTGAGACATTTACTTCACAGTCATGTATAATCATGGTTTCTAGATGGCGTTGGTGTTTATCATGATTATTGATCTATGGGATTGATATTATAACTTGATAATGATCATTCTCTAAGTCATCTACCCAAATTAATATCAAAAGTACATCGTTGAGCGAGGATGCGAGTCTTTAATTTGGATGCATTAATATATCTTCCCATTTCATCAACCAAGTGGGGCATTTAGGTATATCTCTATCCTAGCCGCAAACTATCCTTTACAAATTAGTTTCTAACGATTAAATACATGATTCACACTCCTTTTGGGACTTATATTTATCCTAAAGTTCATGTCACTTTAGAATAGTAAACAAAGAACCTAAAAACAATCACATACTTGATAAACAAACAAACCAACAATAAAACCATAATTACACTATTATTTCGAGCCTCAACCCTAGAATAAGGTTGTTTAGACACTCATATTCTTGTAAAGAATCTCAATGATGGAATCCATAGGTAAAAATTACAATAAAAACTAAAAGTGAAGAAGAAAGAACTCTAGTGTAGAGCCCTTAAATGCCTTCTCTTCTCTCCTATCTTATGCTATTACAAAAGTGTGAAGTAATTATTACTAAGTAATCTATTTATAGTTTTTTAAGCCCTCCAAAATATGCCCAAGATGAAATATATGAATTTACAACATTGCCACTCATTTAAAACATAAGAATTAATTTTGGACATTCCAAGAGAGCGCCACAAGGCCAAAGGCAGGCCATAGGAGTGAGGTGCCCATCCAAATAAATAGTGAGGTAGTGTTAACTATCCCTAGGGGGTAAGTCACACACCCCATCCCTTTATTTTGGGGGTGTGATTCAAGGCACCTTCATAAAGGAGAGGATTTACTCTGTTTTTGCTCCTATCTTCTCGTACATTCGATCCTTATTTTTTCACTTATTATGACTTATTTATAGGATTAAATTATATTAAAAAAAAACCTCCAATGGTGTCCTATAGTATAATATAACAATAATTAGTTAATACAGCACAATAGAGCTCAACAAAATACACTAGAACACGTATAACTCAAGCTAGCACCACTAGCTTTCTTGTCTCAACTCTATTTGATCATTTTGACTTTTGACTTGATTCAAATTAATATTAAACACTCTCAACGTGTTCCTCAACACATAAATACATAATAAACCCTTAATACCTCAATAGTAAAATCAAGAAGTCCTCAAACTAAGGTAAACATTCATAAATAATGACAATTAGGTGTATAAATACGCCTAAGATCATCACTCCACACTTACAACTTTGATCGTCCTAAAAAAACTCATTACATTAAGAATTATCTAAGAAAAATCTAACATCACTACTCAAACTAAGACACTCAAGCTAGAACCACAATGACTACATGAACAATAAATGCCACATTAAGCATGTCATATTGCTATTGGAAAGTCATGAACATTATTTCAAGACTTCCTAACCTCAAGAATTGACTCCAAAAAGTTGGAAAACTCAAGCATATCACTCAACAAAGAGATCATACAAGTTACATAACCATCATCAAACATTTTCCCTTACCACAAGAGAGTCACCAACATTGTTTCACCAATATGTAATTTATTACAAAAATGGGTGTAATAATCAAATTCTGTGCACTCTCACAAAGAATTCACATGCAACATAAGATGAAACATAAGCTTTCCCTTAGTGTTGTACTTCATTAATATCAGAATATCAAGGCTTTGATCAAGTAGGAATTTTAAAACTATAATGTACGCTAAGGGATGGGTAGAAATTATTCTATACAGTTATAGTGACTATCTCTCTAAGCACTTTAATACATCACACTTTACATTCAACTCCTGTCTAACCAACTAAATTTTCCACAACTTTTCTCTTCCTTTCCCTTTTTTGTTTTGTCCCCAGTTCTTTAAGCTAGTTCACACATCTTAAGTAGGCAATACTCGCTATCAATACATGATTCATTTATGATCAATTGGTCTTTTCATTACATTCCTCCCAACCACAACACATAAACTTTATCAACTCACCAATAACTAGTTTCTTGGGGCTTCACTTTCACTTTTTCTTTCTTTAATTTTACTCTCCTTGGCATCTTAGTTTCTAAATTATAGTGCTTAAAGTTTTGGGTCAAATTACAATCAATTAAAATAAAGGAAAAGTTCCATACAAGTCTATCAAAGAAGAGGCTAAAGGCTTAATGAGCCTAACTAAGGTCATACAGAGAGGGTAGATAAAGCAGGTATAAACATGGCTATCAAAGAAATATCTATATCATCTCCTAAACCAAACATTCTTTCTTTTGCCTTGAAAACACATCTAGCAAGTATTAGACACCAATATTGAAACATTAATGAAACAAGAACCTCACTCACACATGGCACATTCTCAAATCAAGCATAATCTCTATAGACTCTAGACCAAGTAATAGCAAGATTTTGAAATTAAGCCAACATCACACAAGAGTCATATATATGAGCCTAGGTATCTCAAAAATAGTCATTCAACTCACACCATACCTTCACATTCAAAACACCCTTGTATCATGCAATCATAAATAACACTTAGCAAGAACATCTCATTTATTCCTAATAACAAATATTTTAAGATTACTCCTAAAAATTTAAAAGGGATACTGGGTTCAAAGGGCACCCCTTGGAAAAAGAACCAAAAAGAAAAACCAAAGGGTAGAGTGTGCTTCTACTAGATAGACAGTAACAAAAATTGAAAATAAAAAAAAGATAACATCTTTTCGTAAATTTTTAAAATTTAGTCACAAACCAAAAAATAAATCAAAATAGAAATCCTATAGCAACACTTGACCCTAAAGATTAAGAAGATTCCCCTTCCCATACTTAAAAGCATACTTTGTTCCCAAAGTATAGACTAAAAGTATTGGCTACAACTCCCTGAGGCCCCAGGCCTAGCTAGTAGCATCATGATTATCAAAGAGGGTCTAGTGGACCCCACACTTAATCTTTTGCCATGCTCCTTAGCTAGAATATCTGGTACTCAGACTTTCCTTTAACCTGTTGACACAAGACAAAAGAAAAATCAAAGGTGATACTAAAGAAAAACTAATAACAC
Organism: Capsicum baccatum var. pendulum; assembly: GCA_030864225.1. Taxonomy (NCBI): domain Eukaryota; kingdom Viridiplantae; phylum Streptophyta; class Magnoliopsida; order Solanales; family Solanaceae; genus Capsicum; species Capsicum baccatum. The sequence goes on along the minus strand of CM061561.1, from coordinate 170,627,715 downwards.
TATAAGAAATCAGGTTTTTAGTGGCGACAATTAGTGGCGAGTCAATTAGTTGCTGCAGAAATATTTTATTTAATGGCGACATTTATTATCGCTGCAATACATCAACTTTTAGTGGCAGATAGTTTTTTATCACCTCTAATAGTTGTCACTATAATAAAAATTTTAGTTCCCGCTTATAATAAATTTTTTGCTCCATTTTTATAGCGACGACTAATAAAATATCTCCTCTGAAATAATTATTCCCATCTTCTCTTGGCAAGATGGACAGAGTCAATGTCTCCATCAATACTCTTAGTCCATGATCCTGCGCCTAAAGCACCGAAGGTTGGTGACAATGTCGCTACTAAAAGAAATTTATTTTATTTTTTAAAATTTTAATAATAGGAAACTTCTAGTATATATAACTAAGGACTTTTCATTTCAGACAAATTAAAAAGAAAGAAAATTTATTTTTCTTTCATTGTCTCTCTACTAAAGCTCAACGTTCATCGTGTTAGCTTAGAAAATCCTTCATCGTCTCTCCACTAAACCATTTCATCCTTTTTCTCAAGCAAGATCTCAAACCCATTGAAGAAACAAAATTTTCTAAAGGGGTTAGCTGAATTTGTTAAAAGGGTTAACAAAATTCTCAAACCTTCATCGTTTTTCTCAAACCCATTGAAGAAACGAAACCTTCATCGTCTCTCTACTAAAATTTTCTAGGTTTCTTAAGAGCTGAAGGTACAATTTATGTTTCTCACTAATTTATTTTTTGTATTTTGTTAATTTTTGATTTTAAAAATTGTCAGTGAGTTATCGTTGTCTTTATTTGGGTAAGCTGAAAGTTTATTTTTGAATTTATAGACCTTTTGGAATTATTATTATGATTGCATATCTGTAGATTAGGTATGTTGAATGAATAATTATTGTAGAGAATTTTTTTTTTTAATGTTTAATGGGTGACTAGGCTTGCAATTAGGGATGATGAGGAAAAAACTGGTGTGACAATTAGTGTAGTGAATGAGGATATCAGTGTTGTAGTTGGAGTTGCATCGAAAGCCATAGAAGTTCTTGTCTCAGGGATCGTGCCTCCAACATGGGATTTTTGTTATCTTTGCCCACCCAATTTTGTAGTCTTTGTTATAGATGAGTAATCTTGACTATATGTACAAAGGAGTCGAGAAACAATTGCCCCTGTTCTCACAGCTTGTCTTACAACATCGATAAGATTTGCAGCCATCATAATGTCTTCATACTCTCATTTTACTCTAGTCTTAAATTCTTTCCTTTGTCATCCATGGTGTAATGGTTGCACGTCTAACTCCAAATCAGAAGATTGTGTTGTGTATTTGATTGACCAGTTATAGTGTCTTTATATTGTTGAAATTACTTTTTCTAGATAAAATCAATATTTAGTTATGAGGATAACGAGTGACGGGATCTTCACAAATCACCTAAAAATGGGCTGGATGATGAATGCTTCTTTTCGGGGAAATCTAGATTATCCTGTGTAGAAATCTTACCCATGTCTTAGGGGGCGACCTGGTATAGAATTCATTTTCAAACCTTGTCTGCTGCCATGAAATGTTGGTTTCTTTCTCTTTCATGTTCATAAAAAGCAAAATCTGAGCCTTGAATTTTCCAAGAAGGATAAACATGCCTTCTTATTCTCTAAGAATGATTGATCCGCATTAATAACTTCATGAATTTCAGATATATGACTAAAAAAATATTGTGGAGAAGAAGGCCGACGTTCAATTAGAAAATTAATTAACAGAAGAAAACATAGGTACTTTGGGAGTTGACTTCACAGGTTGTGTGCTTGAAAGTGAATCTTATTGACCAAATAATATTTTAATAATACTCTTTGAGAGTTAATTATCATGTTGAGAGGATTGACAATGTGTTGGCCGTTATACTATATTTCTCAGAGGTCGTGCTGGCAAAGCAACAACAGAACCATATAATAATGGAATGGAAAGAAAATAATAGGGCTGTGATGATAGGTTGTTATTGAGAATCTGGAACCTGACATTGTTATTTCAGGCTTGTATCTTGGCGGAGCAACCCGTATTATAGGGTTTACAGTCATGGCAATGTCAGAGAACTTATTGCCTGGGTTAATCACTTATCTGAGCCTTAAGTCTTTTTGCTATGATCGAATACATTAACGACCTCTCAAACTTGCTGATCATTTTTTAGAAGGTCTATAGATCACGACTCTAGGTTTGGTGGAGGTTGAGGCTGTTGTCTTTGGTTCAAAGGTTGGGGGCACGATCCCAGAGACTTGAACTTATATGGTTTTCGATGCAACTCTAGCTACATCACTGATATCCTCATTCCCTACACTAATTTCACAACAGTATTTTTCCTTGTCATCCATGTACTACTAGCCTAATCACTACACTAATTTGCTCATACTCTTCAAAATGTTAATAATTACATGTTTGATTCTTTTTCCCCTGCACCTGCATATGAGAAACTATAATAATTTAAAATCACATTGTATACTTTATTTTTTAGTTTGTCCAGAATATTATATTTGTGATTAGTTTCTGTTTGTATGACTATTACTGTATCCTATTCTCTGTTGAAATCATCTTGCATGGTCTGCGAGCTTCACTAAATTATGATGTGTGTTTGATTGACTAGTTACGGTGTCTTTGTATGGTTGAAAGTATTTTTTCTAGATAAAATCTGTATTTAGTTATGAATGAGGATAACGAGTGACGTGATCTTCAAAAGTCACCTGAAAATAGGTTATGATGATGAATGCTTCTTTCTGGGAAATATACATCAGTGTGTGGAGAAATGTTACTCGCGCTTTGGGGGAGCTACCTAGTATAGCATTCATTTGCAAACCTTGTCTGCTGCCATGACATGTTAGTTTCTTTCTATTTCATGTTCATAAAAAAGCAAAATCTGAGCCTTGAATTTTGCAAGGATGATAAATATGCCTCCTCATTCTCTAAGGATGATTGATCTGCATTAATAGCTTCACAAATTTTATACATATGACTAAAAATAAAAAGGGGAAAAACTCCAGTACAAGATTCAAAAGAAGCTGAAACAAACACAAAACACAAGGCAAAGAAGATCCAATGTCAAAGTGCAACAAATGTCAGAAGCATAGATATAGTGTAACACTCATTGATAAATTAGCCACTTTCATCCCAAATATTATCCTACCATCCCTAAGTCTACATTACAAGACGATAACAAGTCCTACAAGATCCCAGTCCAAGTTTTCTCACATTAGGGGATACTTAGATGAAGGCCAAGCCTATCGTATCACAATTGTATTTATTGAACTTCTTTCTGAGTGTGTGCGTATATCTCTAGATGTCCCTAAATTTAAAAATACTTAAATAGGTGTGAAGACGAGACTTTCTTTCTAGACAGGACTCTTGAAACATGAGGATAGGTATAATTCAAAACCTTTGCTTGAAGCAAGACGAACAAATGTTGTCGATACTCAAGTGTGTTTGAGGTACCACTTAAAACTATAGGAGTTACCCTGAAATCAATCTCGAATAGATAGAAAGGGGATGGGGGAATTTTTATCCAAACTACTAATTATTGGTACCAACTAAAGTCAAAACACGATCGTGCCTTTTTCATCTTTTGGAACTTCATACCAACAAAATACAAATCTTTTTTATTTTTTCTTTTCAACATACTAGTTTTAACATACGAGCGATTTTACTTTTCATTCAAGACGCTCACCTCCAAATACAGGCAACTGACTCTTTTTTTCAAGCTCATACCTTCATACATGGACATTTTTCTTTTCTATTAGGTGTCCACCTTCCTATTTGAGTATTTTAAATTTTTCATAGCCCCGCCAGTCTAGAGGTTATTACCTTTAAAATATCTCCACCAGTCGAGTGCTCTTAGATTTAAATAGTCCCGCCAGTCAAGAGGCAATTACCTTTCAACAGCTCTGCTAGTCGAGAGCTTTATGGTTTTAATAGCCCCACCAATCTAGAGGCTATTACCTTTTAATTGCTTTGCCAGTCGAGAGCTCTTAGATTTAAATAGCCTCACTAGTCGAGAGGCTATTACCTTTTAATTGTTCCGTTAGTTGAGAGATCTTAGGTTTCAGTAACCCCACCGGTCAAGAGTCTATTATCTTTTAATAGCTCTGTCAATCGGGAGGTCTTTGATTCCAATAGTCAGGCTAGTCGAGAGGCTATTACCTTTTTAATTTCTTTGCTAGTCGAGAGCTGTTATGTTTCAATAGCATCGCCTGTCAAAAGGCTATTATATTTCAATTCCTCCGCCAGTAGAGAGCTCTAAGATTTCAACAGCCCCATTGGTTGATAGACTATTCCCTTTCAATTGCTTCGTAGATCGAGAGCTCTTAGATTCCAATGGCCTTGTTAATCAAGAGGCTATTACCTTTTAATTTTTACGTCAATCGAGAGATCTTTGAAATAGCCACACATATCGAGAGGTTGTTACCTTTCAAATTCTCCTCCAATTAAGATTTCTTTTATTTTAATTGCCCCACCATTTAATAGGCTATTACCTTTCAATTGCTCTGCCAGTTTAGAGCTTTTAGATTCTATTAGACACGCCAGTCAAAAAGCTATTACCTTTCAATTCGTCCGTTGGTCGAGAGCTTTTTGATTTCAATATCCTTGTTAGTCGAGAGGCTATTATCTTTCAATTGCTCCTACAGTCGAGAGCTCTTTGATTTTAATAACCCCGCCAGTCAAGTAGCTATTAACTTTTAGTTGTTTCGCCAGTCGCGAGGCTATTAGATTTCAATCACCTTACTAGTTAAGGGCCTTAGTATTCATAGACTAGTGAGGTCGACGATCATCATCAATCTCTGTAGATTATCAGAGATGTCAGGCATAATATCCCCGAAGACAATCGAAGGATTTTACAATAATCAACATAGTCTTAGTATACAATCGAACATATTATTCATCATATAGTCTCTATAGACACTCAGAGGCTTCATTTACCACCAAGTCTCTGTAGTCAATTGGAGATGTTATAAATTATGTCCCTAAAGGAAACTAGAGGACTTTACCACAATCAAAATCAGTCTACATAGACAATTGGAGATGTCATGCACCAAGTTTTGTAGACAATAGGAGACATCATTTATCACATAGTGTCTGTAGACAATCAGAAGCGTCATTTGTCATTAAGTCTCCGTAGACAATCAAAGATATCATGCATTATGTCTCTGAAGACAATTGAAGTACTTCACCATAATCAACATCAATCTTCATAGACGATCGGAGATATCATGCATTAAGTCCCCGAAGACAATCGGAAGATTTTACAACAAACGACACAGTCTCCATAGATGATCGAAAATGACAATCAACATTAGTCTTTGTAGACAATCAGAGACGACAATCACCATCAGTCTTAGTAGATAATCATAGACGACATCAACATCACTGTATATAGACAATCCAAGATGACAATCAATATTAGTTTTCATAGACAATCAAAGACGACAATCAACATCAAGTTTCATAGACAATCAAAGACGACAATTAACATCAACCTCCATATACAATAGGTGATGTCATGCATCAAGTCTCCACAGACAATTGGAGACGTTATTCATCCTTAAGAGCCTGTAAGCCATTCAGAGACGTTATGCATATTTTCAATAAGAAACACAATCCACACTAACAAGTCATTTTTAAAGTTCCTTTCAAAGATTTCAATGTTAGACATAAATCATAAACTGGGGCAAAATTTGAGAACCACCTAAAAATTTCCCTATTTTCCCCATTTTGCACTACATTGACCTGATGCTCGTGACACTCGAGATATGTAGAAAGCTCTATGCAGAGTTTGATCATCACAATCTCATAATCATTCTTTTTCCCCAGAAAGTACACTATCTTGCATTCCCAGCATCTCATATCTCGATACTGGGCAATTTTGAAGGGAACATTGGTAATATGTGAACACTTCTATTCCCAAATAGTCCTTCTCTCAATAATCATTCTACATAGTCGTCTACCCTAAAAAATAAACCAAAAGAAAATTTACCTATTCTTTTGAACTACATTTGACCCGATCCTCAAGCAATTAGAGGTATGTAGGCAACTCTAAATTAGAGTTTGGTCAAAAGTATCATCAAAAATGATTTTTTTTGAGCAAAATTGGCTATACATCAACGTTTTAGTCTGAAGATTTCTACATCGTCTTCAAATAAAAAAGGGCAACTTTTGACACCTAATTTTGACTCTCCATAATTAAATTAACGCCACCAGGCTTCCTGATCATTAAAGGGCATGAACTAGAGTTTTTACATATTTTTTATAATTGATAAAAAATTATTGATAATGGTTATTACTTTAGGATTTTAATAATTTATTGTCATACTTTTACTTTTCAAAATTTATTAAAAATTCTCCTTATATTAGAATTTTTATCAATTTATTATTTTTAATATTTTCACAATTATCTGCACACGTACATGATATGACATCATATTTTTTATAATTTACAATGCATTATATTTTCAAATTAATTATATTTTCAATTTTCTTTATATATTTTTTATAATTACATAATGATACCTGTATTTTGTACATTATTTAGTATAGTCCACAAATGCTAAGTCAGATCAATTATTTTAATGCACATCATAATGGTTCAGTGTCTTGATACATCTGACAAGACTACACAATAATATTTTGTCACTTCTAACAAGACTACACAATAATATCTTGTTACATATAATAAGGACTGCGCAATAATATCTTATCACATCTGACAAGGACTATACAATGAAACTACCCTTTGAATAATAACATTGCTTAGTGGTTAAAAGGATGAAAAATCCTTTGATTAATAACTTAAGGACTAAAGGATCTTCTAAAAGAAGAAAGGGGATGTTATTTTATTCTTTGGTTAATAGGGGGTGCCATTTTTTATTATACATATAAAATAGGTTCTTCAACATATACATATAAAATTCTCAGATTACTCTCCTCTCTCTCATATCTCTTTATCCCACTCTCTCATTCCCTTTCACTATCACTCACTATCACCTGCGACTGTCAAAGCTCTGACTAACGAGATATGGCCACCATAACCATGACCTTTATCTTCTCTTCTCTCACTGGTCTCTCTCTATTTCTCCATTTCACTATTGCTCCTCCGGACGTGGTGATGGACGAGCATCATTCAAACCACCACTATATCACTACACCGCCTCTTTTATCTCTCATTATTTCTTTCTTTGATGGAGGGCACTGTTACAGCAAACATGGCCATATCTGGCCAGCTATGTGTATCTCTAACGTTTCTCCAATGAAAGCCATTAAAGAAATACCACCCCCATTACTGCTTTGTGTTGTTCTATATGTTAAATATCATTTTCTATTTTACTTGTACAGATCTGTCTAGAGTTGTAAAATCTTCTATGAACTTCATGGATTCTGACAAAAATGTGTTGGTTTTATTTGTAGTATTATTACTTATTTTCTTTTAAGCTTGCAAATCTTGTGACTCTTACATTTTTATTTTGTTGGACATTTGTTGTTTTTGGACATTTGTTCTCTGCCATTACATTTTCTCACAGTCTTAGTGCTATTTTCAATCTATTTTTTCCTTTTATTGCTTTACATATTTTACTATACAGATAATTAACAAAATACTACACACATGGCCAATGAAAATATGTCACATCCCAAACCATGGCCTAGTCATGATGGGGCATCTCAAGCCCATCATGGACTGGAGACCCTCCCCCAGCCTAACCTCAAGAGCCCAATAATAATAATAAATCAAAAGTCAATAAAGAGAATAATAAAAGATAAATATATTAAATCAAAGTTCTAAGAATCCATATCAACGATCCAACCCTCACTAGTCCACGAAAGCCTCTAAAACTAGAATATATCAAAGTCAGGACATGCCCCAACTATAACCAAAAGAATCCATAAATACTATGACAATAAAGAAAGAATAATGAAATGACAAGGACTTTCGAAGGATGGAGGATCACCACTTCACAACAACTTAATAGATGTGTTCAACCACCTAACACTGCACAGGAGCAACAAAAAACCCTTTGGATCCTATATCATGAAATGATGTAGCGTCCATGGACTGTAAATGGGATAAGCACTGGCATGTAACTCAGGGAATAAGGATAAAATAATGCAATTACCAAAATTCAGTCATAAATCATATGCATCACATTCATATACATATGTATATAGGATGCTGGGATTGGGAAAACGGCCATGAACATGAGAGTTTAAAGATTTAACCTGAACTATGTAGCTCAATCCGTCCTAAGGAACCCAAGTGTTGTATGGGTCCATCCCCCCTATTGGAATGTCCCTAGTGCGTGTTAGCCGCACGAATCAAGAAAAAACAAAGGGAAAATTAAATCCACAAAGGCAATAGTCATCCCCAAAAATATATAAATTAAGCGTGCATCAAGCACACGATCATATAGATCCCCAACACTGGAAAACGTAGTTTCTAGTGTTCGTCCACATGGGACTTACACCTTCACGGTGTGCTACACAATTCCCTTTAAGGCTACATAAAATTAATTTACACATAAACCAATCCATTAACCTAGGTAGAGCTGCATATCGATCGGTTCGATTTGGTTTTGAAGTTTATAAGTTTGACATATCTATTATCGGTTTGTAATAAAGCTAAAACAATAATAACCATTAAGATATCAGCTTATCAATTATCGATAGGGATGGCAAACAGGCAGATTGGATTGAATTTAGATGGGTTAAATATAGATCGAGCAAAAATAGTTTAGATTACAATCTACCCATATAAATAATATGGGTAAATATAGATTTGGTGAAATATGGATTAGGTAAAAATGGTTCCAACCCACTTAGACTAAAAGGAGGAAACTTTGATCTTTTTGACACTAAGTAAACCACTTATTCAATTACTACAAAGACGAAACAACAAGGTATGACAAAGGAAAAGAAATATGGAAATAACAAGAAAATGTCCCTCAATTCGTACCAGAGAGAATTGCTAGTTATTCTAAGCAAAATGAAAGAACTAAAAAAACACCCACAAAGAAAAAAAAATATAAATTGCATGAATATTTTCCAAAAAAAATACAATACATACAACAACTACGCCACTACTCACTCTAATAACCATGCTTGCAGTGTAGTGCAGTCACTGGTGCCAATATACAGAACACTCAATTTACCATTTCAATATGGTTCCATAAATAACTCATATTAAAAGCATACACACCATCAAAAGCAAAAATAGGGATCAACAACAATATTTCCTAAAGTACTACAACAAAGCTTCATTTCTTCACCACCCACAGAAGATTGTAATACAATATAAGAGGATAAGATAAGCGAGCCCACCTTTTGTGTTTATTCTTTTACATTTGGAGAGAGACATAACCAAGCTGAGTATACCAATGACTTATAAACAGTAACATAATACCTTCTATTGGATAAATAATTGAAGAAAGTGTTAAGCTTGTAGATGTTGTTGTGTTGAGCTTGTAGATGTCCTTGTTACAGAGATTCACTAAATCACACCACTATTCACTAAATATGCAAACCACATCCACTAAAGCAGCTCAAGAAATCATTGTTTTGTCATCCTTATGAGGCAGCAAAGAGGAGAAATTGTTCTTTAGCTGTTGTGAGAAATCGAGAGTCAATTTGGTTTGAGAAATTGATAAATTGTCCATCTTCTGCAACTGGATCTCTATCTGGGTACCCAAATTTTACCCATTCTATCGATTAATTTTATGGGCTTTTAAAAAATCTAAGCCCATATTTACCCACCTGAAATATGAGTGATCCAACTTATTATATATGGGCTAAATGGACTAATTTTTTGAATATGGACAGAAATTGCCGGCACTAGTTATCGATTTATTAGTTATTGATTGCTATCGGTTCGATTATCGGGTTAACCATGAATATTTAAATTTTAAAATTTTAAGTATAATTTGAAGTTGAGGCAACAACTCTAGAATGGCAGTTTGGCACCTTGAACATTGCAGACTGCAGAGTACACTATGCAGACCATAGACATGGGCGAATCATCTCGCTTTAAAAGCAAAATATGCCTTGCTAAGTTGTAATAACCCCACAAGTATAAATAATCTGATATAACAAGCAAAATATGCCCTGCTAATACAAAGATCTGCTTTCTCTCATTTTGGTAGTTGATTAGCTTGATATATTCATTATATTAGGCTAGGATAACTATTCAAAACTACTATTAACATAGGCACATCGAGAAACCAGGATGGCAAATAGGGTCAACATGGGTAGCTAATAAGTTTATTTGGTCAATGTTTGGTGCTTTTGCCACTCAACAAGGGAATTGTTCAACCTTCAAGTCTGAAATTCCACATAGTCGAAAGAAAGATCCTAGTATAGTCATGGTGGATTTCTTACTGCCACAACTATCAATCCTTCTAATTCTTTCACATCCTTTGAGATAAAATTTGGAAACTTGAGGGAAATTATACAGCTTACATGCCCCTAAATCTCAGTCTAATGGTTATATTTGTGATGAATATGTGGACACAGATCAAATAACATCTTCGATTATAGAAGGACAAAGACAAGAACAAGTAATCAGTAAGTATCCTATTTGGAAACTTATACTACAACATTATACCCAGTGTAATCCCACAAGTGGGGCCAGGGAGGGTAGTGTGTACGCAACTATACCTCTACCTTTTAAAGATAGAAAGTCTGTTTCGGATAGACCCTCGGCTCAAGTGAAACATATCACAATTCAATTGGTCTAGCATTATAGAATTGTGAATACCCTTATTTTTTAAGTGTTCACTATAAAGTTTTTTTTGGTCAAAATTCACTGTAAAGTATTACATAGACTGCTAAATCCCATATCTTCTTTGTTATTGCATTCAGGCACATGGAAACCAATATGTACCCTCTCAAGTTTCTTGACCGTTTTGCACAACTAAGATTGTTGTGGTTTATATATGTGGATCAGACAAAGCTAATTATCTATCTTTTACCCAAGTCTTTGTTCTAGTTTTTGAGATATAGTTCACTACTTCACTTTCCAGTTCCCATTATATTACAAAATACATGTAACTTTAACATCATCAAACAATGTTTGTGACCTTTGCAGGCTTTAACAGTAACACTACAGTTGCACTAATGTACAAAAACACAAAAATGTTTGAACTTAAATAGTCCTTAGCAAGTTAACAGCGTAACAACAGTAATGAAGCAGAATATTAGACACTGGCTAGAAATTGAAGATGAAGCAAAAGACTATTTAAGAAATAAGAATAAGATAGAGCAAAAATTATTACCTGAGTGAGTGATTGTGAGCAACAATCTAGCAATAAACGAGTAATTTTGAGCAAAAATTCAGCAGTTGTGAGAGTGTAAGAGACAGACAGAGATGAGAGTGACTGAGTGAGTGACTAGTGGGAGGCGCTAATAGTGAAATATGAATAAACCCTATTACCTTTTCCTTTATTCTTGGGTCGCCTTTTGGGCTAGTGGGTAACTAGGTAATGGGTATTGGACTTAGTGGGTTGTTAACCTTTATAGTGTAGCCTATTCGTAATTGGATATCGGGTAGCCTAATAAGAAAGTTAACCAAACCGAGGCCCGAACCAATAAACCATTAACGTAAATATTAAACCCAACACCCGACTTGAAAAATATATAAACTGATTGATCAACCTGATAAGCAAATTATCGGTTCGAGTTAACGATTTGAATTAAAAAATGCACAGCCCAAAACCCAAAAGTTATTCATTAAGGAATTTACCACTTCATCATACCAATATGCTTGCAAGCTAAATTAATTATGCCAAATCAAATCTACAAAACAAAATTAGACTCCTAAGTTCCATTTAGAATCAAAAACCAAGGCCATCATATACCATTATCATTCATTTATCCTTTAATGCAATGCATTTGGTTTAAAACAAGTTAAACCATGGTATTTTCCATATTCATAATCAAGTGTACAAAGTGTGTTGAGGTTAATGCAATATCAAGCCAGAATTTCATTAATTTTGGGAAACAAATGTCCCCCATTCCAACCATTTATACCATGCACCAATTTCATCCTAAAACATCAATTTGACAGTAAGAATAATCAATTTAGAATATGGGTTAAGTAATTCAATCATTAACAACCCAAACCCCTAAACCTAATTTCAAAACCCACAACTGAATCACATAAAAATCCATTCAATTAGTACAACAATGTAAAATTAATATTAGGGAAAGAGAAACATGCCTGAAATATACAAGGGATTAGAGGCAATTTGATGTTTAGAGCCCGAATGATGAATTCATTAGAAAACCATTGAATGTTCTTGGGTTTTTAGTTTAAGGGAGAAAAAAATTATTTAATCTTTGAAAACAAAAGAGAATGAGGTTATTTTATGTTATAAGGTTGTACACGTGGTAAAAAGACCAAAAGCCCCTCATCCCAATAAAAAAATAGACAAAATTAAAAGAGTAGTGTGGTACGCTAATATCGTGGAGGTTAGCCTACATGGCACACCAATATTGAGGAGGTTAACCTCCATTACACAGCCTTATTGAGGAGGCTTATTGCCTCGGGGTCCCAAAATGACCCCAAACTCGTTTAAAAAAATTTAAAACTTTTCCAAAACACCCTTTGAACACCCCTAAACATAATTGTAATACCCCATACTTTTTCCTAGCTAATTTCATCCCAATAATTCCTAGTATTAGATTCTAAAGTGAATGATATTTATTCCATGAGGAATTTTCAAGATTTTTACTTTTTGTCATGTGAAAAATTCAATAAGATTTCCATTGATATATGATTCTCTTAAATCCGAAAACCGGGTAAGAAATTATGACTATTTTAAGTTCCTGTCATAAATAAGTGCCATATTAGTCAGTGGCGCACCGCGCCACAAGAGGAAATGGCATTTGGAAAATTCTAGTAAGGGTCTGCGATTATGGCGCATCGCGCTAGGGCCCATATTCAGAATTGATCTTTTCCAGTGTCTTAGCGCGATTTCCTCCGTGTTGCACCAAAGTTTCAGGTCACAAAAGAAGAGGCAACGCGATGGTTCCACATCGCGCAATCCCTCAGTTTCTCAATTGTAAAATTCTAGTGACACAGCGCGATAGCACCACGTCGCATTAGGGGTTCAGTTTGGGAAAATTTTACTAAAATTAAATAACGCATCCAGGGATAAAAGAATCAATTTTCCACCCCTAATTAATCCTTTTAACACGTGATTCAGCCACTCTTCACCCAAAATACACTCTCTTCTCTCAAAAACCTCTGAAGAACAAGATAGGGTTTTTATGAATTTCATGTTGGGTTAGTTTTGTTTATGTTAAGAATGATCAATTGAATTCAAATCCATGTTAGGTGATCAATTTTATGTGGAATTGATTTGTATAGATGTATATTCATGTGAACCTATGAATAAACCCTAGGATGATGAAATTAGAGATGAATCATGATGATTAATTATTGTATAATGTTGTCTACATGTGCTATGCCTACCATGTGTTCGATTAAATTCCTAGACGAAGGAACAATGCCCAACTAGATGATATCATGAAATCCCCATGTATGTACAAGTTATGCCTATTACATGTTTTGATGGAATGCTTCTATAAATGTATTATGGATTATAATTTTAGTTATATGTTCAAGTAAGTTATGCTTGGTCAGTTTCCTTCCATCGAGTCTTGGGGGAACTTGTACCCAAAACATTAGCTGTGTGCTTAGTGCCATGTCATATTTTCACGATACTCTCAGTTAATCCATGATCCTTAGACTTCAGACAATCTTATGACTCAGGAAATTTCCATGATCTCATGAACACAGTCAGTTGTCAGATATCAGTAGTATTCCATCAGTCAACGGAATTCAGTAACTCAGTCCATGTTCAGTTCAGTAAATCATGTTCAGTGTCCATTCAAATAGGAGTAGAAATTAGCACCGAGTGAACCCAAGAATGGGGATACACACTATCAGATGAGGGTGTATCCTTCACAGTCATCCGTGCATTCCAGAACTATGTAGCCAGCATAGGTTAAGACATCAACACTAGCGATGAGGGTAGATGAGGTGGATAAGCACTGTCAGATAATGGCCCCACTATTCTCGTATAGGGGAAACTATCAGATCAGTGTTGCCTACAACTTATCTTGGACCCGAACTCAGCCATAATGGCGTATTAGGGGCATGCCCGTTAGATAAATACTTCCCATAATTTTATGTTACAGATTCATGACTATCAGATATAGTCAATTCAGATACAGTATGGAACTTAGATAGTTCCATCAGATTCAGAACTGTCAGATACAGTCACTCATGTTATCAGTTATATTCAGATTCAGTAATCATGTTATCACAGTATCAGTGTCAGTTATTATGTCTCATGCATGTATTCTCACACTCATGATAGTTATTATCATTGTTCATGGATATGGACCCCATGCATTCAGCCTACATCACATGCATACCAGTATATTCAAAGTACTGACGCATTTGCGCTATGTTGTCTTATACCATAGGTTTAGAAACATGAGCTCCAAATCAGTAGTAAATTCCAGTTTCAGTAGTCAGAGTTAGAAGTGAGTCCTCATCATTCGAGGACATGATTATTTCTCTATTATCTCGTTAATTAGTATATTATTTGGAGTTAGTTGGGGACATGTCCCATCAACTCTTAACTTAGACAATTTAGTCAGTTAGAGGCTTTCAAGACTATCATGTTTTAGATTTCAATATTTTTAATTTTGTTTTGGGTATTTCATATCCTATTTAGATGCTATATTTTACTTCAGTTATGTGAACCTTATGGCCTTTCAGTTCATGTTTCCGCATTATTAAGTATTTTATGTAGTATACAGGTACAAATATCAGTCATGGGTTAGCTTGTGATCTTTCGAGGTCATGAGCATCGTGTAGCATTCCAGGTACCATATTTGGGGTGTTACAAACTTGGTATTAGAGACTAAGGTTAAATAGAGTCCTAGGAAGTCTAAAAGTCACATCTAGTAGAGTCTTGTACATGGGTATGTTGCGCGCCACATTTATGTACAAGAGGCTATAAGATGTTTTAGGAACATTTTCCCCTCTTTTAGTATTCATGTCGTGCCAGTGAGAATAATATTAAGTCAATCTCTCAGTCTAATCCATTTCTCCCTTTCTTTTATAGAACATGCCTCTTAAAAGAAGAAACGAAAATCAGTCAGCCCCCCAGCCCGTAGATCCCTTGGGCAATCATGTTTCTCATGCAGAGTTCAGAGCTGTATTCATTACTCTTGCTAACTCAATTATTGCTCAGAGTGAATGACCAGCTATCGTTCCGGCCAATTCAGCTGCAGCCAGGATTTGGGATTTCACCCGAATGAATCCTCCATCCTTTCTTGGGTCTAAGATAGATGAGGACCCTCAAGAATTCCTAGATTAGGTGCAGAAGGTGACAAACATCATGGGGGTGACTACTATTGAGAATCCTGAGCTCGCTGCATATTAGTTGCAGGATGTTGCTCACACTTGGTTTAAGCAGTGGAAGTCAGAGAGGGCAGATGATGTAGGGCTAGTTGAGTAGGAGAAGTTTGCGTCTGCTTTCCTTGATAGATTCTTTCCCCTAGAGCTTAGGAAAGCTAACGTGTTAGAATTAATCAATCTCAGGCAGGGCAATATGACAGTGAAAGAGTATTCTTTTAATTTTACTCAATTAGATAGATATGCCCCTCATGTGGTTGCAGATAGCAGGGCAAGGATGAGTAAGTTCATTTCAGGGGTAAATGATAGTGTGGTTAATGAGTGCAAATCTGCCATGTTGAATAATGACATAACTTTAGCCAGGCTTATGACTCATGATCAGTAGATCGAGGAGCAAAAGATTAAGATAAGGGAGAAGCAGAATAAGAGAGCGAAGATAGGTAGTTTCAACTTCGCTCAGCCTAAGTCAGAAGTAGAAAACCATTCTCAGTTTTGTCCTAATTAATAAGTTATAGCTCTTTCTTCAGCCAGTGCTCCAGTTCCTAAGTTCAGACAGGATAACAAAGATAGAGCGCGAGGCTCTAAAACCCAGGGCAGCATTAGCAGTGCCTGCACCTATTCTTTTTGACAGACTTGTGGCAAGCACCATTAGGGTATTTGCAGAGCTGGCAGTGCTATTTATTTTGGATGTGGCAAGCCAGACCATAGAGTCAGAGACTGTCCTCAGCTAGGTCCTCAGCTCAGTCCCATCACCCAAATCAGCAGTGTGCCATTTCAGTGCTACTGGTGGGCTACGCCCAAATCATCTCTATGCTCTTCAGTCCCGAAAAGATCAGGAAAATTCTCCTGATGTAGTTACTGGTACGTTACAGATCTTTCATGTGCATGTTTACGCTTTGCTAGATCCAGGAGCTTCTTTGTCTTTTGTTACTCCCTATATAGCATACGATTTTGGAATCACTCCCGAAATCCTAGCAGAGCCCTTTTCAGTCTCTACCCCAGTGGGTAAAACCTTCATAGCCCGATAGGTATACAGGAACTGCCCGATTATGATATTTTGGAAAGTCACTTCAGTAGACTTAGTCGAATTAGAGATGACTGATTTTGACGTCATTCTTGGCATAGATTAGCTTCATTCCTGCTATTCCATAGTCGACTGCAGAAACAGAATAGTCCAATTTTAGTTTTTGAATGAACCCATCCTTGAGTGGAAGGGTAATACTTCAGCGTTCAGAGGTCATCTTGTTTCCTACCATCGGGCACGGAAAATGATATCTAAAAGATGTTCCTATCATCTTGTTCGAGTTAAGGACATTAGTTTCGAAACTCCCAACCTTGAATCAATTCCAGTTATAGGTGAATATTCAGATGCCTTTCCCGAAGATCATCTAGGAATTTCTCCAGAAAGGGAAATAGACTTTGGCATTGATTTTCTTCCAGATACTCAGCTTATGTCCATTCTGCCGTACAGAATGGCACCAGCAGAACTCAGAGAACTGAAAGAACAATTGAAGGATCTCTTAGATAAGGGATTCATCAGGCCCAATATTTCCCCGTGGAGCGCTCTAGTATTATTCGTGCGCAATAAAGACGATTCTCTCAGAATGTGTGTAGACTACCATCAACTCAATAAGGTCACGGTCAAGAACAAGTATCATCTTATCAGAATCGATGACTTGTTTGAACAACTTCAGGGTGCCAGTTATTTCTCTAAGATAGATCTCAGATCTAGCTATCATCAGCTCAGACTTAGGGAATGTGACATTCCGAAAACAGCTTTCCGAACTCGCTATGGTCACTTTGAATTTCTAGTTATGTCATTTGTTCTTACCAATGCCCCAACTACTTTCATGGACTTGATGAACCGTGTGTTCAAGCAGTACTTGGACATGTTCATCATAGTCTTCATAGATGATATTCTGGTCTATTCCCGTAGTGAGCATGATCATGCAGACCATCTCAGGATAGTACTTTAGACTCTCAGAGATTATCAGCTATTCGCTAATTTAGTAAGTGCGATTTTTGGCTAAGGTCAGTAGCATTCCTTGGTCACATTATTTTCGATGATGGCATTAGAGTTGGTCCTCAAAAGACTGAAGCAGTAAGAAACTGGGCCAGACCTATCTCTTCATCAGATTTTAGGAGTTTCTTGGGTTTGGCTGGTTATTACAGATGGTTTGTTAAGGGATTTTCATCTATGGCATCCTCTATGTCTAGATTGACTCAGAAGAAAGTCAAGTTCCAATGGTCAAACCCTTGCGAGAAGAGTTTTCAAGAGTTGAAGACTCGACTTACCTCAGCCCCAGTCCTACATCTTCCAGATGGTTCAGATGGGTTCATGGTGTCTTGTGATGCATTCAAAGTAGGTTTGGGTTGTGTCCTCATGCAGCATGGTTAGGTCATAGCCTACGCCTCTAGACAACTTCAACCCCATGAGAGGAATTATCCTACTCATGATCTTGAGTTAGCAGCCATAGTCTTTACATTGAAGATTTAGAGGCATTATCTCTACGGAGTTCATATAGATGTCTTCACAGATCACAAGAGTCTTCAGTATGCATTTTCTAAAAAAAATCTCAATTTTTGTTAGAGAAAGTGGTTAGATCTCTTGAAAGAATATGATGTGAGTGTACTCTATCATCCGAGCAAGGCCAACGTGGTGGCCGACGCTCTCAGTAGGTTATCCATGGGTAGTGTTTCTTATGTCGAGGACAGTAAGAAGTAAGCTCAGGAAGTCCATCAGCTTGCCAGACTAGGCGTTCTCTTAGTCGATATAGATTAGGGTGATATATGGGCTCAGAGTAGTTCAGAATCATCTCTAGCTTCGAGGAGAAAGAAAAGCAAGATAGAGATCCCAGCCTTATCAAGTTGAAAGAGTCAGTTCAGGATCAGAAAGTAAAGGTTTTCTCCCAAGGACGAGAAGGTGTTTTGAGTTGTCAGGGTCGTCCCTGTGTTCCAGGTGTAGAAGACTTAAGGCAGCGAATTCTTGTAGAATCACATGGTGCGCACTACTCTATTCATCCAGGAGCCACAAATATCTACCATGACTTGCGGGAAATCTATTGGTGGAGTGGGATGAAGAGAGACATTGCAGAGTTTGTGGCTAAGTGCTCTATATGTCAGCAAGTTAAGATAGAGTATTAGAAGCCTAGTGGGTCCATCCAAGAGTTTAGTTTTCCTACTTGAAAGTGGAAAGTTGTGAACATGGACTTCGTGATGGATTTGCCTTGAAATCATCATCAGCATGATTCAGTCTAGGTCATTGTAGACAAATTGACCAAATTTGCTCATTTTATTTCTGTTCATACCTCTTATTCAGTCGAGGATTACGCCAAACTCTACGTCAAAGAGTTGGTCAGATTGCACAGTGTTTTGCTATCTATTATCTCAGATAGAGGTACCCAGTTCACCTCTCACTTTTGAAAAGCGTTCCAAAAGGGTCTTGGTACCCAAGTTCATCTTAGTACATCCTTTTATCCTCAGACAGATGGTCAAGCAGAAAGGACTATTTAGATGTTAAAAGATATGCTAAGGGCGTGTGCAATCTAGTTCAACGGAAGTTGGGATGACCACTTACCTTTGATTGTGTTTGCATTCAACAACAGCTATCATTCCAGTATTCAGATGGCTTCATTCGAAAATCTCTATGGTAGGAGATGTAGATCTCCAATTGGTTGGTTCAAAGTTAGTGAGGCCTCAGTCATAGGTCCTGACTTAGTATTCAACGCCTTAGAAAAAGTCCAGTTAATCAGAGAAAGACTCTGGGCTACTAGAGCCGATAGAAGTCTTATGCAGATGTTTGTAGAAAAGATCTCGAGTTTGAGGTTGGTGATCATGTCTATCTAAAAATCTTTTCCATGAAGGGGGTAAAGAGATTCGGCAAGAAGGGAAAACTCAATCCCCGATACATCGGTCCCTTCAAGATTCTCAGTCGATTTGGCAAGGTAGCTTACGAGTTCGAATTGCCTTCAGATCTAGCCATAGTTCATCTATCCTTCAGATCTAGCCTCAGAACACTCTCTCTTATGAAGAGATTCCAGTCGAAATCTTAAACTATCAGACTCGTAGATTGAGGAAAAAAGAAGTCCCTCTAGTTAAGGTTTTTTGGCAAAATCAGTCCATCGAGGGAGCTACTTGGGAAGCAGCGGCAGACATGCGTACCAAGTATCCTCACCTCTTCTTCGCCAACTCAGATCAAGCTTAAGGTAACAGTTCTTCCTAAGCTTACTCAAGTTTCATGTTCAGTGTTCATCACAAACTTGGTATCTTGTTTCATGCTCATGTTCCCATTATAAACTTGGTATCAAGTACCACTGCATATTCAGTCATGCACTCACATATCATTTCATTTATGTAATTATGAATTAGATGCATTCTCATTGTGAGAAACTTAGTTTTTCAGAACACTCAGTCATGCATTCATGAATCAGTTACACATGCGTCAGATATGCATGTTCAGTATTATACATTCATCTTGTCAGTCATGTCAGTCATGAGATCATGTTCCAGTTATTCATGTTCAGTATGTACATCAGTTGTCTTATCTTCCCTCTTAGTCAGTCTCATTCGAGGATGAATATATTCTCAAGGGGGAGATATTGTAATACCCCATACTTTTTCCTAGCTAATTTCATCCCAAGAATGCCTAGTATTAGCTTCTAAAGAGAATGATAATTATTTCACAAGGAATTTTCAAGATTTTCACTTTTTGTCATATGAAAAATTCAATAAGCATTCCATCGATATATGATTCTCTTAAATCAGATAATCGGATAAGAAGTTATGACTATTTCAAGTTTCCATCATAAAACAGTGCCATCTAGTCAATGGCGCGCAGCTCCACAAGAGGAAATGGCATATGACAAATTCCACTATGGGTCCGCGATTATGGAGCGTCGCGCCAGGGCCAAAATTCAGAATTATCCTTTTCTAGTGTCTTAGCGCAATTTCCTCTGCGTCACGCCAAAGTTCCAGGTCACAAAAGAAGGGACAATACGATGGCTCCACGTCACGCCATCCCTCAGTTTCCAAATGGTAAAATTCTAGTGACATGGCACGATAGCGGCGCATCGCGCCAGGGGTTCAGTTTGGGAAAATTTTATTGAAATTAAATGACGCATCCAGGGTTAAAAGGGTTAATTTTCCACCCCTATTTAAGCCCTTTAACACGTGATTCAGCCACTCTTCACCCAAAATACACTCTCTTCTCTCAAAAACCTCTCAAGACCAAGCTAGGGTTTTCATATAAAATCCAATTCCAAGAAAGTTTCTCCGTCAATCTTTACGAAATCACGAACTAAGGTATGTGTAGTGTTTATTCATGGACTCTTTTCGTTCATGAAGCCCAAGAATCTCTTTTCTAAGTTTAAGTTTATGAATTTCCTTATGAATGTCATGTTGGGTTAGTTTTGTTTATGTTGATAATGATCAATTGAATTCAAATCCATGTTAGATGATCAATTTTATGTGGAATTGATTTATATAGATGTATGTTCATGTGAACCTATGAATAAACCCTAGGATGATAAAATTAGAGATGAATCATGATGACTAATTATTGTATAATGATGTCTACATGTGTTATGCCTACCATGTGTTTGATTAAATGCCTAGATAAAGGAACAATGCCCAACTAGTATAATATCATGAAATCCTCATGTATGTACAAGTTATGACTATCACATGTTTTGATGGAATGCTTCTATAAATGTATTATGGATTATGATGTTAGTTATAGGTTTACGTAAGTTATGCTTGGTCAGTTTCCTTCCATCGAGTCCTGGGGGTACTTATACCTGAAATGTTAGCTTTGTGCTTAGAGCCATGTCATGTTTTCACGATACTCTTAGTTAAGCCATGATCCTTAGACTTCAGACAGTCTTACGACTCAGGAAATCTCCATGATATCATGAACTCAGTCAGTTGTCAGATATCAGTAGTATTTCGTCAGTGAATGGAATTCAGTAACTCAGTCCATGTTCAATTAGTAAATTATGTTCAGTGTCCATTCAGATGGGAGTAGAAATTAGCACTGAGAGAACCCAAGGATGGGGATACACACTATCAGATGAGGGTGTGACCCTTAGCAGTCATCGATTCCAGAACTATGTAGCCAGTATAGGTTGAGACATCAACATTGCCGATGAGGGTTGATGAGGTGGATAAGCACTGTCAGATAAAGTCCCCACCATTCTCGTACAGGGGACACTATTTGATGAGGGTCGCCCACAGCTTATCCTTATCGGTGGTGTGGTATTGACACCCTTCCAATTGGGGTTACAGATTGGACCCCAACTCAGCCATAATGGCGTATTAGGGGCATGTTGGTTAGATAACTACTTCCCACAATTTTATGTTATAGATTCAGGACTGTCAGATACAGTATGGAACTCAGATAGTTCTATCAGATTCAGGACTGTCAGATACAGTCACTCATGTTATTAGTTATATTTATATTCACTAATCATGTTATAAGTGTTAGTTATTATGTCTCATGCATGTATTCTCATGCTCATGATAGTTAGTCAGTTATTATCATTGTTCATGCATAGGAACCCCATGCATTCAGCCTACCTCACATGCATACCAGTACATTCAAAGTACTGATGCATTTTCACTATGGTGTCTTATACCATAGGTTTAGAGACACGAGCTCCAAATCAGCAGTAGATTCCAGTTTCAGCATTCAGAGTTAGAAGTGAGTCCTCATCATTCGAGGACATGATTAGTTCTCTATTATCTCATTAATTATTTTATCAGTTGGAGTTAGTTGGGGACTTGCCCCATCAATTCCTTACTTAGACAGTTCAGTTAGTTAGAGGATTTCTAGACTATTATGTTTCAGACTTCAATATTTTTAGTTTTTTTTGGGTATTTCATACCCCGTTTAGATGTTATATTTTACATCAGTTATGTGAACTTTATGGCCTTTCAGTTCATATTTCCGCATTATTAAGTATTTTATGCAGTATATAGGTACAAATATCAATCATGGGTTAGTTTGTGGTCCTTTGGAGTCATGAGCACCGTGTAGCGTTTCGGGTACCAGATTTGGGGTGTTACAATAATTCATATCAAAAATAAATATTTTGAATGCATGAGGGTAAAAAATAAATAATCAAATTTTTAAGGGGTCTTACATTATCCCCTACTTCGGATCATTCATCCTTGAATGATGAGTTGCGACACTTTTAGCATGAGAATAATAAGAATACATCATAATTCGCATGGAAAATTCAAATTGCAATAAGAGTGAAATGATACTCCTATCTTACGCACTCTCATCAAACACAGGGAACAAGAATGGATACTTGTCCTTCATATCTTCCTCAGCATCCCATGTAGCCTCTTCTACCTTTTGATTTCTCTAAAGAACTGTCACCAAGGCTACATCCTTGTTCCTCAACCTATGAACTTGCGTATCCAACATTTCAATTAGGACTTCTCATAAGCCAAGGAATCTGTAACACCAACGTCCTAAACAAGCACTATCAAGGAAGGATCACCCACACACTTTTTCAGCATGGACACATGGAAAATAGGATGAATCAAAGCTAAACTTGTAGGCAAATCTAACTCGTACGCGACATTCCCAATCCTCCTTAAAATTTGATATAGACCAATGTAACAGGGACCAAACTTCCTCTTCTTCCCAAACCTCATTACTCCTTTCATAGAAGAAACCTTATAGAATACCTTATCATTTACTTCAAACTCCAAATCCCTCCGCCTAGCATTATAATAAGACTTTTGGAGACTCTGAACGATCTTAAGTCTTTCTTTAATCACTTTTACCTTCTCCATGACTTGGTGAACCAAGTCAGGACCAAACAACCTAGTCTCACCTACCTCAAACCACCCAATAGGATACCTACACCTCCTACCATAAAGAGCCTCAAAAGGAGCAATTTTAATGCTAAAATGGTAAATATTATTATAAGCAAACTCAATAAGAGGAAATTGATCAACCCAACCCCCTTTAAAATAAATCATGCAGGCTCTTAACATAACCTCTAAAGTTTGTATAGACCGCTCCACTTTTTCATCTATTTAAGGGTGGAAAGCGGTGCTAAGGTTCACATGAGTACCCAAACCTTTTTGAAATGAACACCAAAAGTGACAAGAAAACTGCGTACCTCAGTATGAAATAATGGACACTGGTGCCCCATGCAACTATACAATCTCCTGAATGAAAAACTTGGGATAATCCTCTCCCGAGTAGTTAGTCCTCACAGGCAAGAAGTAAGCAGAATTAGTCATTCTATCAACAATGATCTAAAGAGAATCATACTTCTTCAGAGATCACGAAAGGCCCGTAATTAAATCCATATTTATCATCTCCTACTTCGACATTAGCAACTCTATCTCTTGAGACATTTCGCCAGGCCTTAAATGCTCAACCATAACTTGCTGAAAAACCATACATTTGGCAATAAAATTTTTCCAGAACTCTCTTCATATTGTTCCACTAATAGATTTCCTTCAAGTCGTGCTACATATTAGTCAAACCCGGATGAACTGTATATTTAAACTCATGAGCCTTAGTCAAAATCCATTCCCATATCCCATCAACATCAATAACACACAACCTACCTTGATACCCCAAAATACTCTCTCTCCAATCTCAAAATCCATAACCTTTTGCTAACCTATATCATCTTTAATATGCATAAGTATAGGATCCAAAGCTTACTTCTTCTCCACCTCAGCACCAAGAGATGATTTAACCACTTCCTAAACAATCACTCCTTCATCCTCAGAGTCCAAAAAATAAACTCATATATTAGATTGTCTATGAATATCCTTCACCAATCCTTTTTTCTCCTCATTAACATGAGAAAAAAACCCATAAACAACTTGTTAATAGCATCAGCAACCATATTAGCCTTACCTAGATAGTAGTGCAAACTATTGTCGTAATCCATAAGTAATTCAAGCCACCTTCTTTACCCGAGATTTAGTTTCTTCAGTGTAAACACATACTGCAAGATCTTATGGTCTGAATAGATGTCTATATGCACCCCGTTCAAATACTGGTGCTAGATCTTTAAAGAAAAACCCACAATTGCTAATTCTAGATCATGAGTCGGGTAATTTCTCCCATGAACCTTAAGCGGCCTAGAAGCATAGGATATGACCTTAATATGCAACATTAAAAAATAACCCAGTTCCAAACATGATGCATCCCAAAACACAACAAGACCATCAATACCCTCGGATAGGGTCAAAATTGGCACAAAAGTCAACTTATCCTTCAACTTCTCAAAACTACCTTTACAAGCATCAGACTATATAAACTTCACCTTTTTCTGAGTCATCCTAGTCAACATAGCAATAATAGAAGAGAAACTCTCTACGAACCTCCTGCAATACCCAACCAATCACAAGAAGCTCCTAAGGTCAGTTCGAGTTATGGGTGTAGGCCATTTCTTAACTATCTCAACTTTTTGTAAATCCACCTTGATCCCTTAGTAGAAATAACATGCCCAAGAAAGGTCACAACATTTAGCCAAAACTCACACTTAGAAAATTTAGCATACAACTTCTAGTCATTAAAAGTCTGCAACATAATTTAGAGGTGATTGACATGATCCTCCTCACTCTTAGAGTACACCGAGATATCATCAATGAAGACTAAAACAAAAAAATCCAAAAACATCCAAAAATTTTATTCATAAGATCCATAAAAGAAGCCGAAGCATTAGTCAACCCAAATGATATAACCAAAAACTCGAATAGCCATACCGAGTTCAAAATTAGTCTTGGGAATATCAACCTCCGTAATTTTAAACTAATGATAGCTTGAGCAAAAATCAATCTTAAAGAAATACCTAGAACCCTGAATCTGATCTAAAGGATCACATAACTTAGGAAGAGAGTACTTATTTTTCATAGTAACCTTATTCAGAAGATGTTAGTCTATGCATATCTGAAGGGACCCATCTTTCTTTCTCACGAAAAGCACATAAGCACCCCATGAGGAAACACCGAGACATATGAACCCTTTATCAATAAGTTCTTTTAATTATTCTTTAAGTTCCTTTAGTTTAGATTGAGTCATCCTTTAAGGAGTAATAGAAATAGGACAAGTATCCGGCAAAAAATAAATCCCAAAATCTATTTCCTTATCGGTAGGAATTCTAGGAAGATCATCGAGAAACACTTCAGGAAATTCATTAACCACAGATACAGAGTGCAAACAAGGACTTTCAAAGTAAGAATCCTCAATCCAAACTAGATGATACAGACACCCTTTTGAAATTAATTTCTGAGCTTTAAGATAGGAAATAAACCTTCCATTAGGACCTAAGGAACTCCCCTTCCATTCTAATACTGACTTATTTGGAAAGTGAAAACTGAACCTTCGAGTCTTACAATCCAAAGAAGAATAGCATAAATGAAGCCCATCCATCCCCAAGATAACATCAAAAATCACCATATCAAGCTCTATTAAATCCACCAATGTCTCCTTATGGAAGATGGACACCACACAACCCCTACAGATTTTTCTAGCATAATAGAATCACCCACCAAAGTAGATAAAATGGGTCAAAAATAGTTTTTTAGGATCAAAGCCAAAATGTACAGCCACATAAAGGGTCATATAAGAAAGGGTAAAACCTGGATCAAGCAAACAATAAACATTACTAGAAAAGAGTTGTAACATACCCATAACATTATCTGGGGATACCTCAGATTCCTAACGAGTAGAAAGTGTATAGAGATGATTTTGGCCAGCATCGCCACTAGAAGTAGTGCCTTTTGGGGTAACTAAAGAAGTGGTAACTGAGAATTTATGACACGGCCCAACTGGGGGACTTTTCATAATAGGCGTTCTAACTACGACTGGGATCGAAGACCAGCCAAATTACCTAACCCAACCTCCAACCGCCTGCCTTGAGTTGGCTGAATTTTGAGCATATAACAAGATAGTGTAACAGCTCACATAAAGACTCTGGGATAGGATCACAACTGTGATCGACCCAACTGAGTTTAACTATCCCATACCAACTGTCCCACCATACCAAACCAAACCAATACCAAAATAAGGGCCATAAGCCAGTCCATAACCAAATAAGTTCTAAAACATAATATGATTAATCCCAAAATAAATAAGATGGAATAACCAATAATATTGTCAACCGGTATCATCTCAATACCAATGCCAATGCTAAGCCTAACATTAATACCGATCCTGCTCTTTCCAACCCATACCAGTACCACAAAGCCTCTAACCAAAAGAGTAAGAATATCCAATTGGGACATGCTCCTAACCAAAGTGTGAAACATGAAATAATATTTTAATTAGCCAAAACAAAAACATCTGACTTGGCAAACAAAGATGAAGTTGTTTTAATTGAATGATTATATCTGTATCATTATTTAGGAATTATAAAAAAATTGGGGCATTTTGCAATCATATAAAGAATTTATAGCCTTTTTAGTGAGAAATAATATTGCAGGTGTAAAAAATTTGGTGCATACGTAGTAGTGCGATTTTTTTGAATAGTGTTTTAAACATTCAGACTGTCTTAATTTGGTGCTTTGAGCATATTGGAAATTCTAGAGCCCAGAACTAAGTGACTTTTGCAGTATTCATCTCGGTTTATCAAGGATGAAAGTATCTAAATCTTAGGTTGGTATTCTTCCATGATTTCTAGCTGATATTCTGTCTTTGTCCATGAATTTATCAAAAAAATTAGGATTTTATCTATTTGAACATGTTTTTTTTAATGGAATATCATATGTAGGATCCTTATGTTATGGGTAAATGGATTTTGAATAAAAATTTTCACTCGTTTTCTTATTTTAAATCGCTTTTGAACATGAAATTTTGGAATTTTTCTATTTAAGTCAAGTATTGATATTTTGATAACTTCTAACTCACTTATTTATGAGATTTCATACTAAAAACCCTTAACCTATGGGTAAAGTGACTCGTTATTCAAATTATAGTTTGACCCTTTTATTTTTAGGGTTGATTTTCAAGGTGGTATTTGACCGCGAACTAAAGAGTACCAATAATGGAATCGTTAGTCTTGTATTTTTGTGTAGCTCTCATATTTGGTAAGATTAGATTCATTTAGTGACGATTCTAGGGAGTAGAGCTTTCCATTGATTCTTCAAATTATGCTTTGGCCTTGTGAATCTTCTTTGAGGCAAGTTGAGATGTACTTTGTTTCTTTTCTGAGATGTTTATTTGCTATGTGATAATTTTTTGCTTATTGTGAGTAGTTGGGTATTTGGGGGTCCTGAATAGATGAGATAGAGAGTATCTATCTAGGTACTGGTGTTTATTGATGGTTAAAAAGTTATAAAATGAATATCTTGATTAGTTTCTTTACTTGATGACATGATTACGATGATTAGTTAAGATAATGAGTTATCAATTATGAGTAAATTGAAAGTGGATATCTATTTAAGAGTTTGAATCGTGTTTAGTGAATTTTGAAGAAATGATTGGAGTTTAGTCATCACTTAGGGTTTAAATGGTTTTGTAGTTATTTGATGGAAAAAATAAGTCTTAGTAATCACTTACGGTATAAGAAAGTTAAAGTTATTAGACAGAATGTTTGGAGTTTAGTAACAATTCAAGGTATAATTAGGTCAAAGTTACTTAACGGACTGATTCAGATTTAGTGATCACCTAGGGTATAAGTAGATTGTAAAATAAATAAGTAGTAAAAAGAAGAAACTTTAGGGTAACTACGAGGTAGTGTGAATGAAAGTGAACCTTTGAAATGGCTTGTTGGAGAACACTTTTCCCTTGCCGATATTTAAGTCTAATTGGGAAATAATCGGGCATGATAGAAATTTATCATGTAAAGTATGCTACGGGTTAGTGACCTTCTATGTTTTACGATGTTTAGGTTGATTATAATTATTTTGATGCCCATATGAGGCTTGCGTGAACCTTAACATTCATTTAATTTATTATTATTATTATTGAGATTCTTGAGTGGGGGCTTGTGTTGAATTATTATTGACGTTAGATATTATTATCTTTTAGATTCCCATACAGAGGCTGAGGTTGGTCTTGTTTCAGCATTTCTTATTATTTGTTATAATGCTTGTACGGGGGCTTGAATTGATATTATTGATGTCTTATATGACTTTTAAATACTATTATGCAATAAGTTACCGTTATGATGATCCATTGTGTTGATTTTATTTCATGTTATTAAGTTGGTTATGAGCATGCATACTCATTTATTTCATCCATATTCATGGAACTAATACCACTGAGAAATACTAAATTTTTGAAGAAAATGAGACACTTTATAAAATGCTTAGCTGAGAGATATGCCGACAAGTTTGATTGATGAGATAGTGATATGTTTATGGTTGTGAACCCCTCATGGGTTCTCTTGAGGAATTATATGCTCTGAAGGTATGTGTGAGGTGACATTGAAACATTGTATACTTATCACTTTGTTGCATTGAAACAATTGCTTCTCTTTTATGTGTTTGATATAACGTATTTAAGTATTAGCGTAATAACCCTCTAGGTCATTTCCTTGATTTGTGTGCATTTATGGTATTTCAGCCTTTCCACAATGGCCAAAGGTCATTTATGACTTATAGGATCTTTCAGTTCGATTATCGAATAATTTGTTTGGATTTTAAGCTCATTTCCCTAGTTTCGAACTTTCGTAGTTTAGGATTTGGTATCGGACTAGAACTCCTAGTTGATGACCTAGAAATGAGAATTCCAATAGCCCCATCAGCTCCTGAATGCTGATTTTAGGCTAGGGGACCTTTGGCTCAAGTCTTGAGGCTTTCAGACTCATTTTGGGATATTGGGCAGATTACATGAAAATGGAAATATAGGTGCGAGCCCTACATTGTAATGATCCTTCAAGTCATTTCTCATAATTTCGCTTATTTTCACCGTTAGGCTTTTCCATAGCTTCCCCAAGTCATGTATGACTTGCTGGAACTGATAGTTCGATTATCGAGCAGTTCATTTGATTTTTAAAACCATTTCCCTATTTAGAACACTACTAAAAAAATCTAAAAAACGACGGCCAGCGTCGTTTTTTTGGCCAAAATCGACGGAAAAGAAACGCTATCACTTTCATTGCAAAAAGGCCCGATGCTTTTTGAAAACGACGGCCTGCGTTGCTTTTTTTACGACGGACAGTGTTGTTTTTTTTTAAAAAAAAATTAGTTATTTTTAGAAAAAGCAACGTTTTACGTTGTATTTTGTTCTACATGATAAGAACAAATGATGAACATAGAATGACGAACATCGTCATTTTATTGAAGAAAAATATATAAATGTTTTTCATAAAAAAACAACACTGTCCGTCGCTTTTTGAAAATAATATCTTTCTCCAGAAAAAGCAACACTGTGCGTGATTTTTTACTTGTCATAATGAAAACAAAAAGCAAAGGATAGCATCGCATTTTTGAAAATTTATTTTAAAAAATTTCAGAAAAGCGACGGACAAAAGGAATCCTGTCCGTCGCTTTTCTGCATTTTTATTGGATGCACAAATTTACATTTTCTGTATCTCACCCGCCAAATAAAAATGCAATTCAAGATATACAGCCTCATGCAACAAACATTTCTAAAATAACCATACAATGCACTACCTTATCAAAACATTTAAGAAATTCAAATCAACAACACTTAACAATCAATCCAAAATCCAAAACACTTAATAATTAATCCAACAACATCCAAAAAACTTAAACAGTCCTAAAATGTTTTTATTAGAGTCTATAGGAATCTTAGTTTTCTCCTTAGCAATTGACTTCAAACTCTTATTAGGAAAAGATCGATCACCGTCACCACTGGATGTCATCGGTATGCAAGTTTACATCAAACATATAAAAATCAAGTCATTAGTTCATATTTCATATGACTACACTTTACTATTTTCAAGTTACTAGTACACATTTCAAGTCACTACACTCATACCATTTTCAAATACCTAATTAAATTTTATTTCACTATATTTAACCATTTTCAAGTAAATAATTCACATTCCAAGTAACTATACTTAACCATTTTCAAGTCACTATTACGCACTTCAAGTCACTATACTTAATCATTTTCAAATAACTAATTCACATTGCAAGTCACTACACTTAAAACATTTTTAAGTTACTAGTACACATTTTCACTACACTCAAACCATTTTAAAATAGCTAATTGACATTTTATTTCACTATACTTAACAATTTTCAAGTAAATGATTGACATTTCAAGTATCTACGCTTAACCATTTTCAAGTCACTACTATGCACTTCAAGTCACTACACTTCACCATTTTCAAATAACTAATTCACATTGCAAGTCACTACACTTAAAACATTTTCAAGTTACTAGTATAGATTTCAAATCACTACACTTAACTATTTTCAATTAACTAATTCACATTTCAAGTTAATATACTTAATCATTTTCAAGTGACTATACTTTATTATTTTGAAGTTATTAGTACACATTTCAAGTGACTACACTTAACCATTTTCAAGTCACAAGTTCACAATTTCAAGTAACTACACTTAACCGTTTTCAAGTCGCAAATTTGCAATTTCAAGTAACTACACCTAATTATTTTTAAACTTAATTATTTCAAATAACTTATTCACATTCCAAGTCACTAGTACACATTTCAAGTAACTACACTCAAACTATTTTCAAACAGCTAATTGACATTTCAAGTCACTATACTAAACCATTTTCAAGTAACTACACTTAACCATTTTCAAGTCACTAGTACACATTTCAAGTCATTAAATTTAACCATTTTCAAATAACTAGTAGACATTTCAAGTCACCACACTTAACCATTTTCAAATAACCAATTCACATTGCAAGTCACTACACTTAACCATCTTCAAATAATTAATTCACATTTCAAACCACTATACTTAACCATTTTCAAGTAACTACTTCTCATTTCAAATAACTATTCTTAACCATTTTCAAATAACTATTTCACATTTCAAATAACTATACTTAATCATTTTCAAGTGACTACACTTAATCATTCATTTCAAGTCACTATACTTAACCACTTTCAAATAACTTATTCACATTTCAAGTAACTACACTTAACCATTTTCAAGTCACTAGTACATATTTCAAGTCACTATACTTAACCATTTTCAAGTAACTACACTTAACTATTTTCAAGTCACTAGTACACGTTTGAAGTCACTACACTTAATTATTTTAAAGTTACTAGTATACATTTCAAGACACTACATGAAATTATTTTCAAGTCACCATTTCATAATTTCAAGTCACTAGTACACATTTCAAGTCACTATACTTAATAATTTTCAAGTAACTACGCTTAACTATTTTCAAGTCACTAGTATACTTTTCAATTCACTACACAACCATTTTAAAGTCACAAGTATACATTTTAAGTAACTACATTTAACCATTTTCAAATCACTATTACACACTTCAAGTCACTACACTTAACCATTTTCAAATAACTAATTCACATTGCAAGTCACTACACTTAATAACTTTTTCAAGTTACTAGTACATATTTCAAATCACTACACTTAACTATTTTCAATTAACTAATTCACATTTCAAATCATTATACTTAAATCATTTTCAAGTAACTATACTTTATTATTTTCAAGTTATTAGTACACATTTCAAGTGACTACACTTAACCATTTTCAAGTCACAAATTTACAATTTCAAGTAACTACACTTAACCGTTTTCTTGTCACAAGTTTGCAATTTCAAGTCACTACAATTAATTAATTTTCAAGTCACTGAACTTAATATTTTTCAAATAACTTATTAAAATTGCAAGTCACTACACTGAAAATGTCATATTCTTTTTTCTTTTGGTAACTGCAGGCATACAAATAGTCAAATACAATTCTATATGCATGGAAAACCAATAGATTATTCGAGTATATTTATGCGGGGTTAAATTTGACATCCTATAAGTGTTATTTTTATTCATTTGATCTTTTTTCTCTTAAATAAAAAGCTGTGACTATAATTATCATCAAATCTTAACATGACATAGATCAACATAATTACATTTTGTTTAAATTAAATTGTTTCAAAATTTATATTGATAAAAATAAATTTTCAAATATATTTACGTGTATATTTAGAGTATTCTACTGGAATAACTCTACATATTATACTTTCTACAATAGGTATATAAAAATCTTTGTTATTTACTTTCCTCAATAATAAGAGGACATTATAGTCATAAAATTCCTTTTAAGTATTCATTTTACTCCATATGTATACTTCCTTTTCACATTATTTCATATGTATACCCAATGATTAGAATTCCACAACAACAAATTGATTCAAATTTTAAAACTTTCAAAATTTACAAGGAGTATATATCCATTTTTAATTTCGTTCTAACTTGTAAAAATCATTTTCAGATCTTTTATTTTATTTTTATTTTTAAAATACGTTTGTAACAAAACCAATTACCGCTCCCCATCATTTCAATTTCATAATAGGATATTTGTTTCTTTCTAATTGGAGTTCTTTTTTGTAACAAAGTTAGTGAGATGGAAGTAACATATTTCTAAAAGTAGTTGGTCATTTGCAAAAATTAGAAAAAATTAAACTGGCTTACATTGAATACATATACTGGCCGGGGGTTTCTCCGGTAGGGTGACAGAATTTGATGCTGGCGCTGCTTTTTAGTGGCTGCGGGGACGGAGGGGAGGCAGAAGTGGTAGCTGCATGTGAAGAAGAGAGGGCTCGGCGTCTGACTTGGGTTCGTTTGGAGGTGGAGACGGCGTTCACTGGTTGGCTGGGCTGCTTTCGCAGGTGGCACGACGGTTGTTGGTTGTTGCTGGTGTCGCAGCAGCACTGGTCGACCGTTCTACAGTGGCTTAGGCAACTGGTGGTTGAGGGCTGTTCGGATGGTTCACCAGCCGTAGTGGCCGGCGGTTGTTTCACTAGGAGAAAATAGAAGGGAGAGAAAAGAGAGAAGGAAAAGGTCAGATTCGACTGTTTTGAGAAAATAGTGGGGATTAGGGCTTCTTGTTGATTCAAAAGGAAAGAAGAAAAGTTTTAGATCTCAACTATCTGAATTTCTAGAATTTAAATTTCACTTTGAGATAAAAAAAAAAAATTGACTAAAATTATCATTAACTTGATACAAAATGAATAGAAAATAAATAAATTGAGAAATTAAATTGAATTAGGGTTGCTATTTTAATAAATATGAAATGACAAAAAAAAATAGTAAGACGTCGATATTAAAATAAATTAAGCATGTAAAAATTAATGTTACGTAAAATTACTATATAAAATAGCAACCTAAGAGGGGCATCATGAGGTCAAATTTGGGTGTCAACACAACTATTTCAATTTAGTCCAACAACGGTGCAATGTACACAGATCTTACCACTAAGGTAGATAGGTTGTTTCCAATAGACCGTCAATTTAAGAAAAATAGTCTGAAACAATCTAATTTCAAGAAAAAAAATAGTGAAATTTGATTTGATATTGATCAATCAAATATGATGAATGGTTGAGATTAAAATTTAGGAGATGAGTTAAATTGGGATTAGAAATTGGGTTAAAAAATGGAGATTTTGATTAGGTTAATACAACGTATTAATCGGATAAATTATTGGTTAATTAGCTTTATTATTATAACTTCAATAGTGTATTATTACCCCGATCATATGTTGTTAACGTATTATTCAAAATATTTGGGTATCTAAATTCAATTAGCTAGCTTTTAACTACTATGTACATCACTATACGAGAGATACGTATTTATACATATATATATTTGATTGACTATCAACTTTGTAATATGTATTATATACATCACATACCCGAGTATATTACCTCGTAATACAACTTATTTCATATATACTTTGATGAATTATCATTTAATTTAACTTACATTATTATATTATAACTTCAACAGTATATTATTACCTTGATTAATCGATTGCATGATATCAATGTATTTAATATATATAGTTGATGGACTATCAACTTCGAAATATGTACTATATACATCACATACACAGGTATATTACCTCGTAATACAACGTATTTCATATATACTCTGATGATTTACGATTTAATTTAGCTTATATTATTATATAATAACTTCAACAGTATATTATTACCTTGATCAACCGATCATATGATATCAATGTATTCAATATATAATTGAATACATTTAATTTTTTATAAATATAAAAATTATTTATTTAATAGTAAATTAAAAATATCAAATATCAACAAACAGTGTCATTTTCATAAAGTTAATTTTTTATTTATTTTTAACAAAAGCGACACTATCCGTCGTTTTTTGTAAAAAATATGAAAAAGTAAATATAAAAAATAAAAAATTACGACGGATAGCTTCACTTTTCTATAATTAATATTTTCAAAATAAAAAATTATAGGGACGTTGTTCGTTGATTTTAATAAAACTAAATAAAAATAAAAATTAAATTTAAAAATCGAAGGACAACGTCGCTTTGTATCATAAAGTTTACTTTTATTTATTTTTAACAAAAATGAAACTATCTGTAGCTTTTTGAAAACAAACAAAAAAATAAAAATAATTAAAAATTACGACGAATAGCATCGCTTTTCTATAATTGATATTTTTAAAATAAAAATTATAGTGAAGTTGTCCGTCAATTTTAATAAAAATAAATAAAAATAACAATTAAATTTAAAATCCGACGAACAACGCCGCTTTTTATCATAAAGTTAATTTTTAGTTTTTTTAACAAAAGCGACAATGTCCGCTTCTTTTTGTAAAAATGAAAAATATTAAAACTAATTAAAAATTACGATGAAT
Organism: Capsicum baccatum var. pendulum; assembly: GCA_030864225.1. Taxonomy (NCBI): domain Eukaryota; kingdom Viridiplantae; phylum Streptophyta; class Magnoliopsida; order Solanales; family Solanaceae; genus Capsicum; species Capsicum baccatum. The sequence continues at coordinate 170,592,463 of CM061561.1, read as the reverse complement.
AGCGTTCCTTTTTTAGAATTAATATTTTAAAAATAAAACATTATAGCGACGTGGTCCCTTGATTTTAATAAAAACAAACAAAAATAAAAATTATATTTAAAAATCGACGGATATCGTCGCTTTTTAAAGATTAATTATTTTTATTTTTAAGTAAATAACGACGATATCCTTCGCATTTATTGAAAAAATTATATATTATTTGTTAATTAGTTGGTATAATAATCCATGAAAAAATAATGAATATTAAGACGTTGGCCTTTGATTTTAAGAAAAAATAAATTAAAATTAAAATTAAACTAAAAAAGCAATGAAAAGTGTCGATTTTTAAAGCAACACAGTTTATCATTTTTTGCGTCGCTTTTTGGCCTTTTTTTAGTAGCGGAAGTCTTCGCTAGTTTCAAATGGCCATCGAGTAAAATCTTCAGTAAAGTGATATCGAATGTGAATTTTGACTGCACCAACAACTCCGTAACATCGATTTTAGGTTGGGTAGACCTTTGGTTTGGGTCCCGCTATTCCCGAACTCATTTTGACTTGTTGGCCGAAAAGTTGATAAATTGAAAATTTAGGTATAGGGCCCACATGTTGTCGAAACTACCTCAGATGAAAAATCAAACTTTGTTAAAGCATGAGGAATGCTGAAATCAGTGTGGTGGCATATTTCGTTTGCTCATATTGGACTCCGAATGCATCCCGAAGCATTGGCCGAAACTTGGAATGAATCAAATTCCAAGTTTCAGCAGTTGTCCAGTGCAGTAAGGTACCACGATTATGGGGGCCTTGGCACAATCGGGATGCTGCAATCGTGAATAGCGTGGGTACGCAATCGCCCTATCTGAGGGCCTGGGAAAGAATTGTTTAAATACTTGTTTTGGTTGAGAATTGGCCATTTTCTCCATTGTCTTGAGTCCGAATACCCTAATTATAGTGTAGACCTCAAAGTCATTCTTAGGTATTGATTGGGATTTTGGATAACTTGCTTAGTCGTGATAAACATCAAATCTAATGTATGAATCCTTTAATTTTTAGTGTTCAATTCTTGATTTATTTGACCCAAAATCCAAAATGCCTTGAAACTTGATTTTAGCCCAAATATGATAGATTTACACTAATTTTTGGAAGGTTATAATTCCTAATGGTGTTTGAACAAATGGGTTTCTCTCAGAAAATCATTTTCTACACGTGGAACCTACTTAGGGGGGTTTTTGGTGTCATTTTAGACCCAAAGCACAATGGGACAGTATGAGTGTTGATATTCTCGTAATAATACAAAATTGTGTTTTTTGCTAGCTTTGATCCTTGAAAAAGCTTTGAGGAAAGGGAAAGCAAAGATCGTTGGTTCGTGAGCTGTATTTGGATTCGAGGTAGGTTAGGCTTATTTAGGCTTATTTATGTTAGATTGAGCTTTATTGTAGTATAATTTTGATATCTTCATAAGTTTGGGAGGGGTCTTAGATGTTGAAATGGTAGATGATAATGTTTGGGATTAGCTGAACCACTTAGGCTTTTGAATCCTTAACTGTGATATTTTACTCATAGTCAAGAACCTTTGTTAGTTGGACTTGTTATCTCATGAATAGCATAAGAATACTCTAGTTGATCTAGTTAGATGAGAGTGACCTTGTTCACTCATCCTAAGAGTAAGTTACCTAGATATGCATAGTTGTGAATTGGCCATAGATGCTTTGGATGATTTAAGAGTAACACTTAAAGGAAGAAATATAAACTAATGTAGATTGATAAACCTTTGAGACATGATCTAGATAATTTAGTCTAATTCGAATAGAAGTTAGACTTGAAGAAGATAATTAGGGATATTAGAAGTGGAACTTGATCTGCCTTAAGCTTGAACGATGTAACTTCATTAGTGACCTAGATACTTGTTGAACACCTAATATATGTTTTTGGTTATATAATGGCTAAACCCGATAAATGGGTTATTCATGTCGTTGATTTTGGAGACAATGTGCATACTTGATTGTTATCTTATTGTCACTACTTGAATAGTATTAGAAAGTCTTGTGAGTTGAACCTATGAATATGCTATCACTTAATGTAACGACTCGAGACTACCCCTAATCATCATACGATGCTTAGGACCATAAATGATCCCAAGCTAGCCTTATACTGGCATAATTTATGAGCAAGTGAATAAAATACATAAGTCTGAAAGAAATAAGCGAAAGATACATCTTTTCCGAGTATGATCAAAACAAACTATATGAAAATGATTACAACTCTGATTATATAAAATAAGACTGAAACAAAATACACAACTCTACTGACTGTCTATGAAGCCTTTATTAGTATTGACTATAGGTAGTCGGTATATGACCCCTAACTATCCCAAATCAATACAACTGAATGAATAAAGAAAATACTACACAAACTCTGACTGACTCGAACCCTTGAATCAAAAGGACCTATCACCTACTGACTGGAAGCTGCAACTTTCTGATTCTGATACACACACTACAACTTGTACCTACATTATTAAATAATATAGCACATAGACGTATATATGGATTCGTACTTTTGGAATGTATTGGGTATATAGGGGTGAATGCATAGTTAAAACCACAATGTAATATTTAAGCAAAATCTTTCAAATGATGCATACTAAGTGTAAATGACTAACCTTGAATTTGAATAAAATATGTATTACGAAATAACAAGGCATGAATATTTAAATCATAGATAAACTTTGTGAGTCATAATACTTAGTTCTAAAAGCTTCACTTTTGCTCTTTCGATTTGGGAGTTTCTTATAACCGACATAAACCATGTGAGCTATCATGGAGTCCAACGTCTTACCAACGTTGGGGAGAGCTTTTCTACCCTTGCCATCAGAATAGAACCTTATATTAAGTGATCACTATCTTAGCCTACTATGGGCAAATCATAAACCTATAGTGGTGCATAGTTCTGGAGCATGAGACCTTTAGAATCATACCCATATCGGTGCTAAATACTACTCCCATACTTATCACTCAGAACTTTAGGAGATCCACCTTAAAACCACACAAGGGTTTGTAATGAAAATCAATTATACTTCTCTTTCTTAAAATTTCAAACTATATGAACATTGTGGATTCCTTATCATTGCTTAGGATCAAAAGATCAATTTCTTTCTTAAATCTTGGTAATCAACTTATAAAAGAGGCTTAAAATCATAATCTTCTTGAAATATCAACACTTAGGCTTAGGGCTTACCCATGTTTTAAGCTCATGAAAATTTATAGAAGAACGCTATGCTCGACATACTTCTTAAAATACTTCAACAATACCATGATAATGAAATAGAGAATCACAATATCATGCATAAAAATCAATTGGAAATCTGAAAAATCATATCACACACATAAAGATGAGAAGATAGACATGCAATTTAACATTTAAATCACTTGTAACATCATGGTCTTCAAATAATGATAATTTTTTATGAATCCTAGTTTCCAAAATATGATATCTTAAATAAAGATTAAGTTTTTGGCACAAGGATGAAAGCAGTATCCTTGTTCATAACCTCACATACTATAATAGACTTGATTAGATCTAGAGAACTTGACTTTGAAACCCTAGGAGATGATATTGAAAGCTTTCTTGAGGTTCTTGGATTAGGGAACTTAATTCTTGGTTTATTTCTTGAGGAGGATTAATTGAATTTTATGTTTTTGGATGTTTTTCTTGAAGTTCTTGGTTTAGAAAAAGTAGATTCTTGCATATCTTGAAGAAGCTTTAATGGAGTTTTGAAGTTCTTGGGAGATGATCTTAAGAGGAAACCCTAATCTTGTTCTTGAGGATAACGAGGATTAAGGTTTTTTATAACTTGTTTATGATGGCTATGTATGTATTTTTTATGATTTAAGTCATGGAAGGTGAGGGAAAAGACCAAAATACCCATCCAAAATTATTTAAGGGTGAGGTTAATCAATTCTGGTCATGGGTGATGACTTGGGTTGATAAATAGTCACTTAGGTGACGGCTTATCAGCCCAAGTCGTCACTTTGTGGCATAAATTATCACATACTTTCTATGGGTGGCGACTTGGTCTAATAAGTAGTCACCTAGTTGACGGCTTATCAACTCAGGTCGTCACTTTGTTGATAGACGGACATACTGAGGTAAAATGAGTATTACTTTTCTCTCCGATATCGGATTAAGGTGAAACCAAATGTATTGAAAAGAAGATTCAAAGAATTTTCATTTGATATAAAGTAGGACATCTGAATTGATATATTCTGGTAGATCCACTCATTTAAGGTTAACCATAGCTAGAGCATTTGTCAAAGATCTATTGATAGAAAAGTCCTCAACTCATCTATGAATTAGAAGAGTATTATGACCTCGATCACTATACAAAGAAATTCCAACATCATATACTTGCTAATCACACATGTATATACATAGAATAATTAGGTTTAAGTCCGTACGTATAGGAACAACGGTTTAAATTCTAGCCCAAAAATATGGGGCGTTACATTATCTCCCCCTTGGAATCATTCGTCCTCGAATGATGGGTTGGAACTTTTTGAAAAAAAGTATGGAATAATGTATACATGACATGTCTGCTAATGAAGGACATAACTGAGCTAAAACTTTACAAAGTCTACATGAAGCTGATTTCTGGGCTGACTTGACTTTACTGACTATAAGGAACTGATTCATGCAGAAAGTTGGGAACTCAAGTGAAATTTTCATGATACAATTATTGTTATAGAACTGCTAAGTGATAACTGATACATTAAAACTCCAAGAGTTACTAAGGATAGAATAAAGTATGCAATTTCTCATTTAGGAATTATCCCTCAACAAGACACGAATAAGAATCAAAGGAAAAAGGGGCTTCATGGCATCACCAAGTACATTATGTAAGCACAAATCATGAAGTAATGAGACCAAGGTCATACAAAGGTATTACAATGTCTGAGATGGAATACATGGAAAATTGAGATCATGCACTGAACACTTATGAGCTGAGTCATGATTTAATTTCTGAATTTGAAACTGATGCATGATACATGATGCATGAACTGAGATGAATTCGTAATTTGTATGAATGCGAACATTTTTCCTTATGGAATGGACATACCCGGGAGACTTTGGGTTGTAAAACTAGATGGAAAGTTGGAAATCTATAAGATCTTATCTACCTGATTGCTAAACTGGATTGCAGGCTATATGGACTGGATCATACTAACTACTCATACTCAAATGGAGTATTTCTTCAACACTCTTCTAATAAATTCTAATAATATTAGGGATCAAAGAATATTGGGCATGATCTGAACAAGACATCCAAATAAGGAATCACAACATTGGTACAACTCTATAGCATGGAACATAGACATATAAACCATAAGCCAGGATAGAATTACTAGGCCTTAGGTAATAAAGCTTCTTACTTTCAACCTTAGAAACACTTCTCAATTACTCCCTCAACAATATATTCCACTTTAATGCCATACTCATTTGATTCAACTTATAATTCTCACATGGACATTGGTAATTCCATCTACTAAAGTTTAGACTGAACTAAATTCTTTCACCATGATCAAGCCCACCCAAAATCACAAGGTACAACACACTACCGCATAATACTAGTCTAACACACATGATTCAATCTTCTATGTCTTTTCCAGAGCTCACACCCTAAGCATAAAATGGCTTACCACTTTAATGACTAACTCTGAACTCTTACTAGGGACTCACTAGCGCATATTGCATTCCACCACTTACATTCCATCATGACATTCAAACCTATCATTATAACTATACATGAACTTAAAGGCAAATAGCCATAAAGGCATATGTCTTATATTCTCTAAACCTCTATGAACAACAACTTTCTTGCACCATGCTTAAGAAGACAGACCTAGAATTCTCAACTAACTATGACATATACCAAATATTTACCTTAATATCCCTTTATCCTTTAGCCTTAGATAGAACAAGTGTACAATAATATTTCTTAATGAGGGTCATCAACTCTCTCTCATATATACCATTGCTTATCCATTATCATCACCACTAGCTTAACATAGGAAGAGGTCACCGAAGGGCTAATGCATAAGGACCTGAAGCACCAAAGAATACTATACATAACATTGACACTTAACTGAGGCCTGATGAATAGAATGTCAAAGGTATGGATTCATTAAAGAGATCTAATTTGAGGACATACATGATATAATGCAAATTTCACTAATATTAAGTGTTTTGAGAACTGATCATACTCTGAAATATTAGTTCATACTTATCATAAGCTATTCAACATAAGACTGAAGCTCATAGATTTATAAGGGATGACTCGAATCACAGAGTGAAGTTGTTACTCACTTACTAGAAGCTGAGAATAAACTTGAATATGCATGAAGTGTGTAAGCATTGGACTTTGGCATGGATCTACCATGAAATATATGAATATGATATGATAATGAATGAAATTCAAGGAATACTCTAGAGTAAGAAGGGATCACTATCTCATCACAAATCTTATTGACATGTAACACAATCTTATTCTCTAAACTTGCTTTGGTTCTTCACTCTACCATCTCCCCCTTATATCAAAGCTGATATTCTAAGTCTGTGGAACCCTTTACTAACTCTAATCTAAACTACAATCACTTTACTCTAGAGTCTTAGGTATAACAATACTCATAAATAATAAACTTACCCTGAAAAACTACACCTGAAAGTGTGAAACCCACTACTAATACTTCTTTCTGAGATACAACTCTATCTTTCCATAGCCCAATATTCATCATATAATAAATTGAACGCTTACAAGCGAAGAATCTTCACAAGTATCACCATACCCTGAGTTCACACCATCTAGAGCTTTAACACTTATTTTTATTAGCTCAATCTTCAAAGATTCAAACTTAGATTCTAACACTTACTATGGATATCCCCAAACCTTTAATGAAACATACTAACTTCATTCTTGGACACTCTCTTAATACATACCACCCTTAACTTCCTCTAGCTCCAATAATCATCATTACAGAATTACACTCTATTAACTCGACAAACATACCTCCCTCATTAAACATATGATCTGCCTTACTAACTCAAATCATACCAAAAGTCTCAGCATTATCTATCTATTGCTCCATAACATAACCATCAAGAATAGCATATACTATATGACTAGTGTAATACCTTGAGAACCCCAACCGATAGTAGAACCATGCTTCAAGCTCATGAGAAATAAATCTTAGTGATTTGGTAGTTCTATGATAAAGTTTGATGTATATTAATTCCTTAAATATGTCCTAGCTACTAGACGAATCAAAACATCCCTTACCGATTGAAATCTTGAGAAATATTTTGGTATAGTAAACTTCAAATGAGGATATCTTTTGTTATACTATGAATTTTTGAGATCATGACCCACCAACAGATAGATAATTGAATTACATTTCCAAAAATACTAATTTCTCCAAAATATGGTCTTAGGGTAAAATATTATGGCCATTTTACTGAGAGTTATTTGAGTTGCCCAAGAGCGATAGACAAGCTGATGGACCGTCAAGTCAACGACAAACCGTTGATATGGCCGTCACAACTAAGGAAGTAAGGAATTTTTCTCACCCAAAAATGATAGTTGGAGTGACGATCAGTCACCAGAGTGACGATCAGTCACCAGAGTGATGGTCCATCACCTTGACCATCAACTTTGTTCGAAACTGTGCTGAAACAACGTTGTAAAGGGCTTTTGGGGTCTTTTCCCACCATATTTAACACCCAATCGGTCAAATCAAAGCACATAACTCCTCATTCATCCATAACATCAAACTTAAGGTTTATTTTAAGATAAAAATCTAAGAACAAGATTCAAACCCTTCTTCAATAAACTAAGAAATTCAAGTTCTTCAAGTTCAAGAACTATAAAGAAAACATCAAGATCTGTGTTTCCCAATCCAAGAACATTCAAGAAACATTATTTATCTTTCAATATTAAAGTTTTTGAGGTATGTTATATGTTTATTCTTGTGTTTCTTCCACGTAAAAAGTTTAAGAATCCCTTTTAAATTAAAAAGATTGTATATTTATGAGTATTATGATTTATGAGAATTGAAGTTCATGCTCATGTTATTGTTATTGTTGAGTTTTGATTTATGTTCTATATTATAAGTTTCATGATTTAGTCCTAGTATGTGATGATTTGCATAATTTTCATGATAACCTCATCAAGTTGCTTGTTGGTTGATGAAATCATGATACTTAGGTGTAGTATTTGTTGTATAACCAAAGCATGCTCCTCATATGTTTGATAAAATGCTCGTGTGAAGGAAATAGGGTCATTATAGCATGTTGACAAGAAATCCCCAATTATGTGTAAGTTCATGCATGCCAAGTGTTTGTTGAAAAATCTTAGGGAATAAATTGTGACATGTTAGCCTGAAATCCCGAATTAGGTGCACTTGAATGCATGTTAAGTGTTTGGTGCATTCTTTATTGAATGAGTTATGATATAATAGCATGCCTCTCTATATAATGACATGTTTAATATTTCTAAGTTCTTGAAGATATTCTTTTGTGAGTGTCTGGTGTATGAGAGACTATTGTTATGATTTTCAAGAGGGGTTATGTATTGTACTATTTATATTATCGAGTTCTGGGGGTATTTATAACCAAAAAATTAGCTGTTTGTCTAGAGCAAGTGTCAGTTTTATGATAATATCAGTCAAGCCACGATTCTTAGAACTCAATCAGTTACAGAACATAGAAAGACTTAGTAATCTCAATATCATTCTAAGTCCAGTTTAGAATTTAGTTCAGATTTCAGTAGCATTCAAGTACTCAATTCAGAACTTAGTACTATTCAGTCAGATCATGAAATCCATTAGTATTCCATCAGTTTTTTCATCCAAGTGAACTCAGATAGATCGATCAAGTAACATGATCAGTAATAGATTCAACTCAGTCTAGTACAGTTTAAGAAAAAGTTAAGGATGGGGGCTCACCCGTTAGAGAGAACTGAGATCCCTAGAAGTAATCCCTAAGTTCCAGAACTATGTAGCCGGTGTAGGTATGAGATGGCACCCGTTAGATAGGACTGGCATACTCAGGGATCACCCGTTAGATAGGATTAATCTCGGTGGTCGCTTGTTTGATAGAACTGGCTCTATAAAAGTTATCTTTACCCATGGCACGGTACTGACACCCTTCCAATTGGGGTTACAGGTTGGACCCCAAAAGTTAAGATTCAGGGTATGTCGATTAGATAACTACTTCTCACAGGCTCAGTTTTAGAATCAATCTCAGTAAAAGAACTCAAGTCAATAGTACAGATTTGGGACTAGTCGATACAGAAAACTATTAGCATATTCAATGGATCTAAAGATCACCAACTAGATAGGACTGATCTCAGACTAAGTTAAATCACCTTCATTATCAGTTTGTTCAGAGATCACCCCTTAGACAGGACTGATCTCAAATACAGTCAATCAGTATCAGTATAAATAGATTCAGAGATCAACCGCTAGATAGTACTAATCTCAGATTCAGTTAATCATTTTTATTATCATTATACTCAGAGATCACCCATTAGATAGGACTGATCTCAACCTCAGTACTCAGTTATCAATATCAGTAGATTTAGTTATTCAGTATCCCAGCATTAGTAAGATCATATGTAAGTGAAGTAGCACTCTAATCTCAGTATTCAGTGTCACTATTATTTTAGTTATGGTTTATGCATTCATGCACGTATCCTCATTCAGTATACTCAGATTATTTAGTCAGTATTGTTCATGCATAGGAACCCTTGCATTTAGCCTTACCTCATCTAGCATACCAGTACATTCCCACATACTGACACATACTTTTCTACATTATGGTATTTTATACCATAGGTTCAGAAGCATGAGATCTGAGCACCCACATCAATTTAGATTCAGCCAAAAGCAGTAGACTTAGCAGTGAGTCCTCGTCATTCAAGGATGTTCTATTATTTTATTATATTTTAAGATTTAATATTTTTGTTAGACAGATTTAGTTGGGGGATGGTTCATCAACTCCTTATTTAGATAGTTTAGAGGCTTTCAGACTAAATATTCAGACAATTACTTTAGTTTTTTTGATACTTTATTCAATTGTATTTTAGTTTATGAACCTTATGACAAGTTTCAGCCAGTTGTTTTCTATATTTTATAGTATATTATGTAGTGCTCAGTTAAAAGTACAAGAAAATAAATAGCTTGTAGTCCCTCGGGATCATAAGCACCATGTAGCATCTGGGGCGTTATAAACTAGGTATCAGAGCCTAAGGTTCAATAGAGTCCTAGGAAGTCTGAAAGCCGAATCTAGTAGATTTTTATGCATGGGTGTGTTGCGCATCACATTTATGTACAAGAGGCTATGAGATGTTTTAGAAAAAAGTTTCCCTTCTTTCATATCACAGATCGTGCTATATAAAGGTACTCTAAGAAAGTTATGTAGATTCTCAGCATGCTCCACTCATGTCAACTCCACCTTACTTTCAAGTTAAGAGAAATAGTGAAGCTCAAAGTCCTAGAGATTGGACTTTCTCAGACTATCCCTACAGACAGTTATGGTATCGCCTACAGGCTCAGCAGTATTCCATCAGATCCTTTCTCAATATCCTATGATAGCATATGACCTAGAGTTAGAAGCATGAACCTAAGAGTTTAGCAATCGTAGAGTTGGAATAGATAGTGTTATCTAGATTGAGCAGATTATGTATTCATAGAAATAGTTGTGCAAAAGTTAAACTAGTAGGCTTGAATGGTGCATGTAAGAATTTAAGTTTGTTGATTTGAAACTAAGTGTGAAGGTGTGGATATAAGTTATGAGATATGATCTTAGTAGTCTAGCAAGAAACATAAGAATTTGGTGTGTATAGTGGGGCAAGCGTGTGTTGAAAGAGTGTAAGTATGTGACAATGATTGCATGAAATAAAGGAAGTTAAGAGTTGTAGCCCAAGGAATAGTATTACCAGTAGGTTTTATACTTTCAGGTGTAGTCTTTCAGGATAAGTTTATCATTTAAGTTCCCAGACTTTAGAGTAGAATGATTGTGTTCTAGTTCAGAGTGTAGAAAAGTGTTCGCGGATTATGATGGTGGCTTAAACATAAAGTGGGGAGTGTAGTCGAGAAAGTACAGAAGAAGTACTCTTATTAAACATAAGCTTTCAGTATGAGTTATTTTGAAAATCCATTAAGTTAGTTTAGTAGTCAAGCAGTCAAATTCATATGGTTTATTTTTCCATCTTTCCATCTAACCATACCATCCAAAAACTCAGGAATGTAACTATTCCAAGATAGAAATGTCCTAGTAGTTTCAAGATCAGTTCAGTTTATGTATCATGCGTTAGATTCAGACTCCCAAGGTTCAGTTATGATCCAGTTCGTAGGGGACTCGGGCATCGCCTTAGTTTTCCCAGTGTTTCAATAAAGTAAGCATTCTTAAAGTGACATAGAGTCCCAAGGGGGAGATACCTCATAATCCCTTGATTCTTTCATGTCTTTAAACCCATTCAATTGAATGTTCAGATGTTTCTCACAAAGTTAGTATTAGTTATCATTGCATATTCAGTCAACCATTCAAGTGTCAGTTCTGTCCAGTATTCATGCAGTAGATATGCATGTCCAGTAGAAGAAGCTCAACTTATAAGTAATTTTAGTTCTGCTTTCATGAGAATCAACTCAGTTACATATCCATGCAATAGATATTCATGTTCGCTATGAGAATTCAGCTTATCAGTAGCTTCAGTCGGGTATTCCATTCATCAGATATGCATATCTAGTCTGAGATCTAAGAATATCAGTAATTCCAGTCATATATTCATGTTTCAGATGTTCACTTCCCTTAAGTAAGTTCAGTCTATTAGTATTCCCAACCTAGTTATCTCATTCGAGGACGAATATTCCCAAGGGAGAGATTGTAATACCCCGAGAATCCCAACCAATAGTAGAACCATTCTTCAAGATCATGAGAAATAAATCTTAGTGATTTGGTAGTTTTATGATCAAGTTTGATGTATATTAATGCCTTAAATACGTCCTAGATATTAAACGAATCAAAACATCCCTTACCGATTGAATTCTTGCGAAGAATTTTGGTATAGTCACTTTAAATGAGCATATATTTTGTTATACTACAATTTTTTATCTCAAAACCCACCAACATATATATAATTGAATTATATTTCTAATGATACCAATTTCACAAAAGTCCTGTAATACCCCGATTTGCTGAACCAGAATGCTACACGGTTCTCATGACCCCGAGGGACCACAAGCTAAACCATGATTGATATCTGTACCTGTATACTGCAAATCATGATATAATAATGCGGAATATATAGAAAATCATAAGGTTCAACTGAATAAAATCATGTGGGCGAAAATACCCAAAACAACTCAATCTGAAAGCTAAGTCTGAACGAAAATCTGAACGTAAATTTGAAAGCCTCTAAACTATATGAATAAGGAGTTGAAGGAACATGTCTCAAACTAACTCTGTAAAAATGAACTAAAGAAATAAATAAATGTATTAATTCATATTGTCCTCGAATCAATGAGGACTTACTGTGTCTCTGCGGTTGGAATGCTACCACTATTGCTAGGATGGAGCTCATGTCTCAGAACCTATGATGTAACATGAAAAGAAAGCACCATAGCGCAAATGCTTTAGTACAAATGGAGTACTGAATATACGAGGAAGGTAGGTTGAACATAAAGGGTTTCATGCATGAACAACACTAACTGACTAATATGAACGTGGGAGTGCAAGCACACATATATAGAAACTGGGACCGTGAATACGTGATACCATGACCTGTAAGCTAATACATGGTTTACTGATAACTATCATGACTGATGCTGAAACTATGGGAAGTAGTGTTTAACCGACATGCCCCATGTATGCCGTTATGGCAAGGCTGGGGCCCAATCTCTACCTCGACTGGAGGGGTGTCAATACCATGCCACGGGTAAGGATATCCTGTGAGTGACCCTTATCTGGCGGGTACTCAATAAGAACGGTGGGAACCCTAAACTGATGAGTTAAGCCACCTCATCAACCCTAATCTGACGGGTTAATATATCTCAACCTATGCTGTTTACGTAGTTCTGGAATACAAGGATTACTACTAAGAATCACACCCTGAACTGGCGAGTGAGTTCCCATCCTTGGGTTCACTCGATGCTAACCTCTACTTCCATATGGAGGGACTGAAAATGAATAACTGACTGTGCATGACTTGATCTTACTGAATTCTGTTGACTGGAGGAATATTACTGATATCTGACAACTGACTAAGATCATGAGGTTTTCCTGAGTCACATGACTGACTGAAGTCCATGGAATCATAGCTTGAGTTTGGATATCGTGAAACATGACATGGCTCTAGGCACACAACTATAGTTTTTGGGTACAACTACCCCCAGGACTCGATAGGAGGAAACTGACACACATGATATGACTTGATCACAAGATTTGAGTCCACAATTCACAATATCATAAGTAAGGCTTTCATAATAAGAATGATTCCCAACAAACTTTCACATGATCAGGAATGCACACAATATGTATATACTTGTATGGCTTTAATAACATGGTCATTCCATATCACAACAATATCATGAGCATCTCATACAACTTCTTCAATTCAAGACAGTAGCACCGGGATCACGTTGAACATAAACTTAGAACATGGAATAGTCATTTAGGACTTATTATGTGATAAAAACATGATTTCTATTCCCTTAGGTATTTTCAAAAACACCTTACATGCACATCTTAGGCATAGGTGGATTCATTAAGATTACAAATATTCAACCACCAATTTCACATATTTATACATTAAATACCACTATATCCTCACAATAAACATACAAAGATCCCATCTTAGGCATCATCAAACTCCAACCACATGAACATTAACCACCAACAACATAAACATCATAATACAAAATTTAGAAAATGGTTCTTGTGCTTCATGGACGAAAGGAGTCCATGAATCAACTCACGCATACCTTAGAAGGAAGATTCTTGATGATTGACGGAGGAATTTCTTTGAAATCGGATCTTCAAGCTTAGTTACGCAACCCTAGTTGTTTTTCCCTTTTAGTGATCTTGGATGATGAGATTTGAGATGATAATAGAGTAGTAATATGTTTAGAAGCTATATATTTCATAAGGTTAAGTTTAGGGACGTGTAAGGAGTGTTAAAAGACTTAATCACCCTTAAAATAACTCAAAAAAGAGTGTTTTTGGCACCTGGAACTGACTTAAGAGGCGCCCAAGTAATTTCCCAAGCTAGGTTGGGCGCGCCTAACCAATCGCCTATGTTTGGTTGGGCGGCGCCTAATTAATCGCCTATCCTTACTGTCTCTCACTAAAATGGGCATAACTTTTCGCTCGGGTATTGGATTAAGGCAAAATTGGTATCGTTGCAAAGATAATTCGATTCTCTACAATTTGGTGGGTCTAAATCAGCCAAAAACCACATTAACATCAAGCTATACTCTTTCAAAGATGACCCTTGCAAAATGGAACACTAAAACTTGATAGATTCAAAAACTCTTAGCTTGTATTACATTAAGTGACTCATATGAACATGCTTAATGCATCATAAGCTATCCTATCACAAGGATATTCATTGTAAGTCATGTACTCAAGTATGAATCACCGGGTAGGATATTTCATACGTAGGAATACTTATTCACTTCCTAGCTTAGAAACATACGGGATATTACAATATCTCCCCCTTGGGAATATTCGTCCTCGAATGAGAATTTACTAAGAAGGGATACAAGACAATAGAACCTGAACTCAACATAAAGAACTGAAACTTGATCTCATGACTGATATGCTAAATCTACTAAACTCGTGCATATCTGATGCACGGATAACTGACACATGAATGCATGACTGAGTATGGAATGGTTAATAGGTACCAAGTTTATACTGGAAACATGAATGTGAAAATGAATAAGATTGAGGAGAACTGTTACCTTGAGCTTTATCTGAATTGGCGGGGAAGAGGTGAGGATACTTGATACGCATATCTCCTTCTTCTTCCTGAGTAGCTCCCTCATGAGACTGATTTTGCCAAAGAACCTTGACTAGAGGGACTTCTTTGTTCCTCAATCTATGAGTCTGATAATCTAAGATATCGACTAGAATCTCTTTATAAGAGAGGCTGTTCTGAATGTCGATGCTCTGAATAGGGACAACAACTGTTGGGACACCTATGCACTTCTTTAGCAAAGAGACATGGAAGACTGGATGGACTAAGGCAAGATCTGAAGACAACTCAAGCTCATAAGCTACCTTGTCGAAGCGACAAAGAATTCTGAAGGGACCGACATATTGGGGACTGAGTTTCCCTTTCTTGCCAAACCTTTTCACTCCCTTCGTGGAAGATATCTTAAGATAGACATAGTCATTGACCTTGAACTCAAGATTCTTTCTACGAATATCTGCATAGGACTTCTATCGGCTCTGAGCAGCCTGGAGTCTCTCTCTGATCAACTGAACTTTCTCTAAGGCATCGAATACTAAGTTAGGACCTGTAATTGAGGCCTTACTAACTTCAAACCAACCAATTGGATATCTACATATCCTACCATAGAGAGCTTGAAATGGAGCCATCTGAATACTAGAATGATAGCTATTGTTGTATGCAAACTCAATCAAATGCAAGTGGTCGTCCCAACTTCCCTTGAAGTCAATTACATATGCCCTTAGCATATCTTCAAGAGTCAGAATAGTCCTCTCTGCTTGACTATCTGTCTGAGGATAAAATGCTGTGCTGAGATGGACTTGGGTACTGAGACCCTTTTGGAATGCTTTCCTAAAGTGAGAAGTGAACTGGGTACCTTTGTCTAAGATGATAGGTAGTGGAATACCGTGTAACTTGACTAACTCCCTGATATAGAGTTTGGAATAATCCTCGGCGAAATAAGAAGTATGAACAGGAAGGAAATGAGCTGACTTGGTCATTTTATCTATATTGATCCAGACTGAATCATGCTAATGAAGAGTTCTACGCAAACCCGTCACGAAGTCCATGTTAAATTCTTCCCTCTTCTAAGTAGGAATGGTGAACTCTTGCATGGAACCATTAGGTTTCTGATGCTCTATGTTAACCTGCTAGCATGTAGAGCACTTAGCCACAAACTCTGCAACATCTCTTTTCATCCCACTCCACCAATAGATCTCCCGCATGTCGCAGTACATCTTAGTGGCCCCTGGATGAATAGAGTATCACGCACCATATGATTATGCAAGAATTCGCTGCCTCAATTCATTTACACCTGGAACACATAGACGACCCTGACAACGAAGAACACTATCTCCCCTTTGGGAGAAAACCTTGACTTTCTGATTCTGAACTGACTCTTTGAGCTTGAAAAGGCTAGGATCCCTGTCATATTTCTCTTTCACCTTGGAAACTAGAGATGACTCTGAACTACTATGATCACATACACCACCCTCTGAAGAATCGACTAAGCGAAAGCCTAGTCTGGCAAGCTGGTGGATCTCTTGAGCCATCTTTTTCCTACTATCCTCAATGTGAGAAATACTACCCATGGAGATTCCACTGAGAGCGTCGGCCACAACATTGGGCTATCTTGGAAGATAAAGAATACTTATGTCATAATCCTTCAAGAGATCTAGCCATCTTCTCTGGCGAAGATTGAGATATTTCTGGGAAAAGACATACTGGAGGATTTTATGGTCTGTGAAGACATCTACATAAACTCCATAGAGATAATGCCTCCAAATCTTCAAGGAAAAAACTACCGCTGCTAACTCAAGATCATGAGTAGGATAATTCTTCTCATGTGGTTTTAACTATCTGGAGGCATAGGCTATGACCTTACCATGCTGCATGAGGACACAACCTAAACCCACTCTGGATGTATCACAATAGACTATAAAACCGTCTGAACCATCTGGAATAGCTACAACTGGAGCTGAGGTGAGTCGAGTCTTCAACTTTTGAAAGCATTTCTCACATGAATCTGACCACTGAAACTTAATCTTCTTCTAAGTCAATCTGGACATGGGAGATGAAATAGAAGAAAATCCTTCAACAAATCATCTGTAATATCCATCCAAACCCAAGAAACTCCTAATATCTGATGGAGATATGGGTCTGGTCCAGTTTCTTACAACCTCGGTTTTATAAGGATCTACTCTAATGCCATTACCGGAAAAAATATGGCTAAGGAATGCTACTGATCTTAGCCAAAATTTGCACTTGCTTAACTTAGCGAATAACTGGTGATGCCTGAGAGTCTGAAGAACTATCTTGAGATGGTCTGCATGATCACACTCTATCGAGAATAGACCAGAATATCATCTATAAAGACTATGGCAAACATGTCCAAGTACTGCTTGAACACACGATTCATCAAGTCCATAAAAGCTTCAGGGGCATTGGTATTACCAAATGACATGACTAAAAATTTGAAGTGACCATACCGAGTACGAAAAGCTATCTTCGAAATGTCACATTCTCTAACTCTGAGCTTATGATAGCCTAATCGGAGGTCTATCTTGGAGAAGTAACTGGCACCCTGAAGTTGGTTGAATAGACCATTAATACTGGGAAGAGGATATCTATTCTTGACCGTGACCTTGTTGAGTTGACGGTAATCAATACACATCCTGAGAGAACCATCTTTCTTGTGCACGAATAACACTGGTGCACCCCATGGGGAAACACTGGGTCTGATGAATCCCTTATCTAAGAGATCCTTCAACTGATCTTTCAGTTCCTTAAGTTCTACTGGTGCCATTCTGTATGGCAAAATAGAAATAGGTTGAGTATCCGGAAGAAGGTCTATGCCAAAGTCTATTTCCCTTTCGGGAGGAATGCCTGGAAGATCTTCGGGAAAGACATCTGAGTATTCAATAACAGGGACTATTTTGAGGCTGGGAGATTCAGAACTTAAATCTTTAGCATGCACAAGATGATACACACACCCCTTAGAAATCATTTTCATTGCCTGAAGGTAGGAAATAAGTTGACCCCTGAACGGTGAAATGCTACCCTTCCCTCTAGGATGGGCTCATTCAGAAACTGAAACTGAACTATCCTATTTCTACAGTTGACTGTGGCATAGCAGGAATGAAGCCAATCCATGCCGAGAATGACATCAAAATCAGTCATCTCTAACTCTACTAAATCTGCTGACATGGATTTCTGAGATATCATGACCGGGCAGTTCCTGTATACCCATCGGGCTGTGATGGTTTTATGCACTGGGGTAGAGACTAAGAAGGGATCTGCTAGGACTTCGGGATTGATTCTAAAATCGCCTGCTATGTATGGAGTAACAAAAGACAAAGATGCACCTAGGTCTAGCAAAGTATAAACATGAACATCGAAAATCTATAGCATACCAGTAACAACATCAGGAGAATTTTCCTGATCCTGCCGGGACTAAAGAACATAGATTCTATTTGGGCGTTGCCCACTGGTAGCACTGGAAATGGCACCCGGCTGGTTCGGGCAACTGGACTGAGCTATAGAATAATTTTGCTTACCCTGAAGACTTGACTGCAGACACTCCCTAATCCTGTGGCCTGGCTTGCCCCTAAAAAAACAGACATCACTACCGGCTCTGCAAATGCCCTTGTGGTTCTTACCATAAGTCTCACAATAGGGATTCGTTCGGGCACTGCTAACACTGCCCTAAGATTTAGAGCCTCCCACTTTGTCTCTATTGCCTTCTCTGAACTTTGGCACTGGAGCACTGGCAGAGGAAGGAGCTAGAATGACTGACTTGGAGTAAAAATGTGAACGGTTTCCTCCATCTGACTTGGGGTGAGAAAAGTTGAAGTTACCTGACCTTGCTCTCTTGTTTTGCCTCTCCCTTGTCTTAAATTTCTGCTCATCTACTTACTGGGCATGGGTCATGAGTCTGGCTAAGGTCATATCACCGATCAGCGTCGCAGGCATACACTCATTTACCAAGATATCATTGAACCCTGACACGAACTTACTCATCTTAGCTCTATTGTCTCCAACCACATGAGGAGCATCCCTGGCTAGCTGAGTAAATCTGAGAGAATACTCCCTAACCGTCATATTCCCCTACCTGAGGTTGATAAACTCAAGAGCATTGGCTTCTCTCAGTTCTTGGGAAAGAATCTATCTAAGAAGGCCGTGACAAATTCCTCCCACTCGATAGGACCTGTATCATCTAACCTCTCAGACTTCCACTGTTTGTACCAATCATGAGCAACATCCTATAACTGGTAGGCGGCTAACTCAGCACACTCAATAGAAGTAACACCAATGATGTCAATGACCTTCTGGACTTGGTCAATAAACTCCTGAGGGTCCTCATTAGACTTAGACCTATGGAAAGATGGAGGGTTCATCCGGGTGAAGTCCCGAACCCTAGCTTCTTTGGGATTGGCCACTGGATTGGCCGAAATGATTGGTGGCCATTCATTCTGTGCAGCCATGGATTGAGCAAGTATGGTAAATGTGGCTCTAAAATCGACATTGGAAACATGTTCGCCCAAAGGATCTTCAGGCTGAGGAGCTGGGTGGTTTCTTCTCTTTGGGGCCATGGCCTGGAATAAGAGAAGAATGGATTAGACTGAGAGTTTAACTTGTGATTGTGCTCACTAGCATGACATGAATAATGAAGAAAGGGGACTGTTCCTAAAACATCTTATAGCCTCCCGCACATAAATGTGGCACGCAACACACCCATGTACAAGACTCTACTAGATGCGGCTTTGAGATTTCCTAGGACTCTATTGAACCTTAGACTCTGATACCAAGTTTGTAACAGCCCGATTCGCTGAATCATAATGCTACATGGTGCTCATATCCCCAAGGGACCATAAGCTAACCCATGACTGATATCTGTACCTGTATACTACAAATCATGATATAATAATATGGAATACATAGAACTGTAAGTCCATAAGGTTCAACTGAATAAAATCATGTGGGTCAAAATACCCAAACCAACTCATTCTGAAAGCTAAGTCTGAACATAAATTTGAACATAAATTTGAACGTAAATATGAAAGCCTCTAAACTATCTGAATAAGGAGTTGAAAGAACATGTCTCCAACTAACTCCATAAAAATAAAATGAAGAAATAAATAAATGTATCAAATCATATTGTCCTTAAAACAATGAGGACTCACTGTGTCTCTGCGATTGGAATGCTACCGCTACTGCTGGGCTGGAGCTCGTGTCTCAGAACCTATGGTGTAACATGAAAAGAAAGCACCATAGCGCAAATGCGTCAGTATAATTGGAGTACTAAGTATACGAGGAAGGTAGCTGAACATAAAGGGTTTCATGCATGAACAACACTGATAGACTATTATGAATGTGTGAGTGCAAACACACATATATAGAAACTTGGACCATGAATACGTGATAGCATGACCTATAAGCTAATACATGGTTTACTGATAACTGTCATGACTAATACTGAAACTGTGGGAAGTAGTGTTTAGCCGACATGCCCCATGTATGCCGTTATGGCTAAGATGGGGTCCAATCTCTGCCCCGACTGGAGGGGTGTCAATACCGTGCCACTGGTAAGGACATCCTGTGAGTGACCCTTATCTGGCGGGTACTCAATGAGAACAGTGGAAACCCTAAACTGAAGATTTATGCCACCTTATTAACCCTAATCTAACGGGTTAAGATGTCTCAACCTATGCTGGCTACGTAGTTCTGGAACACAAGGATGACTACTAAGAATCATACCCTGAACTGGAAGGTGAGTTCCCATCCTTGGGTTCACTCGGTGCTAACCTTTACTCCCATCTGGAGGGACTGGATATGAATAACTAACTGTGAATGACTTAATCTATTTGAATTTCGTTGACTGGCAGAATATTACTGATATCTGATAACTGAATAAGATCATAAGGTTTTCCTGAGTCACATGACTGATTGAAGTCTATGGAATCATAGCTTGAGTTCGAATATCGTGAAACATGACATGGCTCTAGGCACACATCTACAGTTTTCGGGTACAAGTACACCTAGTACTTGATAGGAGGAAACTGACACATATGACATGACTTGATCACAAGATTTGAGTCCACAATTCACAATATCATAAGTAAGGTTTTCATAATAAGAATGATTCTCAACAAACTATCACATGATTGGGAATGCACACAACAATATATGCTTGCATGATTTCAATAACATGGTCATTCCATATCGCAACATTATCATGAGCATCTCGTACAACTTCTTCAATTCAAGACAATAGCACGGGGATCACGTTGAAGATACACTTAGAACATGGAATAGTCATTTAGGACTTATTATGTCATAAAATCATGATTTCTATTCCCTTAGGTATTTTCACAAAAACCTTACATGCACATCTTAGGCATAGGTGGATTCATCAAGATTACAAATATTCAACCACCAATTTCACATATTTATACGTTAAATACCACCATATCCTCACAATAAACATATAAAGATCCCATCTTAGGCATCATCAAACTCCAACCACATGAATAACAACCACCAACAATATAAACATCATAATACAAAATTTCAAAGATGGTTCTTGAGCTTCATGGATGAAAGAAGTCCATGAATCAACTCACGCATACCTTAGAAGGAAGATTCTTGATTATTGACGGAGGAATTTCCTTGAAATCGAATCTTCAAGCTTAGTTAAGCAGCCCTAGTTGTTTTTCTCTTTTAGTGCTCTTAGATGATGAGATTTGAGATGATAATAGGGTAGTAATATGTTTAGAAGCTATATATTTCATAGGGCTAAGTTTAGGGATGTGTAAGGAGTGTTAAAAGACTTAATTACCCTTAAAATAACTCAAAACAGAGTGTTTTTGGCACCTAGAACTGACTTAGGCGACGCCCAAGTAATTGCCCAAGCGAGGTTGGGCGGCGCTAACCAATCACCTATGTTTGGTTTGTGGGTGCCTAACCAATCTCCTATCATTACTGTCTCTAACGAAAATGGGCATAACTTTTTTCTCGGGTATTGAATAAAGGCAAAATTGGTATCGTTGGAAAGCTAATTCAATTCTCTACAATTTTGTGGGTCTAAATCAGCCAAAATATCATATTAACATCTAGTTATACTCGTTCAAAGATGATCCTTGCAAAATAAAACACTAAAACTTGATGGATTCAAAAACTCTTAGCTTGTATTACCTTAAGTGACTCATATGAACATGCTTAATGCATCATAAGCTATCCTATCACTAGGATATTCATTGTAAGTCATGTACTCAAGTATGAATCCCAGGATAGGAGATTTCATATGTAGGAATAATTATTCACTTCCTAGCTCAGAAACATGCAGGGTATTACAAATCGGGTATCAGAGTAAAAAGTTATGGCTGTTTTACTGAGAGTTGTCCGAGCTGCCCAGGAGTGACAGACAAGCTGACAGACCGTCAAGTCAGTGATGGAACAATGATTTGTCCTTCAGAACTGAGGTAGTGAGACCATTTTCTTGCCCAAAAATCATGGTTGGAGTGATGGTCAGTCACCAGAGTGACGGTCCGTTACCCAGACTGTCAACTTTGTCCGAAATGGCGCTAAGACGACATTTTAAAGGGCCTTTTGGGTCTTTTCCCTCCATATTTAACACCCAATCGCATCAAATCAAAGCACATAACTTCTCATTCATCCATAACATCAAAATTAGGGTTTATTTCAAGAACAAAACCCAAGAACAAGATTCAAACCCTTCTTTAAGAAACTAAGAAATTCAAGTTCTTCAAGTTCACGAACCATAAAGAAAACATCAAGATCTGTGTTTCCCAATCCAAGATCATTCAAGAGATTTTAGTTATCTATCAAGATTCAACATTTTGATGTATGTTAGATGTTCATTCTTGGGTTCCTTCCATGCAAGAAGTTTAAGAATCCTTTTTAAATTATAAAGACTGTATATTTATGAGTTTTATGTTTTATGTTAATTAAAATTCATGCTCATGTTATTCTTGAGTTTTGATTTATGTTCTAGATTATAAGTTTCATGATTTAGTCCTAGTATCTGATGATTTGCATAATTTTCATGATAAACCCTTCAAGTTTCATGTTGGTTGATGAAATCATGATACTTAGGTGTAGTATTTATTGTATAACTAAAGCATGCTCCCCATATGTTTGATAAAATTCTTATGTTGAGGAAATAGGGTCATTATAGCATGTTGACAAGAAATCCCTAATTATGTGTAATTTTGTGCATGCCAAGTGTTTGTTGAAAAGCCTTAGTGAATGAATTGTGACATGTTAGCCTGAAATCCCCAATTAGGTGCACTTGAATGCATGTTAAGTGTTTGGATCATTCCTTATTGAATGAGTTATGAGACAATAGCATGCCTCCCTATATCATTATTTGTTTAATATTTCTAAGTGCTTGAAGAGATGCTTTATTCAGTGTATGTTGAATGATAGTCTATTGTTACGATGTTTAAGAGTAGTTATGTCTTGTACTATTATGTTATCGAGTTGTGGGGGTATTTATACCCGACAAATTAGCTGCTTGTCTAGATCTAGTATCAGTTTGATGATAATCTCCATCAAGCCCCGATCCTGTGAACTCAGTCAGTTACAGATTATAGAAAGACTCAATAATCTCAATATAATTCTAAGTCCATTTCAGTATTCAGTATAGACCTTAATAGCATTTAAGTACTCCATTCAAAACTTAGTAGTATTCAGTCAGATAATGAAATCATGTAGTATTCCATCAGTCTTTGGATCCAAGGGAACTTAGCTAGATCAGTCAAGTAACTTGATCAGTAATAGATTTAGCTCAGTCTAGTACAGTTTAAGAAAAAGAATTAGTTCAATGTTTTTTAGTTGGGAGTAGGATTCAGCACCGAGCAAACCTAAGGATGGGGGCTCACCCATTAGAGAGGACTAAGATCCCTAGAAGAAATCCCTAAGTTCTTGAACCAAGTAGCCAACATAGGTACGAGATGTCACCTGTTAGATAGGACAAGCATACCTAGGGATCACCCGTTACAAAGGACTGATATCAGGGGTCACCTGTTTGATAGGACTGACTCCATAGAAGTTGTCTTTACCAGTGGAATGGTAGTGACTCCCTTCCAGCTGGGGTTGCATCTTGGACCCCACAAGATAAGATTTTCGACATATAGATTAGATAACTACTTCCCACAGTCTCAGTAAAATAACTCAACTCATTAGTACAGATTCAGGACTGTTAGATACAGTTAACCATTAGCATATTCAATGGATTTAGAGATCACCCGCTAGATAGGATTGATCTCAGATCAAGTTAAATCATCTTCATTATCAGTATGTTTAGAGATCGCCGATTGGATAGGACTGATCTCAAATATAGTTAATCAGTATCAGTACAAATAAATTCAGAGATCACCCGCTAAATAGGACTAATCTCAGATTTAGTAAATCATTCTTATTACCATTAGACTCAGAGATCAACCACTGATAGGATCGATCTCAACCTCAGTACTCAGTTATCAATATCAGTAGATTTAGTCATTCAGTATCCTATCATTAGTAAGCTTATATGTCAGTGAAGCAACACTCTAATCTCAATATTTAGTGCCACTATGATTTCAGTTATGGTTTATGCATTCATGCACGTATCCTCATTCAGTATACACAGATTATTTAGGCATTATTGTTCATGAATATGAACCCTTGCATTTATCCTTACCTCATTTAGCATACTAGTATATTCCCACATACTGATGCATACTTTTCTATGCTATGGTGTTTTATAACAGAGGTTCAGAAGCACAAGATCCAGAGCATCCTTAGCAGTTTAGATTCAGCCAGAAGCAGTAACGTAGCAGTGAGTCCTTGTTATTCAGGGATATTGTATTATTTAATTATATTTCTAGATTTAGTATTTTTGTTAGGCGGAGTTAGTTGGGGGATTATCCCATAAACTCCTTAGTTAGAGAGTTTAGAGGATTTCAGACTATATGTTCAGATAGTTGCTTTAGTATTTTTGATACTTTATTCAGTTGTATTTTAGTTTTTGAACCTTATGGCATGTTTCGGCCAATTTTTTTCAATATTTTTACAATCTATTATACAGTGCGCAGAAACAGGTACCATAAAAGAGTTAGCTTATGGTCCTTCAGGATTATAAGCACCATGTAGCATCCGGGGTTCAGAATTTAGGGAGTTACAAACTTTGTATCAGAGCCTAAGATTCAAAAGAGTCCTAGGAAGTCTGGAGGCCATATCTACTAGAGTCTTTTGCAAGGGTGTGTTGTACACCACATTTATGTATTGGAGGCTATGAGATGTTTTAGAAAAAAGTTTCCCCTTTTTCATATCACAGATCCTGCTATAGAAATGTTCTCTAAGAAAGTTATGTAGATTCTCAGCATGCTCCACTCATGTCAACTCCACCTTACCTTCAAGGCAAGAGAAATAGTAAAGCTCAAAGTCCTATAGATAGAGCTTTGTCAGACCATCCTTACTGATAATTATGGGATCGCCCACAGGCTCAATAGTATTCCATCAAATCCTTTCTCAGCATCCTATGATAGAATATAACCTAGACTTAAAAACATGAACCCAGGAGTTTAGCAATAGTAGAGTTGGGATATATAGCGTTATCCATAATGAGCAGATTATGTATTCATGGGAATAGTTCTGCAAAAGGTTAATTCGTAGTCTTGAACAGTGCATGCAATACTTTAAGTTTATTGATTTGAAAATAAGTGTGAAGGTGTGGATATGAGTTAGGAGAGATGATCTTAGTAGTCTAGCAAGAAACATATGAAGATGGTGTGTATAGTAGGGCAAACGTGTGTTAAAAGAGTGTAAGTATATGACGATGATTGCAAGAAATAAAGGAAGTTAAGAGTTGTAGCCCAAGGAATAGTATTAGCAGTGAGTTTTATACTTTTAGGTGCAGTCTTTCAGGATGATTTTATCATTTATGTTCATTATTGTTCCCCAGACTCTAGAGTAGATTGATTATGGTCCAGTTCAGAGTGTAGAAAAGTGTTCACAGGTTATGATGGTGGCTTAAAGCTAATATGGAGAGTGTAGTCGAGAAAGTACAGAAGATGTACTCCAATTAAGCATAAGTTCTCAGTATGAGTTAGTTTGAACAACTAGTAAGTCATTTTAGCAGTAAGGCAGTCAAATTCATATGGTTTATTTTCCCATCTTTCCACCTAACCATACCATCCATAAACTCAGGAATGTAACTATCCCAAGATCAGTTCAGTTTTTGTATCATGCATTAGTTTTAGACTCCTGAGGTTCAGTTATGATCCAGTTCATAGGTGCCTCGTGCATCGCCTTAGTTTTCCCAGTGTTTCAGCAAAGTAAGCATTCTTAAAGGGACATAGAGTCCCAAAGGGGAGATACCCCATAATCCCTCGATGCTTTTATGTCTTTAAACCCATTCAGTTGCATGTTCAGATGTTTCTCACAAGGTTATTATCAGTTATCCTGGCATATTCAGTCAAGCATTCAAGAGTCAGTTCAGTCAAGTATTCATGCATTAGATGTGCATGTTTAGTAGAGGAAGCTTAGCTTATTAGTAATTTCAATCCTGCTTTCATGAGAATCAACTCAATCATCCATGCATTAGATATGCATGTTTGCTATGAGAATTTAGCCAATCAATTTCTTCAGTCGGGTATTCCATGCATCGGATATGCATATTGATGTGTGAGCTAATGCTAACACATTTGATGTTTTTTACTAAGATTAATTGTAAAGTCTTAAGCAACTTTTGTCATTTCTGATTGGTTTATGTTTGATTTTGTAATAGAAGGTAATATGATAGAGAACCAACAAAAATGGAAGAAAGGAGTTGAAATCAGAAGTAGATAAAGGCAAAAGTATAGATGACGACATTTCTGATAAGTCGTCAGCCTTGTGATAAGCTACCAAATTTATCGTCAGCCATAGACATAGAATTGGCCTAAGATTGAAAGGTATGAAGTCATTTTGTGATAGGTCATCAAGGATCTGATAAGCTATCAACCTAAGGCAGCACATGAGAACTGAATAAGAGTCTTGACGATATTTTGTTATAGGTCATCAAGAAGTTGATAGGGCGTCACTTTATGTCATCAGCGGTAGGCAGCAAGTACCAAAAACATAAAGGAAGCTGACGACATTTGTGATAATTCGTCAGCCTTCTGATAGGCTATCACAAATGTCGTCACCTAATCCAAGGGATTTCTGAATTCTATTATTTTGTTTCCATAATTAGGGTGAACTATTTAAAGCCTTGCTTAGGGTTTTCTTAGAAGGTCGGTACTTTGAATTTTGAGCAATATACTTTGATATTTTCTCTCTTTACTTTTTTCTTGAGAAAATAATTACTTAGAAAAGATTATATTTATTATTTTGGAATTTGTTTTGTGATTTAATATGAGAATATCTAGTTTCTATTCATCATGTGGTGAGTTTATCTTTCAAAGCATTAATTCAACTAGGTATTTCGATTATTACATCATGATTGGCTAAATTCCTTTAACTTTAATTGTGGGATCTAGGGTTAGGTCTTGATAAGGTATTGAGTGTTCAGTATTCGAAAGGTGGTAGGACTCCTTGATGATTCTGATGTTTTAATTATTGTCTGTTGGTTGCAAAAAATAGAAACCACTTGCTTTGATTTGCTTGAGAAAGAAATCAAATATAGTAGGAAGTCATTATCAATAGGGACATGGAAATACTCCGTTTAATAATCAGCACTGTAACGAGGTTGGTTAACCTGAGGTAAAATCTGGGCAGTGAATATAAATTCCCTATATCTGAGAGGATTAGGTAATTAAATGCTTAAGTAGGTCAAGAGACATTTAAGCATAACTTCGATACAGATAACTTGTTGTCCTACCTACTATGAGAATCCTGAACCACTAGTATCATCTGTCAAGTACCGAAATCCCTAGTGAACATAATTCTGGTTTTTCATAAACTCATGATTAAAAACATTGAAACTAACGTAATCAAAAATTGCTTGTTAAACTAAAAACCCCCCATTTGTAGAAGCATCCAACTATCAGTTGATTAATTTGCAAGAGACTTACATTCACACTATATTTCCTGTGGGATTCGACCCCAATTTAGTTGGGTTTTATATTGACAATGATCTCTTACATTATCATTGAGAGGTGTAGTTTGAGTGTTATCGAAAATGGAACCGTTGCCGGGGAATACGGTTGTAAACTAAAGTTTGTGTGTGCAAATTGACTGTTAGTTAAGTTTCCTAGTTTTACATTTATTAATTCTTTTTGTTTATTTGTAGGATCTTGATAGTGTATGCCAAGAACCAGAAGTTCCAGAGAACCATTATTACCACTTAATCTAAAACTGCAATGAATTGGAAGAATGACAGAACAACAAAAGGCTAAAAGACTAGCAGCCTTAGCTCGAGCTCAGGTGAATGTACAAAATGTCGAGCAACAAGCACGACATCCAAACCTTGAGGATGAATATTTGGGAGATGAGGAGTTGCTGAATCCTGGTAACCCAAAGTGTGCAGAGAGCAGATAGTTGCACGACATAATATTAACAGAAACCATCCGTTCTGAGAAAGACAAGAGTACCAGCTGGTCCAGTATGATCTCAATGATGATGATGATGGAATGGATGGAGCAGGGGTAATGGGTGAAATCATTTTTCTACCGTTGGCACCTGGGGCCAAGTTCAACATTATGAGTACTATAATCCAACTCCTCAATCTGAAGGGGTTGTTTGGTGGCCTTCCTGACGATGACCCAAACTTGCATCTGGTGAATTTTGTCACCATCTGCAAATATTTTGATAACCTAGGAGTGGGCCAGAATGCTATCTGGTTTAGATTGTTTCCATTGTCTCTGTCTGGGGAAGCAACATTGTGGTTAAATGAGCTGATACCCAATTCTATAACTAACTTGAGGCAGTTGAAGGGAGCTTTCCTAGAAAGGTTCTTTTCACCTTCCAGGAGAGTACAGTTGAGGGACGAGATCAGCAACTTTAGGGAGTTCCCGACTGAAGCCTTGCATGAAACTTGGGAAAGATTCAATAATAAGCTGACATAGTGTCCAAACCACAACATGACGGACATACATATGACAGAGACTTTGTATAGGGCTCTTAACTTTGTTACAAATCCAATTGTAGACAATGTTGTTGGTGTTTTATTTGTTGATCTTACATTCCCAGTGGATTCAGAGATGCTGGAAAGAATGACCACACATAGTCGGGCATGGTATACCAGAGACTCTGTGGTAGCCAGGCCCACTGCTTCTATAGGTATTACTGCGGAACAACATAAAAGAGAAGAGGATCATGACCAAGACATAGCTCACCTGAAAACACAAATGGACTTGCTAACCAACCATTTTCTATCAAGAAAGGTTGAGAAGGTGAAAGCTATGGGATCTCAGGATAGGATTGAGGCTGATGCAGAAGAAGAGGCTAACTATGTTAATAATTAGGGGAGTTTTTGAGGCAATGGCCAAGGGAATCAAGGTCAGAACTTGTATGATAAGACTGGTTATAAAGATAGAAAGTAGGGAAATCGGAGGAATAACAATGACAGGAGCGGCCTATATGTTCCTTCTAGAAATCGTGAGGCTACTTCAACAAGTTCTGAAAAAATGTCCATGGAGGACATGATGGCTAAGTTATTAAAGGGAATTGAGGCTACCAACTCTGGTGTGACCACAATGAAGACCAATCTGACATCCATCAGTTAGTTGGTACACTCAATACTCTACTACAATCAAATAGTTGAAGCAGCAGATGAGATAACTCTCCATAACATTCAACCAGAGAAAGAGCAAAACGTTACCAAGGGATATGGTCCAGAATCCGCAGAATGATGGCTCATGCATGGCTATTACCACTAGAAGTGGTAAGATATTACCTGGCCCTTCTGTGGGAAAACCTGTAGCTGATGAGGTAGTTGATGTTAAACCGGAAAAAAGTGGTCCAGTGGAGTATGAGAAGATGGATAATTCTGATGATGCTCCAGAAAGTAGTAAAGAGAAGGAAAAGGAGGTAGTGCTGAAAACTATCCCAATACCACAACCTCCCTTTCCTTATTGATTGAAGAAGAAAACTGATGATGCAAAATTCAGCAAATCCATGGCTATACTCAAGCAACTGACAATAAATGTGCCTTTGGTTGAGGCACTTGAGCAAATTCCAGGATATACGAAGTTCATGAAAGACCTTGGCACTAAGAAATGAAAGGTTTGCCATGAGTCGGAGGTCAATCTCATTCATTATGGTGCTATCTCTACAAGGTCTTTAGTGTAGAAAAAGGCATATCCGGGAGCATTTACCATCCCGTGTACTATTAGGTCCCTAAATTTCACAAAAGCACTATGCGATTTGGGAGACAGTATAAATCTAATGCCACTTGCTGTGTGTAGGAAAATGGGTATAGGGGATCCTACCCCAACGAACATGCGATTGGTGATGGTAGATAGGTCTGTAAAGTGGCCAGTGGGTATATTACATGATGTATTGGTAAAGGTGGCCGACTTCATTCAGCCTGCTAATTTTGTAGTCCTGGACTATGAGGTGGACTTTGAAGTGCCCATCATTTTGGGTAGACCATTCCTTGCAACTGGACAACGATCGTAGACATAGAGCTGAATGGGCTAAAGTTTAGGCTCAACGACAAGGAAGAAAGATTCAAAATACACTTATCCATGACACCGTCAAAGAAGATGAGTGTTTTCTCAACTGTGGATGTATTCTATAAAGATGGTAAAAGCGTATCAATAGGTTGTCTTGACGAATTCTGAGTAGTCAAGATAACCAAGTCCTGCCGCGACAATAAATCAGGCGCTATTGGGAGGCAACCCTAAATATTTATACTCCAGTAAATTATTTATTTTTGTAGTAGGTTATAGTTCAAAGAAGGTGGAATCGATGTATTCAGCCAAGTGCCCCTGATGACATTTTTCATGAGCTGTCACGATTGTGATAAGCTGTCAGATTTATCGTCAGAGACCTTAGCTCTAAAGAAGGGTCTGTCAAGGCTGACGACATTTGTGATAATCTATCACAATTATGATAGCTTATCAGAAATGTCGTCACAAAAAGCCTAATATTAGCTGAAACTATGGGTCAAATTAAAAAGACCCGACCTGGCCCATAACTTGGCCTTTCTACCTTCCCACTTAGTTTTTAATTCCTTTAAGCTATTTTCCTTCTATACGTAGAATATTTTTCTTCCCTTCTTTAAAATCTTTCCAAGTAAACCAAGAAGAAAGCTTCCTTGTGTGTGTGGGGGCTTGCAATAAAAATAAAAAACCTCTCTTTACTTCTTGCGCGTGTAATCAAAGAGAAGGTCTCCATCAGGTATGCTCGAAACCTGAACTTTCTTTTCAATTGGTAAGTGGTAAGCTGAGGTAAACTCAAGTTCCCAAGAAGCTTGAACCAAGTCTAAATTGCAAAAAGGGCTAAAAATTAGAACTAGGGTTTGCTGTGCAAGCTTAAGGCTTAAAAGTTTACCACAAAAATGAAACTCGAGTGGATTTTAAGAAAAAAATGGAACCAAAAATTGAGTTAAAGTTGAGTTGGGGGTTCTGATAAAAGCTGACGACATTCATGATAAGCTATCACAATTGTGATGGCTTATTAGGAATGTCGTCAAAGATTGCTAAAAATGTTGTGGGTTCTATTTTGAGCTGACAACATTTGTGACGACTTTTCAGAAATGTCATCAAAAGTTGACAAAATCTCATGGGTTCTGTTTAAGGCTGATGACATTTGTGATAATCTATCATAACTGTGAAGGCTTATCAAGAAATGTCATCACACCTGGGACCTGAAGCATTACTAAACCCTTTCAAGGGGTGTGGAATGTCAATGATCGATGTGTTTGTGTTTGTACTCTTGAGGGTCAACCAACCGTTTTTCTCTTGCTATAGGTGTTTAAATGGAACCCAAAGGAAAGAACTCAAAATCCACAAAGAAACTGACCAAGGGAAGTATATCTTGGAGACTCTTCAATGAAGAGTCTAATTACGAAGAGAAAGAGCCTTAGCTCAAGAGGCAAAAGAAGAAGCAAAGCTCTAAAAAGAATCCCCCACCCCCACCAGTTGAGGTGGAGAAAAGTGAAGAAAGTGACACTGAGATAACAACATCCAAGCATACAACTTCTGAGCAGTCAGTTCTTGAGTAACAAGAGTCTAAACATACTATATACAAAGAGAATGATTCACATCAGCCTGATTCTGAGGAACATGAGTCTGGGTAACCGGAATCCGAGGGACAAACAACTAAGCCCCCTTCTGCTGAGCCATAAGATGAAGAAGACTCTCCGATTCGGGGAATTATGGTCAAATGCAAGAATCCCAAAGTCTGAGATGGCAGTAGATGACAGATTCCCAAAGCTCAGAGAATCTTCTTTGATGGGCTTCGCAGAACCAACAGAAGAGCTGTCAAGAGGCCAATCTTTGAGGAGAAGAGAATCATCACTAAGGGGTTGAGCAGGTACCTGGAAGTGGAGCAAAAATTTCATGGCAACGATTTGGAATGGACTGCATGAGGAGGAAATTCATTTTTCCCTACACTAGTTAGGGAGTTCTATGCAAACAACCAAGCTCGTTTGGAAAACATTTGTATTGAAGGAGAGAAAACAGCTGACCAACCTTTGTTGGATAAAGTTCCGGTGAGGGTTGTTATGGTGGATGTTTCTAAAGCAATAATCAACAGGTTCCTTTACGGCCCAAACTTCACTCCTTAAGCCACTTCATCTAATTTATATGCCCGGTTGAAGCATCAGAAAAATCAGCAAAATTGGTTAGCCACACTCATAGTCGATAGAGAACCGAAATGGCTAACAAATCCGAGTGAAAGGATCTTCAAGGCCTCCCTGACTTCAGAGGCGAAATTCTGGTAGGGGTATTATACGTACATGTTTGATGCCCACAGATGATGATAAAAATTCATGTCTCGATATTTGATACATCATATCCCGTCCCTCATTTAATTACAAGGTTGTGCAGGGTAGCAAATATGCCAAAGATTGTGGGGCGAGAAGAAGAACTCCTTGCCAAAAAGACCCATAATCATATTAGAAATGAGGAAAATCAGCCAAGGCTAATGTTTAATAGGGGCGCAGAGATTCCCACTGACCCACCAGCCACATGTACTAGTTCAGTGCCTAATGCAGAGATGCCTAATTCTGAAGCTGTACCTCCAACATCCGTAATAAAGGCAGAATCATCAGTGCCCAGAACTGAGACAATTCCTCCAGCTGCAGTGCCTACAACAAAATTTGCCTTTAACCTTATGAATTTAAGAAGAGTAGCAAAATAGTCTAAGTAGTGTGAGGCTCGGCTTAAACTCTTTGCCAAGAAGGACAAGAGGGTTAAGGCTGCACTCAAGCCTTACAAGGCTCTACCAGTCCAGATTGGTGAATTGGAGAACCTCTTTAATGCTTATTTGAGGGAGAGGTCTGCTCCAGAGATGTCATTATTTAGATCAGATGTACATAAAGTAAAGGTGGATCTTGGAAAGCTACAACATCACCACTTTATGGTGTCAGTATACCCGGTAGTTGAGGAGTCTGAGGGAGAAATCCCGAAGCTTGATATCATAGAGGAGCCAGTGAAGAAAAAGAAAA
The DNA here is from genome assembly GCA_030864225.1 of Capsicum baccatum var. pendulum. Lineage (NCBI taxonomy): Eukaryota > Viridiplantae > Streptophyta > Magnoliopsida > Solanales > Solanaceae > Capsicum > Capsicum baccatum. The sequence goes on along the minus strand of CM061561.1, from coordinate 170,558,882 downwards.
AGAAAGGTGAGAAGAAAGGAAAAGGAAAAAGAGAGAGGACCGACAGTAATGAAGAAACAAAAGCAGAGAAGAGGGCAAGAAAGAAGTCTAAAATGGAGGAGATGAAGAAGGAAAGGATTGAGTCCTTAGCGGACAGTGAGAGATGAGAGGAAACCATCTGAGCGAGAGCAGTAGGTGCCTTCACCAGTAGGCCTTCAGAGACTAATAGTCCAGCTGCACTAGAATAGTTTGAGGCTCCTAATGGAGATGCAACAGTAGGGTTAGGAACCCATGACCCCTGGGATTGATCCATTCTAGGTACACTTTAACCCTAAGTTTAGATTTTATTTGATTTTAAGTTGAGGGTGTAGAGTAAATTATTGTTATAAAATTGTCACGATCCGAACCGAGGCTCTGGCCGTGATGAGGATTCCCAAACCCGAAGGCCCGAAACTCCCTCTGTATATCTGGTAATCATGCACATGACTTATATGAAAAAATAATGCGGAAGATACACTATATAATGGAAACATGGTCAAGAATCATATGAAAACAATAATGGGGAATAATGTCCCACAATCTCAATCAATATCTCTATAATGTCTGCGAAATCTCTACTACATGACTGAAATAAGTATCTATCTAAAAACTGGGACAAGGCCACTAGTAGACCCAAAAGTAATAAGTGATAAATGAAACTGCCAGATATCAGGCCTTCCGAAATATAGAAGGCTCACCAAGTGACTTTGCAAATCTGTCTGAGAAAATCTACTGATTTTCTAGACCCCTAGACTGTGCCTTCGAACCTGGGAGGGAAGGGGGTCAATACAAAAGTACTGGTATGCAGAGATATCAAAATAAAACATAATATTTTTATAAAATATAGTTGAGAGACATTATAAAGAAGTTTATATCAAATCACTTGAAAACATATAGGCATAATGTAATTGTTTTCAACTATAATACAATGCAGCTGAGCTAGGTGGAATACCCTAAATATCACATTTACACAAACTGTCAAACCTCGGTTGCCACCGAGATTAGAGTATAAGTGAGGGGAAGACACACAAGATCACAGTGTAGGCTATCTTGACCCAATGGTAGTGCACAAGATTACAAAGCAGGGCTCCTAACCAAAGTCCCAACTTAGGAATAACATAAAGTCAGGTATGCAAGATCATAAAGCAAGGTACCAAATTCCCTTGTCGGCAAACACGGTTTCCAGCGATGAGCCCTTACACTTAAACGCCTTCTTCGGGTATCCACCTATCTTATGTAAAATCAATGCATTCAAATTTCATCTGATTCAATCACATATCACATTCCATAGGGTATCATCATACCCGACTTGGAAGCCATCAATATCACATCAACATGTGCATAATCATGTAAAAATCAAGATGCTTCATCATTTACAAGTAGTGAACAATAATCATTTCAAATTCATGCTCTCTTTTATTGGTCACAACTTAATATAGGGTATTAAAACATTATCATGGAAATTTGAAAGCAATATATAATTCATATTTATCAACTTCCATGAAAAATCTCAACTCACATATGCATGGTTTCAACTATTAAAGTATACAGGCAAACAATTCCCATGACATTTAAAAAAATGACTTAGAAATCATATTAAAAGCAAACTATTAGCATTTTATTAAAAATTCCCATTTAAAAGCATGCATGTTCATAAAACTAAATCCATGAGATTTTATGATAACCCCACGTACCTCGATTACTATGAATATTAGGTGCTTCTTAAAGCCTACGTTGAGAGGATTCCAAATATGTAATTAGTTTCTAAAACCCCTGGTTGAATCTTGAGTTGCTTGGGTTTTTATTTTGAAACTCTAAGGAGAATTCTTGAGCAATTTTGATGAATGAAGGTGTATTTTGGGGTCTTTTGGAACTGAATTTCGTGTTTAGGGCTAAATAAGGGTGGGAAAAAGACTATTTTGCCCCCAAAACGGAGTGTTTATGTCATTTGAAACCTTTACATAGGCACCGCCTATGCTATCTCCTATGTTTACATCAGCGTCGCCTATGCTATCGCCTATGTTTACATAAGCGCCGCCTATGCTATCGCCTTTGCTTTCTAGTGGCCATGTGCGATTGGTTAGGCGACGCATATTACTTTGAAAGGTCATAACTTCTTGCTCGGGTGCCAGATTTTAGCAAAATTGGTATTATTTGAAAGGTAGCTCATAGTAGGATCTCTAATTTGACATATACAAAGAGTCATGGTTGATAGAAGTTGACACAAATTATAATGTCTACTTAAACTTAATCGATTGAAGTAGTTTTTAACTCGTCCTTGAGTGAAATGACCCCTATGGTCTAAATTCAAGCTTGAATGGATTGACATACTACATAAATAATTAGCATGCCATATTGGCATAGGATTTATGACTTCGAGATTATCAGCACATCGGAATCATGGTCTTTATTGTAGCCTGAAATACAGGGCATTACATTATCCCTTCTTAGGATCATTCTTCCCCGAATGATGATATGGAACACAGACAAACACGATTTCAAGCATAATAAAGGACTAGGAAAGATAAGATAGGAATAGTACCTTCTATCTCATCCTTCATCGAAGCAAACAAATTGTGAGAGGCTAGCGTTGGATGATTTTAGGCGGGGTAGTGGTAGGCTGAAGAAGTACTGGGGTGAGGTTATTAGGTGGGACATGGAGCAGTTACAGCTCTCCGAGGACATGACCCTAGATAGGAAAGTCTGGAGGATGCGAATTAGGGCAGAGGACTAGGGCCAGTTTGGGTCGCTAGTGTAGGGAATTACTTGCTGGGGGTAGTATCCAGGTTATGATTCCGTGTTCCTTGTTCCTTGTTTTAGTATGAATCTGGGTGCTTTCCTCTGTTTCCTTTCTGTTTTCTTTTTCTTTTACTTATGGCTGCCGTATTTATGTTATGCCTGTTATGTTATCTAATCTTGTAACCTTGCTCGGTGCTTTACTTTGTATTTGTGTGGTATCTTGTGTCTTGAGCCGGGGGTCTATCGGAAACAACCTTTCTTCTTCTTTAGAGGTAGAGGTATGGACTGCGTACATCTTACCCCCCCAGACCCCACCAGGTGGGAATACACTGGGTTTGTTGTTGTTGTTGTTGTAATTCTTATGTCATCTTCTGACTCCCAAGTTACTTCTTTGACTTTTTGATTCCTCCATAGTACCTTCACCGAGGCTATCTCTTTGCTTCTCAACTTTCAAACTTGGCGATCTAAAATTTCAATGGGCTCTTCTTCATAAGACAAGGAATCTGTCACTTTGACATCCTCTACTGGCAATACCAAAGAATGACTACCAATGTATTTCTTCAACATTGATACATGGAATACTGGATGAACGAAACCCAAACTAGCAGGCAATTCTAGCTCATAAGCAACTGCACCAATCTTCCTCAGAATCTGATATGGCCCTATATAGCGGGGGATTAATTTACCCCTTTTTCAAAACCGCATAACTCATTTCATAGAAGAAACCATAAGAAACACCCAATCACCAACTTCAAACTCTAATTTTCTTCTCCGAACATCGACATAGGACTTATGATGACTCTGAGCAGTCTTGAGTCATTCTGTAATGATCTTTACTTTCTCCATCGCCTGATGAATAAGATTAGGCCCATACAACTGAGTCTCACCCACTTCATACCATCCTATCAGAGACCAATATCTCTTCCCATACAAAGCCTCAAAAGGAGCTATCTTGATGCTAGCATAGTAACTATTATTGTAAGAAAATTCAACCAGTGGCAGGTGATCTACCCAACTACCTTTGAAATCAATGATGCATGCCCTAAACATATCCTCGAGGGTCTGAATGGTATGCTCATCTTGCCCATCCATCTAAGGGTGGAAAGCTGTGCTCAAATTCACTTGTGTACCTAAACCCTTTTGAAAAGATCTCCAAAACTATGATGAAAACAGCGTACCACTATCGGATATAATGGACACTGGTGCCCCATGAAACCGAACTATCTCCTCAATCTAAATCTTAGCATAACCCTCTCCTGAATAATTAGTCCTCACAGGCAAAGAACAGGCTGACTTTGTCAACCAATCTACAATCACCCATATAGAATCATACTGGTTTTAGGATCTCCGAAGTCCTGTAATGAAGTCCATGTTTACTATCTCCCACTTCTATAAAGGTAGGGCTATCTTTTGGGAAGTACCAGCTGGCCTTATGTGTTCTACCTTCACTTGTTGACAATTAAAATACATGGACATAAAATCAGCTACATCACGTTTCATGTTATTCCACCAATACAAGGTTTTCAGATCATGCTACATCTTAGTAGAGCCTGGGTGAACGACATACCTTGAAGTGTGCGCCTCATTAAGGATTCTTTCCCGCAGCCCATCAACATTCGGAACACTCAACCTACCCTGAAATCTCAGAATACCATCACCACCAATTTCAAATAATATAACCTTTTGTTGACCCACATCTTTCTTGATTTGCATCAAGATGGGATCTTCAACCTGCTTCTCCTTAACTTCAGCACAGATGGATGACTTAGCTAACTCATGAACAATCACCCCTCCATCTTCGAAATCTAACAGTCGTACTCCCAGATTTGTAAGGCGGTGAATATCCTTCACCATCTCTTTCTTTCCTTCTTCTACATGAGAAAGGCTACCCATAGACAACCTACTGAGGGCGTCGGCTGCAACATTTGCCTTTCACGGATGGTAATGCAAGCTCATATCATAGTCTTTTAGAAGCTCCATACAGCGCCTCTGCCTGAGGTTCAATTCTTTTGGCAAGAAAACATACTGCAGACTCTTGTGGTTAGTAAAGATATCAACATGAACACCGTACAAGTAGTGCCGCCAAATCTTAAGTACAAACACTACAACAACTAACTCTAAATCATGGGTGGGGTAGTTCCGCTCATGCACCTTCAACTGCCTAGATGCATAAGCCACTACCTTACCATGCTACATCAACACACAACCAAGTCCCACACGAGATGTATCACAATATACCAAAAGGCCATCTACACCCTCAGGAAAGGTCAAAACAGGAGCAGTGGTCAGTTTGTCTTTCAACTTCTCAAAACTATTCTCACACAGATCAGACCACACAAACTTTACCTTTTTCTAAGTCAATTTAGTAAGTAGAGCAGCTATGGAAGAGAAAATCTCTACGAACCTTCTGCAATACCCCACCAAACCCAAGAAGCTCCAAATATCGATTGGAGTCGTGGGTCTCAGCCATTTTCTCACTGCTTTAACTTTCTAGGGATCCACTTTTAACCCATCACTGGACACAATATGCCCCAAGAAGGCAATAGCATCTAACCAGAATTCATACTTAGAAACTTTAGCATACAACTGATGATCCTTAAGGGTCTGAAGAGTAATTCGGAGGTGATTGGCGTGATCCTCTTTACTCTTAGAATAGATGAGGATATCATCAATAAATACAATGACGAACAAGTCAAGAAACTGAAGAAATACTCTATTCATAAGATCCATGAAGGATGTAGGGGCGTTAGTCAGCCCGAAGGACATGACTAGAAATTCGTAGTGACCATATCAGGTTCGGAAGGCTGTCTTGGTTATGTCTGACTCCCTAACTTTCAATTGATGATAACCCGAACGAAGGTTTATTTTGAAAAACACTTGGCACCTTGAAGCTGGTCAAAAAGGTCATCAATCCTAGTAAGAGGATATTTATTTTTAATCGTGACCTGATTCAGCTGGCAGTAGTCTATGCACATACGAAGGGAACCATCATTCTTTCGTACATGAAGTACAGGCACACCCCAAGGAGACACACTAGGGAATATAAAACCCTTATCTAGGAGATCTGCTAACTGTTCTTTTAACTCTTTTAGTTCTGCAGGAGCCATTCTATATGGCAGAATAGAAATAGGACGAGCGTCGGGAAACACATCAATACCAAACTCAATCTCTCTATCAGGTGGTATTCATGGGAGATCATTTGGAAAGTCTTATGGGATTTTTTTACTACGGGAACAGATTAAAGAGGAAGACTCTTGGCATTGGAGTCCTTCACTCATATAAGGTGGTACAAGCAACCTTTAAAAATAAGTTTGCAGGCTCTGAGATAGGATACAAAGTGCCCTCTAGGTGCTAAAGAATGTCCTTCCGACTCCATCACGGGTTTGTTTGGGAATGAAAAAGTGACCCTTTGATCCCTACAATCTAATATGACATAGCACGAATGGAGCCAATCCATTCCCAAGATAGCATCAAAAGTAACCATATCTAACTCTATGAGATCTGCTAACGTATCCCGGCTACCAAAAGTCACAACTCAACCCCTGTACACCCTCGTAGCAACAATAGAATCCCCCACCAGGGTGGAAACAGAAAAGGGTTCAGAAATTACACTGGGCCCAAACCTAAAACCAACAGCTATATAAGGGGTCACATAGGATAAAGTAGACCCAGGATCAAGTAACACATAAACATCACGGGAAAAGATTTGTAATGTACTGGTAAAAACATTTGGGGAAACTTCTGCCTCCTAGCGATTGGTCAAATTATATAACCGGTTGTGACTGTTGCCGACAGCTGAAGGGGCACCCTTATAAGGAGGAGCCATGAACGCAGCTTGGGGCTTAGTCCTTCCCAAATTTCCTCTAGTAGAAGGGCAATCTTTCTGAAGGTGACCAACCTTGCCACAAGTAAAACAATTCCTCACCTCAAAATAACACATCCCTGAGTGATTCTTCCTAAAAGTCTCGCATCGTAGATGAGTACGATGATGTTGGGCCACACTGCTCTGTGATTGAGTATTTGGGGCTCTGAATCTATGAGGAGTCTGAAAACTCTATGATTATCTGTCTGCTGGTGGTCTGGGCACTAGGGTGCTGGCAGCTAACTGTGCATTACTCTAAGACTTCTTATTTTGCCATCTATTTCCCCAGTTGCCGCTCTGTGGTTGGCTATGATTCTGATCCGTTGTTCTGGCTCTCTTTGCTTGCCTCTCTTTCTTTCTTGTTCCTGAAATTTTCTTTTTCTTCTCTTCTATCTACTGTATATGAATGGTCAGCTGAGCAAAGTCTAGATCTTTATTTAACATAGCCCCCTGGCACTCAAGTACCAGGTTATCAGCAAGGCCGGATGCAAATTTCCTCATCCAGGCTCTCATATTACTACTCAACTGTGGTGCATAGTGGGCTAGTTTATTAAACTTCAAAGTGTACTCTGGGACACTCATACTGCCCTACTTCAAATTCATAAACTATTCCTCTTTGGCCTCCCTCTTCTCCATATGAAAGAATCGATCAAGGAAAGCTTCCACAAATTTGCACCAAACTGTGGGCTCAGCACGCTCACCTTTTGTATCCTCCCAGTTGGCATACCACTGATTCATAACATCCTTGAGCTAATAAGTTACTATTTCCACCCCTTCAACCTTATCCACATGCATTATTTTAAAGATTTTTTCTATCTCATCCATAAACTTCTATGGATCTTTCTCCATATTTATGCCAGTGAACTTAGGTAGGTTTATCTTCATGAAATGTTCGACCCTAGTAGCCTCAGATGCAACAGATGCAGACCCAACATCTTCCAATTATTGAGCCTGGTTAGCTACTAACTGTGTCAGCATATGAATAGACCGTCTAAATTTTGTATTTGAAATATCTCTCTGAGCAGTCGGGGGACGATTGTCATCAGTCCACAGAGGCCAAGGTAGACTAGTCGAGACTGGAGAGACTCCTGGAGTAGGGATAAGTTCTGAAGTGTGAGCTCTGTTATGGGTCCGTATCCCATGGGTGGGACGAACCTCATCTGCCTGAGCATTCTGATCGGTGATATGACGTAGAGGCATAACTGTGTTTCTGAAATACAAGTGATCACTGATTAGGGGACATTTTAGACTCTGAATCATGAACAAAATCACAAAGAAGGGAAACATTTCCTAAATGCCTAGTAGCCTCTTTATTATAAGTGTGGTGCACTACATACCATAACCAAGACTCTACCCAATGCGATTTTACAGACACCCTCGGACCATGATCCGTTCTTTGATACCAAGTTTGTCACGACCCGAATCGAGGCCCTGGCCGTGATGAGCATTCCTGAACTCAAAGCCCCGAAACTCCCTCTGTCTATCTAGTAATCATGTACATGATTTATATGAAAATAAAATGCGGAAGTTACACAATATAACAAAAACATGGTAAAGAATCATATGAAAAAAATAATGGGGAATAATTTCCCATAATCTCAATCAATATCTCTATAACGTCTGCGAAATCTCTACTACATAACTGAAATAAATATTTATCTAACAACTGGGACAAGGCCCCCAGTAGACCCAAAACTAATAAGTGATGAATGAAAATGCCAGATACCAGGCCTTCCGAAATATAGAAGGCTCACCAAGTGATATGAGTCTGTCTGAGAAAATCTACTGATTTTCTAGACCCCTAGATTGTGCCTCTGAACCTGGGAGGGAAGAGGATCAATAGAAAAGTACTAGTATGCAGAGACATCAAAACAAAACATAATATTTTTATAAAATATAGTTGAGAGCCATTATAAAGCAGTTTCATTTCAAATTATTTGAAAAGACATGGGTGTAATGTAATTGTTTTCAAAAAAAATGTAATGCAGCTGAGCTAGGTGGAATACCCTACATATCACATTAACACCAACTGTCAAACATTGGTTGCCACCTAGATTAGAGTATAAGTAAGGGGAAGAAACACGAGATCACACAACAGGGTGTCTCGACCCAATAGTAGTGCACAAGATCACAAAGCAGGGCTCCTAACTATAGTCCCAACTTGGGAATGACGTAAAGTCAGGTATGCAAGATCACAAAGCAGGGTACCAAATTCCCATGTCGGCAAACACGGATTCCAGCGATAAACCCTTACACTCAAACGCCTTCTTTGGGAATCTACCTATCTCATGTAAAATTAATGCATTCAAATTTCATCTGATTCAATCAGATATCATATTCTGTAGGGTATTGTCATACCCAACTTGTAAGCCATCAATATCATATCAACATGTGCATAATCATATAAAAATCTAAATGGTTCATCATTTACAAGTAGTGAAAAATAATCATTTCAAATTCATACTCTTTTTTGTTGATCACAATATAATATGGGGTATCAAAACATTATCATGGAAATTTGAAAGCAATATATCATTCATATTTATCAACTTTCATGGAGAATCTCAACTCACATATGCATGGTTTCAACCATTGAAGTATATAGGCAAACAATTCCTATGACATTTAAAAGCAAAATATTAGCATTTTATTGAAACCCCCATATAAAAGCATGTATGTTCATAAAAATAAACCCACGAGATTTTAGGATAACTCCACGTACCTCAATTACTATAAATATAAGGTGTTTCTTGAAGCCAATGTTGAGAGAATTCCAAATATGCAATTAGTTTCTAAAATCCCCGATTGAATCTTGAGTTTCTTGGGTTTATATTTTGAAACCCTAAGGATAATTCTTGAGCAATTTTAATGAATGAAGGTGTATTTTGGGGTCTTTTGGAACGGAATTTTGTGTTAGGGCTAAATAAGGGTGGGAAAAGGACCATTTTGCCCCCAAAACGGAGTGTTTGAGTCACTTAAAACCTTTACATAAGAGCCGCATATGCTATGACCTATGTTTACATAGGTGCCGCTTATTCTATCCCCTATGCTTTCTAGTGGCCATGTGCAATTGGTTAGGTGACGCATATTACTTTAAAAGGCCATAACTTCTTGCTCGGGTGCCAAATTTTAGCAAAATTGGTATTGTTGGAAAGATGACTTGAAAACCTATCATTTTACACATAGTAGGCTCTCTAATTCAACATATACAAAGATTCATGGTCAATAGAAGTTGACACAAATTATAATGTCCACTTAAACTTAATCGATCGAAGTAGTTTTCAACTCGTCCTTGAGTCAAATGACCCCTATGGTCTAAATTCAAGCTTGAATGGATTCACATACTATACAAATAATTAGAATGTCATATTTTCATAGGATTTACGGATTCGGGATTATCAGTCCATAAGAATTATGATCTATATTGTAGCCCAAAATGCGGAGTGTTACAAAATTTTTGTAGCCGATTAGGAGAAATACTTGTACTTGGGGAAGTTGAATTGTTTTATGATTTTTGTACACTTCTTCAAGAGGTCTACTCCTTTAACTGTGTGATTTGCATTCAAGTGTGACCACTGTGCATCTTTGTATGACATTAGTTCTAGTAACAAAATAATCATTGCTAAACAGCTGCATGAACTAAATGAGTCATAGCTTGTGATATACATGTCTGCCATATGTGTGTGAGAAACTACTTAGTTCTCTTTATATGTTGAAGCCATAACTTGCCTAGTTAGTCTTACTTAGGTTGAAGGATAGGGGTTAGGAAATAATCATAGGCTATTTTGATATTAGCTCACTTTATCCTAAATGACCTTCCCTATGTGTATAATATCCCTTGATCCCTGTTTTAAGCCTAATTAGCCTATTTCTTTGTATGACACCTATCACTTTCCTATTTAGATCATAATGAACCTGTTTTGGCCCTGGTCCTCCTTGGATACTGTGCACCTTAACTTAGGCAAATAGTTAAAGTTGAGGGTGGCTATCATAGGGGTGCGTGATATAGAATAAGTATAAAGAAAGGTAGCATAAAAGAAAAGAATAAAAAGCTGGGTGCAGAGGAAAAGAGAAAGAAAAAGAAAAATTGTGAAAAAGATTAAGTAATTGAGAGAAGACTGCACCCATCCTAAATAAGTGTGATCAAGAAAAGAGAAGAGAGGAAATAGCTAATAAGTGAAACCCAAAAAAAAGCTATTGTAGTGTCAAGGAGGTTAAGTAACTTTAAATACCATCGAGTGTTATACCAGCCTCAAGCCTACATTACAAGCCTAAGAGAAGTCCTATAGTGATCCGAGCTGACCTATCTAAATATCTGGGTAATGAATATAAGGGCAAGCCTATGTTACTTTACATACACTGATTGGAACTTCGTTCTGAGAGTGAGTGTTTTGATTGTCCCCATGGTTACATATATAATTCTTAATATGAGAAGAGGGGGATTTCTTTGCTGTGAGGGCACACTGTTTACTTTGCTAGTCACTTACTTGTTCAGGTAGTCTAATACTAGTATATGCATGGTTGTTGTAACTGAATTGATACCGTATCTTAAGTTCTGTGTATTGCATTGGTGTTCTTCATTGTTCTTGAATTGAGTGACCTTAGAGATGGTGAAAGTGTTTTGAGATAATATAGATAATTGACTACGAAATGTGCCTTGTGTTCTCTTAGTTGTATTGAGTTGCTTGAGGACAAGTCATTATTTTAAGTTGAGGGTGTTGATATGTTAGCTAATGATAACACATTTAAGGCTATTAACTAAGAATAATTTCAAAGTTTTAAGCAACTTTTGTCATTTTTGATTGGTTTATGTTTGATTTTGCAGTAGAAGCTAATATGATAGAGAACCAACAAGAATATAAGCAAAGGAGTTGAAATTAGAAGTAGATAGAGGAAAAAGTGTGGCTGACAATATTTCTGATAAGTCATCGGACTTGTGATAAGCTATCAGATTTATCGTCAGCCATAGACATAGAATTTGCCTAAGATTGAAAGATGTGATGACATTTTATGATAGGTCATCAAGGATTTGATAAGCCATCAAGAATGCCGTCAACCTAAGGCAGCACATGAGAACTGAAGACGAGACTTGATGATATTTTATGATAGGTCATGAAAGAGCTGATAGGGCGTCACTTTTTATCATCAGCGGTAGGCAGCAAGAACTAAAAGCATAAATAAAGCTGACGTCATTTATGATAAATCGTCAACCTCCTGATAGGCTATCACAAATATCGTCAACTAATCCGAGGGATTTTTGAATTCTATTATTTTGTTTTCATAATTAGGGTAAACTCTTTAAAGCCTTGTTTAGGGTTTTCTTAGAAGGTCGGCACATTGAGTTTTGAGAAATATACTTTGATATTTTCTCTTTCTACTTCTGTCTTTAGAAAGTAATTACTTGGAAGAGATTATATTAATTATTTTGGAATTTGCTTTGTGATTTAATCTGAAAATCTCTAATTTCTATTCATCTTGCGACAAGTTTATCTTTCAAAGCATGAATTTATCAAGGTGTTTCTATTATTACACCATGAGTAGCTAAATTCCTTTAACCTGAATTATGGGATCTAGGGTTAGGTATTGACAAGGTGTTGAGTGTTCAAGATTCGAAAGGTGGTAGGACTCATTGATGATTCTGATGTTTTAATTATTGTCTGTTGGTTGCAAATAATAGATACCACCTGCTTTGATTTAATTGATAAAGAAATCAAATATAGAAAGAAGTGAATTATCAACAGGAACTTGGAAATACTCCATTTAATAATCAGCACTGTAACAAGGTTGGTTAACCGGAGGTAAAATCTGGCTAGTGAATATAAATTCCCTAAGTCTGAGAGGAGTAGGTAATTAAATGCTTAAGTAGGTTAAAAGAAATTTAAGCATAACTTTGATAAAGATAACTAGTTGTCCTACCTACCATGAAAATCCTGAACCACTAGTAGCATCTGTTAAGTACCAAAATTCCTAGTGAACATAATTTTGTTTTTTCATAAACTCTTGATTACGAACACTGAAACTAACGTAACCAAAAATTGCTTATTAAATTGGAAAAACCCTATTTCTGGAAACATCCAACTATCAGTTGATTAATTTTCAAACGACTTATGTTCACACCATATTGCTTGTGGGATTCTACCCCAACCTAGTTGGGTTTTATATTGACAACGATCGCATACATTCTCATTGAGAGGTGCAGTTTGAGCGTTACCATATATTGAGTATCAGATCTCAGAATATCAGTAATTCCATCATATAGTCATGACGTCCCTTAAGTAAGTTCAGTCTATTAGTATTCTCAGCCTAGTCAGTCCAATTCGAGGATGAATATTCCCAAGGAAGAGATATTGTAATACCCCGAGAATCCCAATCGATAGTAGAACTATGCTTCAAGATCATGATAATTAAATCTTAGAGATTTGGTTGTTTTATGGTAAATTTTAATGTATATTAATGCCTTAAATACGTCCTAGCTATTAGACGAATCAAAACATCCATTACTAAGTGAATTCTTGAGAAGAATTTTGGTATAGTTAATTTCAAATGAGCATATCTTTTGTTACACTATGAATTTTTGTTCTGATGACCCACCAACAGATATATAATTGAATTATCTTTCCAACAATACCAATTTTTCCAAAATCCAGCATGGGAGTAAAAATTTATGGCCGTTTTACTGAGAATTGTTTGAGTTGCCCAGGAGCGACGGGCAATCTGACGGACCGTCGATTTGGACATCACAATTGAGGTAGTAAGGCCATTTTATAGCCCAAAAATCATGGTTGGAGTGATGGTCAGTCGCCAGAGTGATGTTCCGTCACCCAGACCGTCAACTTTGTCTAAAACAATGCTGAAACGACGTTTTAAAGCATGTTTTGGGTCTTTTACCACCATATTTAACACCCAATCATGTCTAATCAAAGCACATTAATCCTCATTCATCCATAACTTCAAAATTAGGGTTTCTTTCGAGATCAAAACGCAAGAAAAAGATTCAAATCTTCTTCAAGAAACTAAAAAATTCAATTTCTTCAAGTTCAAGAACCATAAAAAAACATAAAGATCTGTATTTCCCAATCCAAGAACGTTCAAGAAACATTAGTTATCTTTTAATATTCAAGATTTTGAGGTATGTTAGATGTTGATTCTTGGGTTCCTTCCATGCAAGAAGTTTAAGAATCCTTTTTAAATTATAAAGATTGTATATTTATGAGTTTTATGATTTATGTGATTTGAGGTTCATGATCATGTTATTGTTGAGTTTTGATTTATGTTCTAGGTTAAAAATTTCATGATTTAGTCCTAGTAGGTGTTGATTTGCGTAATGTACATGATAAACCCTTCAAGTTGCACGTTGGTTGATGAAATCATGATACTTAGGTGTAGTATTTGTTGTATAACCAAAGCATGCTCCCCATATGTTTGATAAAATGTTTATGTGGAGGAAATAGGGTCATTATAGCATGTTGAAAAGAAATCCCCAATTATGTGTAAGTTCTTGCATGCCAAGTGTTTGGTGAAAAGCCTTAGTGAATTAATTGTGAAACGTTAGCCTGAAATCTCCAATTAGGTGGACTTGAATGCATGTTAAGTGTTTGGTGCATTCCTTATTGAATGAGTTATGAGACAATAGCATGCCTCCCTATATCATTATATGTTTAATATTTCTAAGTGTTTGAAGAGATGTTTTATTGAGTGTATGGTTAATAATGGTCTATTGTTATAATGTTCAAGAATGGTTATGTCATGTACTATTTATGTTATCGAGTCCTGGGGGTATTTACACCCGACAAATTAGCTGCTTGTCTAGAGCCAGTGTCAGTTTTATGATAATATCAATCAAGCCACGATTCTTAGAACTCAATCAGTTACAGAACATAGAAAGACTTAGTAATCTCAATATCATTCTAAGTCCAGTTTAGAATTTAGTTCAGATTTCAGTAGCATTCAAGTACTCAATTCAGAACTTAGTAGTATTTAGTCAGATAACAAAATCCAGTAGTATTTCATCAATCTTTGGAACCAAGTAAACTCAACTAGATTATTCAAGTAACAGGATCAGTGACAGATTCAGATCAGTCTAGTACTGTTTAAGAAATCGAATCAGTTCAGTGTCTTTCATTTAGGAGTAGGATTCAGCATCGACCAAACCTAGGGAAAGGGGATCACCCTCTAGAGAGGGATGAGATCCCTAGAAGTAATCCGTAATTTCTAGAACTACATCGCCAACATAGGTACAACATATCACCCGTTAGATAGGACTAGCATACTCAGTGATCACCCGTTATATAGGACTAATCTGAGGGGTCACCCATTTGATAAGATTGACTCCATAGAAGTTGTCTTTACCCGTGGTATGGTACTGACTCCCTTATAGATGGGGTTATATCTTAGATCCCACAAGTTAATATTCGGGGCGTGTGGGTTAGATAACTACTTCCCACAGTCTTAGTTTTAGAATCAGTCTCAATAAATAAACTCGGCTAGTAGTACAGATTTAGGACTGTTAGATACAGTCAACCATTAGCATATTCAATAGATCTAGAGATCACCCGCTTGATAGGATTGATCTCAGACTAAGTTAAATCATATTCATTATCAGTATATTTAGAGATCACCCATTAGAATGGACTTATCTCAAATATAGTTAATCAATATCAGTACAAATAAATTCATAGAGCACTCTCTAGATAGAACTGATCTCAGATTCAGTTAATCGTTCTCATTATCATTAGAATCAGAGATCACCCACTAATAGGACTGATGTCAACCTTAGTAGTTAGTTATCAATATCATTAGATTTAGTTATTCAGTAATCCATCCTTAGTAAGCTCATATGTCAGTGAAGCAGTACTCTAAACTCAGTATTCAGTGTCACTATGATTTCAGTTATGGTTTATGCATTCATGCACGTATCCTCTTTTAGCTTACTCAAATTATTTAGTCAATATTATTCATGCATATGAACCCTTTCATTTAGCCTTACCTAATCTAGAATACCAGTATATTACCACGTACTAACACATACTTTTCGGCGCTATGGTGTTTTATACCATAGGTTCAGAAGCACGAGATCTAGAGCACCCTTAGCAGTTTAGATTTATCCAGAAGTAGTAGATTTAGCAGTGAGTCCTTGTCATTTGAAAATGTTCTATTATTTAATTATATATCTAGATTTAGTATTTTTGCCAAGCAGAGTTAGCTGGGGGATTATCCCATCAACTCTTTATTCAGATAGTTTAGAGGCTTTAAGACTAGATGTTTAGACAGTTGCTTTAGTAGTTTTGATACTTTATTCAGTTGTATTTTAGTTTTTGAACTTTATGGAAAGTTTCCGCTAGTTGTTTTCCATATTTTTACAGTATATTATGCAGTGCTTAGTTACAGGTACCAAAAAGGGTTAGCTTGTGGTCCCTCGAGATTATAAGCACGTATAGCATTTGGGGTTCAGAATCCCAGGCATTACAAACTTTGTATCAAAGTCTATGATTCAACAGAGTGCTAGGAAGTCTAAAAGATGCATATAGTAAAGTCTTGTGCATGGGTGTGTTGCCCTCCACATTTATTTACAGGAGGCTATGAGATATATTTGTAAAAGGTTTTCCTTATTTCATGTCACAAATCGTGCTATAGAAAAGTCCTCTAAGAAAGTTATGTAGATTCTTAGCATGTTCCACTCATGTCAACTCCACCTTACCTTCAAGGTAATAGAAATAGTGAAGCTCAAAGTTCTAGAGATAGGGATTTCTCAGACCATCCTTACAGATAGTTATAGGATCGCCCATAGGATCATCAGTATTCTATCAGATCCTCTCTCAGCATCCTATGATCTCATATGACCTAGAGTTAGAAGCATAAACCCAGGATTTTAGCAATAGTAGAGTTGAGATAGATAACATTATCTAGATTGAGCAGACTATTTATTCATGGGAATAGTTATGCAAAAGTTAAATTAGTAGGATTGAACAGTGCATGAAATACTTTAAGTTTGTTGATTTTTAACTAAGTGTGAAGATGTGGATATCAGTTAGGAGATGTGATCTTATTAGTCTAGCAAGAAACATATGAAACTGGTGTGTATAGTGGAGCAAGCGTGTGTTTAAAGAGTGTAAGTATTTAATAATGATTGCAGGAAATAAAGGAAGTTAAGAGTTGTAGCCCAAGGAATAGTATTAGTAGTGAGTTTTATACTTTTAGGTGCAGTCTTTCAAGATGAGTTTATCATTTATGTGCATTATTGTACCCCATACTCTAGAGTAGATTAATTGTGGTCTAGTTCAGAGTGTATAAAAGTGTTCGCAGATTATGATAGTGGCTTAAAGCTAAAGTGGAGAGTATAGTTGAGAAAGTACAAAAGAAGTACTCCAATTAAGCATTAGTTTTAAATATGAGTTAGTTTGAATAGCCAGTAAGTCAGTTTAGCAATCAGGCAGTCAAATTTATATGGTTTATTTTTCCATATTTCCATCTAACCATACCACTTGGAAACTCAGGAATGTAACTATTCCATGATAGAAATATCCTAGTAGTTGCCAGATCGATTTAGTTTATGTATCATGCATTCGTTTCAGACTCCCGGGATTTAGTTATGATCTTATTCGTAGGTGCCTCATGCATCACCTTAGTTTTACCAGTGTTTCAGTAAAGTAAGAATTCTTAAAGGGACATAGAGTCCAAAGGGGGAGATACCCCATAATCCTTCGATGCTTTTATGTCTTTAAACCCATTCAGTTGCATGTTCTGATGTTTCTTACAAATTTACTATCTGGTATCATTACATATTAAGTCAAGCATTCAAGAGTCAGTTAAGTCAAGTATTCATGCATTAGATATGCATGTTTATTAGAAGAAGCTCAGCTTATTAGTAATTTCACTCATGATTTCATAGAATCAACTTCAGTCACATATGAATGCATTAGATATGCATGTTCGCTATGATAATTTAGTCTATCAGTAGCTTCAGTTGGGTATTCCATGCATCAGAAATGCATATCCAATATGAGATCTTAGAATATCAGTAATTCCAGTCATATAGACATGTTTCAGATATTCACTTCCCTTAAGTAAGTTCAGTCTATCAGTATTCCCGGCTTAGTCAGTGCAATTCGAGGATGAATATTTCCAAGGGAGAGATATCATAAACCCTTCAAGTTGCATGTTGGTTGATGAAATCAAGATACTTAGGTGCAGTATTTGTTGTATAATTAAAGCATGCTCCCCATATTTTTGATAAAATGCTTATGTGGAGGAAATAGGGTCATTATAGCATGTTGACAAGAAACCCCCAATTATGTGTAAGTTAATGCATGCCAAGTGTTTGTTGAAAAGCATTAGTGAATGAATTGTGATAGCCTGAAATCCCCAATTAGGTGCACTTGAATGCATGTTAAGTGTTTGGTGTATTCCTTATTGAATGAGTTATGAGACAATAGTATGCCTCCCTATATCATTACATTTTTAATATTTCTAAGTGCTTGAAGAGATGTTTTATTGAGTGTGTGGTTAATGATATTCTATTGTTATGATATTCAAGAGTGGTTATGTCTTGTACTATTTATGTTGTCGAGTACTGGTGGTATTTATACAAGACAAATTAGCTGCTTGTCTAGAGCCAGTGTCAGTTTGCTGATAATCTCAGTCAAACCATGATCCTTAGAACATAGTCAGTTATAGAGCATTGAAAGACTCAGTAATCCTAATATCATTCTAAATCCAGTTCTGTATTCAATTCAGACCTCAGTAGCATTCAAATACTCAATTTAAAACATAGTAGTATTCAGTTAAATAATGAAATCTAGTAGTATTCCGTCATTATTTGGATCCAAGTGAACTCAGCTAGATCAGTCAAGTAACATGATCAATAATAGATTTAGCTCAGTCTAGTACAGTTTAGGAAAAAGAATTAGTTCTATATCTTTTAGTAGGGAGTAGGATTCAGCATCGAGTAAACCTAGGGATGGGGGCTCACCCAGTAGAGAGGACTGAGATCCCTAGAAATAATTCCTAAGTTCCAGGACTACGTAGCCAACATAGGTATAAGATGTCACCCATTAGATAGGACAGGCGTACTCAGGGATCACCCGTTAGATTAGACTGATCTTAGGGGTCACCCATTAGATAGGACTGACTCCATTGAAGTTGTCTTTACCCGTAGCTCGGTACTGACACCCTTCCAGCTGGGGTTATAGGCTGGACCCCACAAGTTATGATTTGGGGCATGTCGGTTAGATAACTACTTCCCACAGTCTAAATATTAGAAGCAGTCTCAGTAA
Organism: Capsicum baccatum var. pendulum; assembly: GCA_030864225.1. Taxonomy (NCBI): domain Eukaryota; kingdom Viridiplantae; phylum Streptophyta; class Magnoliopsida; order Solanales; family Solanaceae; genus Capsicum; species Capsicum baccatum. Next base: position 170,539,991 of record CM061561.1, on the reverse strand, counting down.
AAGATCTCAGCTCAGTAGTATAGATTCAGGACTATTAGATACATTCAACCATTAGTATATCTAATGGATCTAGAGATCACCCGCTAGATAGGACTGATTTCAGACCAAGTTAAATCATTTTCATCATCAGTATGTTTAGAGATCACCCATTAGACAGGACTAATCTCAAATACAATCAATTATTAGTAGTACAAATAGATTCAGAGATCACCCATTTGATAGGATAATCTCAGGTTCAGTTAATCATTCTCATTATCATTAGACTCAGAGACCACCCGCTATATAGAACTGATCTTAACCTTAGTACTCAGTTATCAACATCAATATATTCAGTCATTCAGTATCCCAGCATTAGTAAGCTCATATGTCAGAGAAGCAACATTCTTATCTCAGTATTCAGTTCACTATGATTTTAGTTATGGTTTAAGCATTCATGGACATATCCTCATTCAGCATACTCAGATTATTTAGTTAGTATTGTTCATACATATGAACCCTTTTATTTATCCTTACCTCATCTAGCATACCAGTACATTCCCACATACTGACGCATACTTTTCTATGCTATGGTGTTTTATACCATAGGTTCAGAAGAACAAGATCCAGAGAACCCTTAGCAGTTTAGATTCAGCTAGAAGCAATAGACTTAGTAGTGAGTCCTTATCAATCGAGGATGTTCTATTATTTCATTATATTTCTAGATTTAGTATTTTTTTAGACGGAGTTAGTTAGGGGATTGTCCTATTAACTCCTTATTCTGATAGTTTAGAGGCTTTGAGACTAGATGTTTAGATAGTTGCTTTAGTATTTTTGATACTTTATTAAGTTGTATTTTTGTTTTGGAACCTTATGGATAGTTTTTGCCAATTATTTTCCACATTTTTACTGTATGTTATGCAGTGCTTAATTATAGGTAACAGAAAAGGGTTAGCTTATGGTCCCTCAGGATTGTAAGCACCGTGTAGCATCTGGGGTTCAGAATTAGGGCAAGGGTATCAGATCCTAAGATTCAACAGAGTCCTAGGAAGTTTGAAAGCCAAATCTAGTAGAGTCTTGTGCAAGGGTGTGTTGCACGCCACATTTATGTATAGGAGGCTAAGAGATGTTTTAGAAAAAAGTTTTCGTTTTTTTATGTCACAGATCATGCTATATAAAGGTTCTCTAAGAAAGTTATGTAGATTATCAGCATGCTCCACTAATGTCAACTCCACCTTACCTTCAAGGCAATAGAAATAGTGAAGCTCAAAGTCCTAGATATAGGGCTTTGTCAGACCGTCCCTGTAGATAGTTATGGGATTTCCCATAGGCTCAGCAGTATTCCATCAAATCCTTTCTCAGCATCCTATGATAGCATATGACCTAGAGTTAAAAACATAAACCTAGGAGTTTAACAATAGTAGAGTTGGGATATATAGCGTTATCCAGATTGAGCAGATTATGTATTCATGGGAATAGTTATGCAAAAGGTAAATTAGTAGGCTTGAACAGTGCATACAAGACTTTATGTTTACTTATTTGAAACTAAGTGTGAAGGTGTGGATATGAGTTAGGAGATATAATCTTAGTAGTCTAGCAAGAAAAATAAGAAGATGGTGTGTATAGTGGGGCAAACGTGTGTTGAAAGAGTGTAAGTATGTGACAATGACTGCAGGAAATAAAGAAAGTTAAGAGTTTTAGCCCAAGGATTAGTATTACCAGTGAGTTTTATACTTTCACGTGCATTCTTTGAGGATGAGTTTATAATTTATGTGCCTTATTATACCCCAGACTCTAGAGTAGATTGATTGTTGTCCAGTTCAGAGTGTTGAAATGTGTTTGCAGATTATGATGGTGGCTTAAAGTTAAATTAGAGAGTATAGTTTAGAAAGTGCAAGAAGTATGACAATTAAGCATAAGTTTTCATTATGAGTTAGTTTGAACAACCAGTAAGTCAGTTTAGCAGTCACACAATTAGATTCATATGATTTATTTTCCCATCTTTTTATCTAACCATACCATCAAAAAACTTAGGAATGTAACTAATCCACGATAGAAATGTCCTAGAATTTGCAAGATTAGTTTAGTTTATGTATCATGCGTTAGTTTTCCACTATCCAGGTGTAATTATGATCCAGTTCGTAGGTGCCTCATGCATCGCCTCAATTTTCCTAGTGTTTCAGTAATGTAAGCATTTTTAAATGAGCATAGAGTCCCAAGGGGGAGATACCCCATAATACCTCGATGTTTTCATGTCTTTAAACCCATTCAGTTGCATATTCAGATATTTCTCACAAAGTTAGTATCACTTATCATTGTCAATTCAGTCAAGCATTCAAGAGTTAGTTCAGTCAAGTATCCATGCATTAGATGTGCATGTTCAGTAGAAGAAGCTTAGCTTATTAGTAATTTCAGACAGTCTTTCATAAGAAACAACTCAGTTACATATCCATGCATTAGATATGGATGTTCTTGATGATAATTCAGCCTATCAGTAGCTTTAGTTGGGTATTCCATGCACGAATATACATATCCAGTATGAGATCTCAGAATATCAGTAATTCTAGTCGTATAGTCATGTTTTAGATGTTCACATCCCTTAAGTAAGTTTAGTCTATCAGTATTACCAACTTAGTAAATCCTATTCGAGGATGAATATTCCTAAGGTAGAAACATTGTAATACCCCAAGAATCCCAACCGATAGTAAAACCATGCTTCAAGATCATGAGAAATAAATCATAGTTATTTGGTAGTTTTATGATCAAGTTTGATGTATTTTAAATCCTTAAATACTTCCTAGCAATTAGAAGAATCAAAACATCCCTTACCGATTGAATTCTTGAGAAGGATTTTGTTATACTCAACTTTAAATAGGCATATCTTTTGTTATACTATGATTTTTTTGCTTATGAATGACCAACTGATATATAATTGAATTAGATTTCCAACGATACCAATTTTCCAAAATCCTGTATTAGAGTAAAAAGTTATGCCTATTTTACTGAGAGTTATTCGAGTTGTCCAGGAGCGACGGGCAAGCTGACGGACCGTCAAGTCAGCGATGGACCATCGATTTGGCTGTCACAACTGAGGTAGTAAGACCATTTTCTAGCCCAAAAATGATGGTTGGAGTGATGGTCAATCACTAGAGTGACGTTTTAAATGGCTTTTTAGGTCTTTTTCTACCATATTTATTACCCAATCGCGTCAAATAAAAGTACATAACTCCTCATTCATCCATAACATCAAAATTAGGGTTTCTTTTAAGACCAAAATCCAAGAACAAGATTCAAACCCTTCTTTAAGAAACTAAGAAATTCAAGTTCTTCAAGTTCAAAAACCATAAAGAAAACATCAAGATTTGTGTTTTCTAATCCAGGACCATTCAAGAAACATTGGTTATCTTTTAAGATTCAAGCTTTTAAGGCATGTTAGATGTTGATTCTTGGGTTCCTTCTATGTAAGAAGTGTAACAATCTTTTTTAAATTATAAAGATTGTATATTTATGAGTTCTATGATTTATGTGAATTGAAGTTCATGCTCAAGTTATTGTTGAGTTTTGATTTATGTTCTAAATTATAAGTTTCATGATATAGTCCTAGTATTTGATGATTTGCATAATTTTCATGATAAACCCTTCAAGTTGAATGTTGGTTGATGAAATCATAATACTTAGGTGTAGTAATTGTGGTATAACAAAAGCATGCTCCCCATATGTTTGATAAAATGCTTATGTGAAGGATATAGGGTCATTATAGCATATTGACAAGAAATCCCCAACTACGTGTAAGTTCATGCATGCCAAGTGTTTGTTGAGAAGCCTTAGCAAATGAGTTGTTACATGTTAGCCAAAAATCCCAAAATAGGTGCACTTGAATTTATGTTAAGTGTTTGGTGCATTCCTTATTGAATGAGTTATGAGACAATAGCATGCCTCCCTATATCATTATATTTTTAATATTTGAAAGAGCTTGAAGACATGCTTTATGGAGTGTATCGTGAATGATAGTTTATTGCTATGATGTTCAAGAGTGGTTATGTCTTGTACTATTTATGTTATCGAGTCCTGGGGGTATTTATACCCAAAAAGTTAGGTGCTCTTCTAGAGCCAGTGTCAGCTTTATGGTAATCTCAGTCAAGCCACGATCATTAGAACTCAATCAGATACAGAACATAGAAAAACTCAGTAATCTCAATATTATTCTGTCCAGTTCAGTTTTTAGTTCAGACCTCAGTAGCATTCAAGTACTCAATTCAGAACTTAGTAGTATTCAGGTAGATAATGAAATGCAGTAGTATTCCGTTAGTCTTTGGATCTAAGTAAAGTTAGCTAGATCAGTCAAGTAACATGATCAATAATAAATTCAGCTCAGTCTAGTACAGTTTAAGAAATAGAATCAGTTCAGTGTCTTTCAGTTGGGAGTAGGATTCAGCACCGAGCGAACCTAGGGATGGGGGCTCACCCGTTAGAGAGGACTGAGATCCCTAGAAGCAATCCCTAAGTTCCAAAACTACGTAGCTAGCGTAGGTATGAGATGTCACCCATTAGATAGAACTGGCATACTCAAGGATCACCCAATAGATATGACTGATTTCAGGGGTTACACATTAGGTAGGACTAACTCCATAGAAGTTGTATTTACTCGTAGCACGGTATTGACACCTTTCCAGTTGGGGTTACAGGTTAGACCCCATAAGTTAAGATTAATGGCATGTTGGTTAGATACCTACTTCCCACAGTCTTAGTTTCAAAATCAGTTTGAGTAAAAGAACTCAGCTCACTAGTATAGATTCAGGACTGTTAGATACAGTCAGCCATTAGCATATTTAATGGATCTAGTGATCACCTGCTAGATAGGACTGATCTCAAAATAAGTTAAATCATCTTCATTATTAGTATATTTAGATATCATCCATTAGATAGGACTGATCTCAAATACAGTCAATTAGTATCAGTATAAATATATTCAAAGATCATCCGCTAGGTAGGACTGATCTCAGATTCAGTTAATCATTCTCATTATCATTAGACTTAGAGACCACCCGCTAGATAGGACTGATCTCAACCTCAGTACCTAGTTATCAACATCTGTAGATTCAGTTATTTAGTATCCCAGCATTAGTTAGCTCATATGTCATTGAAGCAACACTCTAATCTCAGTATTCAGTGTCACTATGATTTCAGTTATAGTTTATGCATTCATGCACGAATCTTCATTTAGTATACTTAGATTATTTAGTTAGTATTGTTCATGCATATGAACCCTTGAATTTAGCCTTACCTCATCCAGCATACCAAAACATTCCCACATATTGATGCATACTTTTCTGCGCTAAGGTATTTCATACCATAGGTTCAGAATCATGAGATCCAGAGCACTCTTAGAAGTTTAGATTCAGCCAGAAATAGTAGAAGTAGTAGTGATTCCTCGTCATTCGATGATGTTTTATTATTTCATTATATTTCCATATTTAGTATTTTTGTTAGATGGAGTTCGTTGGGGATTGCCCCATTAACTACTTATTCAGACAGTTTAGAGACTTTTAGACTAGATGTTTAGACAGTTGCTTTAGTATTTTTGATTCTTTATTACGTTGTATTTTAGATTTTGAACCTTATGGAAAGTTTTCACCAGTTGTTTTCCACATTTTTACAATATATTATACAGTGTCCAGTTACTGATACTGGAAAAGGGTTAGCTTGTCATCCCTCGGGATCATAAGCACCATGTAGCATTGAGGTTCAAAATCTGGGGCGTTACAAACTCGGTATCAGAGCCTAATATTCAATAGAGTCATTGGAAGTCTAAAAGCCACATCTAGTAGAGTCTTGTACATGGGTGTGTTGTGCACCACATTTATGTACAAGAGGCTATGCGATGTTTTAGGAAAAAGTTTCCCTAATTTCATGTCACAGATCGTGCTATAGAAAGGTTCTCTAAGAAAGTTATTTAGATTCTCAAGATGCTCCAATAATGTAAACTCCACCTTACCTTTAAGGTAATAGACATAGTGAAGCTTAAAGTCCTAGAGATAGGGCTTTCTCAGACGTTTCCTGCAGAGAGTTATGGGATCGCCCAAAGGCTCAGCAGTATTCTATTAGATCATTTCTTAGCATCTATGATAGAATATGACCTAGAGTTAGAAGCATGAACCTAGGAGTTTAGCAATAGTAGATTTGGGTTAGATAGCGTTATCCAGATTGAGAAGATTATGTATTCATGTGTATAGGTGTGCAAAAGGTAAATTAGTAGGCTTGAACAGTGCATGCAGGACTTTAAGTTTGTTGATTTAAAACTAAGTGTTAAGGTGTGGATATGAGTTAGGAGATGTGATCTTTGTAGTCTAGCAAGAAAAATAAAAAGATGGTGTGTATAGTAGGGCAAACGTGTGTTGAAAGAGACAAGTATGTGATGATAATTACAGGAAATAAAGGAAGTTAAGAGTTGTAGCCCAAGGAATATATTAGCAGTGAGTTTTATAATTTTAGGTGCAGTCTTTCAGGATGAGTTTTTCATTTATGTGCATTATTGTACCCCAGACTCTAGAGTAGATTGATTGTTGTCCAGTTTAGAGTGTAGAAAAGTATTTGCAGATTTTGATGGCGGCTTAAAGGTAAAGTGAAGAGTGTAGTCGAGAAATTTCAAAAGAAGTACTCCAAGTAAGCATAAGTTTTCATTATGAGTTAGTTTGAACAACCAGTAAGTCAGTTTAGCAATCAGACAGTCAAATTTATATGGTTTATTTTCCCATCTTTCCATCTAACCATACCACACAAAAATTCAGGAATGTAACTATTCCAAGATAGAAATGTCATAGTAGTAGCAAGATCGGTTCAATTTATGTATAATGCATTATTTTTAGACTCCCGAGGTTTAGTTATGATCTAGTTCATAGGTCCCTCGTGCATCATCTCAGTTTTCCCAATGTTTTAGTAAATTAGGCATTCTTAAAGCGACATAGAGTCCCAAGGGGGAGATACCCCATAATCTCGTGATGCTTTCATGTCTTTAACCCTATTTAGTTGCATGTTTAGATGTTTCTAACAAAGTTAGTATCAGTTATCATTGTATATTCAATCAAGCATTCAAGAGTCAGTTCAATTAAGTATTCATGCATTAGATATGCATGTTCAGTCGAAAAATCTCAGCTTATTAGTAATTTTAGTCATGCTTTCATGAGAATCAACTTAGTCATATATCCTTGCATTAGATATGTATGTTCGCTATGAGAATTTAGCCTATCAGTAGCTTCAGTCAGGTATTCCATGCATCGGCTATGCATATCCAGTTTGAGATCTCAAAATATCATTAATTCTAGTCATATAGTCATGTTTCAGATGTTCACGTCCTTTAAGTAAGTTCATTCTATCAGTATTCCTAGCCTAATCTATCCGACTTGAGGACGAATGCTCCTAAGGGAGACATATTGTAAAACTCCGAGAATACCAACCGATAGTAGAACCATGATTCAAGCTCATGAGAAATAAATATTAATGAATTGTTAATTTTATGATCAAGTTTGATGTATATTAATTTCTTAAATACGTCCTATCTATTAGACGAATAAAAATATCCTTTACCAATTGAATTCTTTAAAAGAATTTTGGTATAGTCAACTTCACATTAGCATTTTATTTCCTATACTATTAATTTTTAAGTTCATGAACCACCAACATATATATAATTGAATTATATTTCTAATGATACAAATTTCTTCAAAATCCGGTATCAGAGTAAAAATTTATGGCCTTTTTATGGAGAGTTATCTGAGCTGCCCAGGAGCGACAGGCAAGCTGACGGACCGTCAATTTAGTGGTGGACCGTCAAGTCAGTATTGGACCATCAATTTGGCCATTCCAACTGAGCCAATAAGGCTGTTTTTGGGCCTAAAAATGATGGTTGGAGTGATGGTTCGTCACCAGAGTGATAGTACATCACCCAGACCCTCAACTTTGTCCAAAACAGCGCTAAAACAACATTTTAAATGGCTTTTTGGGTCATTTCCCACCATATTTAACACCCAATCGCGTCAAATCAATACACATAACTCCTCATTCATCCATAACATCAAAATTAGGGTTTCTTTCAAGATCAAAACCCAAAAAACAAGATTCAAAACCTTCTCAAGAAACTAAAAAATTCAAGAACTTCAAGTTTTAGAACCATAAAGAAAATATCAAGATCTGTGTTTTCCAATTCAAGAACGTTCAAGAAGCATTAGTTATCTATCAAGATTCAAGATTTTGAGGTATGTTAGATGTTGATTCTTGGATTCTTTCCATGCAAGAAGTTTAAGAATCTTTTTTAAATTATAAAGATTGTATATTTATGAGTTTTATGATTTATGTGAATTGAAGTTCTTGTTCATTTTATTGTTGAGTGTTGATTTATGTTCTATATTATAATTTTCATGATTTAGTCCTAGTATGTGATGATTTGTATAATTTTCATGATAAACCCTTTAAGTTGTATGTTGGTTGATTAAATCATGACACTTAGGTGTTGTATTTGTTGTATAACCAAAGCTTGCTCTCCATATGTTTGATAAAATGCTTGTGTGAAGGAAATAGGGTCATTATAGCATGTTGACTAGAAATCCCCAATTATGTGTAAGTTCATGCATGCCAAGTGTTTGTTCAAAATCCTTAGGTAATGAATTATGACATGTTAGCCTGAAATCCCCAATTAGATGCTCTTGAATGCATGTTAAGTGTTTGGTGTATTCCTTATTGAATGAGTTATGAGACAATAACATTCCTCCCGATATCATTACTTGTTTAATATTTCTAAGTGCCTAAAGAGATGCTTTATTGAGTGTATGGTGAATGATAGTCTATTGCTCTGATGTTCATGAGTGGTTATGTCTTGAACAATTTATGTTATCGAGTCCTGGGGTATTTATACATGACAAATTAACTACTTTTCTAGAGTCAGTGTTTGTTTTAGGATAATTTCAGTCAAGCCACGATCCTTAGAACTCAGTCAGTTACAGAACATAGAAAGACTCAGTAATCTAAATATTATTCTAAGTCTAGTTCAGTATTCAGTTCAGACCTCAGTAGCATTCAAGTACTCAATTCATAACTTAGTAGTATTCAGTCATATAATAAACTCCAGTAGTATTCCGTTAGTCTTTTTATCCAAGTGAAATCAACTAGATCAGTCAAGTAACATGATCAGTAATAGATTTAGCTCAGTATAGTACAATTTAAGAAAAAGAATCAGTTCAGTGTCTTTCAGTTGAGAGTAGGATACAACACTGAGCAAACCTAGTGATAGGGGCTCACCCGTTAGAGAGGACTGAGATCCCTAGAAGCAATCCCTAAGTTCCAAAATTACATACACACCATAGGTATGAGATGTCACCCATTAGATAGGATTGGCATACTCAGGGACCACTTGTTAGATAAGACTGATATCAGGGGTTACTCGTTAGATAGGACTGACTCCATAGAAGTTGGCTTTACCCGTGGTACAATACTGACACCCTTCTAGCTGAGGTTACAGGTTGGACCCCACAAGTTAAGATTCGGGGCATGCTGGTTAGATAACTAATTTCCACAGTCTCATTTTTAGAATCAGTCTCTGTAAAAGCACTCAGCTCAGTAGTACAGATTCAGGACTATTAGATATAGTAAACTATCAGCATATTCAATGGATCTCGAGATCACCTGCTATATAGGATTATTATCAGACAAAGTGAAATCATCTTCATTATCAGTATGTTCAGAGATCACCCATTCAACAGGAATGATCTCTAACATAGTCAATCAGTATTAGTACAAATAGATTCAAAGGTCACCCGCTAAATAGAACTGCTATCAGATTTAGTTAATCATTCTCATTATCATTAGACTGAGAGATCACCCGCTAGATTGGACTAATCTCAACCTCAGTACTCAGTTATCAATATTTGTAGATTCAGTTATTCAGTATCCCAACATTAGTAAGCTTATATGTCAGTGAAGCAACAGTTGAATCTCAGTATTCAGTGTCACTATGATTTTAGTTATGGTTTATGCATTCATACACGTATCCTCATTTAATATACTTAGATTATTTAGTCTGTATTGTTCATGCATATGAACCCTTGCATTTATCCTTACCTCTTCTAGCATATTAGTACATTCCTACATACTGACACATATTTTTCTGTGTTATGGTGTTTTATACCATAGGTTCAGAAGTAGAAGATCCAGAGCACCCTTAGTAGTTTAGATTCATCCAAAAGCAGTTGACTTAGCAGTTAGTCCTCTTCATTCAAGGATGTTCTATTATTTCATTATATTTCTAGATTCAATATTTTCGTTAGACAGAATTAGTTAGGGGATTGTCCCATCAACTCCTTATTCAGATAGTTTAGAGGCTTTCAGACTAGATGTTCAAACAGTTGCTTTAGTATTTTTTATACTTTATTCAGTTGTATTTTGGTTTTGAACCTTATGGAAAGTTTACGCCAATTGTTTTCCATATTTTAATAGTATATTATGTAGTACTTAGTTAGAAGTACTAGAAAAGGGTTAGCTTGTGGACCTTTGGGATCATAAGCACTGTGTAGCATTCGGTGTTTAGAGTTCGGGACATTACAACTAGCCTCATTCACACTTAGAAACTCGTGGGCACTATCTAAACACACATGATACTTAATAACCTTAGTGAATAATTCAACCCAATATTACCTTGGGCACACCTCTACATCATACTTAATTATGAATAACTGAATGTTAACTCATGCATACACTGTTCAAGGATACTAGATCACTTCCATATAACTAGCATCACTAACCAGAAAATCAATATTTCCACCTTAATGATCATCTAATATTGAAACTTAGTGTCTAGTGCTAGCCATGAGTAACCATAACTTCACACACTATTCTTATATGTCAAAACATGGGGAAACACTAGTCTTCTAGAACCTTATAAAAATGATAATCGATCATACTCCTATTAATGCCTTATTAAAATCCGTTAGTGCATCCTTCTTCACATTACTAACATTTACCCATCTATACCCTAAATTACTTTCATAGCTCTATAAGTTTCAACTGAACCCCTTTTGCAACCTCAAGGGAAGCCTAATAAATGATACTCAAAAACCAAATGCTTTCATTAATAACCTATACATTTCTAACACAACGAATACCATCTATGACTCTTTTAATACCTCAAGCAAACCACAATTCACCTTAACTAATAACTCCTTCTATGCATTCTACTAAACTAACACACAAAGACATATCACCTCACTGTTAACTTGATCATATGAAAAAAATTCATCCATATACATCCGATAATTCTCTATTACCAAATTTCTTGTCACTACACTTCAATACCCATACTTCCAACTATAAGAAGGTTCTACTACTTATGAATCATAAAACTCTAGGTGTCAATATCTCTTGAATACAAATTCTATTTAAAAATCTAGATTCATACTATCTCTTCTTATAAGAACTATCTGTATTGTAGGGTTAATGATAAATCTGAATACATGTATTACTCTTCCTTAACTAAACAACTCATAACGACGAGGAGGTAACTTTCAATTTAAGGAACTTATAACACACTAGCGAGCTCCTCTCAAGCCACTTTTGTGACTACTAAAGTTACTGATAGTAAATTAGAGAGAATTATCTTAGGAGGAATTAGAAATTGCTAATCATGTTATCTCAAAAATATAACATAGATGGAGAAGTATAGATTAACACACAAATCGATAGAAATTTCTGAAGGAACAACTTTACATCATGATCTAGAGTATGAAAGAAAGAAAACTCTTCTTAAATGCCATGTATCCTCTCAAAGAAAAGTACAAACGTCTCTATACCATTCAATAAGACTCTACTAGATACGGTTTTTACAGACACTCTGTCACTTGAACTCTGTGCTCTAATAACAAGTTTGTAATGACCTGAGACTATCCTTTAGTCATCACACGGTGCTTAGAACCATAAGTGATCCCAATCTAACCCTTATAAAGGCATAACTCGTGAGAAACTAAATAAAATACATGTCTAAAAGAAATAAGCAAAATATATATCTTTTCTGAGTATGATCAAAGCAAAATATATGAAAATGATTACAACTTGAATTATATAAAACAATACTGAAACAATATACACAACTCTACTGACTGTCTATAAAACCTCTACTAGTATTGACTATAAGTAGTTAGGACATGACTCCCAACCCTCCCGAATCAATACAACTGAATGAATAAAGAAAATACTACACAATCTCTGACTTACTTGAGCCCTTAATTAAAAAAAACTCATTACCTACTGACTGAAAGTTGTAACTGTCTGATTTTGATATGCACACAACAACTTGTACCTACATTATTAAATAATATAGGACATAGACGTATATGTAGATCAGTACTTTTGGAATATATTGAGTATATGGGGGTGAATGCATAAGTAACACCGCAATGAAATATTTAAGCAAAATCTTTCAAATGATGCACACTAAGTATAAATGACTCACTTTGAACTTGAATAAAATATGTAGTATGAAATAACAAAGCATGAATATGTAAAGCATAGATAAACTTTGTGAGTCATAACACTTGGTTCTAAAAGCTTCACTTTTGCTCTTTCTATTTGGGAGTTTCTAATAATCAACATAAACCATGTGAGTTTTCATGGATTCCAACGTCTTATACACATTGGGGAGAGCTATTCTACCCTTGACATCAGAATAGAACCTTATCTTAATTGATCACTATCTTAGCCTACTATGGGAAAATCATAAACCTATAGTGTGTGTAGTTCTGGGGTATGAAACCTTTGAAATTATACCCAACTCGATGCTAAATACTAATCCCATACTTATTTCTCAAAACGTTAGAAAATCCACCTTAAAATAGCAAAAGGGTTTGTAAGGAAAATCAATTATGCTTCTCTTTCTTAAAATTTCAAACTATATGAACAATGTGAATTCTTTATCATATCTTAGGATCAAAGGATCAATTTCTTTCTTAAATATTTTTAATAAACTTATAAAAGAGTCTTAAACTCATAATCTTCTTGAAATATCAATACTTAGGCTTAGGGCTTAAAACCCATATTTTAATCTCATTCAAATTTATAGCAAAATGTCATGATTGATATACTTCTTGAAATACTTTAACAATACATAGATAATGAAATCAATAATTACAATATCATGCATATTACTCAATTAGGAATCTAAATAATTATGTCACACACATAAAGATATGAAAATAGACATGCAATTTAACATTGAAATCACTTGTAATGTCATAATCTTCAAATAATGATAATTGGGTATGAACCCTAGTTTGCAAAATATGAGATATTAAATAAAGATTAAGTTTTAGGCACAAGGATGAAAGGAGTATCCTTGTTCGTAACCCCACATACCTTAATAGGCTTGATTTAATGTAGAGAACTTGACTTTGAAACCCTAGGAGATGATCTTGAAAGCTTTCTTGATATTTTTAGATTAGGGAACTTAATTCATTATTTCATTCTTGAGGTGGATGGATTGAATTTTGTGTTCTTGGATGCTTTTCTTGAAGTTCTTGGCTTAGAGAGCGTAGATTCTTGCTTATCTAGAAGAAGGTTTAATGGAGTTTTGAAGTTCCTGAGAGATGATCTTAAGAGGAAATCCTAATATTGTTCTTGAGGATAAAGAGGATTAAGGGTTTTTAAAACTTGATTATGATGGCTATGTATGTGTTTTAAATGATTTAAGTCATGGGAGGTGAGGGAAAAAAAATAAAATACCACTCCAAAATTGTTTAAGGGTGAGGTTGGTTAAGTCTGGTAATGGGTGACAACTTGGGTTGATAAGTCATCACTTAGGTGATGTATTATCACCTCAAGTCATCACTTTGTGGCTGAAATTATCACATACTACCTATGGCTAATGACTTGGTCTAATAGGTCATCACTTAGTTTATGGCTTATCAACTCAGGTCGTCACTTTGTTAATAGATGAATATGCTGAGGTAAAATAAGTATAACTTTTTATTTCGCTATTGGATTAAGGTGACGCAAAATGCATTGTAAAGAAGACTAAAATAACTTTCAATTGATATAAAGTAGGACAACTTAATTGATATTCACTGAGAAATACACATATTTAAAGTTGACCCTAGCTGTAGTATTTGTCAAAGCTCTATGATAGAAAAGTCCTCAACTCGTCTTTTAGTTAGGAGGGTATTATGACCTTGATCACTATACGAAGACAGTCCAACATCATATACTTTCTAATAACACATGTTTCTACATATTATAATTGGGTTCAAGTTCGTACGCATAGGAACAACAATTTAAATTCTAGCCTAAAAATATGGGGTGTTACAATTAACTTATTGGCGAGTTTAATATGTGAGCCTTGGATTGTGTTAATACTTATATCATGCTCAAGCTTAGTGATAAACTTTTGTTTGTGTCGAAGAGTCCCTTTTGTGCTAATATTATCAATCATTCCTAATAAGGATATTCTAGAACGTATAACCTTATCTTGTAATTGACCATGTTAATGAGCGTGTCAATCCCGGTAATGTATTGAGAGTTCATACCATATAGATTTGCATATTCATGAACTTACTAGTATAGTATATTGATAATGAGTGGTGAAGTACTATGATATGTCTTTCCTAGATTCTGATATATTCTATTGCTTGTGGGTTTTGTACATGTTAATACTTTGGTCATATATATATATATTGATGTCATGATGAATATTGATGATATTATGATGCCTGGTACATCCGGAGGATATATTGATGTTATCATAATGCCTAATAAGTCCAGAGAATATATTAATGTTATGATGATGCCTAGTATGTTCAGAGGATAGATTGATGATATTATGATGCTTGAAACATCCAAAGGATAAAATGATAATATTATGATTCCTGGTATGTTTGGAGGATATATTGATAATATTATGATACCTGATAAATTTGGAGGACATATTGATGATATGAGTATTCCCGGTGAGTTTGAAGAAATTATATATTGACATTGTGTATGGTAAACATGCGTATATATGTTTATGCGTGATTATGCCTTATTATGATTATACCATATGTACCTTGAAGATATGATGTTATCCTTGGGATGTCGATTATAACTCTTTGATACTAATCACTTGTTTAGTGGTGTAGTTCTTGCTAGTATTAAATGGTAAGTAGAAGTGGAATATGCCGAATAAATAGTTAAGGCTAATTGGTAAGTGGAATCTTATATAGAAATAAGAATTCGCCTAGTGGATATATTTGGCTTGAATAAAGGGATGAACTAAGGAATATTGCCTAGTTAAATGAGTTGTGTGGTAACTAGTTAAGTACTAAGTGTCTATTTTACTTGATAACTAGAAGTCTAGAGTACTAGATAATGGACCTTGTTAGTTGAAATATGATAACTAGCAATTGTGGTTGTTATGTGGTCAATGGTAATAATAGGTTAGCCTTGGTGATGATTAGTGATACTAATGCCTAAAGTATAATATTGTTATGTTGTTAAATGAGGATTTGTAAATTTATGATGCTAGATAGTAAGAGGCATTGGTTAATAGATAGATATGTGAATTTGATGATATGTAACCTTTTCCTATATGATGACTAGTGCAACTATGATAACTAGAAATAAGCTTTGGTCATATGGCATCTATGGATTAGTAGTGCATATTGACTTGGTGTTGATATTGGCTATTTAGTGAATAATAATTAGTGCTAACTCTTGGTTGAGGTTTTATCTAATGAATTGGTTAGGATACAATTGGAGATCCTATAAGGGCTATTGAAGTAGTAGCCTAATAATAATAAGTATTGGTTAGTTAATAATGACTATACAGAGTGTATTGATAGCATAGATATCTAAATGGCTATATGACTATGGTTATGATTACACTGGGTATATGTTATTTTAATTGCAGTAATTGATGATGATTACGAATCTCGGTAAATAACCGTTGATGGGAATTATGAAAACTAACAAAATTAAGAAGTTGGTTATATGTTTATACACATTAATGATTTGATCTGTTGATATACTATCCGGTGGTATGGGATTCCATGGTGGGTTATTTTACTTTATGCTCTAATGAATGTATATGCGCAAAACTTTGTATTTATGTGGGAGTTATTATATATATACGTATATATATGTGTCGCTTTATTCTTCCGAATCGATTACTTATTTTATATGATGTTATTGGTATAAAATGATATGAGATTTCATATTATTGTTCTAGTTCATTAGTTACTTTGCACAACGATGATGAAGATGATTCAGGTTCGATTCTGTACCTTGACTTAGAGATATTATCTTGGTTTATATCATCCTTATATCATAATTTAGCTTAGTAGTCCGATGATGCCTACTAAGTACCCATTGTTTTTGTACTCATACTACACTTTTTTACCTTTTTGGTGCAGACCAAAGTACTAGTTTCCACCATTGAGTAGAGATTTTCCAGTGTTGATATTTCAAAGATAGGGTGAGCTCTTGGAGTTTTGATCTTCCAGAGACAATGCATAGACTATTTATAGTTTTGGGTTGTATTTCCTATTGTCGTACTTAGATGCTCTTGTACTAATATTAATAGGTCATGGGATTGGTACCATATTAGATTGTCTTTTATGGAACATCGTTGTTTATGATTGTGTTCATCTATTGTGGCCCATATTGTGCATTTCTACCCAAGTAACCCATTGTATTAGATCCCAATTATGGTGTTGGCTTACCTATTTGTGAGTTGTTGTAGGTTCCATTGTGACTCGTGAATAAGGTCATGACGAATTGGTATCAGACCCTACGTTTCATCGATATTGTCAGTACAAGAGCAAGTCTCTAATAGAGTCCTGCGGATCAGAATGTCAACGTCTGTTTCCTATCTTTGGGAGGCTATGGGACATTCTTATGAGTCCTTCACTTTTTTCACTCATATTATGCTAAGAGTCGGAGTTTGTTTGTAGGATATTTTCTTGACCTTACTCTTTAACAGATACCCAGGACACGTGCTACAACTCTGCATGATGAGGGTCCTGAGACTAAGCCCAAAGATCCTACTCCTTTTTAAGGAAAGCCTCGTGATGTGTCACCAGTTAGGGACCAGGAAGGGCTACCTCTCCTAAACCCCATTCTTACACCTAAGCCATATCTTCCTCTACCACAACTAACAGTGGGACAGACACCAGCCCAGGATCTACAAGGTTTTATCCCCACTTCTTTGCTTAGTGCCTTGGATCAGCTGTTGGCTATTGTTTATGGTATGTAGACTATTGGGCCAAGAGTTTAGCCTATAGATACAACTTTTGGAGTTGAGTTTCCTCTTATGGTAGTACTTATTTAGCTAATATCCACTTAGCCAGTTGTGACCTAACCTGCTATATTTTTCGAGGAGCAGAAAATGCTGGGTAGGTTTTTGAGGTTCACTTTGCCTAGGTTTTTTGGTGATACTGCAGAGGGCGCAGTTGATTTTCTTACTTCTTGTGAGTATAGGCTTCATGGTTTAGGCCTTGTTGAGACTCGTGGTGTGGATTACACTATATTTCAGTTGGACTTGTGTACTCGACACTAGTAGAGAGGTTTTATAAGCTCTAGGCTAGTAGGATCTTCTCTCCTATCATGGACTCAGTTCTTCAAAATGTTTTTGGGTAAGTATATGTTGTGAAACTTAGGGATCGACTGAGGGATTAGTTCAACTGATTGGAGTAGGATTCTTTGACAGTCACTGAGTGTGAGTCCTCTTTCCATGATTTGGCTTGGCTTTCTACTTCTATTTTAGATACTGAGTATGAGAGAGATTGCTTCTTTGTAAGAGGAATGAGACTCCCAATTCTTATTGCTACTCAGAGTCTAGTTGTTGTAGATAAGACCTTTGCCGAGGTTTTAGATCATGCAAGAGTGATGGAGGATATGCATCACGTAGGTCATGATAAGAGGCCCAAGTATAAAGGAAGATTTGGTGGGAGCCATATTAGTTCCGAATTCAAAGGTAATAATTTTCTCATTAGAAATTCCCCGTATCCATCTTTTCAGCCTCAGAGTTATACTAGTCGATCAATTTAGGTAGCTCTTCAGACTTGGCAGAGGTCAGTTTGGTACTAGTAGTCACCCTTGTAAGCACAGTGATTAGTCTTTGAGAGTTTTATATATAGGCCATTCTAGAAGTGGTTGTTACTCCAGTTCAGCCAGATCTATAAATTCTAGTTCTTCTCGTGAATTTTGTTTTACTTATGGGGTTCCTGGTTATTTTTTGTGAGATTGCCCTAGTTGCAGGGCAATAGTTGTTTAAGACCAGGGTGCTACTCCAATTAGGATAGGTTACCTCTCAAGTAGAGGTGATTCGAGAGGTTGTGGGGGGTTGTTATAAGGATGTTCGAGGTGGTACTTAGGAAGGTAAAATAGGAGGTTGGTTAAGTTCCCAGCTAGGTGGTGAGTATGGTAAGTTATATCCAATTCCTGCAAGACCCATGGCTTAGACTTTGAATGCTTTAGTTACAGGTATGATTTTGGTGTGACACAAGTTGTCTCTTAATTTATTTAATCCTAGATTCACTTATTCTTATATATCTGCTTATTATGCACCAAAGTTGTACTTGACTAGTGATTTATTATCTATGCCATTATGTGTATATACTCTCGTGGGTAATTCTTTAGTAGTAGATCGAGTATGTATATCAAGAGTTATGACAGTTAGTGATGTTGATACTTATATTGATCTTTTTATTCTAGATATTCTGTATTTTGATGTGATTCTGGGCATGGACTAGTTATCCTGCTATTATGTAGTCATGGATTAATTTGCAAAAACCGTTACATTATCCATTTATGACGTACTCCAAGTTTTTTGGTAGGTAGAGGTTAATCGTGGGCCGATGGGGATTATTTCTTATGTTTATGCTAGAAGTTTTATATTGAGGGGTTGTAAGACTTATCTCGCTTATATACGTGATACTCATGTAGAGAGACCATCGCTTGACTATTTTTATATTGTTTATGAGTTTTCTGTTGTGTTCCCTACTGACCTTCCTAGTAGTCCCCTTAATCATGATATTGAATTTTCTATTGACCTTAAGCCTGACACCTGACCTATTTCTATGGAACTTTACTGTATGGCTCTTGATGAGCTTAAGGAGCTAAATTCTCAGCTTCAGGATCTTCTTGGTAAAGGGTGTATTAGACCAAGTGTGTCTTAGTGGGGATCTTCTATATCTTTTGTAAAGAAAAAAGATGGCTCTATGCGTATGAGTGTTGATTATATACTGCTTAATAAGATGAAGGTGAAGAACCGTTATCATATGCCTCACATCGATGATTTGTTCGACCAGCTTCAGGGTTAAGCCATGATTTCCTAGATTTATTTGAGGTCTGGTTATCATTAGCTGAGCATTCGGGCTAAGGATTTCCCGAAGACATCTTTCAGGACCTATTATGGTTATTATGTGTTTTTGGTGATGTCTTTTAGGATGAATAATGCCGCACCCATGTTCATGGACTCGATGAACTATGTGTTTAGACCTTACACAGACTCATTCGTTATTGTGTTTATTGATGATATTCTTGTGTATTCGAGGAGTAGTAAGGATCATGTGCGATATTTGAGGATTGTGCTTCAGACTTTGTGAGATCATGTGCTTTTTGCCAAGTTCTCTAAGTGTGTATTTTGGCTTGATTCAGTGTCGTTCCTTGGACATATGGTATCTAAAGTCTTTATCATGGTTGACCCGGCTAAGATTTCAGTGATTTGTGATTTGGTTAGGCCTACGTCTCCGACTAAGGTTCACAACTTTATTGGTTTGGATGGTTATTATAGGCGCTTTGTTGAGAGCTTTGCTACTATTTCATCCTCTATGACTATATTGACTCGGATGGAAGTTCCTTTTCGGTGGTCCGAGGAGTGTGAGTTGAGATTTGGAAATATCTAGGATTGTCTTACTTCAGCTCCAGTGTTAGCTCTTCCCACTGAGGGTGCGAGATTCATCATGTTTTGTGACGCTTCTGGTGTTTGTCTTGGTTGTGTTTTGATGCAACATGTTCGTGTCATTTCTTATGCTTTTAGACATCTTAAAGTGCATGAGCGTAACAACCCCACTCATGATTTGGAGTTGGCGGTGGTAATTTTTTGGCTCAAGATTTGGAGGCATTATTTGTATGGAGTGAATTGTGAGATTTTCACCGATCACCGCAACCTTCAACATCGTATAACCTAGCGCGGATTATTGCTTTCCAGCATAGATTGGTGTAGTTGCTCAAGGACTATGATATTTCCATTTTGTATTATCCGACTAAGGCAAATATAGTAGTTGATTCCTTGAGTCATAAGGCAGTTAGTATGGGTAGCTTGGTATGCATACTATTTTCTCAGAGGCCTATGGAACGGGACATTCAGTCCTTATCCAATTTGATTATTCCCCTTGATATTTCAAATCCTGTGATGATTTTGGCTTGTTTGGATTTGAGGTCTTCCCCATTTGAATAGATTCGTGATTGTCAGTATGAGAATAGAAAGCTGTGCTTCCTCTGTGATCAGGTGGTGATTGATGATTATGGAAGGCACACTATCGATTCCAAGGGTATCTTGATATTTTAAGGTCGTATTTGTGTTCCTCGTCTTGATGATTTTATTTAGTCTATTCTTTATAAGGATCATATCTCTAGATATTCTATCCACCCCAGTACATCTAAGATGTATAGAGATTTAAGACAGCATTACTGGTGGATGATATGAAAAGGGAAGTGGCGGACTTTGTAGTTCGTAGCCTATGTTGTCAGCAGGTTAAGTCCGAGCATCAACATCCTGATGGTTTAACTCAAAGATTTCCCATTCCCGAGTAGAAATGGGAAAAGATTACTATGGACTTCATTTGTAGTTTTCCTCGTACATTCTGTGGTCATGACAGTATTTAGGTTATTGTGCATCGTTTGACCAAGTTGGCACATTTCATTCCTATTCAGATGACCTTCATTGCTGAGAGATTATTCCAAATTTATGTTCGGGAGATAGTTCATTATCATGGGGTGCCCGGTTCTATCATATTGGACCGTGTGACACGAGCCAAACCCAGAGGCATATCGTATAAGCACCTAAATCGCACATGAATCGGAGGTCACCTTCAATAACTCATTACATACATCTCATCATACTATAGGAGTCGAAGGGACCCCAACTCTCATGACAACATAGCAGAAATAATAACGTAAGTTGACATTAGAATCATTAAAATAACTACTCGTGCCCAAGTTCACAGTTGTTCACAATACCTCTATACAAAATTGAAGTCAATAAATGTATATTTCAGGACAAGCCCCCGAATATAGCCAAACCAAGTCTTACAGAGACCAAGCCTAAAGATAAGGACTAAGAGATGAATGTCTTCCGAATGTAAGGAAGCTCACACATTCAAGTCAATGCACAAACCGCCTGATCATCTAATAACTGTGCAGGAGAAGAAGAATATGCTCCGGCCCCTACGTCACATGGGGATATAGAGTCCAAAGACAGTTAGTTGTTGGAACGCTAGCATATAACTCAAGGATAAGTGATAAAGTACATCATCAATAGGAAACAAGTCAATATATAACATATTATCACATTCATACACTTATCCATACATATAAATACTTCACATACCAATCAAGATATCAAGGCTCAACATTCTTAAGCATTCATTCATTAGGCATGAAATGAAGAACCCCGACCATCCACACTTATAGATTCAACAATTCGCACAAAGCATAGAACTTTCACCAAAATCATACATACTTAGACAAAGGACATAAACCATGCTTACTCGTTCATCAACCAAAGTATTTAACCATATACACATTCATTCCACAAGGAACTCTTTCCATACTCGTATTCATTTAAGCAAGGGACTTTAACTGCATGCTCATACATTGGGGGCGAGGTACTATCACCTCAATAGATCTCTTGATCAAGATAATTTAACCTAATGCTACTTGTTTGGGCAAGGGACTTCAACCTCAAGCCATTCATAAGGAAATGAACTTCAACCTAAAGACATCACATAATAATTAGTTGACAATGGGACTTTAGCCCCCTTTTCTCATGGATCAATCATACGTTCAATACACTACTTAAGGACTTTAACCATTTAGTCAATTTAATACTATACATAACTACATGGTAATTACGGGAGCCTTCATTGCTGAACCATTTAAATAGGCCAATGCCTTGATTCATTTAATCATACATTTCAATTCATGGTCAACAAGACCCTCACAATCTATTCACATTTCATTAGCAATCTATTACCACATTCTTACCACACTTGGGTTAAACACACAATTCAAGTTCAACTTCACATTGAGGGAATTCAACCTCTTGTTGGTCCTTATCTTAATAAGGGAATGATCAAACCTTAAATACTTATAATACCTTTAAAAACATCATTATCACTTATCTATACTCATTAGGCCATTGCTCTATCTCAAGATATCATCAACCTGTACCTATTCATTTCACTTAGATGTTTTTACCAACACCTTGGGTGTATACCTTTAATATGGTCATTGTCATGGTAGAAATAATCAATATTGGGGTTACTCAAGACCCTCACATTAAAAAGAATACAAAAATCACTGACATATCCAATCTACCATCAAGAACATGTATCAACACAAGTATAAGCAAGAATCATTATTATTCATTATTTAATAGCAAAAACCCTTTTCATGATTAAGAACAACCATGTGCACTTATTAATCCAAGTGTGAATTAGTTGGGATTAGAGTTATAAAGAGGGGAAGAGATACATGCCTTAAACAAGGTGACACACCAACAATCTTGATTCCTGCTTTCCACAAGATGAACATCTCTAAACCCTAGATTCCAGTCTTGCTTCAAGATCCTTTAGAGTGTTTAGGATGTTTAGGTCTTGTAAAATGAAGACTTAGGAGGCTGCTATGCCTTATATAGTGAGAAGTTTTAGGGTTTTAGGAATGGGAAATGACCAAAAGGTTCTTGGTTAAAATCTAGAAAGCCTAAATGTTCAGGTGTATGACTCCCCCTTACGGTTCACATAGCAATTGTGAGCTAGGGTATGAGTTATACCCTAACTCAGACCCTTGGCTTCTCCAAGGTCAACCACACTGGTTAGGGTATGAATAGACACCCTTGAGTCGTATCCAAAGGTTATGAATAATAATCAAACTCGTATAGACCACCTGTAACCAAAGCAGTCCACTTGGTTTGAGGCCTCTTTCTCAACTGTTAAGTTGCATACTACTAGCATGCATTGGTTACGATTGAAGGAAGGTAAAGTCATATAGAAACTAGTGTAATACCCTAGCATTCTGTCTAGGATACTTAAGGGGAGGAGGATAAGGGTACAAGTCGTCACCAAGGGTACGACTTATGCCCTTCAACCGTATCCACCCTAGAGACACCAAAAGTTGTTGTTCTTTCAAGGATTCAAGTCTAGGAGCTTCAATTCCCCCCCCACCCCAGACCATGTGTCCTCGAATGAGAGACGAGGTAAGCATAAAAACAAGTTAACACACCAACATGCATCAACCAAGACTTACATAAGTTATAAACGATCACACCATAAGGACACAACACAACACAACACATATCATGATTTATCACCAATCAACGAAAATTCTTTTGCAAGGCCACATTCGTGGGTGTTTCATTTCCCCCCACTTAGGATCATACGTCCACGAATGATGGGTAAGAAAAGATCATTATCGAGTTAACATATTAGCACTCATCAATAAAAACTCCACATAACGAGGACAAGGCACACAACAAGGATAAAATTCAACACTTATCATGGTCATCATCAATCAACAATTTCTTTTCACTGGTCTCGGGACTCCAACTCATCACTTATTAAACACTTATTCCTTTCACTACTTAGGGATTCCAACTCATCAAAGATATAGATCAAACCAAATCATTGGAGAATTTGCCCTATTATCTATCAAGAACATGGATCAAGTCAAGGTATTACGGATTTAAATCCATTACAATAAGAGATAACATAATTTCAAAGCATTATGGACTTGAACCCCTTGCCTAACAAGACACAATTCAATTCATACATTTGGAACTTTAATCCATTCTCTAACAAAGACATAAATCAAAGTAAGAAAATCAACACATACCTCCATCACAAGTTTCTAGAATGGGGATTAAATGCGGGTACTTGGACAACATTTCCTCCCCCACCTTCCAAGTAGCTTTCTCGGACTTTTGGTTCCTCCATAGAACCTTACCAAAGTCACTTCTTTCATTAAAAATTGGCGAACTGTCCAATCTAAGATCCTCACTGGGACCTCCTCATAGGACAAAGAGTCTGAGTACTGACATCTTCTGAGGGAACAACCAAGAAAAGATCACCCATATCTTTCTACAACATAAACTCATGGAAAACTAGGTGAATGGAGTCCATACTAGGGGAACTCTAACTCATAGGCAACGTTGGCAACCCTCTTCACAATCAAGTAGGGAACAATATATCGATGGCCAACCTTTCCTTTTTTACCAAACCACATAACTCCCTTCATGGGAGACACTTGCAAGAATGCCCAACCGCCCACATTAAACTTTAAGTCCTTATGTATCACATCCGCATAGGACTTTTGGCTACTTTGAATGGTGTTCAATCTATCACAAATAATTTTCACCAACTCTAAGGCTTGGTGACCTAAATCGGGCCCAAGCAGCTTACCCTTGCCAACTTCATACCACTCAATAGGAGTTCTACACCTCCTACTATATAATGCCTCAAAAGGCGCCATGCCAATGCTAAAGTGGTAACTATTATTATAGGCGAACTCAATCAAAGGAAAGTGGTCATAACAACTTCCACCATAATCAATTACACAAGCCTAGAATATATCCTCTAAAGTTTGGATAATTCTCAATGCTTGACCATCTATTTGCGGGTGAAAAGCAGTAGTAAGGCACGCCTTAATTCCCAAACCTTTTTAGAATGAATTCCAAAAGTGTGATGAAAATGGAGGACCATGATCCGAAATATAGACATTGGAGCATCGCAAACTTCATGATCTCAGCAAGATACAACTTAGCATAATCTTCTACCGAGTAATTAGTTCTCACGAGCAAGAAATGGGCGTAGTTGGTCATTCTATCAATAATGACCAAAACATAATCTCATTGATTCCAAGATCTAGGAATATCGGTAACAAAATCACTATTAATTGCCTCCCACTTTCACTCGAGCAACACAATTTCTTAGTATAGGCCACCTGGCCTTAAGTGCTCAACCTTTATTTGTTGGAACACCATACACTTAGCCACATGGCTAGTAACATAACATTTCATATTACCCCACCAACCATGGCCCTTTACCTCAATCTATCGATGTTGGGATACATATCTTACCTTGTTACCTCATGATACAATCACCACCAATAACAAAATCCAATACCTTCTGTTGACCCACATTACTCTTGATCTTCATCAAGTTGGGGTCCATGTCTTGCTTCTCCTTTATCTCACTAACTCACCACCATCCCTGGAGTCCACAAGTCGAACACAAAGAGTCATAAAATGGTGAATATCTCTCACCAATTCCCTTTTATCCCCATCAATATGGACCAAACTTCCAATAGACAATCTACTAAGAGCATCGACGACTACATTTGCCTTACCGAGATGGTAATAAAGAATATCGAAGTCTTTCAATAGCTCAAGACACCTTCTTTTCCAGAGATTTAACTCCTTTTGGGTAAACACATATTAAAGGCTCTTATGATCAGAAAAGATATCAGCATAAACACCGTAGAGATAATGCCAACAAATTTTAAAAGCAAAGACCATGACGAACAGTTCTAGATCATGGGTGGGATAGTTTTTTCATTAGATTTCAATTTCCTAGAAGCATAAGCCAAAACCCTACCATGTTGCATTAACACGGAACCAAGACTGACATGAGACACATCACAATAAACCACAAAACCATCACTACATTCAGGCAAGGTCAAAATCAGAGCCGAAGTCAATTTATCTTTCAACTTCTCGAAACTACCCTCACATGCATTGGACCATAAGAACTTGACCTTCTTTGGGGTCAAATTTGTCAACGGGGTAGCTATAGTAGAGAACATCTCCACAAACTTTCTATAATAACTAGCTAGACCCAAGACACTCTTAATATTGGTTGGATTCGTAGGTCTAGGCCATTTCTTTACCGCTACACCCTTTTGGGGATCTACCATTATCCCTTTACTAGAGATAACATGACAAAGCAAAGCTATGGATTTC
Source organism: Capsicum baccatum var. pendulum (assembly GCA_030864225.1). Taxonomy (NCBI): domain Eukaryota; kingdom Viridiplantae; phylum Streptophyta; class Magnoliopsida; order Solanales; family Solanaceae; genus Capsicum; species Capsicum baccatum. The sequence continues at coordinate 170,513,767 of CM061561.1, read as the reverse complement.
AACTAAAACTCATACTTGGAGAACTTAGAATACAAATGATGATCCTTCAAACATTATAACATGGTACAAAGGTGATGTACATGATCCACCTTACTCTTGGAATACACTAAGATATAATAAATAAAGACAATGACAAACATGTCCAAGAGCAGATGGAAGACCCTATTCATCAAATCCATGAATGTCGTCGAGTCATTAGTCAACCCAAAGAACATAATAAGAAACTCATAGTGACCATACCCTGTTCTAAAGGCAGTCTTAGGTATATCTGCTTCTCTAATTTTAAGTTGATGATAACCTGATCTAAGGTCAATCTTAGAGAAACACCTTGCACCTTGAAGTTTATCAAACAAATCATCGATTCTAGGAAGAGGATATTTTTTCTTTATGGTCACTTTGATCAACTGACAATAATCAATGCAGAAACGAAGGGAACCATTCTTCTTGTGCATAAAAACATGGGGGCACCCTAAGGAGACACACTAGGCTCGATAAAACCTTTATCTAAAAGATCTTTCAATAGCTCCTTAAGTTCTTTCAACTTCATTAGAGACATTCTATAGGGATGAATAGATATCGGATGAGTGTATGACACAAGATCAATCCCAAAATCAATTTCCCTATCAGGGGAACACCGGGGAAGATCATTGAGAAACACACCAGGAAACTCACTCACCATAAAAATGGACTCTAGAGAAGGCTCTTCCGAGTTAGAATCTTTAACTCTGACCAAATGATACAAACACCCCTTTGAAATCAACCTTTGGGGTTTGAGATAAGAAATAAACCTTTCCTTAAGAAGTAAAGGACTACCTTCCCATTTAATGACTGTCTCATTAGGGAATTTTAACATGACCCTATGGGCCTGAGAATCTAAGGAAGCATAGAAAGAGTGCAAGAAATCCATTCCCAAGATGACAACATATTCAACCATGTCTAACTCTACTAAGTCAACAAGGGTATCTTTATCACCAACAGATATCACACACCCCTTATAGACCCTTCTAACAATCACAGGGTCTCTAGCTGGGGCAGAAATAGAGTAAAGAACCGATATACTCTTAGGACCACAAGTAAAATGCACAACCATACATGGGGTCATATAAGAAAGAGTAGACCCTCGATCAAGTAAATAATACACATTATGGGAGAAAAGTCTCAATAAACTCGTGACAAAATTAGGAAATGCCTTAGAATATGGAGAGTAGTAAGTGCATACAAGCGATTTTTGCCAGTGCCACTATAAGAAATAGAAGCAGCAGTAGACATGGAACCCTTTGGTATGGGAGTAGAGGGAGTAATAATAGCAGCCCTATTGGCCCATGAGGCTGCTAGAATGGGACACTCACACTGCTTATTCCCAAGCTGACCATAATGACAACATCTGCCTCTTTCTTTCTCACACTTACCATAATAACTTGACCACAGAATTTTCAAGAAGGGTGGGGTGGATCCGACTAGGCACCACTAGTCATAAATTAGGAACGTTGTTCTTGGGAACTTCTTATGAACTGAGATCGACGACCACCCAAAAATTTTTGTAAGGAGAGCAAATAATAGCCAAGGAGAACGAACCCAAACTCCCCTACTTATTTCATGGCCACTTTCCACCATCCCACCACTATGTTCAAAAGTCTTATATTTCCTTCCTTATATCTCACTAATCTCAACTTGCCTCTTCTTCTCATATTCCACTTATTGTATATACACAGTAAATCTAAAAATATCCTTTTTATCAATCAACAAGGCCACCTTGGTTTCGAGAACTAACTCACAGGATAATCTCGAGACAAACATGCACATTCTAGCCCACATGCTAGAAAGTATCATAAGAGCATACCTTTAAAATTGATGGAATTTCAAGGTATGCTCTTAAACGGACATCCTCCCTTGCTTTATGTTTGCAAACTCTTCTATTTTAGCATCATTCAACTCTCAAGAAAATAAGCAATCTAAAAAAGCCTCAGAGGAATCCTCCCATATAGTGGGGCTAACATCAACACCCCTAGACAACTTCTAACCTTTGTAATAGTGGTATGCAACATCTTTCAAATGGTAGGAAGCAAACTCAATGGCCTTAATTTTTGAAGCATGAATGATTCAAAAGATCTTTTCTATTTCATCAATGAAGCTTTGGGGCTTTCATTAACCTTCGTATCAGAGAACATAAGAGGGCTTAACCTTATAAATTATCCAATTCGTGTGGCCTTAGAAGGAATGGTAACCAGAGCACCATGCTCCTCTTGAGAGGCTTCCAATTGAGTTAAGAGGTTGATAGAGTGACAAAACTCTGCATTAGTAAGATCTTTTGAGGTAACTAGTGAGGAATGCCACTCTTATGAATAGGGTTGGTTAGAGGAACCCCATGAGGTTGGCAAAATATCATAGCCGTAGCCCAAGTCTCAACTTCAGAAGTTGGATGATCTTTGTTCATAGGACCCACAGTAAAGTTTGCCTGAGTCTTACATTTTCTTTAACGTATGATCTGAAAGATAGCAAATAGAATCATAGAAATTACTTTATATCGTAAGATCAAAACACAAGAAAGGAAATATTTCCTAGAATGCGTCATAGTTTCTCTTTGATAAGTGTGGCGCGCTTCACACTCATAAAAGAGACTTTACTTGACACGACATTATGAACACCTAACCGACCATGAACCCAGGCTCTCATACCATCTTGACATGACCCAAACCCTTGGGTATGTCATATGGGCACCTCAAGCTCACATAAATCAGAGGTCGCCCTCAATAACTCATCACATACTTCTCATTATACTATAGGAGTTTAAGGGACCCCAAATCTTATATCAACATAGCAGAAATAATAAAATAAGTCAACATTAGAATTATTATAATAACTACTCATGCCCAAATTCATAGTTTTTCACAATACCTCTGTACAAAACTAAAGTTAAAAAATGTATATGTTGGGACAAACCCCTGACTATAGCCAACCAAGTCTTAAAGAGACCAAGCCTAAAGATAAGGACTAAGAGATGAATGTCTTTATAATGTAAGGAAGCTCACCCCTACGTTACATGGGGATGTAGCATCCAAAGATGGTTAGTGATTGGAATGATAGCATATAACTCAAGTATAAGTGATAAAGTATATCATCAAATCAATAATTAGTCAATATACTACATTTTATCATGTTCATACACTTATCCATACATATAATACTTGACATACCAATCAAGATATCAAGGCTCATCAACATTCTCAAGCATTCATTCATTAGGCATGAAATGAGGAACCCCGACCCTCCACACTTATTGATTCAACAATTTTAACTAAGCATAGAACTTTTACAACAATTACATATACTTAGACAAGGGACTTCAACCATGCTTACTCGTTCATTAACCAAAGGCTTTAACTGCATACACATTCACTCCACAAGTAACTATATCCATAGTCATATTCATTCAAGCAAGGGACTTTAACCATATGCTCATACATTAGGAGAGAGGTACTATCACCTTACGAGATCTCTTGAGAAAGAGACTTTAACCTCATGCTATTTGTTTGGGCAAGTGACTTTAACCTCATGTTATTTCTTTGGGCAAGTGACTTTAACCTCAAGCAATTTATCAGGCAAGGGACTTGAACCTCAAGCCATAACACTATCATTAGTTGATAATGGGAATTTAGCCCCTTTTACACATGGATCAATCATACGTTTAATACACTACTTAAGAACTTTAACCATTTAGTCAATTTAGCACTATACATGACTACATGGTCCTTACAAGAGCCTTCATTGCTCAACCATTTCAATAGGCCAATGCCTTCATTCAATTCATCATGCAATTCAATTCATGGTCAACATGACCCTTACAATATATTCATATTTCATTAGCAATATATTACCATATTCTAACCATACTTATGTTAAATACATAATTCAAGTTCAACTTTACATTAAGGGACTTCAACCTCTTGTTGGTCCTTATGTTTTCAAGGCTATCCTCACACCTTACATATCTTAAAATGCCTTTAAAAACATCATTTTCACTTATCTATACTCATTAGGCCATTGCTTTAGCTCAAGGGCCTTTAGAGTAATTAAGATGTTTAAGTCTTGTAAAATAAAGACTTAGGAGGCTACTATGACTTATATATTTAGAGGTTTTAGGTTATTATCCATGGAAAATATCCAAAAGGTCCTTGGTTAAAATCTGGAAAGTCTACACATTCAAGGGTACGACTCCCCTTTATGGTTAACATAGCAAACGTGACCTAGGATACGAGTGGTACCCTAACTCGTACCCTAGGATTCTCCTAGGTAAACAAAATTGGTTAGGGTACAACTAGACACCCTAGAGTTGTATCCAAAGGGTATGACTCATGACCTAACTCGTATGTACCACCTATAACCAAAATAATCCACTTGATTTGAGGCCTCTCTCTTAACGGTAAGTTCCATATGCCTCATATGCATTGGTTAAAATTGAGGGAAAGTCAATTAATGTAGAAACCATTATGATACTTTAGAATTCTATCTATGATATGATAGGGGAAAAGGCAAAGGCTACGAGTCATGCCAAGGGTACAATTCAATCCCTTCAATCGTACCCACTCTAGAGACACCAAAAGTTATTATTTTAAGGGTTCAAGTATAGGTGCTTCAATTATCTCCCCTTGGAAAACGCATCCCAAAATAAGGGAGAGGTAAGAATAAATTAAAGTAAACACACCGAAAGGCGTTAACCAAACCTTGTATAAGTTAGAAACAAGCACACCAAAAGGACACAACACAACACAACACATATTATGATTTATCATAAATAACCTAAAATATTTTTTCAAGGCCACATTCTTGGGTGTTTCACCATGGATCTGTATTTACTCAGTATTTTTGGAGAGCATTCAAGAAGTAGTTGGGTACTCGAGTAGATTTGAGCACAAGCTTTCATCTCTAGGAAGATGGGCAGTCCGAGTAGACTATTCATGTTATTGATGATATGCTCTGAGCCTATTTTATGGATTTTAGAGAATAGTAGGATCAACACTTAGCATTGTCAAAGTTAGCCCATAATAAAAACTATCATTCAAGTGTTAAAATAGAGCCTTATGAGGCTTTGTATAACAGTAGATGCCATTCTTTGATAGGATCATTTGATACTTTTGAGGTGATACCTCATGGTATAGATTTTGTTTAGGACTTATTGGATCGAGTCAGGGTGATTTAAGATAGGCTAAGAATAGCCTAGAGTAGGCAAAAAGCCGATGTCGACCGTAAGATCCCTACCTTGAGTTTCGAATTTAGTGACTATGTGTTCCTTCATGTTTTTACCATAAGGGGTGTGATTATGTTTTGAAGGAAGGGTAAGATCAGTTCTTGATATATTGGTACTTTTAAGATTCTCCGCATAGTTGGCAAGGTGGCTTATGAGTTAGTGTTGCCTCCAGATTTTTCTATTGTTCATTCAATTTTCCATCTATCTATATTGCATAAGTATATTCCTAATTAGTCTAATGTGCTTAGGTGGGATTTAGTCTAGTTAGATGAGTAGGTGACCTTTGTAGAGGAGCCCTTGCTTATTCTGGCTAGTGATGTCAGACACTTGTGTACTAGAGATATTTGAGAGAGAGATGTGGGCCTAGTATTCTAATTTATTTAGGACTTTAGGTATTTTCTTTTTCTTTAAATTTTGGTGATGAAAGTTCCTTAGTAGTGGATATTGTAATGACCCTTCAGGTTATTTCTTGTAATTTTGTAGTCCTTTGGTTCTTGTCCCGCTACACGTAAACTCATTTTTACCTATTGGTTGAAAAGTTGATAAATTGGAAATTCGGGTGTAGGGCCTGTATATGGTCAAAATGACCTCGAATGGAAAATCGAACTTTGTCAACACTTGTTTAATATTAAATCAATGTTTTTACATAGTTTATTTGCATATATTGGAATCTGTACGCATCCCGAGGCCTTGGCCAAAACATAGAATCAAATTCCAAATTTCAACAATCATCTAGTGCAACAAAGATCCGAAATTGTGGAGGCCTTAGCATGACTGCAATGTCGCAATATTGGCTAGCATGGGTGCTCAATCACCCTATTTTAGAGCCTTGAAAGGGATTGTTTAAATACTCTTTTTGGCTGAGAGTTGGCTCTTTTTCTTCATTATCTTGAGTCTAAAACCCACATAGAGAGTGTAGACCTCAAAGTGACTCTTGGGTGTTAATTAAGATCTTGAATAACTTCCTTATTTGTGTTAACATCAAATATAAGATATGAATCCTTAAATTTTTAGCGTTGAATTCTTGATTTATTTGGCCCAAAACCCCAAATGGCCGGAGATAAGATTTTGTCCCAAATATGATTGATTTTCACCTATTTCTTGAGGTTTGTAACTCCCTAATGGTGTTTGAACAATGGATTAGTCTTGAAAACTCATTTTTTATATGTGGAACCTACTTGGGGGTTTTGGTGTTGTTTTGGACATGAAGCACAATAGTATAATATCAGTGTTGATATTCTTGTAATAATGCATAGATTGTGTTTTTTCTAGGTTGGCTACTTGAAAAATCTTTGAGGTAAAGGGAAAGCGAAGATCATTGGTTCATGAGCTATATTTGAATTCCAGATAGATTAGGCTTACTTGTGTTAGATTGAGCTTTATTGTAGTATAATTCTGATATCATGATAAGATTAGGCAGGGTCTTAGATGTTCAAATGGTAGATGTTAATGTTTAGGATTAGTTGAATCACTTAGTCTTTTGAAACATAAAGTGTGATAGTTGATTCATAGTTGAGAACCTTGGTTAGTTGGACTTATTATCTCATGAATAGCATGAGAATGCTTTAGTTGCTCAAGTTCGATGGGAGTGACCTTATTCACTCATCCTAAGAGTAAGTTACCTAGATATGCATAGTTGTGAATTGGCTTTAGATGCTTTGGATGATTTAATAGTAACACTTGAGGAAGAATTATCCTATAAAACTAGTGTGGATTGATAAACCTTTGAGACATGATCTAGATAACTTAGTCTAATTCTGGTAAAATTTAGACTTGAAGAGGTTAATTTGGGATATTAGAAGTAGAACTTGACCTTCCTTCATCTTGAATGATGTAACTTCATTAGTTACCTAGATACTTATTGAACTCCTTGAATATGCTTTGGGTAATATGATGGCTAAACTCGATAAATTTGTTATTCATGATGTTGATTTTGGAGAAAACATGCATACTTGATTGTTATCTTATTGTCATTACTTGAATAGTATTAGAAAATCTTGTGAATTGAACCTATGACTATGCTATCACTTATCATATGGTCTAGTTTACTATGTGAGCCTTGGATTATGATAATACTCATATTATGGTCAAGCCTAGTGACTAAATTTATGTTTGTACCGAAGAATCCCTTTTGTACTAGTATTGTGAATCATGCCTAATAAGAGAGATTCTAGAAAGTATAACCATGGCTTATAATAGAACGTGCTAATATACATCTCAAGCCCGGTAATGTATTGAGTGTTCATACCATATGAATATGCATGTTCATGCACTTACTTGTATAATATATTGATAATGAATAGTGAGGTGCCATGATATGTCTTTCCTTGCTTCTCTTACACTATATTACTTGTGGAGCTTGCACTTTTTAATGCTTTAGCCACCTATATATATTGATGTTAGGTTGAATATTGATGATATTATGATGCCCTCTACATCCATAGGATATATTAATATTATGATGATGCCCGATAAGTTCGGAGGATATATTGATGTTATCATGATGCTTGGTAAGCCCAGAGGATATATTGATGATATTATGATGCTCGGTACAATCAAAGGATATATTGATGATATTATGATTCTTGGTATATCCAAAGAACATATATATTATATTATGATGCCTGACAAGGCGGGAGGATATAACGATGATATTATGATACCCGGTACGTCCGGAGGATACATTGATGAAACTATGTTGCTCGGTAAGTCATAAGGACATATTTATGATTTGATGATTCTCGATGAGTCCAAAGAATATATATATATATATATATTGACATTCTGTATAGGAAACATGCATATATATGTTATAGGTGATTATGCCTTATTATGATTACATCCATATGTGCCTTGAAGCTATGATGTTATCCTTTGAATGTTGATTATAACTCTTTGATACTAATTACTTATTTAGTGGTGTAGTTCTCTCTTGTGTTAAATCGTGAGTAGAAGTAGAATGTGACAAATAAAAGTTAAGGCTAATTGATAAGTAGAATCTAGTGTAGAAATAAGAATTCACCTAGTGTGTACATTTGGCTTGAATAAAGGGGTTAACTAAGGAATATTGCATAGTTAAATGATTTGTGTGGTAACTAGTTGACTACTAAGTGACTATTTTACTTGATGACTAAAACTCTAGAATAGTAGATAATGGACCTTGTTAGTTGAAATGTGATAACTAGCAATTGTGGTTGTTTTATGGTCAATAATAATAATAGGTAAGCCTTGGCGATGATTAGTGATACTAATTCTTAAAGTATAATGTTGTTGTGTTGTTAAATAAGGATTTGTAGATTTATGATACTAGATAGTACGAAACATTGATTGATAGACAGATATGTGAATTTGATGATATATAACCTTTTCTTATAGGATGACCTATGTGCTTATGATAACAAGAAATAAGGTTTGGTCAAATGGAGTCTATGGATTAGTAGTACATATTGACTAGGTGTGGATATTGTCTATTTAGTGAATTATAGTTAGTACTAACTCATGGTTGAGGTTTTATGTAATGAATCGGTTAGGCTATAATTAGAGATCCTATAAGGGCTAGTGAATTACTAACCTCATAATAATAAATGTTGGTTAGTTAATAATGACTAAATAAAGTGTATTGATATCATAGATATCTATATGGCTATACGAGTATGGTTATGATTATCCTGGTTATATGTTAATTCAATTGTGGTAATTGATAATGGTTACAGTAATACCCCAAGAATCCTAACCGATAGTAGAACCATGTTTCAAGATCAAGAGAAATAAATTTTTAGTGATTTGTTAGTTTTATGATCAAGTTCGATGTGTATTAAGGCCTCAAATATGTCCTAGCTATTAGGTGAATCAAAACAACCTTGCCCAATTGAATTCTTGAGAAGGATTTTGATATAGTCAACTTAAAACGAGCATAGTTTTTTATACTACAAAATTTTGAGCTCATGACCCACTAACAAATATATTATTGAATTAGCTTTCCAATGATACCGATTTCCCCAAAATTCAGTATCGGGGTAAAAATTTATGGCCGTTTTACAGTGAGCTATCCGTACTACCAAAGTGCGACGAGAAGGCCGACGGACCGTCGTGCCTGCGATGGACCGTCGCCCAAACCATCACAACTAAGGTAGTAAGCTTATTTTTTGGCCGAAAAGTGATGGGTTGAAGGGATGGTCCGTCCCTAGGGCGACGGTTCATTGCCCAAACCTTCGAGGACCTCTATTTAGTGATTTTAAGCCATTTTTAAAAGGATTTTTGGGTCTTTTCCACCTTTTTTAACACCTAATTAAATCAACTCAAAGCTCATAACTTTATATTCACCCATAGCATCAAAATTAGGTTTTCTTTCAAGATCAATCCTCAAGAACAAGGTTCAAACCCTTTTTTAAGAAAACTCAAGAATGAAAATATCACCATTCAAGAACCTTCAAGAAAAGCCTCCAAGAACACGCTCAAGGCTTCAAAAGTCATCTCGTTCCATCAAATTGAGCCGAATAAGGTATGTGAGACTTAAACAAGGAAAATCCTTTCATCCTTGTGCCCAAAACTTATTTTTAATTATAAAGATATATGATTTTACCTTTTTTCTCATGAAATTGAAGTATGGGTTTAGACCCTATGTTTTTATTCTTCAGATTACGATATTTTTCATGTTTTAGAAGTTGAATTACATGAGTATGTTGATATTATAATGCATATTGCTGAAAATTTTCAAGATTTTGAGATGATTTGTGAATCTTTATGATATCAAGTATGAATTTTGAGATGTTTTAACATGAAATTGAAATATGGGTCATTAAGCCCTAATTGAGATTGAAATTTTTAGAACTTTTGTGCTATAAGCACCCATGATTTGAGTATTTTGTGATTATTGAGAAAGTTTTTACCTTGACGGTCATAGTACATTTGAAATTCACTTTTCTAAATGAGATCACAAATTTTATAGTTAGGTTCTTAATGAACCATGAGATTATTTTAAAGTGGATTTCCATGAGATAAGCGTATCTAACTAAAGAGAGTAGTGATTAGCACCGAGTAGGGTAATTTACTATGGTTTCATACCCCAGAGCTATGTGCCACCATATGATTTAGATTTATGGGCCCAAGGCCGAGATAGTGATCACTGAGTTGAGGTTTTACTCCCTAGCAACAGTATGACGCCTCTTCCTAACGTGAGGTTTCTTTCTTAGGTGGCCAAAATGTTGAACTCCATGTAGCTCGCATGGTGTATGTCGGTTAAGAGAACCTCCCTTATAGTAAGATTTTTAGAGTAGTTTCTTAAAGTATATTTTCCCTTGAAGAAAGTATTTTTTTTCCTGCTAGTAAAAGTAAATAATAGCTTTTGAGTATATTTCTTAAGGTAAGTATTTTCCCTAATTATTTTAGGAACTAAGTGTAAAGGCTCACAAAACTTATTCAGATATTGAATTATTTGAGATTTTCAGTTACAGAGTTACAACTTTAGTTTTCAGACACAAAGGTGAGCTTCTTTTTCACTTAGCCTATATGAATTGAGATAAAGTATTTATTATGCAGAAAGAAATTTCAGATTTCATTTAGTTTATAAGATTACAAGAACAAGAAGAGAATGCAAATTTTAGAACTAACTATTGTGGCTCAAGATATTCGTAAAGCATGTTTTCCATCTTATTGCTACTTATTTTAGATATTCCAACTTATATGAGTCACTTATATTTAGTATGCATTGTTTTATAAATGATGACTATGAGATATGTTTTTACTTATGTATTTACCCTCATATACTCAATACATTCTCAAAGTACAGATCCACATATATGTCTATGTGCTACATTATCTCATAATAAAGGTATAGGTTTTAGTATGCACATTCAGACTAAGACAGTTGCAGATTCCAGCCTGTGAGATAATGGGTCCTCTTACTTCGGGGACTTCTATTATACTTATTTATATTCTTTACTTTCTCATTCATACGTATTGATTAGCGATAGATGGAGTATCTTTCGAGCTACCTATAGTCAATATTAGTAGAGGCTTCATAGATAGACAGTAGAGTTAATGTATTCAGTTTCTATTTTCTTTGTAAAAGTAGAGTTTTAATCATCTGAATTCAATTTGGTATTGAACAGATTTCAGGAAAGAGCTATATTTCACTGATTTTGAGTTATGCCAGTAGAAGGGTTAGCTTGGGGTCACTTATGATCCTAAGCACCTTATGACGTCTCGGGACCCGATTTTGGGGCATTGCAGTTACGAATCTCAGTAAATGGCCATTGATGGTAATTGTGAAAATAATGGAAATTGAGAATTTGATTATATGTCTATATACTTTTATGATTTGATCTATTGATGCACTCTTCAATGGTGTGGGACGCTATGATGAGTTCTTTACCTTATGTTCTTTGGGGTGTGCTCCCCGATGGTAAGGGGCGCTGTGCTAGGTTCTTTAATTACGTTCTAATAAATGTATGTTCTGGAACTTGGTATTTATGCATTTATAATTATATATATATATGTCATTTTATGCTTTTGAATTGATTACTCATTTTATGTGATAGTATTAGCATGTATCAATATGAGATGTCGTATTATTATTCTAGTTGATTAGTTATTTAGTACAATGATGATGAAGATGATTTAGGTTGGATTCTTTACCTTGACTTAGAGATACTATCTTGCTTTATATCATCCTTATATCAAAATTTAGCTCAATCAGCTGATGATGCTTATTAAGTACACATTTTTTTGGTACTCATACTACACTTCTGTACCTTTTTGGTTTAGATTCGAGTCCTAGTTACCTACAGCGAGAAAAGATTGTGCACTGTTAATTTTCTTGAGATAAGGTGAGCTCTTGTAGCTTTGAGTTGCTCGTTTCCCCCTATCTTTATTCTGTGTTTTGTATCCTAGAAGAATATATTGACTATTTAGACTTTTGAGTTGTATTTCTTATTGTTGTACTTAGATGATCTTGTACTAATATTACTAGGTTGTGGGATTGGTATCTATAATTGATTGTCTTTTATAGAACATTGCTGTTTATGATTGTTTTTATCTATTGTTGCCCATGCTGGGCGTTTCTATTGAAGCAACCCACTGCTTTAGCTCTGGGTCACAATGTAGGGTTACCTACTGGTGGGTTTTAGTAAGTTCCATCATGTCTCGTGAATCGGGTTATGACATAAACTTAGTCAAAATGATTTCAAATGAAAGTTTTGATGGCTCCATTGAGTTTGGATCGTCAAATTTTTATGGTATCATAGTTTGTTTGCATGCATGGAGTTCCAAACGAATCCTAAGCACCAAGTCGAAGTCCATTTTGGACTTGGTAAAAATCTAGATCATTAAACTTGAGAGATCTGCTTAAGTTCTTATTCGGCCGCTTTAGCGCCCACTAGATGCTAAAGTGGTGCCCGCGTTAGCCCCATTAGGGCCACTTTAGCAGAACCGGTGACTTTCCACTAGATCGCTTTAGCAGTTATATTGCTTCTTTAGTGGTAGGAACTTTTTCTCCCAAATGTCCAATTTAAGGGCACCTATACCATTTTATTCCCTTTTCCCCACCCAATTGTCTACCATTTCTTTAATTATTTTCACTCCAAGTTGAGATCTCAAAGAGAGGAAAAAGTGCAAAATCATCCACAAAAGTTAAGGTAAGATAACCTAAATCTTCTTAGTCATTTCCCATTAGTTTTACCTTCAATTTCTATCTTAATCATGGTAAAATTTTTAGAAATTAGGTCTTTAATTCCTAAATGTTTGTGTTGATTTATGTCTCGATTTAAGCTCTATTTCTTCTTAACTTTTGAGTACAAATTCCTTGTCCTTCAAGGGACCTCGTGATGGGTTTAATTTTTTATTCTGTTGCTAGCCTTGCGGGCTCATTCTTGACTTAAAATTAGAGCCAACCCATAATATAGCAATATGATCTTATTTTAATCCTAACATTGTGTGGATTACTATTTTGATAGGGTGATGGCTTTTGGGATCGTTGAATGAAGATAGATGATTAATGGTTAATTCAAGGATTGTGGTTTGGCATGGAGGTAGGCTGCTGTCTACTTTTCTTTTTGAGATAGTGTTTTATATATGTTATATGTTAGATAGGGATGCTACAATGTGATTGTGGGTAGAACACCATGACTTAGCCTAAATAAAGAATTTGGAGCTAGAAAGGTAATTCACCCTTAAGGTAAAATACTTATTATGATTCTATGATCTTATTACCTTATGTTTCTAGCATGTTATGCATAATTTAGAGTAATATGCCTATAGTATAGAGTTTAATGAATTAATCAATGAGTTATGATGATTTTTTATGGATTATAATGTTATGGTTATGTCGGATAGATATTATTGGGCCTAAGGTCGTGTTTATGGTATTGGTTGGATTTTGAGAAGTGTTTTATCCTTGTAAGACATGTGGAGAAAGTTTATAGACATATTGATGCTTATAATCATATTGTTTGGATATTGGTGATGGCATGAATACACTCAGTACATTCATGATTACTTAGATAGTAAATAGTACGGTTCCTACTAAAAATATGGTTTTATTACTATTATTCCTAAAGGGGGACTAATTTCAACTTTTCACTTTTAAAATGGATTCTTTAATAATAGGAATCGTACCATCTTAATGAATAATTTATGTGCCCTTCAGATTAAAAATGATGTTTTATAGTTTTGGGTGAGTTAGATTCTGGTCCACAATTTTGCTACTACTAATTACCTTATTCTTTAGAGATTCTGACCTTTTTCACACTTTTATGAAGATTTCGTCCTAGATTTTACCCCGGGTAATGGATTACAGACTTACATTCTCTTAGCCACGGTTCTCGCTTATGCATTTTATATTTATACATACATATTTGTTATTGAACTAAGTGGATTAATAATAATGATGTTTATTGGAAATCTTATATTGGGACCAAGTTAGTGTATGTAGGTACTCCCAAACCCCTAGGGGGCCCTTCGTCCTTGAGACACCATACAAGATAAAAGAGATCATCGTAGGTCCTGCTTTGTGAGCTGTCAAGATGAAAGAGGTGTATACACTAGGTTAAGTTATAGTAATTAGATTAATTATCGAATAATAGATTTATTTAGCATGCACTCTTTCATGAGCACTGCCTATTATCGGTATGCCCTATATCTATCAGTCTTATGGGGGTTTTATAGGCATAGGTATTAATACTTCTTGCAGTATATTATGTGGTGCTTGTATCTATGTTCGTTATAGGGGGTTGCATAGATATAGATTATAACTATTGTTTGTTGAGTGGTGATTAAACCTTGCAAGCCTATGAAAGTGGTAGTTTATGAAAGTCCGATTAGGTATTATTTTTTCAGACTATCCAATATTATGGTTAGTTTGTGATAGGTCAATTATTAGATCATCATTGCGATTTGAGGCATGTTTCTATCACTTTATCTTAAGGTTATTTTGTTTTGCATAATACTCTTTACTTAGGTGTTATGGTTTTGGACCCTGGTTATGTTAGCTCTAGTTTCTACTTTGATTAGGAGGCCTTGAGATACTAGTGTGATTACTTAGGCTGTACCTTGAGTTAACCTTGCTTACGTATATGTATCTATCTATAGTAGTAATGGAATTGTTATATATCCTTCCGTCTTATTTATTTATATTGTATGCCCATTTGTTTGGCTTGTATTCTTATATATACATATTTCTTCTATTCTTTATTCATATAATGGATAGTGATATATGATATAGTGCTTAGGGTCTCGAGTATGGCAAGAATGGGTTAGTTCATCCATATTACCTCCTTAGCCCTATTATGTTAATTTCTATGTTATTAATAGAATGGTTATCCATATAGTCTCAATAGTTTTATTATGTAGATTGTTGGATATTTATGTGTAGTTTACATTCCTGCTTTAATGCTATTCTATTTGTATTATCTTTGGAGCTCAAATGATAATTGCTTACTGAGTACTACATGTTTGGTGCTCATACTACTCTTTTGCAATATGTAGATCATAGTACGGTTTCTCATCATTGTTTTATGAATTATATGGAGCAACTATGGTTCGGAGACATAGGGTAAGCTCCTGGTGTTTAGAGTATTGTTATTCTCCCTTTTATGTACTAGATAGTCTCTATGTTGTATTCAGATATGGGATGTATCAGTATCTTCATTTAACACTTCATTTTGTAACCTTATTACATTCGAAGCTCTTGTACTAATTCTATAAGATTTTTGGAATATTTTATGCATTTTAGTTTTTTACTATATTTATTTGTCATTCTTCCTTCTTTTCTCTTGGTAGTTCGTTACTAATGGTTATGGACTACTGGTTGTCTTACCTACTAGTGGGTTATAGTAGGTGCTATCATGACCTCAGAAATTAGGTCTTGACACTTGGTGAGTGTGATAGTGACTTGAAAGAATTGGGTTTATGTGTTGACTTGTTATATGAGGTTCCTTGAGTTTACCAGGTTTATCATGTTACTTGTTATATATGTTGGTTCCATGAGTGGACCAGGCTTATCTATTTACTTGTAATACATGTTGGGTTCCTTTACAGACTAGACTTGTCAGTTTAATTGGTTGGTTCCTTAAGTGGATTGGGTTTATTTGTTTACTTGTTATATATGTTGGTTAATTGATTGGATCAATTTATTTGTTAACTTATTATATATGTTTATTCCTTGAGTGGACCAAGTATATTTGTAACTTGTTATATATGATGGTTCCTTGAGTGGATTGAGTTTTTTCTTTTACTAGTTATTTATGTTGGTTTCTTGACTGGGTTGGGTTTATTCGTTCATTGGATATGTTTTTGTGTGTGTGTGTAAGTGTGTATATATATATTGGTTCCTTGAATGAACAAAGTTATGATTACTGGCGTGTTTTCTAATTAGAGCTTTACATGGTTCGGGCTATATTGAAAATGAATAACATAACTATTAATTGTTTTTTACTTATGTATTTAATACATAGTCAGTATATTATTGTGGAATCATGATTTCTTTCCTTGGTTAATGTTTGTAATCAGGGTCTTGACTTGTCTTTTTGCCTAATTAACTTGTATTTGATTAAGCTCTATGATTGTTGAAAAGTATAAGTGTTCTTAATGGATATAAGTTATTTGAAAACTGTTTATATTCATTGATTATAGGTCAATATTTTTTAGATTAGTTAGGCAAGTGTTGTTTTTTTACTACTTAATTTCTCATGACCTTATATGAATCCCTAATATCTAGGGTGACAATGTATAGACAGCATATTGGAACAAGTTTAATAAAGAAATTAGGAAGTTAATCCTTGTAGCCCTAGATCGGCTGTGAGGTTGTGTGCACTCAGATTTAGCCTAGGTTGGAGATCTAAAGCTAGTGTATTTGAGTGGAAAATGATGTTACTTACATCAAGTGATGACATGAACTATAGACTTAGTGGAGTTAAATTGTCATATTACATGTACATGATTTACCATAAATTTCTATAGTATATGTTATATTCGTTAACCGTGGTTGGATGATGATGCCTACCCATAGATATTATTTGTACTGATTCTACACTTGTGATACCCCTTTTGGAGTATAATCTGGTTGCACAGTCAGTTGATGTCTCTTAAGTGATGTAGGTAGTAATCTCAAGTAGCTTCTACTCATTTTATTCCTATGTTAGGAGCTGTGTCTTTTGTTTTGTCTTTTACTATATCAGAATCCCTTGTACATTTTCTAGACTAGGTCATCGGGGAAAGCGTTTTAACTATAGCTGTATTGTAAAATATTGTACTTTTATCAAATTTAGAACTCTATAATGGAATTTCTTATCTTTTGCATGTATTTTGTAATGGGTGGTAATTGTTCCTTTATCTAGGTTGATTAGAGTAAGTTCCCTTAGGATCCAGTTAGTTGGGTCATATGAGTTAGTATCAGAGATTGGGTTTCCTATCTCACAAGTACAAGAGCAAATGTCGAGTAGAGTCCTGTGTATTGGTGTATTGGTGTCTACATCAAATCTTCAAAAGTTATGAGGTATTTTAGGAATTATTTCTCTTTGTTCCTTTTTATTGTGCTACCTCAGTTGTTCTCTATCTAGTTTGAGCCCAATTGGTATCTAGTTGATAGCAATTGGTATCTCTATTCAAATTGGTTTATTAAGGAGTTCACAACTGAAACCTAGTTGTTTCTAATTAATATATGTCTATAAGAGTTGGAACTAATGATTTCCATGTTAATTATGATAAAATTTGTTGGTTGTAACTTGGTTTGGTGTATTATAATGTGTGATTTAATTGTTCCTTGGCTTGACGGTAGTTACTAATATGATTAATAATAGTGTTGTTTGAATTAGTTGTCTAAAGAGAATTGGTTGTTGATTTTCAATTTTTTGATAACTTAAAGGTTTTATTAATAGTTGGGGAGTTTTTTGCAATGTGGTTTTATTGGAAAACTGTATCCTAAAGTCGAGGCATGATCTTATGATTGGTGACATGGTAAGGAAAAATGATATATAATTATGAAAACTTTTGTTTCAAGCAGTTGGTATATGAATTAGGGCAATAAAAAGGGTCTATTATTGCATGATAGCAGGAATTTAGTAAAAAAAATTCTTATTTTGATATATAATTGTGATTCAAACTAATGTGACTTTGTTATTCATAATTGCATCCATGAGTGATCTAGTCGATTGGCATAATTGAAATGTATAATTTCTATGTATTCCTATATAACGAATAATTGAGACAAGGTTGAACTTATTATTGTTGGCCGTGCTTTTTTACTGGATGAGTTTTCTCCCATAACTTATACGTTCCTAGTTATTGGTTCATGTCTTTGGTCAGGGTGTTGCCTTGGAGGATTTTTGTATTGAATTATACATGTTTGATTTGTTGATAGTGATGGAAATAAAGTAAAGTAAAGGTGTTGTTGACTTGTTATTAGATGTATTTATGCATAGTCATATCTCTCTCATTGTTGAACGATAATAATTGATTAGTATTTCTCCTTTAGTGGTTAAAGTATTTTGAATCGGTAATTAGACTAGCCATAAGCTAGTTATGAGGATAAATAAGTATACCTTATGTTTTGGGTGTTAACTAAAAAGGTGGTTCTTTATAAATGAGTGATTATTGAGCATCGAACAGATTAATTGAGCAATGGTGGATAATTTATTTGTTTATAAGGACTATGGTGATATATTGGTTGGTGTTATACTCTAGATGATTCACACTTATGTGTTGATCATGAAAATGTTACAAAGAGTCATAAATAAGGTGTCCCAAGAGGAAAAATGGTGTAGTGTATGGTTATGTTGTGTTCGTTATAGTTTTATTTAGGGTGCAAGAGCCTTGCTAAAGTTTTCCCTAGGATAAGAGTGGATAAAATGTCAGCCGAGAGTAGGTTCCAATGAAAATTGTGTATTGTGTGGCTTAGAGATTTTTGGTGTCTTGAGGTGTAGTGATTGATGAAATTTAGTTGATATCATGATAGATAAGTAACATAGTAGCAAATATAAACTATTGAAATAGAGTTCAGGTTAGTAGAAGATTGACTATAACATTTAACTTAAAAGGGGTTAATACGGGATGTTAGAATTTGAGTGTTTTGTTCTGAAAATGAAAAAACTAGGATAAATATCAAGTTGCTAATTTGCCTATCCTACTACATTGGGAGGTAGGCTACTATAACGTGAGTCATTAATGGTTAGTGTCATTAAGCAAACAAATCTCGCTAGAGCAAGGCCTCTATAGAGGGAAATGGATTGCTATAGCAGACTTGACGTAGTAATTGTTTAGCCATCTCCTAATTTAAGTTTGTCTCTGTCACGACCCGATTCATGAGTCATGATGGCACCCACTCAATCTTAGCATTTAGTAAGCCAAAACATAATCTGGGTCTAGATGCAATGGACTAACTCGGTGAAAAATGGCATAAAACCCAGAAATTAACAATTAAAGACTTAAAGGCAATAATAAAGTTATAAAAGTCTAATAGGTAGATAGGAAAGTTAAAACCATCCTAAGACTCAGTATTGTTGCTACAAAAGCTACTACAAATGAAAATTTAAGTATTAAATAGTCAAATACAATTCGTCTAAAATATAAAAGACTACACATAGATAAATAGAAGGAAAAAAGGTAACTCCGATTTCAAGAGCTCACCTAATATCCAAACTAAACCCTAAACAAATGTCGAATTAGTGGTGAAAATTAGTACTCAAATCTGCACAAAAAAGGTACAGAAGTGTAGTATGAGTACAAAAACCATGAGCACTCAGTAGGTATCATCGCCTGACTGAGCTAAATCATGATATACATACGTTAAGATACAAAATAATATAACGAAAGTCAAAGTAAAAAGGGAAAACCTGAAAAAATCCAAAGCGACTATACATAAATAATTAAACATATACGAAAAAATAACGTAAAGATCACACAATTATAACTACAAGATTGGTTCCAAAAAGTCAACAAGTGTGGGAAAGTAAATAACCCAATGCAGGCCCCCATAAATCTTGACGGTACAACTAAGGGAAATGAGTAAACAAATAATCATAAGTTACTGACTGTCATGCCATAACTAGGAATTCATCCGAACTATAGAAATCTAATATAAAATCCCCAATGTTGGACTTAAATTAGAACTTAATAGTATTATAATCATTATTATTATTTGTCAGATAGAATCGGAACTCATATTATCAATATCCTCATTAACTATTGGACTTGAATTGAAACTTATATTTATAAACTGTATCAACGGACCATCTCAACAATCCATATCGATAAACCAAATCAATAGACTATATGAATGAATTATCAGTGTAGACCACCCCTTTTTATTCATATCTATACACCAAAAAATGAATCATAACCATAAGTAATATCGATACCTACATCCATGTACCACACTAATATCGTGACTATTAATGCTAATAACCATGCCAATAGGCAACATCAGTAGTCATAATCATAAGTTATTTCAATAATAAAATTTATAAGGTACTAATCATATCTATAATCCATATCTTATTTATGAGCCATTAATCATTAATCATGTTTATATCTATATCATTAAGCATGTCGATAGGATACATTATTGATCACATCTAGAATTCATATCAATAAACATGTACATCTAATCCATATCATATCTATAAATCATATCAGTAATCACGTATAGAAGCAATATCATTACTAATACCAGAGATTAGCATCAATCTTTCAATATCAAACTAATATAATAAATATATTCAATCTCCTCAAGTGTCAAACCAACCATCAATAAAGTATATAATGCATAACTAAGTTTACAAGGGTAAAACAAGTCTTGGCCTAAGATGGGTTGGAGGAGCCCATCTGATCCCCAAAATCCATTTAGACAACTTCTCTCCTGGACTAGGCTAAGGTTATATTACCCTTTTTTTCCAAGGTTAAACAAAACATGACCTGTGGAATCTAAAAGAATTAAATTTTGCACAGAGTTGCGACAATTTTTTTTAGGAAAATAAGGAAACCTATTTAATTATTAACATGTGTGACTTATGTTTTAGTCAACAAAAATTATCTTAGATTCTAGGTAAGGGTTCAAATTATTCCTAAGGAAAGGGGTTAGACACACTTCAAAATCCATAACTATGTTACCTGTCATGTGTCAAACCAACCATTAATAAGAGTACATTATGTCTAACTAAGTCTACAAGGCTAACACAAGTCTTGGCCTAAGGTAGGCTAGAGGGCCCCACTCTAATCCCCAAAAACAATCTACGAAACTTCTACCCCAGACTAGGCTAAGGAATCTAGGTTTATTTCTAGATTTCAAGTTATCATTAATATCCCCAAGATAGTAATCCTTCCAAAACATGAACAATTAAGAAAATTCTAACTAAAATAATAGCAACTAATGCAATTTACCCAAACATAAGCAACTAAGAAAAATTCTA
Organism: Capsicum baccatum var. pendulum; assembly: GCA_030864225.1. Taxonomy (NCBI): domain Eukaryota; kingdom Viridiplantae; phylum Streptophyta; class Magnoliopsida; order Solanales; family Solanaceae; genus Capsicum; species Capsicum baccatum. The sequence goes on along the minus strand of CM061561.1, from coordinate 170,492,623 downwards.
CCCTAAACATGAATGACTAAGGATATTTCACCTATCTTGAGTAATTAAGGCATTTCCATTCTAAACATAAATCATGAATCCAAATTCACCAAAAAACATGAATAACTATGCTAATTTCTCTAGGGTTTCCATTTCAAGAAAGCCTTAATGGTCCAACTAAACCAAATATTATCATTCATACTTCCAACAACTAAATCCTACCCCATTTATAGAATAATATCATAAGCATACTATCAGATAGCTCAATCTATGAAGAAGGTAAACCTAACCTACCTGGATGCCGATGAAAACTTAAAGAATATTCTAAATCACTGATTTCCCTTTCTATGAAGCCTTCTCAAGGTGCCATGGTATCAAAATCACAATCACCATCATCAACTATGTGAAGGATCTTAATAGGACCAATATATCTGAGGATGAGCTTACCTTTCCTCCTGAACCTTATTACACCCTTCTTGGTAGCTACACAAAGGAATACTAAGTCATCCTTCCTAACTCTCAAGGAATGCTCTGATCTACTCTCAACCTATCTTGAATTACCTTGACTCTATCTAATTACTTTTGAAGCAAGTTAGTACCACTGGCCTAATCTTAGAAGACTCAAACTATCCAATCAGAGAATGACATCTCCAACCATATAAATCCTTAAATTGCACCATTTCAATACTTGAATAATAACTATAATCATACATGAAATATACCTAGGCTAAGTGCTACTGCCATTGCCCTCCAAAATTTATAACACAAGCTTGAGGCATAACCTTGAGAACCTGAATAATTTTCTCTAACTATGCATTAGTTTAAGGATGAAAGGTTGTACTAAGATCCACCTGAGCACCCCACTTCTATTGAAAATCTCTCTAAAAGATAGAAGTGAATACTAAACCTTGGTAAAAAATTATAGATATAGGCACACCATGCAAATAGACTATATCACTAACGTAGATATGGGCTAACCTCTCGACATTAAAGGACATCTGAATAGGAATAATGTATTCCAACTTGTTAAATAAATCTATAATAACATACATAGCAACAGAACCATGGGAAGTACAAGGCAAAATACTAACAAATTTCATGGTAATCCACTTTTAATTTCACCTAAGAATGGGCAATCTCTGAATCAAACCACTAGGTCATTGATGCTCGATGTTTATGTGCTGACAATATAGGCAATGAGTTACAAAGTCTACTAAGTTGAGGGTTATTATTGATATTTTTTAGGGTTTTTCATCCATTGCAACTCTGTTGACCAAGTTAATCAAAAAGAAGGTTTATTTTCAGTGGTTTGATACTTGTAAGATGAGCTTCCAAAAGCTCAATGATTTATTGACTTCAACTCCTATATTAACTTTGCCCAAGGAGGGCAAGGGAATTATCATTTTTTATGATGCTTCATGTATTGGATTGGGTTTTGTGTTGATATCGAAGGATAAGGTGATTTCATATGCATCTCGTCATTTGAAGCCCCATGAGAGAAATTACCATACCCAAGATTTGAAGTTGTGCATGGTTGTGTTTTTTTTGGAGTTGTGGAGGCACTATTTGTATGAATTCCACTGTAAGATTATCTCAGATCATCATAGCCTTTGGTATTTCTTCACCCAATGAGATCTTAATATTAGGAAATATCATTAACTTAAGTTTCTTAAGGATTATGACTTAACTATTCTCTACCATTCGGATAAGGCTAATATAGTTGTGGATATCTTGTACTAAAGGTCGACTAGCATGGTAAGCTTGACACATGTTTGACCTATGAGAGGCCTTTAGCCTTAGAGTTCCATTCTTTAGCTAACCAGATGGTTATGCTTGATATTTCAAAACCTGGGCGTGTTTTGGCATTTATTGAGGAAAAATCTTCTTTGATGGAAAATATTCAAGCTTATTAATTTGATAATATTAGATTGAGGTTGATTTGAGATAAGGTGTTGAGTGGGGAGGCTAAGGAAGCCTTACTTGATTCTAATAGAGTTTTACATATTGGAGATTGAGTTTATGTGTCGAGAGTGGGTGTTTGGATTCAGTTGATCTTGGAGAAGGCCCATTATTCTAGATATTCTATCTATATAAGTGTGACTAAGATGTACCGTGGTTTCATACAACATTACTGGTGGGGTGGTATGAGACAAGATATGGAAGATTTTGTGGCTTGGTGCATATGTTATCAACAGGTGAAGGTCAAGCATATGAGACCTAGTGGTTTGTTGTAGAGGTTACCCATTTTTGAGTGGAAACGAGAATGGATCACTATGGACTTTATAACTATTTTTCCTTATTTCTCTCATGTTTTCATTAGTGTTTGGGTCAGTATGGAATGATTGACCAAGTAAGCTTATTTCCTTCTAATTTAGGTTTTCTTCAGTTCTGAGAGGTTAGCTCATATCTATATTCATGAGATTGTACGTCTGTATGGTGTGATAGTACCTATAATCTCAAATCATGGCTTGGTGTTCACTTCTTACTTTTGGAAGACTTTTCAGGATGAGTTGGGCACTTGAGTTGATCTTAGCACAACATTTCACCCCTAGACTGATAGTCAGTTAAAGTGGACTATTAGGGTTTTAGAGGACATGCTCCATACTTGTGTGATGGATTATAGTGGACAGTGGGAGAAATAGTTAGCGTAGCAAAATTTGCCTATAGTATAATAGCTACCATTCTAATATTGATATGGATCCTTTTTAGGCATTGTATGGTAGGCGTTATCGCTCTCTAGTTGATTGGTTTTATATTTTTGAGGTTAGACCTTGAGGTATGGACTTTCTTCGTGAGTGTTTTGATAAAGATCGGGCCATTTAAGACTGACTTAGAGTGGCTCAGAGTAGGCAAAAGTGCTATGTTAATTGTAGACTTCTTACCTTGAGATTGGTGTTGGTGATCGTGTTTTCCTTCAAATTTCACCCATAAAGTGTATGATAAGGTTTGGGAAGAGGGTTAAGCTTAGACCCAGGTATATTGGTCCTTTTGAGATTGTTTGGACTAATGGTGATATGGCTTATGAGTTGGCTTTACCCCTTGATCTATTAGTTGTTCATCTAATTTTTCTTGTTTCTATGCTTCGCCACAACATTTCAGATAAGTCTCATGTTATTCATTGGGAATCAATTTAGTTAGATGAGCGGCTGCCTTTTGTTGAGGATCCAGTCTCCATTTTGGCTAAGGATGTGAGATAGTAGAACTCTAGAGTCATCCCTATGGTTAAGGTTCAGTGGCGCTATCAACCTATAAATGAGGCTATTTGAGAGGTCGAGTCTGATATGCATAGATCTTATCCCCATATCTTTGTTGATTTAGGAATTTCTTTGTCTTAGTTTGAGAATGAACTAGATTTTTTCTGGTGGATGATGTAACGACCTGAGAATTTGATGAAATATGTGAAATATATGTTTCTATATGATTTAACTATTTCACCCCTCCCCATAGTTGCATTGTGATATTTCTAGAATGTGAGGGTGATTGACACAGTTCTCAATGTATTTTTATACCATTTATGCGACATTGGCATTTTTTGATAGCTTCGAGAGCCTAATTTTAGACTTATATGAATATGTTTTTATCCGTGTAATGGATGGTTGAACGGACTATTCCAGAAGCTCGGGAATATCAATTTCAGTCTAGGTAGACCTTTGGTTCGGGTCATTGTACACCCTAGAAAATTTAGATCTATTGGTTTGAAAGTTGGAGAACTGAAAATATTGGTGTAGGACCGAGATTTAGTTGAACCGACCTCAAAAGGAGAATCCGACATCGCCAATACACCCGGAATGTTAATTTTAGGGTGGTATCATATTTGGTGTGATTTTATGTCTTTTAAATCTCATTTCAACCCTTGATTTTTAAAATTATAATTTTGGATTTTAGGGGTTAACTTTGTGAAAACTAAATTTTTTTGAAAATCTAGTATTGTCATTGAGTTCGGCGAGTCGAATTTAGTATAGTTACATAGTTCATTTTCATACATCGAACTTCGAACAAATCAGGGATTCCCCATCAAAGTCTGGATCGGACTTTAAAATACAACTTTTCTCTTCAACTGTTGCTAATTTTTCTTCACTATTAGAGCTGTTTGTGGGCCCATTTTGCTAATTTTTCATCTTTTTCTCTTAAGAGTTAAACCCTAAAATAGTGTGAGTGCTTAAAAGTAAAGTTTGTAGGAGTTTGGAAAGTTAGATTAATATCAATTTCTTGATTTTATTACGGATTTAAGGTAAGAATTCACCATTTTCTTACTAATTTCTAGATTAATTTTTCAAAATCCTAAAAACCTTAGGGCTTTATTTTAAACCCCAATTTTACTTTTTTTCACTTGAATAATGTTTTGATTTTATAATTACTAGTTTTTCACAAATTTAACCTTCAAAACAACTCCATTTCTTGATTTTAACTAGGATTTTAAAATTTTACCCAGTAAAACTTACAAATGGTTTTTTCTTTCATTTGAACCTCATTTTGACTAGATCTGACTTGGGTTTTCAGTTGTTGATTTCAAAAAATATAACAAACACTTTTTTGAAGTAAATTTATGATTTTTTCCTTCTTTTTAGAAAATCTATTTTGGGGGTTTATTTTTACCATAAATCAAAAGTAGTCAATATGAGTGTCGTTGATTTTGTTTTGATACATAGATTTCATATTTGATTTTGTTAGTGGATTTGTAGACCATTTATTAGGATTAAGGCTTTGGGAGTAAAGTCTTCATTGTTGTATTTTGGCTTTTGAGGTAGGTTATGTATTAACTATTTTAGACTGGGCTAGGTAGTAAAGATGGTACAAAATGCATATTAAGGGTGAAAACTAATCATGAAAAATGGTTATCTATGTGTTATGCCCGTGTGGGGGCCTATATGTGATATAATTGTTAAAATTGTGATATTACGTTGTTTGTATGACTGTGTGGGGTCCAATATGATGTTGATAGCCTTGAATATATGTGAATAATTGTATTGTGTTAATGCAAATGCCTATTGTGGTACCTTTGGTGTATTGTGATATATATATATATATATATATATATATATATATATATATATATATATATATATATATATATATATATATATTCATATTTGGCATATGAAACATATGGAAATTCATAGATGAATGAAAATAATAAATAGATAGTGGCATACATGGTTATGGATATGTATCATTGTGGTTGGTTATAGAAGTATATCATGTGGTTGGTTGTGGAAATACTCATTGTTATTGGCTGTGACCATTACATTCTTATATCATACTATTCATGAACCAAATGGTACCACCGTGGCAATACTTGAGAAATGATGGCAACACCTTTTTATGATAGAAAATATGACATATGATAAAATCCTCCATGAGGGATGTGCTGGGGAGGAGATATGGTTATGGGTATGGATATATATATATATGGATTTTATATGGGTTGATGAACTCCCATGGGTCCCACTCGCGAGGCTTGCCTCTATAGGTGTATATGGGATTGTGCGATGATCTCGGAGGTTGCATGATGACCTCGTGCAACATAATCATCATATACATTATACTTGCTTTATTATGTTTATGTTTTTCTTGTATTTCCATATTGACTTGTCATCTATCTATTTGTTCTATATCTTAACTTTTTAATAACTAATTGTTCTATGTTTCTTTATTTGTCCTGATGATCTTGATTATACATGTTTCTCTTTTGTTCTACTTGTATGTTTTATTTATTATATTTTTATCCCTACCTGGTGTGTTTTTGTATTATGTGTGGATATTGTACAACTATTAGTGCAAGCAGCGTGGGCTACCATTGTGGGACATTTTCTGATTGCAGGTGACGTGCCTTTAGTGTGTATTTTATATGACTTTTTTTTTACTTTGTTCAATCGGCCTATTTTACCTTTTGAGTATAAGTGGACTGTACTCACTCCTACTTTACCCTTTCAGTGCAACTTTAGGTTCAGGTGCCCCTCATACTGTTTGATTTAGGGCGTTTTTAGACTACTTAAGGTAGCGGTTAGACATTCACACGTCTAGAGTTCACATTTATCTTTCTTTATTAGTTATGTCTTTATTATTAATCATAGACATATATTATTCCTTCGTTTTTCTGATTTATTTTACTCCTGGATTGTATTAGTAGTTCTTACACTATTAACACCTGGCTTGGGAATATATGGTACATGGATATGTTCTTTCTGCATTGTTATAATTACTTATATGGTTCGACTTCATTCTAGAAGCCTTACCTTAAGGTATTTATACCTTTTTTTTGTCTTTTTGTATTAGTTTGGGTGATAGGTGATTACATCCATATAACACCCTCCTACCAAATGATGATGTGATCGCTGTCAAAATATACTAACCCAATAAAGGTTAAGGTCAAATTCCAAGGGAATAAGTGGACTCGTGGATTCCAGATGCTGTAATTAATGGGAAAAAATTGGAGAAACAAATGGGGGTATTTGGACGATAAAATCAAACAAAGAGAAAATTTAAAATTCGGTTGTGATCAGATTTGGTGAACACTAGGATTGTGTTCCCCTAGCTTCACAATTTCGTAAGCTTATCATGCTATGTTGAACCAACCCAATATCTTGCATGTAGACCGATAAGTTATGTACCAACTATAATATTTTTGATGAGCATACAGATTTCACCTTTTACCTTTTGAGTTTTAGGATGTCGCAGTACTAACCCTTATCTTGGTCCCCGCTAACTATTACTTTTTGAGTCTCAAGTTATTAGATGAAATCTAACCATCTTACATAGTTAATACCTTGTAGCGTGGACCAAATGTCAAACTCCAAATTACTATTTTCATTATCTTTTCCTTGTCACTACTCCTCTTTTGGAGTAAGTAGGAATAATTTAGGTGGGACCTTAATGTTGGCCACCACAAAGATATCTATTATAATGAAGGTAATGCAATGCATGCCATGGGTATCAGTTCAATTCAACATTCGCACTTCCCTTACTTTATCAATCTACGAGGTTTTCCATAAACCTAGCCTTGTGTTTTAGCTGCTCATGATTGTGAAGAAATTAATATTATTCATAATTAAAAGCATAGATGAAATTACAATGTTAAGAAGTAATAAAACCCACAATTGTAACTAAATTAATCACCTAAAGTTAATACAAGAGAATCCCAAGATCAAAATCGAATCTTGGAATCAAAATATGTTTGGGAATATCAAAAGTTTGTTACTCCTAAAAAAATAGATAAATGGTATTTGTAGTACATGAGAAACCCTAAAACCAAAGCCTGAACGAAAAAGGAGAAAATTGGGTTGGGGCTACATGTGGTCTGCACCTGCGCTCAGACCCCAGACGTAAGTAGTACCTGCGGTCCTAACCCTAGCACAGGTACAAGGCGTAGGCAGTGGATGAAAAAATCTTGCAAGTTCACCTCTTGGTATCTTGGACATCTGGCACTTGCTTTGCCTACCTATGGTCTGTAGGTCCTACTTGTGGTCTGTAGGTTGACTTAGTAAGTGAGAGTCATCTTTTCACCTTTTCTTCAATTCTCGAACATGCTTTGATCACAATCAAGATGTAATATGTTCCAAACATCCATAATTGCTCCAAAAAGTATTCAAAACACCTTTTTTCACTTTTCATGAACTTAGCATCAAAACATGATTTCTTGCAAAACATACCCAAAACAAATCATCTCTAACAAAATAACCTTAGAAATTTGATATTTTCCTAGTTTTAATCATCAAAAGGGCTATATTTCTATAACAAATCAAGATCCCTAAGTTAGAATGTTTGTATGTCCTCAGGCAAAAAAATGCAACAAAAATAAAATAACCCTTAACTAGCAGAATCTAAGTTATTCAATGCAGTCAGTCAACACTTTAATGCTAAGAACACCCCCTTCCCCTTCCAACCTTAATTTTCAAAACCACTGTGTATGAACATAAAGTACAATAATATGACACAATGGGATCTAGGTATGTCGATTACATTAATAACAGACAACCACTCATATATACAAGTTACACTACCCGAAAAAATCAAATAGCTAGCAATATGTCTCAAGTGCCCTCATAACAAACATGTCCCACTCACTCATATGAAATAATGTATGTTAATACAGGGATGATCAAGAGATACTCACACTCATAAAGAAAGTTCCAGCCAATGCAAGTCAAATACTATAGGATTACCCTTATTTTCTGTACCTTAGCATTCAGAGAGTAAAGTTAGGATCACTATAGGACTTTTCTTGGCTTGTAATGTAGGATTGGGGGCTAGTATGGAATATATGGACATATCAAGTAAATAAGACTTCTTGGCACTAATTTTCTTTTGTATCACCAACTACTACATATCCAGTTCATGTAATTTTTAGCAATTTATTATTATGTCCCTAATTCTAATGACATAACAAGATCTACAATGTTCACACATATATACATTCACACAATCAATAACAAAATTTTTTTGAGGGGTGTCAAAAATAAAAAAAAAACAATATTACTACTCTAAATACTTAAAAAATCTCCTAATTACACAAAAATAAAACACAATATAAAATAAAACATAATACGATAAAAAATTATCCTAGACATGCCAAATCTACAACCATACCAGGGTTGGCAGGAAAAGAAGCACGGTAATAAAAAATCACGACAGCATGATATGCCTACCCCCAACTAATAAATATGCACTCTCCTCAATGCTCTAAAATAAAGTAGAACATAGGGAAGTGAGAGCATACCTGGGATACTCTAGTCGTTCAGGTACTTCGGGTTGCCTCCAAAGAAGCACCTGATTTACAATCACGGCACAACTCAGTCCCTTTGGCTACTGACATTATACCAAGGTCTATTTTGGCATAAGATCTTACTTTATCTAGGTTTCCCATGTATTGTTCATTACCATAATGCATCGTCTAACTATGTAGACCAATCAGTCCTATTGCCATTGATAGTTTTTGCCAATATGGACTTTATCTGTCAATTAGAGACTTCTACTCTCTCACTCGTCTAAGTATGGGAAGGTGTTTCCACCTTATGACTTAAACCATATCTATCAAGCAGTTCTTTGAACAAGCGGTTTTGGAAGTGTAAACCGCCATCATTGATAATTTCATGTAGAGTCTAAATCAGGAAAATATATTTCTTTTCAAAAAGGCGGTGGCACTTCAACCTTCATTGTCTGGAAGTGAAAATGCCTCCACCCATTTTGATACGTAGTCAACCATAACTAGAATGTATCTCATTCCATAGGATCTCATAAACGGGCCCCATGAAATCAATCCCCCATACATAAAAAAACTTTAACTCCAGAATAAGTGTCATGGGGAGTTACTGGTGCTGTGGAATATTGCCTTGATGCTAACATTAGTCATAGGCTCTTGAAAAAGTATGAGAATCCTTGTAAATTGAAGGCTAGTAAAACCCACACTATAGAATTTTATGGGTTGTCTGTTTGCAACTCTGGTGATCCCAAACTGGTGAAGAATAACAAACTTCTAGAATATACTTCATCTCCATCTATGGAATGCATCTAGGAATCATACCATCAATGCACATCCTAAAAAAATATGTCTCAACCTAAAAGAAATTCCTTACCTCATGCATAAATCTCCATCACTGCTGGTCGAATAGATCTTTTGGGACAAGATCGCATGTTAAATAGTTGAAAAAATTAGGGGGAATGAAATCTTGAGATGCTGCCAACACTTGCTCATAAGGAAAAACATCATATATCTCAATAATATTCGCTAGTTTCTATATGGTCTCCTACTCAAGTCTAGATAAGTGGCCTGCAACTTGATTTTTTCCCCTTTTTGGTCTTTGATTTCAAAATCAAACTCTTGTAGCAAAAGAACCTAACGAATCAATCTAGGTTTGGAATATTTCTTAAACATCAATTACCCTAAGGATTGATGGTCAATGTGCACTATAACCTTATTCCCAATTAGATAATACCAAAATCTTTCTCTGTAACTATATAATTTTTTGTAAGGGTTTTAAAGCATTGCTAGTATAGTAGATGGGATGTATTATTTTTTATATTCTTTGGCCTATAAAATCTCCCAAGGCCACTCTGGTCACATCACACATTGCTTTAAAAGGTGCAGAATAGTTCGGAGACACAATAATGGGTATGGAAATCAACCACTTCTTTAGGTATTTGAAAACCTTGAGACAAGTACCATCAAATAAAAATTTCACCTCCTTCTCTAAAATCTTGCATAGAGGACTTGAAAATTTAGAGAAGTCCTTAATGATCCTCCTACAAAAGTTTGCATGCCCCCCAAAAAATCATATGCCTCTAACTGATACTGGCGATGACAACCTCTCAATTACCTCAATCTTTTATTTGTCCACCTCATTACCATTTTTTGAGATATTTTTCCTTAGAAAAATAGCTTCTTTCACCATGAAGTGGCATTTTTCCCAGTTTAGTACAAGTTGAACTCTTCACATCTCTAAAGGGCATTGGCCAAATGGGCTAAACAGCCATCAAATGAGTCCCTAACAACTAAAAAGTCATCCATGAATACTTTAATAGTGTCTTCCATCATGTTAGAAAATATGGACATTATACATCCCCAATAAGTAGTAGGCGCATTGCATAGTTCGAACGACATCCTCTTTAATGCAAAAGTCCTATAGCGCCAAGTAAAGTTAATTTTTTCTTGGTTTTCAAGAGAAATGATGATTTGATTGTATACAGAGTAACCCTTTAAGAAAATAGTACCAACCCCTGCTAGCTAGTCTGTCTAGCATCAGATCCATGAACGACTAGGGATGCGGTCTTTTTATGTTCAATTGTTTAGCTTTCTATAGTCCATGCATAGTCTCCAACTGGTTATTGTCCTTATTGGTAATAATTTATTCTTTATATTTGGAAACATTGTGATTCCTTCTCTCTTTGGAACACATTGAACTAGACTCACTTACTTGCTGTCTGTAATGGGAAAAACCACTCCAACATCAAACCACTTGATTATCTTTTTGTTCTACCTTTTACATAGGAGGATTCAATCACCTCTGGTGCTCAATATTAGGAAAATTTTCTAGATTAACCCGTATCTTATGTGTGGATATACCTGCTGGAATCCTTACAATGTTTACAATGGTCCAACCAGTAGATCTTTTAAACCTTCGTAATACTGATATCAATTTTTCCAGATGTGATCCTTCCAAATTTGCCATAATAATTATTAGTAAAGTATTGTTGACCCCCAATAATGAATATTAAAAATAAGGTGGGAGGGTATTTAATTCCAATACCACTGGTTCTTCAATTGATGGTCTTGCAGGATGCCTAGTTTTATTCTTCAAGTCAAGATCTAGCTTCTTAGGGGTAATGATCCTTCAGGTTATTTTCTATATTTATGCCTATCTTCACCGTTTGAGCTTCTCCACAGCTTCCCAAGTTATTTATGACATACTAGGTCTCACAGTTTGGTTACCAGGTAGTTCATTTGGCTTTTAGATCCAATTCTTTGTTTAGAAGTCTTTGTTAATTCAAAATAGCCACTGGGCAAAAACATTAGTGAAACAATATCGAATGAAAATTTTGACTGTTCTAGTATATTTGGAATATCGATTATAGTCTTTGTACGCCTTTGTTTTGGGTCCCAATGCACCCCAGCTCAGTTCGACCTATTAGTCAGAAAGTTTAAAATTTGAATAAATGGGTGTGGGACCCACAGTTGGTCAAATCTACCTTAAATTGAAAATCCAACTTTTCCATTACCCCTAAAATGCCAATTTTAGGCTTGGGAGATTCTTGATTCATGTCTTAAGGCTCCCAAACTTATTTTGACCTATTGAGCCAATTATATGAAAAGTGTTGAGACTATAGGTATGGGCCCCATATTTTTCCTAAACAATATCCAATGAAAGTTTTGAAGATTCTAATAGATTTGAAAGGTGGTTTACACTCCAAATTCACTATTGGATTATGTTCTTTTGATTCCGGATGAGTTTCAAAGGTCAAAAACTTATTTTTGAGTTTTTTGTCATTTTTTGGAACCACTATCGCAGCCAAGAGTGTAGTAATCGCGGATAGTGCAATTGCGGCCCATTTGAATGAGATAGTGGCATTTCTTTAGCTATAGGGGAGAGGCCCCAAGATGTGTTTGGGGCATTTCCCCATCACTATTTATACCAAGAAACCCCAAAATAAGTATAATAACTTAAAATTGGTAATGAGGGGTGATGTGGGAGCTTAATTATCATCTTGTATCACGATTATCTTCAAGATTAAGGTAATAATTTCTTGAATTCATGCTTTAATTTCTTAGTTTGGACCCAAAATCCCAATTTAGCTTAGGGATTAATTGTAGTACAAAGTATGCTTAGTTTTTGCCTATTTTTTGAGTGATATGATTCCTTATTCAAGTTTGATGGGTTCGTCTCGAAAACTCATTTTCTATATGTAGGACCCACTTGATTTTTTGGTGTCATTTTTGGACCCAAAGCACAATAGTGCAATATTGGTATAATTAGGCTCTTATTGATGAGTAGATTGAGGTTTTAATTATGTGATGGCATTTTAAGGATTGTAAAGTGAAGACGAGCATATGGTGTATGCAGTGAGGTTTTGCGGCTTGGACATGAGGTAGTCTTCTACCTGCTTTTGATCATAGATGATATGTGATATATGTTGCATGTGAATATGGAAGTTAGGCTTTATTATGATTAGGATAACTTGGCCTTGATATATTGATGTTTGGGGATTAGATTAGTGTTTTGGACCTATAATATGGCAAATTTATAACCCTTTTGTATCCTATTGACTTCCTTCTTTAGTTTATATTATTAATAGCATTGATATGATATAATGTAATGTTTGGAATATGGTTTTAGATTTTGAAGCATAATTTATATATTTAGCCTTTTGGGATAGTGTGGTAGTCTTGAAATTGTAAGTAGGGTAAAGTTGACTTGAGTACCCTTGTTTCTAGTTGAAGTGGCTATATTAGGCTTTAATATAGCTTGCTTGACATCTAGAAGATGAATTTTATATCTTAGCCTAATTTGGAGCATACTATGTCTAGTTATGGACATTGTGGATTTGAAGTGGGATCGTTCGACCTACTTAGGCCTAAGCTTATGTTATGTCTTGTGGACTTAGTGCGGATGTTATACATAGATGAGGCTAGTAAACCTTATAATAAGGTCACTTCGTAACTTGTTAACTTATATTAATGTTCTCGGATTGTGGATTTTGAATTATGATTATGATACTCCTTGTGGAATTAATTTTGGGAATTTAGAGATGATATTCCTCCTAGATACGTTATGTGGCCTATAGAGATGCAATTTTCTCTTAGACTTGATTATTGGCCTCTAAAGATGCTATTTACTGTTTGATTTGATGATTGGACTATAGTGTTGCTACTTTATTTTGTCATGATTATTGGACCTATAGAGCCGATGTTCCCTTTGAATATGTAAATTGGCCTAGAGAAACGATATTCCTTGTATTCATGATGTATGTACTATATATATAAGATATCCTATTAAAGATTACAAGCTTATATATATTATGCCACTTATATGTGAGATACCTCTTGTGTGAGAGATGATTACATGTCTATCTATATTATGCCTCCCAGATGATAGATGCCTTTTGTGTGAGAGATGATTACTTATTGATATTATAACTCCTATGTGTGAGATGATTAGAGCTATGCTATGGCTTATAAATATGATTACTGATATGAGTTCCAGATATGTGTATGGGCCTAAGGCCGTGATTATGATGTTGTGATTATTTTGGATAAATTAATCGGCCAAGGGATGTGTTATCATATTGATTGAACAATCGAGAATTGTTTATCACTATAAATAATGTGATTATAGTTTATGAATATAAATATGTATATGTATATGTTAGTATACATATCTCTCTGGCATGGGACGAAGGAAAATGAGGTATAATGCTTATTATTCCACTGATTGAATACTGGTGATGGCATGTATATATTTTGTACATTCATGATTATATACTCTTATAACTGATGGGATTATTACTGAAATGTGATCTTACTATTGCTCTTCTTGTTAGACGGTTAAGATAGGTTTTAACAAGTTGTCTATTAAAGGACTATAGCACTTGATGGCTAGGAATCTAATGTATTAGTTAATGAATTTTGCTTAGTTGAAACATGGTAGCTAATGATGATTAGTTAATAAATGATGTCAGTTAATGAAATATGGTTATGTGAAAAGTTGTAAGGTGTTATCTAGTAATTATTAATGAATATAGGATGATTAGTTGATAATAATGAATGATAAATAAATGATGGTTTTGGTCTAGTGATGAACCTTGACTAGGTGATATATGTTGGAGAATTAATAAATAGTGGTTAGTTTCTATTCTGTGAGTAAGGATTATGTGAAGGATAATGTTTAGGCTTATAAATAGAGGTTATGTGATGACTAGTGAACTAGTGATTCTATTATAATAAGTGTTGGTTAACTAATAACAAGTAGTTAGGAAGTATTGACACGATAGATATTCTATGGGTATATGACTATATGAGTATTTTAGTGTATCTTATTCGGTAATGGTAATTTTGATGATATGTTGATACCCAGTAAGGACGGAGGATAGTATTAAGATTATATTGATACCCGATAAGGTTTGATGATACTATTGTGATGATATCGGTAACCGACAAGGTCAGAGGATACCATTGTGATGTATTGATGCCCAGAAAGGCTAGAGGATACCATTGTAATGATTTTGACACCTAACAAGGTCGAAGGATTCTATTGTGATGATATTTATACCTGGCGAGGATCAAGGATACTATGTGATAAAATTGATACCCGACAAGGTTAGAGGATATTACTGTGATGATTTTGATACCCAGCAAGATCGAAGAATACTGTTGTGATGATGTTGATAACTTGCAAGGACAAATGACATATTGATGATATGTTGATACTTGCCAAGGTCAGAGGTTGATTACAATTATTATGGTCCTGATGAGCACTGTTATGATTATTTGTGATATTGATTGTGTACTTTGCATTCATTCCTGCATTCACATTGCCATTACCGGTATGCACCTATATTAATCAATTGGTATGGGACGGTTTCTTAGATATGGGTGAAAAATATGCTTTGTGTTATTGTATGTTGATTGGACCTTTTGAGCCTGGGGCGATGGAGGTATGCAAAGGTTCGACTAGGCATTTGGTTGTCCGAAGTAGTCGGTTATTCATATTTTTACTGATTTTGTTTTTATCATTGTTATAATTATTATTATGTCTAGCTTATGACAGATTGGTCTTTGATTCGGTAGTGGGATTTGAGGTATGTCTTTGGCCTCTCCTATCATATAATTGCATTATTATGCATGATTATTTTATGTCTAGCTATGTAAATTAGAAACCTCGAGTTTGATAGTATTTAAATCTCAATTGTATTATAATGAGTGATGGGTGGTGATTTTACCACTTATTTGCACTTAACTTTCGTGCACACTACCAAGGTTTGCATAAATAAATGAGACATAATCGTGATTTAAGGAACTAATACCCACATTTTCTAGGCTTAGAGTTGGTGAGATGGAAAGATAAGGGTTAAAGCTAAAAGAGATCAACTGGAAGAAAAGAAGTGCAACTGAAGACCTAGAGTAATCATCAGCCCCAGCTACTATAATTGCGGTGGCGGTCAGTCAAGATTGTCAATAGAATGAAATCTCGGAACCATACCACAGTCGCGGACAACCTCATGCGATCATGGATAAGTGGGAATATTTCCCAAGGCATTTTTGTAAATTTACTTGGTTGAATCCCAAACCTTATATAGGCAAAAACCCTTTCTTCTTTGGGTATTTCTTACCTCAGAGACATTTTTGAATTTGAAACAAGAACCCTAATTGGGAAAGATTGTAACTAATTTTGATGACTTGAATCCTTAGTATTTTGTGATGGATGGATGCTTTGAATAATCCTTTTGGTATATCTCTCTCTACTTTCTTCACGAGTAGCTAAGTAATTTAGTCTTGGGATTATGTAGAACTAAGGTATATTTATGTGTGGATGTTGACTATTGACAGGATTTCTAGTTTTTGAGTATGGATTTCACCATTACTGGAGTTTACTAGTTGGAATTTTATGGGTGAAAACCCTAAATCTCAAAATAGGTTTGGTGGGTGAAAACCCCAAACTCTAGAAAACATTCATCATTCTTGAAAGAAGGATGAAGGTGAACCCACGGGAACCTATAGCATCCTTGAAAAAGGGTTATTGGGGGACAAGGTAATGGTGCACAATTAAGTATTTGGTTTACTACCTTTTGTATTCTTAGAAATAAGTGTAAATAGAGTGTAAGTCATGTCATGGGCATCTTTCTAGAAATATGGATGCCCGATTGAGGTATTGGTTGACTGTGAATTGCACACTTATTAGGTGCTTGAAAGTGCCAATGGGTTATATCTTTGAGGTTTAGTTGAATCACTAACTTCAAAAACTTTCGACCTAGCCTATCTCTCACTCAATAACTAGATGTCATGATGAACCATCTCTAACCTATACACTTTATACCTTTAGGAAGACATTATCCCAAGATTCTCCCCAACTTGATTTTTAAACCAAAAGTGTCATTATACCTTGTTGTGAATCAAAATTTGATACAAACCAAATACCCCCCTATTTTTATTATATGTTGGTGTTTGCTTGCATTCTGTGTATCTTTTTGGTAATTAGAGCACCTATAGGACTTGAAATTGGCATTTCACTCCTTGTGGATTCGACCCCTACTCGAGTTGGGATATTGAAAATGTCTGCCTTACCCCTTAAACATAGGATTAAGTTGAGCATTATCAAAATGGTACCATTGCCGGGGAGTGGAATATAGATTTCACTTATGCGGTGTGATATTTACTTGGGTATACCCGAGGTGGTAAATTTACTTTCTTTGTGGTTTTTGAATTTTGTAGGTGATCATATTGGTAACGTAACAATGAGTGACAACAATAGTAACCTGGGACCTTTGATGTTCCTCTCATTGATGAGGGACAACTCAATGATGCAGGCAAAATGAGTGCAATCCGTATCCTACCAACTAATGGGAATGGAGTTTTCCATATAATTAGTGTTATGTTACACATGTTAAAAATGAAGGGGCTATATGGTTGTCATGTATATGAGGACCCTAATGTTAAGTTGAAGAATTTTGTGGAGGTGTGTGCATCTTTCAACATAGCACATATCACTCAAGAGTCTATTTGTCTTCACCTTTTCCTGTTCTCTTTAACGAGTAAGGCGGTGTTGTGGCTCCATTCACCCTTACCCAGTTCAATCATTACTTGGGAAGATCTTACCACGAATTTTCTTTATCGATAATTCCTACCATCTAAAATTCTCTAAATGGGATGAGATCATAAATTTTAGGCAATTGAATGGAAAACCATTGTTTGAAGCATGGAAAAGATTCAACAAAAAATTGGCGAAGTGTCCAAACCATGAGGTCCCAGAGAAGATGCTTCCCTAAATCTTCTACTGGGCCCTTGATCTTCTTAACGAAACTGTGGTGGACAATGCGGAGGGAGTTTACATAGTGAAGATGCACTACCATGTGGCAATTCAATTGTTGTGAAAAGTGATGAAAAAAAAATAGGGTTGTCATACTCGATATACAAAAGTTCCCAAAAGCTATCCCTCTACATCTGTGGTTGACAAAGAACAGAGAAAGCGGGATGAGAAAAGAGAGGAGAGCATGACAAAGATGATAACCCAAGTTGAGATCTTAACAAATCATGTTATGGGTGCACACGCAAAACCACTAAATGTCGTAGCATCTAAGGGTTGTGAGGATGATGAGGAGGCCAAGAAGTTAGATGAGGAGATCCGGTATTTAGCAAACTATTTGGGGGGGTTTTGCCCTGCTTATGAAAGGCAAGGTAGAAATGAATGTTGAATGAAATGTGAGCATTATAGGGATTCGAGAGATAGAGAGCGTGATTATGAATTCTATGTGACCCCCATGATCAAGCTAAGAACGAAGAGTCAAGCTCCATTGACCCCTAAAATTTCAAGATCGGGGATGTTTTGGACCGAATTTTGAATAGGGTGGAAGGTACGAACAAGATGGTCCATGAATTGAAAGGTGACTTATCTCAACTCTCTCAAATCATGGTTCCCACTCTATTTTAATCAAGCAATTGAAGACCCAAATTGGGAAAATATCTACGTAACTAAATGCTATGCATAGAGGTGGACTCCCTAGTGACATGATTTCTAATCCAAAGAATGACACTCAAGTCCTAGAAATTGACATTAGTAGTGGGAAAACACTTGATGAGAACCTGAAAGGTGACTTGAGTGGAAAGATGCCTAAGGCTAAGGCAAAGGAGGTGTTTTCTCAAAATCAAGAAGAAGAAGATGAGAAAAATGATTAAGAAGTGGTTAAGGCTGAAAAGCCACAAAGTTAAACAAGGCCTACAATCTAAGTTCCTCCCCCATTCCCCCAACAATTGCAAAGAAAAAAGAATGATGAGAATCTAGAAAAATTCAAGTCCAAGCTTAGAAATCTATCTATAAACCTACCATTGCTTCAGGCGATCCAAGAGATCCAGAGATATGCTAGGCTAATAAGAAATTGGTGCCTAAAAAACAGTTTTTCGAAGGTGATACCATTGAAGTCACCCACAGTTATAGTGCTATTATGGATGGTAAAATTTTGGAAAAGAAATATGATCCCATAGCTTTCACAATTCCTTATACCATTGAAAACATGTGTTTGCAAAATTTTTATGCAACCTTGTTGCAAGTATCAACCTCATGCCCTTTTTCATCTACAAGCAGATTGGTTTGAAAGATCTTACCCTGATATCTATGCAAATCTTAGTGTCAAACCGGTCTATTAGAAGACTAGTAGGGATTTTATTTGATGTCCTATTCATAGAGGATAAGTTTATACTCCCAGCAGACTTTGTGGTGTTGAATGTGAACGAACACCCCAATTTGCTGAACTGGAATGCTACACGGTGCTTATGACCCCGAGGGACCACAAGCTAACCCATGACTGATATCTGTACCTATATACTGCAAATCATGATATAATAATGCAGAATACATGGAACTGTAAGGCCATAAGGTTCAACAAAATACATTCATGTGGGTGAAAATACCCAAAACAACTCAATCTGAACGTAAATCTGAACATAAATCTGAAACTAGATCTAAAAGCCCATAAATAGTCTGAATAAGGAGTTGAAGGAACATTTCTCCAACTAACTCCATAAAACAGAACTGAAGAAATAAATAAATGCATCAAATCATATTATCCTTGAATCAATGAGGACTCACTGTGTCTCTGCGACTGGAATGCTACCGCTAATGCTGGGATGGAGCCCGTGTCTCAGAACCTATGGGGTAATGTGAAAATAAAGCACCATAGAGCAAATGCATCAGTACAACTGGAGTACTGAGTATACGAGGAAGGTAGGCTGAACATAAAGGGTTTTATGTATGAACAACACTGACTGACTAATATGAACGTGGGAGTGCAAACACATATATATAGAAACTGGGACTGTAAATACGTTATAGCATGACCTGTAAGCAAATACATGGTTTACTGACAACTGTCATGACTGATACTGGAACTGATAACATGGATGAATGTATCTGACATTCCTGTATATACTGAAGTCTGAAGAACGCTTTAAGTTCTTTTACTGAGACTGATACTGAAACTATGGGAAGTTGTGTTTAACCGACATGCCCCATGTATGTCGTTATGGCTAAGCTGGGGTCCAATATCTGCTCTGACTGGAGGGGTGTCAATTCCGTGCCATGGGTAAGGACAACCTGTGAGTGACCCTTATCTAGCGGGTACTCAATGAGAATGGTGGAAACCCTAAACTGATGGGTTAAGCCATCTCATCAACCCTAATCTGATGGGTTAAGATGTCTCAACCTATGCTGGTTACGTAGTTCTGGAATATAAGGATTCCTACTAAAAATCAAATCCTGAAATGGCGGGTGAGTTCCCATCCTTGGGTTCACTCGGTGCTAACCTCCACTCCTATCTAGAGGGACTAGGCATGAATAACTGACTGTGCATGACTTAATCTTACTGGATTCCATTGACTGGAGGAATGTTACTGATATCTGACAACTGACTAAGATCATGAGGTTTTCCTGAGTCACATGACTGACTAAACTATATGGAATCATAGCTTGAGTTCAGATATCGTGAAACATGACATGGATCTAGGCACACAACTATAGTTTTCTGGTACAAGTACCCCCAGGACTCGATGGAAGGAAACTGACACACATGACTGACTTGATCATAAGAGTAGAGTCCATAATTTATAATATCATAAGTAGGGATCTCATAGTAAGCATGGTTATCAACAATGTATTGCATGGAAAGGATTTCATATCACATGGAAGTACTTGCACAATCTTTACATCATGTTCATTGCATAATCATATTGGCAACACATACCAATAGCATGGAAGTTCATGTGGATTGCATGGTTGTCATACATCTTGTTCATAAGTAGGATTTGCAAGTAAACATAGCATAATCACATAAGAACAGTTCATGAGTATTCAACAACATTTACAATGCTCATTAACAACATAGAATTTACTAGAACATAAGGGTATATCATCAGTCCTTCACTTAGTCACAATTTAGCTATATTGTATGATTTCTAGTTTCTTAGGCATTTTATCAAACACCTTACAGGTACATCTTAAGCATAGGTTAATTCATCAAGTTATACATCATGAACAACAAAATTTACATGTTTCCAACTCATTTGATATCATGAATTCACAAAAACATATAAAGATTCCATATTGGGAATCACCCAATATCAACACCCAATAATATAGAAATCATACTTTATAATGAAACAAGAATCAACATGGGTATGATCATATCACCACAATCAACCAAGCTTTTGTATTTTAAAGATTGATTCGTGAACTCCACAAATTAAAGAAATCCGTTATGAACACTACGCATACCTTAGAAGGAATATTTTTGATGATTGAAGGAGGAATTTCCTTGAAATCGGATCTTCAAGCTTAATTATGCAACCCTAGTTGTTTTTATCCTTTAGTGCTCTTAGATGATGAGCTTTGAGATGAAAATAGGGTTGCAATATGTTTAGAAGCTATATATTTCATAGGGTTAAGTTTAGGGATGTGTAAGGAGTATTTAAAGACTTAATTACCTTTAAAATAACTCAAAACAGAGTGTTTTGACACCTGGAATTGACTTAGGTGGCGCCCAAGGGATCGCCTATGTTTGGGTTGGGCGGTTCCTAACCAATCACCTATGCTTGGGTTGGGCGGCGCCTAACCAATCACCTATGCTTACTGTCTCTCACGAAAATGGGCATAACCTTTTGCTCGGGTATTGGATTAAGGCAAAATTGGCATCGTTTGAAAGGTAATTCGATTATCTACAATTTGGTGGGTCTAAATTAGCCGAAATACCACATTAGCACTGAGTTATACTTATTCAAGGATGACCTTTGCAAAACCGAACACTAAAACATGATGGATTCAAAAACTTTTAGCTTGTATTACCTTAAGTGACTCATATGAACATGCTTAATGCATCATAAGCTATCCTATCACTAGGATATTCATTGTAAGTCATGTACTCAAGTATGAATCATAGGGTAGGAGATTTCATACATAGGAATACTTATTCACTTCCTAGCTTAGAAACATGCGGGGTATTACAATATCTCCTCCTTGGGAATATTCGTCCTCGAATGAAAATTTACTGAGAAGGGATACAAGATAATAGAACCTGAACTGAACATGAAGAACTGAAACTTGATCCCATTAGTAACATGCTAAACATACTGAACTCGTGTATATTTGATGCACAGACAACTGACACATGAATGCATGACTGAGTATGAAACGGTTAATAGGTACCAAGTTTATAATGGAAACATGAACGTGAAACTGAATAAGATTAAGGAGAACTATTACCTTGAGCTTAATCTGAATTGTAGGGGAAGAGGTGAGGATACTTGGTACGCATATCTTCTTCTGCTTCCCATGTAGCTCCCTCATGAGACTGATTTTGCCAAAGAACCTTGACTAGAGGGACTTTTTTGTTCCTCAACTTACGAGTCTAATAATCTAAGATTTTGACTAGAATCTCTTTATAAGAGGGGTTGTTCTGAATATCGATGCTCTGAATAGGTACAACAACTACTAGGTCACCTATGTACTTCTTTAGTAAAGAGACATGGAAGACTGGATGGACTGAGGCTAGATTTGAAGGCAACTCAAGCTCATAAGCTACCTTGCCGAAGCGACAAAGAATTCTGAAAGGACCGACATACCGAGGACTGAGTTTCCCTTTCTTGCCAAACCTCTTCACTCTCATCATTCAAGAGATCTTAAGATAGACATAGTCATTGACCTCGAACTCGAAATCCTTTCTACGAACAACTACATAGGACTTTTATCGGTTGTGAGCAGTGCGGAGTCTCTCTCTGATGAACTAAACTTTCTCTAAGGTATCAAATACTATGTCAGGACCTATGATTGAGGCCTCACTAACTTCAAACCAACCAATCGGAGACCTACATCTCCTATCATAGAGAGCTTTGAATGAAGCCATTTGAATACTTGAATGATAGCTATTGTTGTATGCAAACTCAATCAAAGAAAAGTGGTCGTCCCAAATTCACTTGAAGTCAATTGCACACGCCCTTAGCATATCTTCAAGAGTCTGAATGGTCCTCTCTGCTTGACCATCTGTCTGAGGATGAAATGCTGTGCTGAGATGGACTTGGGTACCGAGACTCGTTTGGAATGCTTTCCAAAAGTGAGAATTAAACTAGGTACCTCTTTCTAAGATGATATATAGTGGAACACTGTGTAATCTGACTAACTCCCTGATATAGAGTTTGGCATAATCCTTGGCAAAATAAGAAGTACGAACAGGAAGGAAATGAGCTAACTTGGTCATTCTATTTATAATGACCCAGACTGAATCATGCTGATGACGAGTTGTGGGCAAGCCCGTCACAAAGTCCATGTTAACTTCTTCCCACTTCCAAGTAGGAATGGTGAACTCTTTCATGGAACCCCTAGGTTTTTGATGCTCTATCTTAACCTGGTGACATGTAGAGCACTTAGCCATAAACTCTGCAACATCTCTCTTCATCCCACTCCACCAATAGATCTCCCGCATGTCACGGTACATCTTAGTGGCCCCTGGATGAATAAAGTATCACACACCATGTGCTTCAGCAAGTATTCGCTGCCTCAATTCATCTACACCTAGAAAACATAGATGACCCTGACAACAAAGAACACTATCTCCCCCTTGGGAGAAAACCTCGACTTTCTAATTCTGAATTGACTCTTTGAGCTTGAAAAGGCTAGGATCCCTACATTGTTTCTCTTTTACCTCAGAAACTATAGATGACTCTAAAATACTATGAACACATGCACCACTCACTAAATAATTGACTAAGCGAACGCCTAGTCTGGCAAGCTGATGGAACTCCTGAGCAATCTTTTTCTTACTATCCTCAACGTGAAAAATACTACCCATGGAGAGTCGATTGAGAGCATCGGCCACAATATTGGCCTTGCCCAGATGATAAATAACACTTATGTCGTAATCCTTCAAGAGCTCTAACCACCTTCTCTGGCGAAGATTGAGATCTTTCTGGGAAAAGACATTCTGGAGGCTTCTATGGTCTATGAAGACATCTACATGAATGCCATAGAGATAATGCCTCCAAATCTTTAAGGCAAAAACTACCGCTGCTAACTCAAGATCATGAGTAGGATAATTCTTCTTATGTAGCTTTAACTGTCTGGAGGTGTAGGCTATGACCTTACCATGCTGCATGAGGAAATAACCTAATCCAACTCTGGATGCATCATAATAGACTACAAAATCGTCAGAACCATCTGGAATAGCTAGAACTAGAGCAGTGGTAAGTCGAGTCTTCAACTCTTGAAAGCTTTTCTCGCATAAATCTAACCACTAAAACATAATCTTTTTTTGAGTTAATCTAGACATGGGAGATGCAATAGAATAAAATCCCTTAACAAACCATTTTTAATAGCCAGCCAAACCAAAGAAACTCCTAATATCTGATGGAGATACGGGTCTGGGCCAGTTTCTTACTACCTCAGTTTTTTGAGGATCTACTCTAATGCCATCGCCAAAAACAATATGGCCAAGGAATACTACTAATCTTAGCCAAAATTCACACTTTCTGAGATGGTCTGCATGATCATGCTCTGTGCAAGAATAGACTAGAATATCATCTATGAAGACTATAACAAACATGTCCAAGCACTTCTTGAACACAAGGTTCATCAAATCCATAAAAGATACAGGGGCATTGGTAAGACCAAATGACATAACTAAAAATTTAAAGTGACCATACCGAGTAGGGAAAGCTGTCTTCGAAATGTCACATTCTCTAACTCTGAGCTGATGATAGCCTGCTCTGAGGTCTATCTTGGAGAAGTAACTAGCACCCTAAAGTTGGTCGAATAGATTTTCAATCTTGGGAAGAGGATATCTGTTCTTTATTGTGACCTTGTTGAGTTGACGGTAATCAATACACATCCTGAGAGAACCGTCTTTCTTGAGCACGAATAATACTGGCGCACCCCATGGGGAAATGCTGGGTCTGATGAATCCCTTATCTAAGAGATCCTTCAACTGATCTTTTAGTTCCTTGAGTTCTGTTGGTGTCATTCTATATGGAAGAATAGAAATAAATTGAGTATCTGTAAGAAGGTCTATGCTAAAGTCTATTTCCCTTTTGGGAGGAATGCCTGGAAGATCTTCAGGAAAGACATCTGATTATTCATTAACAACAGGGACTATTTTGAGGCTGGGATATTCAAAACTAGAATCTTTAACATGCACAAGATGATACACACAACCCTGAGAAATCATTTTCCTTCCCCGAAGGTAGGAAACAAGTTGACCCCTGAATGCTAAAATGCTACCCTTCCACTCTAGGACGGGGTTATTTGGGAATTAAAATTGGACTATCCTATTTTTGCAGTCGACTGTGGCATAGCAGGAATGAAGCCAATCCATGCTTAGAATGACATCAAAATCAGTCATCTCTAACTCCACTAAATCTTCTGACATGGATTTCTAATATATCATAACCAGGCAGTTCCTGTATACCTGTCGGGCAATGATGGTTTTACCCACTAGGGTAGAGACAAAGAAGGGCTCTGTTAGGACTTCAGGACTAATTCTGACATCGCCTGCTATGTATGGAGTAACAAAAGACAAAGATGCACCTAGGTATAGAAAAGCATAAACATGAACATGGAAAATCTGTAACGTACCAGTAACGACATTAGGAGAATTTTCTTGATCCTGCCAGGACTGAAGAACATAGAGTCTGTTTGGGTGTTTCCCACTGGTAGCACTAGAAATGGCACCATGCTAGTTCGGGCGACTGGACTGAGATGTAAAATAATTATGCTGACCTTGAAGACTTGACTGCGGATAATCCCTAATCCTGTGGCCAAGCTTTCGATAACCAAAATATACATCACTATCGGCTCTGCAAATGCCCTTGTGGTTCATACCACAAGTCTGAAAAGGGGATTCGTTTGGGCACTGCTAACACTTCCCTGAGATTTAAAGCCTAGAATTTTGTCTCTATTGCCATCTCTGAACTTCAGCACTAGAGCGCTGGTAGAGGAAGGAGCTGGAACGACTGACTTGGAGCGAAACTGTGAACGGTTTTCTCCATCTGACTTAGGGTGAGCAAAGTTGAAATTACCTGACCTTTCTCTGTTGTTTTGCCTCTCCCTAGTCTTAAAATTCTGCTCCTCTACTTGCTGGGCATGGGTCATGAGTTTGGCTAAGGTCATATCACCGATCAGCATCGCAGAACTACACTTATTTACCACGCTATCATTGACCCCTGACACGAACTTGCTCATCTTAGCTCTATTGTATGCAATCACATAATGAGCATACCTAGCTAGCTGAGTAAATCTTAGAGAACACTCCCTAACCATCATATTCCCCTGCCTGAGGTTGATGAACTCAAGAACTTTGGCTTCCCTCAGCTCTTAGGGAAAGAATCTATCTAAGAAGGTTGTGACAAATTTCTCCCACTCGATAGGGCTTGTATCATCTAACCTCTCAGACTTTCACTGTTTGTACCAAAAATGAGAAACATCCTATAATTATTAGGCAGCTAACTCAGCACTCTCAATAGAAGTAACACCCATGATGTCAATGACCTTCTGGACTTGGTCAATAAACTCATAAGGGTCCTCATCAGAGTTAGACCCATGGAAAGATGGTGGGTTCATCCGGGTGAAGTCCCAAACCCTAGATTCCTTGTGAGTGGGTGGCTATTCATTCTATGCAGCCATAGATTGAGAAAGTGTCGTAAATGTGGCTCTAAACTCCGCATGGGAAATATGTTTTGCCAAAGGATCTTCGGGCTGAAGAGCTGGATGATTTCTTCTCTTTAGGGCCATGGTTTTTAATAAGAGAAGAATGGATTAGACTGAGAGTTTAACTTGTGATTATGCTCACTAGCATAATATGAATAATGAAGAAAGGGGCTTGTTCCTAAAACATCTTATAGCCTCCCGCACATAAATGTGGCGCGCAACATACCCATGTACAAGACTCTACTAGATGCGGCTTTTAGACTTCCTAGGACTCTATTGAACCTTAGTCTCTGATACTAAGTTTTTAATACCCCAATTTGCTGAACGAGAATGTTACACGGTGCTCATGACCCTGATGGACCACAAGCTAACCCATGACTGATATCTGTACCTGTATACTACAAATCATGATATAATAATGCAGAATTCATGGAACTGTAAGGCCATAAGTTTCAACTGAATACAATCATGTGGGTGAAAATACCCAAAACAACTTAATCTGATTGTAAATCTGAACATAAATCTAAAAGTAGATCTAAAAGCCTATAAACTGTCTGAATAAGGATTTGAAGGAACATGTTTCCAACTAACTCCATAAAACTGAACTGAAGAAATAAATAAATGTATCAAATCATATTGTCCTCGAATCAATGAGGACTCACTGTGTCTCTGCGACTGGAATGCTACCGCTACTGTTGGGTTGGAGCTTATGTCTCGGAACCTATGGTGTAACATAAAAAGAAAGCACCATAGCGCAAATGCGTTAGTACAACTGGAGTACTAAGTATACGAGGAAGGTAGGCTGAACATAAAGGGTTTCATGTATGAACAACACTGACTGACTAGTATGAACGTGGGAGTGCAAACACACATATATAAGAACTGGGATCGTGAATACGTGATAGCATGACCTATAAGCTAATACATGGTTTACTGATAACTGTCATGACTGATAGTAAAACTGATAACATGAACGACTGTATCTAACAGTCCTGTATATGCAAAAGTTTGAATAACACCCTGATTTCTTTTACTGAGATTGATACTGAAACTGTGGGAATTAGTGGTTAACCGACATGCCCCATGTATGCCATTATGGCTAAGATGGGGTCCAATCTCTACCCCGAATAGAGGGTTATCAATATCGTTCCATGGGTAAAGACAGCCTGTGACTGAACCTTATCTGGTAAGTACACAATGAGAATGGTGGGAACCCTAAAATGAAGGGTTAATCCACCTCATCAACCCTAATTTGGTGGGTTAAGATGTCTCAACCTACACTGGATGCATAGTTTTGGAATACAAGGATTGCTACTAAGAATCATAGCCTGAACTGGTGGGTGACTTCCCATTGTTAGGTTTACTCGGTGCTAACCTCTACTCCTATCTAGTGGGACTGGACATGAATAACTGACTGTGCATGACTTAATCATACTGGATTCCATTAACTGGCGGAATGTTACTGATATCTGACAACTGACTAAGATCATGAGGTTTTATTGAGTCACATGACTGACTGAAGTCTATGGAATCATAGCTTGAGTTCAGATATCGTGAAACATGACATGGATATAGGCACACAACTATAGTTTTTGGGTAAAGTTCATCAGGACTTTATGGAAGGAAACTGACACACATGACTGACTTGATCATAAGAGTAGAGTCCATAATTCATAATATCATAAGTAGGGATCTCATACTAAGCATGGTTATCAGCAATATATTGGATGGAAAGGATTTCATATCACATGGAAGTACTTGCACCTTCTTTACATCATGTTCACTGCATAATTATATGGGCAACACATACCAATACCATGGAAGTTCATGTGGATTGCATGGTTATCACACATCTTGTTCAAAAGTAGGATTTGCTAGTAAACAAAGCATAATCTCATAAGAATAGTTCATGAGTATTCCAACAACATTTACAAGGCATATTAATAACAAAGAAGTCATTGGAACATAAGGGCATATCATGAATCCTTCACTTAGTCACAATTTAGCTATATTGTATGATTTCAAGTTTCTTAGGCATTTTATCAAACACCTTACATGCACATCTTAAGCATAGGTGAATTCATCAAGTTATACATCATGAATAACCAAATTTACATGTTTCCAACTCTTATGATATCATGAATTCACAAAAACATATAAAGATTCCATCTTGGGAATCACCCAATATCAACAACATGATCATCAACACCCAACAATATAGAACTCATACTTTATACTGAAAAGAGGAAAAACAAACAAGCATCAACATGGGTATGATCATATCTCCACAGTCAACCAAGCTTTTGTATTTTAAAGAGAGATTCTTGAACTCCACGGACGAAAGAAAATTGTGGATGAACACTACGCATATCTTAGAAGGAAGATTCTTGATGATTGATGGAGGAATTTCCTTGAAATCGGATCTTCAAGCTTAATTATGCAACCCTAGTTGTTTTTCTCCTTTAGTTGTCTTGGATGATGAGCTTTGAGATGAAAATAGGGCTGTAATATGTTTAGAAGCTATATATTTCATAGGGTTATGTTTAGGGACGTGTAAGGAGTATTTAAAGACTTAATAACCTTTAAAATAACTCAGAACTGAGTGTTTTTAACACCTGGAATTGACTTAGGTGGCGCCCAAGGGATCGCCTATGCTTGGGTTGGGCAACGCCTAACCAATCTCTTATGCTAACTGTCTCTCACGAAAATGGGCATAACTTTTCGCTCGGGTATTGGTTTAAGGCAAAATTGATATCGTTGGAAAGATAATTCGATTCTTTACAATTTGGTGGGTCTAAATCAGCCAAAATACCACATTAGCATTGATTTATACTCGTTCAAATATGACCCTTGCAAAATCGAACACTAAAACTTGATGGATTTAAAATGCTTAGCTTATATTACCTTAAGTGACTCATATGAACATGCTTAATGCATCATATGATATACTATCACTAGTATAATCATTGTATGTCACGTACTCAAGTATGAATCATAGGATAGGAGATTTCATACGTTGGAATACTTATTTACTTCCTAGCTTAGAAACATGTGGGGTATTACAGTGAAATGGACCACGAGGTACCCATAATCCTTGGTTGTCTATTTTTAGCCACTGAAAGGGCCACTGCTGACTTAGAAATAGGAGATATAACATTTAGGGTGAAAGAGAATGAAGTCACTTCCAAGGTTTGTAAGAAGAAGAAGCAATGCACGAAGCTTCAAGTTATATCCGTGGTGGATGTTGAGATTGAGGAGCTGAAAGAAGGGGGGTTTGAGGACCCGCCTTGAGAATATAAATGGAAGAAGTCGTGTCATGATGTTTACTAAGGCGCTGTGTGGGAGGCAACCTACAAATGCCATGAGAGTGGATTTTATCCTTTCTTTGTGATGTTGTATCTTAGGTTTTGGTATTGGAATTTAAATAACTTATGCATTTATGGCACTATAGAGTGCATTTGATGAGCTTAAAAAGGGAAAAGTGTGAAATTTTTGTATTGAAAATTAAATAAGGAAAAAGCTACCAGATTATGAATTGAGCTACACAGGGGAAAATAGGGGAGTAGAAATTCTCTCAGTTACTGCGATCATATCCCTTAGTCATGATTATGGTCACCCACATGCCTGCGATCTCAGTCACTTAACTGCAACCGTGGTTTCTTTAGCTATATGAGCAGCTGCATCCCCTATTTTCCTCACACTTCCTTTTCAAATCTTTGAATCTTATGTTCCAATGTTTTCATACATGGTACTTATGTGGTGATTTGCTACTAGACTATGGTGTGCATATGAGTACGGAAATCTGGAGTACCCTAAATATGTACAAAATAGAGGCACATAAAGTGTGCAACCAATTGTTCAATGTATTGCCCAAATGATGTTTTCAATAAGGGTTTTTTTATTTGAAGGGAATAATCGATCAGTAATAGTCTTGTTCTTTGATTCTCTGTGAATCCGTATTGTAGAACATACCTGTAGCATAAAAATTGAAAAATTTTAGACATGAAAAGATGATATTAAATCAACCTTAGTTATTGCATTTGCGGTCAGTGGACTTTGATCGAGGTAATGCAAATGTGTTCATGGTCTGCAATCACAATAATCGAGGCTAGTTTCCTGCCATGCCCAAAAATCATACACCCCAAATTTATGGTGAAACACCACCAAGTGCCAATTCAATGAGCTTTAGTGAATAATATGGTGTAGTTCGTCCATAAAAATGTCAATTATTAATGTCATTTGTGCCTAGTGCTTTCTGGATAATCTCATGGACAAGTATGATCATATTATATTCATGGGAACCAAGTGCCTCACTCACTACTATGATGATCTTCTGAGGACAAAGCTACTCCCGGAGTGAGGGATTTGCTTGGACAATGTGCCAAAAAATCTTTTAGCATTTCATAACAAGCTTGAATCCACAGTATGGTGGTGTTTTTCCCCGGATCCATTGAAAGGAAATGATCAATAGGTGCAGGAATTCTATACCAACATTAGCGAAGTTTCTTTCTAGGATCCATCCAATATGACTACTAAGATCCGGGGAAAAATAGTGCTTTTATCAATGAGGTTGGTACTCTGGTGGTGGTCTTAACTCTGACCTTAGTTTTGAGATTGGTATTTGTTCTTTGATGATGTTATTCTTAGGGGGATTTAGGAAATACCCATTTCAGCGTTTGTTCATCCTAGTGAGGCTTGGCGGAGTGATTCTCCTCGATGATATGTGCTTGTTGATATTTCTTTGCATAGATTGAGTATTGGATTGATTTGTTTCCAGCTTAAGTTTTATTTTTCTTATTTGCTAGAGCTTTTATTAGAAATGGTCCGATTTTCAACCTTGGGAAGTTTCTGAGTATATTTGATAGTTCATGCCCTCCAGCAGATATGGTGTGGGTTATATGCATTTTTACCTAGTGATTTATTCTTTAGCATGATTCCTATTTTGTAGCTATATTCTGTGTAACGGCCCAAGTATGTACCCCGGATGCTACACAGTGCTTATGACCCCGAAGAACCACAAGCTAACCCATGACTGATATCAGCTGTGAGAACTTAAACATAATACTATAATAAATGTGAAAAAATAGGCTGCAATGCCATAAGGTTCAAAATCTATAAATACTGATAATGTGTATCAACTAAAATAACAATCTGTAAAATTGAACACTGTCTAAAAACTAGTCTAAAAAGCCTTTAACTAAAAATGTATGAAAGTGGAGTTGATGGGACAATCCCCCAACTAACTCCATCTATTAAAATACTGAGTCTAATGAAATAATGAAATAAAAGAATATCCTCGAATGATGAGGAATCACTGCTAATCTACTGCTGGTGGCTGAATCTAAATCTATCTATGTGCGGTCGGGAACTTAAGCACTCGAACCTATGATATGAGACATCATAGCACAAAGAAAGAGTATGCATCAGTACGTGTAATGTACTAGTATGTTATATAAGGTAAGGCTAAATACAAGGGTTCACATGCATGAACAATAACTGACTGTATGATATAGAGTAACTGAATATGATAGTACATGGATAACTGATACTTCTGTAAAAACTAAGTATGCATTAGTGTGCATATAAATAAGTACTGTGACTAAACTTGTCTGAAGCTAAGTCCTAAATTCTGAAACTGAGTAACTGATATCTCAAGTTACTAATAACTGATTTACTGATACGGATTGACTGTAATGATAGTCTTGATTCTGTAGAACTAAACTAAGTTCTTTTCTGAATACTAAAACTGAGACTGTGGGAGGTAATCATCTAACCGACATGCCCCAAATAAGGTAACTGAGTTGGGGTCTAAATCGTGACTCCAGTTGGAAGGGTGTTAGTATTGTGCCATGGGTAAATACACTGAAGAGTTACCCTCATCTAGTAGGTACTCTAATGAGAATGGTGGAACCCTTATCTAACAGGTTAAACCACATCATTAACCCTTATCTGATAGGTTTGATGTCTCAACCTACGCTGGCTATGTAGTTCAGGAAAGCAAGGATTAATTCAAGAGATCGCACCCTCTACTGGCAGGTGAGCCCCCATCCTTGGGTTCACTCAGTGCTGAATCCTACTCCCAACTGAAAGACACTAAGCTGAGTATAACGAACTGGACTGGACTGATACTAAGCTTACAAAGTTTTCTTGAGTTCGATAACTGACTGAATTTTACTCAGTTTCGTAACTAACTGAGAGTACTACTAATCATGACATGACTGAGATTCTATAACTGACACTGGCTTTAGGCACACAGCTAATTTATTGGGTATTAAATACCCCCAGGACTCGATAGCATGAAAATAAAACATAATATACTCTTGAAAATCATAATAATGTATACTTGTCCATAGTCCACTCATAGAGGCATTTAATCAAACACTTGTAATGTATCTACTTATACATGAATACGGAATACATGCTATTATGTTATAATGGCACTATTTCATTCGCATAGTCATTTTGTCAAACACATGGGGAGCATTCTTAGGTTATACAATAATCAAAACATATAGCTATCATGGCTACATCAATCAACTTTCAAATTGAAGGGTTTATCATGAAGATCATGTAATTCAACACATATAATGATTAATTTCATAAAAGAATGTAATTTAATCATGGACTAAAACCCAACAATAAAATGAACATGAATTAAATTCAATCATGGAAGTTCATAGTTCAACAATCTTGTATTTTGCAAATGCATTTGTGGACTCTATGGGTGAAAGGAACCCAAAGATGAATACCTGACATACCTTGGATTGTTAATTCTTGAAGATTCTAGGAGAGACTCTTGATTTTTTCTTTTTGTTTCTTGAAGCTAGGGTTTGTCCCTTTTTTGAGAGAGAATGACTTAATCTTTGAATAAAGTAAATAAATGATGAGATAATGGGTTATTTAGCGGTAAACTTCATCTTTAGACTAATTAGGGCCGTGGAAAAATACCCATTTACCCCTGAGAACAACTTAAAAATTTGTAATGAAAAAGCCAATTTTGGGCCCTGGCACGACAGCGGCGCGTCATGCCAAGCCATTAGAAATTCAAAACAGGGAATATGGATAGTGGCGCGACATGGTGGAATCACGTTGCAATACTGGATAGGACCTTGAAGCTCCGCACGATGTGGTACAATCGTGTTGGCTCACTAAAAATTGACAAATGTGAAAATGATCTTTGGCACGATTCGCTGGTATCATGTTACGTCACTGGAAACTGAAAATTTCTATTTTGGCGTACTCTGTGACGCGCTACTGGCATGAATGACGGTGCTTAACGACTGAATCATAAAATAGCCATAACTTCTTACCTGGTTATCGTATTTAGGCAAATTTTATATCGTTGGAAAGCTAATTTTATTTCCTATGCAATGGATGCCTCTAAACGAAAAAATACTGAGCATTTCAAATTTTTTATATTGGATAACTCTTAAACTGAGAGCTAACTTAATCTTAAGAAATACGGGGTATTACGATTCTCCCCCTTGGGTATATTTGTCCTCGAACGAGACTGATTAAGCTGAGACACTGATAGATTGAGTTTACACATTGAACATGCATATCTAATACATGACTACATGGCTGAACTACTGACAAACTGAGCTCTGAACATGCTTATCTGATGCATGGAATTTATGACTGAACATGCATATCTGATGTTTGAGTACATAACTAAACTGGTTCATGAATGCATGACTGAATATGCAATGGTAATTGATACTAAGTAATAATTATAGCTGAACATAAAAATGAGTAAAGCTTGCGGAGAAGAGGTGAGGATACTTGATCTGCATATCTACTTCTGCTTCCCAAGTACCTCCCCCTACGGATTGATTTTGCCAAAGAACTTTGACTAAAAGAACTTCTTGTTCCTCAGTCTATGAGTCTGATGATCGAGGATTTGGACTGGAACCTCTTCGAAAGAGAGATCATTCTAACTACTTACATCCTATAAAGGAACTATGATTACTGGGTCAGCAATGCATTTGTTTAGCAAGGAGATGTGGAATACTGGATGTACTAAGGCTAGATCTGAAGGCAACTCAAGTTCATAAGCTGCCTTTTCAAAAAAACTATGAATTCTATAAGGGATGACATATCAGGGATAGAGCTTGTTGAACGTTTTTACCCCTTTCATAGGAGAGATTTTCAAGAACACAAAATCATCGATCTCAAACTCGAGATACTTTCTGTGCACATCTGCATATGATTTCTGAGGTGATCTACGTGACTTTCTGTGCACATCTGCATATGATTTCTGAGGTGATCTACGTGATCATTCTTACTACGAGAATAAACAAGAATGTCATCTATGAAGACCATAACAAACATGTCCAAGTATTATTTGAACACGGGATTCATTAAGTCCATGAAAGATGCTAGGGCATTAGTAAGACCGAAGGACATGATAGAAACTCAAAGTGATCATACTAGGTTCTGAAACCTATTATAAAAATGTCACATTCTCTGACTCTCAACCTATTAGAAAAGTAACTTGTGCCCTGAAGTTGGTCAAATAAGTTATCAATTCTGGGAAGTGGATATTTATTCTTGACTGTGACTTTGTTCAACTGATGGTATTCAATACACATTCTTAGACAACCGTCTTTATTATGCATGAATAGAACTAGTGTGCCCCATAGGAAAATGTTGGGTTTGATGCATCCCTTATCTAGGACATCCTTAAACTGTTCTTTTAACTCTCTAAGTTTTGCTGGAGCCATTCTATATGGTGAAATAGAGATAGGCTGAGTATCTGGAAGAAGGTCTATTATGAAGTCTATTTCCCTAATGGGAGGAACTTCAGGAAGATCTTTGGGAAACACATTTGAGAATTTATTTACTACTGGAACTGACTCAAGGGTTGAAGTTTCTAAGTTAGAGTCTTTGACACGCACAAGATGATATACACATCCCTTGGATATCATTTTTCTCTCTCTATGGTATGAAAATAACTGAACCTTAAGCGTTGTGGTACTACCTTTCGATTCAAGGACTGGTTCCTTTGGAAACTGAAAATGAACAATTTTGTTTCTACAATCAACTGAGTGATATCATGAATGGAGCAAATCTATGCTGAGAATGACATCAAAATCTGCCATCTCTAGCTCTACAAGGTCTGCTGAAGTAACTTTTTGAGATACCATAAGACAATTTTTATATACCCGCTGGGCGATAAAAGATTTGCCTAATGGGATAGAAATTGAGAAAGGATCTTCTAGGATTTTTGGACTGACTGAAGTTAATAGCTATATAAGGAGTTATGAAAAATAAAGAAGCTCTTGGATCTATGAAGGCATAAATATGTAAATGGAAGATCTGTAATGTACCAGTGACCATATAAGGTGAATTTTCCTAATCTTGTCTAGACTCATGTGCCTAAATCCTATTTGGGCATTGCCCACTGATGGCACTGAAAGTGGCACCCTACTGATTTGGGCAACCTAGCTGAGGTGAAAAATGAGTATGCTGACCCTGAGAATCTGACTGAGGACAATCTCAAACTCTGTGGCCTTACTTTCCACACCTAAAACAAACATCAATGCCAGCTCTGTAGACACCCTTGTGGTTTTTACCACATGTCTAATAAAGCATATTTGTTCGACTAATGTTTACACTACCCTGATATTTAGAGCCTAGCACCCTATTGCTATTACCATTTATGAACTTAGGTACTAGAGCACTGGCAAAGGATGGAGCTATAACCGAAGATTTTGGGTGAAACTGGGAATGGTTACCACTCTCTGACTTAGGTTGATTGAAATTGAAGCAACCTATTCTAGCTCTCTTGTTCTGCCTTTCTCTCTCTCTGATCTTAGCCTCTTATATCTACTGAGCATGGAATATGAGCTTGGATATGTCCATCTTCTTAATCAACATCATTTTTCTGCACTCCTTAACCATAGTATCTGACACCCCAAATATGAACTTGCTCATTCAGGACCTACTGTCTACTACTACATAGGGAGCATACCTGGCTAACTGAGTAAACTTAAGGGAATACTCTTTCATGCTCATACTACCTTACCTAAGTTTGATAAACTCTAACACCTTGGCTTCTCTCAGCTCTAAGGGAAAGAATCTCTCTAGGAAAGCAATAAAAAACTCTTCCCACTCTATGGGATCTAAATCTATGCTCCTGTCTATCTCTCACTGCTTAAACCATGTATGAGATACATCTTGTAGTTGATAGGCAGCTAACTCAGCACTCTTACTAAAAGTCACTCCCGTGGTGTCTGTGACTTTCTGAACCTTATCGAGGAACTCTTGTGGGTCCTCTTCTAACTTAGATCCTGAGAATAGGGGAGGATTTATTTTGGTGTAGTCCCAAATCTTAGCTATAGTAGTATTGGCCACTGGATTGGCCAAACAGTAGCTGGCTATTCATTTTAAGCTACTACGGAGTTGGCTAAAGTAGTGAATGCAACTCTGAATTCTATATGGGAGACATGCTCATCCAGGGGATCTGCCTGAATGGGCTAAGATGCTGACTGATTTCTAGTTCTTCTTTCATTAATCCTTTTGGGAGGTTGTTCTATAAACAAAAAGGAGGAAATAGATTATACTGAGAGTTTAACTTAAGATCATGCTCACTCGCACAACATGAATACTAAAAGAAGGGAAACTGTTTCATAAAACATCTCATAGCTTCCTATCCATAAGTGTGGCACACTACACACTCATGCACAAGACTCTACTAGATGTGGCTTTCAGATTTCCTAGGACACTGTTGAACCTTAGGATTTGATAACAAGTTTGTAACGCCCTGAGTCTATACCTCGGTCGCTACACAGTGCTTACGACCTCGAAGGACCACAAGCTAACCCTTGATTGATATCTATTTTGAGCACTGAAATATAATATTGTAATAAATATGAAAAAATAGGCTAAAACATCAAAAGCTTCAAAATCTATAAATACTGATGAAGTGTATCAACTGAAATAACAATCTGTAAAACTGAACACTATAAAAAAACTAGTCTAAAAATCCTCTAACGAAAATTGTTTGAAAGTCGAATTGATGGGAAAATCCCCCAACTAACTCCATCTACTAAAATAATAAGTTTACTGAGATTATAAAATAAAAGAATATCCTCGAATAATGACGACTCACTGCAAGTCTACTACTTGTATCTGAATTTGTATCTATCTATGCATGGCCGGGAACCTGAGCGTCTGAACTAATTATATGAGTCATCATAGCGCAAAGAAAGAGTATGCGTCAGTACGTAGAATGTACTGGTATGCTAGTTGAGGTAAGGGTGAATGCAAGCGTTCATATACATGAACAATAACTGATCGTATGATATAGAGTAACTGAACATGAGAGTATATGGATAACTAATAATGCTATAAAAACTGAGTATGCACTAATGTGTATATAAATAAATACTTTGACTAAGCTTTTCTGAAGCTAAGTCCTGAATTGTGAAACTTAGTAACTGATATTTGAAGTTACTAATAACTGATTTACTAAAACTTGTTGACTGTAGCTGACAGTCCTGATTCTGTAGAACTAAACTGAGTTCTATTCTGAAAAATAAAACTGAGACTGTGCGAGGTAATCATCTTAATAACATACCCCAATTAAGATAACTGATTTAGGGTCTAACCTGGAATATAAGGATTGTTTCTAAAGATCACACCCTTTACTGGTAGGTGAGCCCCCATCTTTAGGTTCACTTGGTGGTGAATCCTACTCTTAATTGAAAGACATTAAACTGAATATACTGAACTTGACTGGAATGATACCAAGCTTACTGATTTTTCCTTGGTTCGATAACTGACTAAGTTTTACTGAGTTCTATAACTAATTGAAAGTCCAAATAATAGTGATATGACTGAAATTCTATAACTGACACTAACTCTAGGCACATAGATAAATTATCGGGTATTAAATACCCTAGGACTCTATAGCATGAAAATAAGGCAAAATATACTCTTGAAAATCATAACAATATATACTTATCCATAGTTCACTCATAGAGGCATTTAATCAAACACTTGTAATGCATCTACTTATACATGAATGCGAAATACATGCTATCATGTTATAATGTGTTATGACCCGATTTGCTAATCCAGAATGATACACGGTGTTATGACCCCAAAGCACCATAATCTAACACATGACTGATATCTGTACCTATATACTACATAAGATAACATAATAATGTGGGAACATGCACTAAAAAGCCATAAGGTTCGATGATGAACATAACTGAATAACATATCATCTGTGTGGGGTAATAGAATACCCAAAACAAAACTAAATTCTAAAACATAATAGTCTGTATCTAGTCTGCATCTAGTCTGAAAGCCTCTAGTGTCTGAAGAATCTAAATAAGGAGTTGATGGGACATGTCCCCAACTAACCCAACTAATAACCTAATCAATGAGATACTAGAAAATCATTATGTCCTCAAAGGATAAGGACTCATTTCTACTCTGACTGCTAAATCTAGAATCTACTATTGATCTAAAACTCTTGTCTCTGAACCTATGGTGTAACATAAAAAGAAAGCACCATAGGACAAATGCATCAGTACATATGTACCGAGTATACATATGAGGTAGGCTAAATGCAAGGGTTCACATGCATGCTAATGCTATCTAACTTTCTAACATGAACGTAAGAATCCATACATAATTATGTAACTGTAACTGACAACGTGATATCGTGATTACTGAATCTGAATACTGATAACATGATATGACTAATAACATGA
The DNA here is from genome assembly GCA_030864225.1 of Capsicum baccatum var. pendulum. Classification (NCBI taxonomy): domain Eukaryota; kingdom Viridiplantae; phylum Streptophyta; class Magnoliopsida; order Solanales; family Solanaceae; genus Capsicum; species Capsicum baccatum. The sequence goes on along the minus strand of CM061561.1, from coordinate 170,453,532 downwards.
ATGACTGTATCTAAGTATAAGTGATAACATGGGTGACTATAGTTGATAGTCCTAAATCTGATGGAACTATTTGAGTTTCGTACTGCAACTGAGTTGACTGTATCTGACAGTCCTAAAATTTGAAAAACTATCTGAGTTCTATTACTGTGACTGATTCACTGTATCTGACAGTGCAGATTTTGTAACATGAAACTGTGGGAGGTAGTACATGCCCTAAAGGTGCTACGATAGATGAGCTGGGGTCCAATCTATGCTCTGATTGGAAGGGTGTCAATACCACACCACTGATAAGGACAATATGTGAGTAACCCTTATATAACAGGTAAGTTTAGAGTGAATGGTAGGAACCCTCACATAATAGGTTAAGTCACCTCATCTACCCTCATATAGAAGGCTACAATATCTCAACCTATGCTGGCTACATAGTTCTTAAATGCAAGGATTACTTGTAATAATCACACCCTCATATAACAGGTGAGTCCCCATCCTTGGGTTCACTCGGTGCTAATTCCTACTCCCATCTGAATAGATGCTTAGCTTGATTTATGAACTGAACTGAGTATCGACTGAGTTACTAAATTTTCGTGGCTGATGAAATACTACTGATATCTGAAAACCGACTGAGTTATGAGATCATGGAGATTTTTCCTAACTCATAAGACTATTTGAAGTCTAAGAGTTCATAGGTTGACCGGGAGTATCATGAAAAACATAACATGGCTCTAGGCACATAACTAATATTTCGGGTACAAGTACCCCCACGACTCGATTAAAGGAAACTGACGTAGCATGATTTACTTGAAGACTTGACTAACATCATAATACATACTACATTCATAGGAGCCTTTTATCAAACATGTAATAGGAATAAACTTATACATACATGGAGATTTCATGATATCATGCTAGTTAAACATTTTCCTTTATCTAGGCATTTAATCAAACATATTGTAGGCATAGTACATGTAAAGCACATTATACAACAAATAAACATCATGCTTCAATTTCAATTCCATCATATAAGGTTTTAGTCATGAGATTTCGTAACTCTTTATCTATACTAATCAACCTAGATGGAATTTATCATCAAATTATGGAATATAAATCTATTCCTCATTTATCAACATGAAAGAGAACATACAAAGCATGAAAACATGAAGAAAATACATAACTTGTAGTTAAAAAGGATTCTTGGACTTCATGGACGAAAGGAGTCCATGAATGAACACTATGCATAACTTAGATCGTGATTTGTGAAGATTAATGGTGAAACCTTCTTGAAATTGGACCTTCTATGAAAACCCTAGCTCGAGTTCTTGAGAGTTTTTGAAAAAAACATCAATATTTTGGATAAGGGCTAAATCCCGTGTTTGGAAGCTTATATAAGGGGAAAATTGACCCTTTTAACCCTGGACATGTAATTTAATTTATAGTAAAATTTCCCAAATTTGGCCCTTGGTGCGACGCGGCATTATCGTGCCGTGTCACTGGAAATTGATAATTGGGAAACTGCACGGTAGAGTGACGTGGAGCTATCATGTTGCCACCTTGTCTACGACTTGAAAGTTTGGTGCGAAGCGCCAGTATCATGGAGAAACACTGGAAATTGACAATTTTCATTTGAGCTATCTCCGCGAGGTGCTAATGGCTCAGGTCAAACATTGTCTCACTAAAAAGGCTGTAACTTTTTGCTTGGGTGTTGGATTTGGGCGAATTGTATATCGATGGAAATGTTATTCAATTTCCCAGGTGATAAGAAGTAAAAATTATGTAAATACCTCATGTATAATAATAAATTCTTATTTCAAAGCAAGTTCTAACATCTTTGAGATGATTTTCAAGCTAAGAAAAAACACGGGTATTACATAATGACACTATTTCATTCACATAGGCATTTTGTTAAACTCATGGGGAGCATGCTTAGGTTATACAATAATCAAAACATATAGTTATCATGGCTACATCAATCTACTTGCAAATTGAAGGGTTTATCATGAAGATCATGTAACTCAAAACATACAAAGATTAATTTCATAAAAGCATGTAATTTAATAATGGAATAAAACCCAACAATAACATTAACATGAATTCAATTAAATTCAAGCATGGAAGTTCAAACTTCAATAATCTTGTATTTTGAAAAATGATTCGTGGACTCTATAGGTGAAAGAAACCCATAGATGAACACCTAATATACCTTGAATTATTAATTCTTGAAGGTTCTTAGAGAGACTCTTGATTTTTGCTCTTATTTCTTGAAGCTAGGGTTTAACCCCTTTTAAGAGAGAATGACTTAATCTTTGAATAAAGTGATAAAATAATGAGACAATGGGTTATTTAGGGGTACATTTAGTGTTTAGACTGATTAGGGCCATGGAAAAAATACCTATTTACCCTTGAGAATGACTTAAAATTTCATACTAAAAAACTCAATTTTGGTCCCTAGTACGATGCTCCACTATTGTGCCATGCCACTAGAAAATGACAACTAAGAATGTGGCTAGCGGCGCGATGCAGTGGAATCGCGTTGCAATACTTGATGGGACCTGGAATCTCAGCGCGATGAGTTACAATCGTATTGGTTCACTAAAAATTGACAAATATGAAAATGATCTTTGGAGTGATGCGCCGGTATCGCGGTACCTCACTGGAAATTGATAATTTCCATTTTGGCTTACTCTATGATGCGCTACTAGCCTGAATGATGTTATTTAATGACTGAAACTTAAAATAGCCATAACGTCTTAACCGATTATTGGATTTAGGCAAATATTATATCGTTGGAAAGATAATTCAATTTCCTATGCAATGTCGTGCTCCAAAATAAAAAATACTGAGTGTTTCAAAAAACTTTTATTGGATAACTCTTGAACAGAGAGTTAAGTTATGCTTGAGAATATGGGGTATTATATTCTGTTCCATCCAGCCGATATAGAGTTGGTTGCTTGTGGTATTAGTGAGTAGTTATCCTAATGGTGTTTTTTATCTCTAGATATATTTTGACTATGGCTTGGTATGATTTATCTCGAATATGTAGGCTTTAGCTACTAGAGTCAATTTGAGATAGTTGATAGTGATATAGCCTTATTGACCTAGTTTTGGATTTTGATTCCTTAGAATGGATATTTTGAAGTATGATTGATTAGGAGCATTAATGCCTACCAATTTTTAGTTTTGATTTAGATATTTGGAATTGAGTGGTTCAGCCTTTGTAATGATATTTCAGCTTAGTGTTATAGAGCTGTCGTATTGTCTTTATTTTGGATTTGTTTCAGTTCAAATTTCATTTATAGGATTATTGAGACTACTCTGTAGTTGCCTATTCATTTTTCTTTACTTTGGCTGGATTATATTTGATTAGTGTTTAGATGATAGCCCATGGGACTTGAATTGGTTATTTTAGTTTTGACCTCAAGTTTCAAATTTCTTAGGGAATTTTGGATGATTTACTCAACGAAAGTAATATTCTCGAGTTGGATATAGTATGTATTTATTGTTGGTGGATGAGGTATCTTGGAGTGGAATATTAAGTGATTAGTAGTTATACCTTGGATTTTGAGATTTTAGTTTGATTTCATCCGGACTGGTTGCAGCATTAGCATGTATTGCATTTCTTGATTATCTCTATTTATATGCCCAGATAGAGACTTATGAGCTTATTCTTATCTTTGCTTATGGAATTTCAGTGGATAATCTTTAGTTCTTTGAGTACTTTATGATGATACTATGTAGATGAGACTCAAGTTACAATCCTCCTGGCTTGGACTAGATAGTAGGGGCAAAAATATAAATGAAGGCTATTTTTGGATTTGGAGTCGATTTTATAACTCAGGTCTTGGTTAGATTTTGGATTAGATGAGCCTTTGTTGATTTATGTGGATATAAAGATGGTATCAGTATGTTGTGGTTAAGTCTATGCTTATCAGCCTTTTTAGTTCAAAGGAAGGCTATAATACCCCGATCATTTTGTAAGCCTAAATTGATCTTTTGAGCGAATGGGAAAGACTTTGAATGTAAATGATGTTTAAAACGTGCTGTATTTCCCTAATTTCTAATTTCTATTATGTGGATATTTGAATAAGCTTTTTGTCGATACCAATTTCATCAAAATAGGAGATCGAAGCAAGAAGTTATGACTATCTGAAGTCCAAGTCATGAAACATCATTATTTAAACCCTCAGCCTGTCGTGCAAATAAGTGATTTTCCAATTGTCACATTCCGGTGAGCCTCTGTAATATTAACATATCATGCCAAGGTTCAATATCAGGATTGTCAAATTCTAGTGCACCAACGCGATTCCATCGCGTCATGGTGCCCTTCTAGGTCATAATAAAGGTGGCAATGCGATTTCATCGCATCGCGCCACTGAGCAGTTTCCCAGTTGTCCAAATACAGTGAAGGACCGTAATCATGGTGCGTCACGCCAGGGCCAAAAATTGGGTTCCAATTTTAGAATTTGCTCAAGGACATTTTTGTATTTTCGCCCAGTTTGGCCCTCTATATATAGATTCAAGTTGAGAAGGGAAATCCATTCTTTTCCATTTCTCTTCTAAGAAATATCTAGAACTAGGGTTTCTTTTTTCCAAATCTAAATCAAACCTTTTACAATAAATTCAAGAATTTTTCCATAGATTTCATCAGGTTGTTCAAGAATCAAGTTCCCCAAGTCAAAGGCATCAAGAAAACTTACCTCAAAAGTGTGAAGAAGAGTTTCAAATCAAGTTTTTTCATCTTAAAGTTCTAATCCAAGGTATGTGGAGCTTGAACAAAAATATCCTTTCATTATTGTGCCCAAAGAATTGATTTTTACTATTGAAATTTCATGATCCTTACAAAAAGGTTTACACCCAAATTACTTTATTGATGATCTATGAGATTTGAGTTAATTAAGTTTGATATTGATAATTATTTTAACATCATATTTCTTAAATTAAGAATTTATGCCATGAGTTGTATATAGTTATTATATATTGATGATTTCTAAGTGATTTAAGATAAGTGTCATGATTTAAGCATTTCTACAAGAAGTTGATTATTGAATATATATTGATATTTGAGCTTGATAGTCAAGAATTAGTTGTATGATGTTTTATTGAAGTTTTTGACATTTTATATGAGTTATTAAGCAAGTCCACTTGATGAATAGAAAATTGTTTTAAGTTTAGTTGAGTTAGGAATCCATAATTTTTTTATGATTTATAGATGAGATATATTTATAATTTTTGTCTCTATGATAGACCCTTGAGTTGATTGACGTGGTTTTTCTAAAGCGTTCTGAGTCGTGTTTGGGAGGAGCATTTAGCACTGAGTGGGAAGTATGGGTTTAGCACATGCTACTTCCCCAGAACTACGTCCTACTGTAGGTTTGAGATTTGAGGTCTAAAGTGCCGAGTTTGTGATCACAGAGATGAATTTAAGGTTATACTCCCTGGTAAGAGTATAATTCTTCCTCTAATGTGGGGTTCCTTCCTTAGGAGGGCAAAATAAAAGAAACTCCCAAGTCCATAAGAGTTCAAATTTCATGAACTACCGAGTCACTCTAAGTCTTGAGTCAAAGAGTTTGAGTTGAGTAAAATGAAATGATTTAAGAGATTTATAAAGCATGTGTTATTGTTGATGATTTATGAGAAAGTATATTACAGTTTAATTCAAGCGAAGAGAGTCACTTTCGTCAGCATGCATAATTTTCTTATTTATTTATGATATTATTTATAATACTGCATACACTCCCATATACTCAGTACATTCCCAAGTACTGATTCTCCATACTCTTCTATGTGCTACATTTCCCCATGATATAGGTTCACGTGCTTAGTCTCAACAGCGACAGTGATCTTTGAGTACCTTTATTTACACTTTTGTAGTTGGTGAGTCCTCATGGTTTGAGGACCTATATCCTTGAGTTTTGTTTATTAAGCAGATGATTATTTCTTTTTAGTTCAGTGTGAGTCAGTTGGGGGTCTGTCCCAATGGATCTTTAGTCATGATTAGTAGAGGCTTTGTCATACTAGAGTATCAGAATGTACAGAATATTAGTATTTTGATTGTATAGACTAGCATATCTTTGCTTTTGAGTATGCTCATGATATGATATCCTTTGTTATTTTGCCATTACTTTCGTCAAAGTGAGTTCTGAAAGGGATGACAGGCTTAGAGGGTTAGCTTGAGACCACGTGTGGCTTTAAGCACCCTGTGACATCTCAGGATAGGTATGTGGGGCGTTACAAAGGCCAGTTAGCAGTTTAAGTTTAGGTTTGGCTATTTCAAAAGTAAAATGAGAGTATTGTTTGGAAAAGGGACTCGTAGGGAGAAATCACTTAAAAGTGTTTTCTCTCCATTGAGGTTACCTGGGAAGTAATGCTTGGAACATGCGGGCACAGTACCTTGTTATTTTGAGATTTTTTCTATCTGTTGACTTTTGAGAATGAATGTCCATTTAGTAGTATATATTATAATGACCCTTCAGGTCATTTTACATAGTTATACTTATCTTAACTATTTGAGCTTCTCCATAGCTTCCCTAGGTCATTTATGACTTGCTGGCATAGACAATTCAGTTAGCGGGCAGTTTATTAGGTTTTTAGAGCCAATTTATTATTTAGAAGTCTTCGCTGGTTTAAAATGACCACTAAGCAAAAACTTCAGTGAAACAATATCAAATGAAAATTCTAGTTGCACCAGAAAATTTGGAATATCAATTTTAGTCTAGGTAGACCTCTGGTTCAGATCCTAATGCACCCAAGCTCATATCGACCTATTGGTCGAAAAGTTAAAAATTTGAAAAAATAGGTGTGGGACCAATATTTGGTTGAAATGACCTAGATTTGAAAATTCAACTTTGCCATTGCGTCCAGATCTTCGATTTTAGGCTAGAAAGACCCTTAGATCAGGACGCAAGGCTCCCGAACTTATTTTGGGCTATTGAGCGAATTTAATGAAAAGTGATGAACAATAGGTGTGGGTCCCACTTTTTGCATTAATGATCTCCGATGAAATTTTTGATGAGTCCAATGGATTTGAGATATAGTTTATACTCAATATTCACTATTGGATTTTATTCTTTTGATTTTGAATGAGTTTCGAGGGTCAAAAACTTTTTTTCGAGTTTGCTATCATCTGGTGCAACCGTATTCACGGCCAAGAGTGTAGAGATCGTAGGTAATACAATTACGGCCTGTGTGACTGTGATGCAACATCTTTTTAGTTGTAGGGGCTATATAAAGGCCCCAAGATGCATTTAGGGCATTTTCCCATCACCATTTAGACATACAAACCCCAAAATTAGTGTAATAACTCAAAATTAGTCAAGGGGGTGACTTCTGAGCTTAATTGTCATCTTGTATTGCTATTATCTTCAAGATTAAGGTAAGAATTTCTTAAATTCATGCTTGAATTTCTTAGTTTGAACCAAAACCCTGATTTAGTTTAGGACTTGATTTTAGCCCATGGTATGCTTAGTTTTCACCCATTCTTTAAGGGTTATGATTCCTTATTCATGTGTGAACATTGGGTTTTCTTCAAAAACTTGTTTTCTATATGTAGGACCACTTGGGGTTTTGGTGTTTTTTTTTGGATCCGAAGAACAATAGTACAATATGGATCTCATTATACTTGTATTGATGAGTAGATTATGGTTTTGATAGTGTGATGGCATTTTGAGGATTGTAATGTGAAGACGAGCATGTGGTGTCTGAAGTGAGGTTTTGCAGTTTGGCCTTGAGGTAGGCTTATATATACTTTTCTTCATAGATGATGTGTGATATATGTTGCGTGTGAATATGGATGTTAGTCTATATTATCAATAGGATATTCTGGCCTTGATATATTGATATTTGGGGATTGAATGAGGGTTTTGAACCCGTAAGATGGCATGTTCATAACCCTTGTATCCTATTTCCTTCACTCTTTAGTTTAGATTATTTATAACATGGATATGATATAATTCTATATTTGGAATATGGTTTTAGCTTTTTAAGCATGATGTTTATATTTATCTTTATTTGGCTAGTGTGGTAGTCTTGAAACCATAAGGTGGGTAAAGTTGACTTGAGTACCCTTGTTTCTAGTCTATGTTGATATCTTAGGCTTGAATATGGCTTACTTGAAATCTTGAAGATGAACAAGGTACCTTATCTAGTTTTGCGCATAGTATGTCTAATTATGGAAATTATAGATTAGAAGTGAGATCATCCAACCTACTTAGGCCTAAGATTGTATTAAGTCTTATGGACGTAGTATGGATGTTAGACATAGATAAGGCTAGTAAATCTTAGAATAAGGTTACTTCATAACTTGGTAACGTATATTGATGTTCCCAGATTGTGGATTTTGAGTTATGGTTATGATATTCCTTATGGAAGTGATATTGGGCATTATAGATGATATTCCTCCTAGACACTTTATGTGGCCTATAGAGATGCTATTTCCTCTTAGACATGATGATTGTCCTATAGAGATGCTATTTCCTTTTATACTTGATGATTGGCCTATAGAGGTGCAATTTCCTATAGTCATGATTGTTGGACCTATAGAGACTATGTTCCTCTTGGATATGTAAATTGTCCTAGAGAAGAGATATTCCTCATAGTCATGATGTATGACATATTTATATAAGATATCCTATAGATGATTACATGGCTATATATATTATGCCTCTTAGATGTGAGATGCATCTTGTGCTACAGATGATTACGTGTCTATCTATATTATGCCTCCTAGATGTGAGATGTCTCTTGTGTGAGAGATGATTACATGTTTATTGATATTATGCCTCCTATATTTGAGATGCCTTATATATGTGAGATGATTATAGATATGCTATGACTTATAAATATGATTATTAATATGAGTCTGAGATATGTGTATGCGCCTAGGGTCGAGATTATGATGTTGTGATTATTTTGGATAAATTAATGGGCCAAGGAACGTGTTATGATATTTATTGAATAGTCGAGAACTGTCTATCATTATAAATGATGTGATTACAGTTTATGAATATGAATATGTACATGTTTGTATACACATCTCTCTGGTATGGGACGGAGGAGATGTGGTATGATGCTTATTATTCCACTGATTGAATAATGGTGATGTCATGCATAGATTTGGCATGTTCATGATTATTTAGTATTATAAATGATGTGATTATAGCTGAAATATGATCTTATGACTGCTTTTCTTGTTAGACGGTTAAGCTAGGTGGTAACTTGTTGTCTATTAGGGGACTATAACACTAGATGACTAGGAATTTAATGTATTAGTTAATGAATCTTAGTTAGTTGAAACATGATAGCTAACAATGGTTAGTTAATGAATGGTGTTAGTTAATAAAAGATGGTTAGGTGACAAGTAGTAAGGTGTTGTCTATTAATTATAAGCGGATACAAGATGATTAGTAGATAATAATAAATGTTAGATAAATGGAGGTTTTGGTCTAGCACTGAACCTTGACTAGATGATATATGTTGGTTAATTAATAAATAGTGGTTAGTTGTTATTCTTTGAGTAAGGATTAGATTAAGGATAATGTTTAGGCTAATAACTAGAGGTTATGCGATTACTTGTGAACTAGTGATTCTATTACAATACGTGTTGGTTAACTAATAACAAGTAGTTGGGAAGTATTGACTAGATAGATATTCTATGGTGATACATATATGCTTAAGAATATTTTAGTGTATCTTATTCGGTAATGGTAATTTTGGTGATATGTTGATACTCAGCAAGGCCGAATGATACTATTGTGATAATATTGATACCCGACAAGGCTAAAGGATACTATTGTGATGATATTGATACCCAACAAGGCTGGAGAATACTATTGTGATGATATTGCTACCGGGCAAGAACAGAGGATTCTATTATTATGATATTGATACCCGACAATGCAATAGGCTACTATTATGACGATATTTATACCAGACAAGGCCGAAGGATACTATTGTGATGATATTGATACTCCACAAAGTCGGAGAATACTATTGTGATGATATTGATACCTGACAAGGCTGGAGGATAATGTTGTGATAATGTTGATACCCGATAAGGACGGAGGATATATTGATGATATGTTGATACCTGATAAGGCCAGAGGATATATTGATGATATGTTGATACCCAAGAAAGCCAAAGGTTGATTACGATGAAAATGGTCCTGATGAGGACAGTTATGATTATTTGTGGTATTAATTATATACTTTGCATTCACTCCTATATGTGAATTGCCTATCACCACTATGCACCTATGTCTATCAGCCGATGTGGCACAGTTTTATAGATATCGGTGAAGAATAAGCCTTGTATTGTTATATGTTGATTGGACCTTATGAGCCTAGACTGGTGGCGTACACATAGGGTCATCAAGGTATTTGGTTGTCCAGAGTTGCCGGTTATTTATGTTGTTATCGATATTGTTGTTATCATTTTTATGATCATTATTATGTCTAGCTTATGACAGATTGGTCTTTGATTCATTATCGAGATTTGAGGTATATCTTCGGCCTCTCCTATCTTATGATTGCATTATTATGCGCAATTATATCATGTTTAGCCATATGGATTAGAACCCCGAGTATGATAGTATTTAAATCTCAATTCTATAATAATGGGGTTTTAAAATGATAATATGATGATATAGGTTATTCTTTGAGATGACCTTATGTTTATATGTATATATACCTATATATATGTCTAGCTATATGAAGTTATGATACTACCGTATATCTTTTCCTTCATTATTCATGTTGTATAGTCATTTCTTTGCCTTGTCTATTACTATATATATATATATTTCCTTCTCTCTATATTTGTATATTTACCTAGGATATACAGTATATCATTGACTTATATTGAATGTAGGTAGAATATGATAGTTCACCCTGATACTTCCTTAGTCTTATTATGTTAGACTCTTGGAAATGAATAGGGTAGTGGTTCCTTATTATCTGATTGACTAGTCATATGATTTTTGTACTCTTGGGTGTATTTTCCATTCTATTTATATGTTGTATATATTAGCTTTATCTTTGGAGCTTATTTGGTAGTAGCCTTATCTCTCTCTTATATATTAGACTAGTCTCTAAGTTGTATTCAGAAATAAGTTGTATCAGTGTATTTCTCTTGATATTTCAATTTTGTACTCTTTTTATATTACAAGCTCTTGTACTGATACCGCTAGGTTTTGGAATTCTTTATTTATTGATCTTTATTTATTATATTCTGCATTTTTTCCTTATATTATTGAGTAGTCCATTACTAGCTATTTCGGACCTCGAGTTGGCTTGCCTACTGGTAGCTTATGGTAGGTGCCATCATGACTTGAGGAAATCGGGTCGTGAGATTAGGGGCATATTTATAAGAACCTATACCATGCAGTGCCTGAACCATCTCATCATAGTCATCTAACCCGTTGTTTTGCGGAAATTTTGACTTTTGAGAGTCGCCATTTCATTTTTTTCAAAGGAATTAAGAAAACCTTTAAAAGTTACTTAAACGATCCAAAACAAAAAAAATCAATAAACTTATAGATTCTAGGTAAGCGGTTTTTATTAACGTTTTAGAAAGATTTTAAGGCACCTAAAACGTCCTCTAACTTGCGGTTATCCGGACTGTTTGAAGACCATCTTTGACTAACTTTGATAAAAGAGAAGTTGTTTTTTGAAAAGAAAGTGATTTTAGGAAAATATTAATACAAAAGATAAGTTTTGAGGACTTAGTAGGGGATTTAACCAAGTCTAAGAAAATAAGCACATAAAAAGGAGAAGGGAGGAGAAGAAATAAATGATTTAGGCTCTTAAGCCCAAATCTATCACCCTGTCCTAATCTAATTGGGCTTTCAGCCTATTTAGGCGATAATTGACTTCCCCTGTATTAATTTACAACTTTGTCTTCGAGGACTCAAATAAATGAATAAGTGAATGATTAAATGAATAAATAAAAAGAAGACAATAATAAAAATTGAGACTTTTCAAATCTCTTAAGTGACCTCATCAATGGGTTTTGACCATTTTCCTTCTTCGTCTATCTTTTAGCACCCGAATGCCATATAGAGGTGAGCCTTTGAACTTTGAACTTTGAACTTGACTTGAAGAGGTGAGCCTCATTGTCCTATTACGAAATGCAAGAGGAGAGGAGTCCATTTGGACTCTAGACATTTTTTTGCATGCAAAGAAAAGATAAAGAAATAAATAAACGTTCAAGGGAAAAAAGTGACATATTTCAAAGCAAAAGAAACTATCAAGAACTAATTTTTGAATGACAATGACACGCACACTTACACAAGAATGAGAGTCAACAATAAAATACAAAGCAAAGACACCCACATACATGCCTCATGATTTTTGTTCATATGAAGAAAAAATAAAGGTAAAAAGAAGAAGGCCATATTGAATGAATTAATGTGAGAACAAACAACGTAGGTTTCCGAGAGTAACGGGATGAGGCGATAAGAAAAATACCCATGACTTCTAAAATTGAACATGCATAGTAACTAATCCATATAACAAAAGAAAATAAAGGCTAACTTTTCAAGAAAGTGAATCTTTAAATTTCAATTAAGGAGAAATTAATGAAGATTCATATATCTAAGTCATGCCCAACTTTGGGGAAAATATGTAACGACCTATAATTTATCGTTCTATGACATCGTTGATTCTCTTTTGAAATTATGACTCAAAGAGAGACTTGAATCAAGTCTTTACACACATAAAGAACATGTATAATAATCCAAAGGGAGTAAGAAAATAAGAATAAAAGTTTAGCACTTCCAAAAGTGAAATATCGTTTCACAATCATACTATGCATGACTCGAAAATATCTAAATAATTCTATTTAGCCACAAAAATCAAAACTTTCTCATCATTTTGACAAATTTTAAAACATGCGAAAAAAGGAGAAATAAACATCGTGGATGGAAAGTAAAGCTAACACTTCATCTCTTATATGAGGATTTTGGAGATCCCTCAAAATAATTAACAAGAAAATGACAAATTCTTTATTTAATCAACTACTATTTTTATTAAGGTGAAACAAACAATAGTAACTATTTTTCCAACTAAAAGAAACAACTATTCATGCTAAAACTAAATATATCCGCCAACAATGAATTTAAACATGACATGACAACATTTTTTGAGCAAAGATCAAAACTTTACACAAAATAGTCAAAGAATAAATCTAAATGGCAAAACAATCAACATTAACTATTCTTTTCATCATAAAAGAAACAACTTTACATGCTAAAACAAACATATCCACCAACAATGAGTTTAGACAAGACATGAGTACATCTCTTAAGCAAAGATTGAAACTTTATCTATAATAATCAAATGATACAGTCAAAAAGGAGAAACAATTAATATTAACTATTCTTTTCAACATAAATGAAATAACTTTACATGCTAAAAATAAATATATCTGCCAACAATGAATTTAAACAAAACATAAGTATATCTTTTAAGCAATGATTGAAACTTTATCTATACTAATCAAAGAATAAAGTCAAAAAGGCATGTACAACTATTGTTAGCTCATTTTTATGCCTTGAATATAAAAATAATCATAATATTGATACCGCAACGTCCTATAGCCTTCAAGGACGTCTATAGCAAACAATCCCAGCAAACAAAATTATAACTACGAACTACGAAGAAGAAAAAGATGATGAAGAAAATGATAATAAAACTAAAAAAAGGAAAGGTGTGTTTACCTTTTTTGGGGCAGCAAAATGGGACTACAAGCTTTTTTTGGAGTCTTGATTACCACCGGAATGCGTTCAAATCGAGAACTTCAATTAGCCCACAAATTAAAAGGAAAAGTGTTTATTAAAATTAAAATTCTTCTTTGCTTAAAACTTTTTTTTTCAACTTTGGGACTTTTTTCTTATTCTAAAAAAATTTTCAACTATCTTTTAGAGTTGGTCTTTCTACCAGAATAGTGGTAGTATTTATAGGAAATGATAGAGATCCAATTCTATTAATCTACCAATATGGGAGAATGTTTTTTAGTGGTGATTTTAGAATTTAAAAATTGAAGATAAGGTGAGGTGGAAGATAATGTGGGGGAAAATTGTACAATGTAGTATAATTTTTGAATTTCAAAATTGGGAAAGGACAAAGTTGGGGGAAAATAGTACAATGTAGTACAATTTGAAATTATTTTTTGGTGGGAATTGGGTAGAAGTTATAAGAGTTATTGAAAATTTTGAGGTTATTTAAAATATTACTCCAATTGGGATTTAAAATTCAGCCATTTTTACTTAATTTTGACCAAATTAAAAATTAACTGACGGATTGCATTGCAATTATGGCCAATCTGATATCCACTATGGCCAAATCTAATAGATTGACTAAATTAAATTTAAATTCGATACGAATTAATACTTCTTTTAATCCTGAGCTTTTTGATTAAATAAAATTAAATGCATATTTATCCAAATAAATTACTTTAATAATAAATTATATTAAAATCAAGATTTTAATCATTATATTTATTTTCAAAATAATCGTTAATTAAAATTTAATATTCCATAGAATAAATATTTATGTAATCAAATTATATAATCTCGTATAATTGAACACGGTAATATATAATCGCTACTTAAAATGATAAAATCACATACAAAAAATATTTTGAAAAATCTTTATTTGGATGAAATAAATATTTATTTAAAACTAAAAAAATTCACTATTAAATTTAGCCGTGGAGGGAAAAAATTAGGTGTCAACAATTGCCCCTTCCTTTGAGTAGGATAGATACAAGTAACCCTGACCAAAGGGAGGTTGATGTTCCTAATTTTTTGTCCGACCACGAATTTGAATATGAAACAGGTTGGCATTTGAACGAGTTTCATAGACTTATGGCCGAACCTTAGTATCAGGTTTCCTACATATCTCAACTTATATGAGAATTCAAGTTACTTATAGTTCATAAATCTTGATGTGAGGCACGATTTCCAAAAAATCATAAGTTATCTCAATTTTTGAGTTTTGATGAAACCAAAAATCTAGGGAATAGAGGGCTTTGGGTGGAAGGTTAGAATAAAGTCAAGTTTTATACATAGATCCCAGCCTACATATCCCCGAGACTTCGGTAATCAAACTGCTTGTAGTTCAAATCGATCAGTAGAAAAGATAGTCTTTTATTTTAGTTGATCTTTGGCTCGGGATAAGTGAAATGTTCATTGATTTATACAAAAAAGGATTATAACCTCTTAACCATGATTGTGGGAGCATTCACAATCATAGGAAAGAACTTATCTGGGCATAATTTCCAAATCTCCAGGTGCACTATCATTAGAATTTGAAAGAAAGAGAAGTTTACGCTCGGTATGAGCTTAGAAATATACCAAAGGTGAAACTCAAACCGAAATATGCCAAAAGTACCACATGACTTCTAACAGGGGTGTGGTTGGATGGTGGTGGTGATCATCTTTTAGCTCGCGTCCACAAAGTTTGATGTCCCTCTCCAGAATATATCCCATTTTACTGCTAAGAAAGAGTTCCACATTGTGTTGCGTCTTATTTGATGTCGTCCACACCTGTGGTTTTGATTTGAGCTTTTCGTTCTCTCGGATTCTCTTGACAATGTCTTAAACAATAATGTTAGTGCTAAACATAATTCACGAAAGAGGTATATAGTCTTTACCTTATCTCCATGTGAGCTGTTGTCTGAAAAGCAAAGTCACTCCTTTCATGTACCTGTTTAGAAGGAAATAACTTTTAATAATATACACAAAAACTCTCTTGGTTGTTTAATAATTATCTAATTTGTCGGTTTAATATGTCTTCAAAGTGGGGTGATCCTTGTGGACACCGATGACACTTTATGCAGAACGGTCCCTGCAATCGTGTAATATTATGTTGAGGTGAACCATTTTGGTTTCCTATAATAACCTTTCTGGTTATTAAAAATATTCTTTGCATCTGACCTCGGGTAAACTTGCGCAACTTTTGTATGATACAACTTATATAGTTCCATTGAATTGTCAATCTTTGGATAATCTCGCATATTATTTGATGTCGGATATGAGGCAACTTACAAATATCCTTTGAATTTCTAGCTTTTATGTGATGCTGCACATTATCCAACCTTGGATAAGAGATGACTTATAAATATCTCTCCAATCGCCAGCTCTCAAGTACTCATACACATCATCTAACCTTGGATACAATATGACTTATAGATATTTTCAAATTGCTTGTCTTTGGGTAATCCTATACATAATCGATACTAGATATGATGCAGCTTATAGAGAACCCTTGGACTTATCAATTTGAAGATCTCACATATTCTCTGGTAAGGATTTAGTTTCAACTTATGGATAATCTTCAGACTACTGATACACCCAAATTACACCTCTCTTATGAGAGAGTAAGCTGTCATTGTCAAATATAAAATCCAACTAGGTTGGGGTCGAATCACACAGTGAATATGGTGTTAAATTAAATTATTCGTGAGTCAATCAACTGACAGTTAGTAGTTTCTAGTAAATGGGGATTTTTCGAGATTAAACTGGTAGTTATTACTCACTTAAAGTTTATCACTTGTTACTAGTATTTTAGTGTTTTAAGTCAAAGTTATGGAAGAAACCAAAATTGTGTTCACTATGGGTGTTGGTTCTTAACATACACTAGTAGAGATTCAATATTCTTGTTACAGATAGGAATAATAGATCATTTCTATTGGAGCAATGCTAAATGTCTCTCAACCTATTTAGGCATTCAATTACCTAATCCTTTCGAACTTAGGGAATTCATATTTATGAACCAGATTTTATCAGGTTAATTAACCTTGTTACAACATTAATTATTAAATGGAAGTTTAATGCTTCCAAGACCTTTTAGATAATTCACTTCCCAGTAGATTTGATTTCTTATTTCAAGCAAATCACTAGTTAGGCATAATATATTGTTTGCAAATAATAGATAACGTATACAACAGAGGAATTATCAAGAAGTCCCTAAAAGGTAACGAATCTTGACCTACTAGTGACATTACAAGACCAAACCCATAGATCCCACAATTCAGGTTAAGGAAATTACCTACTCATGATGTAAAAAGCAACATTTCAAATTGCATTCATAATTTGATGGATGATAACTTACAAACTAATGATTAGCAATACTTGTTTCTCCTTTACAATCACAGTAGAAATCCTAAGAAAAATGTAATAATAATCTCCAAAAAAGGAATTGCAATGTTACAACCAAAAATTAGAGAGAAAAATCAAGATGGTTTTGAAGTTCAAGATGCCCTAGAATAACAGCTTTTTCCCTCGCACAGGTGACAACAACATGTGATGTCTTATCAGAATATTGATGACTTATCAGACAATACCTAATGGCTTATCAGGATGTTGACGACATATTAGACAATGTTGTCAACTCTTCACTATAACTCCTACACACTGCCTTAGGCTGACGATAATCCTAACGGCTATTCATAGAGTTGATGACTTATCAGACAAGTTGTCAACTGTACTATTCATGGCTTCTTACTCAAAATCTATCTTTGTTGACACAGTTATCATTGGTTTTCATACTTCTTAGCCCACCTGCACTATCATAGATAAAAATAACCAAAAACCACAAAAGTTGCTTAAGAATTTACAATTGTTCTGAGTTAAAAGACTTAAATGAGATAGCATCAAGCTCGCACATCAAAACCCTCAAATTAAAACAATTGCTTATCCTTAAGTAATTAACACATTATAGTGCCACGATGTTCAACCAAGAGAATGTGAAGTACATGCAATAGTCAATCATCAATCTAAGTACAAAACATATTATGCTCTCCAAGTTCAAGCACCTTTAAACCCAACTATGTATCTTAAGGAAGATCAACAGCGTGACACAAGGGAATAAGGATATGGAATCAAACTAGAAACAATAACCATGCATATGTACAAGTTAAACTTACCCAAACAAGTTAGCAACTCACAATATAACCAGTGTGTCCTCATAAGAAAGAAGTCCCTCCTCACTTATATAGGGAATCCTGTATGTAAATGTGGGGACAATCAAGAGACGTTCACTCTCAGAAAGAAGTTCCAGTCAATGTATTCCAAATACCATAAGCTTTACCTTATTTTCATTATTGAGGTTTTCAAACACGAGAGATAGGATCACTATAGGTCTTTTTATCGGATTGCAACGTAGGCTAGGGAATGGTACGATACTCGATGATATTTAAAGTGAATAAGCCTCCTTGGCACTTACACTAACTTTTGGGGTCTCACTTATTAACCTTTACCTAATCTTCTCCTTTCTTGATCACAATATATTTCGGATGGGTGCGATCTTTTCGTCAATTATTTCTTCTGTTTCCCAACTTTTGTTTTCTTATCCTTCTTTCATCGCACCCAGCCTTTTATTATTTTTTCTTATTTTACCTTTCTTTATACTCATTTTGCATCATGCACCCCTATGATAGCCACCCTCAACTTAGGCTATTTTCCTAAGTCAAAGTGCATATTGTCCAGGGAGGACCAGGGCCAAAACAAGTTCATTGTGATAAAAATAGGAAGGTGATAGGTATAAAAACAAAGAAACAGGCATTTCGGCTCAAAATTGTGACCAAGGGATATCATTCACATGGGGAAGGTTATTAAGGCGAAATGTGGACTAACATCAATAATGGCCTATGATCCTTTCCTAACCACTATCCTACAACCAAGGTAAGACTAACCGGGCAAGTTCTGGATTTACACACAATGGGAACCAAGTAATGTCCCTCACACACATAGCACCTAGGTATATTACACGCTACTACCTAGGCAGATCATGCAATTTATTTGCAATAATTATCATGTCACTAATACTAATGCCATAACAAGATGCACAGTGGTCACACATGGATGCACATTATAAAACATACCATTGAAGAGGTGTTTCAAAATCAACAATGATGACTTCCATACAAACTCTCATAGTTAAACATAACACTAACCAAACCACCAGCACAACAAATAAACAAATACCCCAACCCCAATAGAAAAAGGCATGCATTATCCCCAATGAAAATCTAAAAAGAAACCCAAATCATAGGGGTTAGAACATAGCTGTAGTTCCTCAAGAATGCAATTCATAGGTAGCTAATCTTGCTATTGCATCTTCAGCTGCTTAATCTCCATCAGGAGCCTCCCTTAATTCTGACACATTTGGCGTAGTAGATGTTGGTGGCCTACTAGTTGAGGCACCTACAACCCTCACTCATAGGGACTCCTCCCATATCTCATTGTCCACTTGGGACGCTTATATTGCCTTTTTCCTCTCTACTTTCTCAGCCTTCTTTCTCGCCTTCTTCTACATTTTTCTTTTTTCGTTGCTATTATGCCTTTTTATCTTACCCTTATCTTTTTTCCTGCCCTTTGTCTTTCTTTGATTAACTGGTTCCCCATTGATATCAGGTAACGGAACTTCTTTCTTAGACTCATCAACAACTGGATCCACAGAAACCATAAGTTGGTGCTGCTGCAATTCCCCAACATTAACTTTCACCTTGCACAATATTTCTCTAAATAGTACAAGATCCAGGGAAGATATTTCTCTCAACCATGCATTGAAACGATTCTCCACCTCATCAACCCAACCAGGCAAAGCCTGGAAGGTTTCAAGGTCTACCCTGATCCTTTATCCATGGCCAAGGCAAACTGGTTGGCAAATTACTGGAGTTGTGCCTCACATCACCTTGCTTGTTCTCTCTTGAAATTAAGAGCATTAAATATCAATCCCGATGCCTGAGCTGCTGCTGTGGGGTTTGCTTTATTCTCACGCATTGGATTCACCCCTATAGGGGGTGTTATCTATACGTCTAAAAAAGTTTACACCTCCACATTTGGTGCTGAGGGGGTACCCATAGCTGATGTTTGCAATTCAAAAACCCTGACTGGATCTAATGTAACCCCTGCTCCCTTGCCTAGCACAATCCTAGGGTGGTTTTCATCATATATCATGGGGTTGTGGGTCTTATTAGAAGGAAGTTCATCATCTATCCTTGCAATCTCCAGTATATTCATAGGCCGACACAACTTCGTGATGAGATAAAGGAAAGGATATGCAATGTTGGGTCTTGATACCCAAATCTTAATTTCATCAGCAATAATTTCCTCGAAGTTTAAATAAAGCTTAGCCATGAGCCTCCCCGCTTATACTGCTCTATCATCACTAAGAATATTATCTCCCGCCGTAGGCATCAACCAGGTATGTACTACACCCCACCAGAACCTTGCCTCTTGAGTAAGGGAGGACTTGACTATTCTTTCATTTGGGTTAGTCAACCATTCCGGTTCTTCTTCAGCTATGATGTTGGCTAACCAAGGACGTTGTTGTTTATGATCCTTTAACGGAGAGTAGAATGTTGGTAAAGTAACTTGAGGAGTGAAGTCGGGACCAAGAAGGAACCAATTGATGGTTATTACTGAGAGATGTACCACTACGCCCCTCACTGGAACTTTCTCCATCAAGGGCTTATCTGTCACTTTTTCCTTTTACTAACATATGTTTTTCAAGGTAGCCTGGCAGTTCACGTAGAATTCATGGACTAATGAAGGGAAGATCAAATTACCTCTTTTTGTGGTCCATGCCAAGTCATAGTCTCAGAATATATAATCTATTGAAGGATATTTGCTAAACCTAGTAGTAATGATTCTCGTTTCTTCAAAAATTAGCCTTTTAACATATCTTCTTTGAGTTCTGAGAAGCCTACCATAGAAAATCATCTTTTCTCTCAGAATTTACTATCTAGCACTTTCTCTAACACTGGGGTTCTTGCATTTGATCAGATTTTCCCATATCGGAGAATCTTCACTGGTCGGTTGCTGCTCAGAAGAAGGGTTTTCTGATGGAGGTTCTTTAGAGTTAGGCTATGTAGATGATGTATGTTTAGAGGTAAAGTTTGGTTGCTTCGAAGCTGTCTACTCAGAGGGTGTATATGCATATGATGATTATTCTTCAGTCTTACTTTTTTCATCCACCTCTTCCTCATATTGTAGAAGAGTGAAGTTACCTTTGGACTCTTTTTCTTTTTGTACCTTTTGAGTTATGGCTCCTCTTTTTCATAATCAGACACATCAATGGGATTCTGAGGTACACTTTCCTTGGACACTTTCTTTGCTGCTTTAGTTGATTTTCTTTTTTATGGCATAATGAACTCTGTAACAAGAGAAAACAAATACTCAATACCCAGGGTTAAAGAACACAAAAATTCTGATCAATTTCAAAATATCTTGAATGGGGTTTATCAGTGCCTTTGAAGAAAGTTATGATGACATAGTCTGATAAGCCGTCATATTTGTGATAGCTCATCAGCTATGTCGTCAACCTTAAATATAATAGGCTTTCTTTTTTATACTTGTGACGACATGGTCTGATAGGCCATCACATTTATGATAACTTATCAGCCATGTCTTCAGTTCAAAACACAATCCCCAGTTCAATTTTAACATGATCATCATCCCAATTCTTTCTCAACACCCATGGAGTTATATTCTTGGGCTGAGCTTATAGATTTTTGTGCTCAACGCAGAACTGTAAACCCTAATTTAAGTTTTCACACAATGCTTTGCCACACTTTGACTCAATACCCTTAAAAACTAAGGTTTAAATCATTCCCACTACTTACCAAAGAAAAGAATAGATGAGCTTTGAGCATACCTATTAGGCGACTTAAGAACTTGGAGAATTTTAACTTTGCTTCTTGAATGGGATAGAGAAGATGAAAGGCCAAGGGAGTGATTGCTTTTGAAATCCAAACCAATGGCCAACAAGGAAAGAAATTTTCTTGTTTTACTAGAAAATAATGAAAATAAGCAAGAAAATAAGCTAAAAATAGAAAAGAAATAAACTAAAGAAAATAAAAAGAAAAGAAAAGTGGGTAGGTGAGAAGACTGACATGTGGGCTAGGTAGGATTTCATTAATTGGGCCCAGGATTACATGAACCAAGGTAGAGTGTTGCTTAATTTCAAGTTTTTTGACGAC
This sequence comes from Capsicum baccatum var. pendulum, assembly GCA_030864225.1. Classification (NCBI taxonomy): domain Eukaryota; kingdom Viridiplantae; phylum Streptophyta; class Magnoliopsida; order Solanales; family Solanaceae; genus Capsicum; species Capsicum baccatum. Next base: position 170,431,556 of record CM061561.1, on the reverse strand, counting down.
AAATTCTGACGGCTTATCACAAGTATGATAGCCCATCGTAGATGTCGTTAGCCTTATCCAAAATGTACCTCATCTTTTGCTCCCTTGATGACAAAATCTAATGGTTTATCATAATTGAGATATGTTGTCATAGATGTCATCAACCTTGTCTAGAACATACCTCATCTTTGGCTCTTTTGATGATAAAATTTGATGGCTTATCATAATTGTGATAGCTCGTCACACATGTCGTTAGGATTGATTGGTTGGCTACATCAATGTCATCTAGATCCCTGCACATCTTATCAGTACATTACAATCACCATCTTTAAAACATGAATAAACAAAATAAATTAAATTAACTTGAATTAAACATAAAAAAACCTTTGGGTTGCCTCCCAATGGCGCCTGATTTAGTGTCGCGGCATGACTTAGTTATCTTGATTACTCAGACTTCATCAAGATATATAGTGGATATACATTTTATTTAGTCCATTAGACTGATCTATATCTTCACTCACTGCCCATTTACCTTAAATCCACTCCAATCCTTATTCTCGAACTGGACTATTCTAGATGAGTAGACTTGACTCACTTTGAATGGGCCTGACCACTTTGATTTCAACTTACCTAGTAAAACTTTAGTCTGGAGTTGAAGAGGAGTACTAAGTCACCTTTTTGAATATCTCGCTGTGCAATCCTTTGATCATGGTACTTTTTCATCTTCTCTTTGTAGAGATTTGATCGTTTATATGCATTGAGATGGAATTCATCGATCTTCTTCAATTACCCCAGCCTCAACTCTGTTGCCTCATTCCAATTCAAATTGAGTCATCTGAGTGCCCACAATGCCTTATGCTCTAATTCAATTGGTAGATGGCATGCCTTACTATAAACCAGTTGGTATGGTAACATTATGATAGGAGTCTTGAAATTTTTTATATATGACCAAAGCGCATCTTCCTGCTTCCTATACCAGTCTTCCCTACTTGAATTAACAGTTTTAGAAAGGATAGCTTTGATCTTTCTATTTGAAACCTTCACTTGCCCACTAGTCTGTGGGTGGTATAGAGTTTCCACCTTGTGTTTCTTGATGATAATGCTCAAACTACACCTCTCAGGTGAGAATATAAACTATCGTTGTCAATATATAACCCAACAAGTTTAGGGTCGAATCCCATAGGGAATATGGTGTGAACTTAAGTCATTTTTGATTTAATCAAATGATAGGTTGATATTTCCTGAAATGGGTGTTTTGGAGATTAGAAAATAATTGTTGGTCACTTTAGTTTCAGTGTTTGTAATCAAGAGTTTATGTAAAACTAGAGTTATGTTCACTATGGGTGTTGGTATTTTACAGACACTAGTAGAAATTAAAGATTCTTATGGTAGGTAGGAGCAACAGGTTATCCTTGTCGAATTTATGCCTAAATGTCTCTCGACCTACTTAATCATTTAACTACCTAATTCTCTCAAACTTAGGGAGTTTATATTTCATAATAGGATGTTATCTCAGGTTAATTAATCTTGCTACAACATTAATTATTAAATAGAATGTTGGTAGCTTCCAAGTCACTGTTAATAATTTGCTTCTTACTAGGGTTGATTTCTTAGTTCAAGCAAAACACTATAAGCAGGATCTATTATTTGTAGCCAGTAGATAAAGTGCAAAGTAGAGGGATTACCAAGAAGTTACTACCATTGTTAGAATCCTGAACATTTAGGTACGTTACTAACCCAAACCCATAGATCCCATAACTCAGGTTAAGGGGTTTAGCTACTCATACTGTAAAGAGCAATATAGATTGTTGAATTCATAATGATATGGAATAATACTTACAACAAAAGTAAATAGCAACAGTTGTATCTAGGATTAAATTGCAGTAGAAATATCCAAAAAAATAATCTGATAATCTCTTTAAAGTTAACTGTAAACTTGTATCAAAAACTATAGAGTAAACACGTGAAGTTCTAGTCCAGAATGTTGAGTACCAGCCCCTAAGTAAACCCTAAACAATACTTTAAATAGTTCAACCTAATTATGGAAACAAAATCACAGAGTTCAGTAATTTATTGGACAGGTGAAGACATTTTGTAACGTTTTATCAAGAGTCTGACGACTTATCAAAGATGTCGTCAACTCCTCTTCGCTATTGACATTCACTGCCTTAGGTTGATGATGAAGTGTAATGGCTTATCATATATATGGCGATTTATCATAGATGACGTTGATGATTTACTTCAGCTCTCAAGTTCTGCCATAGGCTAACAATGATCTTGATGGCTTATGACAACTATGATGGCTCATCAGATGTCGTCGTCACTTCTTCCAGCTAAATCCCATTCTCTATTTCAGGATGACGATAAAGATGCTAACTTATCAGAGTACTGATGACTTATTAGGAATGTTGTCAGCCACACTTCTTTTCTATTTGTTTCAGATTTAAATTCTTTTTTTCCATCATTGTTGGTTGTCTTGCATCTTGAATTCCACTGCAAAATCAAAGATAAAACAATCAAAAACAATAAAAGTTGCTTAACACTTTGCAATTATTCTCAGTTAAATGCCTCAAATGTGTTAGCATCTGCTCACACATCATCACCCTCAACTTAAAACAATTTCTTGTCCTCAAACAACGAAAACACAACCAAGAGGATACAAAGTACATTTGGCAGTCAATCTTCTATATTATCTCAAAACCATATTTACCTTCTCCAAGGTCAATTAATTATAAGTCAACAGTGTATGCTATTGAAGAACAACAATGAGACACACAAGAATCAAAATATGTCACCAATTCAGTAACAACAACTATGCATGTATCAAGATTACACTATCCAAACAAGTTAGCAACTAGCAACATAACTAGTGTGCCCTTACAACAAAGAAGTCCTACTTCACTTACTTCAGACATTACATATGTAACCATGTGGACAATCACCAGTCACTCACTCTCAAAATGAAGTTCCAATCAATGTATGCCAAATACCATAGGCTTGCCCTTATTTTCATTACCAAGACTTTCAAACAGGTCAGCTATGATCACTATAGGTATTCTCTTAGGCTAGTAATATAGGATAGGGGCTGGTATAATCCTCAATGATATTTAAAGTGTCTAAGCCTCCTTGACCCCAATCTAGCTTTTGGGGTTTCAGTTATTAGCCTTTTTTTCTATTTTTCTATTTTCTTGATAACACTTATTCATAATGGGTGCAGTTCTTTTCTATGATAACTTCTTTTTTTCACAACTTTTCTTTTCTTGCTCTTTTCCACCGCACCCATCTTTTTATTTTTTTCTTTTGCTCTTTCTTTCTTCATGATCACTTTACGTTATGCACCCCTATAATAGCCGCCCTCAACTTAGGCCATTTGACTAAGTCAAGGTGCACAGTGTCCAAGGAGGACCAAGGCCAAAATAGGTTTATTATGATATAAAAATAGGATGGTGATAGGTATCATAAAAAGGAATAGGATATTCATGCTCAAAATAGGATCAAGGGATATTATGCATACAGGGAAGGTCATTTAGGCTAAAGTGGGCTAATATCAAAATGGCCTATGATCTTTTCCTAACCCCTATCCTTCAACCTAGGTAAGACTAACTAGGCTAGTTTTGAATCCAACATACAAAGGGAACTAAGTAAAATCTCACACGCACATGGCACATAAGTATATCATACGTTACTACTTATTCGATTTGTGCATCTATTTAGCAATGGTTATAAAGTTACTAGAACTAATACCATACAAAGATAAACAATGGTTACAATTACATGCAAATCACACAGTTAAAAAATTAGACCACTTGAGAGGTGTTCACAAAATAACAAAACCATGTTAACTGCCTCAAGTACTTGAATTTCTCCAAGTTAACTACAAAGTGTTACAACAGAAACTCACCCTACAACATCAAGTTAAAATAAAAGAAAAACTGAACTAAGGGTTAGGGTATACCTGGAGTAGATCAAGAATAGGGATCATGGGTCCTTGACCCTGCTGCTGCATCCTCAGCTACCTTATCTCCATCGGGAATCCCCCCTCCCCCGTTTAGACATATCTGGTATAGCATTTGTTAGAGGCCTACTATTTGAGGCACCCACAACTCTCACTCATAGGGCCTCCTCCCATTTTTCATTTTCAGCTAGTGACATGATAATCATCTTCCTTATGTCCTCTTTTTCAGCCTGGCCTCTTCTCTACTTTTTTTCTTCATCACTGTTAGGCTATTCTCTCTTATCTTTACCTTTATTCTCACCCTTATTCTTTTTTTCTTCATTGGTTCCCTCGTGAGATTAAGCAATGGGATTTCACCCTTAGAGTTATCAACAACCAAATTTTCCAACATCATAAGTTGGTGTTGCTATGATACCCCAACATCCGCCTTCACTTTGTCCAGGGCTACTATAAATTGTGCATGGTATGAGCCAAACATTTCTCTTACACGTGTATTAAAATTATTTTATAATTCATCAATTTGACTGGGCAAGGCTCGGAAGGGCTCCAGTGCTACCTTAATCCTCTTGTTTACCGAGAGGCAAATTGCTTGCCAAAAAGTTATAGCTGAGCCATGCACCACTTGGCTTGTTTTACTACTCTCCTAATGTTGATAGGGTTGAATCTATGGTAGACGTAGAAGCTGATGGATTTGTTTTATTTCTAGGCATTGAATCTGCTAATTGTGAGGAGGTCAGTGTTGTAGCCTCAGAATCTTGTACCGCTACATTAGGTACTAAGTTGGTACCTGTAACTGGTGGGTTTGTTTCAACCCCTGCTCCTCCGTCAAGTGTCAGTCTCGACTATTTTGCATCTTATCGGACGGGGTTATGGGTCTTTTTGGCAAGAAATTCTTCTTCTAACCCTATAACCTAAAGTACATGGGTTGCCTTACACAACCTTATAATTAGACACTAGAAAGGATATGTCGTGTCAGGCCTTGAGACTAAAATTTTCATCTCCTTAGCAATGGTCTCCCTGAAGTTTAACTTGAGCTTAGATAGAATACTTGCAACCAATATTTCTCTATCATCTCCAATGATGTTATCTCCCTCAGTAGGCATCAAATAGGTGCACACTACACCACACTAGAACCTTGCCTCTTGAGTCAGAGAGGCCTTGAAAATCCCTTCATTCGGATTGGTCAGCCATTCAGGTTTCACTTCAGCTATGAGTGTGGCTAACCAAGACCGTTGATTTGCACGATGCTTCAGTCGATCGTAGAATGTAGGTGAAGTAGCCTGAGGAGTGAATTCTGGTACATGAAGAAATCTGTTGATTGTTGTTTCTGAGAGATCCACCATCACACCCCGTACTGGAACTTTATTTAACAAAGGTTGATCCGCCGATTTCTATCCATCTTTGCACATGTTCTCCAATCGAGCCTAATAGTTTGCATAGAACTCCCAAAGTAGTGTAGGGAAAAATGAGCTTTCTCCTTTTGCGGTCCATCCTAAGTAATAGTCTTAGAATTTATGCTACTTTAGGGTATTTGCTCAACCCGGTAGTGATGATCCTCTTTTCTTTTAAGATAGGCATTTTAATAGTTCTTCTTTTAGTTTTGAAAAGCCCATCATAAATGATTTTTTATGCCTTGGGAATTTTCCACCTAGAACTGTCTTGAACCCCGGGGTTCTTGCATTTAACCAATATTCCCTAAATAGAGATTCTTCATCATCCTGTTGCTCAGCAAAAGGGGACTCAGATAATGGTCCCTCATATTCAGGTTGCTCAAACTCAGAATTCTCACACTCAGGCTCCCCAGACCAAGAATGGTCAGACTCAGGTTACTCAAAAGTGGTACTATCAGGTGTTATTATTGCTTCAATATCACTTTATTCACTCTCCTCTACCTCAAATGGTGGAGATGGTGATGGCTATTTTGAGCTTTTCTTTTTCCTTTTCTTTCTGAGCAGCGAATCATCCTCCTCATAATCAGATCCCACATTGAAGAGTCTCCGAGGTATCCTCCCCTCTTTTACTTTCTTTGTAGGTTTGGGGCTCTTTTGTTTGTGTGCCATTATAAGACCTGTAATAAGAGAAAAGCCATTAGTCGACACTCAAGAGAATATACACAAACACATCATTTTTTGAAGTTCTACACCCCTTGGAAGGGTTTATTTATGCTTTAGATCAAAAAGGTATGATGTCATTGTCTGATAAGTTGTCATGATTGTGATAACTTATCAGCAATGTCATCAGCCTTAATAGAAAAATCTTTTTTTCCTCAACTTGAGATGATATAATCTGATAAGCCATCACAATTGTGATAGCTTATCAGCCATGTCGTCAACTCAGAACACACCCCTCAACTTAATTTTAACTTGATTTTTAAACCAATTTCTTCTTACAATAACATTGAGTTGTGTTCTTGAACTAAGCCCTAGGCTTTCTTGTACAAAGCAGCATATTTAACCCTAGATTCTGCTTTTCACACTATGGCAAGTTAAGCTTGCCTCAACCTTTTTGGCAACTAAGATTTACATCAGTTTATCACCTACCGAATGAAGAGAAGAGTCAAGTTTTGAGTATACCTGATGGGCGACTTTCACTTGGTTACTCGAGTAACGAAAAGTTCATTGATGAAAGAGGGTCCTTGATTTTTTTTTTGAATTCAAACCCACTCTCACAAGAAAGAATATTTTTCTTATTTTACTTGGAAATATTTTTTAAAAAGGAAGGAAATAAAATAACTATGGAAGGAAATAAAACTTAAAGGAGAGAAAGAAAAGTACGCAGGAGGGCGAAAAGGTTGACTGGTCTGAGTTGGATCTTTTTAATTCGGGGCCTGAATTTTACCTGACGGCTTATCAGATGTCTGATATGTCGTCGCTAATGTTGTCAGATCAAGGCAGTATGTTACCTCATTTTTAATTATCTAACGACATCCATGATGGCTTATCACAGGTGTGATAGCCCGTCACAAACGTTGTTAGCCTTAACACAATAAGTCTCAACTTTCTTGAGCTGACTACCTCAGATTCACCTTCTTTGCACTACAACCTAACTTACAAAAATAAAAAAACTTTGCTTAAAAACATAAAAATTTAAGGTTGCCTCCAAATAGTGCATGATTTAGTGTCACGACATGACTTAGCTATCTTGACTACTCAGACTTTGTCAAGACAATTTACTGATACCTATTTACCATCTTTATAGAATACATCTACGATTGAGAAAACACTCATCCCCTTTTGCTTTGTCATGGGTGAGTGCATTGCGAATCTTGCTTCTTTGTCATTAAACCTGAACTTCAGCTCATTCATCTCTATGTCTACTATCACTCTCCTAGTCGCGAGGAATGGTCTACCCAAAATAATGTGTACTTCAAAGTCCACATCACAGTCAAAGACTACGAAATCAGCTGGAAGTATAAAGTCAACTATCTTTACAAATACATCATGTAATATTCCTACTGGCTGGTTTACAGATCTATTCGCCTTCACCAACGACATGTTTGTTGGGGTACAATCCCCCATACCTAGTTTTTTTATACACAGGTAGCAGCATGAGATTAATGTTCGCGCCCAGATCACATAAGGCCTTAGCGAATTCCAAAGACCTGATTGTACATGGGATAGTGAATGCTCCAGGGTCGACCTTCTTCTACACCAAGTTCCTCGTAAAAATTGTACTACAATAATGTAGATTATCCTCTGATTTGTAGCTCACTACTCTTTTCTTCATTACAAGGTCCTTCATGAATAGCATAACCTTTCATTTGCTCAAGTGCGTCCACCAAAGGCACATTTATTGTTAACTGCTTCAACATCGCCATGAATTTACTAAATTTTATGTCCTCGACCATCTTCTTCAATCTATAAGGAAAAGAAGGTGGTGGTCTTTGGAGAGTTTTTACCACTACTTTCTTTTCCTTCTCTTTCCCTATTTCTGGAGCATTATGAAGACCATCCAACTTCTCAGACACCATCAGACATTCTTCTTTGGGTTTATTCTCTACTTCAATTACATCTTTAATCATATTTTTGCCCATAGAAGGGCCAGGTAATATCTTACTACTTCTAGTGGTAATTTCCATACATAAGCCATCATTCTACGGATTTTGGACTGTGTCACTACGTAATATTCCACTCTTTCTTTGGTTCAGCGCTGCAGCGAGTTGACTCATTTACTGTTCTAGTTGTTTGATTGCCGTGGAGTGTGAGTTTACCAACTGACTAATAGAAGAAAGATTGGTCTTCATGGTAGTCACACCTGAGTTGGTAGCCTCTACTCCCTTTAACAATTTAGCCATCATGTCCTCTATGGATATCTTTTCAAAACTTATTGTAGCAGCCTCACGATTTCCAAGAGGGACATATAGCCTTCTCTTATCATTATTGGTCCTTATTCTTATATCTAGGATTATCATTTCCTTTCTCTACTTGATCAGCATCAACTCTATCGTGAGATCCCACAGCTTTCACCTTCCCAGTCTTGCCAGATAGAAAGTTCTTAGTTAGAAAGTCCATCTATCTTTTTAGGTGAGCCATGTCTTGGTGACACTCCTCATCTCTTCTGTGTTGTTTCACAGTCATACCCACAGAAATAGTGGGGCTTCAAACCATAGAGTCTCTGGTATGCCATGCCCGACTCTATTTGGTCATTTTCTCTAGCATTTTTAAAGCTTCTGGGAATGTAAGATTAACAAACAAACCACCAGCAATATTATGTACAATTGGTTTTATCACAGAATTAAGAGCCCTATAAAAAGTCTCTATCTAGTGTATGTCCGTCATATTATGGTTCAGACACTATGCCAGCTTCTTTTTGAATCTCTTCCAGGTTTCATGCAAAGATTCGATCGAGAGCTTTCTAAAGTTACTGATCTCATATATCAACTATACCCTTTTGGAGGGTGGTAAGAACCATTCTAGGAATACATCTTTCAACTTTCTCTAGTTGGTTATTGAATTGGGTGTTACCTCATTTAACCAAATTATTACCTCCCCAGACAGAGACAATTAGAACAATCTCAAGCAGATTGCATTCTGACCCACTCCTGGGTTATTAAAAGATTTATAAATGGAGACAAAGTTCACCAAGTGAATATTTGGATCATTACCAGGAAAGCCACCAAACAATCCCTTTAGATTAAGGAGTTGAATCATAGTACTCGTAATGCTAAACTTTGCCCCTGGTGTCAATGGTGGAGGAATAATTTAACCTATAGCACCTGCTCCATCCATTCCATCATCATCATCATTGAAATCATACTAGACTGGCTGGCAATCCTGATCCAACATTGAAATTCCTAAGTTCCTATTGTCATTATGTTGTACTGGTGCCGCTATTTGTTCTGCACGACTTGGGTTACCAGGTTTTAGCAATTCATCGTCTCCCAAATCTTCATCCTCGGGATTTGAATTCCATACTTGTTGATCGATATTTTACATATTCACCTGAGCTCTAGCTAAGGCTGCTAACCTATTAGCCTCGTGCCTATCTACCATTCTACCGATTAGTTGCGGTTTCGGATTAAATGGCAATAATGGTCCTCCAAAACTTTTGGTACTTGGCATACACCACAAAAGTCCCACAGAAAACAAAAACAAAAATAAATGTAAAACTAGGAAACATGACTAACAATCAATTAGCAGACACAAACTTCAATTTACAACTGTATTCCCCGGTAACAGCGCCATTTTTTATAATGCTTAAACTACACCTCTAATGTGAGAATTTAAGAGATCGTTGTAAATATATAACCCACTTAGGTTGGTGTCTAATCCCACAGGGAATATGGAGTGAACTTATGTCATTTGCAATTAAATCAACTGATACTTAGATGTTTCCTGAAATGGGGGGGTTTTGGAGATTAGCAAATAATTGTTGGTCACTTTAGTTTTAGTGTTTGTAATCAAGTGTTTATGTAAAACCAGAGTTATGTTCACATGGTTGATCGGACTTGACAAATGCTAGTAACGATTCACGATTTTTCAGGTAGGTAGGAAAAATAGATTATCCTTGTCAAATTTATGCCTAAATGTATTTCGACCTACTTAAGCATTGAACTACCTAATTCTCTCAAACTTAGGTAGTTTACATTTCATAAAAGGATTTTATCTCAGGCAAATTAATCTTGCTACATCATTAATTATTAAACAGAAGGTTGGTAGCTTCCAAGTCCCTAATGATAATTCACTTCTTACTAGGGTTGATTTCTTAGTTCAAGAAAATCACTAGTAAGCAGGATCTATTGTTTGCAACCAATAGATAAAGTTTAAAGTAGAGGGATTACGAAAAAGTTACTACCACCGTTAGAATCCTGAACACTTAGTTGCATTACAAACCCAAACCCATAGATCCCATAACTCGGGTTAAGGGGTTTAGCTACTCATACTGTAAAGAGTAATACAAATTGTTAAATTCATAATGCTAAGGAATAATACTTATAGCAAAAGTTAATAGCAACAGTTGCATCTCAGATTAAATCTCAGTAGAAAAATCTCAAAAAATAATATGATAATCTCTCCAAAGCTAACTGTAAACTTGTATCAAAAACTAGAGAGTAAACACGTGATGTTCAAGTCCAAAATGTCGAGTACGAGAACCCAAGAAAACATTAAGCAATACTTTAAATAGTTCACCCTAATTATGGAAACAAAATCATAGAGTTCAGTAATTTATTGGACAGGTGATGACATTTTGTGATGCCTTATCAGGAGTTAGATGACTTATCACAGATGTTATCAGCTCCTCTTCTCTTTTGACATTCGCTGCCTTAGGCTGAAGATGAAGCATGATGGCTTATAATATCTTTGTTGACTTATCACAGACTTCATCAATGATTTACTTAAGCTCTTATGTTCTGCGTTAGTCTAACAACGATGTTGATTGCTTATCACAACTTTGACGGCTTATCACATCTCGTAATCAATTCTTTAAGCTGAATCCCATTCTCTGTTTAAGGTTGGCGATGAAGATGATATCATATCAAAGTGTTGACGACTTATCAGGAATGTCATCAGCCACACTCCTCTTCTATTTGCTTCATATTTCAACTCTTTTTCTTTGATTATTGTTGATTCTCTTGTATCTTGACTTCCACTGCAAAATCAAAGATAAAAATATAAAAACTGACCAAAGTTGCTTAAGACTTTGCAATTATTCTCACTTAAAAGCCTCAAATGTATGAGTATCTTCTCACACATTACTTGATACCATACTTTGCTAAGGCAGCTCAAAACAGTTTACTGCAGAAGGGGGACCCAACCTCACTTATAATGGTGTGTGACACCCAAAATTTAGAGAAGATGTTTCTCTTAAGGAATGCGATGAATCTCTTCCCTTCATTATCAGACAAAGTGACGGCCTCAACCCATTTTGAGACATAATATATAACAACCAGAATATATTTCAACCTGTATGAGCTTACAAAAGGTCCCATGAAGTCCATACCCCATGCATCAAATAACTCTAGTTCCATCATCTTGGACATCAGAATCTCATGATGTTAGGAGTTCTACACTTTCCTCTGACATTGGTGACATCTTTGAACAAACTCATATGCATCCTTTTATAAAGTTAGCCAGTAGCAGACACTCTGCAACACTTTTTGAGTAGTCTAGTCACCAGCATGATGACCTCCAACATGAGAAGCATGGCGTTCTTCCAATATACTCAACATATCTACCTCTGTAACACACCTCCTTATTATAGTTTTCCGTACATCTCTGGAATAGATACGGTACATCCTAGATGTAATGGGTCATATCATGGAGAAATTTCTTCCTTCGGTGAAAGGAAAGATTCTCTGGGATCAATTCGCTTACCATATAGTTTGAAAAATCAGCATACCAAGGAATTTTCTCCATAGCATCCACCAAGATCTCCTCATCAGGAAATGCATCATCTATCTCAAGTTCACCTCGAGCTGTTTGTTCGCCTTCCATCCTAGATAGATGATCCACAAATTGGTTTTCGCAACCTTTCCTATCTTTGAATTCAAAGTCAAATTCTTGGAGCAGAAACACCCATATAATCAACCTTGGTTTTGTATATTTCTTAGCCATCAAATACCTAAAGGCTCTATGGTCAGTGTGGACCAACACTTTGGTCCCTAGTAGATAAGCCTTGATTTTATCAAAATCATAAACTACAATAAAGAGTTCCTATGTGGTGACAGTGTAGTTCTTTTGTACTTTATTCAGTGCTTTGCTGTCATAGTAGATCAGATGAAAAAAACTTTCCTTCAGTCCCAACACATCTCCAAAGGCAACACTGCTTGCATCACACATGATCTCAAATAGTTTTGACTAATCCGGTGCAATAATAATAAGGGCCTCACCAACTTATTTTTAAGGCATTCAAATGCCTTTAAGAAATCATCATTAAAGGAGAACATAGCTTCTTTATCCAAAAGTTTGCAAAGTGGATTTGCTACATTCAAGAAGTCTCTTATATATCTCCAGTAAAAGCTAGCACATCCAAGAAAACAATGCAGTCCCTTTACTGAAATGGGAGGTGGTATCTTCTCAATAACCTCTACCTTGGATTGATCTACCTTTATCCCTTTCGCTAAGATTTTGTGCCCGAGAACAATGCCCTCTTTCATCATAAAGTGGCATTTCTCCCAATTAAGCACCAAATTGAATTCCACACATCGTTACAAGGCCCTACTCAGGTTCGCCAAACATAGATCAAATGAATCTCCTGCTACACAAAAATTATCCATGAACACCTCCAAGGTGTCCTCAACCATATCTGAGATAATAGACATCATACCCCGTTGGAAGGTGGTAGAAGCATTACATAACCGAAACGATATTCGTTTGAATGCAAAAGTACCATACAGGCATGTGAATGTTGTCTTCTCCTGATCTTCAGGAGCAATATAGATTTGATTATATCCAGAATAACCATCCAAAAAGCAATACCACCCCCTACCTGCCAATTGATAAAGCATTTGATCCACAAAGGGCATTGGGAAGTGGTCTTTCAATGTCCATGAGTTTAGTTTGTGGTAGTCTATGCAAACTATCCATTTCATTACTGTCCTGAGTGGAATCTACTCATTTTTTTCATTTGCAACAATAGCCATGCCCCCTTTCTTGGGCAAACATTGAACTTGGCTCACCCATTTACTGTCAGAAATAGGATAAACCACTCCTACATTCAAACTCTTAATAATCTCCTTCTTAACCACCTCTTGCATCGGTGGGTTAAGTCGGCATTAATGCTCGATGGTTGGAGTAAAATATTCCTCAAGTTGTATCTTATGAGTGCAGATGCCAGGGGGAATGCCAATAATATCAGGAATAGTCCAACCTATTTCTTTTTGTACTTTTGGAGCACCGAAATAAGTGCTTCTACCTGCTCTTGCCCAAATGAGCTGAAATAATCACGGGTAGCATGTTTGAATTTCCCAAAAACACGTACCTTAGATACCCTAGCAATTCTTTCTATTCCTACACGGGTGGCTTTTCAATGGATGGCTTAGCCGATGGTGTTGGTTAATTAGCAAAATCAAGGTCAAGATTTTTAGGAGCATAATAGTATGAACCCATTCCTGTCAAAGCGTAAATAGTCTCTTCGTACTCCTCAATGCGTTAACGATCAAAATTCATCAACGTTGTAGCTAGAGACTCTACAACTAATTTCTCCTCTATTGGTACCTCCTGCTCATCCTTATAATATACACCTGTAATTAAGAATAGACTAATTTATTTATGATACTTCATTGATTGGCATATATTAAATCAAACCATTCCATCGTTCATCTTAAATAAGAGCTCATTAGCTCGCAGATCAATCAACACACTTCTTGTTGTGAGAAAAGGTCGACCTAAGATTATGGGCCCCTCAAAGTGCACCTTGCAATCCAGAATGAGAAAATCTATAGGAAATATAAAGCTAGCCACTTTCACCAACACATCATACAAAATACAAGTAGGTCATTTTACTGATCTATCCGCCATCACAAGTTGTATGTTATTGGGTGTGGGGGTTCCCAAGCCTAACTTTTTGCAAACAGCTAGCGACATCAGATTGATGCTCGCTCCCAGATAACATAAGGCTTAGGAAATTCCAGAGACCTAATTGTATAAGGATTAGTGAATGCTCCTGGATCTTCTTTCTTTTATACCAAGGACTTTGTAGAAATAGCACTATAATGATGGTGATTGTCCACTGGTTCATAGCTCACCGCTCTTTTCTTCTTTACAAGATCCTTCATAAATTTAGCATATCTTGGCATTTGTTCAAGTGACTCTGTCAAAGGTACACTCACTGCCAGCTGCGCTAATATTGTCATGAATTTACTAACTTTCGTATCATCGGCCATCTTTTCAATCTTTGAGAAAAGAGAGGTGGTGGTTTTGGGAGTGTATTAACCACTACTTTCTTTTCCTTCTCTTTCCCCTTTTCAACTTATCAACCGACTGGTGATCAGAAGGGATATCAATGCCATTCTTCTTCTGAAACTCTATTGATTACTTTTTTCAAGAATGACATCTTTTTCGATCACCTCATCATTCACAACTTTGCCTACAGAAGGGGGCCGATAAAACCTTACCCCTCCGTGTAGTAATGGCCATGACAAACCATCATTCCAAGGGTTCTGAATTGTATCACTTAGCAGTGTTCCACTCTTCCTCTGATTTAATGTTGCAAAAAGTTGGCTCATTTGGTATTCTAATTGTCTGATCGAAGTGGAGTGCGAGTTTACCAACTGACTTATAGAGGACAAATTGGTCTTTATAGTAGTCACCTAAGATTTGGTAGCCTCAACTCCCTTTAAAAATTTCTCTATCATGTCTTCCATGGATATCTTTCCAGAGCTAGTTGCAGTATTATCTCTGCTTTTGGGAGGTACATACAACCCACTTCTAGCATTCTTGCTCTTCTAGTTTCCTTGATCCCGATCCTTATATCCAACCTTTTCATAATAAGTCTGACCTTAATTTTCTTGGCTATTGCCTTAGAAACCCCCGTGTTATTCAAATAGTTTGCCTCTTCTTCCAAATCAGAGTCCTCTCTACCATGGGATACAACGGCTTTCACTTTATTAGTCTTTGTAGATAATTAGTGCTTGGTCAGCAAATCCATTTGCGTCTTCAAGTGTGCCATGTGTTGATCACGTTCTTTGTCTTTCTGATGTTGTTTTGTAGTCATGCCAACAGACATAGTTAGGCTTTCAACCACAGAATACCTGGTATACCATGCTCTACGCTTTTTGGTTATTCGATCCAACATCTCAGAGGCCTCTTAAAAAGTGAGATCCACAAATGATTCCCCTACTGCATTATCAATAATTGGCTTTGGAATAGAGTTCAAAGCCCAATAAAGAGTCTCTATCAGGTGAATATCTATCATATTATGGTTTGGGCATTGGGTCAACTTCATTTCAACCTCTCCCATGCCTCATCAAGATCTTCAGTTGGGAGCTGTCTAAAGTTACTGATCTCATCCCTCAATTGTACCCTCCTAGAAGGCAAAAATAACCTTTTTAGGAAAGCCACTTTAAACTGCCTCCAGTTAGTTATAGAATTAGGCTTCAGCTCATTAAGCCATAATGTTTCCTCCCCAAATAGAGACAATTGAAATAAATTCATGAGGATATCAATTTGTCCCACTCTCGGTTTATCAATGGACTTGCAAATAATGACAAAGTTCACTAGATGCATATTGGGATCATCTCCTAGGAGTCCACCGAAGAACCCCTTCATACTTTTCTTTTCCACCGTACCCAGCTTTTTATTCTTTTCTTTTACTCTACCTTCCTTTTTAATTATTTTACATCACATACCCCTATGATAGCCACCCTCAACTTAGGCCATTTTCCTAAGTTAAAGTACAAAGTGTCCAAGGAGGACTCAAGCCAAAATAGGTTCATTATGATATAAAAATGGGACGGTGGTAGGTATCATAAAAAGAAATAGTCTATTCAAGCTACAAATAGCGATCAAGGGATATTATGCATACAGGGAAGGTCATTTAGGATAAAGTGGGCTAGTATAAAAATGACCTATTATCTTTTACTAACCTCTATCTTTCAACATAGGTAAGACTAACCGAGCAAGTTCTAAATTCAACATACTAAGGGAACTATGTAAAATCTTATGCACACATGGCACACAAGTATATCACAAGTTACTTTTTCTCTGATTCATGTGATTATTTAGCTATGGTTATCAAGTAACTAGAACTAATACCATATAAAGATGAATATTGGTCACAATTAAATACAAATCATACAGTTAAAGAGTTAGACCACTTCAGAGGTGTTAACAAAATAATAAAACCATATTAACTGCCTCTGGTAGTTGTATTTCTCCTTGTGGTATACAAAATGTTTCAAAAACAGCTCATCCTACATCCTCAACTTAAAATCAAAGACAAACTGAACTAAGGGTTAGGGTATACTAGGAGTAGATCATGTACGGGGATCATGGGTCCCAGACCCTACTGCTGTATCCTCAGCTGGCTTATCTCCATTAGGAATTCTCTCCCCCATTCAGACACACCTGCTTTAGTATTTGTTGGAGGCCTACAAGTTGAGGCACCCACGAATCTCACTCGCAGAGCCTTCTCCTATTTTTCATTGTCAGCTAGTGACTTGATCATTGCCTTTCTCATCTTCTCTTTTCAGCCTTCTTTCTTACCCTATTTTCTAATATTCTTTATTCATCACTATCAGGCCACCTTCACCTTGTCCAGGGCTGCTCTAAATTGTGCAAAGTCTGAGCCCAACATTTCTCTTACCCGTGTATTAAAATAATTTTCTAATTCATCAATTCAATTGGCCAAGGCTAGGAAGGGCTCCAATGCTACCTTAATCCTCGTGTCTACCGTAGAGGAAAATTACTTGGCAAAAGGTTGCAGCTGAGCCTTGCACCACTTGGCTTGTTTTTACACTCTCCTGAAGTTCATAGGGTTGAAGGTAAATTCTGTGGTATACATAGTAGTAGAAGGATTTGTTTCATTTCTAGGCAATGAATCTGCTATTGGTGAGGAGGTCGGTGCTGTAGCCTCAGAATCCTGACCTGCTACATTAGGTGATGAGTTGGTACCTATAAGTGGTGGGTGTATTTCAACCTCTTCTCCTCTATCAAGTGTCAGTCTCAGCTGATTTTTATCATATCGGATGGGTTTGTGGGTCTTCTTGGCAAGAAGTTCTTCACCTAACCCTACAACCTCAGGTACATAGGCTGCCTTACATAACCTTGTAATTATAAAAGGGAAACGATATGTCGTGCTGGGACTTGAGACTCAAATTTTCATCTCCTCATCATAGTCTCCCTGATGTTCAACTTGAGCTTAGCCATAAGACTAGCAACTAATATTTCACTGTTG
Organism: Capsicum baccatum var. pendulum; assembly: GCA_030864225.1. Lineage (NCBI taxonomy): Eukaryota > Viridiplantae > Streptophyta > Magnoliopsida > Solanales > Solanaceae > Capsicum > Capsicum baccatum. The sequence continues at coordinate 170,414,287 of CM061561.1, read as the reverse complement.
TCTCCAATGATGTTATCTCCCTCAGTAGGCATCAGATAGGGGCGCACTACACCCTACCAGAACCTTTCCTCTTGAGTTAGGGAGGCCTTGAAAATCACTTTATTCGGATTAGTCAGCCATTCAGGTTTGCCTTCAGCTATGAGTGTGGCTAACCAAGATCATTGATTTGCATGATGCTTCAGTCGAGCATAGAATGTAGGTAAAGTAGCCTGAGGAGTGAATTTTTGGCCATGAAGAAATCTGTTGATTATTGTTTCTGAGAGATCCACCACCACACCCCATACTGGAACTTTATCCAACAAAGGTTGATCCGCTTATTTCTCTCCTTCTTTGCACATATTCTCCAATCGAGCCTGATTGTTTGCATAGAACTCCTGAACTAGTGTAGGGCAAAATGAGCTTCCTCCTTTCGCGGTCCATCCGAAGTCATAGTATCAGAATTTCTACTCCACTTTAGGGTATTTGCTTAACTAGGTAGTGATGATCCTCTTTTCTTCAAGGACTGGCCTTTTAACAGTTCTTCTTTTAGTTCTGAGAAGCCCATCATAGAAGATTTTTTATGCCTTGGGAATTTGACACCTAACACTATCTTGAACCTTGGGGTTCAAGATATTTAACCATAGTTCCCCAAATCAGAGAATCTTCATCATCTTTTCGCTTAACAAAAGGGGAATCAGATAATAGTCCCTCAAATTCAGGTAACTCAGACTTAGAATGCTCAAACTCAGACTCCTCAAAGTTAGAATACTCAGACTCAGGATGCTCAAAAGTCGTACTATCAGGTGGTGTTATTGCTTTCGTATCACTTTATTCACTCCTCTCCACCTCAACTGTTAGAGGTGGCGAAGGCTTTTTCAAGCATTTCTTTTTCCTTTGATTTCTGAGTAGCGGCTCCTCCTCCTTATGATTTGATCTCTCATTGAAGAGACTCCGAGGTTCCCTTCCTTTTTTCACTTTCTTTGTAGGTTTGGGGATCATTCCTTTGGGTGCCATTATAAGACCTTTAGAAAGATAAAAATCATTAGTCGACACTCAAGAGGATATACGTAAACACATCAATCATTGAAGTTCCACTCCCCTTGAAAGGGTTTATTTATGCTTCAAATCAAAGGTATGACGACATGGTCTAATAAGTCGTCACGATTATGATAACTTATCAGCCATGCCGACAGGCTTAATAGAACATTCATCTTTTCCTCAACTTTTGATGATATAATCTGTTAAGCCATCATAATTGTGACAGCTTATCAACTATGTCGTCAACTCAAAACACATCCCTCAATTTAATTTTAACGTGATTTTTAAACCAATTGCTTATTACAATCACATTGAGTTGTGTTCCTCAACTGAGCCCTACTCTTTTTTATACAAAGCAGCATAGTAAACCCTAGATTTCGCTTTTCACACTATGGCAAGTTAAGTTTTTCTCAACCTTTTTGGGAAGTAAGATTTATATCATTTTATCACCTACCCAGTGAAGAGAAGAGTCAAGTTTTAAGCGTACCTGATGAGCGACTTTAACTTGGTTACTCGAGTGAAATAGTGTTCGCAGATGAAAGAGAGTCCTTGATTTTTTATTTTTGAATTCCAACCCACTCTCACAAGAAAGTAAATTTTTCTTATTTTACATGGAAATATTTTTGAAAAGGGAAGGTAATAAACTAACTATAGAAGGAAATAAAACTTAAAGGAGAGAAAAAAGAGTACATGGGAAGGTGAAATGTTGACTGGGCCAGGTTGGATCTCTTTAATTCTGGGCCAAATTTCACCTGATGGCTTATCACATGTTTGAGATAAGTCATCACTGATGTTGTTAGCTCAAGGAAGTATATTACTTCATTTTGAATTCTCTGATGTCTTATCACAGGTGTGATAGCCCATCACAAACATTGTTATCCTTAACAGAACAAGTCTAAACTTCTTTGAGATGACTACCTCAGTTTTACCTTCTTTGTACTAAAACCTAACTTACAAAATTAAAAACACTTTGCTTAAAAACATAAAAATTTTGGGTTGCCTCCCAATAGAGCCTAATTTAGTTTCACGGCATGACTCGGTTATTTTGACTATTCAAACTTTGTCAAGACAACCTGCTGATACCTCTCTATCATCTAAATAAAATACATCCACGATTGAGAAAACACTCATCTCCTTTTACTGTGTCATGGGTGAGTGCATTACGATTCTTGCTTCTTTGTTATTGAGCCTAAACTTTAGCTCATTCATCTTCATATCTACTATCACTATCCCATTCATGAGGAATGGTCTACCCAAAATAATGGGTACTTTAAAGTCTACATCACATTCAAGGACTACGAAATCAACTGGAAGTATAAAGTCAGCTATCTTTACCAATACATCATGTAATATTCCTACTGGCTACTTTACAGACCTATTCGCCATCACCAACCGCATGTTTGTCGAGGTAGGATCCCCCACACCTAGCTTTTTATACATGGATAGCGGAATCAGATTAATGCTCGGGCTGAGATCACATAAGGCCATAGAAAATTCCAGAGACCTAATTGTATATGGGATAGTGAATGCTCCAAAGTCGGCCTTCTTCTGCACCAAGGTCCTTGAAGAAATAACACTACAATATGGAGATTATCTTCCGGTTCGTATCTCACAGCTCTTTTCTTTGTTATAATGTCCTTCATGAATTTAGCATACCCTGTCATTTACTCAAGTTCCTCAATGAAAGGAACATTTATTATTAATTTCTTGAAGATCGCCATGATTTTACTAAATTTTGTGTGCCCAACCATCTTCTTCACTCTTTAAAGAAAGGGAGGTAGTGGTCTTAGGAGAGTTTTCACCACTACTTCATTTTCCTTCGCTTAACCTTTTTTTTGGAGAATTATCAGAACCATCCAACTTCTCAGACTCCACCAAAAATTCTTCTTAGGGTTTATTCTCTACTTCAATCATATCTTCAATCAAACTTTTGCCTACAGAAGGGCTAGGAAATATCTTACCACTTCTAGTGGTAATCTCCATACATGAGACATCATTTTATGGATTATGGATAGTGTCAGTAGGTAATGTTCCACTCTTCCTCTGGTTCAGCGCTGCATAGAGCTGACTCATTTGCTGTTCCAGCTATTTGATTGCAGTATAGTACAAGTTTACTTACTGGCTAATAGAAAACTGACCAGTCTTCATGGTAGTCACACCTGAGTTGGTAGCCTCAACTTTAACAATTTAGCCATCATGTCCTCTATAGGCATCTTTTCAAAACATGTTGTAGCAGCCTCACGATTTCCAAGAGGGACATATAGTCCACTCATATAATTATTTCTTCTCTAATTTCCTTTCTTTTAATTCTTCTATCCAGGCATATCATAAAAATTACAATCTTGATTCCCTTGAATATTTCCGTGGAAACCCCTCTGATTATTAACATAATTCGCCTCTTCTTCTGGATCAACATCAACTCTATCTTAGGATCCAACAAGTTTCACCTTCTCAGTCTTGCTTGATAGCAAGTGATTGGTTAGCATGTCTATCTATGTTTTTATGTGAGCCATGTGTTGATCATGATCCTCATCTCTTCTGCATTATTCCGCAGTCATACCCGCAGAAATAGTGGGGTTTGCTACCGCAGAGTATCTGTTATGCCATGCCCAACTCTGTTTGGTCATTCTCTTTAGAATTCTTAAAGCTTATGGGAATTTAAGTTTAACAAATAAACCAAAAACAACATTATCTATAATTGGTTTTGTCACAGAGTTAAGAGACCTGTACAAAGTCTCCATCAAGTGTATGTCCGTCATATTGTTGTTCAGACACTGTGTCAGCTTATTTTTGAATCTCTCCCAGGTTTTATGCAAAGCTTCGGTCGGGAGCTGTCTGAAGTTATTGATCTTGTCCCTCAACAGTATTATCTAGGAAGGAGGAAATAATTATTCTAGGAATGCATTTTTCAACTGTCTCGAGTTGGTTATCGAATTGGGCGTCAGCTCATTTAACCACATTGTTGCTTCCCCAGACAGAGACAACAGGAACAATCTCAAGCAGATTGCATTCTGACCCACTCCTAGGTTAACAAAATATTTTCAAATGGTAAGAAATTTCACCAAGTGCATATTCGAATCATCCCTAGGTAGGCCACCAAACAACCCCTTTAGATTAAGGAGTTGAATCATAGTACTCGTAATGTTGAACTTTTCCCCTGCTGCCAATAATGTAGGAATAATTGCACCCGAAGAACCTTCTCCATCCATTCGATCATCATCATCATTGAAATCATACTGGATAGGCTGGCGATCTTGTCTTGCTCTGAACGGACGGTTCCTATTGGTATTACGATATACTGGTGCAGCTATTTGTTCTGCACCCCTTGGGTTACCAAAATTTAGCAAATCCTCGTCTCCCAAATCTCTATCCTCAACATTTGGATGTCGTTCTTATTGACCGACATTCTGCACATTCACCTGAACTCTACCTAAGGCTGCTAACATGTCAGCCTTCTACTGGTCTGCCATTCTGCTGATTAGTTGGAATCAACTCATTTCTTTCATTTGCAACAACAGCCACGCCCCCTTTCTTGGGCACACATTGAACTGGGCTCACCCATTTACTGTCAGAAATAGGATAAACCACTCCTATATCCAACCACTTAATAATCTCCTTCTTAACCACCTCTTGCATTGATGGGTTAATTCGGCATTGATGCTCGATGGTTGGAGTACAATTTTCCTCAAATTGTATCTTATGAGTGCAGATGCTAGGAGGAATGATAATAATATCAGCAATAGTCCAACCTATTTCTCTTTTGTACCTTTGGAGCACCGAAATAAGTGCTTCCACTTTCTACTCACCCAAATCAGCTAAAATAATCATAGTTATCGTGTTTCTATTTCCCAAAAATACGTACCTTAGATGTCTTGGCAGTTTGACAATTCCAACACCAGTGGCTCTTCAATGGATGGCTTAGCCGATAGTGTCAGTCAATTAGAGAGATCAAGATTTTGATTCTTAGGAGTATAAGATTATGAATCCATTCCTATCAACGCGTAAATACTCTCTTTGTACTCCTCAATGCCTTCATGATCGAAATTCATCAGCACTGCAGCTAGAGGCTCTACAACAAATTTATCCTCTATTGGCATCTCCTGATCATCCTCATAATACACATCAATAATTGATAACACACTTATTTCTTTATGCTACCTCATTGATTGGAATACATCAAATCATACTACTATATCATTCAGCCTAAATAAGAGGTCATTAGCTCTCAGATCAATCAACACACTTCCGATTATGAGGAAAGGTCGACCTAAGGTTATGGGAACCTCTAAGTCCACCTCGCAATCCAGAATGACGGAATCCACAGTAAATATTATGCTATCCACCTTCACCAATACATCATAAAAAATACCAACAGGTCATTTAACCGACCTATCCATCAACACAACTCGTATGTTGGTGGCTGTGGGGCCTCTCAAGCTCCACTTTTAATATATAGTTAGCGGCATCAGATCGATGCTTGCTCCCAGATCACATAAGGCCTTAGCTAATTCCAGAGACCCAATCGTACAAGGAATAGTAAATGATCCTGGATCTTCTTTCTTCGATACCAAGGGCTTTGTAGTTATAGCACTACAATGATAGAGATTGTCCACTGGTTTGTACCTAACTGCTTTTTTCTTCTTTACAAGATCCTTCATAAATTTAGCATATCTTGGCATTTGTTCAAGTTCCTCTATCAAAGGCACATTCACTGTCATCTGCTTCAATATTGTCATGAATTTTCTAAATATCATATCATCAACCTTCTTTTTCAATCTCTGAGGAAAGGGAGGTGGTGGTTTTGGGAGAGTATTAACAACTACTTCCTTTTTCTTTTCTTGCCGCTTTTTTAACTTATCAACCTGTTGGTTATATGAAGGGATATCAATGCCATTCCGCTTCTCAGACTTTACTGGATTAATTTTTTGAAGCTCAACATATTCTTTGATCACCTCATCATTCTTATCTTTGACAACAAAAGGGCCCGATAAAACCTTACCACTCCGTATAGTAATGGCCATGCTCAAACCATCATTTTGAGGGTTCTAAATTATATTACTTGGTGGCATTCCACTCTTTATTTGATTTAATGTTTCAAAAATTTGGCTCATTTCTTGTTCTAAATGTTTGATCGAAGTGGAGTGCAAGTTTACCAACTGACTCATAGAGGACAAATCGGTCTTCATGGTAGTTACCCCAGAGCTGGTAGCCTCAACTCCCTTTAACAATTTCTCCATTATGTCCTCCATGTACACCTTGCCAGATCAAGTTATAGCATTATATTTGCTTTTAGGAGGTACATACAACCCACTTCTATCATTCTTGCTCTTCCTGTTTCCTTGATCCCGATCCTTATGTCCATCCTTTTCATAATAAGTCCGACCTTAATTTCCTTGGATATTTTCTCAAAAACCCCATGGTTATTCAAATAGTTTGCCTTTTCTTTCTAATCAGAGTCCTCTCTACTTTGGGATACAACTGCTTTTACCTTTTCAATCTTTGTAGATAATAAGTGCTTGGTAAGGAAATCCATCTGCGTCTTTAAGTGTGCCATGTCTTGATCATATTCATTCTCTTTCTTACATTATTATGTAGTCATGCTATTAGATATAGTTGGGCTTGCTACTACAGAATCTGTGGTATGCCAAGATTTAATTTATTTGGTCATCCAATCCAATATCTTAGAGGCCTCTTGAAAAATGAGATCCACAAAGGATCCCCCTGCAGCATTATAAACAATTGGCTTTGTAATAGAGTTCAAAGCCTGATAAAGAGTCTCCATCAGGTGAATATCTGTCATATTATGTTTCGGGAACTCCGTCAACTTATTTTTAAACCTCTCCCATGTCTCATGAAGAGCTTCGGTTAGGATCTGTCCAAAGTTACTTATCTCTTCCCTCAACTGTACCCTCCTGGAAGGCGGAAAGAACTTTTCTAAGAAAGCCAGTTTAAACTCCCTCCAGTTGGTTATATAATTAGGCATCAGCTCATTATGTCACAATTTTGCCACCCTAGACAGAGACAATGGAAATAAAAACATGTGGATAGAATTTTGACCCACTCTCGGTTTATCAAAGGACTTGCAAATATTGAAAAAGTTCACTAGATGCATATTGGGATCATCTCCCAGGAGTCCACCGAACAACCCCTTCAAATGGAAGAGTTGAATCATTATACTGGTAATATTAAACATTTCTCTTGGTGCTAAAGTTAGAGGAATAATAGCTCCAGTAGAACCAGTTCCATCCACTCTATCATCATCATCATTCTAATCATACTGCGTAGGTTGATGATCCCGTCTTACTCGAAATGGATGATTGCTATTCACATTCTGGTTCACTGGTGCGGCTATATTCTCTGCGTACCTTGGGTTAGCAGGATTCAGCAATTCTTTGTCTCCCAGGTCCTCTTCATCTGGATTTGGTACCCGACCTAGGTTATCTATATTCTGTTGATTTACTTAAGCCCTAGCCGAGGCGGCTAGTCTTTCTGCTTCTTGTGGGTATGCCATTCTATCGATCAACTGAGTTCCGGGTGTACTGGTAATAATAGTTCACCTGATCTTCGTGTACTTGGCATGCACACTAACTCACCTGCAAAGAACTAAAACAACAAATAAAAGAAAAATTAGGAAACCTGACTAACAGTCAATTATCACACATAAACTTAATTGACAACTGTATTCCCCACCAAAGGCACCAACATTTGATACACCTATATTACACCTCTCTTATGAGAAAGTAAGCGATCATTGTCAAATATATAACCCAACTAGGTTGGGGTCTAATCCCATTGGGAATATGGTGTTAAATTAAGTTATTCGTAAGTCAATAAACTGATAGTTAGTAGTTTAGGTGATCCTGCACATTATCCGGCCTTGGATAGGAGATGACTTACAAATATCTCTCCAATTGCCAACTCTCAGGTATACCTATACATCATCTGATCTTGGATGCAATATGACTTACAGATATTTCTCAAATTGCTTGTGTTTGGGTAATCCTACACATAATCGATCCTAAATATGATGCGGCGTATAGAGAACCCTTGGACTTATGAAATGCAAGAGGAGAGGAGTCCATTTGAACTCGAGATATTTTTTTGCATGCAAAGAAAAGATAAAGAAATTAATATACTTTCAAGGCATAAAAGTGACATGTTTCAAAGAATAATAAACTATCAAGAATAAATTTTTGAATGACAATGATAAGCACACTTGCATAAGAATGAGAGTCAACAATAAAATGCAAAGGAAAGACACCCACTTACATGCCTCATGATTTATGTTCATATTAAGAATGAAAAAGGTAAAAGGAAGAAGACCATATTCAATGAATTTATGCGAGAACAAACAATGCAAGTTTGTGAGAGTAAAGGGATGAGGAGATAAAAAAAATACCCATGACTTCTAAAATTGAACAAACATAGAAACTAATACACATAACAAAACAAAATAAAGGCTAACTTTTCAAGAAAGTGAATCTTTTGATATCAATTAAGGAGAAATTAACGAAGATTCATACACCTAAGTCATGGACAACTTTAGGAAAAACATGTAACACCCTATGATTTATCGATCTAAGACATCATTGATTATCTTTTGAAATTATGACTCAAAGAGAGACATGAATCAAGTATTTACACACACAAAGAACACGTGTAACAATTCAAAGGGAGTAAGAAAATTAGAATGAAAATTTAGCATTTCCAAAAGTGAAATACCGTTTCCTAATCACACTCTGCATGACTCGAAAATATCTAAATAATTCTATTTAGCAATAAAAGTATGAACTTTCTCATCATTTTGACAAATTTAAAAACATTCAAAAAAAAAAGAGGAATAAACATCGTGGATGGAAAATAAAGCTAGCACTTCATCTTTTATATGAGGATTTTGGAGATCCCTTAAAATAATTAACAAGCAAATGACAAATTCTTGACATAATCAATTACTATTTTTATTAAGGGAAAACAAACAATAGAAACTATTTTTCCAACATAAAAGAAACAACTTTTCATGCTTAAAATAAATATATCTGCCAACAATGAATTCAAACATGACATGAGTACATCTTTTAAGCAAAGATCAAAACATTATACAAAATAATCAAACAATAAAACTAAAAAAAAAAAAAAAAATATTAACTATTATTTTCAACATAAAGGAAATAACTTTACATGCTAAAACAAACATGCCCACCAACAATGAGGTTAGACAAGACATGAGTACATCTTTTAAGCAAAGATTGAAAGTTCATCTATAATAATTAAAGGATAAAGTCAAAAAGGAGAAACAATCAATATTAAATATTCTTTTCAACATAAAGGAAATAACTTTACATGCTAAAAATAAATATATCTGCCAACAATGAATTTAAATAAAGCATAAGTACATCTTTTAAGGAAAGATTAAAACTTTATCTATAATAATCAAATAATAAAGTCAAAAAGGTATATACAACTATTGGTATCTCATTTTTATACCTTGAACATGAAAATAACCATCATATTGACACCACAACGTCCTATGGCCTTCACGGTCATCTACAACAAACAATCCCAACAAATAAAATTATAACTACGAAGAATAAAGAAATGGAGAAGAAAATAATAATAAAACTAAAAAAAGGAAAAGGTGTGTTTACCTTTTTTGGAGCAGGAAAATGGGACTACAAGCTTCCTACGGAGACTTGATTACCATCGAAAAGTGTTCAACTTGAGAACTTATATTAGCCCATGAATTAAAAGGAAAAGTAGTTATTAAAATAAAAACTCTTCTTTGCTCAAAGCTTTTTTTTTTTCAACCTTGAAACTTTTTTTTCTTCTAAAATTTTTTCAACTAGTTGCTCAAAAGCTTTTCAATTGTTTGAGGCTTTTAGACTTAATGTTTCTACCAAAATAGTGTAGTACTTGTAGGAAAGGATAGTGATACAAGTCTATTAATCTACCAATGTGGGATAAAGTTTTTTAGGTGTATTGTTGGAATTTAAAAATTGAAGATAAGGTAAGGTGTAAGATAATGTGGAGGTGAAATTGTACAATGTAGTACAATTTTTGAATTTCAAAATTAGAATTTGGGAAAAGGAAAAAGGTTGGGGGAATTGTACAATATAGTACAATTTTTGAATTTCAAAATTGGAAAAGGACCAAGTTGGGGGGAAATAGTACAATGTAGTATAATTTAAAATTATTTTTTGGTGGGAATTGGGTAGAAGTTATGAGAGTTTCTGAGTATTTTTAAGTTTTTTAAAATATAAATCCAATTGGGATTTAAAATTTACCCATATTTATTTATTTTTGATCAAATTAAAAATCAGTTGATGGATTGCATTGTAATTAAGGCCAAATCTAATAGATTGGCAAAATTAATCTGAAATTCGATACGAATTAATACTTCTTTTAAATCTTAGCTTCTTGATTTAATAAAATCAAATGCATATTTATCCAAATATATTATTTTGATAATAAATAATATTAAAATCAAGATTTTAACCATTATATTTATTTTCAAAATAATCCTTAATTAAAATCTAATATTCCTCATAATAAATATTTAAGTTATCAAATTATAGAATCTCGTATAACTGAACACGATAATATATAATCGTTACTTAAAATGACAAAATCACGCACAAAAAATATTTTGAAAAATCTTTATTCGGATGAAATAAATATTTTGATTTTATTAAAAACTGAAGAAACTCAGGATTAAATTTAGTTGTGGAGGGCAAAAATTAGGTGTCAACACCCATCACTTTTGAAGTTCATAATGACTGTTGCTAATGTATCCATACCTAACCTTTCCTAAATAGCCACATCCACATCATCCATATCATCTTCCACTTAATCCATCACTACTACCACTCTCATATTATCAGGATGTTGAATTGTCATGTATATATTCAACACTATTTGCTTATCATTCCATTTGAAAGTGATCTCTTCTTAATCCATATCAATCAACACTCGGCTAGTGGATAAGAAAGGGCTACCCAAGATAATCAAAGAGTGGGCATCCACTTCACAATCTAAAATCATGAAATCTATTGGATAAGTTAATGACACCACTTTCACTTCTACATTATACAAAATATCTGCTGGCCTCCTTTATAGATGAATCAACCATCAATAACCTTAAAGATGCAGGCTTGAGTTCTCCTAACCCCATTAACTTGTATATCACCAATGACATTACATTAATTCTTGCTTCCATATCACATATAGCCTGATTAATATTATAAGGCCCAATAGAACATGAAATGTTGACTGCACCTAGGTCTTCTTTTCTTTCTACTAAATATGCATGAAAATCTACGCTAAGCTACTTCACTGTATCTTGGAGGTCTCTTGCTACCTATTTATCATCGTCACCACTCCTAAAATTACCATAAATATAAGTTAGAATCTTAAATTCATCTTGAGTTGGCTCATCTACAATAATATCTTCCTTCAATGGCTCATTAGGAGCAGGAAAAAAAAGTGCTAATCAGGTGGGGAATCACTCATCATGTTAACAGCCAAACACTGAACCAGTGTTGAAGGATTTGACACATTGTCACTAGGAAGTGCTCATGGCTGTGTCTCAGTTAAAGTAACAGATATTTTCCCATTGCATATGACCCAAACTTTTGGGCTAAACCTAAAACATAGGCCTTGAGTTCTTTAAGGAAAGTCTCTTGGCTCTCTTGACCTTTCATCATCTTGGCCAACATTTTTTATATTCTTGATTCCGTATCTCGTCTGCAAGGTGGAATGTATTTGCCTATATCATTATAGTTTTGAACTTTATTCCCTTTTTCTTGGGCTCAGAAACCCGCCAGTTGAGGACCTCATACTTTTGTTCCTCCTCTAACTCAGACTCATGCACTGTAGAAGCTGTACCCTGTATCCCTACTGCATTAAACTTTGCAAATTTTTTGGATAACTCACCAATGGATTTCCTCAATAGTCAAATCTCCTGAGCTACAACATCCTCAGCTATGCTCCGATAACCAAAAGATCCAATGGCATAAGTATTAGATTTTCTCTCAACCTCTTAATTTTTTCACCCTCAATTAGTTAATGAAATCTGCTCCATAATACTCGAAGCCATCTCCCATCATAATCTCATGAATTATCCTCTGGAGATAGTGTCTTCCATTGATCTAGAATTGATTGTAGGGCTCTATAGAAGATCTCCAACAAGCTTGTCCCTAAATTTTGAGGTTTGGCACCGTGCTAAGCATCTTTTTGAACTTAAAACATGCCTCATACATAGATTCTAACTGCAGTTTCCTGAAGTTATAATTATTATCCTTGAGCTATAATACCCTGGATAGAGGAAACAACTTATTGAAGAATTGTCTGCGTAACTCACTCCATGTAGTCATCAACCCTCTTAGAAGTTCCCTTGGTTTTTAAGATGCCTCTCCAGTAAGAAAGAAGGGAAAAAACCTCAGTATTAATGCCTTCTTATCTCTCACAGGTATTGTATATGAAATACAAATCCTAGTAAAATTTGCAAGATACATGTTTGCATCATCTGTAGGCAACTTCACAAACATGCCCTTCAAGTAGAAGGGCTGAACCATAGTACTAGTAATGTTGAACTTGACTTTAGGAAAAAGAATAGAAGGAATGATACCTCCAGTCTCTAGAAGATTAATGTATCCTAGATCTTTTTCATTATCTTCATATAGAGAAACATAATGATATGCTCGGATCGCTGGAGGTCGGCCTCCTTTGACTCAGTTTTGGTTTTAACTGAGTACTGCTCGACGGTTTCCTTTCTGTCACTGCTAAGGTAGCTCTGCCTCCAAATCTATGCGTTAAGCTTCTTCTACTACCTTCATCTTAGTTTCATCTTGAGCTAAAATCTCAGCAGTCTATTGATACACAATGTCCTGAAGTCCTTCAGGAGGAGGGGAAGGAAACTCATTTCAGAGGTTAGATTATTTCCTACCTTCGAGCATGGAAATGATATCTACAGGGTTTGTCTATCATCTACTTCGAGTTAAGGACACTAGTTCTAAAAATCCCAGTCTTGATTCACTCCCATTCATGAATGAATTCTAGATGTCTTTCTCGGAGATCTTCCAGGAATTTCTCCCAAAAGGGAAATATAATTTTGCATCGATCTTCTTCTAGATACTCAGCCTATATCTATTTTTCCATACAAAAAGGCACCAGTAGAACTCAGAGAATTGAAAGAGCAGTTGAAGGATCTCTTAGATAAGGGATTCATCAAACCTAGCATGTCCTCGTGAGGCATACTAGTCTTCTTCGTGAGCAATAAAGATGGTTCTCTTAAAATGTGCATTGATTATTATTAGCTAAATAAAGTCATGGTCAAGAACAAATATCCTCATCCCAGAATTTATGACTTGTTCGATCAACTTCAAGGTTCCAACTATTTTTCTAAGATAGACCTCAGATCAGGCTATCATCAACTCAGAGTCAGAGAATGTGACATTTCAAAAACAGTTTTTCGTACTCGGTATGGTCACTTCGAATTCTTGGTCATGTACTTTGATCTTGCCAATGCCCGAGTAGCTTTCATGGACCTGAAGAACGGAGTATTCAAGTAGTACTTGGAGATATTCATTACAGTATTCATAGATGACATCCTTGTTTATTCCTGCTGTGAGCGTGATCATGCAGACCATCTTAGTATAGTATTGTAGACTCTCAGAAATCATTAGTTGTTTTCCAAGTTTAGTAAGTGCAAATTTTATCTATGGTCAGTATCATTCCTTGGTCATATCATTTTCGGTGATGGCATTAGAGTTGATCCTCAAAAGATCAAAGTAGTAAGAAACTGGCCTCGACCTATATCTCCATCAGATATCAGAAGTTTATTGGGTTTGGATCGCTATTATAGATGGTTCGTTGTGGAATTTTCTTCTATTGCATCCCCTATGTCCAGATTGACATAGAAAAACGTCAAGTTCCAGTGGTCAGATCCTTGCAAGAAGAGTTTTCAGGAGTTGAAGTCTCGACTCACCTCAGCTCTAGTCTTGCTCTTCCAGATGGACCAGATGGGTTAGTAGTTTATTATGATACATCCAGAGTAGGTTTGGGTTGTGTCCTCATGAATCATGGTAAGGTCATATCCTACGCCTCTACACAGTTTAAAACCCATGATAAAAATTATCCTACTCATGATCTTGAGTTAGCAGCCGTAGTATTTACCTTAAAGATTTAAAGGCATTATCTATAAGAGCCTTCAGTATCTCTTTTCTCAGGCAGATCTTAATTTTTATTAGAGTAGGTGGTTGAGCTCTTGAAATATTACGACATGAGTGTCCTTTATCATCCGGACAAGGCCAATATAGTGGACGATGCTCTCATTAGACTAGCTATAGGTAGTATTGCTCAAGTTGAGGACAGTAAGAAGAAGTTAACTCAGGAAATCCATCATCTTACCAGACTAGGCAGTCGTTTAGTTGATTTAGAGGAGGGTGACATATGGGTTTAGAGTAGTTCACAATTATCTCTAGTTTTTGAGGTGAAAGAAAAGTAAGATAGAGTCCCATCCTTTTCAAGTTAAAAGAGTCAGTCAAGGATCATAATGTAGAGGTTTTCTCCTAAGGGAAAGATGGTGTATTGCGTTGTCAGGGTCGTCTGTGTGTTCCAGGTGTAGATGACGTAAGGCAGTGAATTCTTCCAGAAATGCATGGTGTGCACTACTCTACTCATCCAGGGGCCACAAAGATGTATCACAACTTATGGGAAATCTATTGGTGGATTGGGGTAAAGAAAGATGTTGCAGAGTTTGTGGCTAAGTACTCTACATGTCAACAGGTTAAGATAGAGAATCAAAATCCTAGTGGGTCAATATAGGAGTTCAATATTCCCACCTGGAAGTGGGAAGAAGTGAACATGGACTTCGTGATGGGTTTGCCTCATACTCATTGCCTGCATGATTGAGTTTAGGTCATTGTAGATAGGATGACCAAGTCAGCATATTTTTTTCTAGTCCATACCTCTTATTCAGCTGAGGATTATGCCAAACTCTACATCAGAGAGTTGATATGATTGCACGGTGTCTATTATCTATTATGTCAGATAGAGTACCCAGTTTACCTCTTATTTTTGGAAAGCATTCCAAAAGGGTCTTTGTATCCAAGTTCATATCAGTACGACCTTTCATCCTCAAACAGATGGTTAAGAAGAAAGGACCATTCAGACTTTAGAAGATATGCTAAGGGCATGTGCAATTGATTTCAAGGGCATTCGAGATGACCATTTTCCTTTGATTGTGTTTGCATAAAATAATGGCTATCATTCCAGTATTAAGATGGATCCATTCAAAGCTATCTATGGTATGAGATGCTGATCTCCTATCAATTGGTTCGAAATTAGTGAAGCCTCAGTTATAGGGCCCGGTCTAGCATTCGATGCCTTAGAGAAAATCCAGTTGGTAAGAGAAAAACTCCAGGCTACTCAGAGCCGACAGAAGTCTTATGCAGATGTGCACAAAAAGGATCTAAATTTTTAGATTGGTGACTATGTATATCTAATGATCTCTCGTATTAATGGAGTGAAGAGATTAGGCAATAATGGAAAGCTCAGTCCCTGATGTATCGGTCCCTTCAAAATTTTCAGTTGTTTTGGCAAGGTAGCCTATGTGCTTGAGTTGCCTTCAGATCTAACCCCAGTTCATCTAGTGTTACATGTATCTTTGCTAAAGAAGTGTATAGGTGACCCAACAGTTGCAGTCCCTATTCAGAGCATAGATATTCAGAACGACCTCTCTTATAAGGTAATTCCAGTCAAAATTTTAGACTACCAGACTAGTAGGCTGAGGAACAAAGAAGTCCCTCTAGTCAAAGTTCTTTGGCAGAATCAGTCCATTGAGGGAGCTACTTAGGAAGCAGAAGTAGATATACGTACCAACTATCCTCACTTCTTCCCGATAAACTCATACCTAGCTCAAAGTAATAGTTCTCCTTAAGCTTATTCAGTTTCATGTTCAGATTTTAGTTACAAACTTGGTATACAGTTCATGCTTAGAATTCCATCACGAACTTGGAATTAAATACCATTGCATATTTATTCATCCATTCATATGTCAGTTTAGTTATCTAATCATGCATCAGATATGCATTCTCATTGTGAGAAAATTAGTTCATCAGAACACTCTGTCATGTATTCAAGAGTCAGTTACACATGCATCAGCTATGCATATTCAGTATGATATATTTAGTTATAATTCATGGAGTCATGTTTCACTTATTCATGTTCAGGATATGATTTAGGCTTTTATTTCTCCCCTATCATCCAGCCCCTTGGAGGATAAATATTCCCAAGGGGGAGATATTGTAATACCTTGGACTTTCTTTAAGTGAAATCTAGTCTCCAGAAGTGTTATTGATTACTTCCTAAATGATTAATATTTAAATCAGACAGAATTTCTCGAATTTCACCTTTTTATCATGAGTAAAATTGAATTACCTTTCCAATGATACCAATTTCGTCGAAATCCAGTATGGAGTAAAAACTTATGGAAGTTTTACAGAGAACTGTCAGAACTGCCTAGAAGCGATGGTTAGGCCAACGAAACGTCAATCTAGCGACAGAATGTCACCCAAGCCATCACGACTAAGGTAGTGACCCCAAATTCTGGTCAAGTACGATGGCCAAGACTGACGAACCATGGATCTAGCGATGGACCATCGCCCAAGTTGTCGCTACTAAGGCAGTAAGTCCCTATTCTGGCCTAGGTGCAACAATCAGAGCAACGAACCATCGAGCCAGCAATGGACCATTGCATGAGCCAACTCGGATCCCATTCATCGTATTCAAAGCCATTTTTAATAGGGTATTTAGGCTCATAAGTTCATTATCCATCTACAACATCAAATTAGAATTTTCTCTCAAAGATAATCCCCAAGAAAAAGATCAAAATCCTTCTTCAAGAAACTAAGAAATTCCATTTCTTCAAGTCCCAGAACTTCAAGAAACTCACAACCCAGGTATTTCATGTATTGATTCGTAGGTCCCTTTCAGCCACGAAGCTCAACAATCTCTTTTTAAAATACAAGATTTGTTTATTTATCAATGTTCATGATTTAAATAGAATTGAAATTCATGTTCATGATGTTGTAGGGTTTTGATTTATGTTTTAAATTACATATTCCAATGATTGACCCTTGTATATGAAGATTTGCATAATAACAATGATAAACCCCTTCAATTTACAATTGATTGATAAATCCATGATGATTAGATGTGTTGATGACTGTATAACCAAAGCATGCTCCCCATGTGTTTGATTAAATGCCTATGTGAAGGAAAAGTGCCGTAATAGTATAATAATATGAAATCCCCTTTCATTTCCAAGTTCATGCATGTCAAGTGTTTGATAAAATATCTTAGTCAATGAATTATGGTTATATGTGTGTCCATTGTGGTGCTTTAGAACTTGTACTTCATGATCTCTCAAACTTATTATATTATGGATTGTTGATGTAGTCATGTATTCAAGAAAGTCATGCTTTGTTAATTTCTTCCCATCGAGTCCTGGGGTTGCTTGTACCCAAAAATTTAGCTGTGTGCCTAGAATCAGTGTCCTGTTTTCAAGTTATTCTCAGTCAAGCCATGATCCATAGAATTCATTTAGTCTCATGACTTACGAAAACTCAGTAATCTCAGTAGTATTCCATCAGTCAATGGAACTCAGTTAACTCAGTCCAGTCAGTTCAGTTAATCATGTTCAGTGTCTATCAAGATGGGAATTGAAATTAACACCGACCGAACCCAAGGATGGGAACCTACCAGTTATATGAAGGTGTGATTCTTAGAAGCAATCCTTGAGTTCTAGAACTATGTATCCAGTGTAGGTTGAGACATCATAGCAAGTTATATGAGGGTAAATGAGGTGGTTTAACTAGTTATATGAGGGTTTTCTTCATTCTTACTAGAGTTACTTGTTATATGAGGGTTACTTACAAATTGTCCTTACTAGTGGCGCTTTATTGACACCCTTCAAATTGGGGTCACAGATTGGACCCCAACTCAGCTATATTGCGTTATTTGGGTCATGTCAGTTAGATGACTACTTCCCACTATTTAAGTTACAGATCAGGACTGTCTGATACAGTAATTGAGTTTCAGTAATAGAACTAAGATAGTTCTACAGAATTTAGGATTGTTAGATATAGTCAACTCAGAACAGAGCAGAACTCAGTTAGTTCCATCAGAAACTAGACTGCAGATATAGTTGCTAACTATTAGTTATTTCAGTTATACACCTATCAGTATCGCATGTTATTAGCACTCAGATTCAGTAATCACATTATCACAAACTCAGTTATAGTTGTTATGTATTCATGCATGTATTCTCATATCTATGCTATTCAGTCAGTTAGTATAGTTCATGCATGTGAACCCTTTGCATTCAGCCTACCTCACATGCATACCATTATATTCTAATGTACTAAAGACATTTGTGCTATGATGTCTTACACCATAGGTTCAAAAGCACGATCTCTAGAGCATCAGTAGCATTCCAGTCTCAGCAGTCAGAGTTAGCAGTGAGTCCTCATCCTTCAAGGACATGACTATTACTTTATTATCTTATAAATTAATTCATTTCAATAATTGTAGTTAGTTGGGGACATGTCCCATTAACTCCTTATTCAGATAGTTTAGAGGCTTTCGTACTAGCATGTTCAGACAATTATTTTAGTTGTTTTGGTTTTGGTGTACCATATCTTCTGATGTTATGTTTTATTAGATCTTTGAAACTTATGGTCTTTCAGCCTTCGTTTCCATATTTATATAGTATATTATGCAGTTTTCAGGTACAAATATCAGTCATGGGTTTGCTTGTGGTCCTTCAGGGTCATGAGTAGTGTGTGGAATTCCGGGTTCCAGATTTGGGGCATTACAAAGTTATTCCAAAGGTAAGGGGTTAGACACACATCATAATACCCAACCATGGTACCCTCCAAGTGTCAAACCAACCATTAATTATAGTATATCTTGCATAAATTAGTCTACAAGGCTAATACAAGTCTTATCCTAAGGTAGGTTGGCGGGCCCCACTCTAATCCCCAAAATGCATTTAGCCAAGTTCTACGCTGACTAGGCTAAGCTATATAAGTTCATTTCAAGATGTCAGGTAATGCATAAATATCCCCTAGATAGTAATCCTTCCCAAACATTAAAAATTAAGAACATTCTACCTAAAATAATAGAAACTAAGGCAATTTCCCCTAACTTAAGCAACTAAGGAAAATTCTACCCAAAACATGAATGACTAAGGAAATTTAACCTAGCTTGAGTAATTAAGTCATTTCCATTCTAAACACGAATGATGAATACCAATTTACCAAAGTCATGAAGAACTACACTAATATCTCCAAGGTTACAGTTTAAAGATAACATACACGGTCTGAAAAAACCCAATATTCTCATTCATACTTCCAACACCTATATCCTACCCCATTTCTATCATAATATAATAAGTATAATAGCTCAATCTATGAACAAGTTAAACCTATCCTACCCGGATGCCAATGAAAACCCAAAGAATACGCTAAATCACTAATTTCCCTTTCTGTGAAGCTTCCTCAATGTGCCACAATATCAAAATCACAATCTACTTGTCAAAACAAGAACAATGATATCCATATTTCACTATTGTGCTTCGAGTCCAAAATTATGTACAAATCCTATGTGGGGATGATTTACGGAATTGCACATTCAAAACACACACAACGTCCCTCTATGCTCAAGGAACATTTACCCTAAGAAAATTGTGGATTCCGAGCTCTAATGGTGCTAAATTTAAGTCACCACGCTTTTAGGGGTTTTAAAAACATTATGGAGAAATCAACCTTGAAAATAATGGAATCTTACTGCAAATTCAAAAAAGAAATACGCAAATAATCTCCACCCAAGCTCTAAAATTGGCCACAAATGTTTCGCCTAAGCTTTCCCACTGTTTTGGGTTTAAAATTCTACAGAATGGAAGAAAATGGTAATAAATTGGGCTAAGTTGGTATTTATACCTTTCTCAGATATACATGTATCGCTTAAGTTAACTTCGGGTTTCTTACATGATACTTGTGCACTAGTACACCTGTCTCTTATGCAATTAGTAGATCATTTATACGATATCTAGTTGCCTGAGCCAATACTTCATACGCGAAATTAAGTCCTGCCATGCCCAAGAAATTCGTTTAAGAAATAAAATGAGTTGCTTAAGAGATACTTTCTGGGGTTTTCTATATCTCTTAAGAGATCAAAGGCATGGCTGAGAGATGCACCAATGCCAACTGAGACTTGGAGAAATTCTATGTCTCTGTCAACCCCTCAAATTTCATTCGAAATCCTATATATTCAAATAGACTATGCTACCCTATCAAATTTGATGGTCCGGACATAATGGCGTAGTCAAAATTTCTATTCGAGGTCGTTTCACTGAAAAGTGGGTCCAATACCCACTTGTAATTTTTCTTAACTTCTATCGAATAGCCCAAAATATGTCTGGGAGCCTCAGGACCCAAAGCAAGGGTGCATCTAGCCTAAAATTGACATTTTGGAGCTGTTGGATCTGGTAGAATTGGAATATGAAGTCATTTAACTAAATTTTTCACCTGATAGCCAATTTTAACCGGCGAAAGCTTCAACGTAAGGAATTGGCTCTAAAAATGAAATAAACTGCTCGGTAACCAAACTGTCAATTCTAGTATGTCATAAAGGACTTGGGTCAGCTATAAAATGCTCTAAACAAAAAAAATGATCAGAAATATAGAAAATTACCAGGAGGGTCAATACAATATCCACAACTAAAAGACTTTCCTCAACGAATATAAAGGATTAGGATGTACCTGATGCCTAAAACAGGGGAGGATACTGGGCCTGCATCTCGCTCTTCATGTCCCAAGTAGCTTCCTCAACTTGTACAAAACCTTAATTACTAGAAAATATCTAGTGCGTAACTACCTAATATCACTAGCCAAAATGAGCATAGGCTCATTCACAAAGGTCAAATGCTCATCCGATCAAACTAAGTCCCATTTAATCACATAAGGAAGGTTAGGAATATATCTCTGCAACATAGAAACATGGAAAACCTAATGGAAAACAGTAAAAACTAAGTGTAAGGCCGACTTATAGGCCACCTCAACAACTATGCCAAGGATCTCAAAGGGTCCAATATATCTGAGGCTGAGCTTTCCTTTCCTCCAAAACCTCATCATACCCTTCATAAGCGATATAAGGTGAAATACCAGGTCACCCATTCTAACTCTCAAGGTGTGATGTCTATGATCTATGTAAGAACTTTTCCAACTTTGAGCTTCCCTCAACTTATCATAAATCACCATGACTTTATCAAATGACTCTTGAGGAAAGTTAGTACTACGTGTCCTGATCTCAAAAGACTCAAGCCATCTAATCAGAGAACAAAATCACCTACCATATAAGGCCTCATAAGATGCCATCTCAATACTCAAATGATACCTTTAACTATATACAAAATCTACCAAGGCTAAGTATTGCTCCCACTACCCTCAAAAATCCATAACATAGGCTCAAAACATAACAAAGAAAACCTAAATACTCTGGTCTATCCATTGATTTGAGGATGAAAGGTTGTACTAAGATCCATCTGAGTACCTAACTCCTCATGAAATCTCTCCAAAAGCTAGAAGTTAGTACTAGACCTCGGTCTGAAATAATAGATATAGCTATGCAAATAAACTATTTAACTAACAAAGATATCGTCTAACCTCTTTGTAATGAAGGATATATGAATAGGAAAGAAGTATACCAACTTGGTAAATCGATCCATAATAGATCAAATACCATTAAAACCATAGGAAATGCGAGGTAAACCACAAAAAAACTCCTCGGTAATCTGCTCCCATTTTCACTTAGGAATGGGCGATCGATTAATCAAACCACCAAGTCTTTGATGTTCGGCCTTCACATGCTGAAAACATAGGAAACAAGCTACAAAGACCACCACATCTCTCTTCATACCACTCCACAAATAATGTTGTCTTAAATTTCTTAATATCATAGTTGTACCTAGATTAGTAGAATATTTGGAGCTCTGAGCCTCATGCAAAATTGACTGGATGAAGTCATCGATCATCGAAACATAATTACAATGATCAAATCTCAGGACACCCTCAAAATCTAAGGTAGCCTTCTTGGACTCTACACTAAACACCTGGTCAAAAATGATGCAAAGTCTCTTATGCTCAAATAGTGAGGACCTTTCCTCAACACTAGGAAGAATCCTCCTAGAGTCTAAAATATCAAGTCGCACCATCAAGATGGCTAAGGACTGAATGCCCCACACCAACAGCCCCTAGGAAACTAAAACATAAGCTAAGCTACTCATACTCACTGCCTTCCAGTTAAGGCATCCACTGCCACATCTGTTTTCCCTAAATGATACAAGATAGAGATCCCATAATCCTTAAGCAATTCCATCTATGCTACCTAGCACTAAGCTCTCTCAAGGTTATAAGATGCTGAAGACTATGATGATCCATGAAGATCACACAATGTACACCATAAAGATAATGCCTCCAAATCTTTAGAGCGAAAACTACTACCGCAAATTCTAAATCATGAGTGTGGTAGTTGCACTCAGCACCTTTAGGTGCCTCGATGCATAAGCAATAACATCATCCTATTGCATCAATACGCAACCCAAACGAACAACAAAACCATTACAATACACGATGAATACCTTATCCTCAATAGAAAAAGCTAAAATAGGAACTGAAGTAATAAATCCCTTAATCTTTGGAAGATCGGTTCACACTTCTCGGATTATCAAAAAGGAACCTTTTTTAAAATTAATCTAGCTATTAGCACTACAATAGTAGCAAAATTATCAATGAAGCATCTATAGTAAATGGCCAAACCAATGAAGCTATGAACCTCAGTTGGAGATTTAGGTCTTGCCCAATCATGAATAGCCTTAATTTTTGTTGGGTATACCATAACCCCATCCTTAGACATCACATACCGAAGAAATGTCACCTACTCAAGCTAATACTTACACTTAGAGAACTTGGCCAAAACCACATGATCTGCCAAAGTGTGGAGCACAATCCTCAAATGTTGCATATGCTCATCTCTACTCCTTGAATACACAAGGTTTTCATCAATGAACACAATCACAAAGAAATCCAAATAATTCCTAAAAACTTAGTTTATTAGATCCATAAATACGGCTGGGATGTTAGTCAATCTAAAAAAGATCACAGGAACTCATAATTTCCATAATGGCCTAAAAGGTTGTCTTTGAGATATCCTTGACCTGAATTCTTAACTAATGGTAACCATGACTGAAATTAATCTTAGAAAACACCACTACTCCTGAAGGTGGTAAAATAAATCATAAATACAAGGCATTCGACAATGGTTTTTTACTATTACCTTATTAATCTGCCTATAATCAATACAAATATTTATGGTACCATTTTTTTTATATACACAATATTGAATCTCCTCGAGGAGACAAACTCGATCTAATAAAACCCTTTCCGATGATGTTGTGAAGCTTAGAATTTAGCTCTATAAGCATGGCAAGAGACATACGGTAAGGTTCTATAGAAATAGGTTGGGTGCCAGGCTTTAGATAAATAACAAATTCAATCCTACTCTCGGGAGGAATGGAAGACAGATCGATAGGAAAAATATTAGAAATTCATGAAGTATAGGAATGGAGTTAAGCGACAAACTCTCCAAAATAAAATCTAAAATATAACAAAGACAAGACTCCCAACCACTTGAAATAATCCTCCTAGAACATATATAAAAATATTTATCAGCTCTCTACTGCACAATCAGGGGTATGCTAGGCATTGCTAAGGTAACTGTCTTGGAAAAATAATTCAGGACTAAATGATAGTGGGATAACCAGTTCATGCCTAGAATAACATTAAAATACACAATGCCTAAATTAATAAGATCAACATGAGTATCAAGCTCTCAAACAGTCACAACACATGATCTAAAAACATGATCCACTACTAAAGAATCACCAGTGGGAGTAGATACACCTAATGGAATAGATAATAAATTACAGGATAACTCTAACCATAGGGCATAACAAGCTGACACATAAGAATAAATGGATCCCAGATCATATAAAGCAAAATCCAACTAACACACGCGAATATCAAACCTATGATAACAATATTCAAAAAGTCATCCTAAAGTTTAGTAGGTATTGCATATAAATGACCATGTCCACTACCTAGTTGGGCTCCTGATCGATCTCCTATCCTACCTTCCTGAGAACCTCCATAAGAACACTAGGGACCACTTCTACGATAAAGTATACAATCTATAGATGAGAGATAAACTGACTTAATAAGCAGAACACTCTGAGCTAAAAGAACAAATGCTCTAAGACTGAGGCACTCTCTCTAGAAATGACCAAAAACTCTAAAGCCATAACATACCCTAGGTGCTGGACTAAAACCAAAAGATCTAGCTAACCTAAAATAACCACAATGAATAGAATGAATAAAAAAATCCCTTAAAGACTGATCATTACCCTGGCTAGAAAAATTATTAGAGCAAAAATATCATTCATTGGCAATCTAAAGCGCATCCTAAATAGGTCTACTAGATGAACTGTAATGTTGATACAGCTGACGAGGAGGGTACCTACCCTGAGAACCACTATCTTTCAATAAGGAGCTACTACAGCTCCCACTGAACCAACCCTGATATCACGACCTCTTATTGTTTCCCGTACAGCACTCATGGTGCCTCTTCTATATAAGTTAAGAATAATGATATACCTCAGTAAAAGACCTACCTATAGATGCCAAACTCTATGTAGACATGCAAAGAGGAAGTCTTAATCCTAAAAAACAAACTCTCTCATACTCAGTATTTAGAATAGAAATAACATGCCTAGCCAACTTATGTTATCAAGCCCTATACACTACAATAGTCATGATGCCCTACTTTAACCTCGAGAATGAATCTCTTAGAAAATCCCTATGATTGGGAAGCATGTAATTTTGTTAAAAAATCTCAGAGAACTGGGTTCATGTCAAGGAGGAAGATCTAACTAGCTTAATTAAAGATAACTTCTTCACCAATGTCGAACTGCCAATTTCAACTAAAAAGTAGTGTAATCGATACAACAAGTCTTTATTAGGCTTTAATTATTAAGATTATCCTCACAAACAATCATGAACTCATTTGCATCCTTACCTGATGCACCAAAAAACCTTAGCAGAGCCAATCTTAAGAATCTACCCAATATTTTCTACTTCTTCACAAACATAACAGACAAGGAAACTACTTGCTGAGAAACTACCAGTGCAGGAGAAATCTCAACTCTGAGAGCCACAATTACAAGCTGCACCCCTACCTTAGTGCCACTCTAATCTATAGACTATGTACCATCAAATGGTACACTACCAACCAATCGCAAAAGTTGAACCAAAGCATCCCGAAGCATTAAAGAAAAATTAAATTAAACTAAAGCTTGGCTGGTCCTTCTCTTACCGCTGGCTGGGATGGAAGAATCACTAGCCTCGGAGCAAGAATAGGGTTTAGTGAAGTCCCCTTGTGTTGATCCCAAGTAGGGGAACATCTCAAGTTTGTCCACGTCATCTAGGTCATCCATAAAAAGTAAAAGGATCCCTAAACTTGATCTAAGGACCTTCGTCTCATGTAGAGATAGAACATGTCCTAGCCATCTGTAAAAGAGTAAAACCAAAGAAATGCTTTAGAAACTAACTCATAGTCATTACATGAAATGAGTGAAAGAAATAAAGAACTCCTAAGAGTGCCCTATAGACACCCAAAAATAAGAAATGGATGTCATTATACTAATTCACTGGACTCTACTAGATGCTTTCTCTTATACCAATAATACCGATGAAACCTAGGAATTAATACAAATTTATCACAATTTAATTATGAGTCATGATAGGACCTACTCTATCTTGCTAGTAGGTAAGTTGAACCACATCCTGAAGCTAGATGAAATGGGCAAACTTGGTAAAGAATGTCCTATGTAAAGGTCTACTACATAGATACGAAATTAATAATCATCCTAAGACTCAGTAATGTCGGTACAACAGCTACTACAAATGAACTGAGTATAGAATAGTCAAATATAATCTGTTTCAAAGATACAAGACTAGACATAGATAAATAAAAGGAAAAAGGATAACTCTGAATCCAAAAACTCACCCAATCTTCAAAATCAACCCTACACAAACACTGAATTAGCAGCAATAACTAGTATCAAATTTGTACCAAAAAGATACGCAATTGTTTTATGCGTACCAGAACCATAGGTAGTAGAAATCATTGACTGGTTCAGCTAAATGATGATATACATACGATAATATACCGGATAAAATAAGTTAAGTTAAAGTAAAAGGGGAAAACCTGGAAGTAAGCTCCAACACCATTGTACATAAATAATTAAATATATATGAGATAATAACATATATATCATGGAATTATACCTACAATAGTGGCCCCCGTAAGCCAATAAGTCTCCAAATGAAGGGAGGTTATAACCAAGGAAACTGAGTAACAAAATAATCATAATTTACTGACTATCATGCCATAACCAAGAATCCATCTGAATCATACAAATCTCACTAAAAAAACCCCAATTCTAGACATGAATTGAAACTCAATAGTATCAACATATTTGTCATCATTTTCCAAAATTGAGTGGGAACTCATATCATCAATATCATTATCAATTGTCGATCTTAAATGCAAACTCATATTTATAAACAAAATAAACGGGCCATCTAAATAAGCCATATCGATAAACTAACTGAATAGATTATACCAACGAATTATAACCATAGACCACTTCTTTTTACTCATATCTATAAGTCAAAACAAGAATCATAACCATAATTGATATTTATACCCATATCCATGTTCCACACTAATATCGTGTATATCTAGTTATGCCAATAACCATACCCATATGTCAAGTCAATAGTCATAATCATATGTTATTTCAATAATATAATCCATAAGCTATGAATCATATCTATTAGACATATCCAATATATGAGTCATTAATCATTAATCACATCAATATCGAAACTATTAAGAATATTGATAGGCCATATTATTGTTCATATATGTAATTCATAGCAATAATCATGTACATATACACCATACATATTTATAAATCATATCATTAGTACCATATCTAAGCAATATCATTAGAAATACCCGAGAATCGCATCAATCTTTCAATATCCAACTAACATACTTAATTAATATATTCAGTATCCTCTAGTGTCAAATCAACCATTAATATATCATATTATGTGCAAATAAGTCAACAAGGCTAAAACAAGTCTTGGACTAAGATGGGATGGAGGGTCCCCCTCTGAGCCTCAAAATCTATTTAGGCAACTTCTACCCCGGACTAGGATGAAGTTGTCATACTTTTTTTTGCCAGGGTTAAATAAAACCTGACAAGTGGATAAAGGAATTGAATTTTACATAGAGACGCTACCTAACTCTTTAGAAAAATATGAAAATCTATTTAATTATTAACACACGAGACTTGTGTTTAAGTCTGCAAAAATAGACTTGGATTCAAGGTAAGGCTAAAGTTATCCCAAAGGAAAGGGGTTAGACACCCTTCAGAACCTACTACTGTGGTACCTAGCTGGACAAAATTTATCAAAGAGGGAGGAGGTAAAAAAATATTCTTTTGAAAATAAATATTTAAAATAATGTAAAAGATGTATGTATTAAGTTTATAAATAAAGCCTATGGTTATAAAAATTTGTAAAGGATATGCATAAAAATTTATAAAATACATGTAAAAATAAAAGAAAAGTACTTTGTAATGTAGAAAAATAATATTATCTTGTATGTACTTTTAAAATAAAAAGTATTTTTATGTAATTCTTTTTACTTGACCAAAATCACGGAGAAAAATAAATGTTCATTCAAGATGAAAAGACTAGACAATATTAATAATGTAAATGTGTAAATTAATTGATCAAATATATAAATCAATTTAATTCATTTATGTAAATATTAGCGACCTAAGTTTTGCCTAATGCATATTAAGAAATATGTAAGTAAAGGATGTTCCTGCCCAACACTTTCAAAATTAAACTTTTTACTATATTTTATCTTTATGTACAATTATATGAATGAGAAATAAGTATACAAACATGGGGCTCGAAACTTCCTTTTACATACCACTTCGGAGTGTTTTACTAAGAACATGTATAAAATATTAGTAATGAACAAATAATTGTTATGTTAAATAAAAATTATGTGTCACTTACGTATATGCAGATCTATATATATAAAATTGAATTTTATTATAAAGTGGGCTCAGATTAAGTTTTAGATAGGCCATGGCTACAAAGTGGCTGATCAATTTATTGGTTGTCCTAAATCTCCTTTCCAAGATACGAATCAGAAAACCTTTTGTGTCTCGTGATACTATAAATATTTTTTCATCGCCCAAATTTATTTATTTTTTTGTTATGTTTTTGTGTACTAATGTCCACATTTTATTTGGGGAGGCCTAGAAAATTGACGGGAGTTTCTTCATTGGCAAAGTATTGATACTTCATATAAAATAAATGAACTTGAGAAAATAAAATCCATCCTTTTATAATGAGGCGGTCTCAAGAATATAATAGAGGGATATTGTGTAAGACCCATTATAATTTTGTTCATTTTATTTTTGACGCTCTCATGTACGTAATGTTGATTTTTTGACTTGAATTATGTTTAGGAATGTTAAAGGGTTTTTTGGGAAAGTTTTGGTTTAATTGAAAGAGTTTCAAGATCATTTTAAGACCCCGAAGAAGTAAGACTCCGTGATAAATAATTTCATGAAGGTTAACATCTATGATATTGCGTGGAATGGAGGCTAACCTCTATGATATTAGTGTGCCATGCCACTATTTAAATTTTGTCCAGATGTTATTTTTTCACTTGGGATAGGGGCTTTTGGTATTTTTACCTCTTTTATGATCTTATAATATAAAATAACCTCATTCTTTTTAGATTTCAATGATTAAATCATTGTCTTTCTCTCTCCAACTTAAAACCAAAGAACATTCAAGGATTTTACAGTGAATTCAACATTCGAGTTCTAAACTTCAAATTGTCTCTAATTCCTTGTGTATTTCAGGAATATTTCTCTTTTCCTAACTTTAATTTTATATTGTGGCATTAATTGAATGGATTTTCTTGTGATTCAAGTATAGGTTTTAAAGTTTGGTTGATGAATTTTGGTTGTTACTGATTGAATTTCTTGTCACATGTTCTAAATTGATTATTCATACTTTAAATTGATGTTTTTAGGACTGAATTGGTGTATGGTATAAATGGTTGGAAATGGGGACATGGGTTTCCCCAAAATTAATGAAATTTTGGCTTAATAATTTCATTAACTTCAACCCACTTTGTAGACTTGATTTTGAATATGAAAAAATACATAGTTTATCTTATTTTGCATTAAAGGATATATGAATGAAAATAGTTTTGGATGTCCTTGATTTTGGATTTTAAATGGAATTTAGGAGTATTTGGTTATGTGGATTTGGTTTAAAATAATTAATTTGTCTTGTATGCATATTGGTATGACAATACCAAGTGGTAAATGCCTTAATGAATGACTCTTGGGTTAATGAATTAGTTTATGTGCATATTGTTTTAATTTGGGCTTAAAGAGAATTATGCAGCTCACTGTGAAGGGGTATATCCCAAGGGGACAAATACTGAAAACCATATTTATCGGTGTTGGGGGTCTATATGACTGTGTGCCTTATGCACACTTGATATATATATACACATATATATTGGAATGGCTATTGCCTTGATGAATTTAGTTTCCCCTTGGTTCATATGGCTAACACGTCTTGAGTAGCTTTAGGATAGATCAAGCTACACGGTTTAGGTTAAATCATTAAACTCTTATATTTATGACCCTCGTACCTATCCTAGAATCTTTTATATATATGTGTGTGTGTATGAATGTGGTGCCTATGGTTTATGACTGAATTATGGTAATTGTATTATTTTATCCTTATTCCCTGAGTGACATGCCAGTGCTTATCCCACTGATCATCCTAAGATGCTATATCATTGATTGATGTAGGGTCCAAAAGGTTTTATGTTGCTCTTGTGCATCGTTATGTGGTTTAGCATGTCTATTGATTTGATGTGAAATAGTGAGTCTCCATCCTTCAAAAGGTCTTGTCATTTTAATATTGTTTCTTTATTGTCATAGCCATTTTAGATTACTTTGGTCATAGTTAAGGGCATGTCTTGACTTAGATGTACACTGGTTTTAGATGCTTTCATCGAAAAGCATGGGTTAGATTATTAGAGCTTTCATTTGAAATATTTAGCTTTTATTACTATATTTATTGGCTTCCGCTTTATATTTACTATTATGCTCTAGAGGTTAGTCTAGGGGAGTCTCCAATTCATGGTAGGCTGGAGATACTAGTCATGACAGGGTTGTGATTCGGGATGTGACAAGATAGATATCAGAACATAGTTTACGGTCATTGGGTATCCATAAAGTCAGGTCGAGTAGAGTCACTTTTATGGGTATGCAGTGGGCTACACTTATAAAGGTGAAGCTACAAGGAATAAAGGAATGTTTCCCTTTCTTGTGTTCTATTTTGGGCTATAGAGTCTAGTGTAATAAAACCTCTCTAACTCCTGGCTTTCTCTCAATCATGCTTCTCTAAAGATTTGATGTTTGTAGTAACTCTATTAGACCCTCTATTCCATATAAAAAGAATATGAAGGGGTCTTTCCCTATTTATGGAGTGTAGACTCGGTTTTGATTCCCCTGCTCTAGATTGTACTTCTCCATGTGGAATTTCACCGGTCCCTACTAGTCCTCCCCAAGGTTCCTAGGCTGGTTAGACTTATGCTCATTTACCTTAGGGAGATATCTCTAATGGTAAGTTTCATCAGTCGTTCATATGCTTAGTCAGTTGGTGGGATCAAAGGCTTGTTAGTCTTATTGTGTTGCTTCTATTTATCATTCATCTAAGGTCACTCGGGTTGGATAGTTTATTAAATTGAATTCTCCAACCTTTATTGGCTCTAAGGTTAAGGAGGATCCTCAAGGATTCATTGATGAGATAGAGATAATCTTCAGGGTGATGCATGATACTTATTTGGAGGGGGTGGAGTTTGCTGCATGTCAGTTAAAAAATGTTCCTTACTATTTGTATGGGGAATGGGAAGTGATGAGGGATGATGATATTGAGCAGGCCATGTGGGAAACTTTTTATGTGCTTTTCTTGACCACTTCTTTTCTCAGAAGTTGAGAGGGACATGGCTGATAAGTTTGTTAATCTAATGTAGGGTGAGATAAGTGTTATGGAGTATGCTATGATGTTTTAGCAGTTGGCTTGTTATGCTCTAGAGTTCGTGTCTAATATGAGGTCTCAAATAAGAAAGTTTTCTTCTAGTTTGACTTGTAATTTGGTGATGGATTGTAAGGCTACAATGTTAAATAATGATATAGATATCTCCAGGTTGGTGGATTATATGTAGTTGGTTAAGGATGAGAAAAATAAGAAGCCATTGATGGGAGAGAGGAAAAATAAGAATTTTAGATATTCAAAGTAGGGTACAGATCAACAAATTACTCATAATAATGTAGACGATAGACTGAGAAGAAGAATTGGGAAATTCCTATTCGGCTACTAGTGCTCCTTAACCTAAGACTTTAGCTTATCTTCATTTTTAGGATAACTGTGTTCCTAATACAAAGGGTGCCTAGTCTCAGGCTAGTGGAGCTTAATCAACCCCACCTTACCCTACTTTCTATTTTTGCGAGAATTTTCACCGTGGATATTATAAAGAGAGGAGAAATCGATGCTATAATTATGGTCAGTTTGGTGAAATGCAGTGAGATTGTCATTCAACCTGGGTTTCCATAGGGCTAATAAAGTGAAACACCCGCGTTTCTAGACCTTAGAAATTTTTTTAGAATTCTAGTTTTTGGACCCATTACGACTCATAGGTATAAGCAGTATGTTGGGGTACAGATGATATGGTACAATTGTATACTGATCAGTGTTGGTTGGTGGGATGGATTTTGGTAAGCCAAGGTACAAGTCATACCCAAGACTCAGTATGGTGGATAGTTTTCAAACCCTCTATGATTCTGTGCCAAGGATACAGGTGAAAGGTATAGATCACATATTGTTAATACAACTTGGGTAGGATGAGTTGTACACTAGACAATGTTAGTTCCAATGGTTAAGGCTTAGTATACGAGTGGTGGGTGCCACTTGTATCGAAAGGTCCGGCTCATGAGGGTTAGTCATACCCCTATGATGAGATTTTATGCAACAGAAGTGAGGGGTATTCTAGACATTTTTTTCACTTATCCTAATAAGATCCCATGACTTCTAGCTCTCTTGGGATGCTATTTACCCTATTATTAAATTCATTAACATTTAGAAACTCATCCTAAATACTTTATAATTCTCTCCAAATCTTATTGGCAAGAAAGTTGGGGTTTCAACTAGAGGACTAATTTGGGGATCTTGTTGGTTGTTTCTTTCTATCAACTTTGTCAATTAAGGCATGTTCTCTTCCCTCGTTGTTAGTTCCAATTAAAGGCATGGTTTTATACAATGTTTTAATGATTTCATTACTATATCATTTTGGGTTTTCAACTAAGATTTGTGGGTTTTGGTTATAAATTCTTGGTTATTTTGTTTCCATATTTTAATTATGATTTTAGATGTATAAATGGTTGTTTTGGATAATTGGTTACATGGGAATGGTTCTTTGGGGTTGGACTTTTGTTTTGGAAATACTATATCCTAATGTGTTTGATAAATGCCTTTAATAGTGTTTTCACTATAATATTGGTTTTTCAATGGAACTTATGAATGGTTTAAACTTGGTAATGGAACCCTAAATGATATGAATGGTTTAAATGGTTTTAAATGGATTAGAAATGCTTTGGTATCCATGGTTTTGGTTAATTAAAAATCATGAAGGGTATATAGAATCCCTTACACCTATTTATGGTTGGCTATGGACAAAACTTACAAGTTATTATTCGCATGGAGATACCACTATTAATGTCCTTGGTTTATAAATGATTAATGGATTGGTTGGGTTCTTAGTAATGGTTTTAATTGGGCCATAATGGCGGGGTGTGAAGTTAAGCCATGGAAGGGGAGGTTTTGGGGGTGACAAAACTGGAAACTCATATTTACTAATGTGAGGTTGTTCTTGGTGATCGTGTGCATGATGTCCCACTTTATATTTGGGGGATTTACTTGTCATCCTAGATCTTCTTTCCTCATCGTGTGGCTTCACACAGTGGGGTACTTTTAGTAGGGAGAGGTTAACCCATATAGCCTTGGGTAGTTTATTATAGAAAAGCTACACAACCTAGGTAAAGATTTTAATGGCATGCTAAACATGGTTCCTTTTCCCGACATGGTTATATATATATATGGTTGAGTGCATATGTATGGTAGTAATTGGTTACATAAATTAGATTATTTTATCTCTATCCTAAGTTCATGCTAGCTATCACTCGCTAACCCATTATGAAGAGGTTGTATACCCATGCTATGCAAAACCAGCCATTTTACTCCTACATAGTGATTAACTCGAGGAAAACTGTTGTATAGAAGTGGTGAGCATCTATCTTTCTAGAAGGCTCCATTTCATAATATGAATATTTTTAGACATTTTGGTTTATTTTTGGATATTAGTTTTGGCTATGATTGGGGGTATGTCCCAACTGGATATTTTTACTCTTTTATTAGAGGCTTGTAGTACTGTTATGGGTTAGAGTGTGTGGGATCAGTATTAGTGAAAACCTTAGCATTAGCATTGGTATTTAGGCTAATATCGATTGACGATATTATTGGTTGTTCCATCCTATTTCATTTTAGGATTAATCATATTATGTTTTGGAACTTATTTAGTTGTGGCCTGATTTATGGACCTTATTTTACGTATTGGTTTGATTTGCTATGGTGGCACGGTTGGTATGATATGGTTAGACTCGGTTGGGTAGGTCACAGTTGTAATCCTATCCTAGAGTCTTTATGTGAGCTGTTACACTATCTTGTTATATTCTAGTAATTCAGGCAACTTAGGGTAGATGGCTAGAGGTTGGGTTGGGTAATGGGGGTGGTCTCTAGTCTCGGTCAAACTTAGGATGCCCATTATAAGAAGGCCCTCGATTGGGTCATGTTAATTGGTATTAGAGCATTAGGTTCATGGTCAATGTGGTGTCCACAAAGTTTTGTTGCATAGAGTCTCTTTTAGGGGTGTGTCACACGCCAAACTCATAAAAGAGAGGCTACAAGGAATTTAGGAATGTTTCACTTTCTTAGTAGTCTTTTTGCATGCTTGGAGTCTAAGACCTAGAATTCTTCTCAAATCCTTGGTTTTTCACTTTTATTATAATGCCTCAATGATCTGGAACCCAAAGAAACTCTTTAGTCCCATCTAGGGACAATGTTGATGGGGTATTTCCTATGTCTGGAGTTCATCTTCGATCCTAAGATCCTATTCTCGATAGTTCTAGACTTACTCTGGTTGCTACTAGTCCTTCCTATGGTAAGGTGAATAATGCAGAATTCCATCAATCTATTCATAATATTTCTTGATTAGTTGCTGCTCAGGATGCTTGGGATGCCTTTGGTGGGTTATTTGTTGAGGCTAAAAGGGTTGATCCATTTATGAAACTGAATCCTCCTACTTTTACTAATGTAAAGGTAGAGGAGGATCCTCAGGGTTTCTTGGATAAAATAGAGTAGATATTTATAGTGATGTATTTCACTAATATGGATGGTATAAACTTCGCATCTTATTAGCTCAAGGATGTTGCGTACCAATTGTATGAACAGTTGGATAGGGATAGAGAATATGTGGAGGAATCATCCTTATGGGATGCTTTTTCCTAAACTTTCCTGGATCGTTTCTTTCCCCAAGAGCTGTGGGAAGCCATAATGGAGGACTTTGTAAATATTAAGCTAGGAGAATATCAATAAAAATATGCCTTAAAGTTTTATCTGTTGTCAAGGTATGCTATTGATTTGGTGGCTGACATAAGAGTAAGGATGAGAAAGTTCACTTTGGGGTTGAATTAGGATTTGATCTTTGAAATCAAGACTGCTTTGTCAATTAAAGATATGGACATTTCTAGATTAACTATTCATATGCAGCAGGTAGGGGATAAGAAGAGAAAACAGGAGGAGTTCAAAGATCGATAGGGTAAGAGGAGCAAGTTTTCTGATCAATAAGGGGATAAGTGTCACTGTGGTTGGAATAGTGGCAAATGAAAGAAAAAGAAGTGGGGGAGTTCTGGATCCTTCTCTACGACTAGTGCTTCTTACCTAAAGTAGTTGAGTGACAGGCATTATCAGGGTGGTTACAATTTTCACAGGATTTTCAATCTCAGTCGAGTGGGGGTCAGTTTGTTTCTTTATTCCCTTCTTGTTGGTTTTATGGTTGTCCTCATCAGGGTAATTGTAATAAAGGGATAGATAAATTCTTCAAGTGCGGCCAGGCATGCCATCGGCTCAGGGATTGTTTGGTCAATAAGGTTACTACAGGAGCAGATAAGGTACCGGTGGCTTTATCTTCTGCTCTTGTACCCAGTGGTACCGCATCTACTTTTGTTACTGCTCGTGGTTCTAGTATTGGCCAGGACATGTTGTATGCTTTGGCATCCTGATAGGAATTTAAGGCATTGCCTAATAACGTTATTGGTACATTACAACTCTTTTCTTATGACGTGTATTGTCTGCTTGATCCAGGGTCCACTCATTCTTATATGACCCAATTTGTGGGTGTATGTATTGGTTTTGATCCTGTGGTTGTTTTGGATCATTTTTTTATTTCTACCCCAATAGGTGATTCGGTTATTGCTAAAAGAATATATATGGCATGTGTGGTATCTGTTGGTGGTAGGCAGATTTTGGTGAATTTGTTTGAACTTGATAAGATGGATTTTGATGTTATTCTAGGGATAGATTAGTTACACTCTTGTTACGCATTCTTAGATTGTCGAACCCATAAGGTTGTCTTTACGTTCCTTGATGAACTATTTATAGAGTGGGAGGGTGGTTTCTTAGCTCCTAGGCGGAGGTTTATTTCTTATCATAGAGCTTAGAGGTTAATCTCTAAAGGTTTTCTTTATCATTTGGTCTGGGTTACATATTCTAACTTGGAAGGTCCATCTTTTTACTTAGTTCCAATAGTAAATAAGTTTCTTGAGGTCTTTTCATATGATCTTCGTGGTTTTCTCCTTGTTAGGGAAATAGAGTTTGGTATTGACTTGGTTCTAGATACTCGTCCAATATATATTCCTCCTTATAGAATGACTTTGGCTGAGGTAAGAGAACTCAAGGAGAAACTTAAGGATCTTATGGATAAAGGGTTTATTTGTCCTAGTGTATCCCCGTGGGGTGCACCAGTGTTGTTCCTGTGCAAGAAGAGTGGTTCCTTCAGATGTGCATTGACTATAGGTAGTTAAATAAGGTGATAGTCAAGAACAAGTGTCCTCTCCCAAGGATAGATGATCTATTTTATCAGTTGCAAGGTGTCAGGTTCTTTTCTAAAATAGATCTTTAGTCTGGATATCATCAACTAAAGATTAGGGAGGAGGATATTCTTAAGATAACTTTTTGTACTTGGTATAGGCACTTTGATTTCTTGGTGCTGTTATTTGGATTGACTAATTCCCCAACGACATTTATGGATCCGATGAACAGGGTTTTTAGGCAGTTCATAGATCTCTCCATTATTGTGTTTATTGATAACGTTTTAGTTTATTCAAAAAGTAAGGTGGATCATGCTAATCACCTCTGTGTGGTATTACAGACCTTAAAGGAACAACATTTATTTGCCAAGTTCTCCAAGTGTAAGTTTTGGTTGAACGTTGTGACTTTTCTTAAGCATATTATTTCTAGTGAAGTGATCATGGTTGATCCACAAAAGGTAGCTAGGGTTAAAGGGTCACCTAAACCCATGACTCCAATTGATAGCTAGAGCTTCTTGGGCTTGGCTGTGTATTATAGGCAATTTATGGAAGGCTTTTCATCGATAGCTGCTCTTTTAACTAAGTTGACTCATAAGAAGGTCAAGTTTTCTTAATCGGATGCTTGTGAGGGTATTTTTGAGATGTTGAAAAACAAGATGACTTTAGCTCTAATTCTAACTTTGACAAAAGGCAATGATAGGTTTAGGGTCTATTGTGATGCATCTCGGGTGGCTATTAGGTTTGTGTTAATTTAGCATGGCAAGATGATTGCCTATGCATCCAGGCAATTGAAGGTACATGAGAGGAATTATCCTACTCATTATTTAGAGTTGTTGATGGTGGTTTTTTCCTTGAATATATGGTGGCATTATTTGTATGGTGTATACATGGACATCTTTTCTGATCATAAGAGTCTACAGTATGTGTTCACTTAGAAGGAGATCAATCTCAGGCAGAGGGGATGGTTGGAGCTCCTAAAGAACTATGATATGAGTCTTCACTATCACCCAGGTAAGGTTAATGTGGTTGGTAATACTCTTAGCAGGTTGTCCATAAGGAATTTAGCTCATGTAGAGGAAGGAAAGTGGGAATTGGTGACGGATATTCACCGCTTTGTTAATCTTAGAGTTTTTGTCTTGGACTCTAGGGATAGAGATGTAATGGTGCATGAAGTGGTTCAGTCTTCTCTTAGTGTAGAGATTAAGAAGAAGAAAGTGATAGATCCTATCTTAATGAAAATCAAGAGTGATGTAGGTATGCAAAAGGTAATGGTATTTAAGATTAGTGGTGATGATACTTTACTGTACTAAGAAAGGTTGTGTGTTCCTGATGTCCACAGTTTTCAGCAAAGGATTTTAGTTGAGGTGCTTGAGTCGCACTATGTTATTCATCCTTATTCCGCAAAGATATATCATGATCTCAAGGAGATGTATTGATGGAACCCTATGAAGAGGGATGTGGCTGATAATGTGGCTAAGTGCTTGGTGTGTCAACAAGTTAAGGTTGAGCACATGAGACTTGGTGGGTTGCATTAAGATATTGTTTTTCCTAAATAGAAATGGGAGGTAATCAACATGGATTTCGATATTGGTCTTCCTCAGTATCAAAAACAATATCATTCGATTTGTGTTACTGTGGATAAGATGAAAAAAACTGCACACTTTTTACCATTGAGGACTACCTTTTTGGCAGAGGATTATGCAAAGTTATATCTTCAGGAGATTGTGAAGCTGCATAAGGCACCCGTTTTAATTATTTTTTACTGTGGCACATAGTTTACGTCTTACTTTTGGTGGTCTTTTTAGAAAGGGTTGGGGACTATAGCGAGTAAAAGTACTGCTTTTCATCCAAAGACGGATGAAAAAGCAGAGAGAACTAGTCAGACATTGGAGGATATTCTCCAGGCTTGTATGATCAATTATGGTGGCAATTGGATTGAGAGTCTACCTTCATTAAAGTTTGCTTACAATAATAACTATCATTCTAGTACTGGTATGTCTCATTTTGAGGCATTGTATGGTAGGTGGTGTTGATCTCCTATTAGTTAGTTTATTCTTGGGGAGGTGGATATGTTTGGTCCCACCTTGGTTTACCAAGATATGGAGAAGGGAAGATGATTCGGGATAGGCTTAAAGATAGACAAAGTTGCCAAAAGTGCTATGTTGATGTTAGGTATAGAGACTTGGAGTTTGAGGTTGGGGATAAGGTTTTCCTCAAAGTATCTCCCATGAATGGCGTAGTGTGGTTGGTAATGTCGCTTACAATTTATAGTTACCTTCTAGCTTGTTCTCGGTTCATTTGGTATTTCATGTCTCCATGTTGAGGAAGTATATTGGCAAACCTTCTTCGATTGTTCCTTTGAAGAAGTTGGGTATCTCAGACTCTATATCTTATGAAGAGGTCCCGATTGAGATCTTGGATAGAAAGGTTCATTGGTTATGGACCAAGGATGTTTCTTCATTTATATGATACCCCGAGTTTCTCATTAAATATTTTTTTCCCAAATGTATCGAGTCATTAAAGCCATTTTATCTTTCCAAGAGTCCATTAAGATCTCAGACAAAAATATGTTGAATTCTATTCTTTATCGTGATTAATAATTTTTCAGTGTGGAATTTCTGGATATGCGACCCGTCATCGTGTAGAGCATCGAATAATCTTTCCAACGATATGTGGATCATCCAATACGGACACTCAAGCGATGAGTTATGATCATTCCGATCTAACCGTGAATAGTGGTGAACAGTAAATATGCAGGGAAAAAATACTGAGATGAGGCAAATTTTAGGGTCAACTTCAAACGATCATAACTCCTTGTACATAATGATCTGGGTGAGCTATTATATATCGACAGAAAGTTCTGAGAGTTCTCTTTCCAATGAAATTGGTTTCATCCAATTTTTTTTATAGAAGCAAAATGTTATGGTCAATCTACTTTAGCCTATTAAAACAGTCCACCAAATGACAGATTTGACATTATCTGATTTTTAATGGTATTTTGGTTATTCCCACTCCAATCCATCCTGGTAAACCGTGGATTTAAGTCCATTAAGAGAATTCAATAGCTCATTTTTTGCCAAAATTTCCTAAGGTTGAAACCCCAACCCAACTACTCTAAATTTCATCCTTCTATGTCTCTTGACTGAACCGTAGAAATTTTTAATTTATTTGGGATTCGAGTTGATCATATTAAGGGCTTCGAGAAGCACCCTTTATTTTTGTGAATAAAGTTCTGGAGTCAGAAGTTCATATTCATCTTCCATTTTTAGGTATGTGGGGCTTTGAACAAGAATAATTCTTCTGTTTTTATGCCCGTGTC
Source organism: Capsicum baccatum var. pendulum (assembly GCA_030864225.1). Classification (NCBI taxonomy): domain Eukaryota; kingdom Viridiplantae; phylum Streptophyta; class Magnoliopsida; order Solanales; family Solanaceae; genus Capsicum; species Capsicum baccatum. The sequence continues at coordinate 170,374,451 of CM061561.1, read as the reverse complement.
TTTAATTTTTATGATGTATTATTATGTGTTTTGAAAATGAATCTATTTCCAAGATATCCTACCATGAGATTTTGATTATGTATATATGTAAATTGTTTAAGCTTGCCAGTTATGATTATTTAATTGATTCATATGTTTTTGTAAGTTGAATTATGTCTAAATAATTCAATTATGAACTTAGAAAGATTTGAATTGTAAGTTTTGAATCACATTAGTATTTTACTATTTTCATTCTATGAATTGAGATTTAATATTGGGATTCTTGGTATTTCTATCAAGAATTGATATATGTTTGTACATATATCCACGTTTTAAGTTCAAGAATGAATTATTGGTATTTCCATGTGTTTTTGAGCCATGTGTCAAATTTTGAGCTTCCTTAGGATGATTTGAGTTATTGGGTATATTGATATTTGAAATTCTATATCCCTACTATGGGTTGATATCTCAATACCTTTAAATGAGGGTTGGATGGAAAATTGAGAAATGTTGATATTGAAGTTGCAATGAGTCTTGGTATTTTCTGGATGGTCTTCATGAGTTAAATTGTTGAAAATATTATCTATTGAGTCTTCATATCCTTGTCCAAATGTCGAGTCAGTTCTGGTTCAATGCATTGATACCTTGTTGATGTTGAGGAAGATTAAAATGTTTTGAGCTAAAATGTGTTGAGTTAGGAATCCAAAAATTGATAGATTTGATAAATGAGAAAGAGATTTGATATGGTCTTTATGATAGACCCTTGTGATGTTGTCGTGGATTTCCTAACGTGTTCTGATCATGTCGGGGAGTAGTACTTAGTACCGAGAGGGAAATTTTGTATTTCCCCAAACCTATGTGCCAACATAGGGTTGTTTGATGATGATATTATTAGCGAGAGAGCCCGATTGTGATTATTGTAGTTTTAAGGTCGTACTCCCTGGCAAAGAGTATAACGCTCTCGCCAACGGGGGTTTCAGATGTTGGTATTCCACGTAGCTCATGTGGGGTTGTCGGTTATAGGAAACTCCGGTGTCCATAAGATTAAGTTTCTTGAATTACCGAGTCAGTCCGAGATTTGAGTCAAAGAGTTGAGATGTTTATGGTGTTTTATGGTCATTTGTGATGATTTATAATTACCTATGATGATTTTTGACGATATGATAATTTATGATGATTTATCATAATTTATTATTTATTATGATTTACGTGGATTACGAGATTTTATCATATGAACTATTTATTATAAAATTACGAATAGTATGATTTGATATAACTCAAGCCAAGTGAGTCATCATTGTCCGTATGCATGTTTTCATGAAATTGATTACACTATTTATATTGTTGCATGCACCCCCACATACTCAGTGCATTTTAAAGTTCTGACCCACATATTTCCATGGGCTACATTCTTACCAAAATGTTGGTACAAGATGTAGCACATATATTATATTCATCTGGGTCGCAACTCTCGATCGGCAGGTGATTAGTACTTTTGAATCAAGGACTTGAGTTGTTCAGATTTGAGATGTATTGTATTTTTTGTATTCAGTCGTATTAAGTAGGGGTAGTTGGGAGTCATGACACGGCTATCTTTAGTCAATGCGAGTAGAGGCTTCATAGATAGTCACTAGTAGTCAGTATATTCAGTTTCAGATTTGTATATATATGAGCGGAATTGTCACCGTGTAAATTTACTTTCAAGTTGCTCAGACTAAGTTATGGGTTGTTTCCGCATTATTCCTTCTAGTTTATGTATTTTGTTCTGTTGCTTTGTGTTATGCCAGATGAAGGGTTAGATTGGAATCACTTGTGACCTTAAGCACCGTGTGACATCTCGGGATCTGATTTAGGGGCGTTACAATCTTGGTATTAGAGAACAGAGTTCAAGTGTCCTAGGATGTCTATGAAGCCGTGTCTAGTAGAGTCTTGTGGACCAGTACGGAGATGCCTATACTTTTCTTCAAGAGAATACAAGGCATTTAGGAAAATGTGTAATGCCCTGCAATTCGGGCTACAATATAGACCATGATTTTGATGCATTGTTAATCTCGAAGCCATAAAATCCTATGCAAATATGGCATGTTAATTATCGTGTAGCTTGTGATTCCACTAAAGCTTGAATTTAGACCATAGAGGTCCTTCAACTCAAGGATGAGTTGAAACTATTTCGATCGACTAAGTCTTAGTGGATGTTGTAAAATGTGTCAGCTTCCATCGACCATAACTCTGTGTATATGACGATCAGGAAGCCTACTATGTGTGAAATAATAGGTATTTGAGTTAGCTTTCCATAGATACCACTTTGGTTAAAATCTGACACCCGATCAAGAAGTTATGGCCTTTCAAAGTGATAACCATCGCCTAACCAATCACCCATGGCCAATGGAAAGCATAGCCAATAGCCTAGGCGGCGCCTATGTAAACATAGGTGATAGCCTAGGAGACGCCTATGTAAACATAGGCGATAGCCTAGGGGGCGCCTATGTAAACATAGGTGATAGCCTAGGCGGCGCCTATGTGAACATAGGTAATGGGATGGGCGGCGCCTATGTTAAGAAATCTAGTGACTTAAACAGTCCATGTTAAGGACAAAGTGGTCCTTTTCCACCCTTACTTAGCCCTAAAACACGAAATCTAGTTCCAAGGACCCCAAAATACATATTCTTTCATCAAAAGTACTCAAGGATTCTCCTTAGGGTTTAAAAATAAAAACCCAAATAGTTTTAGATTTGACCATAGATTTTCAAAGATAATTACATATTAGGAATTACCAATCTGCAAGCTTCAAGGAACATCTATTATCCTTGGAAATAGAAGTACGTGGGGTTATCCTAAAATATCATGGGTGTAGTTGTTTTGAACATGCATGCTTTTAAATGGGGGTTTTCAATCAAATGCTAATAACTTGGTTTAATATGAATTCTAAGTCATTTTTCTTTATGTTATGGGAATTGTTTGCCTATATACTTCAATGGTTGAAACCATGCATAGGTGATTTGAGATTTTCCATGGAAGTTTGTTAAATATGAATGATAAATTGTTTTCAAATTCCCAAGATAATGTTTCGATACTCCATATTATATTTTGATCAATAAAAGAGAGCATGAATTTGAAATAAATATTGTTCACCACTTTGTAAATGATGAAGCACCTTGGTTTTTACATGATTATGCATATGTGGATGTGATATTGATGACTTGCAAGTCGGGTATGATGTTACCCTTCAGAATAAAATATGTGATTGAATAAGATGAAATATAAATGTATTGATTTTAAATGAGAAAGGTGGATGCCCGAAGAAGGCGTTTGAGACATAAGGGCTCCTCGCTGGAAAACGTGTTTACCGACACAGAATATCGGTACTAGGCTAAGTGATCTTGTGTAATTGACTTCATGTTATTCCCAAATTGGGAGTATAGGTAGGAGCCCGGGCTAAGTGATCTTGGGCACTACCATTAGGTCGAGACACCATACTATGTGATGTTGGGCACTACCATTGGGTCGAGACACCATGCTTGTATGTCTCACCCTCACTTATACTCTAATCTCGGTGGCAACCGAGGTTTGACAGTTGGTATAAATTATGTAGGTTATTCCACCTATCTCAATTGCATTTCACTGTTGTTGAGAAACTATTGTATTACACCCATATGTTTTGAAATGATTTGATATGAAATTTCTTTATAATGGCTCTCAACTATATATTGTAAAAATATTATGTTTTGTTTTTATATCTCTGGGTGCCTGTAATTTTGTGCTGACCCCTTCCCCTCGCTAACCTCTCAGGTACAGAGGCCCAGTCTAGGGGTCAAAAGAATCAGTAGATCTTTCAGACAAAGCTGTAGAGACAAGTGGTGAGCTTTTTATGTTTTGGAAGATCTTATGTCCTGCAGTCCTTTTATCTTTTATTCAGTTTTAGGGTCTACTGGGGGACTTGTTCCATTTTATATATAGTTAATTGACTCGGTCATTTATTAAAGATTTTTGCAGACAGTTGTTTAGGGGTTAATTAATGTTGAGGGAACCTTATCTCCCCGTTATTGTTTCTTTTCACATTTATGACCATGTTTCCATTATATTGTGTTTTTCTGCATTGCTTTGATCATATGAATTAGGTGCATGATTTCCAGACAGATAGGGGTGTTTCGGGCCACGATGGTTCACAATGCTCGTCATGGCCATGCCCCAGTTTGTGTCGTGAAAAGTTTGATATCAAAGCACGATTCATGGTCCCAGGGTGTCTGTGAAATCGCGTTAGGTAGAGTCTTGTTTATGGGTGTGTACCACGCCACACCTATAAGCAGAAGGCTGCTAGGAATTTAGGAAATATTTCCCTTCTTTTCCAAGTCAATGATCACTTGTGTTTTAGAAACACACTTATGCCTCTACGTCGTATCATCGATCAGAATGCTCAAGAATATGAGGTTTGTCCCACCTATGGGACCCATCCACCTCGGGCTTCGTGGACTAATGCCAACCTTCCCCCAACTACTCAGGAAGATATTTTAAATGCAGAATTCAGATGGTCCATTCATATGCTAACACAGTTGGTAGCTAACTAGGATCAACAATCGAAAGGTGTTGGGTCTGCATCTGTTACATCTAAGGCTACTAGAGTTGGACATTTCATGAAGATGAACCCACCTAAGTTCACTGGCACCAACGTAGAGAAAGATCCACAAGAGTTCGTGGATGAGATGGAAAAGATCTTTTAGGTGATGTATGTGGATAAGGTTAAAGGGGTGGAGCTAGAAACCTATCAGTTCAAGGGCGTTACGAATCAGTGTTATGCTAATTGGGAAGATGAAAAAAGTGAAAGTGCTGAGCCCACAGTTTGGGGCAAATTTGTGAAAGCTTTCCTTGATCGATTCTTTCCTCTGGAGTTGAGGGAGACCAAAGCAGAAGATTTTATGAATCTGAAGCAGGGCAGTATGAGTGTCCAGGAGTACACTTTGGAGTTTAACAAACTAGCCCACTAGGCACAAGAGTTGACTAGTAATATGAGAGCCCCGATGAGGAAATTTGAATCTAGCCTTGCTGATAACCTGGTACATGAGTGCTAGGGGGCTATGTTGAATAAGGAGTTAGACTTTGCTCGACTAACCATTCATATGCAGCAGGTGGAAGAGAAAAAGAAAAGGATTGTTGAATCTAGAGAGAAAGACAGACAGGCTAAGAGAGCTAGATCTGCGAACCAGCACCAGTGTCAGCCGCAGAGTGGTAACTGGGGTAACAAGTGGTCAAAGAAGAAGATGTTTTGGAATAATGCATAATCAGTAACCAGCGCCCCAGCACCCAGACCACCGACTGGCAGACAAACTCATAGTTTTCAAACTCATAATGGGTCCAAAGCTCTAGGTACTCCATCTCAGGGCAGTATGGCCAAACAACATCGTACTCATCTGTGGTGTGAGGTTTGTGGAAGGAATCATCTAGGGAAGTGCTGGTGTGAGGGGAGAAACTGCTATACTTGTGGCAAAGTTGGTCACTTTAAGAGAGATTGTCCTTCTGCTGGAGTAAATATAGGGGGGGCTAAGTCCCAATCCACCTCCACAACTTCTTTTCTTAAGGGTGCCCCTTCAGCTGCCAGAAGCATTCACAACTGGTTATATTATTTGACTAACCGCTAGGAGGCGGAAGCTTCCCCAGATGTTGTCACCGGTATGTTACAAATCTTGTCTCGTGATGTTTATGTATTGCTTGGCCCCAAGTTTACCTTATCTTATGTGACCCCTTATGTGGCTGTTGGTTTCTGATTTAAGCCTGAAGTTATGGTAGAACCCTTCTCTGTTTCTACTCCTGTAGGTGATTCTGTTATTTCTAGAAGGGTATGTAGAAATTATGTTATGTCTATTCATAGTAGGGAAACTGGGGCAAACCTTATAGAACTAGATATGATAGATTTTGATGCCATCCTTGGGATGGACTGGCTCTATTCTTATTATGCCACCCTTGATTGCAGAACCCGAAAGGTCACTTTTTATTTCCTGAATAAGACACCAATTGTATGGGTAGGTATTTCGATAGAACCTAGAGGTCACTTTATCTCTTATCTTAGAGCCTGAAAGATTTTCTCCAAAGGTTGTATGTATCATCTAATCCGAGTAAAAGATTCAAAATTTTGAAACCTTACTCTACAGTTAGTCCCTATAGTAAATGAATTCCCAGAAGTCTTTCCCAAAGATCTCTCAGGGATAACCCTTGATAGGAAGATAGATTTTGGCATTGATGTGTTGCCAGAAACTCTTCCTATTTCTATTCTGCCATATAGAAGAGCTCCCGCTAAACTAAAGGAGTTAAAGGAACAGCTTGCAGACCTCCAAGACAAAGGTTTTATTCATCCTAGTAATTCCCCATGGGGTGCACCCATGCTCTTCGTGCGAAAGAAGGATCGGTCCCTTCGGATGTGCATAGACTACCGTCAATTGAATAAGGTCACGATTAAAAATAAATATCCTTTTCCTAGGATTGACGACCTTTTTAACCAGCTTTAGAGTGCCAATTATTTTTCAAAAATAGACCTTCGTTTGGGTTATTATCAATTGAAAGTTATGGAGTCAAACATACCCAAGATAGTCTTCTGAACCCGATATGGTCACTATGAATTTCTAGTCATGTCCTTCGGGTTGACTAACGCCCCAACAGCCTTCATGGATCTTATGAATAGAGTTTTCTATCATTTTCTTGACTTGTTAGTCATTGTATTTGTTGGTGATATTCTGATCTATTCTAAGAGTAAAGAGGATCACGCTAATCACCTCCAAATTATTCTTTAGACCCTTAAGGATCATTAGTTGTATGCCAAATTTTCTAAGTATGAATTCTAGTTAGACGTTATTGCCTTCCTGGGGCATAAACTGTCTAGTAATAGGATAAGAGTGGATGCTCAGAAAGTTAAAGCAGTGAGAAAATGGCCTAGACCTACAACTCCAACCGATATTCAGAGCTTCTTGGGTTTAGTGGGGTATTATAGAAGGTCTATAGAGAGTTTTTCTTCCATAGATGCTCCGCTTAGTAAACTGACTCAGAGAAAGATGAAGTTTGTGTGGTCTGACTTGTGTGAAAACATTTTTGAGAAATTGAAGGACAAGCTGACTACTGCTCCTGTTTTGAACTTTCCTGAGGGTATAGATTATTTTGTGGTTTATTGTGATATGTCCCATATGGGACGTGGTTGTGTATTGATGCAGCGTGGTAAGATGATAGCTTATGCATCTAGGAAGTTAAAGTTGCATGAGCGCAATTACCCCACTCATGACTTAGAGTTAGCAGCCGTGTTTTTTGCACTTAAAATCTGGAGGCACTATCTCTATGGAGTGCATGTTGATATTTATACTGACCATAAGAGTTTACAGTATGTTTTGTAACAGAAAGAATTGAACCTCAGGCAGAGACACTGGATGGAGCTTTTGAAAGACTACGATATGAGTCTGCATTACCATCCAAGAAAGGCAAATGATGTAGCCGACGCCCTCAGCAAGTTGTCAATGGGCAGCCTTTCTTATGTAGAAGAAAGAAATAAAGAGATGGTGAAGGATATTCACCGCCTTGCAAATATGGGAGTGCGACTCTTGGATTTCAAAGATGGAGGGATAATTGTTCATGAGTTAGCTAAGTCATCTCTTTATGCTGAAGTTAAGGAGAAGCCGGTTGAAGATCCCATCTTGATGCAAATCAGGAAAGATGTGGGTCAACAAATGGTTATGCCATTTGAAATTGGTGGCGAAGGTATTTTGAGATTTTAAAGTAGGTCATGCATTCCGAATGTCGATGGGCTACGGGAAAGAATCCTTAATGAGGCACACACTTAAAGGTATGTCTTTCACCCAGGCTCTACTAAGATGTACCATGATCTGAAAACCTTGTATTTGTGGTATAACATGAAATATGATATAGCTGATTTTTTGTCCAAGTGTTTGAACTATCAACAAGTGAAGGTAAAACACATAAGGCCAGTGGGTACTTCCCAAGAGATAGCCCTGCCTTTATGGAAGTGGGAGATGATTAACATGGACTTCATTACAGGACTTTCGAGATCCCGAAACCAGTATGATTCTATATGGGTAATTGTAGATCGGTTGACCAAGTTAGCCCACTTTTTACTTGTGAGGACTAATTATTTGGGAGAGGTTTATGCTACGATTTACATTGAGGAGATAGTTGGAATGCATGGGGCACCAGTGTCCACTATATCCGATAGAGGTACGCAGTTTTCATCTCAATTTTTGAGATTTTTTCAGAAGGGTTTAGTTACATAAGTGAATTTGAGAACAGCTTTCCACCCTCAAACGGATGGGCAAGCTGAGCGTACCATTCAGACCCTCAAAGATATGTTGAGGGCATGCATCATTGATTTCTAAGGTAGTTGGGTAGATCACCTGCCACTGGTTGAATTCGCTTACAATAATAGCTACCATGCCAGCATCAAGATAGCTCCTTTTGAGGCTTTGTATGAGAGGAGATTTAGGTCTCCGATAGGATGGTATGAAGTGGGTGAGACTCAGTTGTATGGGCCTGATCTTGTTCATCCAGCGATGTAGAAAGTAAAGATCATTAGAGAATGACTCAAGACTGCTTAGAGTCGTCAGAAGTCCTATGCTGATGTTTGGAGAAGAGAACTAGAGTTTGAAATTGGTGATTGGGTAATTCTCAAGGTTTCTCCTATGAAAGGAGTTATGTCATTTGGAAAAAGGGGTAAATTGAGCCATCATTATATAGGGCCATATTAGATTTTGAAAAACATTGGTACAGTTGCATATGAGTTAGAATTGCCTGCAAGTTTGGGTTCTGTTCATCTGGTATTCCATGTATCCATGTTGAAGAAATGCATTGGAGATCATTCTATGATATTGCAAGAGGAGGGTATCAAAGTGATAGACTCCTTGTCTTACGAAGAAGAGCCCGTTGAACTTTTAGATTGCCAAGTTTGAAAGTTAAGGATCAAAGAGATAGCCTCAGTAAAGGTACTGTGGAGGAGTCAGAAAGTCAAAGAAGCAACTTGGGAATCAAAAGATGACATGAGAATTAGATATCCCAATTTTTTTGCTTCGATAAAGGAGAAGAAAAAAGGTACTATTCCTATCTTATCTTTCCTAGTCCTTTATTATGCTTGAAATCGTGTCTATCTGTGTCCCTCATCATCATTCAGGGATGAATAATCCTAAGGGGGGATAATTTAATGCCCCGCAATTTAGGCTATAATATAGACCATGATTTTGATGTGTTGTTAATCCCAAAGACATAAAATCCTATGCCAATATGGAATGTTAATTATTGTGTAGCATGTGAATCCACTCAAGGTTGAATTTATACCTTAGAGGTCCTTCAACTCAAGGACGAGTTGAAACTATTTCGATCGACTAAGTTTTAGTGGATGTTGTAAAGTCTGTCAGCTTCCATCAACAATAACTCTCTATATATGTCGAATTAAGAAGCCTACTATGTGTCAAATGATAGATATTCGAGTTAACTTTCCAACGATACCAATGTGGCTAAAATCTAACACCCGAGCAAGAAGTTATGACCTTTCAAAGTGATAGGTATCGCCTAACCAATCGCCCATGGCCACTGGAAAGCATAGGCAATAGACTAGGCGGCGCCTATGTAAACATAAGAGATAGCCTAGGCGGCGCCTATGTAAACATAGGCGATAGCCTAGGCGGCACCTATGTGAACATATATAATGGGAAGGGCAGCGCCTATGTAAAGAAATCTAATGACTTAAGCACTCCGTATTAAGGACAAAGTGGTCCTGTTCCACACTTACTTAGCCCTAAAACACAAAATCTAGTTCCAAGGACCCCAAAATACATATTCTTTCATCAAAAGTGCTCAAGGATTCTCCTTAGGGTTCAAAAATAAAAACCCAAATAGTTTTAGATTTGACCGTAGATTTTCAAAGATAATTACATATTCGGAATCAGCAAGCCGCAAGCTTCAAGGAACATCTATTATCCTTGAAAATAGATGTACGTGGGGTTATCCTAAAATCTCATGGGTGTAGTTTAAATGAACATGCATGCTTTTAAATGTGGGTTTTCAATCAAATGCTAATAACTTGCTTTTAATATGATTTCTAAGTTTTCTTTCTTTATGTCATGGGAATTGTTTGCCTATATACTTCAATGGTTGAAACCATGCATATGTGATTTGAGATTTTTGATGGAAGTTTGATACATATGAAAGATAAATTGTTTTCAAATTCCCATGATAATGTTTTCATACTCTATATTATGTTGTGATCAACAAAGAGAGCATGAATTTGAAATAAATATTGTTCACCACTTGTAAATAATGAAGCACCTTGGTTTTTACATGATTATGCATATGTGTATGTGATATTGTTGACTTGCAAGTCGGGTATGATGATACCCTTCAGAATATGATATGTGATGGAATAAGATGAAATATGAATGCATTGATTTTACATGAGAAAGGTGGATGCCCGAAGAAGGAGTTTGAGACACAAGGGCTCATCACTGGAAAACGTGTTTGCCAACACGGAATGTTGGTACCAAGCTAAGTAATCTTGTGTACTTGACTTCATGTCATTCCCAAATTGGGACTATAGGTAGGAGCACGGGCTAAGTGATCTTGGGCACTACCATTGGGTCAAGACACCATGCTATGTGATCTTGTGTGTCTCTCCCTCACTTATACTCTAATCTTGGTGGCAACCGAGGTTTGACAGTTGGTGTAAATTATGTAGGGTATTCCACCTAGCTCAGTTGCATTTCATTATTGTTGAGAAACTATTGTATTACAACCATGTGTTTTCAAATGATTTGATACGAAATTGCTCTATAATGGCTCTCAACTATATATTGTAAAAATATTATGTTTTGTTTTGATACCTCTGTGTGCTAGTACTTTTGTGCTGACCTCCTCCCCTCTCTAACCTTTCAGGTTCAAAGGCCTCTTCTAGAGGTCAAGAGAATTAGTAGAACTTTCAAACAGAGCTATAGAGATAAGTGGTGAGCCTTCTATGTTTTGGAAGGTATTATGTCCTGCAGTTCTTTTATCCTATATTCAGTTTTAGGGTCTACTATGGGCCTTGTCCCAGTTTATATACAGTTACTTAACTCGATCATTTGTTAGAGATTTTTGCAGATAGTTGTTTAGAGGTTAATTGATGTTGAGGGAACCTTATTTCCCCCGTTATTGTTTATTTTCATATTTATGACCATGTTTCTATTATATTATGTTTTTCTGCATTACTTTGATCATATGAATTAGGTGCGTGATTAACAGATAGATAAGGGTGTTTTGGGCCTCCATGGTTCAAAATGCTCATAACGGCCAGGCCCTAATTGGGGTCATGACAAAATGTTCCCTTTCCTTCAAGTCGTAGATTATGCTGTGGAAAGGTTCCTTAAGAAATTTATACGGGTTTATATCTTGCATAAATTCGGGCATATTGCCTTGTTCTAAAATAACGGATATAGTCAAGCGTAAATCCTTAGAGATGGTGCTTTCTTAGATAATATCCTCTGATATTATCTGCTTGTAAGTGATCTAGAGTAAAATTTGATTTCATTAGTGCTCTTGAGTTCTGAAACATTGAGGTGTCATAGGTACGTTCTTCAATGTTGTGCATTAAGCCTATGTCGGAAGTGTTTTTGGATTTCTCCCTAGAATTCATGATATGTTTTTGTATTTCCTTATCCGTGTACTAATGTTGAGATAGGGTGATTAACTAGTTCCAATTTCCTCTCTTGATTATATTCCTGGGCTTACTAGCAAATGTTCCATAGCTTTCAAGATGTACCCTCATCACTCTTGAGTCATTCAGTTGAGGTAAAGCGAGACACATATTCCCGGATCCTTGATTATGGTTTACCAGGCTTTTATTTCTTCAAAATATTTTTCGATCATCTTTTCATGAAAACTTAAAGTCTAGTGAAGCCGTGTGGGGCTTATTTTGATTCACTAGCATAATTTTTTTGATATTTATTTCCTTTTTCAAAATACAAAACCAAAGTCTAGTAAAGCTGTGTGAGGCCTGTTTTGATTCACTAGCAGCTGACTATTTACTCTATTGTTGTTGCATTGGTTAGAACCGAGGGGTTAAAAATGTGGTGGAAGGCGGTGTTAATAAATTATTATGGCATAGGCCATGGAATTGTGGATGATTGTTGTCGTTATGAGGTTTTGGTGGACTAGTATATTTGGGGTGTTTGATAGATTGAAATGGTTGTTGAGATTGTTGTTAATCATATTCAGAGTGAGTTGTTAAGTTTGTATAGCGGATGATGAGAAAAATGAATTTAATGATTGAATTGCTACGACGTTAGTGATAGGGAGGAGATTTAGTAGGTTTAAACCGTATGTTCGGGAGCTTAAGTCTATTTGTTTCTGATCAAGTGTGATATTATGTGTTGAGGTAGTAGTATGCTCAAGGTGTTATGGGAATTCTTTTTAAGTTATTAAATGTTAAGCGGTTAGTGTTATCCTTGATCGGGTAAGTATGAATGATGATATGTGGTATACGATATAATTGTGTGTTAACTTGGGCATTACAGGTTGACGAGGGTGTTAGCTTGAGAAGTGATGTTTGTGAAGCACGAAGAAGTTATTATGGTTTAGCGAAGGTTTGATGTATCCATGGCAAGTGGTAGAATCTAAGATGCGGAGTGCATGAATTATTGTATGATAACTTTTGAAGTTGTCTAAGTTGGTGGGTATTTGAGAGTTATGTTAAGATTGGGTTTTGTGCTCGCGGGTGTAGTTATGCGGGTTAAGTTATGGATCTTATGTATGGGTATATCCGGGGACCCTGGAGTAAAGCGAATGCCATGGACTAGATTTTGTATGGTGATTCGTTGACTCGGAGTGTTGGCTAAAGTCAAAGGGGGAGATAGTAGAAAAAAATTAACTAAGTTAAGATTGCGGGATTCAGGAAGGTGTATCGGTAGGTTGCAAGTTGGTGGTAAAAAGGAGTGGTGTTGATCCTATTTTACCCCAGCCTTTTTAATGACTTTGATATTTTCACATGCCTTATGTTTCATTCCCCCGATCATAATACATGTTCATGCATATCATGGGAAATCATATGTTCTTCTAACTATTGAAATATGGAGTCCTAATTTTTCTACTGGGCAAAATCGACATTCCATAAGCTATAAACTCCAAACTCAAGTTGCGCAGTTCATAATGCATGCGCTTAAGTTTTATTGTATGTTCAAGTTCAGTCCACCGGTAACACCCTTGGCGACCAATAAGATTCAATTTATGTCCAGGGTATCCTTAATCTTTAATCTTGATTTAGGTTGAATTCATGCATTTGATGCCCTAATTTTCCGGCCTCAATAACCGCACCAAGTCATACACAATGTTCCTTCATGTTCTACCCTTTCATGACTTTCCATTTGTCGAGGAAGTGTGGATGAACAGTGGTGATGATAGGAGAGAGTGAGCGGGTTTTTGTTGATAAAGATTGTGGCATGTTCAATTTAGCTAAGGTGGCAAGTGTGGAGTAAGCTTGAGACTAGGCTTTTGATGGATGTCAAGGTTATTTGAAGCATTTTGTGTTGTCTTTGTGAAAACGGTTGTGTATCTAGGTTTGTAGGTGGGGAATCATTGAAGTGAAGTCTTGTGCATGGCTTAGTTAATTGGAAAAGTTAGTGAGTGTTTTCTTAAGAATAGTGCCCGGAAGTTGTCTTAATAAAGGATTGTAGAATTTGAAAAAGGTGTTTTATGGGTGTTGATTAGGAGTGTACACGTAATTATAAAGATAGGCTTAAACATCATGTGTGTATATATGGACGGAGATTAAAGTTTATATTATCGATAAGTTTTGGTGTCTATGTTGATTTAGAAGTCTAAGCTAAAAGCTCTTGTAAATTGATCTTGCATAGCACTCATGTATTGAGAATATATCTCCTGTCTGAGGATATTAGTTGCAAGCCTTGGCCTTGCTATAAGTTGAATTGCGTATATGCCTATGAATAGTTCCCTAAGCTTCAAGCTTGTTGATATGAATATGATGGTTTAAAATGGTGAGTATTAAGTGGATTAGAGTTGATTGAGTAGTAATAAGAATTATATGTGAGATGAGGAATTGTAATAATGTGGATGTGTGTAAATTTATAATTCGGAATGGTGCTATGTTATGGTGTTAGGTGGAGGAATTGGTGACTCCAAATTAAGCTTGAAAATGAGGAGAGAGAGTTTGGGTTAGTTAGATTTGAATAGCCAAGATTGCAAATGCCTTGTGAGAATTATGAATTGAATCAAGTAATTATGGTATTTGGGGAAAATAGTATAGCGGGGAAAGGGTGTGTGAAATGTATTGATAAGCTTGAAAGTAAGGAGTTGTACTGCGTGGGGTCTAGTACTTTTATTTTGATATAAGAATGATCGAACTACGCTCCATACTTAAAATTCGAGTCGAGTTATAAATCCTTATTTCCATATATATATATATATATATATATATATATATTGTTCGGACCATATCCCAAACCCAATTGCTTCCTAGTAGCGTTGAAAGTTCCTTCAAAAGATTTTCAATCATGTCCTAACTGAATGATAGCATATCTTGATTCGGTCCGTGCACCTAGAAATTCAACTTGATAGTTATTCCGCCGGATTCATATATTTCTTCCATCTTCCGATGTGGTCCAATCTCACTACTTTATGTTTCATGAGCATAACCATTTCGAGAATGATTTATTTGCATCTAAGAGAGTTACCAAATTATATTTAGCTTTTGATTTTGTTCCCGAGCCAAGTATTAAGCGATGGGTCGATCATAAAGTGTCTCATGTATCAATTAGTATTATTCGGGGAGAACCGATCCCAAGAGGGAGATATTATGATATCCCAAGTTTTCATATCTTAGATCTACATCTCTTTCTTTGTGAATGCGGATTTAAATCGAAGTTAATAATTTTTCCTTCATCCAACTCTTTTAGTAAAAGACTCAACTATGTTATTGTGATTATCATGAGCTTATGCGTCGGAAAGTACTTCAAAGCTTCGAAAAATATAAACTTGTTCATCAAGCTATTTTAGTTGCGTATCCTCAATTTTCCTTGTCTTCCTAACCCAACAAGAGACATTCAAGGACAAATGTTTCCAAGGGGGCGATGATGTGATACCCCAAATTTTCCTGTTAAATATTTTGCTCCCAAATATGTTAAGTCGTTAAAGCATTTTTATCTTTCCAAGAATCCATTAAGGTCTCGGATGAAAATGTGTTGAATTCTGTTCTTTATCCTGATTAATAATTTTTTTATGAGGAATTTCTGGATATGTGACCCGTCATCGTGTAGAGCATCGAATAAGCTTTCTAACTATATATGGATCATCCAAAACGGACACTCGAACGATGAGTTATGATCATTCCGATCTAATCGTGAATAGTGGTGAACAGTAAATTTGCAAGAAAAAAATACTGAGGCCAGACGAATTTTAGGGTCAACTTCAAACGATCTTAAATCCTTTTACATAATTATCTGGGTGAGCTACTATATATCAAAAGAAATCTCTGAGAGACCTCTTTCCAAGGAAATTGGTCTCATCCAATTTGTCCATCGGAGCAAAAGGTTATGGTCGATCTACTTCAGTCTATCGAAATAGTCCATCAAAGGATAGATTTGACATTATTTGATTTTTAAGGGTGTTTTGGTCATTTCCACTCCAATCCATCCATGTAAACCATTGATTTAAGTCCATTAAGAGCATTCAATAGCTCATTTCTCAAAATTTCCTAGGGCTCAAACCCCAACCCTACTACTTCAAATTTTAGCCTTCTATGTCTCTTGATTGAACGGTAGAAATTTCAAATTGATCTGGGATTCGGGTTGATCATGTTAAGGGCTTCGAGAAGCACCCTTTATTTTCGTGAATAAAGTTTCGGAGTCAGAAGTTCATATTTATCTTTCATTTTTAGGTATGTGGGGCTTTGAACAAGAATAATTCTTCTGTTCTTGTGCCGGTATCTTTAATTTTTATTATGAGTTTGGCAAATAAATTTATTTCCAACATATCCTATGATGAGATTTTGATTATGTATATATGTAAATTGTTCAAGCTTGCCAATTATGATTATTTAATGGATTCATATGGTTCTATAAGTTGAATTTTGCCTAAATAATTCGATTATGAACTTATAATGATTTGAATTGTAAGGTTTAAATCACATGAGTATTTGACTATTTTTGTTCTATGAATTGAGATTTAATATTGGGATTCTTGGTGTTTCTATCAAGAGTTGATATATTTTGAACATGTATCCACGTTTTATGTTCAAGAATTAATTATTGGTATTTTAAAGTGTTTTTGAGCCATGAGTCAAATTTTGAGCTTCCTTATAACGATTTGAGTTATTGTGTATATTGTTATTGGAATTTCTATATCCCTACTATGGGTTGATGTCTCAAGTAACTTTATATGAGAGTTGGATGACAAATTGGGAAATGTTGATATTGAAGTTGCAATGAGTCTTGGTAGTATCGGATGGTTTTGATGAGTTAAATGTTTGAAACTATTATGTATTGAGTCTTCATATCCTTGTAAAAATGTCGAGTCGGTTATGGTTCAATGCATTGATACCTTGTTGATGTTGAGGAAGATTAAAATATTTTGAGCTAAAATGTGTTGAGTTAGGAATCCACAAATTGATATAATTTGATAAATGAGAAAAAGATTTGATTTGGTCTTTATGATAGACCCTTGTGGTGTTGTGGTGGATTTCCTAACGCGTTCTGAGCTTGTCAAGGAGTAGTACTTAGCACCGAGACGAAAATTTGGTGTTTTCCCAAACCTATGTGCCACCGTAGGGTGGTTTGATGATGATATTATTGGCCAAAAAGCCCGATTGTGATTATTGCAGTTTTAAGGTCGTACTCCCTGGGAAAGAGTATGACGCTCCCGCCAATGGGGGTTTCAAATGTTGGTATTCCACATAGCTCACGAGGGGTTGTCGGTTATAGGAAACTCCCGTGTCCATATGATTAAGTTTCTTGAATTATCGAGTCACTCCGAGATTTGAGTCAAAGAGTTGAGATGTTTAAAATGTTTTATGGTCATTTATGATGCTTAATAATTACCTATGATGATTTTTGACGATATGATAATTTATGATGATTTAGGATGATTAATCATAATTTATGATTTATAATGATTTACGTGGATTACGAGATTTTATCATATAAACTATTTATTATGAAATTACGAAAAGTATGATTTGATATAACTCAAGCCAAGTGAGTCATCATTGTTCGTATGCATGTTTTCATGGAATTGATTATACTATTTATATTGTTGCACGCACTGCCACATACTCAGTACATTTTAAAATGCTGACCCACATACTTCCATGGGCTACATTCTTACCAAAATATAGGTACAAGTTGTAGCGCACATATCATGTTCAGTTGGGTCGCAGCTCTCGATCGGCAGGTGATTAGTCCTTTTGATTCAGGGACTGGAGTAGTTCAGATTTGAGGTGTATTGTATTTTTTGTATTCAGTCATATTGAGTAGAGGTAGTTGGGATTCATGACCCAGCTATCTTTGGTCAACGCTAGTAGAGGCTTCATAGTCAGTCACTAGTAGTCAGTGTATTCAGTTTCAAATTTATATAAATATGAGCAGAATTATGACCGTGTAAATTTACTTTCATGTTGGTCAGACTAAGTTATGGGTTGTTTCCGCATTATTCCTTCTATTTTATGTATTTTATTCAGTTGCTTTGGGTTATGCCAGATGAAGGGTTAGCTTGGGGTTACTTGTGACGTTAAGCACCGTATGATGTCTTGGGATCCGATTTTGGGGCGTTACAGTTTAAGGTTCTGTGGCAGAACCATAAGGTGGAAGAAGCTACATGGGAAGCAGGAAAGGACTTGAAGTCTATGTATCCACATTTATTTTTTCTCTTAAGATTCGTATGGAAGGTATATGTCTTTAACACATCTTTATTTTTTGAGTTTGTTAAAGGAAATATTAATGTCTTTGCCACTATGTTTTCAAACTTTGTTAAAGATTGGAAATATATTTGATAATGAAAATGACTTATGCATGTGGTTGCCCCTACCTTATCCATTATTTAGAGATGAATGTTCCTAGTGGGGGAAACTGAAACATCCTAGTTTCTGGACCTTAGATAATTTCCTAGAATTCTAGTTCTTGGACTTAAGACAACTCATGGTTAGGAGCCATTTGTTGGGGTATGGATGGTATGGTGCACTCGCATGTCGACTAGTGTTGGTTGGTGGAATGGATTTTTATCACTAGAATGGGTACAGCTTTGTGATACGAGTCATATTTTTTGATATGGATCATTTGGTTTCTTCACAAAACCTTAGTCATGGAAACAATATCTAAGTATGAGCGACTCACTAGGAGCAGTAAGCCAGGGTACAATTCGTACCCAGGACTCGTATGGTGGATAATGTTCAAACCCTCTGGATTCTATCTTGCCACGGATACCGATGAAGGGTATGGATCATATATTATCAATACAACTTGGGTTAGACAAGTCCTACACTATACAGTGTTGGGTCTAAGGGTAAAGGCTTAGGATACGTGTGATGGGTACAACTCGTATAGAAGAGTACGACTCCTGAGACGTCATTTTTACACCTATGATGGGATTTGGTGCAACTTAAGTGGGGGTATTCAGGACATTTCCCAACTTATCCTAATAAGATCCCATGACTTCTAACTCTCTTGGGAGACTATTTACCCTATTATTCTATTTATTAACACTTAGAAACTCTTTCTAAAAGCTCTATAATTCTCTCAAAATTTTCTAGGCAAGAAATCTAGGGTTTCAACTAGAGGAATAATTTGGGGATTTTGTTAGTGGTTTCTCTCCATATAATTTGTAAATTAAGGTATGTTCAAATCCCTCACAGTTAGTTCTAATTAAAGGCATGGTTTTATATAATGTTTTGATGATTTTATTGATGTATGATTTTGGGTTTTCAACATTGATTTGGGGGTTTTGGTTATAAATTCTTGGTTGTTGTTTTCCCATGTTTTAGTTATGATTGTAGATGTATTAGTGTTGGTTTTGGATAATTGGTTTCATGGGAATGGTTCATTGGTAATAAAATTTGATTTTGCAAATACTATGCCCCTAATGTGTTTGGAAAATGCCTTTAACAATATTTTCACTACAATATTCGTTTTTCAGTGGAATTTATGCATGGTTTAAACTTGGTAATGGAACCCTAAGTGGTATAATGGTTAAATAGTTTTAAATGGATTGTAAATTCCTTGGTGTCCATGGTTTTAGGTAATTACAAATCATGAAGGGTACATGGAATCCCTTAAACCTATATATGGTTGGCTATAGACAAAACTTGCAAGTTGTTGTTGGTTTGATGATACGACTGTTAATGGCCTTGGTTCATAAATGGTTAATATATTAGTTGGTTTCTTGGAAATGGTTTTAATTGGGCAGTAATGGCGGAGTGTGTTTCAAAGTTGTGAGTGGTAGAGGTCTCGAAGGGACCAAAATAGGAAACTCATATTTATCGATGTGAGGTTGGTCTCGGTGACCGTGTGCATGATGTCACACTTTATTTTTGGGGGATGTACTAATCATCCCAGTTCTTCTTCCCTGGTCATGCGGCTTCACGCACTGGATCCCATTCAGCAGAGGAGCTGATCCCATATAGCCCATAGGTGGTTTAGGATGGTAAAGCTACACAGTCTAAGTAATGTTTTTAACGGCATGCTAAACTCTGTTCCCTTTCCTAGCATGGTTTTATATATGGTTTTGTTCATATAGATTGTTTTACATGGTTTTATAAATGACATTATTTTATCCCTCTCCAGAGTTCATGCTAGCAATCACTCGCTAACCCGTATTCGGGCAGCGGTATACCCACGCTATGCAAGAATCGGCCATTCCACTCATCCTATATCGTGATTAACTCAGGGATAGTTGTTGGATTGAAGTGGCGAGCTTCTATCTTTCCAAAACGTTCCACTTCATGTTATGGATATTTTTAGAAATTTTGGTTTAAGTATTGCACCAAACTTTCTAGTGCACCTCTATAATTCATGCATGACATTTTAGAAGTCTTGGAATAATTTTTTGCACTTTATAACTAATAATGAACATTTTTATTGGCAAGTTTTGCTTAAATAAGGACAAAGAACCACAAATGTTCAAGAACACACTAAATACTTATCTAAAACCTCCTGAACATTAATCAAATATTCTAATAGATTGGAAATGATACTCAGACTCAATAGTGCATTCAAAATTTCCAACGGAGGTTGAGCTAAGTCAACATTAACAAAAAATTCCAACTTTTTGCTGATACACACAATAGCATACTTAGAGCCTGAGTGCCAAAATAACCATGCTACCAACCTAATTTCTACTTTTGGGGGCTAATAGAATAGACAAAATAGTCATCCAATTCTTAGGTGACAAATTGTCAACCACATTAAGTTATATCACTTTAAAGTCTACTTAAAACTTCAAAATCACACCATTTTATCCCAAACACTTTAGGGACTGTGCCAACCATCTCAACAACACATATATGACATAAATCAACTACGAGCAAGGGAAAATGATCAACATATAGAAAAAGTCTAAAAATCATCCTTATGATTGTTTCAATCTTCCTTGCATATCCGACCCAACTTCCTGTTTAGCCTCCTTAATTGGGTAATGTATCCAATAAACTTTCACTGAATCAATGTGCTTAGACCTCAGCATCTTAGTTTGTATACATTGGATAGAAATGGAATCCTTCTCAACGAAAAAAAATCATGATCTAATTCAAGTGATACCCATCGGATCATATAAGAATCTTTGGGATGATATCACTTCAGCAAAGAGACATGGAATACTGGATGAACAACTGATAGATGTGGAGGCAAATCTATACTATATACCATATCTCCAAAATTTTCAAGCATCTCAAAAGGCTGAATAAATTTTGAATGATGCTTCCCTCTATTTACATCTCCGCCATATCATTTATGGGTCATACTTCAACAAAACAAATTTACAAAGTATGAACTCTATATCACGAACTCATCGATCTGCATAACTCTCCTAATTACTCTAGATTGCCTAAAGATTTTATTGCATTAATTTAACTCGATTCATCAAGTCTCTTAGAAAATTAATGTCCCAAGGCCTAAAATCAAATAAATCAAACCATCACATGGGACATCTTCAGCTTCGTCCATATAAAGCTTCAATAGGCACCATCTAAATATTAAAATGCTAATTACTAATGTAGGCAAACTATGCTAAAGGTAAAAACTGGTCCCAATGACACAAAAAACATAACACATACTCGAAGCATGTACTCCATCACCTTAATGGTCCAATTTGATTGGCTATTCATTTTAGTGTTAAATGTAGTGCTCATCTCAAGTTGAATATGTAATTTTTTGTATAGAACTCTAAAAATTCAAGGTAAATTGCCTACCTTTTTAAAAAATAATGGTGATAGGTACGCTATGAAATTTAAAAATCTCATGAATAAAGATCTTGGCCAACTTCTCTGTATTGTAGTTCACCTTCAGAAATAAAAAGTATGCTTATTTAGTCAACCTATCTTCAATCATCCAAATGAAGTCAAACTTCCCCAAGGTTAGGGGTAGGCCAACAACAAAATCCATTGTTATCCACTTCCATTTCCACTTAGGAACATACACCAATTGCATAGTACCATTCGGTTATTGATTCTCTTACTTCACCTACTGGCAATTAAAATACTTGGCCACGAACTCCATAATTTCTTTCTTTATACCATACCACTAATTGTTTTGCTTCACATTATGATGCATCTTAGATGCTTCTAGATTAAAAGAATACTTCAAAATTTGAGCCCCCTCTCAGATCATTCTAATCAAACCAACATCTCGCAGCACAAAAATGCAACCACCAATCCTTCAAATATTATCGGGATAAAAAATGTAGTCTTTGCCTCACCATTCAACAAGTTATCATGAATCAAACTTAACTTCTTATTATCATACTGAAGAGATTGAATTTTATCCATCAATGAAGATTTAGCCTCAACATAGGTTAAAATATGCCTAAGTGTTAAAATATCAAGTCAAACAAACTTGTTATCTAGGAATTCAATGTCTAAGGATAAAGGTCATCCCCTGCCAAAAGAAGTGTCAAACTCACCATAGTCGTTACTTTCTTACTCAAAGTATCCACTACCATATTAGCCTTGTCCAGATGATAGAGAATAGTGAGAATATAATCTTAAGGAACATTAACTATGTACAGTGTCTCATATTAAGATCTTGATGAGTGAAAAAGTACTGAAGGATATGATGATCAGTGAAAATCTCAAAATTAACTTCATACAAGTAGTGTCACCATAACATCAACACAAACATATTTGCAACTAACTAAAAATCATGGGTAGGGTAGTTCTTATCATAAAGCCTTAATGATTTAGAAACATAAGCAATCACCTTACTCTTGTACATCAACACACCACAAAATACAACTCCGTAACCATCACAAAATACGGTGAAACTCAAACCCTCCTCAAGAAAAGTCAAGATAAGTGTTGAAGTTAACAACTCTTTGAGATTTTGAAAGATTCTCTCATGATTATCCGAACACTAGAAAATAATCTTTTTCCAAGTCAATTTAATCGTAGGAGCTGTAATAAAAGAGAAAACCCGCATAAACAACTGATAATAGCCAGCTAACCCAATAAAACTTCTACACTCAATATGAGAAGTAGGTATAGCTTAGTCACAGACTGCTGCTACATTGGTCGGATCAACCATAATACCATCAATATTCACTATGGGACCCAAGAGAGGAATAACATCCAACCCAAACTTGCACTTGGGGAACTTGACATAGAACTTCTCATACTCAATCTTTGAAGTATAGTCCCTTAATTTCTTACATGGTCTACCTCATTTAGGATTAAAAAAAGATATCATCAAAAAAAAATCATTAAAAAATCAAGATAAAGATGGAAGAACCTATTTATCAACTCAATAAATACTATTTGGGAAATAGTCATGCAAAATACAAAACTACGAATTCAAAATGGGCATAATGCATTCGAAAAGCCATCTTCAGAACACCCAAAGTTCTAATACTCAACGCATCTTAACCAAATCTCAAATCAAGCTTAAAAAACACTGAAGCACCTTAAACTGATCAAATAAATCATCAATTCATCAAAATTGATTCTCTTTCTTGATGGTTTCTTTGTTTAATTGTCGATAATCAATACATATACACATGGATACATCTTTTTTCTTAACAAAAAATATAGAAGCACCCAAAGAAGACATACTTGATCTATTGAAACCCTTATTAAACAAATACTATAATTTCTCCTTAATTTGTTTTGTTCTGTTGGAGCTATTCAATAAGGGAAAACATAAATGGGCTTTGTGCTTGGCTCAATATCTGTCAAAAAATCAATATCTTAGTCTTGAGGCATATCAGGTAAGTCCATAGAAAACACATCCATGAATTTTTTAAATGCCCACAATAAATCTAAGAGAGATGGTGAATCAATACTAGCATCTCAAACAGAGGGAAAATAGGAAAGACACCTCAGAACCATGCGATGAGCACATAAAAAATACAAAATCCCCTTTAGACACGAGCAAAAAGAATCCATCCAGTATAATCTTTGTATACCTAATATAGCAATGGTCATAGTCTTGGCAAACTAATCAAATACTTAATGATAAGGGGCCTACCAATACACACCAACATGAAATTCAAATTATCCATATCAAATAAAATCAAGGCCACCCAAGTCTCACATCCTAAAAAGCTTACCACACATGATTGGGTCATGCAATATACCAGTACAAAATCATCTACAATGTAAAAACATAGATAGACATAGAATGGGACTCATACATAGCATCAATACTAGTTGTAAAGTATGCAGATATATAAGAGAATGTAGACTCGATATCAAAGAGTACTAAAGTATGATAGTGGCAAACTAAAATGATACCAATAATCACTGAATCATACACCTTTGCCTACATTATCCTAATAAAAGCATAGCATTAACTATGTTTTCTACTAGACTAAGTGAAATCATGTCCACTACCATGAGCTAAATAAGCCCAACCATTGATACCTATAGAGTAACCTCTACTACCTTGTAGACCATCTCTAACTGCTAAAATTAGTGCGGAATAAAGTTAAAGCTAATAATTTTGCTGGGAAGGACCAACCACTAAATAGTGACAATCACTCACTAAGTTTCTAAACTCATCATAAACGAAACATCCTCTATTAGAAAAGTCACATTGAAAGATCTTATGGGAACCCCAAAATAACCTTCAGAACTCAAAGAACAATAATAACACTTTTGGCCAACATGACTAAATCTCTGATTAATTAAAGTCCCAAAACACATAAAATTATTTAGACTTTGTAAAGTATCTAGAACTGATCTGTTACGGTGACCATGATGACCTCGGCCTAATAAATCCCTACTTTAGTATAAATAACAACTAAAATAACCTGACTGATGCTTTATTTTAGCACCACAACCCTGTATTTCCAAGTGAATAAACTCAATCATCTTAGCAAGATCATTGTACTCTAGAAAAAACCTCTAATTAAGTTACAGAAAACAACTTTTTTAGGTTACGAAGCTGGCAAGGGATAGGGAATTAGTGGAACTAAGCCCCAAACCCAAACAACAATTCCATCTATAAAGGAGAAACACAATCTATATCTCTTAATTTCTATAAATAAAAGAAGACCAAGTTGCTTCTGCTCCAATGGCTGAGGAAAAAATAGCCCGTAAGGTAATGAGAGAAGTAGCAAGCCCACTTCCAACCAATTTGAACTCCCCACTTTAGAAGCCGAAAGTATGAGGTAATTTCGAGCTAAAAAATGGTACAACTTCTGATCAGCAATAGATAGTTCACAGGTCTTTCACACAAAGATCCACAGGTCCACTTGTGTAATTTTCTTGAAATCAGCAATACGTTCGTCCCGATAGGCATAAATAAGATTATGTGAAGATAATAATTTTCCCTTTTTCTCTGCTGAGGGAAGCAAAAAAATAGTTGGCTGCAGAATTGGAAATTCAATCACTTTATAGGATAACTTGGCCAGAAAATTCCTTATTCGGTTTTTCCCGTCTGGTAAGACTGTGAGACTTTGCAGTGAGATAATATGTTTCAAATAGAATCCAGATGAGAATATCTATTATGCATTACAGAGGTTCAATATCTTCTTTAGGACTATCCATACCATCAACATTCCAACGAGGTACTTTCTCATACTTTTGTAGAAGAACTTGATCACAATATAAAGCTTTTACTAGATTTAGCCGTAGGTGGTCAAGCAATAGAGTTGACTTATGATGAGTTGTAAACATTGTTGAACCATATAGAGCAAGGAAATCTTGAATGGTATCTAGATTCTAAAACTATCACGAAAAAAATTATGGGTGAATTGGAGGTAGACTAGTTCATTGCCTTATCATCTCAAGTTGAGACATTGCAAAATATGATAAACACTCTATTTAGCAGCTCAAATTAGGAGTTCCAAAGCCTACAACAATAGTCAATATAGTTCAGCAAGCTAGTTGTTGGTGTGAGATCTGTAGAAATAGTGGCCATCCAGCGACCATGTTTCTTTCAAATACAATATCGGTAATGTGTGTGAGCAATGATGAACGGCCAAATAACAGTAATGCCTACAATATGAAATGGAAGACTCAGCCTTGGAATGCCCAACAACTAAAAATTTAGCAACCACAGGCACAAGATAATCAGTTATCTAGCAATATGGAAGAGATGTTGAAGTAACTTTTATCTAATCAAGCACAATTAACTGCAGAGATAAAAAATTCAGAAGCAACCCAGAGAAGCTTAGAGTGGCAGATTGTGCAATTGCAGCAAGCATTGAATAATAGGCCTTAAGGTGGTCTTCTAGCAGATACAGAGAATCCAAAAAAGTGATGGCAATCACCTTGAGGAGTGGTAAAGATCTTCAAGGAGAACTTCCAAAGGAAAATAAGGAGGTAGATGCTGATGTGGTGACTGAATAGGTAAATAAAGAAGTTGATGAAAATCAAGGAAGTCTGAGTACTAAAAATAAAAAATGTTGAACCAAAAGTAATGAAGACACTACCACTACCTTTCCCTTAGAGGCAAATTAAAGAAAAAGTGAATGCAATATTTATGAAGTTATTTGAAACATTCAAAGAGCTTCACATTAACTTACCTTTCTTAGATATTATGAACTGTATGACAAATATACAAAGTACTTGAGGGATGTGGTTTCTAACAAGGTGAAATTGCAGGATGTGGGGGCGATAACACTAACTAAAGAGTGTAGCACTATCATAACACAGAAAAATCCCTAAGAAATTAAGAGATCTAGGGAAGTTTACACTACCTATCCAAATTAATAGTAAAGTGGTCCATAAACTATGTGACTTAGGGGTTAGCATAAATTTGATACCCATATCTATGTTTAACACATTGGGCTTGGGAAATCCTAGATCGACCATGGTAGTTTTACAGCTAGCAGACGGATCCATTGCCTATCTGGAAGGCATTTCCTACTGACTTTATAGTTCTTCATTTTGAGGCTGACGAATAGGTACCAATCATCTTGGGGCATCCATTCTTAGCAACTGGAGGAGCATTGGTTGATGTTAGAGAAGGAACACTCAAAATGAGGGTAGAGAATGAAAAGGTGGTATTTGATGTATACAAAGCACCCAAAATAACATCCCACTATAAAGATTTATGTATGATCAATGTTATTGAAGGGAATAAGTGGGGTAGTTAGTCCAGCAAAGAAATCTTTAGAATACCTGATTGAGCAGCCTAAGCTTCTACCGCTGTAAGATCCTATAAAATTCCAAGCTTAATTCACTCCTTTAGGTTTGTCAAGGGGTCCCAAACTTAGAATATTTTAGGTAAGTACTCATACTTAGTGTCATTTTAGCCCACAAAGGTTGGAAATGTCATTTCTCAACCTTTATGTCTATTAAATGTTGATTTTCAGGTTGATTTATGATCAGGAATATGCGTAGGTGTTTTCTAACATGTTTTGGATTTTCTGGACTTTGTTTGAAGCTCCGTTAGAATCACAAAATAGTGGATCAATGTGATCTTGGCATGCCACATCGACTATCATGTTGATTAATATTTCTCCATTTACCAGCATCCAATTCTAATGAATCAACGTGAACATGGCACGATGCATTGGCTATCGCGTTGACCTGCATGTCAGTAACCCAATTTTAAGTCATTAAAAGACAATGTTCTTGGGGATATTTAGGTCTTTTTTCCTCGACCCTCAGCCCCCAAAACACAAAATTGAACTCCATATAGAGAAAATATACTCATTTGTTCTCTAACTAGCTCAAGAAAAAAACCCTAGGAGCTTAAATTTCAAACCAAGAACGTAAGATTCAACCATAAACTTTCAGGAATTCTGCAACACTGGTATGTGTAGTGCTCATCCAAGGGTTTCTTCCACCCATGGAGTCCAAGAATCACTTTTTAAATTCAAGTAATAGATTTTATGAAATCCATGATTGGAATTAAAGTATATCCGTGATTTCTATTTGGATTAAGTTCCTAATTCATGATTATATATATATATCATGTGAAATTGATCATTATGTGTGTAGATTCATGTGAATCCATGATAAACCCTTGATTGTAAAATTAGAGATGAATTAGGAAGCTTACTTGTTGTTCAATACTATGTGCATATACTATGCTCACCAAGTGTTTGATAAACTTTCCACGTGAACTATTAAGAGAATGAAATCATGTCAACTTAGCTTATGTGCAAGTTATATCATGCAAGTGTTTGTCAAAATGCCCCAATGATTGAATGATGATGAAGTTCATAGTCTATATGTTTCATGTTATACCATGTCTCTTAATTTATGCTATCGAGTCCTGGGGGTACTTGTACCGGATAATTTCATTGATTACCTAGATCCATGGCTAGTCATAGAATAGTATCAGTTATAACACAATTAGTAGAACTCTAAATAAGTTATAGAACTTAGGAAAACTCAGTAGAATCCTTACTAGTCAGTATCATGTTCAAACCTTGGTAAACCCAATCAACTAATATAGTTTAGTAGTATTCTATCATTCCATGGAATTCAGTGAACTCAGTTTAGTTTAGGTAAATAGTAATCTTAATAACCGTTCAGTCCAGCCTAGTACAGACTAGAAATCAGTTCAGTGTCTATTCAGTTGGGAGTAAGATTCAACATCGAGTTAACTCAAGGATGGGAGCATTCCAGTCATTAGAGGGTTTAACCCTTAGCAGCAGTCCCTGCATTACTGAACTACGTAGCCAATGTAGGTTGAGGTATCTTCCTGCCAGACATTATGAGGGCTGATACTTCTTATCTGAATTATCCTGCCAGTGAGAGTCGACGTAAGAGGTTTCTGTCAGAAAGGGTTAACTAACAGTTTGTCCTTACCTATGGCATGGTATTGACACCCTTCAAACTGGGGTTATAGGTCGGAGCCCAAATTAATTATAGAAGTGGCATGTTGGTTGGATGATTACCTCCCACAGTCTCAGTTCCAGTCACAGTCTCAAAATAGAACTCAGTTTAGTTCTACAGATTCAGGACTATAAGATATAGTCACTCAGCTTAAAATGGAACTTTATATGGTTCCATGGTACTCAGTATTAGCACAATCTCAGTTATAGTCTATGTGTTCATGCATGTACTTTTACTCAGTAATACTCATATTATTCAGTTATTATCGTTCATGCATATGAACCCATGCATTTCAGCCTACCTCACTGAGTATACCTGTACATTCAAAGTACTAACGCATGTTTTTCTGTATGCTATGATGTCTTATATCTTAGGTTTAGACACACGGGCTCTAGAGTACCCTTAGCAATTCAGATTCTCATCTTTCAGAGTAGTGGTGAGTCCTTATAGTTTGAGGACATACTTATTATTTATAGTACTTCAGTTTTATTTTAGTAGATTAAGTTAGTTGGGGGCTTGTCCCATCAACTCCATAGGTGTGATAGTTAGAGGCTTTTTCAGACTAGAGTATTTTTAGACAGTTTTTCTGAATTGATATTCAGTTTAGGTATTGTGATACCATATCCAGTAATATTTATAGTATTGAACAATATGGGAAGTTTTTGCCTATTTTTGCATATTTATAGTATTTATTACACAGTTATTGCAGCAACTACCAGTCATGGGTTAGCTTGTGGTCCTTAAGAATTATGAGCATCGTGTAGCATCCAGGGTAAAAACTAAGGGCATTACAAACTTGGTATCAGAGCCTAAAGTTGAACAGAGTCCTAGGAAGTTTGAAAGCCGCATCTAGTACAGTCTTGTGCATAGTTGTATTGCATGCCACACTTTTAGAGAAGGGGATACGAGATGTTTTAGGAAAATTTTCCTTCTTTCAATATTTATGTCATACGAGTGAGCATGAGCTGCAGTTACACTCCCTTTCTTATCCTAGTTTCTCTTCTATTTTCAAAATATGCCCCCAAAGAGGACTCAGGGAAGAGGAATATGAGATCAGTCAGCCCCTCAGCCCATCTATCTAGATTCTTTGTATGAGCATGTCTCCCACACGGTGTTCAAAGAAGCTTTCTGTAATGCCCTAATTTGCTGAACCAGAATGCTACACGGTGCTCATGACTCTGAGGGACCACAAGCTAACCATGACTGATATCTTCACCTGTATACTGCAAATCATGATATAATAGTATGGAATACAAGTAACTGTAAGGCCAAAAGGTTCAACTAAATACAATCATGTGGGCAAAAATACCCAAAACAACTAAATCTGAACGTAAATCTAAAAGTAAATCCGAAATCCTCTAAACTGCCTAAATAAGGAGTTGAAGGAACATGTCTCCAACTAACTCCGTAAAACTAAATTGAAGAATAAATGAATAAATCAAATCATATTGTCCTCGAATCAATGAGAACTCACTGTGTCTATGCGACTAGAATGCTACTGCTACAGCTGGGCTGGAGCTCGTGTCTCAGAACCTATGGTGTAACATGAAAAGAAAGCACCATAGCGCAAATGCGTCAGTACAACTGGAGTACTGAGTATACAAGGAAGGTAGTCTGACTATAAAGGATTTCATGCATGAACAAAACTAACTGACTAATATGAACGTAGTAGTGCAAGCACACATATATAGAAACTGGGACCATGAATACGTGATTGCATGACCGTTAAGATAATACATGGTTTATTGATAATTGTCATGACTTATACTAAAACTAATAACATGGACGACTGTATCTGACAGTCCTATATATACTAAAATCTGAAGAACGCCCTGAGTTCTTTTAGTAAGACTGTTACTGAAACTGATAACATGGATGACTATATCTGACAGTCCTGTATATACTAAAATCAGAAGAACGCTCTGAGTTCTCTTACTGAGACTGTTACAAAAACTGTGGGAAGTAGTATTTAACCGACATGCCTCATGTATGCTGTTATGGCTAAGTTGGGATCCAATCTCTACCTGTACTGGAGGGGTGTCAATACTGCGCCACTAGTAAGGACTGCTGTGAGTGACCTTTATCAGGCGGGTATTCAATGAGAATGGTGGGAACCCTAAACTGATGGGTTAAGCCACCTCATCAACCCTAGGTTGACAGGTTAAGATGTCTCAACCTACGCTAGCTACGTAGTTCAGGAAAACAAGGATTGCTACTAAGAATCACACCCTGAACTAGTGGGTGAGTTCCCATCCTTGGGTTCATTCGGTGCTAACCTCTACTCCCATCTGGAGGGACTGGATATAAATAATTGGTTGTGCATGACTTAATCTTACTAGATTTCGTTGACTAGCAGAATGTTATAGATATCTGACAACTAACTAAGATCATGAGGTTTTACTGAGTCACATAACTTACTAAAGTCTATAGAATCATAGCTTGAGTTCGGATATCGTGAAACATGACATGGATCTAGGCACACAACTATAGTTTTTTAGTACAAGTACCCCCAGGACTCAATGAAAGGAAACTGACATACATGACTGACTTAATCATAAGAGTAGAGTCCATAATTTATAATATCAAAAGTAGGGATGTCATACTAAGAATGGTTATCAACAATGTATTGCATGGAAAGGATTTCATATCACATAGAAGTACTTGCAAAATCTTAATATCATGTTCGTTGCATAATCATAATGGCAACACATACTAATAGCATGGAAGTTCATGTTGATTGCATGGTTATCATATATCTTGTTCATATGTATGATTTGCAAGTAAACATAGCATAATATCATAAAAATAGTTCTTGAGTATTCCAACAACATATACAAGGAACATTAGCAACAAAGAAGTCATTGGAGTGTAAGGCCATATCATGAATCCTTCACTTGGTCACAATTTGGCTATATTGCATGATTTCTAGTTCCTTAGGCATTTTATCAAACACCTTACATGCACATCTTAAGCATAGGTGAATTCATAAAATTATACATCATGAACAACCAAATTTACATGTTTCCAACTCATATGATATCATGAATTCACAAAAACAAATAAAGATTCCATCGTGGGAATCACCCAATATCAACATCATGATTATCAACACCCAACAATATAGAAATCATACTTTAAAAAGAGAAAAAGGAAAACAAACAAGAATCAACATGGGTATGATCATATCACCACAATCAACCAATCTTTTGTACTTTAAAGATTGATTCTTGAACTCTATGAACGAATTGAATCCATAGATGAACACTACGCATACCTAAGAAGGAAGATTCTTGATGATTGACGGATCAATTTCCTTGAAATTGGATCGTCAAGCTTAGTTTTGCAACCCTAGTTGTTTTTGTCCTTTAGTGCTTTTGGATGGTGAGCTTTGAGATGAAAATAGGGTTGTAATATGTTTAGAAGCTATATATTTCGTAGGGTTAAGTTTAGGGATGTGTAAGGAGTATTTAAAGAGTTAATTACCTTAAAAATAACTCAAGACGGAGTGTTTTTAACACCTGGAATTAGATTAGGTGGTGCCCAAGTGATCACCTATGCTTGGGTTGGGCGGCGCCTAACCAATCGCCTATGCTTGGGCTAGGCGGAGCCTAAACAATCGCCTATGCTTACCATCTCTCACGAAAATTGGCATAATTTTTTGCTCGGGTATTGGATTAAGGCAAAATTGGTATCGTTGGAAAGATAATTCGATTTTCTACAATTTGTAGGGTCTAAATGATCCAAAATACCAATTACTATTGAGTTAACTCGTTCAAAGATGACCCTTGCAAAATCAAACACTAAAACTTGATGGATTCAAAAACTCTTTGCTTGTATTACCTTAAGTGACTCATATAAACAATATTAATACAACATAAGCTATCCTATCATTAGGATATTCATTGTAAGTCATTTACTCAAGTATGAACCACAGGATTAGAAATATGTGGGGTATTACAATATTTTCCCCTTGGAAATATTCGTCCTCGAATGAGAGTTTATTGAGAAGCGATACAAGACAATAGAACCTGAACTAAACATGAAGAACTGAAACTTGATCTTATGACTAACATGCTAAACCTACTTAACTCGTACATATCTGATGCACGGACAACTAATACATGAATGCATGACTCAGTATGAAATGGTTAATAGGTACCAAGTTTATACTGTTTCCTTTAGATTGATCTGAATTGGTGGGGAAGAGGTTAGGATACTTGGTACGCGTATCTGCTTCTGCTTCCTAAGTAGCTCCCTCATGAGACTGATTTCACCAAAGAACCTTGACTATAGGGACTTCTTTGTTCCTCAATCTACGAGTTTGATAATTTATGATTTCGACTAGAATCTCTTCATAACAGGGGTTGTTCTGAATGTCGATGCTCTAAATAGGGACAACAACTGCTGGGTCACCTATGCTCATCTTTAGAAAAAAGACATAGAAGACTGGATGGACTGAGGCTATATCTGAAGGCAACTCAAGCTCATAAGCTACCTTGTCAAAACGACAAAGAATTCTTAATGTACCGACATACCGGGGACTGAGCTTCCCTTTCTTGTCGAACCTCTTCACTCCTTTCATGGGAGAGATCTTAGGATACACATATTCATTGGCCTCAAACTGAAGATCCTTTCTTTGAACATCTACATAGGACTTCTGTCAGCTTTGAGCAGCCCGGAGTCTCTCTCTAATCAACTGAACTTTCTCTAAGGCATCGAATACCAAGTCAGGACATATGATTAAGGCCTCTCTAACTTCGAACCAACCAATTAGAGATCTACATCTCCTACCATAAAGATCTTCAAATGGAGACATTTGAATACTAGAATGATAGCTATTATTATATGCAAACTCACTCAAAGGCAAGTGGTCATCCCAACTAAGCATGAATTCAATCGCACACGCCCTTAGCATATCTTCAAAATTCTAAATGGTCCTCTCTTCTTGACCATCTGTCTGAGGATGAAATGTTGTGCTGAGATTGAATTGGGTACCGGGACCCTTTTAGAATGCTTTTCAAAAGTGGAAGTGAACTGGGTACCTCTATCTGAGATGATAGATAGTGGAACACCATGTAATCAGACTAACTCCCTGATATAGAGTTTAGCATAATCCTCAGTAGTATAAGAAGTACGAACAGGAAGGAAATAAGCTGACTTAGTCATCCTACCTATAATGACCCAGACTGAATCATATTGATGACAAGTTCTAGGAAAACCTATCACGAAGTCCATGTTAACTTCTTCCTACTTCCAAGTAGGAATGGTGAACTCTTGCATGGAACCAATAGGTTTCTGATGCTTTATCTTAACCTTATGACATATAGGGCACTTAGCCACAAACTCTGCAACATCTCTCTTCATCCCACTCCACCAATACATCTCCCGTATTCCGTGGTACATCTTAGTGGCCCTTGGATGAATAGATTATTGCATACCATGTTCTTCTGCAAGTATTCACTTCCTCAATTCATCTATACCTAAAACACATAGACGACCCTGAAAACGAAGAACACTATCTCCCCCTTGGGAGAAAACCTCAACTTTATGATTCTAAACTGACTCTTTGATCTGGACAAGGCTAGGAACCCTATCTTGTTTCTCTTTTACCTCGTAATCTAGAGTTGACTCTGAACTACTATAAACACATATACCACCTTCGAAAGAATCGACTAAGTAAACGCCTAGTCTGGCTAGCTGATGGATCTCCTGAGCCATCTTTTTCTTACTATCCTTATGTGAGAAATACTACCTATAGAGAGTCGATTGAGAGCGTCGGCCACAACATTGGCCTTGCCCGGATGATTAATAACACTCATGTCGTAATCCTTCAAGAGCTCTAACCACCTTCTCTGGCGAAGATTCAGATCTTTCTGGGAAAAGACATACTGGAGGCTTCTGTGGTCTGTGAAGACATCTACATGAACTCCATAGAGATAATGCCTCCAAATCTTCAAGCCAAAAACTACCGCTACTAAGTCAAGATCATGAGTAGGATAATTCTTCTCATGTGGCTTGAATTGTTTGGAGGCATTGGCTATCACCTTACCATGTTGTATGAGGAAACAACCTAAACGCACTCTGGATGCATCACAATAGACTACAAAACCATCTGAACAATCTGGAATAGCTAGAACTAGAGCGGAGGTAAGTTGAGTCTTCAAATCTTCAAAGCTCTTCTCGCATGAATCTGACCACTGAAACTTAATTTTCTTCTGAGTCAATCTGGACATGGGAGATGCAATAGAAGAAAATCCCTCAAAAAACCGTCTGTAATAGCCAGCCAAACCCAAGAAACTCCTAATATTTGATGGAGATACAAGTTTGGGTCAGTTTCTTACTGCCTCAGTTTTCTGAGGATCTACTCTAATGCCATCACCGAAAATAATATGGCCAAGGAATGCTACTGATATTAGCAAAAATTTGCACTAACTGAACTTAGTGAATAACTGGTGATCCCTAAGAGTCTGAAGAACAATCCTAACATGGGCTATATGATCACGCTCTGTGCGAGAATAGACCAGAATATCATCAATAAAGACTATGACAAACATATCCAAGTACTATTTGAACACACGGTTCATCAAATCCATAAAATCTGTAGGGGCATTGGTAAAACCAAATAACATGACTAAAAATTTAAAGTGACCATACCGAGTACAGAAAGCTATTTTCGAAATGTCACATTATCTAACTCTAAGTTGATGATAGCTTGATCTAAGGTCTATCTTGGAGAAGTAAATGGCACACTGAAGTTGGTCGAATAGATCATCAATCCTAGGAAAAGGATATCTGTTCTTGACCGTCACCTTATTGAGTTGATGGTAATCAATACACATCCTGAGAGAACTGTCTTTCTTGCACACGAATAATACTGGCACACCCCATGGGGAAACACTGGTTCTAATGAATCCCTTATCTAAAAGATTCTTCAACTGATCTTTCAGTTTCTTGTGTTCTGCTGGTGGCATTCTATATGGTAGAATAGAAATAGGTTGAGTATCCGGAAGAAGGTCTAAGCCGAAGTCTATTTCCCTTTCGGCAGAAATGCTTGGAAAATCTTCAGGAAAGATATCTCAGTATTCATTAACAACAGGGACTGTTTCAAGGCTGGGATATTCAGAACTACAATCTTTAACATGCACGAGATGATACACACACCCCTTAGAAATCATTTTCCTTGCCCGAAGGTAGGAAACAAGTTGACCCCTGAATATTAAAATGCTACCCTTCCACTCTAGGATGGGCTCATTCGGGAACTGAAACTGAACTATCCTATTTCTGCAGTCGACTGTGGCATAAAAGGAATGAAGCTAATCCATGCTGAGAATGACATCAAAATCAATTATCTCTAAATCCACTAAATCTGCTGACGTGGATTTTAGAGATATCATAATCGGGCATTTCCTGTATACCCACCGAGATATGATAGTTTTACCCACTAGGGTAGAGACTGAGAAGGGCTCTACAAGGACTTCGGGACTGATTCTGAAATCGCCTGCTATGTAGGGAGTAATAAAAGACAAAGATACACCTGGGTCTAGCAAAGCATAAACATGAACATGGAAAATCTGTATATTACCAGTAACGACATGAGAAGAATTTTTGTGATCCTTTCGGGACTGAAGATCATAGAGTCTATTTGGGCATTGCCCACTAGTAGTACTGGAAATAGCACCCTGCTAGTTTGGGCGACTGGACTGAGTTATACTTATTGAGTTATAACACATTAACATCGAGTTATACTCATTCAAAAACTTGATGGATTCAAAAACTCTTAGCTTGTATTACCTTAAGTGACTAATATGAATATGCTTAATGCATCATAATCTATCCTATTATTAGGATATTCATTGTAAGTAATTTACTCAAGTATGAATCACAGGATTAGAAACATGTTGGGTATTTCACCTTTACAACCCTAGCTTATTCTGTGGTACCCCAGAATAAATGTCCAACTGTGGTTCCAACTAACCTAGTGTCCAATAATGCTGCTGCCATGATTCGAGACATAACCTAAATGAACCCTCCATCTTTTACTGGCTCTAAGTCAAATGAGGACCCTGAGGAATTTCTTGATCAGGTGTAGAAGGTTACCAATATCATAGGGGTGACTACTGTTAAGAGCGCAGAGTTGGCCGCATATTAGTTATAGGATGTGGTTCACTCATGGTTCAAATAGTGGAAGGTAGAGAGGGCCATAGATGCAGGGTCTATAGAATAGGAGGAGTTTGCAGTTGCTTTTCTGGATAGGTTCTTCCCACTAAAGTTGAGAGAAGAAAATGTGTTGGACATTATAAACTTCAAGTAGGGAAATATGATAGTGCAAGGGTATTCTCTCAAGTTTACTCAGTTAGCCATATATACCTTGAATGTTATAGCAAGTAGCAGACAAAAGATAAGTAAGTTCATATAAGGAGTGTCTAGCAGCATGGTCAAAGAGTGTAGGACCACAATACTTATCAAGGAGATGGACATAGCCAGGCTTATGGTTCATGCTGAGCAAATAATAGAGGCGAATAATAAAGAATAGGAGAGAGAGAATAGGAAATGAGAATAGGTAGTTTCAATTTCGCTCAGCCTAAGTCAGAAAGTGGGAATCATTCTCAGTTTCGCTTGAAATCCTTATTTCTAGCTCCTTCCTCAACCAGTGCCCCAGTGCCAAAATTTAGAGATGGCAATCAAGATAGGGCATCAGGACCTAAACCCCAGGGCAGTGTTAGCTATGCCCGAACCAATCCCCTTTGATTGAAGTGTAGAAGAAACTACCACGGTATCTACAGAGATGGTAGCGATGTGTATTTTGGATGTTGCAAGCCAGGACACAAGGTCAGAAAGTTCCTTAGGTTGGTTCGTAGAGTCATAACAACCATCCCCCAGCTTAGTCCAATCGTCTAAATTAGCAGGGTGCCTCTTCTAGAGCCACCAGTGGGCAATACCCAAATAGACTTTATCCCCTTTAGTCCTGATAGGATCATGAAAGTTCTACTGATATGGTCACTGGTATGTTAAAACTTTTCCATTTGTATGTTTACGCTTTGCTAGATCCAGGAGCTTCTTTGTATTTTGTTACTCTATATATAGCAGCTGAGTTTAGAGTCAGTCCCAAAATTCTAGCATAGCCATACTTCATTTCTAACTAGTGGGTAAATCTATCATAGCCTGACGCGTATACAGGAACTGTCTGGTTATAATATCTTAGTAGGTCACTTTAGCAGATTTAGTCAAATTAGAGATGACTAATTTTGATGTTATTCTCACAATGGATTAGCTTCATTCCCGCTATACCTCAGTAAAATGTCGAAATAGAGTAATCCAATTTCAGTTTTTGAATGAACCCATGCTAGAGTGGAAGGATAGTACGTCAGTACTTAGGTGTCATCATATTTCTTACCTTTTTACTATAAAGACAATATCCAAGGGATGTGTCTACCATCTCGTTCGAGTCCAGGACTCTAGTTTAAAAACCCCTACTCTTGAATCAGTGTCACTAGTATGTGAATTTTAAGTTGTGTTTCCCGAAGATATTTTCGGAGTTCCTCCCAAAAGGGAAATTTATTTTGGAATTGATCTCCTCCCAGATACTTATCCCATCTCTATATCTCCATATAGAATGGCTCTAGGAGAACTTAGAAAAGTAAAGGAATAGTTAAAAAATCTCTTAGATAAGGGATTCATCAGACCTATTATGTCTCTGCAGGGCGCACCAGTGTTTTTCATATGTAAGAAAGATAGTTCTCCTACAATGTGCTTAGATTACCATCAGTTAAACAAGGTTATAGTTAGGAACAAATATCTACTCTCCATAATTAATTACTTGTTTGACCAACTTCAGGGTGTCATTTAATTCTCTAAGATAGACCTCAGATCAGGCTATTATTAGCTCAAAGTTAGAGAAAGTGACATCCTAAAAAACAACTTTCCAAACTCGGTATTGTCACTTCAAATTTTTAGCCATGTCCTTTGGTCTCACAAATTCCCCAACAGCCTTCATAGATTTGATGAATCATGTATTCATGTAGTACTTGGACATGTTTGTCATAGTATTCATAGGTGGAATTCTTATTTTCTCCTATAGTGAACACGATCATGCATACCATCTTGTAATAGTATTGCATACTCTTAGAAACCATCAGTTATTCACCAAATTCAGTAAGTACAAATTTTGGCTAAATTTAGTAGTATTCCTGGGCCATATAATTTCTGATAATGATATTAGAGTTGATCCCCCAAAGACCAATGCAATGAGAAATTAGCCTAAGATAATTTCTCCATCAGATATCAGGAGTTTCTTGGGTTTGGCTGGCTATTATCGATGGTTTATTGAGGGATTTTCATTTATTTCATCCTTATGTCTAGATTGACTTAGAAAAAAGTCAAGTTCTAGTGGTCAAATCCTTGGGAGAGTAATTTTTTAGGTGTTGAAGACTCGACTTACTACATCTCCAATTTTGACCCTACCAGATGGTTTAGATGGTTTTGTTGTGTAGTGTTATACATCCAAAGTCAGATTTGGTTGTGTTTTGATGTAGTGAGGTAAGTTCATACCCTACGCCTCTAGACAACTTAATCCCTATGAGAAGAACTATCCTACTCATCATCTTGAGTTAGCAGCAGTAGTTTTTGCTTTACAAATTTGGAAGCATTACTTATATGGTGTGTACATTGATGTGTTCACTGATAATAAGAACCTACAGTATGTATTCCCTCAGAAAGACCTTAACCTTTATCTGATAAGGTGGTTGGAATTGTTGAAAGACTATGACATGAGTATTCTGTATCATCTGGGTAAGGCCAATGTAGTGGTTGATGCTCTCAATAGAATGTTTATGGGTAGTGTTGCCTATGTTGAGAACAGTAAGAAGAAGTTAGCCTAGGAAGTTTATCAGCTAGCCCGACTAGGTATTCTCTTAGTTGATTCAGCAGAAGGTAGTGTATGGGTGCAGAGTAGCTCAGAATTATCCCTAGTTTTTGAAGTAAAGGAAAAGTAGGATAGTGATCCTAGTTAAGTCTAGTTGAAGGAATCAATCACAAATCACAAGGTAGAGATTTTCTGCCATGGGGGAGATAGTGTTTGGCATTGTCAGAGTCGTCTGTGTGTGCCAGGCGTAGATGACTTGAGGCAGAAAATTCATGCAGAAGTGAATGGTGCGCGTACCTCTATTCATCTAGGGGCCACAAAAATGTACCGCGATTTGCAGAAGATCTATTAGTGGAGTGCGACGAAAAAACACATTGCAGAGTTTGTGGCTAGATGCTCACCATGTCAGTAGGTTAAGATTGAGCATCAGAAGCATAGTAGGTCAATATAGGAGTTCTGTATTCTCACTTGGAAATAAAAAGAAGTAAACATAGACTACATTATGGGCTTACCTCATACTCATCATCAGCATGATTTAGTTTGGGTCATTGTAGATAGGATGACCAAATTAGCTCATTTTCTCCTAATTCATACCTCCTATACAGCCGAGTATTATGCCAAACTCTATATCAAGGATTTGGTTAGATTGTACAGTGTTCTACTGTCCATTATCTCAGATAGAGGTACCTAGTTCACCTTTATTTATGGAATGCATTCCAAAAGCATTTTGGTACCCGAGTTCATCTCAGTATAGCCTTTCATCCTCAGACAGATGGTCAAGTAAAAAGAAGCATCCAGACCTTAGAAGATATGTTGCGAGCATATGCGATAAACTTTTAAGGTAGTTGGGATGACCACTCTCCCTTGATTGAGTTCACATATAGGAACAACTATCACTCTAGTATTCAGATATCTCTATTTGAGGTGCTTTATGGGAAGAGGTGTTAATATCGTATTGGTTGGTTTAATGTGGGTGAGAATACAGTAGTAGGGCTTGACTTTATGTTTGATACCTTAGAGAAGGTCTAGTTGATAAGGGAAAGGCTTAAGACATCTCAGAGCCGACAGAAATCATACATTGATGTTCTCAAAAAGGATCTCGACTTCAAGATTGGTGACCATGTATACTTAAGGATATCTCCTATGAAAGAGTGAAGCATTTTGGAAAAAAGGGGAAACTCAGTCCCTGATATGTCGGTCCTTAATGAATTCTCAGTCATTTTAGAAAGGTAGCTTACGAGTTTAAATGACCTTCAGATTTATCTTCAGTTCATCCAGTGTTCCATGTTTCCTTGCTAAAGAAATGCATAGGTGAACCAATAGTCGTAGTCCCTATTGAGGGCACATATATTTAGAACAACCTCTTTTATGAAGAGATCTAAGTCGAAGTTCTTGACTATTAGTTTCGTAGACTAAGGAGCAAAGAAGTTCCTCCTGTCAAAGTTCTTTCGCGGAATTAGTTCATTGAGGGAGCTACTTGGGAAGCAGAAGCAGACATGCGAACCAAGTATCCTCATCTATTCTCCGCTAATCCATACTCTGCTTAAGGTAATAGTTTTCTTAAACTTAGTCAGTTTTATGTTCATATTTCAATTACAAACATGGTATCGATTCCCATTCCATGTTCAGTTATACGTTCATAAGCCAGTTCAGTCATGTATCTATGCATTAGATATGCATGTTCAATATATAGATTCAGTTTATTATTAATCCCCGTCATGCATTATTGAATCATGTCCAGCTATATCTATGTATCAGATATGCATGTTCAGTATGATAATTTTGAATAC
Organism: Capsicum baccatum var. pendulum; assembly: GCA_030864225.1. NCBI lineage: Eukaryota > Viridiplantae > Streptophyta > Magnoliopsida > Solanales > Solanaceae > Capsicum > Capsicum baccatum. The sequence continues at coordinate 170,333,368 of CM061561.1, read as the reverse complement.
CAGTAATATCAGTCATATACTGATGTTCTAGATGTTCATGCACGGTAAGTAAGTTAGTCTCTCATTATTATTAGTCTCATTCAAGGATGAATATTTCCAAGGGGGAGATAATGTAAGACCCCACAAAATTCTAAGCTTAATTCAGTCCTTTAGTCTTGTCAAGGGGTCCCAGACTAGAATATTGTAGCTAAGTACTCATACTTAGTGCCATTTTAGCCTATGAAGGTTGTAAATCTCATTTTCTGACCTTTACATCCATTAAATGTTAATGTTCAAGTTGATTCATGATCAGGAATGTTCGTAGGTATTTTCGGATAAGTTTTTGATTTTTTGAACTTCATTTGGAGCTACATTAGGATCCCAAAATGGTGGATCAACGTGATCTTAGCAAGCCGTGTTGACTATCACATTGATTAATATTTTCCCCAGATACTAGTGTCCAATTCTAGTTAATCGATAAATACATAGCACGATGCATTGGCTATCGCATTGATGCCATCGGTGTGCTGCGTCGACCTACACATCAGTAACCTAATTTTCAGTCATTAAAAGGCCGCATTCTTGGAGGTATTTAGGTCTTTTTTCCTCAACCCTCATCCCCTAAAACACAAAATTAACCTCCTTATAAGGCAAATATACTCATTCCTTCTCCAATTAGCTAAAGAACAAAACCCCAGGTGCTAAAATTTCATATCAAGTACGCAAGGTTCAACTATAAACTTTCAGGAATTCTTCAACACAGGTATTTGAAGTGTTCATCCAAGGTTTACTTTCATCCTTGTAGTCCAAAACTGTTTTTTGAACTTCAAGTAATTGATTTTATGAATTCCATGATTGGAATTAAAGTGTATCCATGATTGCTATTTGTATTAAGTTCCTAATTCATAATTATATATATATATATATATATATATCTTATGTGAAATTGATCATTATATGTGTAGATTCATGTGAATCAATGATAAACCCTTGACTTGTAAAATTAGAGATGAATTATGATACTCACTTTTTGTTCAATACTATGTGAATATACTATGCTCACCAAGTGTTTGATAAACTATCCATGTGAACTATTAACAGAATGAAATCATGTCAAGTTAGCTTATGTGCAAGTTATATAACGCAAGTGTTTGTCAAAATTCAGCAATGAATGAATGATGATCAAGTACATAGTTTAAATGTCTCATGTTATACCATGTCTCTTACTTTTTGCTATTTTGTCCTGGGGGTACTTGTACCCGACAATTTAGCTGATTAACTAGAGCTATGATCAGTGATAGAATAGTAACTGTTATGACACCATCAGTAGAACTCTTAGTTAGTTATAGAACTCAGGAAAACTCAATAGAATCATCACTATTCCAGTCTAATTTAGTATCTAGTTCATACCTTGATAAACCCAGTCAGCTTACAGAATTCATTAGTATTTTGTCACTTAACAGAACTCAGTGAACTCAGTTTAGTTTAACTAAATATTAATCTGAGTAACTGTTCAGTCCAATTGAGTATAGACAAGAAATCAATTCAGTGTCTATTCAGTGTGCAGTGGGATATAGCATCGAGTTAACTCAGGGATGGGGTATTCTTGTCAGTAGAGGGTTTGACCCTTAGCAGCAGTCACTGTGTTATAGAATTACATCGCCAGTGTAGGTTGAGGTATTTTCCTACCAGACATTATAGGGCTTGATAATTTTCATCCGAGTTATCCTGCCAGCGAAGGTTTACATAAGAGCTTGCTATCAGAGAAGGTTAACTCACAACTTATCCTTACCCATGGCAAGTTATTGACACCTTTCTAACTTGGTTATAGGTTAGACCCTAAATTAGTTAGAGAAAGGGCATGCAGGTTAGATGATTACGTCCCACAATCTCTTTTCCAGTCGCCGTCTTAAATAAAATTCAATTCAGTTCTACAAATTTAAGACTATCATACATGGTAACTCAGCTTAGTACGAAACTCTATATGGTTCCATCGTACATAGAACTGTCAGATAATACAATTCAGATAATCAGTAATTTAGTATTCATAAACCCAGAAATTGATTATCAGTATTCTGATTCTGTACTCAATATTAAAATGATCTTAGTTACAGTCTATGTGTTCATGCATGTACTCTTGCACAGTCGTACTTATGTTATTCAGTTATTATTGTTTATGTATATAAACCCATGTATTTCAGCCTACCTTACTGAACATACCAGTATATTCAAAGGACTGATGCATGCTTTTCTTTACACTATGATGTATTATATCATATATTCAGATGCACGGACCCTGGAGCACCATTAGCAATTTAGATTCTCAGCTTTTAGAGTAATAGTGGGTCCTAATAGTTTAAGAACATACTTATTATTTATAGTACTTCAATTTTCTTTCAGTAGATGGAGTTAGTTGGGGTCTTGTCCAATCAACTCCATAGTTCAGACAGTTAGAGACTTTTTTAGATTAGAGTATTTTCAGACAATTATTCAGTTTTTCAGTACTGATGTTCAATTTTGGTATTGTGAAAGCATATCAAGTAATATTTATAGTATTGAACCTTATGGAAAGTTTATTCCTATTTTTGAATATTTATGGTATTTATTATACAGTTATTGCAGCAGATACCAGTCATGAGTTAGTTTATGGTCCTTCAGGATTATGGCCACTATATAGCATCTAGGGTAATCTAGTGTATAGACTCAGGGTGTTACAACTGCTCAAGCCTGGTTTGATGCAAAACGATGAGCCTTAACAGGCTAATGTTAAGGAATCTGCTGCTCTTGAAAATTCATACTCAAGAGGGGTAAAGAGAATAAGAAGATGGAGACCAATCGTGATAAAGAAATGGAAAGAGAATGACTAAGTCATTAGTTGGGTCATTCCACGACACTAAATTAGGTTCTTCTTGAGAGACAACTCAAGTTAAGTAGGTATGTTTTATTTTTAGTTTTTAGTTTTTGTGATTCTCATAGTTGTTGTTTTTATCTAGTCACAGGTTTATGGGAAGTCTAAGTACCGAAAACCTAAGCTAAGGAGCCTGGCAAAAATAGAGTGTGGGGTCCCGCGAATCCCATAAATGGAAAAGATGCTACGAGCAAGGCCTAGAGGCCTTGGGGAGTACTGCTATATCTTACTTTTAAGTTCACTTTAGGGATAAAAGAGATTCTTAAGTGTGGGATAGGGAGATTGGAAATTCTGAATTTTTAGCTTAATTTAAAAAAATTTAGTGTAAGATATTCTTGTTGGTGCTATTTTTGATTATATGGTGAAAGTATTTTGTTTGGTAAAAGCATGTTGAATTGAGAGAATTACTACTTTTATAACTCTTAGTCTCATGTTTGTGAATCTTGTACTTCTTGGCTTAAATTTGAATTCATGCTATTGCTTGGTTGGGAGTTTATAATGATCCTATTGAGTCGAACATGTTCTATGTGCGTGTGAGATTTTTCAATATTCCTTGTTGCATATGATTTCTAAAACTTTCCCTATGTGTGTGTAAAGCAAAATAAAGAGTGAGGATTGAGGAGATGATTTAGGCATTTGTTTGATAGCCTTGTTTTATACTTTTTATTTGTCCTACCCTTTATGCTTTATCCTAGTTAACCCTAATTGAGACTTTTGACTTTTCTTTGGTAGCCGTATAAGTAGCCTAATCCCTTCCTTTTTTGGACCTTAATTAGATCCAAAATCTCCAAAGAGCTTTAATGAAAAATTGATTTGCTAAGGAGTTTGAGAAATTGAAGAAAAAGGTGAAATTGATGCCCCAAAGAAATAGTTATTGGTGTTTATTATTTCATTTGTAGTGGTTGGGAGTGATATAAATGGCGTTAGAAATATTCCCATGATTGTAGAAAATGAGAAAAATTGATTCATGAAGAAATAAACAATATGTCCACCAAGTGTTTTTGAAAATGCTTAAAAGAGATGGGGAAAAAAATATGGGTGGATGAAAATTGTAAATTGGTTGTTGGAGAATGGATTTATATGTATAATGTAGTGTATTAAAGTTCTTAAAGAGGTTAGTCACTATTCCCAAATAATTTCTACCCGTCCCTTAGCGTACATTATAACCTGAAAAGGACCTAATTGATCATAATTTCATAATTCTAATATTCCTGGTGCATTACACTAAGGGCAAGCCTATGGGTCATTGTGTGTAACTCGTGAATTCTTTGTGAGAGTGACTGTAATTTGATTCTTGTACCCATTATGATGAATTGCTTAATTGTGAGTGATTATGGGTAACTCCTTTGTTATGAGGAGCACATGTTTGATGAATGTGGGTGATTTGTATTATGTCCTTGATTGAATGATAAGTATGAGTTTTCCAATAGGTAACTTAATTCTTGAAGCTAGGATTTTTTGGAATAGTGTTCATACGCTTTCAAGTGTGTTTGTAACATGCTTAGTGTAGAAACTTGCAATCTATGTAGTCATGGTGCTAATAGCTTTAGTGTCTTGCATTCAATAAAGTGTAGAGTCTCCTTTGTTGATCATAATTGTATTTAAGAGTTGTTTAAAGATGAATAAGGCTTTAAGTGTGGGGTGGTGATGTTTGGTGTATTTATGCATTCTATTATCACTATTCTAGCCGTTGAGTCTTGTTTTGAGGATGATTTGTCTGCTATATAGGTTAATAATAAGATGAATATGTATATAAGTATTAAAGAATGTTTTTATGTTCAAAGTGAATTCCAAATAAGTTTTGTACTTCAAAGAGTCATTTAGAGTTATTCGGGAAAACTAGTGTTACTAGTTTGAGATAGGTGCTTATCTAGTTGGTCTCATTGGATTCTAGTGTGTTTATTGAGTTCCTTAAGATTTTAATGTGTAATTATGAGTTGAATAACTTGTTGGTAGTGAGAAAAGATCAATTTTATTGAGTGTGCAGCTGGAACAATAAGTTGACATTTAAAATGAACTAACTAGGCTTAGCTCTTGTTTTGATTAATTGTTATGAGTAATGTGTTGTGTTTGTCTCCTAATTTGTGGTGTGTAATTGTGTAGAAAGCTTAGGGAGATGAATATGATTAATTTTTGATGTTGAAAAGTCTTGTAATCCATGGGAAATACACCCCAAGTCAAGGGATAAAAGATTGGAGGACCAAAACTTAACAAAAATTCGGAGAGAAACTTCCAGAGAGTTAAGGCAATTTGAAGGAAACGCCCCACTTGGTGCTGGGATATGGCCAGGGCGCAGCCTTTCTTGAAGTGGTTCTAAATCTCGAGCGTAGCCTCACCTAGAGCGGAGCTCAACCCAGGGCGATACCCCCTCTACTCCCTTGCTCAAAACATTAAGGAATTTTAATCCTACACACCCTAGGTTCACTTTTGTACTATAAATACATCATGGTCACGTTTTTTAAATATCTTTTGTCATATTTTGGAGATCAAGGGGCTTCTACGACTTCTTCTTTAGGTTTTTACTATTTTAATTTAGCTCATTCATGTTTTTAGTCATTAATAACAACTTTGTGATTAAGATTATGACTGTGCATGACTGAATGCACCTTTCCTAGGTTAAATCAAAGAACATAAGTATTATTGTTTTAAATTAAGTTTGTTTGATTTGCTTATAATCATTGGTTGTTTGTTTGTTCTTGTTATAACTATTTTAAGGATTTGTGACCCTTCGAATACATCTATTGTCAACCGTGAGAACTCGGGAGAGGGAATAGGGAGATAGAATATGGGAATAAACAAAGTATAGTTTGTATTTCTTTATGAAAAAGGAATTCAAATTAGCATCTTGGACAGGGATGTACTTAAATGCCTTACTTGATTCACATGTAGGATGATAACTTAAGTACTTAAGTGGACTCTTAAATCCCCGCTCAACGATGTAGTGGTAAGGTTCAACTAAGGTTAAGGATTAGAGGTCTGGAGACCATGATCATGTAATTAACCCTACGAATCAACAATCAACATTAGAAAGTTAACAAACAAAGTTTGATACATACTATGACTATTCGAAGTGCTTTAACCTTGGGTTTTTCTCCTATTGATTGTTTAAAAATCTTTAATTTAAATATTGCTTACTTTTCTTTAGTTATAAATTACAAACTCCCTTTTTGGTTATATTTGTATCAACTGAATCTAAATTGTGAACTAAAATAGAATTGTTGTTGAATCAAGTCTCTGTGGGATCGATACTTGGCTTCTTGAAGGCCACTTTATTACTTGATAAAACCACGTACACTTGCGTGTGTGCTTGGGCGCTGTCAAATTCCTTGTGTTTTTCAGGCATGTTTCCTTTTTCCTAACTTTGATTTTACATTGTGGCATTAATTGATTGTATTTTAATGTGATTTAATTATGGGTTTTGAAATTGGGTTGAGGGGTTTTAGTTGTTATTGATTGAATTACTTGTTCGATGTTCTAAATTGATTATTCATTCTTTAAATTGATATTTTTGGGAATAAATGGTGCATAGCATAAATGATTGGAATTGGGGACATAGCTTTCCCCAAGTTAATCGAATTTTGGCTTGATAATTATATTAACCTCAACCCACTTTGTATACTTAATTTTGAATATGGAAAATTGCACGGTTTAACTTTTTTTTGAACCCAATTCATTACATTAAAGGATAAATGAATGAAAATGGTTATGGATATCCTTGGTGACCTTGGTTTTGTATTTTAATTGGAACTTGGGAGTTCAGTCTGGTTATGTGGAATTGGTTTGGCAAAATTAATTTAGCTTGCAAGCATATTAGTATGATGATGCCAAGTGGTAAATGCCTTAATGAATGACTCCTGGGTTAGTGCATTGGTTCATGCATAAATTGTTTTAACTTTTACTTAAAGGGAATTATATCTCTCACCGTGAAGGTATAAGTCATGGAGGGAAGAACACTAAAAACCATGTCATCTAGCAGGAGGAGCTAGACCCATATAACCTGTAGGTGTCTTTAGGATGAATCAAACTACACAATTCAGGTTAAATCTTTAAACTCTCATGTTCATAACCATTTTCCCTATCCTGGCATCCCATATGTAGGTATATTAATGTGTTACATATGGTTCATGACTGAATTTTGGTAACTCATTATTTTATCCTTATTCCTTGAGTTACATGCTTGTTCTTATCTCATTGATCGTCCTTAGATGCTACATTATTTCATGATGTAGTGTCTGAAGTTTTTTTTATTACTTTTGTGCAGCATTAGGTGGTTGAGCACGTTTGTTGAGTTGATGTCAAGTAATGAGCCTCCATCATTGGGAAGGCCTTGTCATTTCTTTATTCGTTCGTATTGTCATATTACTTTTGTATTCCTTTTTTCTTAGTGGGGGAAATGTCCCAACTAAGATGTTATTCTTGTTTTAGAGGCTTTCGTGGACAATTTTTGGTGGATTTTCATTTGAAATTTTTAAAACATCCATTTGATTAATCTATTCCTACTACTATTATCCTTGGTTTCATTGGATTCCACTTTATTTTTATGATTAATGTTCTTTTAAAGTTATGATATAGGTAGCCTTCGATCGATGGTGGGCTTGAGATTCCTAGAATAACTAGGCCCTAGTTTGGGTCGCGATAATGACTTTATGTAGTAGATTTTAAATGAGGCTCACAGCCATTGATATGCTATTCACCCGGGTACAACTAAGATGTACAGAGATTTGAGGCCTTGTTATTGGTGGAGTGGTATAAATAAAGATGTGGAAGACTTTGTAGCCAATTTTCTATGTTATCGCAACAGTGACGTAGTCGTTTGATTCAGTGATTGCCCATTCTCGGGTAGAAATAGGAGTGGATTACCATGGCTATTGTTAGTGGGTTACCTCATACTTCCTATGGTTTTGATGGTATTTGAGTCATTATGGATTGGTTGACCAATTTGGCATATTTCATTCCTATTCTAATGTCCGTCATAGCTGATAGGTTAGCCAATATCTATATTTATGAGCTAGTGTGCCAATATCTATCATATTAGATTGCGGTTTAGTGTTCACTTCTAGATTTTGGAGAATTTTTCCATGAGGAATTGGGTACTTAGATGGATATTAGCTCAACTTTCCATCCTCAGACCAACAGGAAGGCAAAACAGACTCTTCAGTTACTCAAGGATATGCATTGAGCTTGTGTTATGTATTTTAGAGGTCTGTGGGAGAACACTCAACCTTAGAAGAGTTCACACATAATAACACTTACCATTCAATTATTTAGATGGTACCTTTTGAAACTATATATGGTAATAGATGTCAGACCTTTATTAGATGGTTTGAGACTTTCGAGATTATACCACATAGTACTAACTTACTTTGGAGTTATTGGATAGAGTCAAGGTGATTAAGTATAGGTTAAGGAAAGCTTTGGGTAGGCAGAAAGCTTATGCAGATATTACACTTCATGACTTGAGATTTGGAGTTGGTGATCAGGTATTCCTTCGCATGTCGCCCATAAAGGGTGTGATGAGGTTTAGGAGAAAATTCAAGCTCATACCTATAGGTATTGGATCTTTGAGATACTTTACATAATTGGTGAGGTGGATAATGAGTTAGCCTTAACCCTGATTTTTCTAATGTCCATCTAGTTTTCCATGTTTCTATGTTGACCTTTCTAATGTTCTTAGATGGGACTCAATTCAGTTGGATGAGTGATTAACCTTTGTGGAAGAGCCTGTTATCCTTTTGGCTAGTGATGTCAAGAAGTTGCGCACTAAAGAGATTTTAGTACTAAAGGCTCAGTGGAGGAACCGCCTAGTAAAGGAGGTTACTTGGGAGACCAAGAGAGAGATACGGACCCTATATCCTTACATATTTGAGGTTGCGGGTGCATCCTAATCCTTTACTTTCGTAGATGAAATTTCTTTTAGTAGTGCTGTAATGACCCTCCAAGTAATTTCTATATTTTTTCTCATTTTTGTAGTTTAGAGATTTCCTATAGCTATCAGTAATTTATGACTTTCTGGAAATAACAATTTGATTATTGAGCAGTTTGTTAGGTTTCTAGAGAAAATTCCCTATTTTGAAGCCTTCGCTGGTTCAAATTAGATAATGGGCAAAAATTTTAGAAAAAACACTCGTATGCCTATTTTTATAGTTCCAACATCTCTGGGATATCGATTTTAGGTTAGTTGGATCCTTGTTTTGTGTTTTGATTCTTCCAAACTCATTTGGGGCTATTGGCCAGAATCTAAGAAAATAGCAAGTGGCTGTGGGACACACTTTTTGTCAAAACAACCTCGGATTCAAATTTTGACAATGCCATTGAGTTTGGAACATCAAATTTCATTTGCACATATGGGATTTTGGATGAATCCTAAGGTGTTGGTGGATACTCAAAAAAATTTCAAGTCTCTAGATGTTGTATGATATCGGTATTACTGCTAAGTCTATTTGGCGCTTTAGCATTCCTATGTACTTTAATGGTTAGTGCTATAGCGGCCCTAGGTCCGCTTTAGTAGCCTGGAATATGGGTATGGGTACCACTTTAGTGAAACCTAGGCTCTTTAGCGCTTTGCACTAAAGCGCCTAGTGTCTGTTTTTGTGGCATCCGCATATTGGGAAGTGTATAAATATCCCACTTAGCCTTATTTTTACTATTCTTCTCCCATTTTTTAGATATTAAACCCTAAAATATGGGAAATCTTGGGAGAATCAATTGTGGGAGGTTTTGGAGCTTAGGTAAAGTTTTTGTATGCGTTTCTCCTTCGAAGTTGTGGTGAGCTTTCATTATTTTTTGATTTAATACTCCATTCGAATATTAAATCCCTAAAAGCTTTGTCGCTTGATTTTAGAGCCATTACAGCTAAGAATTCACAGATTTTTTTGGGGTAAAGGTTCCTTGGGCATATAGGAATGATGTATTGACTTCAAAAATACGATTTCTACAAGAGGACACCACATAGAATTTTTATGTAATTTTGGACCTGAATCATCATAGTGCAATATGGGTATCATTGATCTTATTCGGATGAGCAGATTGTTATTTTGGTAGCGAATAACCTTGTGAAATCTTCTTGGAAAGGAAAATTGTTGGTTTAGCGGAATCTTCAGGCTTTTCATTGGCATCTAGGTAGGCTAGATTTTTTTTCTTCATAGACTGAGCTATCTCATATTTTAATTATGATATTAGACTAAATATGAGTTGGGATTTATCTGTTCGAAGTATGGATGAGAATATTTGGACTTATTAAACCATTTAGTCTATCTTGAAACCGTAAATTAAGAGTAATTAGCTTAGTTATTCATGTGTTTGGTGAATTTGTATCCTTCTCTTATATTTAGAATGGCAATGCCTTTATTATTCATTTTAGCGTGGAATTGGTCTTAATAGTTTTAGTTAGGAGAAATCGCCCTGGTTGCTATTATTTTAGGTGGAATTGAATGAGTATTTCATGTTTAGGAATGATTACTATCTTAGGGCTATTTATGGAATATTAAACATCTATAAATAAACTTAGATACCTTAGCCTAGTCTGGGGAAGAAGTTGCCTAAAATGAATTTTGGGGATTAGAAGTGGGCCCCTCCGACCCATTTTAGTCCAAGACTTGTGTTAGCCCTGTAGAATTATTTATGCATGATATACTCTTATTAATGTTTGGTCTGGGGGCATTGCTAATGATTTGGTTTTCGGATATGATTAATGATATGATTTATAGATATGACTAAAGATTTAACTTACATATATATATATATATATGAGTATTGATATGGCTTCTTCATATAATTAATGGTATGATTTATAGAAATGACTAATGATATGGATTCTAGATATAATTAGTTATATGATTTATAGATATAACTAACAATATTGTACATATATATATACATTATTATTGATATGGCTTCCGGATATTATTAATGGTATGATTTATAAATATTACTAATAATGTAGCTTCCCAATATGATTAATAATATGATTTATAGACATGGCTAATGATATGGCTTATATATATATATATGATTATTGATATGGCTTTTGAAAATAATCAATGATATGACTAATGATATGGCTTATATATAAATGATTATTGATATGATTAATGATATGGCCCATCGATATGCTTAATGATACAATTATAGATATGATTAATGATATAGATTACAAACATGGTCAGTCGCTGATAAATATAATCATTGATATAATTTATGGGTATGACTATTGATATAGCCTGTGGGCATGGTTATTGGCATGGATTAATAGATGTGGTATTGGTATGGTTCATGGTGTGGGTATCAATATGTCTTATCATAGTGATTATTGTTCTGATATATAGATGCGAGTAAAAGGGGTGGTCTTTAGTTATAGTTCATTTCTATAGTATATTAAGTTAGTTTATGGTTCTGGCTTGTTGATATGGTTCATGGATATAGTTCATATATATAAGTTCTAGTTCTAGTTTAGCGATTAATGTCATTGATGATGATATTGATAATGTGAATTTCAGTTCAAGTCCGGCTAATAATGATAATGATGATTACGGTATTGTGATAAGATACGATTAAAATAGATTTCTTGGTTATGGTATGATAATTCATAATTTATGTTAATTAGATTGCTTAGTTTCCTTAATTGTACCCTCTAGGTTCATGGGGCCAGCGTTCGGTTATTTACCTTTCTGCAATTATTGGCTTATGGGAGCCAATTTAGTAGTCACGATGGGGTGATCTTTATGATAATTTCAGCATTTTTTTATTTACTTATGCAAAATGGTGTTGGAGTTTATTTCCAGGTTTGCCTTTTTACCTTGACTTAGTTATTGAATCTTATATCTTATCATATTTACATCATGATTTTGCTCAGCTAGACGATGATGCCTAATGAGTACCCAGATTTGAGTACTAATTGCTGCCATTGACTTAACGCTCATACAGGGTTGATTTCAGAGATTGGGTGATCTCTTGGTGTCAGAGTTAGCATTTTTCCTTCTATTTATCAATGTCTAGTCTTTCATCTTTGAGGCGAATTGTATTTGTCGATTTAGTACTCATATTTCATTTATAGTAGCTCTAATACCGACATTACTGAGTCATGGAATGATTGTTAATTTCTAATTATCTAGTAGACTATTACAACTATTTTATTGCTATTTAAGTCTTTAATTGTTAATATCCAGGTGTTAGGACATTTTCCGCAAAGTTAGCCCATTACATCTAGCTATGGTTCGGCTTACCTACTGGTGGAATAGAGTAAGTACCATCATGACTCGTAAATAAAATTGTGACACCCTAGGTAGGTTAAGATAAGTTCTTGATGAGATCATCTATTGGGGCTAAATGAATTTAAGGTAGAAATCTATCCCATAACCATAATATCCTGGGGCTAAATGACCCCCGAATTTGCTACAAGGCTAGTAAAACACCTAACAAGCTATCCAAACCATAATGTCCTACAAATAATAGATAAATACCATGCCAATACTATATGATAGAAAACTCTAAATGAAAGTTAAGAGTAGCCTACCTGGATTATACCGAAAGCACTCAACATCCACTAATTCAGAGCTTTTCCCTACTGAAATACTCCACTACTATCACACTATAAAAATAGTAATCTAGGCATCAAGAAAACAATAATAATACCTATATAATAAATTTATGATCCAGGTTTGAAATTAGGATAAATATCACTCATGGGTTTCACTTAAAGAAATCTAAGAATCTAAACTACAACATCTCTCCGGGAACAATGAATTTTTGCTAAAAAATTGAGCACCAGCACCTATTTAATCTCTCCAAAATATTCCCATGTAAAATTCAAATATCCAAGAGCAAATCAAATAACTAAAATAGAAATTAATCCAGGAACTTATTGAGAAATTATCACAAAATTGTCACTTTAACGACCTTAAACTGCTCCCAACTTCAATTTGTGATTTTCTATAATTTCAGAGGTCTAGCAATCAACTATGACATTTTTACATAGAAAATAATTGCTAAAAATAATGGGGTAAATTTTATACTGCCAAAGGTCCCTTCCTCACGAACGTGGAACCCCTATGATGAATGCAGAAATAGATCGGGTTAGGCCTTCATAAATGCAACCATTACACCATTAAAACACAAAAAGAACCAACCAGCAAGGTCGGCTCCTTCTTCACGAATGTGATGACCTGCTCGCTAATGGGAATTCCTGGAATCCTTTATCCTTGCAGATGTTTCTAAGGTCTCACCAATAACATTTTAAGTCTAAAAAGACTCTGATTCAGTACTCGAAATTCGTTTGATACCCCATGCATGTAAATGAACTATACTACTCTACAACATTTGGCATTTCAGAATCAAAAAAATTATAAAAACTCCAATAGAGGCCGTTTAAACAAAAAGTTACCCTCACGCAATGTTTAATTTGTACCAAATCCAACCAATAGCCCAAAATGAGGATAGAAGCCTCAGGACCCAGAACAAGGTCCCCCTAGCGTAATATCAATATTCCAGCTATAAGAAAACTATAAAAATTATAATTTAAGTTTGTGTACATGATAATTTTTATGATGCCATATTCTCAACTTCAGAATCTAAAAATAGGAAAACTACTAAAGAATCAAATAAACTGCTTAAGATTCAAATTATCAGCCCCAACAAGTTATAATAACATGGGGCAGCAATAAGAAAGATCTAAACACAGAAAAAGTATGAAAATTTAAAAATAACCTATAAAATCATAATGATGTTGCATATTACAAAGAAAACAAATACATAAAGTCAAGTCATTTTGTAAATAAAATTTAATTTTTAATTTTTGAATTGAATTCTTTAGTTGATTTGCGTTCACGGTGAATATGGTATTCTTGAACAAAATATTTGTAATTTTAAAGTGAATAATATAATTTTAAAATTAAAGACTATAATTTTAAATAGTGACAATAAATTTCTAGAAAAATGATTTATACTTTAACTTTTTTGTTGTATACAACCAATTAGAGTAAAGTATAATAAAATTTCTTATTTCTAGTGTATTTTTGTTTTTCCAAAAAATCATAATGAATTTTTTTCTTATAAGTAGAATATTTATATTGTAATGACTCTCCAGATTATTTTTTGTATTTTGATATATTTTTCTACATTTAGAGCATTGACATAGTGTTTCCAAAACCAAAACCAAGTACCAATTGACCATTCCTATGCAACCTAATGTCCAATCCACCATTAAAACATATAAATTCGTAACTAAAATATGGGAAAACCATAACCAAGCATTTAAAACAAAAACCCCCAACATATATTTGAAAACACAAACCATACAAAAATTATGCAATGAAAACAATTCATAAAACATGCCTTTAGTTGGAAATAACAACGAGGAAGGAGTAACATGCCTTAGATTATGAAGATGATGGAGATAAATAACTAGTATAAGTCCCAAATTGATCCTCTAGATGAATATCTAGCCTCCCTATACCCAAAAGCCTTAGAGAGAATTGGAGAGTATTTCTAACTATTTAAGATTGGAATAATAGGCAAATAACCTCCCAAGTGTGATATAAGTCGTGGGGCCTTAATAGGTTAAGCAGGGAAATATCTAGATTACCCCCACTTAAACTGCATAAAATCCCCGCCATATGGTACGACCACCTATACCGATCGTATCCTCCAATATGAGCGGTACCCACCACTCATACCCAATGCCTTCCCCTTGGACCAACACTGTCCAACATTCTTCTTACTGAACCCATTCCTACCCAACCATACAACTAGTACCCCTAAACCGTATCCCTGGTAAAATATAATGAAAGAAAGTTTGATCATTGTCTTCTATACGAGTCAGTGGTTCAACTTGTACCCTAACCTAGGGCTCATGATGAGACACTTGTACTATGATCCAACTTAAGTTACTAAGTCTTAGATTAAGTAAAGGTAAAACCCAAACTATACTACTTGTATCCAACCATACAACTCGTACCCACTAAGTGGTACCCATTCCAGAAACCAATCCAACCTACCTACCAAAATTTGTTATTGTACGACCTGTACGACCAAACCTTACCAATTTTACCCCGGCATACAATTTGTACCCTTTTGTCCAAAAACAAAAAATTTAGGAAATTTCCTAAGGGTCCAAACCCAGGGTGTTTCAGTCTTTCCCACTAGGATCATTCATCCCGAAATGACGAACAAGATATGTCAAACATAATCTCGATTCAGTTGTATTATCAAATATCAATCCAACATTTAACCAAGTTACAAAATAAAGATGTGATCAAGAATAGATATCTTCTGCCCAAATATTAAAAGCAGAAAACAAATGTGGATATTTGGACTTCATGTCTACTCCTGCTTCCCATGTAGCCTCTTCCAACTTATAGTTCTGCTATAGAACCTTAACCTAGGACACATAATTGGTCCATAATGGATGAACTTGTTAATCAAGTATCTCAATAGGGACCACTACATAAAACAAAGAGGCGGAGATGCCCAATCTTTCCAAAGGAACCACCAAGAAGAATCACCAAGAAACTTTCTAAACATAGAGACATTGTACTACCCCTTACTTCAACTTAGCTTGAAATCATCCCAAGTATATTAGAAAATTACTTTGAAAGATGAATCCACTTTTATATACGTGGAATTTTTAAGATTTTCACTTTTTGACATATGGGAAATTAAATTAGCTCTCCAACGATACCAATTTATTCAAAATCTAGTATCAGGGTAGAAAGTTATGGTCGTTGTACAAAAAGCAGTCAACACTACACAGGTTCGATGATGAGGGTCGATGAAATGTTGAACTAGCAATGTATCATCGCCAAAACCATCGTAGCAGAAAAAGTAAGACCACATTCTTCTTAAGGGCAATGGATCAGGCCAACAGACCGTCCAGCTAGCAACAAACCATCGCCCAAGCCATCATAGGAGAGGTAGCGAACCCCTTTTCTGCCCAGGTGAGATGGTCAGGACTAACGGATCGTCGACCCAGCGATGGACCATCGCACCCACATTCGCTTAGTCTGTTCAGTTATTTTAAAGTCATTTTTAAAATGGTATTTGGGTCTTTTTCCACCCGTTTTAACCTCTAATTATATCTGATCAAGGCACATAAGTTCATTATCTATCTACAACATCGAATTAAGGTTTTCTCTCAAAGATAATCCCCAAAAACAAGATCATTTTCTCTCAAGTTCTTCAAGTCCAAGGACTACAAGGAACTCATAACACAGGTATGTCATGTGTTGATTCATGGGTCCCTTTCACCCTTGAAGCTCAAGAATCTCTTTTCAAAATTCAAGATTTATGTATTTATGAATGTTCATGATTTAAATTAAATTGAAATTCACATTCATAATGTTGTGGGGTTTTGATTCATGTTTGAAACTTCATAATCCAATGATTGACCCTAGGATGTGGTGATTTACATAATAATCATAATAAGCCCTTAAATTTATACGTTGATTGATGTATCCATGATTATTAGATGTGTTAATGATTGTATAACGAAAGCATACTCCGTATGTGTTTGATTAAATGCCTATGTGAAGGAAAACTGCCATACTAGTATGATAATATGAAATCCCTAATCATGTACAAGTTTATGAATGTCAAATGTTTGATGAAATATATTAGACAGTGAATTATGGATACATGTGTAGCCCTTGTGATGCTTTAGAACTTCTACTTTGTGAAATCTCTAACTTATTGTATTATGATGTTGGTCTTGTATTCAACAAAGTCATATGTTGTCAGTTTCAAGATATCTAGTCCTGGGTGTATTTGTGCCTGACAATTTAGCTGTGTTCCTAGAGCCAGTGTCATGTTTTCAAGATAGTCTCAGTCGAGCCATGTTTATAGAAATTCAGTAAGTCATGTGACTCAGGACAACTCAGCAATCTCAGTAGTATTCCATCAGTCAACAAAAAATAGTTCATTCAGTTTAGTCTAGTTCAGTTAATTATGTTCAGTGTCTATGTAAATGGTAGTAGGAATAAGCACCGAGTGAGCGCAAGGATGGGAAAACACATTGTCAGATGAGGGTATAATTCTTAAAAGTCATCCTTGTATTCTAGAACAATGTAGCCTGTATAGGTTGATACATCAACACTGTCAGATAAGGGTTGATGAGGTGGATAAGCACTGTCAGATGAGGGACCTACCATTCTCTTTTGGGAACAGTGTCAGATGAGGGTTACCCGCATCTTTTTCTTAACAGTGGCATAGTATTAACACCTTTCCAATTGGGGTTACAAATTGGACCCTACCTCAGTTGTATTCCTTTAATTGGGGTAGGTCAGTTAGATGAATACTTCCCACAATTTCAGTACAGAATTAGGACTGTCATATATAGGCATTTAGTCTTAGTAAAAGAACTCAGAAAGTTCTACAGGATTTAGGACTGTCAGATACAGTCAACTCAGAATAGTACAAAACTCACCTAGTTCTATAAGAACCAAGACTATCAGATACAGTCGCTCAATTTTAGTTATTTCAGTTATACAATTATCAGTATCTCATGTTATCAGTACTCAAACTCAGTAATCATGTCATCACGAACTTAGTTACAGTTACTATGTATTCATGTATGTATTCTCACGTTTATGTTATCCAGTCAGTTAGTATAGTTCATGCATATGAACACTTTGCATTCAGCCTACCTCACATGCATACCAGTATATTCAAATATAGTTACACATTTTCAATATGGTGTTTCATACAATAGGTTTAGAAGTACGAGCTCCAGAGCATTAGTAGTATTTCAGTCTCAGCAATCAGAGTTAACAGTAAGTCCTCATCCTTCAAGGACATAACAATTAATTTATTATCTCGTTAATTAATTTATTTCAATAGTTGGAGTTAGTTGGGGACATGTCCCATCAACTCCTTATTCTGAAAGTTCAATCAGTTAGAGGATTTTTAGACTATCACATTCAGATAGTTTATTTCAGGTTTTGTTGTGGTATTATGACACCACATCATTCAGAGATTATTTTATCATTTTTAAACCTTATGGCCTTACATCCTTTGTTTCCATATTTATTTAGTATACTATGCAGTGTTAAGGTACAGATATCAGTCATGGTTTAGCTTGTGGTCCTTCGTGGTCATGAGAATTGTGTAGCATTTATGGTACTAGATTCGGCATGTTCCAAACTTAGTATCAGAGACTAAGGTGTAATAGTGTCCAGGGAAGTCTGAAACCATCATCTTGTAGTGTCTTATACATAGGTTTGTTGCGCGCCACATTTATGTGCAGGAGGTTATAAGATATTTTAGGAACAATTTCCCTTCTTTTAGTATTCATGACATGCCAATGAGCATAATCTCCAGTAAATCTCTCAGTCTGGTCTAATTTATTTCCCCCTTTCTTTTAAAGAACATTCCTCCCAAAAGAAGAAATAGGAATCAGCTAGCCCCATCGCCCAAAGATCCGTTGGGTGAACATGTTTCTCATACATAGTTTAGAGGTGGATTTACTACTCTTGCTCAGTTAGTTGCTGCTATCATTCCGGCCAACCCAGTGGACACTTCAGCTATAGCCAGGATTCGGGACCTCACGTGAATGAATCCTCTATCTTTTCTCAGGTCTAAGTTAGATCAGGACCCTTAGGAAATCATCGATCAAGTTTAGAACGTTACAGACATCATAGGAGTTACTTCTAGTGAGAGCACTGAGCTAGAAAAATATTAGTTGCAAGACGTTGCTCGCACTTGGTTTAAATAGTAGAAGTCAAAAAGGCCAGATGATGTAAGGCCTATTGAGTGGGAGGAGTTTGTCACCGTATTCTTAGATAGGTTCTTTCCCCTAAAGTTTATAGAAACTAGAGTGTTACAATTTATCAACCTCAGGTAGGGAAATATGAGAATTAAAGAGTATTCTCTTAAGTTTATTCAATTAGCCAGATGTGTTTCTCTTATTGTTGCAGATAATAGGGCAAAGATGAGTAAGTTTATTTCTAGGGTGAATGATAGTGTGGTCAATGAGTGTAGGTTTGGAATGTTGAATAGTGACATAAACATAGCTAGGCTTATGAATTCTGTTCAATAGATAGAGGAGCAAAAGATTAAGATGAGAGAGAAGCAAAATTAGACAGCAACGATATATAGTTTCAACTTTTTCTTAGCCCAAATTAGAAAGAGGAAATCATTCTCAATTTCATCCTAAGACATCAATTCCAACTCCTTCTTAAACTAGTGATCTATCTGCTAATTTCAGGGATGATAATAGAGATAGAGTGCCTGGCTCTAAGTCTTAGGGCAGTGTCAGCAATGCTCGAACTAATCCCCTTTCAAACTTATGGTAAGAACCATAAGGGTCCTTGTAGAGCTGGTAGCGATGTCTATTTCAAATGTGGAAATCAAGGATACATAGTCAGAGATTGTCCTCAGTCAGGTTATCATGGTCAGCAGAACCATTCCCCAGCTCGATTCGGTCACCCAAATTAGCAGGGTTCCACCTCCAGTGCTACTAATGGGCAACACCCAAATTGACTTTATTCTTTTTAGTCCCCGCATGATCAGGAAAATTTTCCTGATATAGTTACCGGTACATTTCGTATCTTTCATGTTCATTTTTATGCTTTGTTAGATCTAAGATCTTTTCTGACTTGTTTTACTCTCTATATAGCAGGCGATTTCAGAACCAGACTCAAAATTCTAGAAGAGCCCTTTTTAGTCTCTACCCCAGTGGGTAAAACCATTATAGCCCGACGTGTAAATAGGAATTTCCCAATTATGATATTTTAGAATGTTACTTCAGCGGACTAAGTCAAATTAGAGATGATTGATTTTGATGTCATTCTCAGCATGGATTGGCTTCATTCCTGCTATTCAATAGTTGACTGTAGAAATAGATAGTCTAGTTCTAGTTTCTGAATAAACCCATCCTAGAGTGGAGCAGTAGTACTTCAGCGTTTAGAGTTTATCTTGTTTTCTACCTTCGGGCATGGAAAATGATATCTAAAGGATATGTCTATCATCTTGTTCGAGTTAAGGATAATAGTTCTGAAACTCCCAGTCTTGAATTAGCTCCAATCATGAATGAATATTCCTATATCTTTCCTAAAGATTTTCTAGGAATTTCTCCCAAAAGGGAAATAGACTTCGATATTAATCTTCTTCCAGATGCTCAGACTATATCTATTCCTTCATACAAAATGGCACCAGTAGAACTAAGAGAATTGAAAAAGTAGTTAAAGGATCTATTAGATAATGGATTCATCAGACCTAGCGTGTCCCCATGGGGCGCACCAGTTTTATTCATGCGTATGAAAGATGGTTCTCTCAAAATGTTTATAGAGTACTATCAGCTAAATAAAGTCACGGTAAAGAACAAGTATCCTCTTCCAAGAATTGATCACTTGTTCGATCAACTTTAGGGTGCCAGTTATTTCTCTAAGATAGACCTCAAATTCGATTACCATCAACTTAGAGAATATGACATTCCAAAAATAGCATTCCATACTCGGTATGGTCAGTTTGAACTCCTAGTCATGTCCTTTGGGATTACCAACGCCCCAATAGCTTTCATGTATTTGATGAACCGTGTGTTCAAGTAGTACTTGGACATGTTCATCATAGTTTTCATAGATGACATTCTTGTCTATTTCTGCAGTGATAGTGATCAAGCAGACCATCTCAGAAGCATACTTTAAATTCTTAGAGATCATCAGTTGTTCGCCTAACCTAGTAAGTGTGAATGTTGGCTAAGGTCAGTAGCATTCCTTGGTTATATAATTTCTAGTGATGGCATTAGGGTTGGTCCTCAAAAGGTCGAAGCAGTAAGAAACTAGCCCAGACCTATCTCTCCATCAGATATTAGGAGTTTCTTAGGTTTGGCTGGATATTACCCATATTTTTTGAGGGATTTACTTTTAGTACATCCCCTATAACCAGATTGAATCAGATAAAAGTCAAGTTTCAGTGGTCAGATCCTTGCCAGAAGAGTGTTTAGGAGTTGAAGACTCAACTCACCTTAGCTCCAGTCTTAGTTTTTCTAGATGGTCCAAATGAGTTCGTAGTGTATTGTGATACATCCAGAGTAGGTTTTAGTTGTGTCTTCATGCAGAATAGTAAAGTCATAGCCTACGTATGTAGGTAACTTAAACTCCATCAGAAGAATTATCCTACTCATGATCTTGAGTTAGCAGCTGTAGTTTTTTCCTTACAGATTTAGAGGCATTATCGGTATGGAGTTCATGTAGATGTATTAATAGATCATAAGAGCGTTCAATATGTCTTTTATCAGAATGATCCCAGTCTTCATCAGAGAAGGTGGTTAAAGCTCTTGAAAGATTATGACATGAGTGTCCTTTATCATTCGGGAAAGGCTAACACTGTGGTCGATACTCTAAGTAGAATGTCTATGGGTAGTGTTTCTCATGTTGAGGACAGTAAGAAAAATTTAACTCAGGAAATCTATCAGCTTGCCATACTATGGATTATCTTAATCGATTCAGAGAAAGGTGAAATATGGCTTCAGAGTAGTTTAGAATCATCTCTAATTTTCGAGGTGAAAGAAAAGCAAGATAGAGATCCCATCCTTGTCAAGTTAAAAGTTCTAGTAATGGATCACAAAGTAGAGGTACCCATAAAATCTACATCAAAGAGTTGGTTAGATTTTATGGTGTTCCATTATCTATTATCTTAGACAGAGGTACCTAATTTACCTCTCATTTCTAGAAAGCATTCCAAAAGGGTCTTGTACCCAAGTTCTTCTCAATATAGCCTTTCATCCTCAGATAGATGGTCAAGCATAAAGGACAATTCAGACTTTAGAAGATATGATAAAGGCGTGTGCCATCTATTTCAAGGGTAGTTGGGATGACTACTTGCCTTTGATTGAGTTTGCATATAACAATAACTATCATTCTTGTATTCGAATGGCTCCATTTGATGCTCTTTATGGTAGGAGATGTAGATCTCCAATCGGTTGGTTTGAAGTTAGTGAGGCCTCAGTTATAGGGCTTGACTTAGTATTCGATGCCTTAGAAAAAGTCCAGTTGATCAGAGAAAGACTCTGGGCTGCTCAGAGCCGACAAAAGTCTTATTTAGATATGCGCAGAAAGGATCTCAAGTTTGATACTAGTAATTATGTCTATCTAAATATCTATCCCATAAATGGAGTGAAGAGATTCACCAAGAAGGGAAAGCTCAGTCTCCGATATTTCGGTCCCTTTAAAATCCTCAGTCATTTTGGCAAGGTAGCCTATGAGCTTGATTTACCTTTAGATCTTGGCTCAGTTCATCTAATCATCCATATATTTTTTCTCAAGAAGTGAATAGGTGACCCAGTATTCGAAGTCCCAATTTAGAGTACAGATGTTCAGAACAACATCTCTTATAAAGAGGTTCCACTCGAAATCCTAAAGTATCAGCCTCGTAGACTTAGGAACAAAGAAGTCCCTTTAGTCAAAGTTCTTTGGAAAAATTATTGCGTTGAGGGAGATACTTGGGAAGCAGAAGTAGACCTGTGTACCAAGTATCCTCACCTCTTCGCCGCTAACTCAGATCTAGCTCAAGGTAACAGTTTTCCTTAAGTTTTTTCAGTTTCATGTTCATATTTTATTGACAATCTTGGTATCCACTTCATGTTTAGAATTCGATTATAAACTTGGTATTAAATACCATTGCATATTCACTCATGAATTCACGTATCACGTCTGTTATATAATCATGTATCAGACATGCATTCTCATTGTGAGAACCTTGGTTCATCAGAACACTAAGTCATATATTCATGAATTAGTTACACATGCATCAGATATGTATGTTTGGTATGATATGTTTAGTTATCTGTCATGTCAGTCATGTGATCATGTTCCAGTTATTCATGTTCAGTATGTACATCAGTTTATCTTCTCCCCTATCACTCAGTCTCATTCGAGGATGAATGTTCTCAAGGGGGAGATATTCCAATACCTCATACTTGTACTTAGCTTAAAATCATCCTATGTTTGTTGGAAACTTACTTTGAAAGATAAATCCACATTTATATACATGGAAATTTTAAGATTTTCATGTGGGAAATTGAATTAGCTTTCTAATGATACCAATTTTTTACAAATTTGGTATCGGGGTAGAAAGTTATGGCCGTTGTACAGAAAGCAATCAAAAATGCCCAGGTGCAACGATGAGGGTCGACAGACCGTCAAGCTAGCGATGGATTGTCACCCAAACTGTCGCAGCGGAGGTAGTGAGTCCACATTCCTCCTAAGGACGATGACTCAGGCCGATAGATCATTGAGCTAGCAATGGACCATCGCCAAAGCCGTCATAGGAGAGGCAGTGAACCTAATTCAACCCAGGTGTTACGGTCAGGACCGACGGACCACCGACCCAGTGACGGACCATCGCACCCACCGTTGCATAGTCTATTTAGTTTTTTAAAGTTATTTTCAAAAGGGGTATTCAGGTCTTTTTCCTCCCATTTTAACCTCTAATTATATCAGATAAAGGCTCATACATTCATTATCCATCTAAAATATTGAACTAGGATTTTCTCTCAAAGATAATCCCCAAAAATAGGATCCAAATCCTTCTTCAAGAAACTAAGAGATTCAAATTCATCAAATCCAAGGACTTCAAGGAACTCACAACCCAGGTATGTCATGTGTTGATTCATGGGTCCCTTTCACCCATGAAGCTCAAGAATCACTTTTCAAATCCAAGGACTTCATGTTCATGATGTTGTGGGGTTTTTATTCATGTTTGAAACTTCATATTCCAATGATTGATCCTAGGATGCGGTAATTTGCATAATAATCATGATAAACCCTTAAATTTACACATGGATAGATGTATCCCAGATTATTAGATGTGTTGATGATTGTATAACCAAAGCATGCTCCCCATGTGTTCGATTAAATGTCTATGTGAAGGAAAAGTGCCATACTAGTATGATAATATGAAATCTCCAATCATGTACAAGTTTATGCATGTCAAATGTTTGATGAAATGTATTAGTCAGTGAATTATGGATACATGTGTAGCCCTTGTGATGCTTTAGAACTTCTACTTTTTGAAATCTCCAACTTATTGTATTATGAATTGTGATGTTGGTCATCTATTCAAGAAAGTCATGTTTTGTCAGTACAAAACTCAGCTAGTTCTAATAGAGCCTAGTATGTCAGATACAGTCGCTCAGTATTAGTTATTTCAGTTATACAATTATCATTATCCCACGTTATCAATACTCCAACTCAGTAATCATGTTATCACGAACTTAGTTACAGTTACTATGTACTCATGCATGTATTCTCACGTTTATGTTACCCAGTCAGTTAGTATAGTTCATGCATATGAACCCTGTGCATTCAGCCTACCTCATATGTATAATAGTACATTCAAACATACTTACGTATTTGCGCTATGGTGTTTTATACCATAGGTTTAGTAGCACAAGTTCAAGAGCATCCGTAGCATTCCAGTCTAAGTAGTCAGAGTTAGCAGTGAGTCCTCATCCTTCGAGGACATGACCATTACTTTATTATCTCGTTAATTAATTTATTTCAGTAGTTAGAGTTAGTTGCGGACATGTCCCATCAACTCCTTATTCTGACAGTTCAGTCAGTTAGAGGCTTTTCAGACTATAATGTTCAGTTTTTTTATTTCAGGTTTTGTTTTGGTATTATGATACCATATTATTCAGAGATTATTTTATCAATTTTTAACCTTATGGCCTTACATCCTTTATTTTCGGATTTATACATTATATTATGTTGTATTCAGGTGCAGATATCATTCATGGTTTAGCTTGTGGTACTTCAGGGTCATGAGCATCGTGTAGCATTCCGGTATCAGATTCGGTGCATTACAGACATGAAATAATAGAATAATGGAATTCAAACAGAAAGGTAACTCCAATTCATATGCCACGTTACCAACCCTCCCCAAAATCACATAAGGACATACATATTAGGGACTGAGCATCTCTTCTTTACCAAAATGCATTACTCCCTTCATGGGAGATACGTTTAGGAACACGTTATCTCCAACTTCAAACTCCAAGTCTCTATAACTTACATCCGTATGGGACTTTTTATGACTTTAGGCAGCCTTAAGCCTATCTCGAATCACCTTTACCTTTTCCATAGCTTGATAAAAAAAATTTGGATCAAACATATCCATCTCACCAAGCTCAAACCATCAAATAGGAGATCTAAACCACCTACCATACAATGCCTTAAAAGGGGTCATGTCAATTTTAGAATGATAGCTATTGTTATAAGCAAACTCTACCAAAGGTAGATGCTCAACTCATTTTCCACCATAATTAATCACAAATGCACGATGCATTTCCTCTAATGTCTGAATAGTCCTCTTTACTTGCCCATCCAATTTTAGGTGGAAAGAAATACTTAGACTAAATTTAGTCCCTAACCATTTATGAGAAAACCTCTAGAAATGGGATGGAAACTATGTCCCATGATAAGAAATAATTTAAATATGTACCCCATGAAGCTTTACAATCTCATGAATATACAACCTCGCATAGTCCTCAGCCAAAAAGTTTGTATACACCGATAAGAAATGCTCGAACTTTGTCATCCTATTCACATTAACCCAAACCGAATTAAAAAGCATTTCGAGTCTGAGTAAGACCAGTAAAAAAATCCCTATTAATTACCTCCCATTTCTATTCAGGCAACTCAATTTACTACTACAACCCTCTATGCCTCAAATGCTCAACTTTGATATGTTGGCACACCATACCCTTGGCCACAACATTAGCCACATCCCTCTTTATTCCATTCAACCAATATATCACCTTGAGATCATGATACATTTTTGTCGAGCTGGGATAAACAACATAGCATAATTCATGCGCCTTAACCAATATCCTTTGTCTCAAACTATCGACGTCAGGAACACATAACCTTCCTTGGTACCTCAAGGTGCCATCACCACTGATCTCAAATACCCTTACTTTTTTCCCACCAACCTTACTCTTGATTTTCTTTAAGATAGGATCTAGAATTTGCTTTTCCTTGATTTTTGCACCAAGATATGACCCAACCAATTCCTATACCATCACACCACCATCATTGGAGTCCAAGAGATGAACTCTATGATTAACTAAGTAGTGAATATCCTTCACCTATTCTCGCGTCTTTTTATCCACATGCGCCAAATTTCCCATGGACAACCAGCCATCTCTTCTACCTGAGATTATGCTCCTTTTGGGTGAATATGTACTATAGACTCTTATGATCAAAAAATATGTCCACGTGAAATCCATATAAATAATGCTGCCAAATTTTTAAAGCAAAAAAAAACCACCGCTAAGAGCTCTATATCATGAGTAGGATAATTTCTCTTATGTAGCTTCAACTGCCTGGAAGCATAGACAATCACCTTCTCATGTCGCATAAAAACACAACAAAGTCCACCTAAGACGCATAACAATAAACCACAAACCCCTTATTACATTCAACCAATGTCATAACCAGAGCTGAAGTTAGCTTATCAAAACTTCAACTACAAGAATCCAACTAATAAAACTTCACCTTTTTCTAAGTCAACTTAGTCAATTGGGACGCTATCGTTGAGAAACCTTCCATGAATAGCTTATAATACCTAGCCAAACCGAAAAAACATCAAATATCGGTTGGAGTCATGGGTCTAGTCCACCTTTTAACCACAACCACCTTTTGCGGTTCCACCATGACCCCCTCATATTTTCTTAATATGACCAAGAAAAGCTACAGTGTTCAACCAAAACTCACACTTAAAGAATTTATCATACAACTGTTATGCCTTCAAGATCTACAACATCGATTGGAGGTGCTTAGCATGATCAACCTCACTTTTAGAATAAACCAGAATGTCTTCAATGAGCATAATGACAAAAAGATTCAAAAACAACCTAAAAACCTTGTTCATAAAATCCATAAATGCAACTGGAGAGTTAGTCAAACTAAATGAGATAACAAGGAATATAAAGTGCCTATACTAAGAAAGAAAGAAAGGCCATTATAGGGATATATGCCTCCCTAATCTTAAGCTGATGATACCCAGACCAAGGATATATCATAGAAAAGAATTAGACACCATGCAACTGATCAAATAGGTCATCTATCCTTGGGAGAGGATATTTGTTCTTAACCATTACCTTATTCAACTGTTGATAGTCAATTCACATCTGAAGAAAACCATCCTTCTTCTGCCAAAATAACACCGGTGTACTCCCAAGGGACACACTAGGATGAATAAAACCCTTGTCTAAAAGATCCTCAAGTAGCTCCATGAGTTCCCTCAAATAATCCAGAACTATTCAATAAGGAATAATAGATATTGGATAACTATTTGAATCCAAATCAATGCCAAACTCAATCTCCCTATCCAAAGGAACACTAGGAAGATCATTTGAAATGACTTTAGGAAACTTATTTACCACCAAAATTGAATGTAACAAAGAACCTTTCGAGTTAGAATCTTTAATCCAGACCAAATGCTAGAGAAACCTTTAGAGATTAATCTCTGAGCTCTAAGATAATATATAAACCTTCCCATAAAAGCTAGGGAACCACCCTCCCAATCAAAAACTGATTCATCAGGGAACCTCAAGAAAACCTTACAAGTCCAATAATATAAGGACGTGTAACAAAAGAGTAACCAATATATCTCTAGAATAAAATCAAAATCCACCTTATCAAGTTTAAATAAATCCACCAAAGTCTACCTATTTCTAATAGAGACCACCACCCTATATATTCTTTAAGAAACCACAGAGTCACCTATCAGGGTAGAAATAAAAAAGGATCTGAAATAACCTCAGGATCAAAACCAAAATACACAGCCACAAATGGGGTGACTTAAGAAAATTGGATCAGTTAGCTGCTTATCATGCTAATTTAGCAATAGAGTTAGGAGCAATCATTATCACCGTCAACAACTTCACAAGAAAGGAAAAGCTATTCTTAATAGTGACAAATGGATGTGCCCCTATTTTAGAATTACTCTACTAAATCGATAAAGGGCATTGGAGAAGTTAGGCTAGGTAGAGAATGTGTTGAACAAGTCAAAGACACAGCAAAAGAAAACTATACTTTAACTACTCCAAACTACTTCAACTTCATGGGAGGATGTAGAGGGTGCTTTCATCTTCATAAACCTTATTGAAAAGAAAAAACCAGATTCTTCGAGGTCAATGTTTCCCTTATCGTCATCATTTCTAGATCTGAGTAGCACAAGCAGAAAACATTAAGGCAAGCATAAAAAAATGCTTAAATGGAACAACAAGGCTATGAGAAGAGTCAAACCTGGAAGTAGCAGCTTAACCTAGTTGAATAGAGCCATCAAAGATGATAAAAATGTTGTTTAGAGTCTCATACACCGGAGGATATAGACAAAAATAAAGCAATATCAATAACTAAGTTATACAAAGCCAAGATAACACAATAATGGAGGAAATACAAATTTTTTGAAGGTAAATCTTAAGAAGAAGCATCAATAAGAAGGTGGTACAAGATCAATTCTACAGAGTAATAATCGAAAGAAACCAACTTTAAATAAAGGGAGAAAAATAGTGAAAGGCAGCATGAATGAGATAGGGATTAGGAAAGTTATATTTTTTAGGGAACCTAATGATTATATTTATTGCTATTATTGGATCCAAGTTAGGCCAGGTTAGGAAAATAGGCCTCTATTGTTTAATTGTATAATGGGTTATCCCTTATTTTTGTTTAATTATTAATAAAACACCAAATTAAACCAAAAAAATAAGAGAGAGTGGACCCCATATCAAGCAAAAACTATGCATCATGAGAGAAGAGTTATACTATACCAGTCATGACATAAGGTGATACCTCAGATTCCTATCGAATTTAAAGAGCATATAACCTATTCTAACTAGCATCGATACCAGAAGCAGAAACTAAAGCAGAAGATGAAGCAGTTGGAGCCTTATTCTCTCCCGAATCACCTTTACCAACAAGACAATTCCTAAGAATATAGCATGGATGGCCATATTTAAAATACATGTCCTTCCTCTCATCAGAAAAACCCCTATGCAAACTACCAAAGAACTAATAAGGAGGACATGATGAGGAGGACTAAGCCCCACATACCATATATTAGGCACCCTGTGCCCAAATATTATTGCCACCCTGTTGATGTTTATCACCCAATTATTTTGGGTAAGGAGCACTAGCCTTAGAAAAGGAACCACAACCTCCCTCTTTTTCTTTGGCCATTTACTGCTATCCTAACCACCTTGCTATTTAGCACCTCCCTGTTTAGATGACCTGAACTTCTTAACCTCTCTTTTCCCTAACTCAGCCTGTTTCCTCATTTACTTTTCCACCGATTGCATATGAACCACCAACCTAAAATGCTCATATCCTTAATCAACAATGCCGTTTTGCTTTCAAGGATCAAATCCTGAGATAGTCCTAAAGGGAACTTTCCCATCCTTTCCCTCATATAATACAATAATTCAAAGGCATACCATGGTAGCTGATAAAATTTTCAAGGCATATTCCATTACAATTTTCCTTCTCTCAGATTGACAAATTCCTCTAAACTTGCTTCCCTCAGCTCCTGAGAAAAGAAGCAATCATAAAAAGCATTAGAGAAAGTCTCCCACAAAGTATACTCCTCAACATCACCTCTAACCCTATCCTAATACACAGACCATTTTTACACCATATCCTTAAGCTAGTAAAAAGCAAAATTCACCCCTTCTATATTTGTGGCTAGCATTAACCTGAAATTTTTCGCTATCTAATCCAAGAAACCTTGAGGATCCTCCTCCATATTTACACCCATAAAAGTGAGAGGATTCATCTTCATAAACTGGATAACCCTTGTGTCCCTAGAAAATAAAACACTTGATGCATCCCGCTCAGCCTCAGCATCAACCTACTAAGTAATAATATTAATCAATTAATGAAAATATGCATTCACCACCTCACCCTAATAAGTACTAGTAGTGACTGGTGGAACTTTAAAAATATCAGGGACTAGAACCCTAGACTGACTATGGATTCCCTGAGTAGTACGTGTCCCTTCAACATTATCCTTTGTTTGGACAAAAGAGTTACCTTGCATCTCAAATTATCGAGGTATGAAATCCAAGTATCCATATTTTTTTTATACTCTTGCTATTTAGGAGGAAGGTATGTGTTCATGATCACATCATTATTTTCTAACTTAGTTAAAGGAAGGTTGATTTCCTTGGTTGTTTTCTAACTTAGTTAAAGGTTGAATGTTATTTTGTGAAATAACTCATACTTATACTTCTTTGTCTATCATTCGGTGATGAATGATCCTAGTAGGGAGAATGAAACACCCTGGGGTTTGAACCATAGAAAAAATTATTAATTTTTGGCTTCTAGACATCATAGACTGGGGTAAAAGTCATATGATAGGGTATGGGTCAGGAGACCTAGTCGTATGTTGTCCAGTATTGTGTGGTATTCAGTGGTTGAGTTTCTAGAATGGATACGACTAGGTGGGTATGAGTTGTAGGGTTGGTGACGGGTTATTTATTTAGGTTTTCCTTCACTTAATCTGAAACTTAGTAACTTAACTTAAATCATAGTACGAATGGATCACCATTAGTTGTGAGGATAGGGTATGAGTCGTATTGGCCAACTCATATATTTTAAAGTGTTCAACACTTCATGGTTCTACGTAGGGTATGATTTGATGGTACTAATTATATGGTTGAGTACGATTTGGCTTGGGTGAGCGTATGTTGGATAGTGCTAGGGTACAAAGGGTTGCCTACGGTATGAGTGGTGGGTATTACCCATATGGTAGGGTACGATTGGTATAGGGTGGTCGTACCATCCTTTGGGAATATTAAGCAGTTTAATTTGTGGGTAATCTTGATATTTCTCCACTTAAACTCTTAAGGACCTACAACTTATAACACTCTTGGGACATATTTAACCTAATGGTAATCACTCCAACTCGCTTAAAATACTCTCAAATTTTCACAAGGCTCTTGGGTCAAGGATGGCTAGATTTTCATCAATATGATAAATTTAGGAATTATAATGGTGATTTCTCTTTATCATCTTCAAAATTGAAGGCATGTTAATCCTCACTCATTATTATTTCCAACTAAAGGCATGGTTTATGAATTGTTATCAAGGATAAATGTTGTATCATTTTGCATTTTAAAATATATGTTGGGCATTTTGGTTACGATGGTTGGTTATGGTTTTCCCATGTCTTTTACATATGGTTTTCATATTATTATGATGTTTTGAATATTTGGTTTCATGGGAGTGGCTAATTGGTACATAATTTTGGCTTTGGAAATACTATTCCCCCAACTTGTTTGATAAATTGCCTTTGAGAATGTTTTTGGTTAAATTATTGGACTTTCATTAAACTATGCATGGTATAACTTGGTAATGGAACCCTAAATGGTATAAATGGTAAGATGTTTGTAGTTATGGTTGGTCTAATTGAAAACCCTGTAGGTAACAAGGGAATCCCACAAGAAAGCATAATAATGATCACTTAAGGGTACATGGAATTTCCCTAAGTCAATTTAATAATGTAATCTATGGGTACATAGGAATCTTTTCTTCTTAAAAAGAATGGTTAAGAATATTTCTTGCAATCTATAGTCGGTATGATGATACCACTACTTATAGTTTTGATTAATATTAAATGGAATATTGATTTGGTTGTTTGGTAATAATTTTAATTAGGCAATAATGGCGGTGTGTGGTAGCTAACCATGAAGGTGTAAGTCTAATGGATGGATACTAGAAACTCATATTTGCTGACATGAGGATTAGTCATGGCAACCATATATGATACTTACAGGGCACATGGGAATCCCCTATGCACCCTTGTACATATGTATTAGAGAGCAAATGGTACTTGAGAATCTCCTAATCCTATCATATCTTTAGTTCTTGCGTCTACACGCATCGGGGCCTATTCAGGGGGTTACACTGGATCCATATAGCTCATGGTTGGTTCTAGGATGGTTAAGCTACACATACCCAAGTTAATGGTTTTAAAGGCATGCTAAACCCTATTCCCTTTCCCAGCATGTTTATATATATATATATGCATAGTTGTGAATGCATATGGTTGGTTTACTTGGTTTCAACTATTGGCATTATTTTATCCTTATCATGAATGAATACTAGTGTTTACCTGCTAACCCATCTTTGGGAGGTTGTATCCCTATGCGATACAGGAATCGTCCATTCTACTCCTTCTGCTAAGTGATCAGATTTAGGATCAGCTCAGTTGGATTAAAGTGATGAGCTTTCATACTTTGGAAGGCTCTATTTCATGTCATGGATTTTTTTACATTCTTTGGTCATTTTATAGACATTGGTTTTGGATATGGTCGGGGTTATGCCCTGATCGGATATTGTTTTACTTTTTGGTTAGAGGCTTTATGGTACTACTATGGATTTGTATGGGTGATGTTGGCAGTGGTGTCAGCGTTAGTATTTCTATTAGTATTGGGGCTGATATCATTTGGTTCCATCCTTTTATGTTATGGAATCATACTTGGTTTTAGTTTTGGTTATTGGTTGGGTATTGGATGGTTTGAATTGCTTAGGTTAGTCACGGTTATGGACCTATTCCACTATTTTGAATGGTACAAATTTCTATCTTGTTATATTTTTGTAATTTATCTAACTCAGGGTGTGCATTTAGATGGTTGGGTTGTGTATCGAGGGTGTTCTCGGTCCTAGTCGGACTTGGCATACCTATTAGGACAAGGCCCCGATTCGTGTTGTGTTATCCATATAGACAAATAAATAAAATTAGAAGAGTGGGGGCACTATAGCCTAATATACTAAGTTCTGATGAGATAGCAAATGATTTTTTTGATTACAATAAGATGGGATTCCTCTGAAGATGAATAAAACCATGCATATTTGCAAACACTAAACATAATTTTTTGGTCGTCTTGCAGTCATGTATAGTAGTGATCCAATCATCCATCTATATGTCTTCTCATCAATATTTTTTCTAGATGTGTCTTCATCGAGATTTGTTGATGGATTTATTGGAGTTTTGAACGTCTTCCCTTTTTCCATTCCAAATTTTTTGATACGCTCCTTGTGTATTTGTCTTGACTGATAAATGTACCATTGGGAGTTTGCTTGATTTGTAATCCCTAGAAGCATGTTAGTTGCAAAATTCTTTCACAGAGAGGTTTTGGGACTACCAAAAATAATTTCATCAACATAAATTTTTACAATGAGTAAACTGGGTCTAATTTTTTAGTAAAAAAAGTAGTATCGATTTTACCTCTTTGAAAATTATTGTTTAACAGAAAAGTGCTCCACCTCTCATACAAGGCTTTTGTAGCTTGTTTGAGACCATACAGTGCTTTTGTGAGTTTGAAATATGATTATGATTAGAGGGATCTTCAAAACCAAGAGTTGTTTAAGGAAGACTTCATGAATAAATCTATTCAAGAAAGCACTCTTAACATCCATTTGATATTACTTAAATCATTTGAATCCATACCAATAAAATTCTAGTCGATTCCAACCTTGCTATAGGAGCAAAAGTTTTATCATAGCCAATTCCTTCCTACTGGGAGTAGCCTTGAGCAACTAACCTAGCCTTATTTTGAATGACCTTCCCTTCTTAGTTTAATATATTTCTATAGACACATATGGTTCAATGAATTAAGCAATTCTTCGGTATTTCAACTAGATTCCAGACTTGATTATATTCCAACTAATATAGTTCTTCTTTCATGGGCTCAACCCAAGATTCATCTTTCAGGGCCTCATCAACCTTTTTATGTTTAATTTGAGACACAAGTGTTATTGATGCATGTTTTCTTAGATAGGCCCTTGTCTGCATCTAATAAATTCAATTTCTAATGGTAAAATAAGTTGAAAAACTTGCACCATGTCTCCATTCCCTTAGAATATTTGTCTTTGATATTTTAATAATAGGAGCTGACTCTAGTTGAGCCATAGTCGACTTAAAGGTAACTGGCAGTAATGACCCTCCTGGTCATTTCCTTAATTTGTGTATGTTTTCAGCATTTCTAGCCTTCCCATAATGACTATAGGTCATTTATGACTTTTTGGAACTATCAGTGTTGTGATCAAATAATTTATTTATATTTTATGCTCATCTCTTTTTTTGGAGCTTCCAATGTTCAGGATTTGGTCTCTGATGAAATTCCTAGTAGATGACCTTAGATGAGAATTTTGACACTATCATCATCTTTAGAACATTAATTTTAAACTAGGGGACCCTTGGTTCAGGTTGTGAGGCTTATAAACTTTTTTAAGGCTATAGGATGATTTATATAAAAAAATTAAACTAAGTATGGGCCCCATATTTAGGTAAAATAATCTTGGATGAAAGTTTCAATGATTCCATTGAATCCAGAAAGTGGATTAAAATGAAAATTCACTATTGGATTAGGTTCATAGGATTCTGGATGAGTTTCGAGGGTCAAAATAAGTTTTTTACTATACTAGTGTTGGAGTGTTTGCGAAAGCAATCTTTTACAATTTAACATGGTCGCAAAAGTGAACAAAAGTTCATAAAAGAGACATCTTTAACCTCTGATCAGGTTGCTAAAGCAATTAAAATGTTGCCTAAGAAACCATCACAGAGTATAAGACCCCAAATTTATATTTTTGACATTTAGGTGCTAGGAATCTCTAATTTGGATGATTTTAAATGCATCTTTCCTGTAGAATAATTTTCTATCAATTTAGAACTCTATTTTTCCCATTTACCAAAAACATATATTTTTTTTCATGATTTTCACCCAAGTTAAGAAGCAAAACCTCATTTTTGCAATTTTTAGGGCGTGGGAGCTCAGATTAGGGTGATTCCAAAGAAGTTTTCAAGATTTCTTTCATGGAAAACTTTAAATTCCTTATTTTGAAATATATTTTTTGGGTTCTTGTTGATAAATGTTGAAATGATTTTTCTTTGATCAGAACCTCATTTTTAACTCATTTTTTGCATGGATTTACAGTTGTAGACTCCTATGAGTATGGGGAATGCATTTGAAAAATATAATTACAGTTTTACCACATTTATTTTCAAATCCATTTTTGATTTCCATTTGTGGATTCACCTTGAATATAGAAATATGGGTCTCTTTTTACTCCTAATGATGTATAGTTATGATTTTGATAATATAATAGCATTTGGAGATCGTGGAACAAAGACGAATGATTAATGGGTGATTGAAGGATTTTGGTCTAGCATTGAGGTAGACTTATATCTACTTTTCCTCATGAGATAGTGCATTTTATATGTTTTATGTTTGATAGGGATGTAAGGATGTAATGTTGGGTAGAACACAATGACTTAGCCTAATTTATAAGTTTGGGGGCTAGAAAGTGTAACACCCTATAAATTTCAAGTATTTTATTTTTAGCCTTCCCGCATTCGAATCACTGATTCTTCACTTAAATTATGTTTTGAGATGTTAAAAGGGTAACCCAGGAATGTTTTGGAATTTTTAGATGGGGTTTCAGGGGGTTTTGGACCCCAGAGGTAGTAAGCCTCTGTGATATTAGCGGGTTATGGAGGCTAGTCTTCATGATAGACTCCATGTCACAAAAGTTGGGTCTTCGTAATAGGGTCCATGACACAGGTAATAACCTTCGTAATGAGGTTTTTTCCATGGACCTATGTAAGTTTTCTGTTGTTTTGTTATATTTCACTTGGGATTAGGGCCAATGAGGTTCTTTAACCTATAAATGACTTTTAAATATTGCAACAACTAATTCTTATTAGTTTTACATGCTATTGAGGTCATTATTTAGTCTCAAAAACCCTGTCTAACTGAAATGCCCTAGACTTTTGCTTTTGTAAATTTCCTGAGCTTTAGGCTCTCTGCCCTATTTATGACTGACCATGTGAGTCGTATGGTTTGGTTACGGCTCAGGTGACCCTAGTTATAAGTTAAATAGTATGTTATTGGCCATCTTCTATCCTGGTTATTAGAGACTTATCACGAGTTGTATGATTATGTTATGAGTGGTTAGGCTCTAGTCATATATTTTCTAGTTTCCCAGCCATTGGTGTTCTATATTGATCATGACTAGACCATACGAGTCGCATGGTCTAGTGATGAGTGGAACTAGGAAGTTGTAAGTTGGATAGTGTGTGGTGTCTATTTTTCCATCTTGGGGACAACTCAATGGTAATAGTCATATGTTGTGCTAACGACTCGATGGCTTGACTCGTTGCCACTTGCAAACTTTATATAGTTTTTAAGCTGAGGATATTTTAGACATTTCCCACCATAAGCCCTTAAAATCCCACATCTTATAACACCTTTTCGTCATCCATTACACACTTTACAAGATCAAAAACTCTCTAAACTCTCTCTCAAACCTCTCAAAAGAGATTGGGCTAGGGTTTCTTTAGGTGGTTGTCTAAGGGCTTAAGGACCCAATTCTCTATGTGAATCTTCGTAGCTCAAGAATGTGACTCTTACATCATTGTTTATTCATTAAAATCATATGTTAACTGCATTATTCATGAGTCATTAATTGTTGTGTTGAAAACCATGGTTGGATGTTTGAATGTATAATTTTGAGTATTGTTTTCTCATGGTTTAAATTATGATTACTCGTTTTTGGATAATGGTTTTGCAAATGTGGGTACATAGGAATTATGGTTTAACAAATGGGTCATGTTTAACCCTAAATTTGTTGGTTTTTAGGTTTGATAATTGTATGCCCTCAACCTGTTTGTGAAATTGTCAATGAGGATTATCTTGTCATAAGTTTAAACTATGTTTTGAACTAAGGCATTTTCCTAATAATGATAATCATTGGTAAATGGTTTTATGAAGGCCATATTGTCCACAAATTATTTGAAATACCAAATGGGTTCGAGTCTCTAAGATGTTGAATTGAATTGATTTCTTTGTTTAGAGAATCGATTTGAGTCCCAAATTGATTATTAATGGTTACATTATGTTGTGCGCTAGAAAGTAGGGTTGGTATGACAATATCAATGGGATTCCTTTGGTAAGAAATTAGATTAATGGTTCTGTATGTGTAAAGAATATTTTAATTGGGCTTTAA
The DNA here is from genome assembly GCA_030864225.1 of Capsicum baccatum var. pendulum. NCBI lineage: Eukaryota > Viridiplantae > Streptophyta > Magnoliopsida > Solanales > Solanaceae > Capsicum > Capsicum baccatum. Next base: position 170,296,483 of record CM061561.1, on the reverse strand, counting down.
AGCATGATGTGTAGCCGGGCCGTGAAGGTGGAGTCCCAAGGACTAACATTGGAAATAATGCTACCTAGTATAGTGTTTATATGATTAGGAGGTTCGAGTCCTCTGAATGAATATATGAATGGGAGGTTCAAGTCTCCCATATTGTATACATTGACACTTATGTCACCTTGATTATGTTGGGAGGTTTGAATCTCCTATAAAGGAATATATGGATATGAATATTTTCTGGCTCGTGGAGATACACACACTGGGCCCTTCTAGCTAGAGCAGAGTTGGGCCCATATATCCATGCCTTATTCTATGACGGTTATGGTAAATAGCCCAGGTTAAATTTTTTGAAGTTCATGTTAAGCCTTGTTCACTACCCCAGCATGTTGTATTGCATACATATATGTATTTCATATGATATTAAGCATTGAATTTTGTATTGGTTTTGAATTGTTATCTTGGTATTATTTTATTCCTTTATCTCTGAGTTACATTCTAGCACTCCGATCGCTAATCATCTCTAGATGTTGTATCCCTATTCAATGCAGGCACCCGAACTTATTCTACTTTTCTTGTGCAGTGACCAGGTGCTCGAGTTACTTCGTAAGTTGACATTGATGTGGTGATCTTCCATACTTCAGAAGGTTTTATTTCATGGTCCTTAATTCCTATGTAATAGACCTTGTTTAGTTTATTTTGGATATTATCCCAGACATGTCCCAATATTTTATTAATTTTATTTTTAGAAAATTTGTTAGATTACTATGAACTTAGGTGGTTTTGTTGATTATTTGGTGACAGAGAGTTGTTCGATGATCGGTGGTTGGTATAGAAATATTATGAACTATTACTAGTTTTCTATACGCTATCTTTTTATATGGTCGTAGTTCATCCAAAAATAGAGGGTGTTGTGTTTGTTCGGTTAACTAAAGGGGGTGGAATCCAATCCATGTAGGACTTGAGATACTTGTCACAGCCAGGCCCTAGTTCGGGTAATGACAAAGTTGTTATAAGAGCCTAGGTTCATGGTCAAATAACTTTCCACAAAATTGTGTCGAGTACATTATCTATTATGGGTGTGTCGTGCATCATACTTAGAAAAGAGAGGCTATGAGATATTTAGGAGTGTTTCCCTTTCTTGTTGTCTTATTTCGAGCTATAGAGTCTAAGGTATTGGATTTTCTAATTTCTATTTGCTCGCTTTGTCAGATTATACCCCCGAGATGATCTAAAGCTTATTGAACATCCATTATCCCACTCGGGGACAATATTGATGGGACATGCCCTGCTTATGGGGTTCAGACTTGGTCAAGGGGTCCAGTTCCTGATTGCCCTCCTGGAGTTCTAACTATTCTCTCTATCCCTCTACAAGTGCCTCAGGCTGATGTGACAAACGATGAGTTTCATTAGTGTATTCATATGTTGGCTCAACTGGTAGCTTCTCTGCCCGACCTTGGTAGTCCATTTTCTCAAGCCACAAGGGTTGGATAATTGAATGTGTGGGTCCTATAACTTTTACTGGTGTTAAGTTTAAGGAGGATCCTCAAGCTTTTTTTTTTTAGATGGAGAAGATCTTCTGGCTTATGCATACTTCAGCCTTTGAAGGTGTGAAGTTTTCTGCCTACCAACTGAAGGATGTGGTATACTAATGGTATGAAGAGTGGGAACTGTATAGGAGAGAGAATGCTGACTCTGCACTGTGGGATAACTTCTCTAGTGCCTTTTAAGACTGCATCTTTCCTCAGGAGTTGAGGGAAGAGAAAGCAGAGGAATTTTTAAATTTAAGGCAAGATAGGATATCGGTCATGGAGTATTCCTTGAAATTCCATCATTTGTCTAGGTATTCTCCTGATTTGGTCTCTAGCATGAGAGTTAGAATGCATAAGTTTATTTCTGGGTTGTCCCTTGAGTTGATTATTAAGAGTAAGGCTGCCTTGTTGAATGAAGATATGGATATTTCTCAACTTATAGGATATATGCATCAAGTTGAGGAGGAAAATAAGAAGAAGGATAAGATTAGTGAGAGGCAGAGTAACAAATTTAGATTTTTTTATCAGGGTGAAGGCTAAAAATAGAGTGGTAGAGATGGGGGAAAGTGGCCTAAGAAGAAGTGAGGCAGTTCCGGTTCTTTCTTTATGGATAGTACTCCATACCCAAAGCTGGCAGGTGATCATTTTTGTCAACATGATGGAGGGTTCATGGCACAGGGTGCCTAATTTCAAGCTGTTAGGGCTCAGTCCGCTCCATCATATCCTTCTTACAAATTTTATGGTCAGTCACACTGTGGCCAATATGAGAAGGGGAGAAATCGATATTTCAATTGTGGTCAGATTGGCCATATATAGCGCGATTATCATTCTAGGTTTGCTTTTGGGGTCAATAAGGTTCCTGTTTCCTCTTCATAAGCTCCTACACCAAAGGACGTTGCTTCTCTTCTAGTACCGGCTATGGACGAAATTGCTTATATGCCCTTGTTTCTCATCAGGTCTCTAAGACATCTCCCAATGTTGTTACTAGTATGTTGAAACTCTTTTCCCGTGATGTGTACTGTTTACTTGATTCAAGGTCCACTCTCTCTTATGTGACCCTATTTGTGGCTATATATTTTAGTTGTGGCCCCGAGTGTATTTCAGGCCCTTTTTTAGTCTACTGATAACGCTAAACTTATACGTCAATTTAAGTGCAAGGTGGTCATCATCAATATATTTACCCAACTTTGGAGTCGGGGTCGAATCCACAACGAACAATGTTTGGGGCAATCAAGTTAATTCGAAATAATAGATACAAGTTAAATTCAAACCAATGGTACAAAGAGATAAAATGGGGGAGACAAGTGTCAACAGTAAAGTTTCTTTTTTGGGGTTTTTCTAGTATAAATTTGGGGCTATGAATAGTTAGAGTTTTAACAATTATGCATGGATCTTGGGATTATGCATTACTAAGGGAATGACATATGGATGATAATAGCTAACTTCATTATTAGTAGATCAAGTGTGGGTAGGTTTGGTTATAGGTTTTGAAGCTATTCTTTCAATAAAACACCAAGTTTTCACCCATCGATTCCTTCGAATACCTAATGCGTGTGTTCAATAATTGGTAACCACAACCTTAATTTAGGAATCCCTATTTCTAGGATGATACCCATGGTAATGATATAGTTAATTTCATAATTACCTTTCTGTCTAAGATAGTGAAAAATTAGCAAACTACAGACATAATTGCTATCATTGCTTTGGCCTCTACATCCCTCTTTCAAGGATGACGTGTGTTCCTAAACTTCACCCCAAACCCTTCTTTCGAAGATGGCCTTGAGCTTTATAGAGTATGGAGCTTTCACTCATCCAACCCATGTTGGTATTTGAGGCTTTCACCTACAAATCCCAACCAAATTAGCATAGCAATGATAAAACTCATAAGCATAAACTACCAAATAGAAGATAACAATAACAAACCACACACACTATTAACCCTATTCACATATAACCCCAAGAGGGAGATCTAGCTACACATAAGATAAATAAGCATAGATATACCCAAAATGTCCATTGAAATGAGTTGTTAAAATTAAGTGAATGTTAATTCAAACATGGAACTCCCACAAATCAACAATGGAAGTGAGCTAATCCTCAACTTCGAAAGTCTCCAATGTATTCTTCACCCAAAAATATATACAAAATTTTATTTTCCAAGTATGAAGGTTATGATTTCAACAGCTAAACCTAAAATTGGGGAAGATTGGAATATGATCCATGATTCTAGGGTTTGAATCTTTTTTTCAAAATTTGGATAATCCACGTGCATTTCCATTTTTTCCCTAGGGCTGCTTTCTTCGCTACGCAGCGATCGTGTGGGTATGGCCGTGACAGTATCTATGCAACCACAGTTATCTTCTGTGACCATGGCTGATTAACTTTTGTGATTGCATCCAGACCGCGACCACGGTAATTGAGGCTAGCTCCTGTTCTAAGTCTTTAGCAACACTTTCTTGCTCCCTTTTGACCATTTTAATCTCAATTCCATATCTTTCTATATTTTCAAATCTATGACTACAAAGAGTGGATATTAGTGCATTTACTCAAAAATATGTCTTGTTTATTCTTTCAAAACAAGGTAATGCCCACGAATGTTGAGTGAAAATGAGTGGTAAAATTACCATGCATCAATACCCCCAACTTAAAACTTTTTCTTGCCCTTAAGCAACATACCTCATACCATGAGAGAACTATTATCTATTCCCAAACTTTATGCCTTAAAGATCACAGTGACTCCAACTTTAGTCACTGTCACAGGTAGCTCGTTGCACATAGGCTAAGCTAATTTACACTACATCCCTTATTATACGATGCAACATTCAAGGATACATAAGACTTTAAAGAGAAACCAAGCAACAAAAATCAATACTCTAGAAATGGCTCCTTTTTGACACAATTAAGCTATACTCTCTTTGTCTTATTATTTGAAAGGTGGTAAAATCACCCTCCTTAACTTGTCTCACATGACAATCCTTACAAGAAAGAAAATTATACACACCAAGCTACCAAATACGCAACAAGAAAATTTAAGTGCTAAAACTCTCTTCCTCATAAAAGAAATCTCCATGCATTAAGTGTCATACCATAGGCTTGCCCCTATTTTCACTTGCCACTACAAAGAAAGTAAATGGTTGGACATCTCAAAGGACTCTTTAAGCTTGTAATGTAGGTTCGGTTTAGGGTAGGATACCATTTGGAGAACTACATGGCTACTACCTTGCTTGAACATTTACGTTACATTATTCAATCTGCCTTTTTGACTATAGGCCACTCCTCTATGTTTCCTCTCTTTTAGCATGCCTACTTTTTTATTCCTTTGTTCACCCATTTTTCTTTCTATTTTTTTTCTTCCAATTTTCATGGAATTCTATCCTTTATTGGATTCTTTATTTTTCTACTCCTTTATTTTAAACACTTTCGTACATTCGGCATTTTACTAACACTTCGTGGCCTCAAACTTTCTTCCGTCCAATTTCACCACCCCCAACTTAGTCTTTTAGCTTTAAGTTTTATCTTCAAGTTCAAGAAGGGTATGATTTAAAAGAGGGATAAAAAGAATGGTTCAATATTTGTAATGAGCTTGCCGACAAAAAGGTCCAAAGACTCAAAGTGGGTAACTAGGGATTACAATCATGCACGGGTAGGTTTTTTAGACTAGAGTGGTCTCCAAAGTCACAAATATGTACTACGACCACTTCTCTAACCACATACAATAAAAATTTGCTTTAAAAGACTAACGGGGCAAGTTCTATATAACACAAGCATACAAGAGATAAAGGAAAATAGCTCACCACACATGGCATGCAAAATTCGCCAAGGTAGCTCAAATGTCCCTCCAGCTAGTGACAAAATTGGAGTATCTATTTCTATTCAAAAGTTAAAAATTTATGAAGCCACAAAAAGATAATGGGATTTGTTACAACATTGCTCACGTCCATGCCCTTGATTTTCAAAAATTTTTGATAGAGGGGATTGTTCATTTTGAATTAGCACCACACACAATTTGCTAAACTATCGCTAGAACCAAAGCCTTAGTCTCATATTTTGGCTCAAAATGGGCAAACTAAACATATGGCTACTCATACTCTACCAATGACGTAGAATGTGATCCCAAATTTTAAATTTACCATGCTATTGGTATTCAGACTTCCTTTGTATTCATGTCTTTTATGCTACGGGAACTCAGAATTCCCCTGCACCTATGCCTCAAAACCAAAACATAATGCTTTACCCTTAATAATGTCATCACTCAATCCATCATATGAAAAAGCTTGTTATGAATCATTAAAATCAAAATAAAATCTAAAGTAAAAAGGGAAAAACTAATACTAGAAGATAAAATATACTAATCCATAAAATGTTGGCACCAATCGGGTACACTAAAATGTAGCATTTAAAACCAATATAAATATAGTATCCAAAATATAATCCCAAAATAGCAAACATCAAAATGAAATATCAACAGCGCATTACCAAAATAGTAAAAATTTGGGGGCACCCCCAACTAAAAGGAATGCAGTGTCCTTACTTCATATGCAAGAAAGCAAGAGTAAAAGGGTCTCCTATTATCTGAATCAAGAGCTATCTTCTCTCACTAACTCCGCATCACCACCACCATCATCATCAACTAACAAATATGCAAGGGCCTCATCCTCACTATCCAACCTCGGTGAAGGTAGTCGATAGTTAGGCTTGAGCACCTTGAAGATGCCTTTCACCCCCTTCCACAGCTTTCTGAAAAAATTGTCTCTCTTTTTCTCTCTTTTCACCATTTTCTTATACGATTCCTTGAGGTCCCTATTAGAAGAACCTAAGGTGGAATATGATCTCTCCAGACTAGCTACTGTGGCACCCTGTTTCTGCTACTCCGCTATGTACTTCTAATAATATGATTGTGCTATATATGAATGACAGGAAGTAGAGGGCTCTCATGATTCTCAAGCCAATTTTGACAATAGTTCTCCCATCCCCTAAATCTGAATAGAGATGTTATTGAATCCAGTGGCTGATGAGGGTCTGCAAGAGTCCATGTCCTCTTGGACTAATTTTTCTATGTCCATCTTCCTTTTCTTACTCTAACCTTAGGCACCCCTACCTCTGAATTTGAGTGGGAAAATGAGGGAGCTGGGATGTGCCCAAATGTTATCAGCATACTTCTCTACTTCTGCCTTTTTACTAACCTCAGTAATAAGGGAAGGAAAGAGAATATGAGTAGCTCTATGGTTCTTGAAGTACCACAACTCTAAAATCATAATCTTTCCTATATTTAGAGTAATGTCAGATAAAATACAGTCCACCATCTGAGCTCGTGCGTTTGTGAAAATAGTCATATGAGTGCATGGAGAGACTCTGCTACAGATGATGTTCATCCACAGCCTTGCTTCAGCCTTGAAGTCATTCATCATAATATCTTTTTTTGGTAGTTGCCCTGGGAACTGCATTTCCAGGACATAAGTTATTAGCCATCCAAGTCCTTAGCTGATATGCCTTGGCATGAAACTTCCCCATGTAAGCTCCAGGACCCCATAAAACATATTAATTTGTTTTGCTCCTAAGTTCACTTGCGTACCCTGAATTGTTTTCAGTAGGTTTGCAAGAGAAACTACGTTGAGGTTGGCGTAGAACTCACATACCCACTGCTCATTAGCATAGCATTTTTCTGGGGAAAATCACATCCACTAGGTCAAAGTGAATCTGGCGTGGAATTTTTGGAGCTTCTCATCCACCTTGTCTAAGCTAATACCCCTTTTAAGGAGTAGCTTTATCCTGTGGAAATACACAAAGTAGAGGTGTTGGCATTGTGAAACCATGAACCTAGTGTCATCAAAATATCTCATCATTAAGGCTAAGAAAAGTAATGCAACTCAGACCAACATTAGTATTGTCATACCAAAAACTTGCTAGATCACACTAATAAGCTCAAGTGGTAATTTTATTGAAGGGTTTGGGGTATTAAAGGATGTGCAGAAATTTGATGTCTACTAAAAAATACCCTCATCTATGGTGATAGTGGAGCATTAACCGCAAATATGGTACCGCGATCGGGGTCATTGGGACCGTGTTCATGGTACCTGAGACCCGACATGCCAGTTTCTGCATTTTAGTCCAAGGACAATTTTAACCCAATTTTTTGTTTCTACTAGGCATGTTGACACTATAATAATAGAATTTATGCCTAGGATACATTATCATATCCCCGAAACTCAAAGGAATTGATCATAGGATTTTTAGGGACATTAAATGGAACACGTGGTATACACTTTAATTTAAGTGGTTTAAGGCTTAATTCTGGGTACTCAAGACTTCCCCATTAGTGTATACACCAACTACAATAGCTAACTACACACCAATCATTAACAAGCATGCATTTTTCCATAAAAATAGTGTTTCAGGCCTTTTCCTAAACTACAAGTTCTAAGCATGTAACTATATCCAAATCAGGGGAGTTGAGTCAACATACTAGATTGATGATGCAAATGATGAATTGATACTTGAATATGCAATGGAATTCCAAATATTAGAGAGAATTTTGTGAGAAATTGAATGAGGAGTGTGGAGGAAACTTACATTTGGATGGTCATTTAAATTGATTTAACTGCGATTGCAGTCACGTGGCCTCTGCGATCGTGGTCATCGTGACCACTATCGCCGTAACTAAGACCAAACAATTGGCTTTCCTGCACTTTCTTGTTCAACCCAAATTGTCGTTTTCACATATTCCCTTTTCAAATTCAACCAAAATTTCTCATTGAACCAATATTTCATTGATTGTTCATGCATTAACAAAAATAAAATCTACTCTATCGTGCGTAAATAAAAAGGATATGAGCCACTTTTTGGGGCATGATGGGTTGCCTCCCATCTAGCACTTAGTTTAACATTGCAGTATGATGCCTTCACCACTTTCTTTTATGTTTTCTCTTAGAAGATTTGAATTTCCGTCCCAACTTTCATTCACTATGCAATGAGCGGCAGAAGGACAAAAGATTCAAATATTCCAAGATGAAACTTGAAAGATGTGAGGACATAGCGAGCAAGCTTCGACCTCGCCATTCTGAATACTTGAACCTTTTACCCAATTTGATGTCAAATTTTTTAATTGGTTCTTTGGGCAAGGTGAAAGACATCAATACGGCAATTTTTATGCATCGGGAATTATGTTCCTTAGCCTTTGATATATGAGGTTCTATATGCTCATTTGGAATATCAAATTCCAAAAGATATGGATAGTCCTTCTTCTCCCCATAATCCATCATTTTCCTAGGTAGTTGGATTCTCATAACATCCTTCAAGAACAATGTTGAGAAGTAGTTTTAATGAGGTCCAACCCTTAATTTTTGAATCGCCTCCTCTAAAGTATCTTTACACTGAAATGAGACAGAGTCATCATAAGAGATGTGATTTGATTCTTCTTTTGATTCTAGTATTATTTCCTTTAATCGAGATTCTTCTTCCTCATATGACTTGGTAGATTGGGAAATTACAATGGAGTCTTCACTACCAAGATCATCATCATAGCTTGGTTTCTCTTATTGATGAACCTTCTCTTATAGAATGGGCAAAGTAATGGTGGTTTCAAGATCTTCTTCTTTGGTTATTTCCTCTATTTTTACACATATTCTTCTAAATGCATCTTGATGCATGTCTTCTAGATTCTCCCTCGTTGTATCTAACCAATCAAAAATAGCCAGTATCCTTAGGTCAATGCTATTTGACTCGGTATGCTACTCTTTCTTCTTTTCATCATAAGACCTATCAAGATCATAAGAAGAACTAGCAACCCAATTAGCATAAAAAAAGAAGGGGGTATTTGGACAATAATCCCAATGTCCATATCAGCTACTACATAAGGTACAACCATACTCTCTATAGGATTGAGATGGTGATTTCATCTATTTTTGGGGAGCGTAGTTACAATCTCTCCTGAAGTATGATCTGTCATAATATAGACATAGTCCATCAATATAGGTGTTCCAACTACCAAAATCATATTTCTCAAAAGATGCCATAGCGAAAGTAAAAATAAAATAAAATATACCTACAAAGAAAATCACAAACAAATATATACAAGCTTTAATTCAAGCAAGTAAGCTAAAATTCTAAAATTACTTAATATGCCAAATTTTTCCCCGACAACGATGCCATTTTTGATAACGCTCAACTTACATGTCAATTTAAGTGAAAGGCGGTTGTTGTGAATATATTTACCCAACTTTGGGGACGGGGTCAAATCCACGAGGAACAATGTGAGTGGCAATCCAGTTAATTTGAAATAATAAATACAAGTTAAATTCAAGCCAATTTTACAAAAAGATAAAAATAGAGGAGACAAGTGTCTACACTAATGTTTCTTTTTTTGTTTTTTCTATTATAAATTCGGGGCTATGAATGATTAGTGTTTTAATAATTATTCATGGATTATCCACTACTAAGGGAGGCACGTGCAAATTCTAGTAGACAAATTTATTATTAGTAGATCAAGTGTGGGTGGGTCTGGTTATAGGGATTGATACTAGTCTTTCAATGTAACGCCAAACTTTAACCTGTTGATCTTTTAAAGAGGCTTAAGGAGCAACTAAATAATCTTTTAGACAAAGGTTTCACCCGTCCTAGCATGTCCCCATGTGGTGCAACGATTTTATTCGTACATAAGAAGGATGGTTCCCTTTAGATATGTATTAATTACCGAAAGTTTAATAAGGTAATGGAAAAGAATAAATACCCACTTTTGAGAGTCAATGATATCTTTATTCAACTTCAGGGTGCCAAATTCTTCTCTAAGATTGATCTTTAGTTCGCGTATCATCAATTAAAGATTAGGGAGTTTGGTATCCCTAAGATAACTTTTTGTACCTGGTATGGGCATTTTGTGTTCTTGGTGATATCATTTGGATTAACCAATGCCCCGGAGGCATTTATGGATTTGATAAATAGTGTCTTCCATTACTTTCTAGATTTGTTCATAATTGTCTTCATGGATGATATTTTGTTAAACTCCAAGAGTGGGGAGGATCGTGCCAATTACCTCCGCCTTGTGTTACATGCATTAAAAGAGCAGTAGATGTATGCTAAGTTCTCTAAATATGAATTCTAGTTGGGCATTGTTACATTTCTGGGTCGTATCATATCTAGTAAAAGGACAAAATGGATCCTCAAAATGTTGTTGTGGTTAAGAAGAGGCATAGACCTATGAATCCAACCGATATTTAGATCCTATTGGGTGTAACTAATTTTTATAGGAGGTTCATAGAAAGTTTCTCTTCTATTGCAGCTACATTGACTAAGTTGACTTCAAAAAAGGTGAAGTTCTTGTGGTCTGATGCTTGCAATGGTAGTTTTGAGAAACTAGAAGATAAATTAAAATCAACTCTGGTCTTGACTCTAACTAAGGGTACCGAGGGTTTCTTTCCTATTGTGATGTGTCCCGAGTTGGGTTGGGTTACGTGTTGATGCATCATGGAAGGGCGGTTGCTTATTTATCTAGACTGTTGAAGGTTCATGAAAAGAGTTATCCGACTTATGAATTAGGTTGTTGGTTGTGGTGCATGTATTGAAAATCTATCATCACTATATATATTGGGTTTGTGTTGATATCTTTTCTGATTGTAAGAGCCTGTAGTATCTATTAACTTTTAAAAATTGTAATCTCAAGCAAAGGAGGTGGCTTAAGTTAATGAAGGACAATGATATGAGTCTTTACTACCATCAAGGTAAAGCTAGCATAGTTGTTGATGCTCTTAATAGGTTATCCATAGGGAGTCTAGCTTACGTGGATAAGGATAAGTGGGAATTGGTGAAGGATATTCACCGTTTGGCTAACCTTAGAGTTCATCTTATGGACTTTGAGGATGGTGGTGCGTTTATGCAATAGGTGGTACAATCATCTCATGGGGATGAAATAAAGGAGAAGCAGGTATTATACCCTCTCTTGATGAAGATCAAGGATGATATCGACAAGTAGAAGGTGATGTCCTTTGAGATCGATCATGATGGTATTTTGACATAATAAGGGAGTCTGTGTGTTCCCGATGTTCATGGGTTTCAAGAAAGGATTTTGGACCAGGCCCATGAGCCGTGTTATATGGTTCATCCCGATTAAACAAAGATTTATCATGATCTTAAGGACAGGTATAGGTGGAATAACATGAAACAATATGTAGTTAACTTTATGGATTAGTGTATGGTGTTAGAGCAAGTAAGGTGGAGCAAATGAGGCCCGATGGGCTACTCCAAGAAATTGAATTACTGGTGTAGAAGTGGGAGATAATTAATATGGATTTTTTTATCGACCTTTTATAGTCGCTAAATTAGTGTGACTCCATTTGGGTCACCGTGGATAGAATGACGAAGTCGGTTCACTTCTTCACAGGAGGGTTCCACGACCTAAACCACGGTGTAGTCGTGTCGGGTAGCTCAAGTCCAACTAGGATGGAAAATTGATGTGTAGGCAGTTCCTAATATATTTGAGGCTTTTAATTGAGAATAATTGCAAAGTCTTAAGAAAATTTTGTCATTTTTGATTTTTTTATCTTTGATTTTATAGTTGAAGTTAAGAGGCAAGAGAACCAACAATGATGGAAGTAGAAGATTTAAAATCAGAAGAAAATAGAAGAGAAGTTTGGATGACGACATTTTATGATAAGTCATCAGCACTCTGATAGGTTAGCAGCTTCATTATCATCCTTAAACAGAGAATGGAATTTAGTTGTAAGAAGTGATGACGACATGTGATAAGCCTTTAGCCTTGTGATAAGTCATCAGAGTCACCTTCAGCCTTAGACAGAACATGGAGCTAAGGTAGATAAGTGACGACATTATCTGATATATCATCACAGTTTTGATAAGCCATCAAGATTATTGTTAGCCTAAGATGGAACATGACAGCTAAAGTAAATCATCGATGACATCTATGATAAGTCATTAAAGATCTAATAAGCCATCACGCTTCATCGTCAACCTAAGGCAGCGAATGTCAAAAGCGAAGAGGAGCTGACGACATCTGTGATAAGTCGTCAGACTGCTGATATGGCATCACAAAATGTCATCACCTGTCCAAACAATTATTGAAGTCTATGATTTGTTTTTCCATAATTAGGATGAAGTATTTAAAGCATATGTTAGGGTTTTCTAATTATAAAAGGAGGTTGAACATATTGGTTGGCTGAACATATCGGTTGGTACTCGACATTCTTGAACCTATTTTTGAACACACGTATTTTATTATTTTCTCTCCAGTTTGTTGGTTTGAACAAAACAATTAACTTTGATGAGATTATCGTCAATATTTTGGAATTTCTACTTTGATCTAATTTGAGAAATAATCATTGCTATTCTTCTTGTTGTAAGTTCATCTTTCGAATTATGAATTCAACTTGTTGTATCGATTATTACATTATGAGTGGCTAAATCCCTTTAACCTGAATTATGGGATCTATGGGTTAGGTCTTGGTATGTTGCTAAGTGTTCAAGATTCTAAAGGTAATAGAACTCCTTGATAATTTTGTGGTTTTTATTATTGTGTATTGGTTGTAAATGATCGATAGCACCTGTTTTGATTTGCTTGAGATAAGAAATAAACTATAGTAGGAAGTGAATTATTGACAGAGACTTTGAATCTACAAACCTTTCATTTAATAATTGATGTTGTAAGAAGGTTAATTAACCTGAGGTGAAGTCTGGTCAGTGAATATAAATTCCCTAATTCCAATAGGATTAGGTAATTATATGCTTAACTAGGTCGAGAGACATTTAGGCATAACTTTGATAAAGATAATCTGTTGTTCCTACCTATCGTGAGAATCTTGAATCACTATTAGTATCTATCAAGTACCAAAACCCATAGTGAACATAATTCTGGTTTTCTATAAACTCTTGATTACAAACACTGAAACTAAAGTGACCAACAATTATTTGCTAATCTCCAAAAGACCCATTTTATATTTTCGTATCATTTGTTTGAATTCAACTTGTAGCTGTAGTTTCAAATTAGTTTAATCGTCACTCACATTGTTCCCTGTAGATTCGACCCTGACTCCAAAGTTAGGTAAATATATTAACGGCGACTGCCTTGCACCAAATTGACGTGTAAGTTGAGCATTATAAAAAATGGAGCCATTGCCAAGGAACAATTTAGCGTATTAAGTTGGTTTGAAATTTTAGTTTACTTGCTTGAATTCAAACTTATAAATATTTGTTTAGTTTATTTTTTATTTTATTTTATTTTTATCACACCTATCTTGAGATGTAAGCCTGGATAGATAATTTTTTGAGTCATGACGATTCTTTTTATTATTTTGGGGGACCATATATTTAGGCTTGCTGTCCAGATTTACCTGGAAGTGTATGGACTAGACCTTCACAATATGATGTGGATACTGTCCTACTTACTATAACTTGGTGTTTGGTTTGTGGTCAAAGTGATCATACTGAAGATATGTGTCCTATCACGATTCAAGCAAACAAATTGATAAAATGAATTTTAGAAAATCAATAATAGTTGTGGGCAGAGCTAAAGGAGTTACCACTCCAACCATGTTTATAGTGGCTAAACCAAAAAGAATATGATGAGGACATTAGCCAATTTGAGGAGAAAACTCAAGAATCGCAACCACTCGATTGTCATCTTGATCTTGAGACTGACATTGAAAAGTTGAATAAAAGTGAGCGTGTAGTAGATAGTGTAAATTTTAAAGTAGAATTAGTTGTGCCTCACTCAAAGCATTTTTCCACATTGTGTTTAGATGTTATCTTGTCTATGTAATCATCTAAAATAGTGAAAGAGTGTGAAGATGAGGAATAAGAATCATATATTCTTTATTTTAAACTTAATAAGCAATATAAAAACACACCTCACTTTAAGTCCGAGTGGTTTACCATGGCCAATCTATTACTCGACTTCTTAATTTTTGTACAGCCCCCTATGATCGAGGCAAGAAGATAGACTCTAATTTGGGGGTAAAATTTATATCCTCAAGGTGGAGGAAAAAGCTAAGTTAGGTAGTGTCACGAGATTAAATCAGGCGCGGCTTGGGAGGCAACCCAAGGTATTTTGTTTTTGGTATTCGTATTATGTGATTTACATCAGATGTTTTCACCTATGGTTCTACGGGTATGTTTCTAACTCTCTTGTTTTTGTTTGACGTATTAGGGACATTGCATGATTTTAAGTTGAGGGTGGGGCTACTCGTGGGTGTTGATGTCCTCTTGGGGTTTTTATTGTCGTGCCTCTTTTCCCCGGAGTCTTGTTCCTAGTAAAGCTGGCATGTTTAGGTGGATTGTGATTTGTTTTAAAATATTGTATTTGACAAGGATAAATACAAGTACCTTAGGCAGATAACATTTTTTTTTTTTATTTTTGAACAACTCTCCAATGGTCTATTTTATAACTATGTGATATCCATTTATGTGTGACTACTTTGTTTCTTGTTATGGCATTAGTACTAGTGACATGATAACCATTGCTAAATAATTGCATAAACCAAATGGGTAGTAGCTTGTTATATACCTTTGTTCCATGTGTGTGTGAGATACTACCTAGTTCCAGTTGTGTGTTAAATCCATAACTTGCCTGGTTGGTCTTGCCTTGGTTATAGGCTAGCAGTTAGGAAAAGATCATAGGCAGTTGTTGATATTAGTCCACTTTTAGCCTAAATGACCTTCCATGTGTAAATAAAATCCCTTGATCCTGATTTTGAGCCTGAATGCCTATTCTTTTAATTATACTTATCACCTTGTTATTTGTATCACAATGAACATATTTTAGCCCTGGTCCTCCTTGGACATTGTGCACTTTGACTTAGGGAAATAGCCTAAGTTGAAGGTGGCTACCATAGGGGTGCATGATGTAAAATGAGTATGAAGAAAAGTAGAATAAAATAAAAGAATAGAAACTTAGGTGTGGTGAAAAAGAATAAGAAAAGAAAAGTTGTGAAAAAACAGAAATAATTGTCAAAAAGACCGCACCCATAATGAATATATGTGATTAAGAAAAGAGAAGAATAGAAAAAGTTTAATAAGTGAGACCCCAGAAGCTAGTGTAGTGCCAAGGAGGCTTAGTCACTTTAAATATCATCGAGTATCATACCAAACCCTAGCCTACACTACCAGACAAAGAGAAGACCTATAGTGATCCTAGCTGATCTATCTGAAAATTTTGGTAATGAGAATAAGGGCAAGCCTATGGTATTTGGCATACATTGATTGGAACTTCATTCTAAGAGTGGGTGTCTTTTGATTGTCCCCATTGTTACATATGTGATGTTTGGTAAAAGTAAAGTAGGACTACTTTCTAGTGAGGGCACACTGGTTACGTTGCTAGTTTCTAACTTGTTTGGATAGTTTAATCTTTGTACATGCATGGTTGTTGCTGCTGAATTGATGCCATGTATTGATTCCAGTGTGTTGCGTATTTGTTCTTCTATAATATACACAGTTTTTTTAGAATTAATTAACCTTAGAGATGGTGAAGATGTTTTAAGATAATATGGATGGTTGAATGCAGAATGTACTTTGTATCCTCTTAGTTGTGTTTAGTTGCTTGAGGACAACCAATTGTTTTAAGTTGAGGGTGTTGATGTGTGAGTAGATGATAACACATTTGAGGCTTCTAACTGAGAATAATTGAAAATATTTAAGCAACTTTTATCATTTTTGATTGTTCTATCTTTAATTTTGCAGTGGAAATCAAGAGGCAAGAGAACCAACAATGATGGAAGTAAAAGAGTTGAAATCAGAAGAAAATAGAAGAGAAGTATGGTTGACGACATTTTGTGATATGTTGTCAGCACTCTGATAGGTTATCAGCTTCATCGTCAGCCTTAAGCTGAGAATAGGATTCAGTTGGAAGAAGTGACGACGATATGTGATAACCTGCCCGCCTTGTGATAAGCCGTGAGAGTTGCCGTCATCCTTAAACAAAACATAGGACCTGAGGTGGAGAAGTGACGACATTGTCTGATATATTATCACAGTTTTGATAAGCCGTTAAGATCATTGTTATACTAAGGCAGAACATGAGAGCTGAAGTAAATTATCGACGACATCTGTGATAAGTCATCAAAGACCTGATAAACCATCACGCTTTATCGTCAGCCTAAGGCAGCAAATGTCCAAAGAGAAGAGGAGATGACGATATCTGTGATAAGTCATCAGACTCCTAATAAGGCTCACAAAATGTCGTCACCTGTCCGAGAAATTACTGAACTCTGTGTTTTTGTTTCCATAATTAGGATGAATTATTTAAAGCATATGTCAAGGTTTTCTAATTATAAAAAAAGGCTGAACATATTGGGAGGCTGAACTATCGGCTGGTACTCGACATTCTGAACCTATTTTGGAACGCACGTATTTTGTTATTTTCTCTCTAGTTTCTTGGTTTGAACAAAACAATTAACTTTGAAGATATTATCATCAATATTTTGGAATTTCTACTTTTATCTAATGTGAGAAATACTCGTTGCTATTTATCTTGCTATAAGTTCATCTTTCAAATTATAAATTCAACTTGTTGTATCGATTATTACTTTATGAGTGGCCAAATCCCTTTAACCTAAATTATGAGATCTATGGGTAGGTCTTTGTAAGTTTCTAAGTGTTTAAGATTCTAAAGGTAATAGGACTCCTTGAAAATTCCGAGGTCTTAATTATTGTCTATTGGTTGCAAATGATATATAGCACCTACTTTGATTTGCTTGAGATAAGAAATCTATTGGGAAGTGAATTATTGAGAGGGACTTGGAAGCTGCCAACCTTCCGTTTAATAGTCGATGTTGTAACAAGGTTAATTAACCTGAGGTAAAGTATGGTCAGTGAATATAAATTCCCTATGTCCAAGAGGATTAGGTAATTAAATGCTTACGTAGGTCTTGAAGCTGTTGTTCCTACCTATCGTGAGAATCTTGAAACACTATTAGCATCTATCAAGTACCAAACCCCATAGTGAACATAATTTTTGTTTTCCATAAACTCTTGATTATAAACACTAAAACTAAAGTGACCAACAATCATTTGATAATCTCAAAAAATACCATTTTATCTTTTCTTATCATCTGTTTGAATTCAACTTGTAGCTATAGTTTCAAATTAGTTTAATCGCCACTCGCATTGTTCCCTGTGGATTTGACCCCTTCTCGAATGTTGGGTAAATATATTGATGACGGATGTCATGCACTAAATTTACGTGTAAGTTGAGTGTTATCAAAGTTTACCCCCAGTACCCAATCGTAACTGCCCTACACCAAATGTCGGATAAATTCCAAACATATAACAAGATAAATAAATAATAATTTAAGAATATTATCATAAGATTTAAATGAATATTGAAATACACAATCAATTAACAAACTATTTCTAATCCCATTGCCAATAACAGTACGAAGGATGACAATAATACCGACACTCCCATGCCCATAGTTGTCTGATAAAGCCTCTACCCTGAACAAAGTATGTGCAGTCGGGACATGCCCCCGACCATGGCCAAAACCATAACCAAAGAAATAATTAAAATGAAAAGAAGTCCATAGCATTAAATTAAGACATCTAGAGTATGGAAGTTCACCAGTTCAATCTGACTCAAAGTTGTCCCCCAAATCCAAGCCACTGAGTTGGAGGAATGGTAGTATGGCTGGTTCCTGCATTGCATGGGGTTACAACAGCCGAAGATGGTTAGCGGGGTAAATGCCAGCATGTACTCAGGGATAAGGATAGGATAATGCCATTATTCAAAACCAAATCAAAAAACCACATGCAATCACACATATAAATATATACTATTCTAGGATTTAGAATTGGGTTTCGCATACACTTAAAACCTTAACTTGGTCTAGGTAGCTTGACTATCCAAAAATCACCCACGCACTATATGGGTTCAGTTACCCCTCTTATAAAGGCACTAGTGTGTGTTAGCCACATGACCTTAGACAAAACCTAAAATGACTAGTACATATCCCAAAATTTAGAGTGTGACATCTTGCACAGAGGTTCTCTACCCTTTTTATGACTCACCATGTGAGTCATATGGTGTGGTTATGGGTCAAGTGACCCTACTAATAAGTTAACAAGAGTGTTATTGGCCAAGTTCGGTCCTAGTTATTGGAGACTCCTCAATATTCGTATGATCATGGGATGAGAAATTAGGGTCTAGTAGTATGTCATCTAGTTTCTAAGCCCTTGGTGTTCTGTCTTGGTCACAACTAGATCATACGAGTTGTATAGTCAAGTGACGAGTGAGACTAGGAAGTTTTTAGTTGGACAGTGTGTGGTGTCTAATTTTCCATCATGTTGATGACTCGATGGTAAGAGTCGTATATTGTATTGATGATTTAATGGCTTGACTCATAGCCACATGTTGACTTTTTCCATTTTATAAGCTGAGCGTATTCTGGATATTTCCCACCCCAAGACCTTAAAACCACATGTCTTATAAAACCTTTTGGTCTTCCATTACACACTTACAAGATCAAACACTCTCTAAAATCTCTTTCCAACCTCTCAAGAAAGATTGGTATACGATTTCTTTAGGTGGTTATCTAAAGGCTTAAACACCGAATTCTCTTGATGAATCACCGTATCTCAGGAATGTGACTCTTCCCTCCCTGTTAGTTCACTAAAATCATATGTTTAGAGCATTGTTCATGAGGCATTAATGGTGGTTTTGAAAACCATGATTGACGGTTTGAATATTTAATGTTGAGTATTGTTTTCTCATGGTTTAAATTCTGATTACACATGTTTTTATATTGGTTTATCACATATAGGTTCATGGGAATTGTGGTTTAAGAAATGGGTCATGTTTAACCCTAAATTTTTTGGTTTTTGGCTTTAATAATAGTATGCCCTGAACCTATTTGTGAAATTGTTAACGAGAATAATCTTATCACAAGTTCAAATAATGTTTTGAACAAATGCATGGTCCTAAGAATGATAATGATTGGTAAATGGTTTTATGAAGGCCTTGGTGTCCATAAATTTATTTGAATTACAAAATGGGTTCGAATCCCTAAAATGTTGAATTGAATTAATGTGTTTGTTTAGATAATGGGTTGGAGTCCCAAGTTGATTACTAATAGTTATGACATGTTGTACACTTACAAGTGGGGTTAATATAAAGATACCAATAGGATGTCTTTGGTAAATAATTGGATCAATGTTTTTGTATGCATAGAAAAAATTTAATTTGGTTTTAAAGCATGATGTGTAGCAATGCTGTGAAAGTATAGTCCAAAGGACTATTACGAGAAACCGCGCTAGCCGATGAAGGTGTCTATATCACCAAGAGGTTTGAGTCCCCCATATTGTATACATTGGTTCTTGAATCACCTTTATTATGTTGGGAGGTTCGAGTTCCCCATAAAGGCATATATGGATATGGATATTCTCTGGTTCGTGAAGCTACATGCACTAGGCACTTCCAGCTAGGGGAGAGCTGGGCCCAAATGGCCCATGGGTGCCTTATTATTTGGTCATTATACTACACAGCCCAGGTTAAGGTTTTTGAATCCCACACTAAGCCTTGTTCCCTACCCTGGCATGTGGTATTGCATAAATATATGTATTTCATGTGATATTGTTCATTGAATATTGCATTGGTTTTGCACTATTATCATGGAACAATTTTATTCTTCTTTCCCTAAGTTACATGCTAGTGCTCTAACCGCTAACCATCTCCGGACATTATATTCCCATGTGATGCAGGCACCAAAACTTTTTCTATTTTACCTGCACAGAAATCAAGTGCTCGAGTTAGTTTGTGAGTTTACATTAAAGTAGAGATCTTCCGTAGTATTGTTGGGCGTATTAATATGTCCAATCACCAATACTCACCCATATTTGGACTTGTTCTAAGAATTAAATGTGCTATTCTAATTGTAATTACGCTTTAATTGTGTTTCTTATCTAATGGATGT
This sequence comes from Capsicum baccatum var. pendulum, assembly GCA_030864225.1. Taxonomy (NCBI): domain Eukaryota; kingdom Viridiplantae; phylum Streptophyta; class Magnoliopsida; order Solanales; family Solanaceae; genus Capsicum; species Capsicum baccatum. The sequence continues at coordinate 170,276,061 of CM061561.1, read as the reverse complement.
GATTAGTGTATGTAGGACTACATGGTGATGGGATTGGACATGATTTTATGCAGGAATGAAATGTCAACTTTGAAATTAGCAATGAGGGTGTTGGAACATGTCTTGGGAAGGCTATGATGAAGAAAAAGGTAGAAACCAATGCCATCGCATTGCGGTGGATGATTAAAACTCAATGAGAGAATTCTGGAATGTCAACATAAAACCACTACATCACGGTGAAGGAGAAAATGGAAAAAATCAAAATCCAGTAGATGATCGTAATTTCACCATGTCGCGGTAAGTATCAAATCTACAATTGTTAAACTCTAAAATCTCACTGCGATTGCACCGCGTCGCGGTGAGTATAGAGATGACCATTAGACTGCGTCATGATGATAGGAAAAAATAGGATAATTTAACCTTTTTATAAAAGGAACAAATCAAGTCAACACTTAACACTTTGGAAAGAACAGCGGCAGTGGAAAAACAGCAAAATCTCTCTTTTAGGGTTCTCAGAATTTCTTTTGAACTACTTTACTTCAAGAATAATTTGGGGTATGATTAATTACTTATTTTTGATGTTTAATTCAGACCTGAGTGGCTAAACACCCTTGTTCTGGGGTTGAGGCCAAGAACATCATTACTCTTTGATATTATTTATCGTAGTTTTCTGTTGGATTATCATCTGGGTTGTTCTTAATTTACTGTCGTTACTATTTTGATAAGTGGCCACCTTTAAAATAAATCTATATTTCTATGTGAATCCATGATGAGAATCGTAGGATAGAACAAAGACATTAAGGAGCAAGGTTCTCATCCTTTTATGAAATAGAAGATTTAAATTAGCATCAAAAATAGGGATATAACTAGAAGTCTTGTTTGGTTCAATTGCAGGAAGATAGCCATATACATCTAAATGGATTATTGCATCCCCGCTCAACGATGTCATTAAAAAGTTCATATAGGTAGAAGATTAGAGGTTGGGAGACTATAATTTTGTAATAAACCCTGCAAATCAACTACGCGATAACCAACTAGACTGCGATAAGAATAGAGACTTGTAAGATTGTTAAAAGTGCCTCAACCCTGGAATTATCATCACTACTGTTTACAACCTCTGCTTGCTTTGCTATAGTCATAAGTTGTTATTTCTTATTTATTTATATTTTTATTCAAAACTTTAATAATCAGCTTGATACATTATATACTTAATACCTCCTTTCCTAAAACTAAAGTTTGTTGATTTTCTAGTTACATTGTCCACGTGCGTATGATATACGGCTGTCTAAGTCACTATATTACTTGTACGATCACATGCACTTGCCTGTGCATTTAAATGCAACAAGTTTTTTGCATCATTGTCGGGGACTAGTATAATTTTTAATTTACTAAATTTTTGGTTTATGATATTAAGTTTAAGTGTTAAAGACTTTATCTTAGCGGCTGAATATTTGTACGACTTGCTGAATAGAGGACTAGTGAGAGATAGAGAGTTGGTAGAGCCCTATTCAAAACCAAAACTAGTATTTCAATAGAGGCGAAGAGCTTAATATCCAATCCATCAGTTTCAAATGGTTGAACACAGAGATCATAATGATCCAATCCATCTAGTCGATCCAAATGCCAGACTTGTTCCATCTTTGATTATTCCAGCTGCTCATGCTGAATCAGTTTTCAGACTTTTTCGTGTGGTGGAAATCCCACTCACAAACCATGCTACTAACAGTATTTTTAATCCCTATCCCAGTGGTCAATTTGAATTAAAGAAGAATATAGTGTCGGTTCTGAATTCAGCTGGGTAATTTTCTAGATTTTCACATAAGGACCCACAATAGCAGACACAGACCTTCCTCAAAATAAACAATACCTATGTTCCTTTAGGGTTGAATACTGATTATTTCATATTGACTCTCTTACCCTTTTCTTTAATTGTGGAAGCAAAAAGGTGGTTCTATACCGAACTATCTCTCTATATTACTTCTTAGAAAGATCTAGCTCAAAAGTTCCTTATTCGATTCTTTCCATCAGGGAAGGTTGCATATTTGAGTAGCAAGATTCTTAGTTTCAGGAATAAAGAAGGAGAGAATCTCTACCAAGCTTGACAGAGATTTAAAAGTATGCTCAGAAATTTCCCTCACCATTATCAGTCTAATGATGTTCTTGTTCATACTTCAATTGAGAGGTTGGAGCCAAATACAAAGATTTTCTTGGATTCAGCAGTAGGTGGGTAAGCTCTTTAGAAGACTTATATTGACTTGTACACATTCTTGAATATGATTTCACAAGGAAATCCTGAATGGCATACTGACTTTTGGAGTGCTCCTAAGAAGGTTGCAGGTGTTTTACAAGTAGATTAGTTCATTGCTTTATCAGCTCAGCTTGCAACAACGCAAAATCAGATCCTTACTCAGTTTAGCAGCATGAATTTGGGGGTTCCACAAGCAGCAGCTACAATTAATGTAGTCCAACAGGTAAATTGTTAGTGTGAGGTTTGTATAAGTAGTTAGCATATAGTATATGCTTGTAAGGTTAATCCAGATTCTATTAATTATGTAGGGAATGTGAATCATTAGGGATAACAAAACTTTGGGAACACCTGTAATCCCAACTAGATAAATTATCACAATTTCTCATAGGGTGGAAATCAAGCACAGAACAATAATCAGTATAAGAGGCCAGTGCAATAGAATCAACAACAGTAGGTTCAGAGTAATCAAGGCACCACTCAAACAAGAGAAATAGAAGATATGTTAACAAAGCTTTCAGCCAATCAAGCACATATGGTAGTAGATTTAAAGAGTTAATAGGAAGATAAGAAGACTCAAAAGTTGATAATGAGGAATTTGGAGTTGCAAATCGGTTAGATTACATGAGTGCAAAATACTAAACCTTAGGGAGGCATACCTAGTGATAAAAAAACAAATCCAAAGCAGGTAAATATATTCATAATGAGGAGTGGTTTGCAATTAAAGGAGGTTGAGTTGGATCAGGTTAGTCTCACAGCTACTGATGATGATTCTAAAAATAATTAGGTGAAAAAGGTCAAAGAAAAAGCTATAAGTAATGAAACTCAAGTAGATAATAAGACTAAACCTTTACCCTTTCTTCAAAGGCAGTGAAAGCACCAACAGGAGATAAGTTACAAGATGTTTTTGGATCTTCTAAAGAAGGTTCATGTAAATCTTCCTCTTATTGATATTCTATAGAGTGTTCCAAAATATCCGAAGAATCAAAAAGACATAGTGGCAAACAAGAATTGGATAATAGAAAATGCTACAGTTGCACTTACTGAGGAATGCACATCTAAGATAAAGAACAAATTTCCCACAAATTTGAAGGATCCAGGTATTTTTACTTTGTAGAGCACTATTAGGTGAGCCATCAGTGCTCGTAGATTGTGTGACTTGGGGGAGAGCATCAATCTTATGCCTAAGTCTTGGTTTTGAAAGATGGGTCTTAGGAGTCCCAAATCCATGACCATTATTTTAAAGTTGGATGATAGGTCCCTTGCTAGGCTTGATGGAATTATTGAAGACGTCTTTGTGCAAGTTGGATCACTGACTTTTCCAGTAGTCTTTGTTATTCTTGATTTTGAAGTTGATCAATTTGTTCCATTTATTTTAGGACGCCCATTCCTAGAAACACGATATTCACTTATTGATGTAGCAGTAGAGAAGATAACTATGAGAGTGCATAAAGAGTAGAGGTTTTTTATGTACATAAGGAACTAAAGTTGCCTACGATATATAGAGAATTGTCTTCCATATCAGTTATAGACCTTGCTTCTGAGCTTCATTTGTTATTTTCTGATGATCCACTCAAGCGAGATTTGAAAGTTCATGATATTTATAGTGATGTAAAGGCATTAGAATTGGTTTAAGTTATGAATTTGGAATTTATTAACACGAGAAAGTTACCTTTTGAACTATTAAATAGGCTAATTAGCCAATCTCCTAAAGCTTCAGTTGATGAAACTCCAAAGTTAGAGCTTAAGGCTCTTCCTCCGTACTCAGAATATGTTTTCCATGGTGATAATGATATCTTGCCTGTTAATTTGTCTGCAAGTTTATCTGATGTGCAAGTAAGGAAAGCATTAGCAGTTTTGAAAAAGAGAAAGAAGGTAATTCGCTGGCCGATGTCAGACATTATAGGAATGAATCCAACTTTTTGTATGCATAATATATTCATGGAATAAGGTTACAAGGCAAGTGTACCCCAAGAATAGTGATTGAATCTGGTGATGAAAGAAGCAGTATGAATAGATGTCATTAAGTGGCTTAATGTTGGGATTTTCTATCCTATTTCTGACAGCAAGTGGGCCAGCCAGTACACTACATCCCAAAGAAAAGTGGCATGACTTTGGTCACCAATGAAGATTATGAGTTGATTCCCACACGCGTGGTAACTAGGTTGGAGAATCTGCATTGACTACCAAAAACCAAATAAAGCCACCAAAAAAGATTATTATCCCATCCCATTCATTGATCAATTGCTAGATAGGTTGGTAAGGTAGGAATACATTGCTTTCTAGATGGTTACTCAGGATATAATCAGATCACAATTACTCCTGAAGATCAAGAAAAGACCGTCTTTACTTTCTCATACAGCACATATGCATTCAGACACATGGCTTTTGGCTTATACAATGCACCCACAACATTTTAGAGATGCGTGATGATAATTTTCTATGACATGGTTGAAGAATTTGTCAAGGTATTCATGGATGACTTCTCTGTTTATGGTACCTCTTTTAATGAATACTTGCATAATCTATATCGAGTTCTAGCTTATTGTGAGGAGATAAATCTTATATTGAACTGGGAAAAATGCCACTTAATGGTAAATAAAGGAATAGTCCTTGGTCATAAAGTTGTCATGTAGAGGACTTAAAGTGGATAGATCTAAGGTTGAATAGATTGAAAAGCTACCATATCCAGTAACAGTAAAGGAAGTGAGAAGTTATCTTGGGCATGCAAGGTTTTACAAGAAATTTATCCAAGATTTTATAAAGATTACATGTCATATGTGTAAGATATAGGAAATGAAGCTAAGTCTAATTTTGGGATAGATTGTCAAGAAGCTTTTCAAAGGCTATAGAAAAAATTGACAGAATCACCTATCTTAATTTCTCCAGATTGGGCGTTACCACTCAAATTAATGTATGATGCTAGTGATATGGCTGCGTGAAAGTTTTAGGGTAGAAAAAATACAAGGTATTTTGTTCTATTTACTATGCAAGTAAAGTCTTGAATGATGTCAAGTTGAATTACACAGAAACAGAAAAAGATATGTTAACACTAGTTTATGCATTTGACAAATTTAGATCATACTTGGTGGCCACTATAGTAATTGTTCACACATACCATGCTTCTATGAAGTACTTGTTCAACAAAAAAGATGCAAAGAAAAATTTTATTAGGTGGATTCAAATACTTTAATAATTTTATCTAGAAGTGTGTGATTGAAATAGAGTAGAGAATCAAGTTCTAGACTATTTATCAAGGCTAGAGAGTCATGACCATATTGTTGATGATATATTTTGAATTCAAGAAGAGTTTTTGGATGATCAATTGTTCACTCTTGATGTGTGTGAGTTTTCTTGGTATGCAAATATTTTGAATTTGTTAGTGTATGGGGTTTACCCCTTTGAAGCTACCATGCAATAGAGAAATAAGTTGTTATATAACTCCCATACATACATATGGCATAAGCCTTATCTCTTTAAATAGGGGTTGGATTGGATAATGTATATATATATGTCTGAAGAAGAATCTCAACAATTACTGCAAAAGTGTCATTCACCTTCATACGGTGGACATCATGAGGGTGAATGAATAGCTAGAAAGGTGTTACAATCAGGATTCTTTTGGCCAACATCGTTCAAGGATGCAATTGCTTTTATAAAGGGATGTGATAAACGTCAGAAATTAGGTACATTTGCAAGGCATCATGAGATGCCCCTAAACCACATTCTTGAAGTTGAGGGATTCGATGTTTGGGGGATATATTTTATGGTACCATTCCCTCCATCCAATGGAAACTTGTATATCCTAGTGGCAGTTGATTACATATCTAAGTGGGTAGAAGTTGCTGCTTTCTCCACGAATGATGCAAGAGTTGTGTTGAAATTTATTAAGAAGCACATCTTCTCCCGATTTGGAGGTACGCATTTTATTAACACTTTTTTTATAAATATTTTTCCTAAATATAGTGTTAGGTATAAGTTTTTAACTACATATCACCCATAAATGAGTGGTCAGGTGGAGATATCTAACCGGAAGATCAAGCAAAGTTTGCAAAAGATTGTAAATGGCCAGCGTAAGGATTTGTCGGAAAAGCTAAATGATGCATTAGTGGATTATACAATATCTTATAAGATTCCCATACGTACCTCTCCATATCGTTTGGTTTATAGGAAAGCCTAACATTTACCTGTAGATCTTGAGTATCAAGCTTATTGGGCAGTGAAAAAGCTGAATCTTAATATGAAGGTCGGGGGTGAGAGGGGATTATTAAAGCTTGTTGAACTTGATGATTTTCATCTCCATGCTTATGAGAATGACAAATTATACAAATAGTAGATTATTAAATGGCATGAAAATCATATTATGAGTAGAGTTTTTGAACCTGGACAACTTGTTTTACTGTTCAATTCAAGGTTGAAGTTGTTTCCTGGTAAGATGCATTCTAAGTGTCCTGGGCCTTTTTAGGTGGTTCATATGATGTCTCATGGTGCGGTGGAGCTATGGAACAAGGAAAAGACTGAGAAGTTCTTGGTGAATAGACAACATGTGAAGACTTATTGGGCGAATCATGGAGATAAGCACAATATGTCTTTCACCTTTATGGATGAATGAAATTGAGATGAGTTGTGCCACAACGTAAACTAAGGAACTACGTGCGACGAGTCAACCCACGAATGCATTGTGATAGCGTAGTTTTTTATTTTAGTTTTTAGAAAAGAAAAATAGAAAAGAAAGAAAAAATACAAAAAGGTGAGTCATGCCACGACCAAAACTAAGGTGCTGAGTGGGAGGCAACCTACTTTTTATAATGTTGTTTGATTGTTTTATTTAGTGTACAGAGATGTGAAGAAGTCTAGGAGAGGAGGAAAGAAAAAAATTAGGTTAATTTCACATCAAAGGTAACAATCAGGTTTGTAAATTATGTGTGCAAGTCAGGTACAATACAAGGTAAGAAAAAGGGGCTTGAAAATACACTAAAATGCAGGAATTCCAGTGCCACCGTGTCGCGGTGAGATGTCAAAACTTAATATAGAATTTCCATACACTCACTGCATATCACCACATCGCAATGATGTTCAAAAACTCAAAATTTTCAAAATTTTAGGGTCACCGTATCACGATGAGGAGACAATACTCGATGTGCATTTTTTAGTTACTCACTGCGATTCCACCGTATCGCGGTGAGGGTGATTTTTGAATTGTCTTTTCAATTCGTTGGTTTTTGACCTGACCCAATCCTAATGGCTTAATGATGTTGGGTGTGTTTATGCACTCTAGTGTTAATATTCTAGCTTATTTAGTCTTGATTTATTGATAATTTGTGTGCTTTATTTGTGATGATGATATAAATAAGAATATAAGTTTTAAAGGATGTGATTACAATTGTTAAAAGTGGTTACAAAAAAATTTGTACTTAATTGAGTCATTCAGAGTTCAATTGAGAAAACTAGTTTTACTAGCTTTAGTTAGGTGCGTGACCAGATGATCTCATTGGATTATAGTATGTTTAATGAGTTAAAAATGGTTTAATAGTGTATTTATATGTGGAAAAACTAATTTGTAATGTGAAAAATTCAATTGAGTCAAGATCATAGTCTAAACAATAAGATTGTGATCAAGCTAGCGAGGCTAGTCTTAACTCGTGTTTCCTGCGCATTGTTGTGAGTGTTATGTTGTTTTGAGCTTTATTGTTTGGTGTTGGTATTGAAGGATGCTCAAGGATTTTATGTTGACGATAATGTGATATGGAACAAACTGGAATTGAAGGTGAAATAACATCACAAGGCAAGAGGGACCCGAGCAGTTAGATAAGAATTTGGATTCACCTTCCAGTGAGCCTACGTGAAATAGATGCGACACAATTCTCTACAAAGGTGATAAAAAATGCCCCACGTTTCATTCTCCATGAAATAACCAACGTGGAAAATTTCTTTCTCCATGAAATAAGCAACTTGCCAAAACTCACTCTCCCTACACGGCAAATTTGCAAATCCTAGTCCCACACGACTTGAACTTTGAGGATTCACTTATAAATACAACCTTGTACACGTTATTTACAATCTTTGGATGTATTAGAAAATTATGTAGTCTTCTACAACATTATTTTTAGGTTTTTTACTCTTTAATTCAACTTCTTTATGTTTTTGATCATTCATACAATAATTGGATGATGATTATGACAATTAGTGGATAAACACTCCCTTTTCGGGGTTAAAGCCAAGAACATGAAGACTATTCTTTTGAATTGATTTCATTTAATTTACTTATCGTACTTGGTTTTTTGTTTATCCTTGTTTTAATTATTTTATGGATTGATCAACCTTAGAATACATATATTGTCAACCTTGTGATCTTGAGAGAGGGAATAGGGAGACAGAATGTGGGGATAAGCAAAGTAGGGTTCTTATTCTTTTATGAAATAAGGAATTTGAATCAGCATCTAGGAAAGGGATGTACCAATAAGCCTTACTTGATTCTCACATAGGAGGATAGCTTAAAGAACTTAATGGAATTAGTACATCCCTACTCAATGATGTAGTTGTAATATCCAAATTAGGTAAATGGTTAGATGTCAGGAAACCATGATCATGCGATTAACCATATGAATCAACAATCAAGATGAGAGAGTTAATGAATGAAGTTCAATAACATAGTATGATTGTTCAAAGTACTTCAACCCTGGACTTTACTAGTATGATTGTTCAAAGTGCTTCAACCCTGGCCTTTAGTCCATTGATTGTCTCAAATCTTTTACTTTATGCACTGTTTACATTTGGTTATAACTGTAAAACTCTTTTTTGGCTACTTTTGCATTACTTGAATCAGAATTGTGAACTAAAATTGAATAGTTGTTAAAACAAATCCTTGTGGGATCGATATTCGGTTTTTTGATGATACTGTATTACTTGGTAGACCACGTAGACTTGTCTATGTGCTGTTAAGTTTTTGGTGTCATTGCCAGGGACTTGTAATTTGGTAATTGTCTTATTATTATTTTTACTTTGTAGATTTCTTTGGTGTTTTACTTGGTTTTTATTTTGTATTTGTAGGAAATAGGTTTCCTAGGTAGTAAACTGGCAAGGGCTCGAGAATTGATTAAACAAAGCCCTGAACCCGAGCAACTTTTCCATTAAGGAAGAAAATAAGAAATTCTTCTCACACATATTCCATAAATTAAAGAAGATCAACATAATCCTGCTATCACGGGTGATGAACAAGCAGCCCACAAGATGGTTAGAGAAGTGAAAATCCCACTTTCGACAAATCTGACCTTACCTTTTTAGAAAGCAACTATTGGAGGGAGGTTTGAGCTAAATATCAATATGGTACAACTGTTGATTAGCAGTGGATATTTTACAGGTCTTGTACATTAAGATCCGCAGGTCCACTTACAGAATATCATTGAGCTTACTGACATATTCATTCTGATAGATGTAAATGCTAATTATGTAAGGATGACACTCTTACCCTATTCAATTATTGGGGGAAGTTAAAAGGTGGTTGAAATCTGAGACATTAAATTCAATCACATCATGGGATGGCTTAGTATGAAAGTTCCTCATCAGATTCATTTCGTCTGGCAAGACTGTGAAACTTTGTAGTAAGATAGTGAGCTTCAAATAGTGGCCAGATGATTACCTCTATTATGCTTAGGAGTGGTTCAAGGCACTTCTCTGAGATTTTCCATATCATCAACAGTCCAATGAGGTATTTGCTCATACTTTTGTAGAATCAGTTGACCACAACACAAAAATTTTACTTGATTCAACTGCAGGTGGTCAAGTGTTGGAGTTGAATTATGATGAGTTGTACACTTTATTGAATCGCATAGCATATGGAAATCCAGAGAGGCATGGTAATTCTAGGAGTGACACAAAGAAAGTTTCAGGTGTATTAGAGGTAGATGGTGCAATTAGTTAATTCAATTTAGCAGAGCAGTGGGTGGTGTGAGGTTTATGGCAATAGTGGTCATCCAGCGGCCATGTGTGCTAGAAATCTAGATTTAGTGATGTTTTTGGGAAATTTTCAGAGGCCCAATAATGGTAATGCCTACAATATGAAATGGCAGACTCAATTGTGGAACACCTAACAGCAGCAAAATTAGCAACCACAGGCATAAGGAAATTAGTCAACTAAAACTTGGAAGAGATGATGAAACATATTATAGCTAATCTGAGATAGTTGGCTGCAAATATAAAGAACTAGCTTGCGGCGACAAGAGGCTTAGAATTATAGTAGGGGTAATTATCACACACTAAATACAAGTCCTTAAGGTGGTTTGATAAAAGATGCTAAAACTCTAAAATAAGTAACAACAATCACTTTGAGGAGTGTTAAAGAGTTTAATAAATAACCTCCAAAGGAAATGAAAGAGGTAGATATTGATGCAGTGGCTGAACAAGTAAGGGACAAAGTTTCTAAAAAGTCAAGAAAGTCTGAGTACTCAAAAGGAAAAGTTGTCAAAGTAGTGAAGAAGATCCCACACTACCTTCCCCGCAGAAGCATATAAAGGCAAAGAAGTATGCGTGCTTCAAGATGTTCTTTGACACATTTAGAGAACTACACATTAATTTACCTTTTTTAGATGTTTTGCAGGGAATGCCCAAGTATGCTAAAGACTTGAGGGACATGGTTGCTAATAAAGTAAAGCTACAGGATGTGGAGGCGGTAGCACTCATTAAGGAGTGTAGTTTTATGGTTACTCAAAAGATGCCTAAGAAACTTAAAGGCACTGAGAAGTTCACTCTCCCTATTTAGATAGGTAAAAATGAGATGGTTCAATCACTTAGTGCTATAGAGGAAAGTATCAAGTCGATGCCCTATCTTTGTTCAACACGTTGGGTTTGGGAATCCTAGACCCAGCTCTGTACTACTACAACTTGCAAATGAGACCATAGCCCATCCTAAAGAAGTAATAGAGGATGTCCTCATAATGGTTGATAAATTTGTTATTCCTACTAACTTTATTATTCTAGATTTCAAGCAGACAAATAAGTTCCAATTATCTTGGGGCATTTATTTTTAGCAACGGGTAGAGCCTTGATTGATGTGAGAGAGGGCACGCTCATAATGAGTTTGGAGGATGAATAGGTGGTTTTCATAGTTTACAAACCACTTAACAAACTTTCCCAATATAAAAACTTTTGCATGATTACGGTGATTGAAGGGGATTAATGTGGAGTGGTGGAGTATATTCCATAAAAGACCTCTTCAAACACCCTTATTGAACACCCTATGTCACAACCAACTAAGCCTGACATGATAAAGATTGGTGATCCTAAAATGGCTAACGTTGAGGTAATTATTGACCTTGATAGTTCATACTCAAGAGGTTAGAAATGAAAAAAGAAGAAGGCCTCCAAGTGTAGGGTAACCCAAGTTAAGTTGAGTTGGGTCTTGCCGCGAAACAAAATCAGGAGCTTCTTGGGAGGCAACCCAAGTTAATTAGGTATGTGTTATTTTTAGGTTTTTGTAGTTTTTACTTCATGTAGTTTTTTTTTTTTGTTGAGTCACAGGTTTATGGGAACTTTGATTACCAGAAACCTGAGCTATGGAGCATAGAAAAGACTAAGTGTGGGGTCCTCAGACGCTCTTGATGTTTAAAGATGCTACTAGCTAGACTAGAGTCCACTGGGAGTATTTCCATCTCTACTTTTAAAGTATACTTTAGGGAGAAAGTAGATTTTTAAGTGTGGGGTGGGGAAATTTCCATTTTTAAGGTAAAGTTAAAAATTTGTGTGTTAGGAATAAGTAAGATGTTCTTGTTGGTGCTATAGTTGATTACATGATGCAAGTTTTTTTATGGTAAAAATCATGTTGATTGTCTGAATTGCTAATTTTAAAACTCCTAGTCTCATGTTTATGATTCTTGTACTTGTTGCCTTAATTGGAATTAATGTTATTATTTGGTTGAGTCTATGATGATGCTATGTGAGTTAAGTATGTGCCATGTGCATGAGTTGGTTGTATATTCCTTGTTGTATGTGATGTTTAGAACTTCCCTAGTGTGTGTACAAAATGAAATAAAGAGTGTGGGTTTAGGAGATGACATAGGAATTTATTTGATAGCCTTGTTTTATACCTTCTTGTTGACCTACGCTTTGTGCTTAATCCTAGTAAGCCTCATTGAGCCTTTAGTTTTTTCTATTTTAGCCTTATATGTATCCTAATCCCTTTTTTGATAGACCTTAATTTGATCAAAAGCTCCTAGGATCTTTAATTAAAAATAATTGAGTAAGGATTTGAGAAATAAGAGGACAAAAAGTGAAAGTGAAAACCCAAGGTGATAGTTATGGAGTTTAAATAATTGTTACATGTTGCATTGGGGAGTTGGGTGATGAAAAGTACAAAATTTGTTCAAATTAGATGAGTTGTGCATAGAATACTCCCACCATAGTGTATGTAAATGAGCTTAATAAGATGAGCTAAAAACAAGCAAATGAAGTAGACAAAAAGGTGTAATTATGTTGTTGGAGAGTAGTTTTAGCCTACATTACAACACAAAAAGACCTATTTGATCTTATGCTTAACATTCTGATATTAGTATATTACTACACTAAGGGCAAGCCAAAGGGTCATTATGTTTAACTTGTGAATTCTTTTTTAGAGTGAGCGAAAACTTGACTCATGTACCCATTATGATAAAGATCTATTATGGGTAACTCTTTTATTGTGAGGGGCACATGTTTGATGAATATGAGTTATTTTTATGATGTATATGATTGAGCAATATGCATAAGTTTGCTACTTGTCGAGTTAATTCTTGTGGCTAGGATGTTTTAGAGTAATGTTAAAGAACTTTCAAGTGTGTATATCATATACTTAGGGTAAAAATTGCATTCTGTATGATAAGTGTAGCACTAACTTGAGTGTATCGCATTTACTATAAGTGTAGAGTCTCCTCAGCTTATAATTCTTAGAGTTAAGAGTTGTTCGAGGATGAATAAAGCTTCAAGTGTGGGATGGTGATGTTGAGTGTATTTATGCACTCTAGTGTTACAATTATAACTTGTTTAGCCTTGTTTTAAGGATAATTGGTGTGATTTATCTGTTATGGTGATATTAATAAGCATATAACTATTCAAGGAAATGATTACAACGGTTAAAGGTCTTTGCAAACAAGTTTGTACTTAATTGGGTCATTTAGAGTTTAATCGAGAAAACTAGTTTTACTGGCTGGAGTTAGGTATGTGTCTAGTTGATCTCATTGGATTCTTGTGTTTTTAATGAGTTCCAAATGGTTTAATAGTGTATTTATATGTGGGAGAACTTGTTTGTAATGTGCAAAGTTCAATAGAGTCAAGGTAATAGTCAAAATAATATGATTTTTATCAAGCGAGTGAGCCTAGTCTTAGCTCCTGTTTCTTGTGCATTGTTTTGAGTGTTATGTTTTCTTGAGCTCTAATGTTTAGTGTTGATGTTGTAGGATTCTTGAGGGGTAGAAGTTTCTTATAATTTGATATGGAACAAGCTGGAATCGAAGGTAAAATAACCTCACAAAGCAAGAGGGATCCTAACACTTAGACAAGAATTTGGATGAAACTTCTAGTGAACCTACACGAAATAGATGCGATGCATTGCTCTACCAACGTGATAAGAAATGCCTCGCGTTGCATTCTCCATGAAATAACCAATGTGGCACATTTCATTCTCTATTAAATAAGCAAATCATCGCACTACATTCTCTACACACGGCCTACATTCAAATCCTACTCCTACACAGCTTGAACTTGGAGACTTCCCCTATAAACACAACCTTGTACACATTATTTACGATTTTTGGATGTCTTAGACAATTATAGAGGCTGCAATAGCTATATTTTTAGGTTTTTCACTCTTTAACTTAGCTTCTTTAGGTTTTTGATCATTCATAGAATTATTTGGATAATGATAATGACTACTAGTGGCAAACACTCCCTTTCTGGGGTTAAAGCCAAGAACATGAAGACTATTGTTTTGAATTGATTTCGTTTAATTTTCTTATCATATTTGGTTGTTTTCTTATCCTTTTTTTTTAATTATTTTAAGGATTGATCACCCTTAGAATACATATATTATCAGCCTTGTGATCTTGGGAAAGGGAATAGGGAGATAGAACGTTGGGATGAATAAAGTAGGGTTCTTATTCTTTTATGAAATAAGGAGTTCAAATTAGTGTCTAGGACATGGATGTACCTAGAAGCCTTACTTGATTCTCAGGTAGGATGATAGCTTAAAGAACTTAATTTGATTATTACATCCCAACTCAATGATGTAGTTGTAATGTCCAAATTAGTTAAATGGTTAGAGGTCGAGAGACCATGATCATATGATTAACCCTACAAATCAATAACCAAGATAAGCTAGTTAAAAAATGAAGTTTAATAACATAATATGATTGTGTTCAAAGTTCTTTGACCCTGGGCTTTACTTCATTGATTTTCTCAAATATTTTACTGTACGCACTGTTTACTTTATATTTAGTTATAAATTTAAAACTATCTTTTGGTTACTCTTGCATAAATTGAATATAAATCGTGAACTAAAATTGAATAGTTGTTAGAACAAGTCCCTATGGAATCTATATTTGGCTTTCTTCAAATCTACTGTATTACTTAGTAGACCTTATACACTTACGTGTGCATTTAGGAGTTGTCACTTAACTCCTTAATAAATACTCCCCATTCCCACTTATTTTCTTTTTCCACCTAAAACCCTTGTAGCCAACTCTCATCCCCTTCACAGTAGTGTCTCACTTATTTTTTGGCAACATCAAGGTTTTCCCTCGCCCCCTTTGAATCTAGTAAGTATTACTTATTTATTCATCTATTCTCTTTATGTAGTGATATGTTTAAGATTATTGGGATGCTTAGGTTGAAATAGAATCGTTGGTATGCATTATTTAATGCATCAACTATATGTGCAAATAGTTTTTATATTGTTAGGCGTCGCTCAACATAGGGGTTTCATTGATGTAATAATGGTGGAACTAAACTATTGGGTACGCTTTAAGGGCGGAAGTTGGGTTGTTATCTAAAGGAGAAGGGAAATTAAATTATGTGTGGAATATTCTTGCTCTTTTCTTGCACTATGTACCCAGCTGACCTCTTTTTGTGCAAGTGTGTGATTTTTTATGTTGCTGCATAGAATATGTTGAATAGTGTACATAGGTATTAACTATTATGCTATTCCAAGTAAGTTGTTCATCTGAATTATGGTGTGAGTCCAGTCTAAGTTTCATTGTGACACTCATTCTTGAACTTGATTCGAGTAAAAAGTACTTACAACCCATGTAAAGTCACATGCTTTTGTGCTTATATTTGGGTAATGATGTCGAACTGAGAATATGCATGAGTAAATGTTAGTTTGGTTTGATTGAAATAAGGATAAGGGTTGCATATAGAGTTGACTTGATGTAACTTATCACTACCATATAATGGATAATAGGTACAATTATTCATTGCTTGATTTGTTAAAAAGATGTATTTGTGCAAAATGTATTGAATAGGGGAAGTTTGAGTACTCATTCGTATATGTTATCACAATATATAGAAACTAAGTGTGGAGTTCCCTTATCACTTTTCCACACTTTTTTTAGGCTAGCACATTCATGAACTCATGTCTCACTAGTTTGTCGCATATGCTACTTGACAGGTACTATGGATCGTAGACAATAAAAAGGCAAGGGAAAGGATGGTAGTTTTAAGCCATATAAGAAACAAAGTAGACAGTCAGACAAACAGATTGATAGTGTACCATGAACTCCATCCTTCCCTCGTGGTAAAGCAAGGAGGTTTAGATATAAGGCAGTTTGCGCAGCTGGCAAGAAATGGTATTCAAAATACCTAGACATAAAATATATACCAAAAGTGTTTATTGATAGGGAGAGCTTACAGTGTGAATACCCCATCATGGTTCACTGATTGGAGCAACTGAACATGACTTTTGTGTTTGTACAGCCTACAGATTGTAATCTGTACCTCATTCATGAGTTTCATGCTAACTGGGACCCGAAGGACCCAGACCCTGAGTTAAAGGTCCTTGGGAAAGTAATCAAACTTACTACTAAGGTTATAAATCATTTGTTGGGAGTTCTTAAAGCAAATGAAGAATAGTTGAGGCAGCTGATCATCACTCCTAACTATGACTATATACGACACTTGTTGTATGGAACTAGGTTGAATGCAAAGTGGACTAGGCAGTGAGGCACTGGTCTTCACTCCTCCTTCCTGCATGCAAAAATGAACAAGAAGTCATGGATATAGGGAAGAATTTTTTATCATTTCCTTATTCAAGGAAAACACACGACAAAATCACACATGATCGGGCATGCTTGATATATGACCTCATGTTCAATGATGTTGACATAAATCTTGGTGTGGTGATTTCTCTTCTACGAAAAAGGCGTGGTACCATAAGGGGTGCTGGTACAGTTTTGGAGGTTTTCTGACCAGGTATTTGAGAAGGCACAAGGTAGAAGAAGAAGAGTTAGATGACAAGCCTGTGGTGGATGTTCATCCAATTAATGTGACTACAGCTAGGAGAACAGCTATAGATCATGGCCCAATCCTAACTATGTTCGAGCATCAAGCTCGAACTAATGAGATTACTGCCAGAATGTATTGATTACATATTTTATAGCTGTGGGTGGGGGGAAGACCATCCACTAACTAAGAAATTTGTGTGGTGGATCTAGATTACCTACTAGGTCAAAATTCTATAAAGTCTCTGAGGATAGGGTCAGATTTTATTGAGCCTATTGATGATGATGTGCCTACCGATAAGGAATGGTAGTGGCATGACTTAGATATTAAATCAAAGAATGATGAACAAACTAATGTGGGAGATGCAATGATGCAGATAAAGATGTTGATGTGGATGATGCAGATGATGACAAGGCTGAGGACTGAGCAGGGAGTAATACAACCACCTCCCTGTTCGGTCTTATGTAAGTACCGAGATAGTGCTTCGTTTAAGTATAGGGTGGTTGTGTCTCGTATATCATTCTCTTTTTCTTGGCACTTTGTTTTACTTTGGTTGAATATTTTTATTTTTACTTGTGCTTTTGGGATGTTTTTATTTTATGTTTGGATGTTGAACATAGTCATTTCTAACTATTCGGAACATTATGGTCTGTAATAGTTAGTAAATTTAGTAATGTTTTTTTAGATTAATATTTTTATGCATTTTTCCCTTAAGGTAATGTAAAATAAATCGTTGTAGTTAGTTTCCCTCCCCTATGACAGATGGATGATGACCGTCTTAAGGGGAGTTAGTCTTTAGAAGCTAAGAATTGATGAGAACCCAATAGCGACTTTTGGAGAAGTGCTTTGTGTTGGGCCATTTTTACAGTGACTTGGAAAACATTAGTTTTAGAACAATAGCATGTTTTAAACTAAAAAAGGTGTTAATTTTAGATGCTTAATTTAAATAAGTGTAATACAGTTTGTTGGCTTAAAATTGAATTTAACAAAGAATAAGATCAGGAACCTTAAGGATCTGACTTGATTCCTAGCATGCACCAAGAGTGAGAGAGTTCTGTTTGTATTCTACTTGTATCGGAATGCCAAGAACTTGCCCCATATGTTTACATAGAGAAATAAAGGATGTTGAGTCTAGGAAATTATGTGGGTATTTTGTTGATAGCCAAATTTTTATAATTTATTTACCTACCCTTGTGTGTATCCCAAGTTGATCTAAAGCCCCTAAGCGCTTTAGTGAAAAATATTAATTGAGTAAGGAGTGTGAAGTTGAAGTAAGAAAAAGGTGTTAGTGAATCCCCAAAGTAATAAGTTAGTCATGTACAATTGTTGTGGTTAGGAGTTAGAGAAATTTGTTTTAAAGAAATTCTAGTCTTTTAGCCTAATGGAGTTATAATGAACCTGTTTTGGCCCTGGTCCACCTTGGGCATTGTGAACTCAACCAAGGCAAATATATTTATTTGAGGGTGGCTATCATAGGGGTTCACAATATTAAATGGTTGTGAAGAAGGGCTGAAAATTGAATCATGATGTAAAAGAAAAATACTCCCACCGTAGTGTGTGTGCTTAGTGAGATTGGGGTAAAACAAATTTATGTGAAGGTAGAAAAGGTGAAGTTAGCTAAACAGAGAATGATCTTAATTGTATAATTTGATGTATTAAAGAGCTTAGGGAGATTAGTCACTATTTCCTAAATAGTTCCTACCCTTCCCTTAGCTTACATTACAACCATAAAAGACCTAGTTGATCCTTCATCCCATCATCTGATTGTTAGTGGAGTAGTACACTATAGGAAAGCTTATAATTCATTATTTATGATGTATGAATTCTTTGTAGAGGGAGAGTGATTTGATTTTGATATTCCCGTTACATTGTACATTGAAAACATATGATTGAACATGGAGAAACTTTCTCGTTGTGAGAGTGCATATAGATGACAGTCCGGTTACATATTTTATGTTTAGATTGACTGATTTTATGAAGTTTTCCAACAATTTGGAAGTTCACTATTGATATAAATAGGTTTGAAAAGAATTTTCCCATGTGCATAAAAGTATTTTGACATGTTTTGAGCTAAAAAATCATTGTTAGAATTGTAAGTGCCCAGCACAAGCATAATGCCAAAGTTGTGATGTTAAGTTAGATTGATTATGGTTTTGATTGATATTTTTTCAGGATGGACAAGGTTTTAAGTGTGCGGTGGTGACCTTGAGCGTATTTATGCATCCAATCAAAAATATTTACCCATATTTAGACTTGTTCTAAGAACTAAAATATATGATTCTGATTGTAATTGAGCTTTAATTGTCGTTGTTATCTAATCGATATGATTAGTGTATGTAGGACTGTATGGTGATGGGATCAGACATGATTTGATGCATGAACAAAATGTTAACATTGAAAGGAGCAATGAGGGTGTTGGAACATGGCTTGGGAAGGCTTTGAGGAAGACAAAGGCAGAAACCAATGCAAATGCATTGTGGCGGATGATTAAACCTAAATGAGTGAATTCCAAAATGTCAATCCGAAACCACCGCATCGCGATGAAGGAAAAAAGAGCAAAAAATCCAAATATAGTAGCTCACTGCAATTGCACTGCGTCGTAGTAAGGAGCCAAACCGCATTTGTCAAAATCTATAAACTCACTACAATTGCACTGTGTTGTAGTAAGGATAGCAATGACCCTGAGATCATGTCGCGGTGATAGGCAAAAGCAGGATAATTTTACCCAGCTATAAAAGGAACAAATTAAGTAAACACCAAATACTTTTGAATGCACAGCAGCGGCGAAAAACAAGCAAAATCTCTCTTTTAGGGCTCTTAGAATTTCTTTTGAACTTCTTTACTTCAACATTGATTTTGGTTATGATTAATTACTTATTTTTTAAGTTGAATTCAGACATGAGTGGCTAAACACCCTTTTTGTGGGGTTGAGGCCAAGAACATGATTACACTTTGCTATTATTTATTGTAGTTTCTTTTTGTATTATTATTTGCGTTGTTCCTGATTTCTTGTTCATACTATTTTGATGAGTGTCCACCTTAAGAATAAATCTATATTTATATATAAATTTGGGAGGAGAATCATAGGATAGAACAAAGAGATTAAGGACCAAGGTTCTTAACCTTTTGTGAAATAGAGGATTTGAATTAGCATCTAGGATAGGGATATACCTAGAAGCCTTGTTTGGTTCAATTGAAGGATGATAACCATATATATCTAAATATATTATTACATCCCTGCTCAACGATATAGTTGCAAAGTTCATATAGGTAGAAGATTAGAGGATGTAAGGCCACGATCGTGTTATAAACCCTGCAAATCAATAACCTGATAACCAACTAGACTACGATAAGAATAGAGATTTGTAAGATTGTTAGAAGTGACTCAACTCTGGAATTCTCATCACTACTGTTTACAACCTCTGTCTGCTTTGCTATTGTCACAAATTGTTATTTCTTATTTATTTATATTTTTATTCAAAACTTTAATAATCAGCTTGATTCATTACACACTTAATACCGCCTTGTCTAAAACTAAAGTTTGTTGAATTTCTATTTGCATAGTCCTCAAAGGTATGATATCTAGTTGTCTAAGTCACTATATTACTTGTACGATCGAGTACACTTGCATATGTGTTTTAACCCAACACATTTTCCAGAAGGCTTCATTTCATGGTCCTTATTTCTTATGTCATAGACTTTGTTTTGTCAACTTTCAGGGGTATGTCCCAACATTTTATTGATTTTGGTTTGTAGAGACTTTGTTGGATTACTGTGGACTTGGGTGGTTTGGTTGATTGTTTGGTGACGGACGGTTATCCGATTATCGGTGGTTGGTATAGAAATACTATCCATTATCATTAGTTTTATTATGAACTATCTAGTTATATGGTAAAAATTCATCTGACAATTGAGGGTGTTGTGATAGTTTGGTTAACTAAAGAGGGTGGTCTCTAGTCTACGTGGGAATTGAGATATCTGTCACAGCCCGGCCCAGGTTTGGGTCGTGACACTCTTACATTCCCCTTTTTAAGTCAAGGTTGGGGTTCAAGGAAGTGGTCATCTAGGGTCCTAAGGAGGGTTGTCATCTTTAAATTACTTGGTAATCAAGGCATGTACCTCTTTCTGTATACTTATATTTATATTTTTCTTAATGGCATGAATTGGTTACTAATACATGCTTTTGATGTGGATTTTGACATGGGGGAGGGGGGATTGACATGAATGGACATTAAATTGATTATCCATTGTTTATTATACAATATTTATTTTTTATTTATAATTTTGAACATTATGGAATGAATGAGAATGGTGAAAAAACTAGGGGCTCATGTTGAAGCTCCAATTTGATAATTTTTCCTTGATATGTGGTTTTTAAGATTATGCGCCTTCAACCTATTTGTGAAATAGATATTAAATATGATTTTGTCGTATATTTTGCTTTGGCTTAATTGTACTAATGCATTGGCATAAAAGGGTTAATGGATAATAAATAGTTTTAGAAAGGCCTTACTATCGATGGATTGATTTTGGAATTGGAACCTTGGGGGTTCGGTTAGCTATATGAGTTTGAGTCCTAAATGGTTAATTATTTAAATATCTATGAAAAATGGGTTAGACTCCTAGTTGGTTTAATAAATTTTATGACATAATGATATTAGCTTGCAAGAGATATTGGTATGATGATACGAAAGGGTTTCTATGGTGTATAATTGGTTAAAAAATGGGAATGTGTATTAAATATTTTAATTAAGATTAAAAAAGGATGTAGCTGGTTGTGAAAGTGGTGGTCTTAAGGGACTAACACTGGAAACTACTCTAGCAGGTGCAGGGGTTGGAGTCCCTTTTTTCTTATGACCATTTGGTTTGAGTCCACCTTACTATATGATTGGAAGGTTAGTGTACCTTGTTCTACATTGCATGATCAATTGCTTAAGTCACTTAGTATATGATTGAGAGGTTAAAGGCCCCCATGCATATATATATATAATGTTTCTCTAATTCATGCAGTTACGCGAACTAGGGCATGACCAAGGGTTGAGATCTTAGCCCATATAATTTGTGGGTACTATCATACTATAATAATTAAGCTATATAATTGAGGTTAAGGTTTTAAATGCTCATGCTAAGCCTTGTTTCCTACCCTGGTATGTTATATATGTATATATATATATATATAGATGTATTTGCATGTGATGGTATGCATGAGTTTTGACTGGTTTTTAATTATTGCACATGGCATTGTTTGTTCCCTTATCCCTGAGTTATATGCTAGCACTCCAATCGTTAATCTTCTTCAGACGTTGTATCCCTATGTGATGCAGGGTCCAAAGGTAAATCCATCTTTCCTGCAAAATGATCAAGTATTCATGGTTAGTACATGAATTGACTTGAAATAATGATATTCCATCATTCAGAAGAGTTCATTTTATGTTTTGATTTCTCATTTCTTAGACTTGGTTTTAAATTTATTTTGGCTATGGTCAGGGGCATATCCTAACACTTTATTGGGTCTCAGTTTCTTAGAGGCTTTGTGGATACTGTGGACGTGGGTATTATGGATGGATTTCGGATATTGATATTATATACTCTTTAAATTATCTTTCACACTTTTTTTTATATTGCTATTCATTTGTTGCTAGGTGTTTTTTGTTATATTAGAATTTTTTCAAAGGGTGGTCTCTAGTCCTTGATGAATTTGAGATACTGGCCACAGCCAGGCTGTGGTTCGGGTCATGATAGATGGGTAATTGACCCATAAGGTAAAATACTTATTATGCTTGTAAGATCCTATTACCCTAGGTTCTTAACATATTAGGTAGACTTGAGACTAATGAACCATTAGTATGATGTTTATTATGTACTTGGTGGGTTGTGATGGCTCTCCTGGATTATAATGTTTTTGTTATGCGGTATATATATTATTGGGCACACAGTAGTGATTATGATATTGGTTGTATCTCAGGAAGTGTTTTATCCTAGTAAAGGACATGGTCATAGGTTATAGATATCTAGATGCTTGTAATCATATTATTTGGATAATTGTGATGGGATGCATAGATTTGGTACATTTGTGTACACTTAATGAGACACTTCCAGCAAATAATATGGTTTTATTAATATTCTCTTAAAAAGGGATTTATTCCAACTTGGCACTTTTGAACGGACTCTTTCAAAATGGGAATCATACCACTTTTATGGATAATTTATAGGCTTTTGAGACTAAATATTTCATTTTAGCTATTTGACCAAGATAGATATTGGTCCATGATTTTACTACTACTATCTACTTTGGTCGAGACAAACTCCGCCCCATTCTACACTTCTATGATGATTTTGATAATATGAGTTATGGTTCGAGTCTAGTAGATGATGATAGTATTGACAAAATGAGGTCTAGTTTGAGTTCAGCAGTTGAAGAAAATATTGATAATATGAGTTTTGGTTTGAGTCTATTAATTTATGGTAGTATTGATAATATGAGTTTCTATTTATGTCAGGTAGTTGATGATAGTATCGATACTATGAGTTCCAGTTTGACTGTGGAAATTAATGATAATATTGATAATATGAGTTTCAGTTCAAGTCCAATAATTTATGGCAGTATTGATAATATGTGTTTTGGATCAATTTTGGCAATTGAAATAATTATGATATTATGGATTTAATTGGCATTCATTCATGCATGTGCATTAACTATCACCAGTATGCGCCTATATCTATCAGCCTTATAGGGGTTGCATAGGCATAGGTGATGACTATTACTTACAGTGTGTTGTGTGTTTATTGGACCTTTCAGCCTATGATGACGATAGTGTATGATAGGCTCGGTTAGGTATTATTTATCTAAACTAGTCAATTACTATACTATGTTGTAATTATCGTTAGTTCGTGAAAGGTTGATTATTTGACTGGTATTAGGACTTGAGATAAGTTTCTAATTACTTTCTTTTATGGTTATATTATTATGAATAATTATCTCATGTTTAGACGTAGTGATTAGAGATCCTGATTATATTAGCACTAGTTCCTACTATTATTGGGAGGACTTGAGATGCTAGTGTGACTACTTAGGCGGTATCATGGGTTAACCATGTATATGTACATACATTTATATATGTAGTTATAGTATTAGTGTTTATCCCATCCTTCTTTCATTCACAATGTATATCCATTCCTTTGCCTTGTATACATATGTATATATATATATATATATATTTCTCTTTTCTTCTTTATTCTTATATTGTCCAGCAATTTATTCTATAGTTCATAGATTCTTGAGTATGGCTAGAATTGGATAAGTTCATACTTATTGTCTTTTTAGGCTTACTATGTTGTATTGTAAGACCCCATATTTTTAGTCCATGAAAATTTCTAAATTTATTTCCTCACTAACCTCATTACGACTCACCCTGTTAGTCGTAGGGTATCATTATGAGGCATAAGAAACCCTAATTGTAGCCTGAACAGTATGCTTTGATGAGTTTCTGAGTTGATCTCGAATAGCAACTAATGAGTCATCAAGACTCATAATGAGTTAGGGTATTTCCATAATAGTGAAACCAATGTACTAACCTAGGTTCCTATTGTGACTAAGACTAGAATATTATGAGTCGTAAGGACTAGATATGAGTTGTATGGTGTAACTCATAACCAGACCTGTGTGCGTGGCCATGAGACTTGCTAGACTATGACTGGACTAAATGAGTCATAGGGTGACCCTACAAGTTGTGTGGTCACCGTAGTAACTGGGCATCAATTTCCAATCTTTTAATTAAGGGCATCCTGGTAATTTTTCTCTTTTCCCACTTAGACCCCATGAATTAAAACCCTCTTTGGGACTTTATTAATATATTATCTCTAATTAAATCACTATCTCAAACTCTTTGAAATTCCCTCAAGCAAGATACTTAGGGTTTCCAAGAAGTTGATCATCTAAGGGCTCAACGGTTGATTTCTCTGCATAAAACTTGTTGTCTCAGGCATGTTAATCTTACCTAATCCTTAATTTATGAAAAACATAAATTTTAATAGTTTAATTGTATGGTTTTAAATGTGGGTTTTCAACACGGGTTGATGGTTTTGGATGATTGTTGTTTAAGTGATGTTTCATATTTACATATACATTGATTATGTTTTAAATTGCGGTTTTGAAATCAATTTGATACATGGGTATGGTTAATAAATTAGGGGATTTTGATTCCCCAAATTTTTGTAAATATTGATTATTGAATTGGAGCTATAGAGTCTAAGATATTATTATTCTATTATGAGCTATAGAGTCTAAGATCTTGAAATCACCTCTAATTCTTGTATGTCCGTTCTTCATGTCATGTCTGTCAGTAGATCTAAGGCTCATGGAAACTCTTTTGTCCCGTCTGAGGACAATATTAATGGAGCTCATACTACTTATAGAGTTCAGACATGATCTAAAGCTCCAGCTCTTAAACATGCTGCCCCATGTGGATTTCCACCGATTCCCCTCGCCCTACTCGTACACCTCAAACTGATGTGTCTAATGCTGAGTTTTGCTAGTCAATCCATTTTCTTACCCAGTTGGTGGCCTCTCAGACTGAGTGTGTTATTTCTGTTGCTCCATCATCTGAGGTCATTAGAGTTGGCTAATTTATGAGGTTGAGTCCTCTAACTTTCACTAGTTCCAAAGTTAAGGAAGATCCTTAAAATTTCATTGTTGAGATGGAAAAAAATTCATGTGATTGATGCTACTGATATGGAGGGTGTGGAGTACGCTGCTTATTAGTTAAAGGATGTGGCATATTATTGGTATGAGGAATGGGACCAGTATAGTAGTGATGATGTTGAATCCTCTTTATGGGATGACTTCTCTAGTGCTTTCTTGATTACTTCTTTCCTTAGGAGTTGAAGAAAGTGAATGCTGGGGAATTTTGTGAATTTGAAGTAAGGTAGGATGATAGTAAAAGGGTATACCTTGAAGTTTGATCAGATCTCGCGTTATGCTCCAGAATTAGTGTCTATTAAGAGAGGTAGAATAAGGAAGTTTGCTTTTGGTTGTCCCATGATTTGATCTTGGAGAGAAAGGCTTCCTTATTGAACAAAGATATGGATATCTCTAGACTTATGGTGTATATAAAACAGGTGGAATAGGAAAAGAAAAATCAATTAGAGATAAGTAAAAGAAAGAATAAGATGTTTTGATATTTGCATCAGGGTAGAGATCAGCATTAGATTAAAGTAGACTGTGGAAAATAGTCTAACAAAAAGTGGGGAAATTGTAGTTCCTACTCTACTACTAGTGCTCCTTATTCGAAGCCATTGGGTGATCGTCGTTTTCTAAATTGTGTTGGTCCAATGGGACAAAGTGTGCAATCTTAGGATTATAAGGCCCAGTAAGCTCCATCATTTACCCTTTATAGATTTTCTAGTCAGGTACATCGTGGTGTTTGTAAAGAGGGGACGAATAAGTTTTTTAAATATGGCCAGATTGTTCACATACAGAGGAATTGTCCTTCTAGGTTGCTTCTGGGGTAAATAGGATCCATGTTGCCACTTCATCACCTCTTGCACAAAAGGGTGCTACTTTAAATTTTGGATTCGGCACTGCTCAAAACCATCTGTACTCTTTTACCACACACCAAGATTCTGTGGTATCCACTAAGGTTGTTACTGGTACGCTCTAATTTTTCTCTTCTGATGTATATTTTTTACTTGATCCTGAATCTACCCTCTCTTATATGACCTCATATGTGGCTAATCATTTTGGTTTTTATGTTGACTGTATTCCGGATCCCTTTTTTATGTCTACCCTGATGGGTTACTCTATTATTGATAGAAAGGTCTATAAGGGATGTGAGTTGACAGTCTATGGTAGGGAGACCTTGGTGGATCTGATAGAGTTGGACAGTTAGAGTTTGATGTGATTTTGGGGATGGATTAATTGCATTCGCGATATGCATCTCTTGATTGTCAGACCCAAAGGATCAGTTTTCATTTTCATAATGAGTTAGTGATAGAGTGGGGTGGTAGTTCCTTAGTTCCTAAGGAAAGGTTCATTTGGTATCTTAAAGATAAAAAATTAATTTTCAAGGGGTTCTACTACCATCTAGCGCATGCTAATGATTCTAGATCCGAAGGTCCTTCTTTGTAGTTTGTCCCTATGGTTTGTAAATTTCTCGAGGTGTTCCCTTATTATCTTTTTAGTGTTCCTCCCAATATGGAAACTGATTTTGGGATTGATCTTCTCTCTGACATTGTTCCTATTTTTATCCCTTCCTATAGAATAGCTCCAGCTGAATTAAAGAACTCAAAGAGTAGTTGAAAGATCTTCTAGATAAGGGTTTTATCTATCCTAGTATTTCTCCCTAGGGTGCTCCAATTCTATTCGTGCATAAGATAGGTGGTCCCTTAGGATGTGTATAGATTATCTCCAATTAAATTGGGTGCCTATAAATAATAAGTACTCATTTCTTAGGATTGATGTTCTCTTTGACAAGCATCGCTTCAGGGTGCTAAGTTCTTTTCTAAGATTGATCTTTGGTTGAGTTACCATCAGTTGAAGATTTGGGAAGTAGATATCTCTAATACTTCTTTCCAAACCCGATATGGTCATTTTAAGTTTTTGCTAATGTCCTTTCGTTTGACTAATTCCCCGGTGGCATTTATGGATATTACAAATCAAGTATTCCATCAGTTCTTTGATTTGTTCATAATTGTGGTCATTGATGATATTTTGTTGTATTCTAAGAGTGAGGCAGATTATGTCAATCACCTCCGCCTTGTGTTGTAAACCATTAAAGATCATCAGTTGTAATCAAAGTTCTCAAAGGGTAAGTTCTGGTAAAATATTAGGACCTATCTAGGTTATGTTGTTTCTAGTGAAGGGATCATAGTGGATACACAGAAAGTTGCGGTGGTTAACAAATGGCCTATACCCTTGACTCCAATCTATATTCGGAGTTTCTTGGGTTTAGCTAGTTATTATAGGAGGTTTTGGGAAAGCTTCTCTTCTATTTCTTCCCCATTAACTAAGTTTACTCAGAAGAAGGTCAAGTTCTTGTGGTCAGATGCTTATGAGTGTTTCTTTGAGAAGTTAAAAGAAAAGTTAACTTCGGCTCTTGTTTTAACTCAAACCAAGGGTACCGAAGGTTTTGTTGTTTGTTGTTATACATTTTGGGTAGGATTGGGTTGTGTTTCAATATAGCATGGCAAGGTGGTTGCATATACTTCTAGGTAGTGAAGGGTACATAAGAAGAACTACATGACTCATGATTTAGAGTTGTTTGTTGTGGTCTATGCTTTGAAAATTTGGTGTCACTATATATATGGATTTCATGTTTATATCTTATTAGACTATAAGAGTTCAAAATATATGTTCACCTAGAAGTAGTTAAATCTCAGGAGAAGAAGATGGCTTGAGATGCTCAAGGACTACAACATGAGTCTTCATTATCATCTAGATAAAGTTAAGATGGTTGTTGTTGCTTTTAGCAGGTTTTCCATGGGAAGCTTATCTCATGTAGATGAGGAGAAACGAAGACTAGTGAAGGATATTCACCAGTTAGATAATCTTGGAGTTCATTTCTTGGACTTTGAAGATGGTGATGTAATTGTAAAAGAGGTGGCGAAGTTATCTCTTAGTGCTTAGGTGAAGGAGAAATAGGTGTTGCACCCTATCTTGATACAGATCAAGGATGATATGGGTCACTAGAAGGTGATGGATTTCAAGATTGGTGGTGATGGTATCTTGAGTTACCAAGGTAGGTTATGTTTTCCAGATGTTGATAGACTATGATAGAGGATTTTGTCTAAAGGTCCTGAGTCGAGGTACAATATTTATCCTAGTTTCATAAAGATATACCATGATTTGAAAGAGATCTATTAGTGGAATAACCCGAAGAGAGATGTGGCAAATTTTATGGCTAAATATATGGTTTGTCAACAAGTGAAGTTGGAATACTTGAAACCCAGCAGGTTGTCTCAACAAATTGAGTTGCCTATCTGGAAATGAGAAGTAATTATTATGGATTTCATTATTGGTCTTTCGCAGTCCCATAACCAGTTTGATTCAATTTGGATCATCATGGATTGGATGACTAAGTCTGCTCACTTCTTATCGGCGAGGACTAATTATTTGGCAAAGGATTACGCTAAGATTTTCATTAAAAAAAAATTGTGAAGTTGCATAGTGCTCCAGTTTCCATCATATCTAATTGAGGTACTCAGTTCTCATCTCACTTTTGGCATTCCTTTAAGTGAGGTTTGGGGACTAAGGTGAACCTTTACACTGCTTTCAACCCTCAGACGGATCGATCAGCGAAGAGAATGATACAAACTTTTGAAGATATTTTTAGGTCTTATGTAATTAATTTTGGTGGTAGTTGGGTTGACCATTTGCCTCTCGTTGAGTTTGTGTATAATAATAGCTATCACTCAAGTATTTGGATGGCTCTGTTCAAGGATTTGTATGGAAGAAGGTATAGGTATCCTATTGTGTGGCTCGAGAGTGGTGAAAATAAGCTGTATTGTCCTAACATAGTTCACCAAACTATGGAAAATGTGAAAGTTATTTAGGATAGGCTTATGACTGCCCTAAGTTACCAAAGGTCCTATGTGGATGTAAGGTGAAGGGACTTGGAGTTTAATATGAAAGATTTGGTGTTCTTAAGGGTGTCTCCCATGAAGGGAGTGATGTATTTTTGAATGAATGGAAAGATCCATCCTTGTTATGTTGGTCCATACCATATTTTGAGGCGAGTAGGCAATGCGGATTATGATCTTGATTTGCCTTTGAGTTTGAATTTTATACATCTAATCTTCAATATTTCAATGTTTAAAAAGTGCGTAGGCTATCCTTCCTTGGTTGTTAGTTTTAAAAGTGTGGATGTCTCGGATTCTTTGTCCTATGAGGAAGTCCCAATTGAGTTTTTTGATAGGTAAGTTCTCTGATTACGAGCAAAGGACGTGGCTTCTGTAATAGTTCTATGGAGGAACCAAAGGCGTGAAGAAGCTACTTGGGAAGCTGAGGAGGATATGAAGTCCAAGTACCCATTTTTGTTCCTACTTTGGATAGTCGTGATTGATATATGTGTAATCCTTAATATCTTTGTTTTTTGACTTTTTTATAGGTAAGAGTGGGTGTGTTCTTATGTAAAATCATGTTGAGGCATACCTTGTCTTATCATTCGTGGACGAATGATCCTAAAAGGAGGTTGGAGAATGTAACACCCTAGATTATTGGCCCTTGAAATTTCTAAAATTTTATCCTCAGTTTTCTCATTATGACTCATCCTGCGAGTCGTAGGGTGTCGTTATGAATTGTAGGGACCTTAATCATAACCTAGCCATTTTTCTTGGCTGATTTTCTGAGTTTATCATGACAAGCACCTAATGAGTCGTCAAGACTCATAACT
This sequence comes from Capsicum baccatum var. pendulum, assembly GCA_030864225.1. Classification (NCBI taxonomy): domain Eukaryota; kingdom Viridiplantae; phylum Streptophyta; class Magnoliopsida; order Solanales; family Solanaceae; genus Capsicum; species Capsicum baccatum. Next base: position 170,245,986 of record CM061561.1, on the reverse strand, counting down.
ATTCTGAGTGTTCCGATCGTAGGTAACCAGTACTAATGTATGTTCCTGTTGTGACTACGACTACTCTTCTCAAGTTGTAAGGATTGCATAAGATTCATAGGGTGCGACTCATAACTAGAATAGTGGTGGGTGGCCTTAGATACTGTCTAGACTACACTGGACTAAACTAGTAGTAGGGTGACCCAACAAGTTGTTTAGTCACCCGTATCCACTGGTATCAATTTATAGTCTTTTAATTAAGGGCATCCTAGTAATTTCTCTCTTTTCCTACTTAGACCCCAAGACTTAAAACCACCTTTGGTACTTTATTAACATGTTATTCCTAATCAAAACACTCTCTCAAAATCTTTGAAATTCCCTCAAGCAAGATTAGCGTTTCCAAGAAGTTGGTCATGTAAGGGCTAAAGGGTTTATTTCTCTCCATAAAACTTGGTATCTTAGGTATGTTACTCTTTCCTAATCCTCATTTTATGAAAAGCATGAATTTGAATGGTTTAATTAGATGGTTTTGAATGTGGGTTTTCAACACAGGTTGAGGGTTTGGAATGATTGTTGTTTATGTTATGTTTCATGTTTCCATATACATTAATTATGTTTTAAATAGTGGTTTTCAAATCAATTTGATGCATGGATCTGATGAATAAACGAGGGGATTGTATTTCCCCAAATTTTGTGAATATTGACAATTGAATTGGTAATAGCCCAAACCCAATTTTGTGAAAGTAGTTTTGACTATGAATAAAATTGCATTCAACTATTTTTGAAATAATCACATTCCATAAAAAGTTTATTAATACATGGTGGTTTGATTAAATAAACAAAGGGAGTCATTTTCCCAAGTTAATGAAAATGTGATGGCATGTTGATGTTACCTTGCAAGTGTAGTTGGTATGATGATACCAACAGTGTATGCCTAAATGTGTATTGGGTTCAATAAATGAGAATGTTTGATAAATGTTTTAATGGGGCTTAAAAGAGAGTTGTGCAGATGAGTCGGGAAAGTTGGGGTCCCGAGGGACCTGTACTGGAACCATAGTTGCCGACATGGGGGTCTAAATTATAGGGTAGTTTGAGTCCCCCTTATTATATTAATTGGAGGTTTGAGTCCCCCCTATTATATGACATGATTATGTGGTTAATTCACTTTGGTCTATCGGCAGGTTTGAGTCCCCCATGGTGCATATGTACATCCTATGGTTCGTCTGACTACATGCACTGGCGCCCTTTCAGCTTGGGAGAGCTCGACCCATATAGCCCGTGGGTGACTTTTTATGTTATGATGGTTGAGCTACACAATCCATTCTAAAGTTTTAAAGTGCATGCTAGGCGTTGTTCCATTTCCTAACATATTATTTAGGTATGCATATGATGATGTTCACATGGTTTGAATTGGATTTGACTTGGCATTATTTTATCCCGTATCCCTGAGTTATATTCTAGTGCTTAACCTACTAACCATCTCCATAATTTGTATCCCCATGCTATGTAGGAACTGAAGATACTTCTACTTTTCCTGCACAATGTTAGGTGGATCGGCTTGGTTCATCGGTCATTGGTGGTGAAGTGGTGAGCTTTCATTCTCCAAAAGACTTGGACATTTCATCAATTTCCATGTATTAATTCAAATTTAGAGTTCACATTATCATTAACTTTCTCATTACCATTGGCAGGGTCGGGGGTATGTACCGACACTTTCTCAATTTTGGTTATATTAGATGGCATTGTGGCTCACTATGGACTTGGGTTATGTTGGTTGACTATTTTTTGTTGGTTAGCGATTATCTGCTAAAGACATATCTTAAGTTCTTTGAGCTTATCTTATGTTATATTATTATATGTTTAGAATTCAACCACTGTTTAGTAGTGTATGATGTTTTAGCTAGGTACAAGGGGTGATCTCCGATCCACTGTAGAATTGAGATACCTATCAGGGCCAGGCCTTGGTTCAAATCGTGACAGGTATCTTAGATATATGGGAGTAGTTTACATTCTTGCTTACATATTATTTATATTTGCATTATCATTAGAGCTCAGTCGGCTATTGCCTACTGAGCACCAAGTGTTTGGTACTCATACTACACTTCTGCCACCTGTAGATGATACAACTAGCTATCACCATTGTTGTGTGTATCGTCTGGAGCAGCTATGGATTGGAGACATGGGGTGAGATCCTAATGTTTAAAGTGTTACATTCCTCCCTCTTATGTACTAGACTAGGCTCTATGTTATATTCAGAGATGTGTTGTACCAGTATATTATCTTGGTACTTTATTTTGTATACATATTATGTTAGAAGCTCTTGTACTTATTCCACCAGTTTTTAGGACTATATTTCATATTTTAGCCATTTTACTATATTCATTCTACATTTTTCCTTTATTTCTCATGGTAGTCCATTACTAGTAGTCTTGGACATGGGTTAGCTTATCTACTGATGGGTTATAGTAGGTGCCATCATGAGCTGAGAAATTGGGTCGTGATGCTGGCTCTGGTGTAATGTCTGGCCTAGCTCTGGATTGATAGTCATTTGCCTGTTCTTCATCAAAACGCAAGCTCACAGAAGTGGGGTTAGATTCATTAAATACAATCTGCATAGATTCTTCAACAGAAATACTCCATTTATTACTGGCTCTATAGGCAAGCTAGTGGGAGAGTAACGAAGAAAAATAGCTTTGTTACTTCATGGATCAAAATTTCCTTAATTATTTTTACCATTGTTGTAGATGAAGCATCCAAAAGGAAAGAAATAGTAGATGTTGGGATTTTTTCCTCTCCATAGTTCATAAGGTATCTTATTTAGGATTGATCTGATGAGACACCTATTGAGAATATGATATGTTGTGCTTACTGTCTCTTCCTAAAAGTGATCAAGTATATTTTGTTCTAGGAGCACGGTTCTCACTGACTCTTGGAGAGATCTGTTCTTTCTTTCCACCACACCATTATGTTGAGGGGATCGAGGATATGGGATGTTTTGAGAATAATCATTTTGAGCATAGTACTCCTCAAATACTTTGTTTTCAAATTCTTCTCAATTATCGCTACATTACCCAAGTAAAAAAGAATAATCGTCAACAATGACAAATATGTATCTTTTTCACTAATACTTTCGATCTTGGTTGGGCCAAATAGATCTACGTGGATTGTTTGAAGGGGCATGGAAATACTAATAATGTCTTTGACATTAAAATATGTTTGAGTCTGTGTACCAAGTTGACAAGAATCACTGATGTGATCATTTTCAAACTTTAGAAATTTTTTTGAAGGCATGCATGCTAGCATGACCAAACTTCTTGTGCCACAACCATGTGTCATTGGTTTTCACAGTAAGACATGTCAGTGTAGCAAAAGCAAGATTATTTAGAACGTAAATATTATTTGCAAGGTCACCGATAAGAGAGATATTTCTTTTGTCATGCTTAATAGAGCAACTCTCAACTCTGATGTATATTTCGAATCTTGTATCACACATCTGGCTAATATTCAATAAATTGTGATTGAGTCTATCTACGAGATATACTTTAATGAGTTCACAAGATGAGATGAGTTTCACAAACCCAACTTTGATGAATTCACCTTTATCTTTATCCCCAAACCTAACCGATCCCCCTTTAATACTATTTAGAGAGAAAAAATTTCTTTCTTTCTGGTCATGTGTCTGGAATATCCACTACTTATGGACCACATTCCTTTCCTATAGTTTTGTGGACATATTCCTGTAAAATAAAAAAAATTATTTTTTTAAGGTACCCAAGTGGTCTTGGGTCCTTAATGGTTAGATGTGATTCCCTTGGATCTCCAAACCCACACTCCTTTAAACCTCTTGATAACGCTCAATCTACAGCTCTCGTAGGAGTGTAAAACGGTCGTTAGCAAATATAGAACCCAACTGGGTTGGGTATAGATCCCACAGGGAATAGCTTGGTCAACAAGTAAGCAACGATTACTAGACTTTTAGTGCAAGTCTCGTAAAAAAAGGGGGGGATTGTAATGTGTAACCAAAATATAAAGTAAAAACTGAAATAGCAAAGTAAACAGAAAGAATAGTTATTAATTTGTAAACAATGAGAATTGAGGAGTTGGGGTTATGTCCACCTACTGAGTTATACGTCTCTATTGGCTATGAGTGTGTTGAATTCCGACATGCATGTGCTTATAGAGAATTGTATTCGATGGTAAATCCAGGCGTCTTTCGACCTATTCGAGGATTATTTCACTTTAACTCTTTTGAGCTTAAAGCGTGTCTAACGGTACGAATTCTCCAAGAGGTTAATCCAGTTACGGCACTAACTTTTTAATAGGGGATGGGACCCTACTACCTTGACATTATCTCTTTTCCAGACAGATAACCTTTCTTTCGAACAAGTTAAATGTTATACTGGTGTATTCTTGCATTTGCAACCACAAAGAATTTAGATTAAGATGGAGAGAATAATGATATAAGCAGCATATGTGTCACGAACTCACAAACTTATAGTAATAGATAGTATCTCATTCGGCTTTCATAACCCCAACAGAGAAGTTTAGTTACCCATGAGGGCAAAGGAAATCACAATTGACATTGTTATTATACCACAATAAAGATTTCGTGTAATAATGGTGTGGTAGGCATTAGGCGTGAACTTCCCTAGAAAGTAACATTTCCCTTGTTGCCCAAAGTCCCCAAAGTCTTCAGAATTATTTTTTTAGCCCGGGACAGGTTTCCATGCGTCACTTTTGGTCCTTAAGCGTTCAAGCTTCCGTTTCTCCTTTCGTGAAGCTTTCTTTGGCGTCAAGTAATCCATAAAATGCTGAATTTTGCATCATGATACTTCTTCATCCTCTCCTTGTATAGGTCTGACCTTTCATATGCTATGTCTATTATGAATTACTACATTTTGAAGAAATATTGGTGATGTTAATGTGTTTGAGTGCGAAGGAAATCACAATTGACATTGTTATTATACCACAATAAAGATTTCGTGTAATAATGGTGTGGTAGGCATTAGGCGTGAACTTCCCTAGAAAGTAACGTTTCTCTTGTTGTGGAAAAATAGATGAATAGAAGAAGAATAAAAAGTAGAATTAATGGAAGAGTTATTGAGTAATAGAATTAAGGAGGAATTAATTCGGAATGTAGAATGTGTCTATAAATCCCTAGCAAAATAGGGTATTTATAATACCCATATCCTATTCCTACTAAGCTAATAAAATACTTAACCAAATCCTACTAAGCTAATGAAATACTTAACCAAATCCTACGTAGTTAATGAAATACTTAACCCAATTGTACTAGGTTAATGTATCATTGGCCTAATCCTACTAAGTTACTGCTAGTCCCCAAAGTCTTCAGAATTGTTGTTTTAGCCCGGGACAGGTTTCCATGCGTCACTTTTGGTCCTTAAGCTTTCAAGCTTCCGTTTCTCCTTTCGTGAAGCTTTCTTTGGGGTCAAGTAATCCATAAAATGCTGAATTCTGCATCATTTATACCTGAAACTTTGCTAATCATGTTCGTTAGCTCACTTACAGGAAAAAGGACTAAAAGTGCATGAAATATATAATTTTTTCTCAAAACTAGGCTAAAATATGGGTAAAATATAGCACTCTAGGCGTGTAAATTCGCCTATCATCACCTCTATATTCAGTGATGTGATTTTTGACTTTTTTTAGCACAAGTGTAGTAGACTGGTCCTTGAAAAGAGAAGAAAGTTTTAGCATAGCTGAAAGAGTTTGATAAAGAGTTTGATTTAGATTTAAGAAAATTTAATTTCACAAAACTGTAACTTGGTGATTTTCTAATGTTGTTTAGATGCATTTTCACATCATCAAGTACTTCTTGAAGTAAGTCAATTTCAATTTAACTTTTTTCAAGTTCAATTTCCCAGTTCCTAGTTTCTTTTTCAAGCTTTCTTTGTAACCAGGCTTTTCAAATTTTCTTTTTTGGTACAATTATGCTGTACCTATCAATGATATATTAAAGCTCATTAGTGATTATATCAAGATTTTACTGAAGGAGGTTGCAATTATGACAATTAAAAGGTCTTACCTTACCCTATTAACCCATTTCCATGAAGCATGTATTTGTTGTTTCTATATTATCTTCATTCTCGTTTTCATCACTCTAGTCTCCACAATTTTTGTTCTTGTTCGATGTTCTTCTTCTTAATTCTTGATAGTTTTATTTTTTATGACCTAGTTTAGCGCAACGATAGCAACATTCATCATTCCTTGTAAATTTATTGTTCTTGTCGCCGGGAGATCTCTGTTGCCTTTGTCTTAAAATTTTCCTTACTCCAAGATTTATAAGAGCAATTCATTCATTGTTGTCTTTATCCATTTTCTCTTCTTCTCCTGGCTTTACGACATTGAAGGCAAATATGTTTTTCTTCTCTTCGCTGTTGTACCTGTCTATGTAATTTTGTTCGTTGGCAATAAAGTTACCTCTTAGTTCATCATAGGTCATGTTATGAAGATCCCCATCTTCTAGAATAACAGATTTTGTTTATCATGCTTTTGGGAGGCTTCTTACAAGTTTTTTATCCTGAAGGTTATTTTAGTAAATCATCCGTAAGGATTTTCTTTCACAAAAATTTTTTCTTAATCATGCAAACATTGACTCCACGCTTTCAATTTTCTCCCATTTTAAAAAGCATTTATTCATTGACTAAAGCCTTGTTCCCTCCCTCCTTTACTTTGGTAGTACCTTCGTAGGTAACTTTTAATTTGTTCTACATTTTTTTGGCTGTTTTGTAGGTTTATATCTTTTCATATTCTGTTCCACTAACTGTACAATAAAGTAGGCTTATACCTCTTGCATTAGTTTTAATTACCTCATGTTGTTCCTTGGTGATTTTAAAGTTTTTGAAGTCATCTAAGTCAAACTGCTTGATTCCTTATCCTTCATTTTGTCCTTGTATTTGAGCCTTGGTATTGGTTTTGGTTCCTTCTTGATGACCACCGGGGCTTAAAAGTCGTTTAATTGTACAAATATTTTGAATATGTTCTTTCAATATGATTTGTGTTGTCAGTTAAAGTATGGTGGTCTTGTTGATAAGTGTCCATACTGAAGAAGTGCTTTGGGAATCTGATAGTTGGCTATTTGATATTTACCTATGTGTGGTTAAGCTACAGTTTTAGTAAGACATGCACTGATACCAATTGAAATACCACAGGGCGGTTGAATTGAAAACTTTTTTTGAATTGACTGATCACCCTTAGCAGTCAACTTATCTACGGTTAGTATACTAAATAAAAAGAAAAATATAAATAAATAAGTAAGAACATAGAGATTTATCTTGGTTTGGATCACCGATGTGGTTCCTACTCTAGTCCAATTGGGTTGCTTCCTTTAGAGCTTTCTATGTTAGACCGGGATTACAGAGGGGTTGTACAATTTCTTAATCTTATTTTGTTATTCAATTTTTGTGACACAACCTCAACCGGTAAAAATAAGTTGACTTGATCTTTCATTTTTTTGTAACTATTATAAATTGAAAATTATAATATTTTATGACGATAAAAGATTGAGATACACTGGGAGTTTCCTGTGAAATTGCATGATTTGTCTTCTGTCTTTAGTCTTTTTAATAGCCTTCATCTTATCTGGCTTCTTTGCTCTAAAAGGAAAACCAAAGGTTTTTTTTCGCAATCAAGGATTTGAATTGATTCCTCGATTAAGGATTCACATCAAATGATACGTCCATATTAGATATGCGCGTACGTATGATATGATTTTCCTATCTCGAATGTAGACTCACAACCATACATGTCCATATTAAATATGTCCATGTAGAGGGTGTGACCTTCATTCCTTCTATGGTTCCTTATGAAATATACTTTCTATGTTTGTTCTGTGATTTTCTTTAGTATGGTTGACTACCTCGTAGTTAGGGATCTTGTTAGATCCTCTCATGATGTTATTCCAAATTTTTATTTGGTGACAATCGTTCTTGCCTTGATTACATCTTTGGTGTATCCTACATATTTTTCTTTATTAGTTTATCATTATTAAAACATATTATATCAATATAGGATGCTAACATTGGAAACTTACTGCATACAAAAGAGTTAACTTTTTGTGGAGGATTCTTTTTTCTTTTGCTTTTTTTCATAGGAAAATTGTGAAATTTTACAAATACTATTAAGAACAAGTTAGTGCATAATGAAAAATTTTATCAAGCATCTCACATGTCATGTCACAGTTGTATAAGGCTCGTATAATTTTGACAAATGGACTTCTTGAACCCTACCTGTCAAGCCAATGTTTTTTTCTTCCTCTTAGTATTTTCTTTCATCTTCACTGTAATTGACTTTTTTTCAGGAAAAACCATTGTTTGTCTTCTTTTTTTGGTTGTTACCTTTTATTTATTTTTTTCAGTTCTTTTTCCGTCCTTCTAATACTAAGTATGTGTTAGGCCATGAATATTATTTAATGTATTTTGAAATGTATTTTTACTTTATTTTGAAATATTTATTTGGTCATAAATACTTCAAAATATTTGATTTTTGAAAAATACATTTAGAGTTGTTTTCACTATTTTTGGATTAACTTTTGCAAGTTTTAATTTTTTTTTTAAATATAAATTTTTTATGTTCATAAAATAACTCAACTTTTATATAAATCTAATTTTTAAATGTTTAGTTTCACATTTTGTATAATTTTTAGCTTCAAAAATACCCTATTGCTAAAATATTATTGTCAAATACAACTTTAACTCTATTTTCAACTTCAAAAATACCAAATATGAAGAACCATCATATATGTTGTATAATTAAATTCATCTTTTGTATCGAAAAAAATTATTTAAGCAGATTAGGTTAAGAATTGGATCGAATTTTAAATAGATTCGGACCTAAATAAAATTAAATATTGATTTTAATTTTTAAACTTTTTTATCTAAAAATTAGAATTGTCATATCATTAAAAATTAAAATTTATATTTCGAGCTACAATAACAAAGAAAGTTAACTAATAAAGTTGAGTGACTTTGATGATCAATTATTATAAGTGGAGTGATCTTTCGTATACTTAACTACTAGAAATAATATTCTCTATGTTTCATATGTTTGTCTGATTTTTAATTTGACACAAAGTTTAAAAAAGTAAAGAAGGCTTTTAAATTTTGTGGTTTTAAATTTCAAATAGGTAAAATATATCAAAATATCTTTTTAACCTATGTGATTTTAAACATGTCACATAAAAAATTAAAATTAAAACTGATAGAATAAAAAACTTAGAAATAGACTTTAAAAAGTTAGGCAAATGTATAAAACACAATGAGTATTATATAAATTTTATTTTCTTATAAATATTTACTGATAAAAACTAGGAGGAAAAAGCTTTCAACTTTTAGTATCACGAGCATCCAATAAAGTTGAAAGAAAAAGACAAAAAAAAAATGAAAAGGAAACCCCGAAAAAAGGAAGAGCAAAAAATGAATGGAGAAAAAAAAGTTATGTACAATGAAAATGAAGAAGAAAATGCAAAGGGGATCAGAAAAATTGCCTGACAGATGGGTCTCAAGAAGTCCATTTGTCAAAATAATAGATGCCTAATACAATTATGAAATACAACTATGAAGTGGCGTATGAGACGCATAATAAAAAATTTTAGTGCATAACTTCACACATTATGCCAGTCTATACATAATAGCATAGACACTCTCTTCGATAAACAATTTAACTGAACAAAGTCATTTGTCCATAAAACCCATTGGCATTTCCACCTCTCCTAGTCGTGCTTTCATTTATTTTTTAATAATATTTTCTCAGTTCTGATTTGTACACATAGCTTTCCTGCAATGTTGATGTTTATTTTTTGTAATATTCTCTTATTTTAGTTCTTCTTCATAGATACAATACACACGGTTAAAGAAACAAAAGGGATTGTAATGATATGCTCTTTATTCCATATCATTTTCAAGTTACCTATTGGTGAGCAAGCTAACATCTGGAGGATTCTTTTATCTTTTTATTTCTGGAATTTGCTGAAGACCTACGACAATAGTTAAATAGAGCGGGCTTCAATGGATAGAGTGATATCTATCCTTATTTTGCATTCCCTCTCACTATCTTAAAACATATATGTTGAGAATGTTTTTGACTATGATAAATAAAATTTATGCACGAGTCATATATTTTTGAGAAAAAAAATTAGGATAAGAAGAAAATGAATCTAGCGAAAAATTATTATCTGAGGTAATATATGTTGTTGTTAAATTACCATGTGATTAATAGAATTAATTATTATATTTCCAGCTATAAGGATAAAGAAGAAAAATAATTAGAATCAAATGAGTCCACAACATTTAAATCTGTCAAAAAAAGAAATACTACTTGATGTCTACTTGCCCTCCCTCTTTTGGTAAAACTCAAACACAAGGAAATCAGAATAAAAGGAGTCCACCACATTATGAAGAAGCACACACTCTCAAAATACCCCAGTAGTTACATTATCTCTGCATTCAAGTGAAAAAGGCTTGAAGTATGAAATATAGTAGGAAAAATGTCAGCATTCACTCTGTTATTTGTTTCATGTGCTGAAACAAATTTCACTGTGTGAAACTTTAGTTAATGTTAGGTTTGCGTTATAATCTCTTATCAGCTTTCTTAGAAGGGTGTATTGAGATCAAACTCTGTCTAAAGTTATTTTTGTGTTTTTCGAGCTAATGGTAGTTTGGAAATCCATTAGGGACTTGTAAGGTCTTAGGGGTAGGTCCTTTTGATTGGGGGGGTAAATCAATTCTGGCTAGGTGTTTTAACGAAATTAAGTTGAAATCCTACAAAGGTGTAGGTCACGGTTTTTACATCCATTCAAGCCTGGATGGTTTCCATGTAAAACTCATTTGTACTTTACATTTTTCTTAATTTGGTCTTCAACTTTAGAATTGCTAACTAGGAACGATGCGAGTAATAGAGTTCATCAGTATTCTGTTAAAATTACAAAAGTTTTAAAACAAGAAAATTCTGCTACAGATCCAATTCACCCCTTCTTGTTTTTATTTAAGGAGTAAAGTCTAATAATTTTTATCAAACCCTAGTTGCTCTTGTCAAGGTAAAGTCCTTTGAGAGATGCATAGAATGACTTGAAATAATTCTACCAGAGGGTTAGCCTAGCTTTAAGCCCCCTCTATTTAAATGGCAATACTACAACATCAAGAATAATCGGATGAAGATTCTTTTAAAAGTCGAGGATTGCCAACTGTGATTTATCATTCTAAGAGGATCATTAATCCCTACAAAGATGAAGTTCGATAGTAAAAAGGCACCTAAGACCAAAGTAGAATTTGATGCTGAGGTTTTCAGAATGATAGACAAAAATGCAAAAGCTATCAAATATTTGTACTTTGGTTTGGGAATTGATTAGTACAACAAAATCTCAGGATGCGCCAGAGAAAAAAAAATTGTTACTCCCTTGATTTGGCACATGAAGGTACGTCTCACGTAAAACAATCCAGCATTGATATGCTCATAAGGAAGTAAGAACTATTTGGCATCAGTGAAAAAGAATTAAGGATATATTGACGAAATTTACTTATAATTCAAACGAACTTAAGTCTGTTGGAAGAAAATTTTTTACTGAAGAAAATATCAGAAAAATACTAAGGATTCTTCCAGCTTTATGAGAATCCAAAGTTACAATGATTGAAGAAGCAAAACAAAGAGCACAATGCAGATGGATGATCTAATTGGTAACCTGCAAACATACTAGCTCAAGAAGAATGATAAGTCGATTAAGGAACCCAACAAGCAATGAAACCTAACTCTGAAGGCTGCACAACATGATTTTTATATTGATGATGAGCAAATGGATATGTTTTGTGGCAGGTTCAAGAAATAATTTAGGAAAGAACAATATCGAAAAAGGAGCCTCACAACAAACAAAAATCAACTAAAAAGACTCAGTTCAATAGGTTCTTTAAGTATGAAAAATTTGACTGCATAATTAAAGATTGTCCCTTGTCAAAGGAAGAGCAACAAAAGAATTGTCCAAATCTATATATTATTAAAAGTAGAGGACAAATCCTCTATATTAAATCAAGTGACAACCTTCAAAATTGACACATGTATTTTTTAAGGACAAATTAGTTAATTAGTTAACAATTAGTTAGTATTTACTTTTTATCTTTTACAACATTTTCTAAAATTCAAATTTGTAGTTACTTAAAGTTTTTACTGTATTTTAGTTGTTAATTAAGTTCTACAGAATAATTAAAAGACAAAAAAAATAGAAAGTTTGATATTGGAACTGTTTCTCTAATTAAGACAAATTATATTTATAGATTTGACATTATCTTAACCAGTTGAGGTTTTTGAATTTAAAACCAATTATAACTTGTATTTATGGTTATTTACTTATTTTCAACTTTCCTGTTTTCTTTCTTTTCTATTAATACAAAATCCCTTCGTCCTTTCTTAACTATTAACCATATAATTACTTGAAACCATTTTTATGTTCTTAAATATTTATCAAAGGTGATTATCAATTATCTTTGATTAATAATTATGATAAGAAATTCATTGTGGCATTCAAATCTGATGAATCTTCTCGGCAATCATACAGTGACTTTACGTCTACCAGGTAATAATTTTTAGTTTTTCCTAATAGATTTTGAACCTATCTCTGATCTTCGTTTCTATACTAAGTAGAACATTCTTAGTATAGACGTATTAAAATATTATTTCAACCACGTAGATTTAGAAACTATGCATTTCCATGTCTTTGTACAGTATACATGTAAATATTTCATTACTCAAATCAATATTTATATGTCTTTGTGCGGTTTCATATTTTAAGTATTAATTTAATAAATGAAATTTTAAGGCTTTATCAAGTAAAATTTATAGAAATAGAGTGGTGATATAAAAATGGAAGAAAATCAATTTGTGGTTATATTATTATGAGATTATAATATTTTTGAAATTGTTGTTGTTATTTTAGGAATTATGAATGAGAAGGTATGGAAAGTGAAGAAAAACAATATAGCAATATTTTTTGACGATTTTATACATCTTATTTATTTTTACACATCTAATTTACTTTTATGTGTATGATATCTTAATGTTATATGTTTTATAGACAAAAGAAGTAACAGAGAATAAGTTAAGATAAATAACAACACAATGTAATAATACTAAATAGTTGCAAATGTCTAAATAAAAAACAAGGAACAATAAAGAAAAAATTGAAACAAAAGAGCAGCATGAAACAATAGAAGAATAAGACTTATTTAAAATTAAGCTAAAAAAAAGTAAACAACATATTATTGTAAGTGTAATTTAATCCCAACACACACAAATTTGATAAGAAATTATCGCAGGTGGTTGGATTTTATTGTTTTGAAATATGATATATGATTTAACTATTTCTATTAGTTTTATGATTCCATTATTTTCTCTTATTTCTGTTAGTTGTGCCTCGTTTATCCTTATTCTTTGCTTTTGTATTGAAACACAATTTTACCATAACAACTTCAAAGAAAAACTATAGAATAAATCAATCATAGTATGCTACGTCGTGAACAATCTGCTTAACTATAGAAATAAACATATCCATATCTTAGAGTTTTGTTGAGATGTTTTGGTCTCTTTATATATGTACTACACTAATTTTTGCTATGTTTATTCTTTTTATTTTAGGAATTTGGTTCTCTTATAATCTTTATTTTATTTATACTTAAAAGGATAAGTGCTCTTTCTGAAAATCGTGTATTATTTCATCCACGTAATTATCGGGTTATTGGGTCTTTTTTCCTTCCTATGTGAATAATGAAGCCCAATTTGGACCAATCCACCTTTTACCATAGGCACATCACTATGGGAAATATACATTAATCTTTTTAGGTCTTATTCACTATCACAAAAAGAGAGTTTTCAGAAGCCAAAGAGAGAAAAACAAAGCTGATTTTTGTACCTAAATTTCAGCCACAGTTGTCAACTTCAAATTGCGATTTCTGCTTCGTTTCTTTTCCAATTGAGCTGATTTTTGGACTGTTTGTTCCTCTCATCTTTCTTTGATTAGAAATTGACGGAGCTTGATTTGGTGGCATGTAGCTCCTGTTCTTCATTCCCAAATAGTAGCTACATTTTCGGTGCTTTCACTCCTTTATTTATCTAGTGTTTGGTGTTATGATTTATGTATTGTTTCATTTTGTTTGGCACTTGTTTTGTGTCCATTTTAGAAGACAATATTATAACTCTTTGGTGATTATAGTGGAGGTTTTGGTCCCGTGGTTTTCTACTCTCCACACTGAAGGGTTTTCCACGTAAACCTTGTGTCTCATGTGATTGTTTTTATTCTTATCTTGTTTCATTTAGTTGATTTGTTTGCTGTATATTACTCTATTTTTCTTGGATTTGTTTGTCTCCTCTTAGTTCAAGTTGAAAGGGAAAGTTTAGTCTTGGGTATTTTTCGCTGCTACCCTGTCGGGCTCTTTGATTTTGTGCCTGTCTTTCCTAACAAGTGGTATCACAGATTTGGTTGTTATTGATTGTCAATTTGAGAGATAGAGGAAAATATGAGAAATATGGTGTATTTGAATGGTATTAACTATCACACTTGGAAAGGCAAGATGAAAGATCTTTTATTTGTCAAGAAAATGCATCTACCTGTGTTTGCATCTACTAAACCTGAATCCATGACATATGATGATTGAGAATTTAGCAGTTATAGATTTGTGGCTATATCAGACAATGGGTTGAAGATAATGTCAGAAATCATATTTTGAATGAGACATATGCTAGAAGTTTGTAGGACAAGCTCGAGACACTTTATGCTTCAAAGACTTGCAATAACAAGTTATTCCTGCTTAAGAAATTGATGAATATCAGGTATAAAGAGGGCAGTCCTATTTCTGATCATATAAATGATTTTCAGGGTGTCCTTGACCAGCTGTCCGAAATGGGTTTAAAGTTCAATGAATAAATTCAGCGACTTTGGCTTCTAAATACTCTACCTGACTCTTGGGAAAGTCTTTGATTTTCATTGATTAATTCTGCTTCTGGTGGTATTGTAACTATGGAATATGTTAAGAGTGATGTCTTGAATAAAGAGGTGAGAAGAAGATCTCAGGCCTCATTTTCTTCATCTTCACACTCTAATGTTTTAGTTACTGAAGAGATGGGGAGAAACAAGGTCAGAGATTCAAATGATAGAGATAAAAGTAGAAGCAAGTCAAGGTCTAAATAAAAAATTTTACATGTGACTATTGCAACAAAAAGGGGCATATCATGAAATATTGTTACAAGCATAAGAGATATATAAGACGGTAAAAGAAAGAAGGCGATAATGAAAATTATGTTGCTGTTGTTGCTAATGATGATCTTCTTGTTGCTTGTGCTGAAAATTCCATTAATCTTGTTCACGATGAGTCTAGCTGATTTATGGATTCTGGTGCTATTTCTCATGTTACGCCAAAGAAGGAATCATTTTCTTCTTATACTCTAGATAATTTTGGGGTGTTGAAAATGGGCAATAATGATGAAGTTAAAGTACTTGGCATTGGCACAATTTGTTTGAAAAGTAACAATGGTTTCAAACTAGTTCTCAATAATGTCAAGCATGCTCCAGATGTTCGTCTAAATTTGATTTCTGTAGGAAGTCTTGATAATGAGGTTTATGTTAATACCCTTAGTGCTGGCCAGTGGAAGCTTACTAGAGGTTCGATGATTATGGCTCGAGGTGATAAATTATCTAACTTGTACGTATTTCAGGGATCTACTTCTAGAGTCTTGATAAACTTGGTGGAGAATGATACTTCATCAGAGTTGTGGCATAAAAGGTTGAGTCAAATGAGTGAGAAGGGGATTGATAGTTTGGCTAAGAAAAAATTGCTTTTTGGAGTAAAACAAGCAAAGTTGAAGAAGTGTGTTCATTGCTTAGCCAATAAACATAAAAGAGTTTTTTCTCAGGGACATCCACCTTTAAGAAAGCTCGATTTGCTGGAGTTGGTGCATTCTGATTTATGCGGTCTTTTTAAAGTAATGTCTCATGGTGGTGCTCTTTATTTTGTGACTTTTATTAATGATCATTCTCGCAAACTCTAGGTATTTCCTTTGAAGTCCAAGGATCAAGTACTTGATGTGTTTAGGAATTTTCAGGCCTTGATTAAAAGACAGACGGGGAAGAAATTGAAATGCATCCGTTCAGATAATGGTGGTGAGTATATTAGTCCTTTTGATAGATATTGAAAAGAGCAGGGTATTCGGCATCAGAAAACTCCTCCAAAGACTCCTTAGTTGAATGGCTTAGCAGGGAGGATGAACAGAACACTAGTTGAGAGGGTTAGATGTATTCTTTCAGATGCAAAGCTACTATATTCCTTTTGGGCAGAAGCACTTAATATAGCTATTTATGTTATCAATTTATCTCCTAATGTTTCTTTAAATTGTGATGTCCTTGACAGAGTTTGGTCTGGTAAGAATGTTTCTTAGGATCATCTTAGAGTCTTTGGGTGTAAATCTTCTGTTCATGTTCCTAAGGATGAAAGGTCAAAGTTGGATATTAAAACTAGGCAGTGTATCTTCATTGGTTATGGTCAAGATGAATTTGGCTATTGTTTCTATGATCCAGTTGAGAAGAAAATTGTTAGAAGATGTGATGTTATATTCTTCGAAGATCATACAATTGAAGATTTAAACAAAGATGAGAAGGTTGATTCTTAGAGTAGTGAGAGCCTAGTTGATGTTAATCCAGTTCCTTTGACTACTGCTCCTGAAGAAAATCTTCATGATGATGAAAATCAAGTTGAAAATAAAGATGATGATCATGTTCAGAATAACCAGCAAGAAGTTGTTGATGCTCCAGTGCAAGTTGATATGATTGATCAGCTACCAGTTGTTGATGCTTTAGAGAGTTCTCTCAGACGATATACAAGAGAGACAATACCTTTATTTCATTATCCTCCCAGTGAGTATGTACTCTTGACTGATGGGGGAGAACCTAAGAGTCTTGATGAAGAAATGGAAAATGAAGAAAAAGAAAAGTGGTTTGATACTATGGAAGAAGAAATTAAATCTTTGCAAGATAATCATGCCTTTGATTTGGTTAAGCTGCCTAAAGATAGAAAAACTTTGAAAAATAGGTGGGTTTTCTGGGTGAAGCATGAAGATGATAATCCAATTCCACAGTACAAAGCTAGATTGGTTGTGAAGGGATTTAACAAGAAAAAGGGAGTTGATTTTGATGAGATATTTTCTCCGATTGTGAAGATGTCATCCATTCGTGTGGTTCTAGGCTTAGTACAAGTCTAGATTTAGAGGTTTAGCAAATGGATATTAAAACTGTTTTTCTCCATGGTGACTTAGATGAAAAAATTTATATGGAGCAACCCGAAGGTTTTGAAGTCAAGGGAAAAGAGAATTATGTTTGCAAATTGAAGAAGAGTTTGTATGGTTTGAAACAAGCTCCTAAGAAGTAGTACAGAAAGTTTGGTTCCTTTATGAGTTAGTAGGGCTTCAAGAAGACTACTTCAAACCATTGTGTTTTTCTGAAAAAATCCTCTGATGGTGACTTTATTATTGTGTTGCTTTATGTTGATGACATGCTTGTTGTTAGTCATAATGCTTACGGGATTCAAAAGTTGAACCAAGTGTTAAGTAAGTCTTTTTCTAAGAAAGACTTAGGACCAGCAAAGCAGATTCTTGGCATGCAGATTGTCCGAGATAGAAAGGCCAAGAAGTTGTGGTTATCACAAGAGAAGTACATTCAGAAAATACTTCGAAGGTTTAACATGGACAAGGCTAAGGTTATCAGTAAACCTTTAGCTATGCACTTCAAGTTGGGCATGAAGCAGTGTCCTTCCAGTGATGATGAGAAGGAAGATATGAAGAAAGTTCCTTATGCTTTAGCTATTGGTAGTTTGATGTATGCAATGGTTTGCACAAGACCGGATATTGCTCATGTTGTTGGTGTTGTTAGTCATTTTCTTTCTAATCCGAGAAGAGAACATTGGAATGCTGTGAAGTGTATTATAAGATATCTTTGTGGCACTTCTAGTCTGAGTTTGTATTTTTGTACGTGGAAGCCTAGTCTTTGTGGTTATACTGATTCAGATATGGCTGGTGATGTTGATACTCGCAAGTCTACTTCAAGGTATTTGGTTACTTTTGCAAGGGGAGCTATGTCTTGGCAATCTAGGTTATAAAAATGTGTTAGTCTATCTACTACAGAAGCTGAGCTTATTGCTTCCGTTGAAACTTGTAAAGAATTGCTTTGGATGAAGAGATTCTTGGGGAAACTTGGTTGTGCTCAAGAGAGGTATGTGCTTCATTGCGACAATCAAAGTTCCATACATCTTGACAAGAATTCTACATTTCATGGTCCGTCTAAACACATTGATGTGACATACCATTGGATTCGGGATGTGTTGGATTCTAAGTTGCTTGAACTTGAGAAGATTCATACGGATGATAATGGTTCCGACATGGTAACTAAATATTTGCCAAGAGGGAAGTTTGAATATTGTTGCATGACCTCCGGGATGGCGGTCTCCTCACATAGTTGGGAGGAGGAGAATTGTTGTGTTATTGGGTCTTTTTTCCTTCCTATGTGGATAAATAAAGTCCAACTTGTACCAACCAAGTTTTTTAGATGGGTCCATTACTATGGGGCATATATATTGATCTTTTTAGGTCTTATTGACCATCACAAAAGAGAGTTTTTAGCAGCCAAAGGGAGAAAAAGAAAGCTGATTTTCGCACCTAAACTTTTGCCACAACTGTCCACTTCAAATTGCGATTACCGCTTCATTTCTTGTTCGATTGAGCTGATTTTTGGACTGATTGTTCCTCTCATCTCAATCTTTGATTATGAAATTACGGATCTTGATTTGGTGGTCTGTAGCTCCTGTTCTTCATTCCCGAACAGTAGTTGTATTTTGATGTTTTCACTCCTTTCTTTCTCTAATGCTTGGTGTTGTGGTTTATGTATTGTTTCTTGTTGTTTGGCAATTATTTTGTGGCCATTTTGTAAGACAATATTGTAAATCTTTGGTGATTATAGTGGAGGTTTTGGTCCCATGATTTTTGACTCTTCACACTGAAGGGTTTTCCACGTAAATCTTGTGTCTCGTGTGATTGGCTTTATTCTTATCTTGTTTCATTTGGTTGATTTGTTTGTTGTATATTACTCTATTTTGTTTGGGTTTGTTTGTCTCCTCTTGGTTCAAGTTGAAAGGGAAAGTTTAGTCTTAGGTATTTTCCACTGCTACCCTGTCGGGCTCTTTGATTGTGTGCCCGTCTTTCCTAACAGTAATATGAGCAATTTCAAAAGAGTTTACATAAATATTAGTTCACTATTCATAATGCTTTACTGTTAATTTAATAGCAAAGTTTTTTACTGTTGGTAATACGATGTTGTAATTTTATTATTACGCACGATAATTATTCAATAGCTTAAGGTGATGTATTATGCAAAAAAAAACTTAGATTATACTAAACTATATGAGTTGTATTATTTTTTAATTAAAAGCACATAATTTAGACGACGTTAGTAAAAATTTCTAACAAAAATTTTAAATTCATGTATAAATTCTAAATTATATTACACATAATATAACTTTTACTGTAATTTAAGATGGAAGAAACTTAAATATAATCAAGCAAAAACAATGCTATTAATAAATTTTTATAATTTTTATTCTGGAACACTTTTCGCGCATCGCAGGAGTACTATACTAGTTTCTATAAAAAGCAAGAGATTGCCTCAAAAGCCTTTAAAAAGTCCATGAAGAAAACTTGGGCAGAATCCTCTGATGAAGAATCATGTTATGAAAATAAAAATGATTGAATGATAGATCTCATTACAAGGAATGACTCTGAAAAATTAATCCCCGACGTAAGTCTTGATGAACTAAAAGCTCTGGTTCACAATTTATCCAAAAATAAATTTGTGAATCGTCTATTTTTTTTAATGGATGAATTTCATCATGTGAGTGTAAAGAAAAATGAATTAACCAAAACTCTTTCAAGTTTAAAATCTAACTGTAAAACTTTTAAGAAATATAAAACTAAATTGAAAACAGTCAATGAAACACATCTATAATACTCCCTCAGTCCCATTTTATTATGTGTCGCCATTTGACCGGGTACGAAGTTTAGAAAATAAGTAAAAATTTGATATTTTTTACCAAATTGTCTTTTATTAAAACAATGTACTATTATTATTTTTAATTAAGTGGGACCAATAAGGGTAAAAGTGTAATTGTGTCTTTAAATAGTTATCAAATAAGGAAATGTGACATTCTTTTTGGGACGGAAAAAAAAAATGATGACACATAAAATAGGACGGAGGGAGTATATTAAAAGTGTGAAAATGTTAGAAGAGTGATTCAAACTTTTTGTCCTTCGTTAAAACACTTCGCAATAGACAAAATTATCTTTTTACCCATTTCCTTTAGTTATTATATTATTAAATCAGGCACTCCTAAAATATATGGAAAACTCTGATAAAATAAATATATGGAAAGATTAAGAATCCTAAACTATATAAAAATAAATTAACAGTCCAAAGATAATATATGTAAAGAATCACATTAAATTCTTTTTAACCCTTTTCAACATTTTCTTTTGATTGCAAAAAAGTTTGTTTGGCGTTTTAAGCTTCTATATTTGATGCCTTTTTTGTTTGTTTGTTTAAATTTACCTTCAAACTAAGTTCGTCTTTTTTTATTGTTGCTTTAAATTAAGCTTAACAAAATTGAAGATCTTTTAAATCCTAAGATGATTTTTTCATAAAATTTTATTATTTGTATTTGCCTTCGTAAATAAATCATTATTGATTGATTCTTTAATATGTTTGTGCAGATGAAGAAAGATTTATGTGAAACATGCGGAGAAAATTTCAGATCGATTACAAATGTATTTAAGGTATGTTTTTTCTATTCTAAATTTTATTTTTTATTCATATTAGTTCTACTTCGTATTAAGGCATAATTCATATTAATACTCTTTTGTCAAAATTATACTTATATTAAAAAAATTATTGAGATAAAAATAAAGTAAAAATTATGATTTTTCATAATAGCAAACAAATCATAGTGTCAAACAAGTATTAAACAAAGTCATTAGTTGGATAGAAGATAAAACATAATGGTAATTAGAGATTTCATGTGTTAGTAAATCAAATTTATAACCGATTTTATTCTTCCATTAGGAATAATTTGAATTGCTTATTTTACATTTTAGTATCGCCATCCAGAATCTAAAGTATATTTTTTCTTACAAAGTATAATATTAAATAATTGATATTTTAATATGTCATATTTTTTAAAATTTTTGTCCATGTCTTTATTTTATAATTTATAACTATTTGTCTTGAATGAGAAGATGCATGAAATGGAATGTGATTTTACGTGTCTTGACGTGAGCAATTTGAAAAGAGAGAAATAGGAGACCCTTTGAAGGGTAATTTTTTTTTTATCAAAAAATTAGCCTTACGTGACTTTAAATGGATTCGATTCATAAAAGCGGGATTTTTAAAGACAGATCAAGTATATTGTTCGATATAAATGATAAAAATTTATTCTTTTATATATACTTATTATTATCTTCATACACAGTGAAAAACACGTACACTTGACTAGTAATGATAAAAATAGTAAATTGGAGGGAACTTGGTCTTTCTTGATAGTTTAAGTTCTTAATGTGAAAAAAGTCCAAACTGTGAGTAAAGGAGAAGCTAGAAGTGATCAAAGATCTATTGGATTGAAACTACTACTCCTAAAATGGATCTGAATAAAAAAGTTTCAAAAAATTTAGAGCTTTAAAAATTTCAAAATTGTTAACTCTGACCTTTCAAAGATCAAATAGTGAAATAAATCTAGTGAAGCTTTAAGTTGTTTAAATTAACATTCTAATACATGTCGTGGTGGTCTTGACTACAATAGTAAACGGGCTAGATGGTATATCAAAAGAAGATATGTTGGCTTGCCCAACTTTTGCTTATGCTGTCATTGTTGACACACATGTATGACACTACAAGTATGAATGCTTAGCAAAAATAAAAGCTTCAGAGAAAAATAAAATATTTTTAAACGAATAAGAAAATATAGGATTTATCTTTGGGTCTTAAGTCTCTGTCTCTTAAGTAAGGGGACGCAAACAAGTTCGGGTTCCTACTTCTGACACTTAATCTAGTTTTGCAGGCTAAGATGAGAGAGAGTAACCACTGGTAATACTTGAGTCTGTTAAGTGGTTTTTCTATGAACTTGAATAGTAATACGAACAATTCTCTCACTAACAGCCTACAAAGAAGTAAGTGTGGCATCTGGAATAAAAGGTAAGATAAGGTAAGTCATGCTTCACTCTCTGGATTAAGTGAGATTGGTTGTAAATGATAAGTGTAAAATAAATTGCTCATGATATTTTTGAGAAATTTAATACTTTTGTTGAGCAAAATGTGCAAGATAATTTAATGATTTTGAGATTTGGTCTCAGACAAGGAGGTAAGGATTTATGCTCTGTTTGAAGGAACAACCAACGAAACTAGCCTTGAGACTGATCCTTCTGAATAGTAGGTCTGAAACACGGGAAATGTTCTGAAACAGTAACAAATTCTGGACATGGAACAGATGAGGGAATAACACCCGACATTGTTTCATACGTTCAGCTGAATGAACAAATAATAAAAACACATATGAGTTGAACTTAAGGCCCTAGGAGCACTAAGAAGAAACTATTTTTAGAAAATTAAACCTTGAGATGACAAAGATAAAGCTGAGAACTTAGTACATAACTCCTTCCTCGATGATTGGCTAGACAATTAATATTTTTGAAAAAACATTATCGGATGGTTGGCCAAGAATAATTTGATGTCTAGCTCAGTCTTTGCGAGGTAAAATGTACACTCACACAGCTTAAGTGTCAGGACCCAAATTCTCAAATCATGATGATGCCTACTGTAACCCAATAGCAGGCAAGCCAAACTCGTAGTCCGAAAGTACTAGTAATGGACTACAAAGAGAAATGGAGGAAGAATGTTGAATAAATGAAATAAAAAACTAAAATACATCAAATGGTCTAAAAACCTGGTGGAATCAGTACAAGATCTTCTAATGTAATAATACTTACAAAATGAAGTACAAATTAAATATACTGATACATCCATCTGTGAATACAACATAGAGACTTTAACACCCCAATTCACTGAACCAGAATGCTACACAGTGCTCATGACCTCGAGGGATCACAAGCTAACCCATGATGATATTTGTACCTGTATACTGCAAATCATGATATAATAATGCGGAATACATAGAACTGTAAGGCCATAAGGAGTTGAAGGAATATGTCTCCAACTAACTCCGTAAAATTGAACTAAAGACATAAATAAATGAATCAAATCATATTGTCCTCCAATCAATGAGGACTCACTATGTCTCTGTGACTGGAATGCTATCGCTACTGCTGGGCTGGAGCTCGTGTCTCAAAACCTATGGTGTAACATGAAAAGAAAGCACCATAGCGCAAATGCCTCAGTACAACTGGAGTACTGAGTATACGAGAAAATTAGGATGAACATAAAGGGTTTCATCTATGAACAACACTGACAGACTAATCTGAATGTGGGAGTGCAAAACACATATATAGAAATTGGGACCGTGAATACGTGATAGCATGACCTGTAAGCTAATACATGGTTAACTAATAATTGTCATGACTGATACTGAAACTGATAACATGGACGACTGTATCTAACAGTCCTATATATACTGAAATCTGAAGAACGCTCTAATTTCTTTTAATGAGACTGATACTGAAACTGTGGGAAGTAGTGTATAAACGACATGCCCCATGTATGCTGTTATGGCTAATCTGGGGTCCAATCTCTACCCCGACTGAAGGGGTTTCAATATCGTGCCACGGGTAAGGACAGCCTGTGAGTGACCCTTATCTGGCGGGTACTCAATGAGAACGGTGGGAATCCTAAACTAGCGGGTTAAGCCACCTCATCAACCCTAATATGACGGGTTAAGATGTCTTAAGCTACGTTGGCTACGTAGTTCTGGAATACAAGGATGACTACTAAGAATCACATCCTGAACTGGCGGGTGAGTTCCCATCCTTAGGTTCACTTGGTGCTAACCTCTACTCTCATCTGGAGGGACTGGACATGAATAACTGACTGTGCATAACTTAATCTTACTGAATTCTGTTGACTGGCGGAATATTGCTAATATCTGACAGCTGACTAAGATCATGAGGTTTTCCTGAGTCACATGACTGACTAAAGTCTATGGAATCATAGCTTAAGTTCAGATATCGTAAAAATGACATAGATCTAGGCACACAACTATAGTTTTTGGGTAAAAGTATCCCCAGGACTCGATGGAAGGAAACTGACACACATGACTGACTTGATCATAAGAGTAGAGTCCATAATTTATAATATCCTAAGTAGGGATCTCATACTAAGCATGGTTATCAACAATGTATTGCATGGCAAGGATTTCATATCACATGGAAGTACTTGCACAATCTTAATATCATGTTCATTGCATAATCATATTAGCAACACATACCAATAGCATAAAAGTTCATGTGGATTGCATAGTTATCATACATCTTATTCATAAGTAAGATTTTCAAGTAAACATAGCATAATCTCATAATAATATTTCATGAGTATTCCAACAACATTTACAAGGCACATTATCCACATAGAAGTCATTGGAACGTAAGGGCATATCATGAATCCTTCACTTAGTCATAATTTAGTTTATCAAATACCTTACATGAAGATCTTACGCATAGGTGAAATCATCAAATTATACATCATAAAAAAACAAATTCACATGTTTCCAACTCATATGATATCATGAATTCATAAAAACATATATGATTTCATCTTGGGAATCACCCAATATCAGCAACATGATCATCAACACCCAACAATATAGAAATTATACTTTATAATGAAAAAGAGGTTTTTTGAGATTTATGGATGAAAGTGATCCATAAATCAACACACGCATACCTTAGGAGGAAAGGTTCTTGATTATTGACGGAGGAATTTCCTTAAAATCGGATCTTCAATCTTAGCTACGCAACCCTAGTTGTTTTTCTCCTTTAGTGCACTTAGATGATGAGCTTTGAGATGATAATAGGATTTTAATATGTTTAGAAGCTATATATTTCATAGGGTTAAGTTTAGGGACGTGTAAGGAGTGTTAAAAGAATTAATTACCCTTAAGATAACTCAAAACGGAGTGTTATTGGCACCTGGAATTGACTTAGGCAGCGCCTAAGTGATCGCCTATGCTTGGGTTAGGCGGCGCCTAACCAATCGCCTATGCTTGGGTTGGGCGGCGCCTAACCAATTGCCTATGCTTGGGTTGTGAGGCGCCTAACCAATCACCTATGCTTACTGTCTCTCACGAAAATGGGCATAACGTTTCGCTCGGGTATTGGATTAAGGCGAAATTGGTATCGTTGGAAAGCTAATTCGATTCTCTAAATCTGCCAAAATACCAAATTATCATCGAGTTATACTCATT
Source organism: Capsicum baccatum var. pendulum (assembly GCA_030864225.1). Taxonomy (NCBI): domain Eukaryota; kingdom Viridiplantae; phylum Streptophyta; class Magnoliopsida; order Solanales; family Solanaceae; genus Capsicum; species Capsicum baccatum. The sequence continues at coordinate 170,220,514 of CM061561.1, read as the reverse complement.
CAAAGATGACCCTTGCAAAATCAAACACTAAAACTTGATGGATTCAAAGACTCTTAGCTTGCATTACCTTAAGTGACTCATATGAACATGCTTAATGCATCACAATCTATCCTATAACTAGGATATTCATTCTAAGTCAGGTACTCAAGTATGAATCACAGAAAAGGAAATTTCATGTGTACGAATACTTATTCACTTCCTAGCTTAGAAACATGCGGGTTATTACAATATCTCTCCCTTGGGAACATTCTTCCTCGAATGAGAATTTACTGAGAAGGGATACAAGATAATAGAACCTGAACTGAACATGAAGAACTGAAACTTGATCTCATGACTGACATGCGAAACATAATGAACTCGTGCATATCTGATGAATGGACAACTGACACATGAATTCATGACTGAGTATGAAACGGTTAATAGGTACCAATTTTATACTAGAAACATGAACGTGAACTGAATAAGATTAAGAAGAACTGTTACCTTGAGCTTGATTTGAATCGGCAGGGAAGAGGTGAGGATAATTGGTATGCATATCTGCTTCAGCTTCCCAAGTAGCTCCCTCATGAGACTGATTTCGCCAAAGAACCTTGACTAAAGGGACTTCTTTGTTTCTCAATCTACGAGTCTGATAATCTAAGATTTCAACTGGAATCTCTTCATAAGAGAGGCTGCTTTGAATGTCGATGCTCTGAATAGGGACAACAACTGCTGGGTCACCTAAGCACTTCTTTAGCAATGAGACATGAAAGACTGGATGGACTGAGGCTAGATTTGAAGGCAACTCAAGCTCATAAGATACCTTGCCAAAGCGACAAAGAATTCTGAAGGGACCGACATATCGGGGACTGATTTTCCCTTTCTTGACAAAACTCTTCACTTCCTTCATGGCAGAGATCTTAAGATAGGCATAGTTATTGACCTCAAACTCGAGATATTTGCTACGAACATCTGCATAGGACTTCTGTCGGCTCTGAGTAGCCCAGAGTGTCTCTCTAATCAACTAAACTTTCTCTATGGCGTTGAATACTAAGTCAGGACCTATGATTGAGGCCTCACTAAATTCAAACCAACCAATTGGAGATCTACATCTCCTACCATATAGAGCTTCAAATGGAGCCATGTGAATACTAGAATGATATCTATTGCTGTGTTCAAACTCAATTAAAGTTAAGTGGTCGTCCCAACTTCCCTTCAAGTTAATTTCACACGCCATATCTTTAAAAGTCTGAATGGTCCTCTCTGCTTGACCATCTGTCAGAGGATGAAATGCTATACTAAGATGGACTTGGGTACTGAGACCCTTTTGGAATGCTTTCCAAAAGTGAGAAGTGAACTGGGTACCTCTGTCTGAGATGATAGATAGTGGAACAATGTGTAACCTGACTAACTCCCTCATATAGAGTTTGGCATAATCCTCGGCGGAATAAAAAGTATGAATAGGAAGGAAATGGGATGACTTGGTCATTCTATCTATAATGACCCAGACTGAATCATGCTGATGATGAGTTCTAGGCAAACCCATCACGAAGTCCATGTTAACTTCTTCCCACTTCCAAGTAGGAATGGTGAACTCTTTCATGGTTAACCTACTGACATGTAGAGCACTTAACCATAAATTATGCAACATATCTCTTCATCTCACTCCACCAATAGATCTCCTGCATGTCGCGGTACATCTTAGTGACCCCTGGATGAATAGAGTATCACGCACCATGCGCTTCTACAAGTATTCGCTGCCTCAATTCATCTACACCTGGAACACATAGACGACCCTAACAATGAAGAACACCATCTCCCTCTTGGGAGAAAACCTCGACTTTCTGATTCTGAACTGACTCTTTGATCTTGACACGACTAGGATCCCTGTCTTATTTCTCTTTCACCTCAAAAATAAGAGATGACTCTGAACTACTATGAATACATACACCACCCTCTGAAGAATTGACTAAGTGAACGCCTAGTCTAGCAAGCTGATGGATCTCCTGAGCTATCTTTTTCTAACTATCCGCAATGTTAGAAATACTACCCATGAAGAGTCAACTGAGAGCATCAACCACAACATTGGCCTTGCCGGGATGATAAAGAACACTCATGTCGTAATCTTTCAAGAGCTCTAACCACCTTCCCTGGTAAAGATTGAGATTTTTCTGGGAAAAGACATACTGGAGGCTTTTATGGTTTGTGAAGATATCTACATGAACTCCATAGAGATAATGCCTCCAAATCTTTAAGGCAAAAACTACCGCTACTAACTAAAGATCATGAGTGGGAAAATTCTTCTCATGTGTCTTTAACTGTCTAGAGGCATAGGCTATGACCTTACCATACTGCATGAGGACACAACCTAAACCCACTACGGATGCATCACAATAGACTATAAAATCGTTTGAACCATCTGTAATAGCTAGAACTAGAGCGGAGGTGAGTCGAGTCTTCAACTCTTGAAAGCTCTTCTCGCATAAATCTGACCACTGAAACTTAATCTTCTTCTGAGTCAATATGGACTTGGGATATGTAATAGAAGAAAATCCCTCAAAATACCATCTGTAATAGCCAGCCAAACCCAAGAAACTCCTAATATCTAATGGAGATACGGGTCTGGGCCAGTTTCTTACTGCCTAGGTTTTCTGAAGATCTACTTTGATGCTATCACCAAAAATAATATGGCCAAGGAATGCTACTGATCTTAGACAAAATTTGCACTTGCTGAACTTAGCGAATAATTGATGATCCCTGAGAGTCTGAAGAACAATCCTAAGATAGTCTGCATGATCACGCTCTGTGCGAGAATAGACAGAAATACCATCTATGAACACTATGACAAACATGTCCAAGTAATGCTTGAACACGATTCATCAAATCCATAAAAACTGCAGGGGAATTGGTAAGACTAAATGACGTGACTAAAAATTCGAAGTGACCATACCGAGTACGGAAAGTTAACTTCGAAATGTCACATGCTCTAACTCTGAGCTGATGATAACCTGATCTAAGGTCTATCTTGGAGAAGTAACTTGCACCTTGAAGTTGGTCGAATAGATCATCAATCTTTCGAAGAGGTTATCTGTTCTTGACCTTGACCTTGTTGAGTTGACGGTAATCAATACACATCCTAAGAGAACTGTCTTTCCTGTGCATGAATAACACAGGCACACCCCATGGAGAAATACTGGGTCTGATAAATCCCTTATCTAAGAGATCGTTCAACTGATCTCTCAGTTCCTTCAGTTCTGTTGGTGCCATTCTGTACTGCGAAATAGAAATAGGTTGGGTATCTGAATAAAGGCCTATGCCGAAGTCTATTTCCCTTTCAGGAGAAATGCCTGAAAGATCTTCGCGAAAGACATTTGAGTATTCATTAACAACAGGGACTATTTCGAGGATGGGATGTTCAGAACTGGAATTTTTAACATGCACGAGATGATACACACACCCCTTAGAAATTATTTTCCTTGCCTGAAGGTAGGAAATAAGTTGACCACTGAATGCTGAAATGCTACCCTTCCACTCTAGGATGGGCTCATTCGGGAACTGAAATTGAACTATCCTATTTCTACAGTCAACTGTAGCATAGCAGGAATGAAGCCAATCCATGCCGAGAATGACATCAAAATCAGTCATCTATAACTTCACTAAATTTGCTAACGTGGATTTCTGAGATATCATAATTGCGCAGTTCCTGTATACCCGCTGGGCTATGATGGTTATACCCACTAGGGTAGAGACTGAGAGGGGCTCTGCTAGGACTTCAGGACTGATTCTAAAATCACCTGCTATGTGTGGAGTAACAAAAGACAAAGATGCACCTGGGTCTAGCAAAGCATAAACATGAATATGGAAAATATATAACGTACCAGTAACAACATCAGGAGAATTTTCCTGATCCTGTCGGGACTGAAGAGCATAGAGTCTGTTTGGGCGTTGCCCACTGGTAGCACTGGAAATGGCTCCCTGCTGTTTTAGGCTACTAGACTGAGCTGTAGAATAATTTTGCTGACCATGAAGACTTGACTGCAGACACTCTCTAATCCTGTGGACTAGCGTGCCACAACCAAAACAAACATCACTACCGGCTCTGCAAATGCCCTTGTGGTTCTTACCACAAGTCTAACAAAGGGAATTTGCTCGGGCACTGCTAACATTGCCCTGAGATTTAGATCCTGGCGCTTTGTGTCGATTGCCGTCTCTAAACTTCGGCACTGGAGCACTGGCAGAGGAAGGAGCTGGAACGACTGACTTGGAGAAAAACTGTGAATGGTTTCCTCCATCTGACTTGGGGTGAGCAAAGTTTAAATTACCTGACCTTGTTCTCTTGTTCTTCCTCTCTCTAGTCTTAAACTTCTGCTCTTCTACTTGCTGGGAATGGGTCATGAGTCTTGCTAAGGTCATATCACCGATCAGCATCACAAACCTACACTCATTTACCATACTATCGTTGACCCCTGAAACGAACTTGCTCATCTTAGCTCTATTGTCAGCAACCACATGAGGAGCATACCTGGCTAGCTGAGTAAATCTGAGAGAATACTCCCTAGCCATCATATTCCCCTGCCTGAGGTTGATGAACTCAAGAACTTTGGCTTCTCTCAGCTCTTGGGGAAAGAATCTGTCTAAAAAGGCCGTGACAAATTCCTCCCACTCGATAGGGCCTGTATCATCTAACCTCTAAGACTTCCACTATTTATACCAATCATGAGAAACATCCTATAACTAGTAGGCGGCTAACTCAGCACTCTCAATAGAAGTTACACCCATGATGTCGATGACCTTCTAGACTTGGTCAATGAACTCCTGAGGGTCCTCATCAAATTTAGACCCATGGAAAGATAGAGGTTATATCAGGTGAAGTCCCGAACCCTAGATGCTTTGGGAGTGGCCACTGGATTGGTCGAAATGACTGGTGGCCGTTTATTCTGTGCAGTAATGGACTGAGCAAGTGTGGTAAATGCAACTCTAAACTCTGCATGGGAAACATGTTATCCCAAAGGATCTTCGAGTTGAGGAGCTAGCTGGTTTCTTCTCTTTAGGGCCATGGTCTGGAATAAGAAAAGAATGGATTAGACTGAGAGTTTAACTTGTGATTATGCTCACTAGCATGACATGAATAATGAAGAAAGGGGACTGTTCCTAAAACATCTTATAGAGTCCCACACATAAATGTGGCGCGCAACACACCCATGTATAAGACTCTACTAGATACAACTTTCAAACTTCCTAGGGCTCTATTGAACTTTACGCTCTGAAACCATGTTTATAACACCCCGATTCGCTGAATCGGAATGCTACACGGTGCTCATAACCCCGAGGGACCACAAGCTAACCCATGATGATATTTGTACCTGTATACTGCAAATCATGATACAATAATACGGAATACATAGAACTGTAAGGCCATAACGTTCAACTAAATAAAACCATGTGGGTGAAAATACCCAAAACAACTCAATTTGAACGTAAATTTGAACATAAATTTGAAAGCCTCTAAACTCTCTAAATAAGGAGTTGAAGGAACATGTCTCCAACAAACTTCGTAAAACTGAACTGAAGAAATAAATAAATGAATCAAATCATATTGTCCTCGAATCAATGATGACTCACTGTGTCTCTACGACTGGAATGCTATTGCTACTGCTGGGCTGGAGCTCGTGTCTTGGAACCTATGGTGTAACATGAAAAGAAAGCACCATAGCTCAAATGCGTCAGTACAACTGGAGTATTGAGTATACAAGGAAGGTACGATGAACATAAAGGGTTTCATGCATGAACAACACTGATTGACTAATATGAACGTGGGAGTGCAAACACATATATATAGAAACTGGGACCGTGAATACTTTATAGCATGACTTGTAAGCTAAACATGGTTTACTGATAACTGTCATGACTAATATAAAACAGATTACATGAATGACTATATCTGACAGTCCTGTATATACTGAAATCTGAAGAATGCCATGAGTTCTTTTACTGAGACTGATAATGAAACTGTGGGGAATAGTGTTTAACCGACATTCCCCATGTATGCCGTTATGGCCAATCTTTTCCCCGACTGGAGGGGTGTCAATACCGTGCCACGGGTAAGGATAGCATGTGAGTGACCCTTATCTGGTGGGTACTCAATAAGAACGGTGGGAACCCTAAACTGACGGGTTAAGACACCTCATCAACCCTAATCTGACGGGTTAAGATGTCTCAACCTATGCTGGCTATGTAGTTCTGGAACACAAGGATGACAACTAAGAATCACACCCTGAACTAGCAGGTGAGTTCCCATCCTTGGGTTCACTCGGTGACTTGATCATAAGAGTAGAGTCCATAATTTATAATATCCTAAGTAGGGATCTCATACAAAGCATGGTTATCAACAATGTATTTCATGGAAAGGATTTCATATCACATGGAAAGTACTTGCACAATCTTAATATCATGTTCATTGCATAATCATATTGGCAATACATACGAATAGCATGGAAGTTCACGTGGATTGCATGGTTATCATACATCTTGTTCATAAGTAGGATTTTCAATTAAACATAGCATAATCTCATAAAAATAGTTAATGAGTATTCCAACAACATTTACAAGGCACATTATCCACATAGAAGTCGTTGGAATGTAAGGGCATATCATGAATCCTTCACTTAGTCACAATTCAACTATATTGCATGATTTCTAGTTTCTTAGGCATTTTATCAAACACCTTACATGCACATCTTATGCATAGGTGAAATAATCAAATTACACATCATGAATAACCAAATTTACATGTTTGCAACTCATATGATATCAGGAATTCACAAAAACATATAAAGATTTCATCTTGGGAATCAACCAACATCAACAACATGATCATTAACACCCAATAATATAGAAATCATACTTTATAATTAAAAAGAGGGTTTTTGAGCTTTATGGATGAAAGGGATCCATAAATCAACACACACATACCTTAGGAGGAAAGATTTTTGATGATTGATAGAGGAATTTCCTTGAAATCGAATCTTCAAGCTTAGCTACGCAACCCTAGTTGTTTTTCTCCTTTAGTGCTCTTGGATGATGAGCTTTGAGATTATAATAGGGTTGTAATATATTTAGAAGCTATATATTTCATAGGGTTAAGTTTAGGGATGTGTAAGGAGTGTTAAAAGAATCAATTACCTTTAAAATAACTCAAAACGGAGTGTTTTTGGCACCTGGAATTTACTTAGGCGGCGCCCAAGTAATCACCTATGCTTTTGTTAGGCGGCGCCTAACCAATCACCTATGCTTGGGTTGGGCGGCGCCTAACCAATCGCCTATGATTGGGTTGGGCGGTGCCTAACCAATCGCCTATGCTTACTGTCTCTCACAAAAATGGGCATAACTTTTCGCTCGGGTATTAGATTAAGGCGAAATTGGTATCGTTGGAAAGCTAATTCGATTCTCTAAAATTTGGTGGGTCTAAATCAGCCAAAATACCACATTAACATCGAGTTATACCCATTCAAGGATAACCCTTGAAGAATCAAACACTAAAACTTGATGGATTCAAAAACTCTTAGCTTGCATTGCCTTAAGTGACTCATATGAACATGTTTAATGCGTCACAAGCTATCCTATCACTAGGATATTCATTAAGTCAGGTACTCAAGTATGAATCAAAGGATAGGAGATTTCAAACATAGGAATACTTATTGATTTCCTAACTTAGAAATATGCGGGGCATTATAGAGACTTGTCTAGTACATAAGAGGGAGAATAGCAAAACTATGAACTCCAGGGGCTCACCCTATGTCTCTGAACTATAGTTTCTCCGCACGATGCATACAAAAATAGAGAGAACCCGTACTATAATCTTCAGGTTACAAAAATTTAGTATGAGTACCTACACGTGTTACTCAGTAGGTAACTAGTGACTGAACTCCAAAGATAATGCAAATATAAATAGAGTGCAAGCTGGAATATAAACTACACCCAAATATCCCGTAAACGACATAATAAAGCTAACGAGACCATAAGGATAAGTATTCTATTCATATCGAAGAAACTAACATAATAATCGAACGGAATAATAAGGATACATTACCCTATTCTAACTATACTTGGAGACCGTACCACTATATCATATATCACTGGCCAATTTATGACTAAAGAGTGAAAGAAAGATATGTATAATAGTATACAAGGCTAAAGAATGGATATACAACATGAGTAAATGAAAGAAGTGATGGATATATGGCAATACCATAACCGCTATATATAGATACATATACAAAGTAGGGTAAACTCATTGGTACAAGCTATGTAAACATACTAGCATCTTAAGGCCTCCTAATCATAATAGGAACTACTTCTAATATAATCAGGATCTCCAATTCATATGTCTAAACATGAGAGAAGTAACCGTAATGAAAGGGATCAAAATACCAGGGTCTAAATCCATAATTCCAAACCAAGGAATAATCATGTGTAGCAAAATACCTATAAGGTAAGTGAATTAGAATCATACCTTAAATGTCAATGCCAGTCTAATAATGAACCTACCACAAACCAATCGTAATCACTATAATAATGTAACCGGCTAGTACGAACAAACATTACCTAATCGGGCCTTCATAAACCCCCGCCACCATTGACTCGGAAGGCTAAATAAACACACAACACACCATGAGCCATACTCTTCATCTATAACTATGCAAATCCCTATAAGGATGATAAAATAGGCGTATATTGGTGATAGAAAATTCATATGTAATAAGGAATGCCAAGTGATTCCATAATACCATTACCAATTTAAGTACCATAAAGCAACCTAGTGTGTACACCTCATCTAGCTCGATGGCTAGCAAAACATATGACGACCTCTCTTATCCTGGCACGATGGCCCATGGACGAAGGAGTCCCTAGGATAATCGAGAGTACCCGTATACATCGACCTATTCCCGATCCATGATTTTCAATATCATCAATTGTAGGACTTGAACCGGAACTCATGCCATCAATACCATCATCAATCCACTATGTCCAGTACTATATACATATATAAATATATACAGATAAAATGCATGGGCTAGACCCACGGCTAAGAAGGTATAAATTTTGAAATCCATTACTTAGGGTAAACTCTGGGACTAAATCATCCTAAAAGTGTGGAAAAGGTCAAAATATCTTATGTCCGAGGTAAATAGTAGTAGCAAATCGTGGAGTAGAATCTCACTCGGTCAAATCACTAAAACATCATTTTCAGTCTCAAGGGCACATAAATTATTCATTAAGAAGGTACGATTCAATTATGAATAAAATTATTTTAAAAGTGAAAAATGGAAATAATTCCTTATATTTAGGAAAAACTATAATAAAATCATATTTTAGTTGGAATCATACCATTTACCGACTAAGAGATCACGAATGTACCAAATCAATGCATGCCACCACTAGTATTCAAATATACCAAATCAATGGATGTCACCACTGGTATTCAAACAATATGATTATAAGCATCAATATGTCTATAAACCCAACCACTATCAAAATCATGGCCTTAGGCTAAATATATAATGGCATAGCCATAGCATCATAATCATGACTGTAGGCCCAATATATAACTGACATAACCATAGACTCATAATCATAGATTTAGGCCCAATATATAACCATCATAACCATCGCATCATAATCACAACTTTAGGCCTAATATATAACCAGCATAGCCATAGCATCATAATCACAGCCTTAGGACCAATATATATCTGGCATAATCATAGTATCATAGGCCCAATATATAACCGACATAATTATAACATCATAATTTGGGGAAAAAATCATTACAACCCACCAAGCAACATATTACACATCATACTAAGGGTTTATTAACCTCAACTAAGTCTAATCTTGCTAAGATGTGTAAACAAGTCTACAAAATCTAACACAAGTCTTGACCTAAGGAGGGTCGGAGGAGCCTAATACTAATCTCTGAAATCAATTTTAGACAAACATCTACCCCCGGCTAGTCTAAGGTATCTAAATTAACTTCTAGATATTAAGTAAGCCATAGCTAGACCTAAGATGACCATTCAACCTTGAACATGAGCAACTAAATCAATTCCACCTAAATTATCATTCCTAGATAGCCTAAATAGACCAAATAAGACTAATCATAACATAAATATGTGTTAAATACCTGAATCCCATTCCTTATCTAGAATAATATCATAATCATACTATGAATTAGCCCAATTTATGTAAAAGGTAATACGATAATAGAAGTATAATAATTATTTTAAATTAAGGGTCAAATGACTTTCTAGCCCCCTAAACTCACAATTTAGTCTAAGTAACGATTTTCTACCCACAATTATTTCATAAAATCCATATCTAACATGCAAAATATATAAAATACTATCTCAAGAAAAGAGCAGATAGAAGCTTATCTCGATGCCGAATTGCAATCCTTAGATCATCCACAAATCATTCGTCTTTACTGTACAATCCCAAAATATTATCACGCCATCAAAACAGAAATCTACACATTATTAGGAATATAACAGGACCTATATTTCTATAAAAAGGGTCGAGTCAAATTTTGTGTCAACAATGGGCTCGTGAGACCTGCAAACGGAATCCAAAATTGAATCCATCATAAGGTCCTCGAAGGATAGAGAATATGCACTCAAAAGTTAAGCACAAATCAAGTCTCAAATCAACCCTTAAAATTTAGGAATTTGAGACCAAATTTCTAAGAATTTATTAAGAATTAAGATGGAAATTGAAGGGTAAAATTAATTGGAAACGACCATGAAGAGTTAGGTTAGCTTACCTTAACCTATGTGGAAGATTTTCCACTTTTTTCTCTCTTTGAGCTCTCAATTTAGTTTACAACTAGTGGAAAAAGTAATATAAAATTGGGTAGGAAAGAGGGCATTTAATAGACATAGGTTCCACTAAAAAGGACAATTCCTTGCTAAAGTGCTTGCCGCTAAATCAGCAACACGACCGCTAAAGCGCTCTGGCGACAACAACAGTTGATGCTAAAGTGGCCCCTATGGATATAAAGCGAGCACTTCTTTAGCATTCATTAGGCACTAAAGTGCACTACCAATAGGTGCTTAAGCAGTCCTATTAGGTGTCATGCACCATATTTTGCTAAGTCTAGAATAGACTTCGATTGGGGGCTCAAAATTTGTTCAAGACTCCGTGCGTGAAGAAGAACTATGCTACCATATCAATTTGATGTTTCAAACTCAATCTATACATCGAAACTTTCATCCTAGGTCATTTCGACTTAATGTGCGGCCCGTACCTATAGTTTCATTCTTCACATAATCTGTCAAATAGTCCAAAACGAGTTTGAAAGCCTTAAGAAGGTATGATTCCTGATATGAAAAGATCCATTAGTCTCTAATACATCATTTTTCGTCTTAAGGAAAAAAATGTTAGTCATTAAGAAGGTATGATTCCTGATATGAAAGGATCCATTTTAAAAGTGAAAAGTGGGAATAGTTCAACTTTTAGGAAAATATGTAATAAAACCATATTTTAGTTGGAATTGTACCATTTACCGACTAAGATATCATGAATGTACCAAAGTTATGCATGTTATTACAAGTATCCAACCAATACTATAATAAACATCAATATGTCTATAAACTACAACAACTTTCCTTACAAGGATAGAATACTTCCTGGAACCCAACCAATATCATAATCATGATATTGGACCCAATATATAACTAGCATAACCACAGCATCATAATCATAGCCTTAGGCCCAATATATAACTAGAATAACCATAGCATCATAATCATCGCCTTAGGACCAATATATAACCAAAATAATAATAGCATCATAATAACGACCTTAGTCCTAATATAAAAAGCATAACCATAGCATTATATTCATGACCTTAGTCCTAATATATAACCGATATAAACATAACATCGTAATTTGGGAACATTACAATCTACTAAGTAATGTATTAAACATCATACTATGCTTCATTAACCTCAACAAAATCTAATCATACAAACATGCATAAATAAGTCTACCAAATCTAACATAAGTCTTGGTTTAAGGTTGGCTAGAGAAGCCCACTTCCAATCTTCAAAATCTATTTTAGAAATGCTTTTTCCCTGGGCTAGGCTAAGGTATCTAAATTCACATCTAGATGTTAAATAATCCATAATTATACCTAAGATAGCAATTCCACCTAGAACATAAGGAACTAAGTCAATTCCACCTAAATTACCATTTCAAGATAGCCTAAACAGTCCAAATAAGACAAATCATAACATTATGAAGTTTCTAATAGCTAAATCTGATTCCATATCTAGAATAATTTCATAATCATTTTACAAATTGGCTCTATATATTAAGACGGTATTAGGATTATAGAAGTATAATAAGTATTTGAACTTAAAAGTCAAATACCCTTCTAGCCCCCAAACTCACAATTTAGGCTAGGTCATAGTTTTCTACCTAGAGCTGCATCCTGACATCTCTATCTAATATGCAACATATATAAAACACTATCTAAAGAGAAGAGTAGACAAAAGCCTACCTCAATGTCGAACCATATTTATTAGATCATCTGCAAATTCTTAGTCTTTACTCCTTTTCCGCAAAATGCCGTTACACTATCAAAAAAGTAATCTACATATTGTTAAGAGTAAGATGAGATCTATATATCCATATTAAAGACCGAATTGAATTTTAGGTAAAGAATGAGACTGTGAGTCCTGTGAACAAAATTTAAAATTAAACCCATCACGAGGTCCTTTGAAGGACAAGGAACATGCGCTAAAAATTTGAGCATAAATAGGCTCTTAAATTAATTTTCAAAATATAGGAATTTAAGGCCTAATTTCTAAGAAGTTTACCAAGAATTAAGATAGAAATTGAAGAAAAAATTAATGGAAAATGACCATGATGAGTTAGGTTAGCTTACCGTAACCTAGGTGGATGGTTTCCCACCTTTTTCTCTTTTTGAGCTCTTAATGTTGTGTAAAAATATGGGAAAAAGTGATTGAAAATTGGGTGGAAAAGAGGGCATTTAAAGGATACAGGTGCTGCTAAAGTGGACACTTGTTCCCTAAAGCACCTACCACTAAAATGACTACATAACCGCTAAAGCGATGTTGTAATAATAGCAAGTACCTCTAAAGAACCCGCACTGGCACTGCTTTAGTGGTCATTGGGCGTTAAAGCACACCACCGACAAAGTATCCAGTGCTGCTAAAGCGATGAGAGATACATTGACCCAAAACACGCTTAAGCGGACATATCAGGTGCCATGCATCAGATTTTTCTATATCCAAAATAAACTTCGACCCGGGTGCTAAGGATTTATTTGGTATACCGTGCAGGCAAATGAATAATGCTATAGTACCAAATTTGATGTTTAGTACTCAATGGAACAATCAAATATTTTATTAGAGGTTGTTTTGTGTAACTATGTGGGCCATACCTATAGTTTTATAATTTACATAATCCGCTCAATAGCCCAAAATGAGTTTAAAAGCCTTGTGACCTGAACAAAGGCCCCTGCAGCCTAAAATCAATGTCTCAGAGCTGATGGTTCTATCAAAATTCTCATCCAAGGTAATTTACTAGTATTTTTGTTCCGAGATCGAATCCTAAATAATAAAATCTCTAAAATAGCGAAATGAGTCTAAAAACCAAATGAACTGTCCAATCACCAAACCAACAATTTTGGCAAGTTATAAATGACCTATAGCCATTATAAGAAGGCTGGAAATGCCCAAAACACAAGCAAATCAAGGAAACGACCTAGAGGTTCATTACATTAAGTACTTATTTTCTAAAAAAATGTCTGTTGATGTTGTCCTTATGTAACGCCCCAAGAACCTATCCCGATATGTCACATGGTGCTCAAGGCCAAACGTGGCCTCAAGCTAACCCTCTAAACTTGTCATAACTTTCAGAACTCATTATAGCATAATTTATGCTAAGACAAAGAGGAATAACCATGTCATGAACATAATGAAACATGAAATAATACTTCCCTGTACAAACAAAATATTGTAATCTCTGTACACGCTGGTACACTAGTCTGACAAAGCCTCTACTACATAGGACTGAGGAACCATTGGGACAGATCCCCAACTGACTCGTACTGAACTGAAAGTAAATAACCATCTATTAACAAGGCAAAATGTGAGACACAGGTCCTCGAACCATGAGGACTCACCAACTACAGAAGTGTAGAGGAAGGTACTCAAAGATCACTGTCGCTGCTGAGACTGAGCACCTAAACCTATACCATGAGCAAATATAGAATACAAAAGAGTATGGGAGTCAGTACTTGGGAATGTACTGAGTATGCGGGGGTGGATAAAACATTTAAATAATATCATAAATGTATAATAAAATCATGCATGCTGACCATAATAATTCTCTTCGCTTGAATTATCAAAAATATTTTTCTCATAAATCATCAGTAGTAATACATGTTTCATAAATCTCATAAATCATTTATCTCAACTCAAACTCTTAAACTCATAACATAGAGTGAATCGGTAACTCAAGTGACTTAAATCATTATGGACGTGGGAGTTTCTTATAACCGACATAACTACTCCATGTGAGCCGCATAGAGTCCAACGTTTTCCCTCCTAAGGAGAGAACCCCATATTGGCAGGGGTGTTGTACTCTCTCCAGGGAGTACAACCTCAATCTTATTTTCACAATCTCATAATCGGCCTTTGGCCCACAATTATTAACATCAATTCTATGGTAGCACATAGTTTTGGGGAAATACCAAATTTCTCGCTTGGTGCTAAATACTCCTCCTAGACTTAGCTCAAAATGCGTTAGGAAATCCACCTCAATTAATATCAACTCAGGGTTCTATTATAAAGACCAAAACATAAATATATATCTCATCTGAAAATCATAAACATCTTGTGGATTTCTAACCCGACTCAACACAATACAAGCTTTCTCAATATCAAGTACATTTGTTTATCAAATCATTTCAAATATTAAAAACTTCATGGAAATATCATAAGACTCATTCTTGCCTCTCAATTTCACATATCAATAGACATTCAATAGTCGAATTTCCCATGGAAGGGCATAACTCATGACACTTGTCTCAAATCATTCAAAAATAATTAATTCGTAATAAAATTATTTAACTCATGGAACTTGACTTAAATTTCTTAGAAATCATTAATACATAATAATAATATACGGCTCATGGAATAAATTCTCAATTTAAGAAATATGATGGTGAAATAATCATAAATATAAAACTTATTCAACTCAAATCTCATAAATCATTAATAAAGAAATTTGGGTGTAAACCCACTTGCAATATCATGTAAATCAATAATAGAAAGTAAATCTTTGGGCATAAAAACGAAATAAGTGTTCTTGTTAAAACCCCATATACCTTAGATTTTGATTTTAAAGATATAGAAACTTGCTTAAAACTTCTTTCTCACACTTTTAGACCAAGACCTTGCTTCCTTTGACTTGAGGAGCTTAGTTCTTGAATAACTTCAAGAAATTTATGGGAGATCTCTTGAATTTCTTAAAGATGATTTGATTTTTGGGTCTTGAAGAAACCCTAGGTTTCTAGAGAATTCTTGAAAGGATTTTGGAGAGAAATGGAATGACCAAGATGTCCTTTTAAATAATGCTGAAATTTGCTGATCAAAGCCTGTGACGGTCGACCTGATGGTCCGTCAGAGGGACTGATGGTCCACCAAGTCGTTCGTCACTCGAACACTAAAACTGGAATGTTCTGCCTCGACATGAAGGTTGACCTGACAGTCATTCCGAAAAGTGATGGTCCACCAAGTCGTCCTTCACTTGAGGGCCAGAAATGAGACATTGTGTCTCGGTCTGACGGACACCTTGACGGTCCGTCAACTTTGTGACGGTCCACCACTTTAACCTTCACACGACATCCCAAATAGGGAGCTACTGCCTTTGCTTGATGGGACACTTGATGGTTCACCAAGGACCTGACGGTCCACCATGTCGACCGTCAAACATGGGCTATCTGATAACATTCAATAAAATGGCCATAACTCACTCATCCGATGTCGGATTTTGATGAAATTGATATCGATGGAAAGCTTATTCAATGATCTACATGAAAAAAGTGGAAATTAGAGAAACACAATATGGTTTAAATATAAATCACTTTGAAAGTCATACATATCCATTCAAAAGAACATATTTAGGCTTAAGGAATGATCGGGATATTACACCTTAATTGTCCAAAATTGATGCACATATGCCTTGATGGTGCAGAGAACAAAATAGAGTAAAGTATGCATCTTCAATTTTGATGAATTGTCAATATTGTTAATTAAATTATTTGAACATGTGTTGTTCAAAAACCTTTTCTTTCAAAATTATCCTAATCTTTTACCATCTCACATATTTCAAATAAGCCTTTATTCTTTTTTGACCAAATAGAGATCAATGTAGAATAGGTGTAAGAAACCAAAATCCAAATAAATAATTGATGGTTAAGAAAACTAATAAAATAGAGATAAAAAAATAAATATAATGTCTAGAAGGAGTTTAACATTAAGGGAAAAACAAAACAAATTAATAGTGAACAAAAAAAGAGGAGATGAGTATGTAAAATGTGGAGGTTATGTTAACATGTTTTAGATCCAACTATGTTGGGAAGTATTTTTATTGATTTTCTTACCACAAATTTATTGAGTATAAGAAATTAAATTATTTGGAGAAAATCAACACACTATTTACTATATTCCTTCAAGTATTCCAACGGAATAGTCTAATACTGTTATATATGAGTTGTCCTATTAGATTAAAAAATACAACTCTTGCTTAACTTCTTTAGATTTGGGAGAATAGTGCTTAAAATGAGGAATTTCCAAAGAAGTGGCACAATGATCTTCTTTTTTTGCTCCATGATTAACCTCAGTTTTTCCTAAAATATCACCTTATTGCCACCTTCATCTACCTGTCCATGCCAAAGTCATGACCTAAGTATTTTGTTTCTTACCATTATTTCATTGAACAATATTAGTACTTTACCATTATGTTTTGGATGTAATTAAATATGCTTCTAATTGTTCTTTTGATCTATACTTCTTTGTGGTGAAATTTTAAGGATGATTAATATCAACATAGTTGACTTCGTCAAAATTCGAATACTTTTGTATTTTTTGTTTGATGTCTCAGTGGTAGTGTCTTAGGTAACTCAAATGTTCAACCTTTTTTTCAAGCATGCTTCTTTTATTAATGCCAAAAGGGGAAAGATAAACGTGTTGTATTTTAATGAAATCTCGTGAATATCTAAAAGTCCAATCTTCTTCATTTTTTGACTAAATTCTATAATTGTAAAATGGTAACGAGTTCTTGCATAAATTTGTTATATTTCTTGGTTGAAAAACACAACAAGCAAATTTATTTATTATCATCAAAAATGAGAAATTTGTTGAGTATAATTTTAAGAATGATAAATAAATATGTTTGTCAGAATGTATGTTTTATGTAATTTATATTTTGAGAAGTAATAAGAATAGGAAAAAAAGGAATTTATCAATCAATTATTATCTGACGTGATATGTTTTGTTGCTGAATTACCATGTGATTAATAAAATTAGTTATTCTACATTATTATCAAGTTTTCAGTAGTACAGATAAAGAAGAAAAAGAATTAGAATCAAAGAACCAATCCACAAAATTCAAATCTATCAAGAAAAAGAATCTTACTTGATGTCTACTTGCTCTAACTTTTTCGGTTGAACTTAAACAAAAGGAAGTCATCACACACATCTATAAAATAAGTCCACCGCGTTATCGGGAAGTACACATTAACAAATTACTCTAGCAACCACATTTTTCTGAATTTCAAGTGAAAAGGGCTTGAAGTACGAAATTGAGTAGGAATACTGTCCTTGTTCATTTCATGGTTGTTCCATATGCTGAAGTAGATTTTCCATTGTATGAACTCTAGTGAATGTTATAGGTTTGAATTGTAATATATTATTAGTTTTCTTAGAAGCGTTTATTGAGGTCAAACTTTGTTGTGTTTTTTCAAGATAAAGATAGTTTTGAGGGAAGAATTGGCATTATGGATACTTTTTAAACTTATTTTGTTAAATACCCACTAAATTTTTTTGTTGCATCTTATTTTTAGGGTTAGGGTCCAATATGTAGAAAAACTGGAGTTCACACGTGGGTCAATGAACATTTTCATTATTTTAAAACTTTGATAATTAAATAAACTACACCAAACATCCTCCACATCTTTCAATATTAAACAAAGCCCCTTCTCTCTCTCACCTCTTCAACTTCTCAAACTCCTACTACTCCCAAGAAAATTCTCTCAAATGTTATTTTTCTTTTTCGTATTCTCTAGTGGCAAAGGGTTCATTTTTGTGTTGTAAGGTAAGTTAAAATCAAATTATGATTAGTTGTAGATCCATTTTAGTAGTTTTATTGTTATTAATTTCATAGTGATGTAGTATAGGAATTTTTTTTCAAATATGGTTGATTAAATAGTAAAATATGAGAATTTTATATGTAATTAGTTTGATTCCATTGTAATAGTTGAGTTTTGATTCTGCAGTTTTGACAGAATTTTTCATCTATTACGGTGTTGAATTTCGAAAGTTTTGTTAAGAATTTTTGCTTTATTGTGGTATTTTTTGAGCACTGCAGTGTTGAATGGTCGTATAATTCTTAATTTCTTAGTTATTTTGGCTATTTGAATCAAGCATTAACCTGTTTCTGTTTGTAGACATGTGGTCTATAAATATATAGTGCCATAGATTGAAATAAATTTTTAGGTGTATGATATTATTTTAAAATATGATTGATTAAATGGAAAAAATTTAAAAAGTTATAGCTATGATGTTGGGTGTATTTATGCATTCTAGCAATTACTACTCTAACCTAATTAGTCTTATTTTGAGGATGATTCTTATGCTATATGTGTTAATAATGATATAAATGTGCACTTAAGTGTTCATGTATGTGTTTACAATGTTAATGGTATTTTCTCACGAGTTTTTATTCAATGTGAGCATTTAGAGTCAATTAAGAAAACTAGTGTGACTAGCTCCAACTAGGTGTTTGTCTAGTCTATCGTGTTGGATTCTAATGTGTTTAATGAGTTACTAAGGTTGTTATTATGTATTTATATATGAAACAACTTTCTTATAATGTTCAAGGATCAAAACAATGAGCTAAATATGAAAGTGAAATTAATCTATGCTTAGCTCATATTTTTGATTCACCATCTTGGATGTTGTGTTGTTGTGAGCTCTAAATTTTTATTTTTAATGCTATAGGATTCTTGGTTAATGGATTATGATGATATATTAAGGATATAAAGACTTCAAATCAAGTGGAAACAACTTAAAAAGGCTCAGAATGGCTCAACGAAAGCACAATACACAAAATTAACACAATTTGGATGACTGAAATGTGTTGGATGCGTGTGGACTATATGATTGGCCAATGGGCGCATGTTTTACAACATTAGATTTAAAAAGGTCCCAAAAAGGTCACCCATAGATCAGCGGTGATGTGTCAATTGGCATTTATAAAAAAACAAACGGTCAACGCAATTATACCACTCTGCGGTGAGCACCAAAATCAGGAAAAAGTTCCCAATGATGACATTTGGCACTATACCGCTCAACGGTGACCATCAAATAGGGGGAAAATGCCTTGCTGTAAAATAAAAACGTGGAAACCCAATCCTATTCATTTTATGACTTATCTACTATAAATATAATATGTTAAATTTCATTATGAACTTCTTGCAACCTCTAGATCAACTTGGAAATCATTGGAGGCTTCCACAAGTTCTTTCTAGGTTTTTATTCTTTAATTTAGATTTCTTTATGGTTTTAGTTCATCATACAATTATTTGGATGTTGATTATGGCTATGAGTAGTTAAAACTTCTCTTTCTGGGGTTAAAACCAAGAACATGAGTTCGATTGTTTTGAATTGATTTTGTTTAATTTGCTTATCATTATTGGTTTTTTGTTTATTCTTAATTTAACTATTTGATGAATTGATCACCCAAAAAATACATCTATTGTCACCCTTGTGATCTCGGAAAAAGGGAATAGGGAGATAGAATATGGGAATAAATAAAGTATGGTTTTAATTTCTTTATAAAATACGGGATTTGAATTAGTGTCTAGGATAGGGATATACTTAGATGCCTTACTTGATTCAAACATTGGATTGTAGCTTAAGGAATTTCATTGGATATTTACATCCCCACACAATAATGTAGATGTAATGTCCATATTAGGTAAACGATTAGAGGTCGGAACACCATGATCATGCAATTAACCCTATGAATCAACAAACAAGATAAGAAAGTTATTGAATGAAGTTTAATAACATTTTATGATTGTTCAAAGTTCTTTAACCCTGGGTTTTATCTTATTTATTGTTCTAAGACTTTCATTTTCTGCATTGTTTACTTTAATTTCAATTAAAATTTACTAACTCTATTTTTTATTACTCCTGCATCAATTAAATCTAAATTGTAAATTAGAATAGAATAATTGTTAGATCAAGTCCCTGTGGGATTGATGCTTGAATTTTTTTAAGGTCACTTTACTACTTTATAGACCACGTACACTTGCGTGTGCTGTTGGGCGCTATCAATTTTTGGGTTCTGTTGTTGAGATCTTTAAATTTGGAAACTCTTTATTTTAGATTTATTTAGTGTTTTTACGCTTGGTCTTGGTTGTGTTTTTGCAAGAAATAGGTTTACAAAAGCTGGCAAGGGATCTAGACTTGGTTGAACCAAGGATCGAACCTTAATAACTTTTCTATCAATGAAGGAGATAAGCAAACCTTCTCCCTCAAATTCAACAATTCCAAGAAAACTAAGAGAATTCTACCATCATGGCTGATGAACTAGTAGCCCGCAGGACCGTTAAAGAAGTTACAATCCTACTTCCAATAACTTTGACCTCCCTATTTAAGAAGCTGAAAACTGGAGGCAATTTTGAACCTAATCATACTATGGAATAACCTTTGATTAGCAGTGGACAGTTTACTAGGCTTTCACGTACAGATCTGCAGGTCCATTTCCAAAATATTTTGGAAATCAGTGATACATTCATCCCGATGGCATAAATCAAGATTATGTGAGGATGACACTTTTCCTCTTTTCTCTGTTGGGGGAAGCAAAAAAGTTGTTGGCTACAAAACCAGCAAAGTCAATAACTTCATGGGATGATTTGGCTAAAACATTTCTTATTCGGTTCTTCTCATCTGATAGACCGTTAGACCTTGCAGTGAGATAATATGCTTTAAATAGAAGCCAGAAGAGAATCTCTATTATGCTTGGGAGTGATTCAAGGCACTTCTTAGGGACTATTCGCACCATTAATAGTCCAATGAGGTACTTGCTCATACTTTTGTAGAAGTACTTGATCACAATACAAAGATTTTGCTAGATTCACCCATAGGTGGTCAAGCGTTGCAATTGACTTGTGATGAGCTGTATATACTATTGAACCAAATAGCACAAGGAAATCCAGAGTGGCATTCAGATTCTAGAATTGCCACAAAAAGAATTGCGGGTGTATTGGAGGTGGACCAATTCATAGTCTTATGAAATTAGGTTTTTGCATTATAAAATTTGATAAACACTCAGTTCAGTAGCATAAAATTAGGAGCAACACAACCTCCAGCCACATTCAATACCATCTAACAAGCTGCTGGTTGGTATGAAGTATGTGGTAATAGTGGTCACTTAGCGGTTGTGTACTTCCAATCTAGAATCGATGATGTATATGGGAAATGCTCAAAGGCCAAATTATAGTAATCCCTACTACATGAAGTGGAAGACTCAGCCCTGAAAAACACAAAAATAACTAATTAAAGAACCACAAGCATAAATAAACCAGTAAGCTAGTAATATAGAAGAGATGATGAAGCAAATTTTAGCTAGTCAAGCACAAATGGCTATCGATATGAAAAATCTACAAGCAGAATTGACAAATTAGAAAGTGGTCCAAAGAATCTTAGAGTTACAGTTGAGGCAGTTACGATAAGCATTGAATACTACGCCTCAAGGTGGTCTAGCAGTAGATACAAGAAATCCAAAATAATTTATGGCAATCACCTTAAGGAGTGGTAAAGAGTTTCAAGGAGAACCTTCAAAGAAAACTAAAGAGGTAGATACTGATGTGGTGATTGAATAGGGTATGCCTAAGTATGCAAAGTACTTTAGGGATGTGTTTGCCAATAAGGTGAAATTTCAGGATGATGGGGTGATAACACTCACTGAAGAGTGTAGCGCTGTAATGACACAAAAAATCCCTAAGAAATTAAGAGTTATAGGGAAGTTTACTCTCCCTATCCAAATAGGAGTATGGTGGTCCACATACTGAGTGACTTAGGAGTGTGAATAAATTTGATGTCCCTATCTCTACTTGACATATTGGGCTTGTGAAAGCCTAGATCGACCACTATGGTTTTGTAGCTCACGAATGGATCAATGGCATATCTAGAAAGAATAATAAAGGATTTCCTCATAACGGTTGGTAAATTTTTTATTCCTTCTGACTTTATTGTTCTTGATTTTGAGGTAGACGAACAGGTACCAATCTTCTTGGGACTCCATTTTTAGCAACTGGAGGAGCGTTGATTGATGTTAGAGAAGGCATACTCAAAATGTAGGTAGAGGATAAAGAGGTCGTATTTGATGTTTACAAAGAACCTACAATAATGTCCCACTATAAAGATTTATATATGATCAATTTTATTGAAGGGGACAATTGTGGGGTGGTTTGTCCACCAAAGACCACTTTTGACTAATTGATTGAGCAACCTAAGCTTCTACCTCCTAAGTCCGATAGGATGAAAATTAATAAGCCTGAAAAGGCTAAATTTGAAATTTTTTTTACCCTTGAGAATTCATGCCCAAGAGGGGCGAAAAAAATAATAAGATCTAGACCAAGCGTGACAAAAAGAAGGAAGGAATATGAGTACGATTGTCGTGAATTGATTTTGTTTAATTTGCTTATCATTATTTGTTTTTTTAATTCTTAGTTTAACTGTTTGATAGATGGATCACCCATAAAATACAGCTATTATCACCCTTGTGATCTTGAAAGAGGGAATAGGGAGAAAGAATATGGGAATAAACAAAGTATGGTTCTAATTTCTTTATAAAATAAGGGATTTGAATTAGTGTCTAGGAAAAGGATGTACTTAGATGCCTTACTTGATTCAAACGTAGGATGATAGCTTAAAGAATTTCATTGGATTGTTACATCCCTGCTCAACAATGTAGTTGTAATGTCCATAATAGGAAAATGATTAGAGGTCGAAAGACCATGATCATGCAATTAACCCTACTATTCAACTACCAAGATAATCAAGTTAACGAATATAGTTCAATAACATAGTATGAATGTTCAAAGTGCTTTAACCCTGGGTTTTATCCAATTGATTGTTCCAAGACTTTTATTTTTCTGCATTGTTTACTTTAATTCCAATTACAATTTACAAACTCTCTTTTTGGTTACTCTTGCATCAATTAAATCTAAATTGTGAATTAGAATAGAATCGTTGTTATATCAAGTCCCTATGGGATCGATACTTGGCCCTCTTTAAGGCTACTTTACTACTTGATAGACCACATACACTTGCGTGTGCGCTTGGGCGCTGTAAAGCTAATTAGTTTGATTTGAAGCATTAGTTGAGTTTTGATATTGCATATTTGACTGGAAATTTTTCATTCATCACGCTGTTGGATTTTGGTTCAGTTCGGGTATGTTTGTATAATGGGATAATTGTTAGTTATTTTGAATTTTTCCTTTGAGCATTGAATTAATTAGGTTAATAGACTTGTGGTCTATGAAGTGATAATGGTTGAATTTTTTTTAGGCATAGGTTCTTTTAAAAATGGGTAAAGCTAGAGTTGGTGTTAAATGAACTTTTGGTATCATGTCTGCTTATGCTCTAGCTGTAGAAAAAAAATAATGCAGTTGAAAATTCCCGTAAAAGTAAAAAAACTAAAGCGAAAGAGAAGGAATCAGATTCGGAGACCATAAAGGAGATAAATTGATATGTCCATGAGTCTAGTGATGATATTGTTGAGTGTAGTTGCAATTATGATAGTGAAGAGAGTGAAAAAAATAGTGTTGATGGAGATAATGCTCCCTTATCCGTGTAATTTGTTCAAGGTACATTACCTTGGAGTGGTATTCCCTTCGTTCCTTGATGTACATGTTTGGATCTTTTCTAGGGAATATTTTAGTTAGATCAAAGATGTTTGCATTTGACGGCGATTTGATGAAAAAATTTGAGCAGTCGTATTTTGGACACTTGAAAAACATGGAACGACACCTTAAATTCAATGGACAGTTGGTCTATAATTTGTTGTTGTGAGATGTTAAGAATGATAAGATGCTCCATGAGATGTGGTTTTGTGTGAACAATATGATTACTTCTTTTAGCTTAAAGGAGTTTTGTTTGATCATAGGGTTAAGCTGATTATCATATACCAGTGAATAAAAATTGAAGAAGGTGTTATATAAGGGGGAGCATTTTTTCTTTATGGTGATAAAAAATAAAAATATTATATAGCCATCTTGGTACAGTTGATTAGAGGGAATAAGTTGAAAAAGGAGCAAAAGTTCAAGTGTTGTTTACTATGATTCGTGCACATAATCTTTCTTGCAAAAGATTTGATGAAGGTTGTCAACACAAAACTAATTCGGATAGTAAATTATTTGAGCTTCTACAAGAGTCATCCATATGGAAAAGAGACATTTAAATTGACCATGGATTATCTAAAGAAGAACACTGACCGAAAGAAGCAGATGGAAGTATTCGATGAGAAGTAGAAGGCATCCTATGCTCTATTCAGATTTCCTTGGGCATTTATGGTATGTACCATCAACCCTTTAGTCAGTTAATCATAGATTCTTAATTTATTTATACTATTTCATTGACTCTGATTCATTTTTCCACTACTATATTTATTATAGATTTGGATTTACGAGGCCTTTCCTCATCTTGAAAATTTTGCTGAAAAATCAATGTATGAGCCATTTTCCATTCCCCGTATCATCAAATGACACATTACAAAAAGTGATAAGGTAATCAAATATGATACATTAAATTATAAAGAAATAATTATCGAGGTATGAACTTATATTTTATTATGAAATAATACTACCGTAATATTGAATATTATAATTGTTAATTTATTTTTCTAGAACGTGCACCGTACATCATCCCTGCTGTTCATGGGATGAATATGGATTACATGGTCATGTTTAAAAAATATGAGCGAGGTGAATAATAACTTCCTTAATGGCTTGAAGAAGGATTTATAAGGGGTGACTGTCCTTACTTCAAACTGGGACAGTGATGTAACATCCCGCATTTTCAGGCTAGACTTCGAATTAGCATTCCTATGTGTGTAAAATTTAATCCCATGATTTTTATGTGAATAAATGTGTAATGATCATTATCCAAGTGTGTGAAGGGCTTTTGAGGAGAAAAATGTATGTAGGAATCACATAGAGAATATTTGAGCTAAAAGCCTTTGATTCGGCCAAAGCTTTGTAGTTGATTCTACAAGGTTCTACTTTAAATGTGTATAAATCATAATATATATGATGTTTTATAGATTAAGACCCAAAAATTGTAGATAATTGAGTTATATTTCCAATGATACCAATTTCACCTTAATTTGATACCCGAGCAAAAAATTATGGCCTTTTTTTGTGAGAGGCAGTAAGGGCAGGAGATATGCCCACACTATAGGGGTTATTCCCCTGGAATAGAGGGGTCATTGCGGGGCTTCTCCCTCAGTTGGAAGGGTGCCCCACAAGGTCTATTCCCATGCTATTTCAGTCTCTTAAGGGTTAAGGGGAAATTTGGTTCACTCTCCTTAACCCGAAACGTCCAAAGTACGATTTATAACATCAAAAGAGGCATTGTTTTCCCATTTTCATCGAATCAACTAATATAAAAATCCTCCATTTTCCCCAGGAACAATTTTAAGTTTTTTTCTCTCTAAGTAATTTTAAGTTATAATAGCGAATTGTAAACTTAGCCATGTAATGATGTTGTTTCCTCTTGTTTTAAGATATGCCCATGTTAAAGTTCAAGATTTTCACTTTTTGTTGAGCTATCTAGATTTTGGATCTATGAACCATATTTCCATGTTACCGTTATTACGCTTTGTTATCATATTTTATGGTCATTGAGTGCTGGCGGGTTATGAACACCCAATATCTATGTGTTTTACATGATTTTCATTTTTCAAGTAAAAATTCAGTCAGACCATGGTTTTAATATGATATTCAGAACAACATGATCGTGTGGAGCACTATCATCTTACATCTTTATATTTATCTGAGAAACTGTATGCACTATTATTTTTATAATACCATGACCTGGGCTTGTCAATTATTAACTACCAGTGCATGCACTACTTAGTATTTTAGTATCTTTCAGTTGGGAGTAGGATTTAGGACCGAGCGAACCAAGGCATGGGGGCTTACCGCCAGATTGGCTTGGGCCTTTAGAAGTAGTCTCTAAGTTCCAGAACTATGTAGCCAGCGTAGGATTATGAGATGTCACCCAACAGATTAGTACTAACACTCTCTTATGAGTCACTCGCCAGTTTAAGACTGACTTCCTAAGCATTTGGGATATTAGCCTTATAGATCCACACTGTCAGCCAGTGTTAGTACCCATGGTAAGGTTCTGATACCCGTCCAACTTGGGTTATATTTTGGACCCCGTTAGATCGATTGGAGAATATTAGTATCATGACACCTCCCATTGTTTTAGTTAGTATTCAGTATATCTCACCTCAGGTATACGTGACCAAGTGTACCAATTTTTAGTTATTCAGTTATATAAATTTCAGCCACTCAGATTATAGATTATCTCAGAAACATATTTAAGCTTCATCTTGAATTCTCAGTTATTACATGTAATGTTTTCATGCGCAATATCCATTCATGTCCCTTAGTTTAGTTTTATATCGTATTTAGCTTTACATGAGATGTACATACTGTATTCATGTTTTACCCTATCCCAACTTCAGTTCTTCTCATTCTACAAAAGTAAAGATATTTTTTAGAAACTATGTGTAGTGATTCACCATTTTACCAGATTTTGTTTGTTACTCATGTTTTAAGATAATTCATCTTTTAGTTGATTTCAGTCTCTTCGTGAGTCTACTAGCACTTAGCAAGCATATTTTAAGATTATGTATCTAATCATTATTAATTATTGCATTCACCCTCTCCTACTCATTACATTCCAAAGTACTAATCCACATATATGTCTATGCAGTACATTGTCTTATAATATATGTACCAGTTCTAGCCTACACATCATAATCAGACATTTGTAGATTCCAACCAACAGGTGATGAGTTCTCTTATATCGGGGATGTCAGTAAGTTGTAGTTTATGCACCTTATTTTGATTATTCATATGTATTGATTAGTGGTAGTTGGAGGCATGTCCCAGTTATCTATAGTCAGTATAGTAAATGCTACATAGATTGTTAGTCAGGGTCATGAAATGTAAATTTCAGTTCTCTCTTCAGTTTTATCAGATTGTAAACTTTATTAGTATTATGCGTATTCATATTTTCTTATTATTATGTTTCTACATAGTAAATTTATCTATTTAAAATATTCTAAATCAGTTCTTAAAGTATCAAGCCAGTTTATGTGTTAGCTTGGGATCACTTGTGGTTCTAAGCATCGTGTTACGACTAGGGGAAGTTTTGGGTCATGATAAACTTGGTATCAGAGCCCAGAGTTCAAGCTTCCTAGGGTGTATATGAAGCTATGTCTAGTAGAGCCTTGCAGAATGGTACGGAGACATTTGTACTTTTCTTTGAGAGGCTAGAAGGCATTTAAGAAATATTTTCCTTTCTTTCATGTCTCAAATCGTGCAGTAGAAGTGTTCTCTAAGAAATTTATGCAGATTCTCATCTTTCTCAATTCATGTCAATGATACCTTATTTTTGTAAGTTGATAGAAATAGTGACACTTAAATTCCTTCAGATAGAGTTTTCTTAGACAGTCCCCCTAGATAGTTATGGGACTGCACGGATGCTTGAAAGTATCCCATCAGTGCTTTTAAGTTTTGATGTTTAAAAATATTATTCATGTTCATGAAAACCCATGAAATAACCCAAAGAAGATGTTCTTTTAGATCTCTTTGATTGCATATGATCATGAATTAGAAGCATAAAACTAGAAGTTTGACAAAAGTACAGTGGGGATAGTGTTATCTTAATTTAGTTGAGTCTGTATCCATGAGGATAGTTGTATGAAAGGTGAACCAGAAGGCTTGAAATAGTGTATTCAATAATTTAAGTATGTTGATTTGAAATTATATATGGTTGATGTAGTGAATGTTGGTGTAATGGTAATTCCCACGATTTAGGGAAAAAAATAAGTTTAGATATATGATATGAGTAGGCTATAAAGGATGTTAGTATGTTTCATTAAAGGTTTGGGGATATCAATGTTAAGTGATAGAATCTAAGTTTGAATCTTTGAAGATTGAGCTAATAGAAGGAAGAGTTGAAATTGTAGATGGTGTGAACTCAAGGTATGGTGATACTCACAAAGCTGCTAAGGTAGTAAGTGTTTATGTTTTTTTATGATGATTGTAGGGGCTATATAAAGATAAGAGTTGTATATCATAAGGAAGTACTAGAAGTGAATCTTACACTTTTAGGTATTTCAGGGTGAATTTATTATTAATGTGTATTGTTATATCTCGATCTCAAGAGTAAATTGGTTGCAGTTCAGCTTGGAATTTATCTTAAGGGTCCACAGACATAGAATGATAACTTTAATCTTAGGGGGAGATGATAGAACAAGTAACAAAGTCAGGCAGTCAGATTCTAGTAGTAATGCAAGATTATTCAAGAACATCAGTAGGTGAGGAGATGCTTGACCCATTGTTATTTCAGTATTTATACTTCAATTATCATGATATTTACTAATGCCTTACATGTCAGCTCCATGATCATAGCTCATATGCATGCACTGTCCGTAAAATCATATACGCTTCCAGTTCCTAGTATAAGAAGTTCTAGTTCACTCAGCAATGCAAGTCATATTAGATGAATTTATGAACTATGAACTCAGGACATGATGCACATGACTGATGTACCCATGCTTTACAGTATGTTCAGTTCTAGGTCCTCATGATACACTCCTAATGATCATGAAAATTCATATTATGCCATTTATGTCCGCAATTAAGATCTCTTTGTTAAATTCATGTCATTGATACTCTAATCCTCATGCCTCAGCTAAGTATAATGTTACGTATAGTATCTTTCCATGCTTTAGATCCTCATGTTCTAACCTTTTAATGACCTCTCCTTATGTTAAGATAATGGTGATGCAAAAATGATAAACAATTTCTTAGATGGAAGGGAGTAAATATTCCATGTTAGGAAAAGATTGTTGTATGCTTGTTTCAATGAGACTATATGTTTGAAGGACAATTGAGGCAAAGATTTTGATATAAGTCATGGATAGTTGAAATTCGTATGTTCCTTCTTAAGAATAATACAAGAAAGTTGTTATTGATAGAGGTTTAGATAATATGAGAAAGATGCTTTATGGGTGTTTCCCTAGAACTTTATATGTGATTAGAACTTCATATGTGATTATAATGATAGGCTAGAATGTCATATTGTTATATAAATTGATGAATTCATGGTACGTTAGTAAATTCCTAGTAGGAGGTTAAATGTAGTTGTTAAAGTGGTAATATGAATTATTGTTGAGATGTGAAGTTGTGAAAGCACATGGGGTATTGAATTCATGATTCCGACTAGTATTACGTCTTATATATGCACTTAGTAGATTCGAGTAGGCTTGAACATAGTGAGAGAATTTAGTTCAGCTCAGACTTCATTAGTTAGAGTTATCAGTGCCCATGTAAATATTATAAGTAGCCTCAAGTTAAGTGCAATATTGAAGAGGAACCTATAGTTGAGGTAGTATTTGTGTAGTATGTCTAAGCCTTAAAGTAGAAGTTGCATTGTCTAAGGCATATTTGTTCTATCCTAGCTTATGTTCATTAGCCTATATCCCATGTTACAAGGTTATAACCATGTTAAGATTCCTTAATAAGATATTATATTCAGAATATTCTAGTTGAGTGTAATTGTAAGGCCCTGAATCTGGTACCCAAAATGCTACACGATGCTCATGACTGTGACGGACCACAAGCTAAACCATTACTGATATCTATACCTGAACACTACATAATACACTGTATAAATACAGAAAAAGGCTGTAAGGATGTAAGGTTCAAAACTGTAACATAACTGATAAAACATAACATATAGATGGGGTATGAAATACCCAAAACAACTGAAATAAACTGTTTGAACAAAATTTAGTCTGAAAAGCCTCTAACTGACTGAACTGTCTAAATAAAGAGTTGATGGGACATGTCCCCAACTTACTCCAACTAATAAATTAATTAATGAGATAATAAAGTAATGGTCATGTCCTCGAAGGATGAGGACTCACTACTAACTCTGATTGCTAAGACTTGAATTTTATTGATGCTCTGGAGCTAGTACTTCTTAACCTATGGTATAAAATACTATAGCGTAAATGCATCAGTACGTTTGAATGTACTGGTATACATGTGAGGTAGGCTGAATGCAAAGATTTCACATGCATGAACTATACTAACTGACTAGATAGCATGAACGTGAGAATACATGCATGAATACATAATGACCGTAACTGAGTTTGTGATAACATGGCTACTGAGTATGAGTACTGATAATATGAGATACTAATATCTATATAACTAAAATAACTGATCTTGCGCGACTATATCTGACAGTCTAGGTTCTGATGAAACTAGCTGAGTTTCATACTATTCTGAGTAGACTATATCAAACAGTCTTGAATCCTATAGAATTATCTAAGCTCTATTACTGAGACTAAATGACTGTATTTGACAACCCCGATTCTATACTAAAACTGTGGGAAATATTTATCTAACAGACATTCCCCTAATATGCCATTATGGCTGAGTTGGGGTCCAATCTGTAATCCCAATTGGAAGGGTGTCAATACCGCACCACTGGTAAGGACAATCTATGAGTAAACCTCATATAAAAGGTGACTCTAGTGAGAATGGTGGGAAACCTCATATAATAGGTTAAGCCATCTAATCTACCCTCTTATAACAGGCTACGATGTCTAAACCTATGCTGGCTACGTAGTTTAGGAACAAAAGATTTGCTTCTAACAATCACACACTCAGATAACAGGTGGGTACCCATCCTTGGGTTCACTCGGTACTAATTTCTACTCCAATTTTGATAGATACTGAACATGATTAACTGAACTAACCAGACTGAATTAACTTAGTTTCATTGACTAATGGAATAGTATTTAGGTTACTAAATTTCTGAGGTTTGTTAGATTACTGAGTTTATTGAATTTTCTTGAGTCATATGATAGACTGAATTTATATGAACATGGATCAACTAAGAGTATCTTGAAAACATGACACTGGCTATAGGCACACAGCTAAATGTCGGGTGCAAGTACCCCAGGACTTGATAGCATGAAACTTACAAAGTATGAATTTCTTAAATACATGACCAACATCAACAATCCATAATATAATAAGATGATAATTTCATGAAGTACAAGTTCTAAAGCACCACAATGGCTACACATATATCCATAATTCATTGACTAAGAGATTTCATCAAACACTTAACATGCATGAACTTGTACATGCATGGGGATTTCATATTATCCTACTAGAATGACACTTTTCCTTCACATAGGCATTTAGTCAAACACATAGGAAGCATTCTTTGGTTATACAATCATCAACACATCTAATAATCATGGATACGTCCATCAACGTGTAAATTTAAGGGTTTATCATGATTATTATGCAAATCATCACATCCTAAGGTCAATCATTGGAATATGTAGTTTCAAAAATGAATCAAAACCCCACAATATCATGAATATGAATTTCAATTCAATTTAGATCATGAACATTCATAAATACATAAATCTTGGATTTTGAAAAGAGATTCTTGAGCTTCATGGGTAAAAAGGATCCATGAATCAACACATGACATACCTATGTTGTGAGTTTCTTGAATATTGATGGAGGAAAACTTATATTCTTGACCTAAAAGTAATCACCTAGGGTTTCTTGTTCTTGGGGATTATCTTTGAGGGAAACCCTTAATTTGATGTTGTAGATGGATAATGAACTTATAAGCCTTGATCTGATATTATTAGGGGTTAAAATGGGTGGTAAAAGACCAAAAAGACCTATTAAAAATGACTTAAAATAGTTGAATGAACTATGTGATAGTGGGTGCAATGGTCCATCATTGGGGTGACGGTCTGTCGGTCCTGACCATCGCACCTGGGTAGAGTAGGGGTTCGCTGCCTCTACTATGATGGCTTGGGATATGGTCCGTTTCTAGCTCGATGGTCCGTCGGCCTGAGCTGTGCCCTTAGGTAGAAGGTGGTCTCAATGCATCTGCTATGACGACTTTGGCAACTGTCCATCGCTAGCTCAATGGTCCATCGGTTCTCACCAGCGCACCTGGGCAGTTTTGACTGCCTTCTATTTTTTGGCCATAACTTTTTCTTCTGATGTTGGATTTGGACGAAATAGATTTCTTTGGAAAGAAAATTTAATTTCCCACATGATTAAAATTCCAAGAATATAAAAGTGGATTCATTTTTCAAAGTAAGTTTCTAACATACTTGGGACAATTTTAAGTAAGGTAGAAGTATGGGGTATTACAATAATCTTCAAATATAATTTAGTTCGTATAGACAACAACTCTGTTTAGCAGTGTGACAGAGAAGTTTGTATGGTTTTTCATCTCTCCATATAGCTTTACTATCCGAAGTTTTATGAATATGGCTAGTATAAGAGGTATTCATTCACATACATGAAAGATGCAAAATTAGTTTTGTCCAAGCATCATGTTTTAGATTCATCTATTTAGTCAAGACTCAGTTCATAAGTGTTTAGGTCATAATCTCAGTTGTCCAAGTATTCCAGCTCAGAGAGTGTAATACCACTTGTACGAGTCATCTCAGAAATCGATGTCATGATAAAAGTTATAATGTTTCATCTCAGCTATATCCTTCATTACCAAACATGTCATGTGTACATTATTCCATACTTATATGCATTTAACAAGTTACTATCCATCATTTGAGGATGAATGATTGAAGGGAGAGATTATTTAACATCTTGAATTTTTTCGTTAGACTTTAAATCATCATTCCTGATTGTGTAAACTTTAATCCCATGATTTGTATGTGAATACATATGTCATGATATTTATCATAGTGTGTGAAGTACTTTCAAATTCAAAAGTATTCGTTGCAGTAACTTAGAGTGAAGTTGAACTAAGAGCCTTTGATTTAGCCAAATCTTTGTATTTGATTCTACAAGGGTCTACTTTAAACGTGCATAACTTTTGATATATGTGGAGTTTCATATCTCAAAACCCTCCAAATGATAGATAATGAATTTATATTTCCAACTATAAAAATTTTACCTTAATACAATACCCAAATAAAAAGTTTTGACCTTTTTTTGTGAAAGGCAGTAAGGGCACGCGGTAGGCTCGTGCGTTAGAAGTTATTCCACTGGAATAGAGGAGGCGTCATGGGGGACCCTTCCCCGGACTGGAGGGCACATCATGGGGTCTATTCCCATACTATTTTAGTCCCTTACGACTCATGGGACAATTTGGTCCTTTCTCCTTAACCCCATACGTCCAAAGCATGATATATAACACCAAAAACTACATTATTCTTCTATCTTCTTCAAAAGAACTCATGTGAAATACCTCCACTTTCTCTAAGAACAATATCAAGCTTTTCCTGTTCAAGAACACAAGTATTCAAGCTTAAATTTCAATATTTCTTTAAGAATTCATCAGTTAAGGTTTGTGGTGTTTTGAACAATTTACTTCTTTTAACCTTATGCCCAAATTGACGACTTTTCAAGTTAAATTTAAATATTTTAAGATAATATTCATCCCCAAATCCTTATATGTGAAAATATAGCATTATTATGTGATTAAGGGACTAAAAACCCTAAGCCTTGTATTTATTCATGTTTCCAACTACAAGTTTGATGTCTTATCTTGAATTCCATTACTTTCATAAAAAAAATCTAGTCCCCTAAGTTTCATATGTTTTCAATCTCAAATTCATGTATTATTCTAATATACTAAAATATCCACATATGATTCCAGGCAAATTCAAAATTATCTTATGCTTTAAGTTCCAATTTCTGATGTCATCACCAAGTGAATTTCATGTTATAATAGCGAATTGTAAACTTAGCCTGGTAAACATGTTGTTTTCTCATGTTTTAAGATATGCCCATGTTTAAGTTCAAGATTTTCTCCTTTTTGGTGAGATGTCCAGATTTTAGATCTATGAATCATGTTTCCATACTACTATTTTAAGCTTTGTTATCATATGTTATTGTCATTCAGTGCTGGTGGGCTATTAACACCTGATTCCTATATGTTTTACATGATTTCCATTTTTCAAGTAATAATTCAGTTAGACCATGGTTTTAGTATCATATTTAGAACACCATACTCGTGTTGAGCACTATCAGTTACATATTTACAATTACCTTAAAATTTGTATGCACTGTTTTTTTCAGAATACCATGACCTAAGCTTATAATTTATCAATTATTAATGCATGCACCAGTTACTATTTTAGTATTTTTCAGTTAGGAGTAGGATTTAGCATCAAGCTAATCTAGAGATGGGGGCTCACCTGCCTGATAGGACTGGCTCTGTAGTAGGATTCCCTAAGATCAAGAACTATGTAGCCAGCGTAGGATTATGAGATATCACCCTTCATATTAGGACTGACACTCTCTTAGGAGTCACTTTTCTGTTTAGGACTGACTCTCTAGACCTTTCGGATATGATCCTTGCGGATCCATATTGCCAGCCTATGTTAGTACCTGTGGCAAGGTATTAACACCCTTCAAACTGGGGTTACAGATTGGACCCCGATTAGCTCAGATTGGGGCATGTTGATTACATGATACCTCCAATAATTTCAGTCAGTATTGAGTGTATCTCAACTTAGGTTTGCTTGACTAAGTGTACTGATTTTCAGTTATTCAGGTATACAGATTTCAGACATACAGATTACAAATTATCTCAAAAACATATTCTTTTTCTTGTATTCTAAGATATTACTTGTCATGTTTTTATGCTTAGTATTCTTACTTGACCATCAGTTCAGTTTCACATCATGTCTATCTTTACATGAGATTTACATACATTACTCATGTTTTATTGTATCCCTTCTCGAGTTCTTCTCGTTCAATAAAAGTAAAGTTTCTTTTAGAAACTAAATGTAGTGATTTACCAGCTTATCAGATTATGATTGTTGCATATGTTTTAAGATACTTTAGCTTTCAGTTAATTTAAGTCTCTTAGTGAGGCTACTCGCTTTTAGCATGTATATTTTAAGATTCTTTATCTAGTCATTTTTACTTATTGCATTCACCCCCTCTTTCTTAATACATTCAAAAGTACTAATCCACATGTATGTCTATATGATACATTGTCTTATAATGTAGGTACCAGTTGTAGACTACTAATCATAATTATACAGTTGCAGCTTCCAGCAGGTGATGGGTTCGCCTTTATCGAGGACTCTAGTTAGTTGTAGTTCATGTACCTTATTTTGATTATTAATATGTATTGGGTAATTGTAGTTAGAGGTATGTCACAGCTATCTACAGTTTGTATAGTAGAGGCTTCATGGATAGTGATTTAGAGTCATGATATGTAAAATTTAGTTCTCTTTTCAGTTTCATCAGATTGTAAGCTTTATTAGTATTATGATTATTCAAATTTTCTTATTATTTTGTTTACGTATAGTAAATTCATCTATTTAAAATATGCTAAATTAGTTGCTTCAGATCAGTGAATAAACCGAAAGGAAAGGAAAGAAGAGACCTTTCTCGCTCAGCGCCTAAAGCGCACTATGCTCCGCTTCAACAAATGAGAGTTTTCGGTGGAACCGGTGGTATAAAGACAATTCATGTGTTAGGTTGGGATCACTTATGGTTTTAAGCACCGTTTCTTGTAAAGTCTTGGAATTTTCTTCGAGGGGCTACAGGTGTAATGCCTCGAATCTGGTACCTAGAATGCTACCCTATTCTAAAAATCCTAAAGGACCACTACCCAAACCATGACTGATATCTGTACTGAGCACTGTATAACATACTATATAAATGCAGAATAAAAGATTGAAAGGCCATAAGGCTCAAATATCTGGTAAAATATAACACCTGAATAATACGGTATCGCCATACAAAACTAAAATAATTGTCTGAACATGATAGTCTAAAAGCCTCTAAACTATTTAAAAATTATGGAGTTAATGGGACATGTCCCTAACTAACTCTGGACTACTGAAATAATTAAGTAATAAAATAATCATGCTATCCTTGAATGATGAGGACACACTGCTTATCTGGCTACAGAATGTCTGATCTACTAAGGATGCTCTAGAGCTCGTGCTTCTGAACCTATGGTATAAAACACCATAGCACAAATGTGTTAGTACGATTGAATATACTGGTATACAAGTAAGGTAGTCAGAATGCAAGGGGTTTATATGCATGAACAATACTATCTGACTAAATAACATGAACGTGATAATATATACATAAATACATGAACTGTAACTGAGATCATGACATCAGTAAATCTGAATACTAATGACATAAGTTTTGTATAATTGATATACTATTATCTTAATGATTTTGTCTGATAGTTCAATTTCTGATGGAACTAGCTGAGTTCTGTACTAAACTGGATGACTGTGTCTGACAATCCTGAATTCTATAGAACTATTTGAGTTCTATTACTAAGACTAAGACTAAGATTATAAGTGTGGGAAGTAGTCATCTAACCGACATGCCCCTAATAACCTATTATAGCTAAGTTGGAGTCCATTCTATAACTCCAATTGGAATGGCGTCAATACCCCACCACAGTAAGGGCAAGTTGTGGGCGACCCTCATCTGACAGTGTCCCTAAAGTGAATGGTGTGATCCTCATCTAAAAGTGTCCCCAAAAGAGAACGGTGGGATCCTCATCTGACAGTGTTAATCCACCTTATCAACCCTCATCTATCCGTGTTGATGTCTCAACCTATCCTGGCTACATAGTTCTGGAATGGAAGGATTGCTTCTAAGGATCATACCCTCAATTGTCAGTGTGTGCCCTCATCCTTGGGTTTACTCGGTTCTAATTCCTACTTCCATCTGAATAGACATTGAAACATGATCACTAAACTGAACTGGACTGGGTTCAGAGAGTTCCGCTGACTAACAGAATATTATTGAGATCTGATAACTATCTAAGATTGCTTAGATTACTGAGTTTACTAATTTTTCATGAGTCATGTGACTGACTAAATTCTACTAAGTCATGGTTTGAATGAGAGTATTTTTAGAACATGAAACTAGCGTCAGGCACACAGCTAAATTATCGGGTACAAGTACCCCCACGGCTCGCTTGCATGAAACTGACAAGACATGACACTTCGTGACACATGACCATAGTCAACAATTCATAATACAATCATTGGCATTTTCATGAAGTATTTGCATTCTATAATCTTACACATGAATAGGAATACATGTAAGCATATCATAATTTCATAATCCTAATCTCATGAGCATTATGTCAATCCATTACAAAGCATAACAATAATGTGGGAGTCATATCAAACATAAAAGAGAAACATGTATTCATCAATTTTGGTCATAAATCAGTCATAAGGCATACTTTCTATTCTCATAGGCATTTTATAATAAACCTTGCATGCATATCTATAGGATTAGGCATAAATATTAAAATTATACCTCATGGCAACATTTTACACTTCTAATGCAAGAATTTCAACCACACACTAACATAGTTTCAGGATAGTCATTAAATACTTCAACTTGGAAATCAAACAACAACATAAACATTGATATAATGTAATTCATTCCATGGAATCCAAAGTTTATATTACAAATAGGGTTACTTGAGCTTTATGGCTAAAAGGAACCCATGAATCAAGACTTGACATACTTGGGTAGAAAATTGATAACGCTCAATCTACAGCTCTTGTGGGAGTGTAAAGCGGTCGTTAGCAAATATAGAACCCAACCTGGGTTGGGTATCGATCCCACAGAGAATAGCTTGGCCAACAAGCAAGAGAAATTACTAGACTTTTAGTGCAAGTCTCGTAGGAAAGGGGGGATTGTAGTATGTAACCAAAACAAGAATGTAAGAACTGAAAATAGCAAAATAAAGAGAGATTGTCACGTGTGTTGTAAACAATGAGAATTGAGGCGTTGGGGTTATGTCCACCTTCTGAGGTATACGTCTCTATTGGCTATGAGTGTGTAGAGTCTTGACATGTAATTGCTTATAGAGAATTGTAGTCGATGGTAAATCCAAGCGTCTCTCGACCTAAACAAGGACTATTTCACTTTAACTCTCTCGAGCTTAAAGCGTGACTAACGGTACGAATTCTCCAAGAAGTTAGTCCAGGTACGGCACTAGCTTTTTAATAGGAACGGGTGTCCTACTACCTTGACATTATCTCTTTTCCAGACAAATAACTTTTCTCTCGAACAAGTTAAATGTTAACCTGGCGTTGGTCTATGCGTCTTCTTTTCTAGACAAATAACCTTTCTCTCGAACAGGTTAGATGTTAGAATGGCGTGTTCTTGTGTTTGAACCGCAAAGGATGTAGATTTAAGATGAAGAGAATAATGATATAAGCAATATACGTGTCTTGAACTCACAAGCTCATAGCAATAGATAGTAACTCATTCGGCTTCCATAACCCCAACTAAGAGGTTTAGTTACCCATGAATGCGAAGGATATCACGTTTTGCATGGTGGATGGCGTGAATAGTAGGTGTTTGGCGTGTGGTTTTGGTGATTCCGTAGCAAGTAACGATTCTCTTGTTGTGGAATTTAAGAGTTGAATGTTTGTGGTGGAAGATGAGAGGGATGGAAGAAAATTAAATTGTTGAGTTGATTATTGAAGAAGTGATTAAAAATCTCTAACATGATAGGGTATTTATAATACTCCTATCCTACTCCTACTAAGCTAATGAAATAAATAACCAAATCCTAATATACTAATGAAATCCTTGACCCAAATGTACTAGGGTAAGGTTACAAAATTATAATCCAAATAGAATAATGAAACACATAACCTAATTGCACTAGGTTAATGTATTATGGCAAAAATCCAGCTTTGTGTCTGTAAGTCCCCAAAGTCTTCAGAAATGCTGTTTTAGCCCGGGACAGATTTTCCATGCAGCAGATTTAGTCCTTTATGCGTCCAGCTCCTTTCCATCTCGTTTGTGAGCTTTCTTTTGCGTCAAGTAAGCCATAAATTGCTGTATTTTGCATCATTTATACCTGAAACTTTCCTAATCACATTTGTTAGCTCATTTACAGGAAAAAGGACTAAAAGTGTATGAAATAGATAATTAGTTCTCATAACTAGGCTAAAATATGGGCAAAATATATTGATATAGGCGCGTAAATTCGCCTATCATCAACACCCCACACTTAGAGCTTTGTTCGTCCTCGAACAACATATCATGTCCTTCTAAGCATTGACTTAAGGTTTTTACAGAAACAACACAAAACATTTTTCAAGACAAGCACAACAATTATCAACGAAGAGTAGCTTTCTGATTATAAGTAGAAACAATTTAACCTCAAGCCTAGACTCGTGATGGTGATCAACTCGCATGCAAACGTTAAGGTACATAGAATCATATACAACTACCCAAAACTCATCAACCATGTGTGTCTCACAATATAGTACCCATAATCACTCTCAAATATAGCATATTTTTCAAACATGGGTATCCAAGTGTCCTTGCTCTCGCTCTCACAAAGAATTCATATGTAGCAACTAATGACCATAAGCTTGCCCTTAATGTAGTACTCTACTAAATGTCGGAATGTTAAGATTAGGATCAAGTAGGTCTTTAGATGGTTGTAATGTAGGCTAAGGGACGGGTAGGACTATTTTGGCCAGAAATAGTGACTAAGTTCCTAAGCACTTTAATACATTACATTGTATCATTGACACTTTTTTCTTTCAACCTTTCTTTATTTTATTCTTCCACCCTTGTTTTCATCTTTTGTTTTCCACTTTTAAGCACAACTCACTTTTCAGCTTTCTTTTCCTTTTTCTTCTCACAACATACCTCTTATGATAGCACTTTCTTTTTCATAACATATTCAAGCACCATTACAATTTAAAGCATCATACTCACCCAATTTCCTCTTATGTTGTCACATGACTTATTCACTTTAAAGCACTTAGGAATTTGGATCGAATTACGGTCCTAAAAAAAATGGATTAGGCTTACATACAAGGTTGTCAAAGAAATAGGCTAAAGGCTCAAAAGGGTTTAACTAGGATGATTTACATGGGTAGGTAAAACTGATGGTAAACAAATATAGGTTGCCAAAGAAATGCCTAAATCATCTCCTAAACTCACACTCCTTATTTTCGCTTTGCATACATACCGGGCAAGTTCTAGCATCAGCCACAAACATAGAATATACTATTAATCTCACACACACAAGGCACATGGTCGACTTGATTGGAAGTAATATAGACTCTTGACCCAACAAGTGAAGGAATTGAATCACACACTATCACATAATGAGTCACACTAGAGCCTAAATGTCTCAACAGTCACAATTGTAGCACATACTCTTGTTCTAATCTCATGCTGCCCATCAAAATAATTTCATGCGTAGCTAGAAAAATTTTACTCCTAAAAAAATAAAAAAAACGTCACACGAAAAAAAATCACACGAAAAATAAAAAATTTGGACTCAAAAACAAAATAAACAAGAGCAAACATACAAACATAGCATGCAGATTCTGCCGACACCCAACACTTAGACTAGACACTGCCCTCAGTGGAAAATAAAGTCGAAGAACCTGATTAGTCGGACTCTTCCTCAATGTCGGGGGTCATACCCCCTTCGTCCGAGTCATCGTAAGAGTCGTCGTCAGAGTTCTCCTCAGCATCAGAATCAGGCAGGCGTCTATCATCATCAGTTGGCACGTCATCATCAAGAGGTTCCTCGAAATAGACTCCTACTCCACACATCTCCCGGGCATGTCTGTTCATTGGGTAGTCGTGGTCCAGCTGTTGGAGCTCTACAGCAGTTGGAATACGTCCACCACTCATCATAGTGAATCTCGTCATGCCATAGAGATGACGGAAGAAACTCTCGTCACGAGCATGTCTCTCCGCAGTGGTAAGGTTGACTCCATGCGTTGTTTCAGCATCTTTGACCTTGGTGAGGTCAACCTTCTTTGGGGTATGTGGGAGTTTGTGGTCAGCTGGTTCCTCTTCTATATCCTCCTTCCGCAACATTGCTGTCAACAAATTGCCGAATGTGAAATGGGACCTGCTGTTGAGTCTGGCTTTCCTCATGGTGGATCGAATGATTGCCCCAAAGTTGATAGGGACATTTGTCATCAAAGCATAAACCAGACACACTCTATCTCTCGATATCTTTGTGTATTGCGTCCCAGGAATAAGGCATGAGTTGACAATGCGCATCCAGATTCTTGCTTCCCTATTTAGTGGAGCATAGGGGAATGTGTTGTGACGGCCTGTTTCCTTATGTCTGCCCCATCTTGCCATCGATCTGCTTTCACAAAGCGTGTGTCTTATAGCTCTGTAAGGAGGCCTGCTGTACAGCTCTTTGTATGGTGCAGTGTCGACCGAAGGTAGGCCTAGAAACGAGTTGATCCAATCCGCTGTAAGCTGTAACACTTGGCCCCGAA
This sequence comes from Capsicum baccatum var. pendulum, assembly GCA_030864225.1. Lineage (NCBI taxonomy): Eukaryota > Viridiplantae > Streptophyta > Magnoliopsida > Solanales > Solanaceae > Capsicum > Capsicum baccatum. The sequence continues at coordinate 170,178,598 of CM061561.1, read as the reverse complement.
TTTTGACTTCGTTGCCTGTTGTGTTTGGCGACCAGTTGGCATAAAACTCTCTTGTCAAGTCAAGATTGCACTCTCCCATGTCACGGAAGATGAAATCCAACTTCAAAGCCATTATCTTAGCCAACATTTGCGGCTCCTTCTTTGCTAAGGTCTCCTTGTTGATTAAGTCGACGTGCACATATTTCTTTTCTTTGTTGCTGCTGTACCATGCCTTGGCTTCTTCCTCAAGAACCCATTTGATTCCGAACATTCTGCGTGGTAGGTGTGCGGAAGATGATTCGCCTTGGTCTTTTCGGCTTCTCTTTTTGTCCTTGCGGGTCGTGGTAGCCTTCTCCTTGCCTTGCCTTGCTTTCGGTGCCATTGAACCTGAGACTAGAAATAATGTTAGATGCAGCACAATCTCACTTTATACAATTTACATGCAAGGACTAGGGGTTCCACCCCACACTTAATCGTGTTAGCACAAATCAGTGAAGTGAAAGTGGTCGAGTACTCAGACTTCGTCGACATACGTTCTCGGATTGTATTCCGACAAGAAAATCAGCATTACATCACTTATGAGCAGCCACTTGGACGTCTTGCATGGTGCATATAGCGATACTATAACATAGGAGTTACCACATGGAATTGCTATTCGAACAACCAACACTACCTCCTACGTCGATAGTCACTATAACCTTATCCCGATGGCCGGGATGGTGAAACATGCAAGCATCCAAACAACACTTTCAAGCAATATTCATAGCCATATATGTTCAGCAAGTATCATAACAATGCCATTGAAACAAAATTCAAGTCGGAAACAAGTCAAGAATTTCATTCGTATTCATTCAATCACACGATTTTTGCAACAATTATCCAATCACATGAACATCACCACTAATCTCACATGATTTAGCATTTAATAATAAGCATAGTAAAGTAGTACTTACGATAAATAGATGAAGAATAAGAGAGCACTTACTTGCTTGAAGATTGTGGAGAAGTTGTTGTGGATTGGAAGAACAAAGGAAGAAAAATTTGAGAGGATTTGGGATGATATGCGGTGCCTTTAGGGTTGATTCTAATGTGTTTGTGAAATAAAAACAAGTCCCCTTTATATAGGAGGAGGATGGGTCGGGTTATGACCCATTTACAATCGGATTTGGGGACAAAATCACCCTATATGCGGCGCATATCCCTCGGCATATCACATGGATATGCGGCGCATTGTCCATGGCATAATGGGACATATGCGCCGCACATAGTATGGCATATCTAGGCATATGCGGCGCATATGGTATGGCATTTGGTCTCAGTATCTCAAATGCCATAGCATAGGCGGCGCATAGTCAAAAGCACACCTAGGAATAGGCGGCGCATAGGGTATAGCACACTAGATTCCGAGTCCTTAGGCTATAGAATAGGTTGTGCATCGTTCGTGGCCTATTTTTACCAAGGCCTAGCCTTCCTCGAAGCCTATTATGACGTGAGAAAGGCTCAATTCATAGCCTTATGCATCACCATTCCTAACTTACCGACTTTACCATACAATGCGACCAAATCGTCAATTGAAATCAATCTCCTCGTTGCATACCTCTTACACCTATATTTGCTCAAACAAATGAAAACGATTAGTACGATGGGTTGCCTCCCACCAAGCGCCTTAGTTTTGGTCGTGGCACGACTCTTATTTTTGGATTTTCATTTATCAAAAAGAAAAAATACTAACACGACAAAACGATAAAACAATAAAACGAAGGGTTGCCTCCCATCTAGCGCCTTATTTATTGTCGTGGCTCAACGTAGTAATCTCGAGTACTTAGACTTCGTCGAGATAAGTGATGGCCATGTCATTCATCGAGTCAAGAGGACCGATATATGGCTTAACACGTTGGCCATTCACCTTGAAGATAACACCCTCATTATTTTCCAGCTCGACTACTCCAGACGAGTAGACGTGGGTGACTTTAAATGGACCAGACCACTTGGATTTTAACTTACCTAGGAAGAGCTTGAATCTGGAGTTAAAGAGTAGTACCATGTCACCTTTTTGGAAGTGTCGTCGAACAATCCGCTGATCGTGATACTTCTTCATCCGCTCCTTGTATAAATCTGATCTTTCATATGCATGGAGACGGAATTCATCTAGCTCGTTCAGCTGCTCCAACCTCAGGTTCTTCACATCATCCCAATTCAGATTCAAGTGCTTCAATGCCCATAATGCCTTGTATTCAAGCTCGATGGGTAGATGGCAAGCCTTCCCATAAACTAGCTGATAAGGTGACATGCCAATGGGTGTCTTGAATGCAGTCCTATACGCCCATAGTGCATCATCTAGCTTCCGAGACCAATCCTTCCGATTCGCATTGACCGTTTTGGCCAGGATTTGCTTGATCTCACGATTGGAAACCTCTACTTGTCCACTAGTTTGGGGATGATAAGGCGTAGCTACCTTGTGTTGCTTGACTCCATACTTGGCCAATACAGATTTGAATAGTTTGTTGCAGAAGTGAGATCCTCCATCACTTATGATAGTACGAGGTACCCCAAAGCGAGAGAAGATATTCTTCTTTAAAAACGCTACAACACGCTTTCCTTCATTATCGGCCAATGCTACAGCTTCAACCCATTTCGACACATAATCCACAGCAACCAAGATGTACTTCATTCCAAACGAATTCACGAATGGTCCCATGAAATCAATACCCCATACATCAAAGAGTTCTACCTCCAGAATTTTGGACATGGGCATTTCATGGTGTTTTGAAATAGCACCTTGACGTTGGCATTGGTCACACCTTCTCACATAGTCGTGTGCATCTCTGAATATTGTAGGCCAATAATAACCACTTTGCAAGACTTTTCTTGCTGTTCGATTCCCTGCATGATGGCCTCCAACTTGCGAAGTGTGGCATGCTTCTAATATAGTGGGCACTTCTTCATGGGATATACATCGTCGAATGATACCATCCGCGCATCTTCGAAACAAATAAGGCTCATCCCAATAATAGTGCTGAACGTCATGCATAAACTTCCTCCTCTGGTGGTAAGATAAATTGGAAGGTAACACATTACTCACCACGAAATTTGCAAAGTCGGCATACCATGGTAAGTCTTCCATTGTTGTCGCTAATATCTCCTCGTCAGGGAATGCATCGCCAATCTGATTTTCTGATTGCGCCACATACTCATTCTCAAGTCTAGATAGGTGATCAGCCACTTGGTTCTCGCAACCTCTTCTATCTTTAACTTCGAAATCAAACTCTTGCAGCAGCAACACCCATCGAATCAGCCTTGGTTTTGCATCCTTCTTTGTCATTAGATACCTAAGAGCTGCATGGTCTGTATGAACGATCACTTTAGTACCTAATAGGTAGGCGCGGAACTTCTCAAACGCATACACAACCGCTAATAGCTCTTGTTCAGTGACGGTGTAGTTCCTTTGGGCTTCATTGAGGACCTTACTCGCATAGTAGATAGGATGAAATAATTTCTCCTTTCTCTGTCCAAGAACAGCACCAACGGCTACCCCACTAGCATCACACATGACTTCGAACGGGAGCGTCCAATCTGGTGTTACCATGATAGGGGCTTCAATGAGTTTTTCTTTAAGGCATTCAAATGCCTTTAAGCAATCATCATTAAAGTCAAACTTCGCATCTTTCTCCAATAGCTTGCATAATGGACTAGAAATTTTGGAGAAGTCTTTGATGAATCTACGATAAAACCCAGCATGGCCAAGAAAACTACGAACTCCCTTCACCGAAATTGGAGGTGGTAGCTTCTCAATTACCTCTATTTTGGCGCGATCAACCTCTATTCCTCTTTCGGAGATCTTGTGCCCAAGAACAATTCCTTCTTTTACCATGAAGTGGCACTTCTCCCAATTCAGCACAAGGTTGAACTCTACACATCTTTGTAATGCCATGCTTAAATTCACCAAACATGCTTCGAAAGACTCCCCAACAACTGAAAAGTCGTCCATAAATACCTCCAAAGTGTCTTCTACCATATCAGAGAAAATAGACATCATACATCGCTGAAAGGTGGCTGGTGCATTACATAACCCGAATGGCATACGTTTGAAGGCAAACGTACCATATGGGCATGTAAACGTTGTCTTCTCTTGGTCTTCTGGTGCAATAAAAATCTGATTATAACCTGAATAACCATCAAGAAAGCAAAACCATCCTTTTCCCGCTAATCGATCTAGCATTTGGTCCATAAAGGGCATGGGGAAGTGATCCTTGAGAGTCCAAGAATTCAGCTTGCGGTAGTCCATGCATACTCTCCATCCAGTGACGGGCCTGAGTGGAATAAGCTCATTCTTTGCATTCACAACCACCGTCATACCTCCTTTCTTGGGAACACATTGTACTGGGCTTACCCAAGTACTATCAGAAATAGGATACACAACTCCTGCGTCTAACCACTTGATAATCTCCTTCTTCACCACCTCTTGCATTGGTGGGTTTAGACGTCTTTGGTGTTCGATGGTGGGTGTGCACTTTTCTTGGAGCTGAATTTTATGAGTGCAAATCCCAGGTGGAATACCAAGGATATCCGCAATGGTCCATCCAATAGCTCTAATATACTTGCGTAAAATTGCAATAAGAGCTGCAACTTGTTGCTCACCTAAATCGGCTGCCACTATGACTGGAAGAGTGTTTCCGCTTCCTAAGAATGCATACTTCAAATGGCTTGGCAGCTCCTTTAATTCTAATGTGGGTGGTTCTTCAATAGATGGCTTAGCTGGTGGTGTGGGTCGATTCTTGAGATCAAGATCCAGCTTCTTAGGAGGACAGCGATATGCTCCTAATCCCGATAGAGCACAAATATCATCTTCAGAAATTTCAGCATCATCATCATCTTCTTCCATGAGCAAAACCTCCAAAGGATCATCAAGAATTTGCTCTTCAGCAAGTAACTCATCCTCGTCATCAACGACAACATCAGCCACAGAAAATACACTTAGATCTTTGGGTTGCTTCATTGATTTGCAAACATCAAAGCGCACCACTTCATCATTTATTCGGAATGAAAGCTCATTAGCTCTCAAATCTATGAGCACACTTCCCGTAGCAAGGAAAGGGCGTCCCAAGATTATGGGAACCTCTGAATCTGCTTCGCAATCCAAGATGACAAAGTCTGCTGGAAATATGAATGAAGATACCTTCACCAAGACATCGCATAGAATACCAACCGGTCGTTTTACCGACCTATCCGCCATAACAAGCTTCATATTAGTTGGTGTAGGATCTCCTAACCCCAAATTCTTGTAGATTGATAATGGCATCAAGTTGATGCTGGCTCCTAAGTCACATAATGCTTTAGCAAAGTCCAAAGATCCGACGGTGCAAGGAATAGTGAAAGCTCCGGGGTCGGCCTTCTTCTGAACTATGGATCGGGTAGCTATTGCACTACAATGATGCACATCTTCTTTCAGCTCATAGCTTGCTGCCCTCTTTTTAGTCAAAAGATCTTTCATAAACTTCGCATACCCAGGCATTTGTTCAAGTGCCTCTACCAATGGGACATTAATAGTTAGCTGCTTCAACATGGTCATAAATTTGCTGAACTTAGTGTCATCGGCCACCTTCTTCAATCTTTGTGGAAAAGGTGGTGGTGGGTATGGAAGTGTTCTTTCCATGGCTTTCTTCTCCTCTTGCTTCCGTTTATTATTCTTTTCAGGCTGCACGTCACTAGGCAACACGTCCTTGACGTTGGAAGTGGATATTGCGGCGTCTTCCCTAGTGGCGTCACTAGGCGTGGCGTCCATGTCTGTTGTTCTGTCAACTACTTGCTTGCCTTCTGCTGAAGTTTCCAGCACCTTACCACTCCTCGTAGTGATGGCCATGCATGACCCATCAGTCCTTGGATTTTGCACAGTATCGCTAGGCAAGGTGCCGACTTTTCTTTGGTTGAGTGCTGCTGAAAGTTGACTGAATTGCTGCTCTAGTTGCTTGATAGAAGTGGAATGAGAATCAACTAATTGCTTCATGGAGGCCAAATCGTCAATCACCTCCTTAACTCCCGCGCTCGTTGCTTCCACTCCTTTCAATAACTTAGCCATCATGTCTTCCATAGAATTAGATGTGGTGGTATCACGTCTACCAGGGGGAACGTACAAACCACTATTTTCATTATTTTTCTTCCAACTACCTTGGTCTTTACCTCCAGATTTATCATAATAGTTCCGACCTTGGTTTCCTTGGGCATTCCCACGGAAACCCCCCTGATTGTTCAAGTAGTTGGCCTCCTCTTCTGAATCAGATTCGTCTCTTCCTTTTGACGCAATAGATTTCACTTTTTCAGTCTTCCCTAATAGATGCTTTGTAAGAAGATCCATTTGGGTTTTCATGTGCGCCATATCTTGATCACGTTCTTCTTCTCTCCTTCTTTGATCTACAGACATGCCAATAGATAAAGTGGGGCTTGCTACCTCAGAATCCCTGGTATGCCAAGCTCTACTTTGTTTCGTCATACGATCTAGCATGTTGCTTGCTTGACCAAAGGTGAGGTCCATAAAAGAACCTCCAGCTGCGTTGTCCACCACTGGTTTAGTTACTGAATTCAAGGCTCTATATAAGATCTCCATGAGGTGAACATTAGTCATGTGATGGTTTGGGCATCTCGCTAGCTTTGTCTTGAACCTCTCCCATGTTTCGTGAAGAGCTTCAGAGGGAAGCTGACGAAAGTTGCTGATTTCATCTCTCAATTGAGCCCTCTTGGATGGCGGAAAGAATCTTTCTAGGAAAGCGTCTCTCAATTGCCTCCAATTTGTAATAGAATCAGGAGTCAGCCCATTCAACCATAATGTTGCCTCCCCAGACAGAGACAATGGAAATAGACGTAATCGAATAGCATTCTGACCAACTCCAGGATTGTCAAAAGACTTGCATGTAGAAATAAAGTTGATGAGATGCATATTCGGATCATCGCCTGCTAGTCCACCAAATAATCCCTTGAGTTGCAATAACTGAATCATGGTGCTAGTGATGTTGAACTTGGCTCCGGGCGCTAATGGTGGTGGAATTATAGCTCCAGTGGCTCCGGCACCATCAAGATCATCATCATCATCGTCGAAAGCTGGTTGCAAAGGTTGGCGATCATATCTGTACCGAGCTTGTCGACCTCGTCTGTTGGCAGGTGTTGCCATTTCAGCGCCATGCCTTGGGTTGATCAACTCGTCATCTCCTAAATCTTCATCGTCAGGATTTGTTGCTCGTCCAGGATTATCAATGTTTTGTTGTTGGACTTGAGCAGCGGCAAGAGCAGCTAATCTTGCTTGCTCGTGTTGAGCAGCCATCCTGTCGATTTCCGCTTGTGCTTCCATTCTTCTAATTCGTTGCGGTTCCGGATTGATTGGTAATAACGGTTGACCAGAACTTCTAGTATGGGGCATGCACTAAAAGAAAAACCTGCAATAAACAAAAACAAAAACTAAACGTAAAAGTACGAGAATCTTTGACCAAAGGGTCTAGTAATTTTCACGAACTTGATTGACACTTGTATTCCCCGGCAACGGCGCCAATTTTTTGATAACGCTCAATCTACAGCTCTTGTGGGAGTGTAAAGCGGTCGTTAGCAAATATAGAACCCAACCTGGGTTGGGTATCGATCCCACAGAGAATAGCTTGGCCAACAAGCAAGAGAAATTACTAGACTTTTAGTGCAAGTCTCGTAGGAAAGGGGGGATTGTAGTATGTAACCAAAACAAGAATGTAAGAACTGAAAATAGCAAAATAAAGAGAGATTGTCATGTGTGTTGTAAACAATGAGAATTGAGGCGTTGGGGTTATGTCCACCTTCTGAGGTATACGTCTCTATTGGCTATGAGTGTGTAGAGTCTTGACATGTAATTGCTTATAGAGAATTGTAGTCGATGGTAAATCCAAGCGTCTCTCGACCTAAACAAGGACTATTTCACTTTAACTCTCTCGAGCTTAAAGCGTGACTAACGGTACGAATTCTCCAAGAAGTTAGTCCAGGTACGGCACTAGCTTTTTAATAGGAACGGGTGTCCTACTACCTTGACATTATCTCTTTTCCAGACAAATAACTTTTCTCTCGAACAAGTTAAATGTTAACCTGGCGTTGGTCTATGCGTCTTCTTTTCTAGACAAATAACCTTTCTCTCGAACAGGTTAGATGTTAGAATGGCGTGTTCTTGTGTTTGAACCGCAAAGGATGTAGATTTAAGATGAAGAGAATAATGATATAAGCAATATACGTGTCTTGAACTCACAAGCTCATAGCAATAGATAGTAACTCATTCGGCTTCCATAACCCCAACTAAGAGGTTTAGTTACCCATGAATGCGAAGGATATCACGTTTTGCATGGTGGATGGCGTGAATAGTAGGTGTTTGGCGTGTGGTTTTGGTGATTCCGTAGCAAGTAACGATTCTCTTGTTGTGGAATTTAAGAGTTGAATGTTTGTGGTGGAAGATGAGAGGGATGGAAGAAAATTAAATTGTTGAGTTGATTATTGAAGAAGTGATTAAAAATCTCTAACATGATAGGGTATTTATAATACTCCTATCCTACTCCTACTAAGCTAATGAAATAAATAACCAAATCCTAATATACTAATGAAATCCTTGACCCAAATGTACTAGGGTAAGGTTACAAAATTATAATCCAAATAGAATAATGAAACACATAACCTAATTGCACTAGGTTAATGTATTATGGCAAAAATCCAGCTTTGTGTCTGTAAGTCCCCAAAGTCTTCAGAAATGCTGTTTTAGCCCGGGACAGATTTTCCATGCAGCAGATTTAGTCCTTTATGCGTCCAGCTCCTTTCCATCTCGTTTGTGAGCTTTCTTTTGCGTCAAGTAAGCCATAAATTGCTGTATTTTGCATCATTTATACCTGAAACTTTCCTAATCACATTTGTTAGCTCATTTACAGGAAAAAGGACTAAAAGTGTATGAAATAGATAATTAGTTCTCAAAACTAGGCTAAAATATGGGCAAAATATATTGATATAGGCGCGTAAATTCGCCTATCATCAATAATTTCTTAAAGATTGGGGGAGGAAAGCTTGAACTCTTGAGTTGTAATTAAACACCTAGGGTTTCTCGTTCTTAGGGTTTGATCTTTGACAGAAACCCTAATTTAGTGTTATAGATGAATAAAGAAGTTATGAGCTCTGGTATGGTATAATTTGGGGTTAAAATGGGTGGTAAAAGACCCAAATACCCCTTTAAAAATAACTTAAAATTGTTGATCAGAATTAGCAATGGTTTGGGTGATGGTCTATCGTCGGCTCGACGGTCCATCGGTCCAGGCCATCGCACTTGGATAGAACCTGAACTTTCTACCTCATCTACGATGGTTAGGGCGATGGTTCGTTCGTAGATCGATGGTCTGTCGGTCTTGGATGTTGTACTTGACTAGAAGTCGGGTTCACTGCCTTATCTGTGATAGCTTGGGCGATAGTCCGTCACTAGCTTGATGGTCCGTCGTCCTGAGCGTCACTTCTGGGCAGTTCTGACAGTTCTTTGAAAAACATCCATAACGTTTTACTCTGATACCGAATTTGAACAAAATTGGTATCATTGGAAATATAAACATTAATGATTTAGGAAGTTATCACTAACACTTCTGGAGACTAGATTTGACTTAAAAAAGTTCTGGGTATTACAATATCTCCCCCTGGGAATATTTATCCTCGAATGAGACTGACTAGACTGGTAAGGCTGATAGAACTTACATATGGGACGTGAACATTTGAGTATGTCTATGTGACTGAAAGATCTGGTATACTTAAATGTCATACTGAATATGCATGTTTGATGCATGGATATGTGACAGATAGTCATCATAAATGCATGGGTAAAATTCCTAAGAAGCTGAGTTTCTCATGAGAAGAATGCATATCTGATGCATAAATACGTGACTGATATTATACATAAACATATGACAGGATATGCAAAGGTATTTGATACCATGTTTATAACTAAAATGAGAACATGAAACTGAATAAGCTTGAGGAAAGCCATTACCATTGGCTGATTTTGAGTTTGTGGAAAAGAGGTCAGGATACTTGGTCCGTAGGTCTGCTTCTGCTTCCCAAGTAGCTCCCTCAACGGACTGATTCCTCTAAAGAACTTTGACTAAAGGCACTTCTTTGTTTCTCAGTTTGCAAGTTTGGTAGTCCAAAATTTTTAATAAAATATCTTCATAAGAGAAGATATTCTGAACATCAATGACCGCATAGGGACTACAAAAGATGGGTCACCTATGCACTTCTTGAGCAAAGAAACATGGAACACTGGATGAACTGAGGCTAGATCTGAAGGAAATTCGATCTCATAATCTACTTTGTTGAAATGACTGAGAATTTTGAAGGGACCGTCATATCAGGGACTGAGCTTTCCCTTCTTGCTAAACCAGTTCACTCCCTTCATGGTAGAGATTTTCAAGTACACATAATCATATATCTCAAACTCGAGATCCTTTTTACGCATATCTGCATAAGACTTCTTTTGGCTCTGAGCAGCCCAGAGTCTTTCTCTGATCAACTAGACTTTTTCTAAGGCATCAAATACTAAGTAAGGCACTATAACTGAGGCGTTACTAACTTTGAACCAACCTATTGAAGATTTTCATCTCATACCATAAAGATCGTTGATTGGAGCCATCCAAATACTGGAATTACAGCTGTTGGTGTATCTAAATTCAATCAAAGAAAAATGATTATCCCAACTGCCTTTGAAATCAATTGCACACACTCCCAGCATATCTGTTAATGTCTGAATGGTACTTTATTCATGAGCATCTATCTGAGGATGAAAGGCTGTACTGAGATGAACTTGGGTACCAAGACTCTTCTGGAACACTTTCCATAAGTAAGAGGTGAACTGGGTACCTCTGTCTGAAACACTAGACAATAGAACACCATGCAATCTGACCAACTCCCTGATATAGAGTTTAGTGTAATCCTCGGCTGAATATGAGGTATGGACTGCAATCTGACCAACTCAATGTTAGTTTGGCTACTGAACATCTGATCTACTGAGGATGGTCTAGAGCTCGTATTTTTGAACCTATAGTACAAACACCATAGCGCAAATATGTCAATACGATTGAATATACTGGTGTGTAAGTGAGGTAGGCTGAATGCAAGGGGTTTATATAAATGAATAATACTAACTAACTAAATAACATGAACGTGAGAATACATACATGAATACATCAACTGTAATTAAGACCATGACATCACCGAACCTGAAAACTGATAACATAAGTTCCATATAATTGATATACTATTATCTGAATGACTGTATCTAATAGTCCTATTTCTGATGGAACTAGCTGAGTTCTATACTAAACTGGGTAACTATATCTGACAATCTTAAATTTTGTAGAACTATCTGAGTTCTATTACTGAGACTAAGACTGAGACTGTAACTGTAGGAAGTAGTTATCTAACCTACATGCCCTTAATAAGCTATTATAGCTGAGTTGGGGTCCAATCTATAACCCCAATTGGAAGGATGTCAATACCATACCACTGGTAAGGACAAGATATAGGTGACCCTTATCTGACATTGTACCCAAAAAAGAATGGTGGGACTCTTATCTGACAGTGTTAATCTACCTCATCAACCCTTATTTTTCTGTGTTGATGTCTCAACCAATTCTGGGTACATAGTTTTGGAATGGAAGGATTACTTCTGAGGATCACAAGCTTCATTGTCAGTGTGTGCCCTAATCCTTGGGTTCACTCGGTTTTAATTCCTACTCCCATATGAATAGACACTGAAACATTATTGACTAATCTAAACTAGACTGGGTTCAGTGAGTTTTGCTAACTGACAAAATATTACTGATATTTGATAAGTCACTGAGATTACTGAGTTTACTAATTTAAACATTAATCATTTAGGAATTCATCACTAACTCTTATGGAGACTAGATTTGACTTAAGGAAAGTTTGGGGTATTACAACAGGGCATTTAAGAAATGTTTCCATTTTTTTAATGTCTCCGATCATGTAGTAGAAGTGTTCTCTAAGAAATTTATACATATCCTTATCTTGCTACATTCATGTAAACTCTACCTTATATATTTAAGATGACAAAAATACTGAAGCTCAAATTCCTATAGATAAAATTTTCTCAAATAGTCCCTACGTCATTTATGGGACTACACCCATGCTCAAAAATATCCCATCAATGCTATTAAGTTCCAAAGTTTGAAGGACTTCATTCATGTTCAAGAGAACTTATTTACTAAGCCAAAGTAAGATATGTTTTAGATCCTTTCTCTGAATCCTTTGATAGCATATGATCTAGAATTAGAAGCCTAAAATTAGAAGTTTAGCAGTAGTAAAGTAGGGATAGTGTTATCTGAATTTAGTATATTATGTATCCCTGGGGTTAGTTGTATGAAAGGTAAACCAGACGTCTTGAAATAGTGTATAAAATAATTTAAGTATGTTGATTCAAAATTATGTTATGTTGATGTAGGGTATATTGGTGTAATGGTAATTCTCATGATTTAGGAAAAATATAAGTTAAGCGATGTAATATTAGTAGGTTATGAAGGAAGTTAGTGTGGTTCATCAAATGTTTAGGGATATCTTTGTTAAGTGTTAGAAACTAAGTGAATCATTAAAGATTGAGCTAATAGAAGGAAAAGTTGAAATTTTAGATGGTGTGAACTCAGTGTACAGTGATACTAAAAAATATTCTATGGTAATATGCATTTAAGTTATTATATGATTAGTAATGGATATATAAAGCTAAGAGTTTTATATCAGAAGAAAGTACTAGCAGTGGACCTTACACTTTCAAGTATTTCAGGGTGAGTTTATTATTAATATGTATTGTTATATCTTAATCTCTAAAGTAAAGTGGTTGCAATTCAGCTTAGAGTTTATCTAAGGGGTCCAAAAACATAGAATTATAGCTTGAATCTAAGGGGGAGAAGATACAACAAGTAACCCAGTATGGATTTTAGATTATAGTAGTGATGCCAGAGTATTGTATAAAATTAGCAGGGGAGGAAGATGACTGACTCTTTCTTATTTCAGTATTTGTACTTCAGTTATCATAATATCTACTCATGCGTGACATGTTAGCCCCATGATCATAAATTATATTCATGCACTTTTCATTGAATCATATATGATTCCAGTTCCTAGTATAAGGAGTTCTATTTAATGCAGAAGTGAGTATCATATTCTATGAATTTATGAACTCCAAACTCAGGCCATGATACACATGACTCCTATACTAATTCTTTACAATATGTTCAGTTCCAGGTACTCATGCTGCACTCCTAATGATCATCAAAATTCAAATTATGTCTTTTATGTCCTCAATTAAGATCTTATTATTGAATTCATTTCATTGATACTCTATTCTTCATGCCTCAACTATGTATCAAGTTACATGCAGTATCCTTCCATGCTTCAGGTCCTCATGTTCTAACCTTTTAGTGACCTCTCCTTATGTTAAGATAATGGTGATGCAAAAATGATGAACAATTGCATAGATAGAAGGGAGTAAATGTTCCGTGTTAGGAAAAGATTGTTGCATGCTTGTTTTATATGAGGCTGTATTGTTGAAGGACGATTGAGGCAAGGATTTAGATATATATCATGGCTAGTTAAAATTCGTATATGCCTTCACAAAAATAATTCAAGAAATTTGTTGTTGATAAAGGTTTAGAGAATATGAGAAAGATGCTTTATGGGTGTTTGCCTAGATGTTCATGTGTAATTATAATGATAGGCTAGAATGTCATATTGGTATATAAATTGATGAATTCATGGTACGTTAGTAAATTCCTAGTAGGAGGTTAAATATAGTTGGTAAAGTGGTAATATGAATTATTATTGAGATGTGAAGTTGTGAAAGTGCATGGGGTATTTAATTCATGATTGAAACTAGTATTAAGTCTTATGTGTGCACTTTGTAGATTTGAGTAGGCTTGAACATAGTGAGAGAATTTGGTTCAGCTTAAACTTCAGTAGATAGAGTTATCAGTGCTCATGTGAATACTATAAGTAGCCTGAAGTGAAATGCTGTACTGAAAGGGAATCTATAGTTGAGGGAGTATTTGTGAATTATGTCTAAGCCTTAAAATAGCAGTCACATTGTCTAAGGCATAACAATTCTATCCTAGCTTATGTTCATAGGCCTATATCCCTTGTTATAGGGTTATAACCCCTATTAAGATTCCTTAATCAGATATCTTCTTTAGAATATTCTAGTTGAGTGTAATCTTCAAATATAATTTATCCTTATAGACAGATAAGTTCGTATGGTGTTCCATCTTTCCATCTAGTTTTACTATCCAAAGTTTCATGAATATTGCTAGTGCAAGAGCTAATTCATTCACATACATAAAAGATGTAAAATTAGTACAGTCCACGCATTATGTTTCAAATTCATTTATTCAGTCAAGACTCAGTTCATATGTGTCCAGGGCATAATCTCAGTTTTCCAAGTATTCCAAGTCAGAGAGGGTAGTACTCCTTGTACGAGTCAGCTCAGAAATCAGTTTCATGATAAAATTTATAATGTTTCAGCTCAACTACATCATTCATTACTAGACATGTCATGTGTAATTTATTTCATACTTATAAGACTTTAACAAGTTCCTATCCATCATTCGAGGACAAATGATTCCAAGGGAGAGATTGTGTAATATCCTATATTTTTGTGTTAGACTTTGAATAGTCGTTCCTATGTGTATAAAATTTAATACCATGATTTGTATATGAATACATATGTCATGATATTTTTCCTAGTGTGTGAAGTGCTTTAAAATTGAAAAATGTTCATCGGAATTACTGAGAGCAAACTTGAACTAAGAGCCTTTGATTTGGCCAAATCTTTGTATTCGATTCTACAATGGTCTACTTTGAACGTGTATAAATTTTAATCTATGCGGTGTTTTTCATCTCAAAACCCACCAAATAATAGATAGTCGATTTATATTTCCAACCATACAAATTTTACCTTAATACTATACCCGAACAAAAAGTTATGGCCTTTTTTGTGAGAGGCAGTAACAGTAGGCAATAGGACCGTGTGTTGGGGGTTATTCCCCTGGAATAGAGGGGGCATCATGAGGGCTACTCCCTCGGACTGTTGGGCACATTGCGGAGTTTATTCCCACGTTGTTTCAGTCCCTTACGAGTCATGGGGCAATTCGGTCCTTTCCCCTTAACCCCAAACGTCCAAAGCACGATTATAACACCAAAAGCAACATTATTTCCCTATATTATTCAAATCAACTCATGTAAAAATCCTTCCCTTTACCCAAGAACAATTTTAAGCTTTTCCTGCTCAAGAACACAATATTCAAGCTTCAATTTCAACATTTCTTTAAGAATTTGTCAATTAAGTTATGTGGGTTTTGAACAAGGTTAATCTTTCAAACTTATGCCCAAATTCATGACTTTTCAAGTTAAATTTAAATGTTTTAAGATGGAATTCATCTCTAAATCTTTATATGTGAAAATATAGCATTAAAATGTGATAAAGGGACCAAAAAACATAAGTCTTGTATTTATTCATGTTTCCATCTACAAGTTTTATGTCTTATCTTGAATTCCATTAATTTTATAAGAAATTGCTAGTCCCTTAAGTTTCATATGTTTTCATGATAAAATTCATGTATTATTCTCATATACTAAAATATCCACGTATGATTCCATGAAAATTCAGAATTATCTCATGGTTTAAGTTCTAATTTCCGATATCTCCAAGAGAATTTCTTGTTATAATAGTGAATTGTAAACATAGCATGGTAATCATGTAGTTTTCTCCTATTTTATGATATGCCCATGTTTAGTTCAACATTTTCACATTTTGGTGAGATGCCTTGATTTTTGTTCTATGAACCATGTTTCCATACTACTATTTTTAAGCTTTGTTATCGTATGTTATTGTAATACCCCACAAAATCGCGCCTCAAATTCTGCTCATAAAGCTCCATGAAAGATCCCAAGACTTAGAAAAATTTTTCTAAGTGTTCAAGATTCAACACTTAGTCTTATTTTAGACGTCCAAACTTCGGGAATTTATTTGGCGACCTTTCTGACATCTGTTTTTCAATTTTTAAGTTGTGTTAAGATTGGAAAAGCTCATAGTATATCCCGGGTGAGTTTCAAAATTTTTGGAGTAGCGTAAGGGTAATTTTTTGTGCATAAAATTAGAAGCCCCGGGTGATTAGCCCACGCCGCCTGCTAACTTCAGTGCTTGCCCTATTTTTTTCAGCATTTCAGGGTCAATTTCAAACAATCATAACTCACTGTATATAATGAACTGTAAGAGTTGCTATATAGAAATGGAAATATCTTTCAGTCCTATTTCTAATCAAATTGGTTACATCAAATTGGAAAATCAGAGTAAAAAGCGATAATCAATTTACTTCAGCCTATCAGACAGTCAACAGAGGGACAACTGCGTCTTTCTCTCTTTTTTTAGGGGCATTTTGGACATCTTCCACTCCTATATATACCCCTTAACACCGAATTAAGCATCATTTTCAAAAAAATATACTCTTTTTATCTAAGTTCTCTCAAGAACAATAAGAGGGGTTTACAATTGATGATCCAAATTCAAGAATTTTCTCCGTCAATCTTCGTAAAATCAAGAATTAAGGTATGCGTAGTGCTCATCCATGGATTCCTTTCATCTATGTAGCTCAAGAAATAAGTTTTAAATTATTTATTGTGAATACTTTATTGTCGTATGATTATGTTCATGTTGATGGTTGTTGATGGTTTCAAGTTGGGATTTTTATGTATTTTCATGAAGCTATGTTAGTATGTAAGTTGAAATCTATGAAATTAGTTCTTTATGATATTTATATTGTTGGATGTTGATAATCAAGTTATTGATGTTGAATGATTCCCAAGTTGGAATCTTTATGTGTTATTATATTACGAATCTATGACACCATGTGAGTTGAAAACATGTAAAACTTGGTTGTTCATGATGTAAAATCTTATGGTTTCATCTATGCCTAAATTGAACATGGAAGGTGTTTGATGAAATGCCAAGAATAATAATAATCATGTTTTCATGACTTAAGAGTACCAAGTAACAAGTCTATGCTCTATTCTTTATGATTCCACATGAATTCCATGTTATTGTTGTATTATGGTGGTGATATGTAGTGAACATGATGTTGAAGTTAAGAAAATAATTCCATGTTGAATGTATCCCCTCCCACGTATGAAATGTTGAGAACCATGTGTAGAATTGAATCCCGTACTAATGATATTATGAATTGTGGACTCTATTCCTACGAACAAGTCAGCCATGTGTGTCAGTTTCTTTCCATCGAGTCCTGGGGGTACTTGTACCTAAAATATATAGCTGTGTGCCTAGAGTTATGTCATGTTGTTACGATATCCTCAGCCAAGCCATGCTCAGTAGAATTTAGTCAGTCATGTGACTCAGGAAATCTCAGTAATCTCATGAACTCATTCAGTTACAAAACATCAGTAGTAATTCCATCAGTCAATGGGAATTCAGTAAACACAGTACTAGTCCAGTTTTATTCAATACTCAGTAACTTCAGTTCTCTCAATCAGTCCTTAGATCTTAATAGTATTCTATCAGTCAACCAAACTCATTAAATTTAGCAAAGCTCAGCTAAGCAACACTATCAGTCCAGTTGATCAGTTCAATTAATTAGTTCAGTCAGTCATGCTCAGTGTCTATTCAGATGGGAGTAGAAGTTAGCACTGAATGAATCCAATGATGGGAACACACACTGTCAGATGAGAGTGATTCTTAAAAGTCATCTTTGTGTTCCAAAACTATGTAGCCAACATAGATTGAGACATCAACACTGCCAGATTGAGGGTTGATGAGGCAAACATCCGCCGTTCTCTTTTGGGGACACTGCCAGATTTAAGGGTAACTCACAGCTTGTCTTTACCCGTGGCACGGTATTGACACCCATCCATCAGGGCAAGG
Source organism: Capsicum baccatum var. pendulum (assembly GCA_030864225.1). Classification (NCBI taxonomy): domain Eukaryota; kingdom Viridiplantae; phylum Streptophyta; class Magnoliopsida; order Solanales; family Solanaceae; genus Capsicum; species Capsicum baccatum. Next base: position 170,160,657 of record CM061561.1, on the reverse strand, counting down.
ATTGGACCCCAGTTTAACTATATTAGCATACATAGGGCATGTCGGTTAAACTATTACCTCCCATAGTTTCATTTATTCAGTCTCAGTAAAAGAACTCAGATAGTTCTTTGGAATATTAGGACTATCAGATACAGTCAACAAAGATATAGTACGAAACTCAAATAGTTTTATCAGATTTAGGGTTGTCAGCTACAATCACCCATGTTATCAGTATCCAGTATCAAGTATATCAGATATAGTTACTAATGTTATCATCTATATCAACTATCAAAAATCATTTGCCAGTCTTATTAGATTTCAGTAAACTCATTCTATTAGAACACAGTTTTAGGACTGTCTGATAAAATCAATTAAACTAGTCCTTCATAATCAGGACTTCCAGAAACAATCATTCCTTTATCAGTAATAAAGTATCAGTCTCCTAGTATTGAGTAATACAGTATCAGTTCCTTACTTATTAGTGTTTCATAGATCAATATCAGTAAATGCAGTCATTTAGTATCTCGAAATTGATAAATGCATATTGTCAGTATTCAGACTTAGTAGTCAGTATCATCACGAGTTCAGTAGCAGTTACTTATGTATATATGAGTGCTCATATTTTTATCAGCCAATATTGTACATGCATACAAACCCTTTGTATTTAGCCTACATCACTCGTATACTCAATACTCTCAGTTGTGCTGACGCATTTACATTATGGTGCCTTATTTTATGTTACACCATAGGTTCAGATATAAGATTTCTAGACCATCAGTAGCAATAGCATCTCAACTGTCAGAGTTCTAGCAGTGAGTCCTTATCTCTCGAGGCCATGATCATTACTTATGTTGTGGTTTATTTCAATTTAGTTTTGCTAGTCGGAGTTAGTTGGGGATATGTCACATCAACTCCATATTCAGAAAGTCATGTTAGAGGCATTTCAGACTTTAGATAATATTACGATTGTTTTGGGTATTTATACCCCTCTCATGTTATGCTTATTCCGTTTTGAACCTTATGGCCTTACAATATTATTTATTTCACCCTTATGTTATATATTATGAAGTGTATAGGTACAGATATCATCTATGGGTTAGCTTGTGGTCCCTCGGGGTCATGGGCACCATGTATCATTTTGGTTCAGAAAATCGGGGCGTTACAAACTTAGTATCAGAGCCTAAGGTTCAACATTGTCCTTGGAAGTCTGAATGACGCATCTAGTAGAGTTTTATACATGCTTGTGTTGTGCACCACACTTATGTGCAGGAGGCTATGAGGTGTTTAAGAAATAGTTTCCCTTCTTTTATGTCTCAAATCGTGCTAAAGAAAGGTTTTCTAAGAAAACTTATGTAGATTCTCATGATGCTCCATGTATTTCAACTCCACCGTACCTTTAAGGTAACAAAAATAGTGAACTGAAGGTCCTAAGGACAGGGCTTTCTCAGACAGTCCCTACCATCAGTTATGGGATTGGCTACAGATTTGGCAATGCCCTACCAGTCCAGTTCTGTTCTAAAGTTATATATATTTCCTTCATGATAATGAGAACTCCTTCTCGTACCTAAATCTAGATATGTCATCAAATCCCGTCTCAGACTTCTATAATAGCATACACCTAAGGTTAAAATCTTAAAATCAGAAGCTTAGCAGTAGTAGAGTTGGGATAGTATTATTCAGATTTATCAGATTATGTATTCGTAGGGATAGTTATACTAATCAGTAGGCTTGAACTGTGCAAGTAAGAATGTAAGTCTATTGACTTGAAATTAGGTATGAAAGTATGGATATGATATTAGAAGTATATGAGTAAACCACAATAGATGATGTGTATAGTTAGACAGGAAGGTTTTGAACAGAATGTAAGTATGTGATAGTAGATCAAGTAACCAAGTCAGGCTCTCAAATTCCAGTGATAGTGCCAGTATGAATAGGAAGCAGTAAGGGCAGATGATTCCCGACCCATTCTTATCTCAGTACAGAGTTTTGCACCTTAGCTATCACGAAACCCACTCTGGAGTTGCATGTCAACTCTATGGTCACAAACCATGCTCACTTATTTTTTCCCTATAAATCATGTATGATTTTCATTCCCAGCATAAGGACTCCCAGTTTACTCCACAGTACGAATCATGTTTCATGAACATAACTTACTTTCATGCACTTCACGTGGGATCATGTGCGCCTTCAATTCCCAGCATAAGGGGTTCAGTTCAAGCTCCCTTAGTGTTACGAATCATTTCCCACAAATGCAGAAACTCCAAACTCAGGTCATGCAGCTCATGACTCATGTACACATGTCACGCTTTATAGTATACTCAATTTCCATGACTCATGCTTTGGCCCTATAGATCAGATAAATTCAGATTATGTCATGTATACTCTCAGTTCATACCTTCTTGGTAAAAAAAACATGTTGATATTCTATTTCTTAAACTTTCAGTCATGTTTCAAGATCATCTAGTATTCATTCATACTTCAGGTCCTCCTGATTTAATCCTTCAAAAACCCCTCCTTGTTAAACATTATAGTGATTAGCAGTTGGATAGATGAAGGAGAGTAAATGTTTCAGGTTAAGAAAAGATTGTTACATGCTTATTTTACATGAGGGTGTACTTATGCAGATAGGCTTGGACGTCATATTAGTATGAAAGAAATTGGCTACCTAGGATAGGCTTGGACGTAATGTTAGTATGCGAGAAATTGGCTTCCAGTTATAGCATTATTTAGGATGTCAGCTTCAGATCAGTGCTCAGCTCAAAAACTCAGTTTGGATTCAAACTTTCTTGACCACAGCGTATAGTTATCAGCTACTCAGTTATAGGTATTTCCATACCTCAGTCTATGGAATGTTTCCTACTAATGTAATGCACTTGGTCCTGCAATTTAAAACAATATTGCTTTCAAGAAATCTATGTTCAGTTACGTCATGTTACTCCGTCAGTCCCTTCTTATACCTATGATACTCTATGGCCTCAGCCTAGCTATTCAATTTAAGTACAATTCAGTCTTGTATACCCAGTATTCAGCTATTAGTCTTTTAGTTAATCAGATAAGTTAGTGTATTTATGTACTCATATTCAACCCAGTTCATGCATTATGTCTCAATTTTAGATCTTAGATATTCAGTCATGACTCAATTCATAAGTGCCTTGTGGATCGCCTCAGTTTTCCTCAGTATCTCAGTCAAGTCATCATTCTTCAAGGGACATAGTATCCCAATGGGGAGATATACTATAGACCCCTAGCTTTCAAAATTTAAATATGTCATTTTCTTTGATGAATCTATCTTGGAGGAAGGGTTACTTATGATCCAACCTTCTAAATCGAAAACTCAATAGTAAACCATGTAATCAATGGCTTAGTTTATTCCACGATACGATACTCCATCCATATCATGCATTACAGACTCAATTTAGTTCATGTATCATGTTTCAGGCTCAGTTATGTCATCATGTTCCCGATCTTGCATATTAAGTAATTGATCTCAGACACATCGGTATTTTCAATTCAAGGTAACAATATTTCTTGAACATACTCATTCTCATGTTTAGATTTTAGTTCCAAACTTCGTATTTAGTTCCATGCCTAGTTTTTAGTTCAAACAAGGTATCTCTTACCATTGCATGTTCATTTGCATGTTCACAAGCCAGTTCAGTTATATATTTATATATAAGATATACGTGATCAGCTTATCAGCGCTTTTAGTCATGCATTCATGTATCATGTTGGACATATAATCAGGCATCAGAAATGCACGAATTCAGCTTGTCAGTTATGCATTAGATATGCATTCTCATTTGGAGAAACTCAGTTCATCAGAGCATTCAGTCCTTCATTCATAAGCCAGTATAATATGCTTATTTTTCAGTCATGTCAGTCATGAACTCATGTCTCAGTAGTGAATGTCCTGTACGTACTCCAGTTTATCATTATTCCCTCTTAGTCAGTCTCATTTGAGGATGAATGTTCCAAAGGAGAAGATACTGTAACACCCCACAAAATTGTGTGTCAAATTCAGCTTGTAAAGCTCGATGACAGATCCCAAGACATAGAAAAATTTTGCTAAGTGTTCAAGATTCTACACTTAGTCTTATTTTAGCCCTCCAAACTTTGGGGATTTATTTGGCGACCTTCCCGACATCCGTTTTTCAATACATGTTGCATTATGATTGGTAAAGCTCGTAGTATATCCCAGGTGAGTTTCAGAATTTTGGATTAGCGTAAGGGAACATTTGTGTGCTAAAAATAGAAGCCCCGGGCGATTAGCCCGTGCCGCCTGCTAACTTCAGCGCTTGCCCAGTTTTTTTCAGCATTTCAGGGTCAACTTCAAATGATCATAACTCACTGTATATAATGAACTGTGAGAGCTGCAATATATCAATGCAAATATATTTGATTCCTCTTTCTAATGAAATTGTTTTGATCTAATTTGAATATGGGAGTAAAAGTTTATGATCAATTTACTTCATCCTATCAAACAGTCAACAGAGGGACAACTGCGTCTTTCTCTCTTTCTTTATTGGCATTTTGGTCATCTTACACCCCTATATGTACCCCTTAACACTGAATTAAGCCTCATATTTAGAAAAATATACTCCTTTTCTCTAATTTCTTTTATTTAGAAAAATATACTCCTTTTCTCTAATTTCTTTCACAATCAATAAGAGGGGTTTTTAATTGAGGATCGGAATTCAAGAATTTTCTTCGTCAATCTTCGTAAAATCACAAACTAAGATATGTGTAGTGTTCATCCATGGAGCTCAAGAATCATGTTTTAAAATATGTATTATAAACACTTTATTGTGGTACGATTATGTTCATGTTGATGGTTGTTGTATGGTTTCAAGTTGGGATTTTTATGTATTTTCATGAAGCTATGTTAGTATGTAAGTTGAAATATATGAAATTAGTTGTTTATGATAACTATATTGTTGGATATTGATAATCAAGTTGTTGATGTTGAATGATTCCCAAGTTTGATTATTTATGTGTTATTATGAATCTATGACGCCATGTGAGTTGAAAACATGTCAAACATAGTTTATTCATGATGTAAAATCTTAGGGTTTCACCTATGTATAAATTTTTCATGCAAGGTGTTCGATAAAATGCCAAGAATAATAATAATCATGTTTTCATGACATAAGAGTACCAAGTAACAAGTCCATGCTCTATGCTTTATAATTCTGCATGAATTCTATGTTTTTGATGTATTGTGGTGGTGATATATAGTGAACATGATGTTGATGTTAAGAAAAGACTTCCATGTTTAATGTATCCCATCCCACATATGAAATATTGATAACCATGTGTAGTATTGAATCCCGTACTTATGATATTGTGAATTGTGGACTCTGTTCCTATGAACAAGTCAGTCATGTGTGTCAGTTTCTTTCCATCGAGTCCTGGGGGTTCTTGTACCCAAAAAATATAGTTGTGTTCCTAGAGCCATGTTATGTTGTCAGGATATCCTTAGTTAAGCCATGCTCAGTAGAATTATGTCAGTCTTGTGACTCAGGAAATCTCAGTAATCTCATGAAATCAGTCAGTTACCATAAATCAGTAGTAATTCCATCAATTAATGGAAATTCAGTAAACTAAGTACCAGTCCAGTTCTACTTAGTACTCAATAACTTCAAGTCTCTCAGTCAGTCCTCAGATCTCAATAGTATTTCGTCAGTTAATGACACTCATTAAATTTAACTTAGCTCGGCTAAGCAACACTATTAGTCTAGTTGATCAGTTCAGTTAATTAGTTTAGTTAGTTATGCTCAGTGTCTATTTAGATGGAAGTAGAAGTTCACAACGAGTGAACCCAAGGGTGAGAACACACACTGGCAGATGAGAGTGTGATTATTAGGAGTCATCCTTACGTTCTAGAACTATGTAGCTAGTGTAGTTTGAGACATCAACACTGTCAGCTTGAGGGTTGATAAGGTTGACATCTGTCGTTCTCTTTTGGGGACACTGCCAAATTTGAGGGTCACTCCCAACTTGTCCTTACCTGTGGCATGGTATTGACACCCTTCCAATCAGGGCAAGGATTGGACCCCAGTTCAGCTACATTAGCATTTATGGGGCATGTCACTTAAACTACTACCTCCCATAGTTTAAGTCATTCAGTCTTAGTAAAAGAACTCAGATAGTTCTTCTTAATATCAGGACTATCAGATACAGTCAACTCAAATATAGTAAGGAACTAAGATAGTTCTATCAGATTTAGGGCTATCAACTACAATAACCCATGTTATCAGTATCCAGTATCAAGGCTATCAGATATAGTCACTCATGTTATCAGCTATATCATCTATGAGAAATCATTTTCCAGTCATATTAGATTTCAGTAAACTCATGCTATCAGTACTTAGTTTTAGGACTGTTTGATACAATCAATTAGACCAGTCCTTCATAATCAGGACTGCCAAAAACAATCAAGTATCAGTCTCCTAGTATTCAATAATATAGTATCAGTTCCTAACTTATTAGTTATTCACAAATCAATATTAGTAAACGCAGTCATTTAGTATCTTAGAACCGGTAAACTCATGTTGTTAGTATTCAGACTCAGTAATCAGTATCGTCACGAGTTCAGTAGCAGTTACTTATGTATGTATGTGTTCTCACGTTCATATCAATCAACATTGTTCATGCATACAAACCCTTTATATTTAGCCTACCTCACTTGTATACTCAGTACTCTCAGTTGTACTGACACATTCACGCTATGGTGCTTTATTTTATGGTACACCATAGGTTAAAATATATGATTTCCAGACCAGCAGTAGTAGTAGCATCTCAGCTATCAGAGTTCCAACAGTGATTCCTCGTCTCTCGAAGGCATGATCATTACTTATGTTATCGTTTATTTCAGTTTGGTTTTGCTAGTCGGAGTTAGTTGGGGATATGTCCCATCAACTCTCAATTCAAACAGTCATGTTAGAGGATTTTCAAACTAGTATGTTCAGACTTTAGATATTATTATAGTTGTTTTAGGTATTATATACCCAACTCTTATGTTATGATTATTCCATTCTAAACCTTATGGCCTTACAGTATTATGTATTCCGCATCTATGTTATATATTATGTAGTGTATAGGTATAGATATCAGCCATTGGTTAGATTGTGGTCCCTCAGGGTTATGGGCACCATGTAGCATTTTGGTTCAGCAAATTCGGATGTTACAGTTATTGTCATTTAGTGCTGGTGGGTTATGAACACCTGATACCTATGTGTTTTACATGATTTTCATTTTTTAAGAAATAATTTAGTTAGGCCATGGTTTTAGTATCAAATACAGAATACCATGATCGTGTTGAGCACCATCATATATATGTTTATAATTACCTAAAAATTTATATGTACTATTATTTTCAGAATACCATGACCTTAGCTTATCTGTTATCAATTATCAATGCATGCACTAGTTAGTATTTTAGTTTCTTTCAGTTGGGAGTATGATTTAGCATCGAGCAAACCTAAAGATAGGGGCTCACTCGCCAAATAAGGCTAGGTCTATAGTAACAGTCCCTATGATCTAGAACTACGTAGACTGCGTTGGATTATGAGATGCTACCCTTCATATTAGGATTGACACTCTCTTAGGAGTCACTCATTAATTTAGGACTGACTCCCTAGACCTTTCAGAACTCATCCTTGGGGATCCACATTATTAGCTAGTGTTAGTACCTGTGGCATGGTATTGTCACCATTCAAACTAGTGTTGCAGGATAGATCCCGATTAGCTCATATTGGGTCATGTAGATTACATGATACCTCTCATCATTTTAGCCAGTATTTAGTGTATCTCAACTCAGGTTTTCTTGACCAAGTGTACAAATTTTTAGTTATTTAGGTATACAAATTTTAGTCATTCAGATTATATATTATCTCAACAACATATTTATTCTTTATCTTGTATTCTAAGATATTACACGTCATATTTTTATGGTCAGTATCCATATATGACCCTCAGTTCAGTTTCACAACATGTTTATCTTTACATGAGATTTACATACATTATTCATGTATTATCGTATCCCAGCTTCAGTTTTTCTCGATCTACAAAAGTAAATAATTATTTTATAAACTAAGTGTAGTGATTCATCATCTTATCAGATTATGTTTGTTACTCATGTTTTAAGATACTACAACTTTCAGTTGATTTCTGTCTCTTAGTGAGTTTACTAGCACATAACATACTTGCTTTAAGATTATATATCTAGTCAGTTTTACTTATTGTATTCACCCAGTCTTACTCAGTACCTACAAAAGTACTAATCCACATATATGTCTATGTGATACATTGTCTCATAATGTATGTACCAGTTGTAGCCTACACATGATAATCAGACAGTTGTAGCTTCCAGCCTGCAAGTGATGAGTTCTTCTTTATCAGGGACTCCAGTCAGTTATAGTTCATGTACCGTATTTTGATTATTTATTTGTATTGATTAGTGGTAGTTGGAGGCATGTCACAGCTATCTGCAGTTAGTATAGTAGAGGCTTCATGGATAGTCAGTTAGAGTCATGATATGTTAATTTTAGTTCTCTTTTCTATTTTATCAGATTGTAAACCTCATTAGTATTATGCTTATTCAAATTTCCTTATTATTTTGTTTTTGCATAGTAAATTCATCTATTTAAAATATTCTAAATCAGTTGCTCAAGTATCAAGACAATTTGCGTGTTAGCTTGGGATCACTTATGGTTCCAAGCACCATACCTAGTAGAATCTTACAAAATAGTACATAGATGTCTGCACTTTTCTACAAGAGGCTATAGTGAATTTAAGAAATGTTTCCCTTTCTTCCATATCTCTAATCATGTAGTTGAAGTGTTCTCTATGAAATTTAGGAAAATCCTCATCTTGGTTCATTTATGTCAACTCTACCTTATATTTTTAAGGTGACAGAAATACTGAAGCTCAAATTTCTACAGATAAAATTTTTTCAAATAGTCCTCATAGTCATTTATGGGACTGTATGCGTCCTCGAAAGTATACCATCAGTGCTTTTAAGTTCCAATGTTTGAAGGACTTCATTTATGTTCAAGAAAACTCTTGCACTAAGACAAAGCCACATGTGCTTTTCGATCCCTTCTCCAAATCCTTTGATAGCATGTGATCTAGAATTAGAAGCCTGAAATAAGAAGTTTAGCATCAGTAAAGTAGGGATAATGTTATATGAATTTAGTGGATTATGTATCCCTAGGGCTAGTTGAATGAAAGGTGAACTAGAAGGGTTGAAATAGTGTATACATTAATTTAAGTATGTTAATTCAAAATTATATATTGTTCATGTAGGGTATGTTGGTGTAAGGGTAATTCTCATGATTTAGGAAAAAATATAAGTTAAGAAATGTGATTACTAGTCTATGAAGGAAGTTAGTATGGTTTATACAAGGTTTGGGGATATCTATGTTAAGTTTTAGAATCTAAGTTTAAGTCATTAAAGATTGATCTAATAGAAGGAATAGTTGAAATTCTACATTGTGTGAACTCAGGGTATGGTGATACTCACGAAGATTCTAAGGTAGTAATTGTTTAAGTTATTATATGATGATTGTGGTGGTTATATAAAGCAAAGAGTTGTATATCAGAAGGAAGTACCAGCAGTGGACCTTACACTTTTAGGTATTTAAGGGTGAGTTTATTATTAATGTGTATTATTATATCTGAATCTCTAAAGTAAAGTGTTTGCAATTCAGCTTAGAGTTTTTCTAAGGGGTACACAAACATAGAATGATAACTTTAATCTAAGGGGGAGATAATAGAACAAGTAACCAAGTATGGCTTTTAGATTTTAGTAGTGATGCCAGAGCATTGTCTATCATCAGCAGGGGAAGAAGATGAATGACCCTTTCTTTTTTCAGTATTTTGACTTTAGTTATCATGATATATACTCACTCCTTTTATGTCAGCTCCATGATCATAACTAATATTCATACACTTTACATTGAATCATGTACACTTGCAGTTCCTAGTATTAGGAGTTCTAGTTCACTTAGTAGTGCAAATCATATTCCACAAATTTGTGAACTCTAAACTTAGGTCATGATGCACATGACTCATGTACCCATGCTTTACAGTATGTTTAGTTCTAGGTACTCACGTTTCACTCCTAAGGGTTATCCAAAATTTAGATTATGTCATTTTTGTCATCAATTAAGATGTCTCTGATGAATTCATGTCATCTATACTCTGTTCTTCATGCCTCAGTTAAGTGTCAAGTTATGTACATTATTCTTCCATGATTCAGGTCATAATGTTCTAGCCTTTTAGTGACTACTCCTTAGGTTAAGATAGTGGTGATAAAAAAAATACTGAACAATTGCTTAGATGGAAGAGCGTAAATATTCGATGTTAGAAAAATATTGTTGCATGCTTGTTTTATACGAGGCTACAAGGTTGATGGACGATTGATGCAAAGATTTTTATATATGTCATGGCTAGTTGAAATTTTGTATGTGCCTTCTCAAGAATAATGCAAGAAAATCTTTATTGATAGATGTTAGGACAATATAGGAAAGATGCTTTATAGGTGTTTGCCTAGAAGTTCGTACATGATTATAATGATAGGCTTGACTGTCATGTTGGTATATAAATGGATTAATTCATGGTGCGTTAGTAAATTCCTAGTAAGATGTTGAATGTAGCTGTTGAATTGTTAATAAGAATTATTTTTGAGAGGTGAAGTTATTAATGCACATGGGGTATTGAATTCATGATTCTAATTAGTATTACTATGTTATGTATGCACTTTGTAGATTAGAGTAGGCTTGAACATAGTGAGAGAATTTAGTTTAGCTCAGACTTTAGTAGATAAGGTTATCAGTACCCATGTGAAGATTATAAAGAGCCTCAAGTGAAGTGTAGTATTGAACGGGAAAGTACAGTTAAGGGAGTATTTGAGGAGTATGTCTAAGATTGAAAGTAGCAGTTACAATGTCTAAGGCATAACAATTTTGTCCTAGCTTATGTTCAACAGCCTATGTCCCATGTTATAGGGTTATAACCATATTAAGATTCCTTACTCAGATATCTTATTCAGAATATTCAAGTTGATTATAAGCTTCAACAACTCAGTTAAGCAGTCAGACAGATAAGTTCCTATGGTTTTCAATATTCCCATCTAGTTTTACTATCCGAAGTTTCAAGAATATAGCTAGTCCATTAGATTATTCATTCACATCCATGGAAGTTTCAAATTCAGTATAGTCCAAGCATCATATTTAAGATTCAGCTCTTTAGTTAAGACTCAGTTCATAAGTGTTCAGTGCATAATCTCTATTTTCCATGTATTCAAGCTCTGACAGTGTAATACCCCTTGTACGAGTCAGCTCAGAAATTAGTTTCAAGACAAAAGTTATAATGTTTCAGCTCACCTACATCCTTTATTGCAAGAAATGTCATATGTACATTATTTCAAACTTATTAGACTTTAAAAATTTCCTATCTATCATTTGAGGACGAATGATTCAAAATGGAAGATAATGTAACATCTTTCATTTTTGGGATAAACTTTGAATCATCGCTCCTATGTATGTAAAATTTAAAATCCAATGATATTTATTTGTATACATGTGTCATGATCTTTATGATTGTGTGTGAAGTGCTTTCGAGGAGAAAAATGCTCATAGGAATTTCTTAGAGCGAAGTTGAGCTAAGAGCTTTTGATTCGGTCAAATCTTTATATTCAATTCTAGAAGGGTCTACTTTGAATGTGTATAACTTTTAATATAATTGGAGTTTTGCAGATCAATACCCACCAAAATAATATATAGTTGAGTTTTCTTTCAAATAATACCAACTTCACCTTAATCCAAAACCCTAGAAAAATGTTATGCCCTTTTCATGAGAGGCAATAAGGGTATGTGTTAGGCCCACACCGAGGGGTTTAATCCCCCTAGAATAGAAGGGGCGTCATGAGGTTTAATCTCCTAGACTAGAGGGCATGCCGCGAGGTCTATTCCCATGTTGATTAAGTCCCTTAAGAGTTAAGGGGCAATTTGGTCCTTTTTCCTTAACCCCAAACGTCCAAAGCACAATTTATAACACTAAAAGGGGAATTATTTGCCCATCTTCTTCAAATCAAATCATCTAAAAATCCTCCCCTTTCCCCAAGAACAATTTCAAACATTTTCTTCTCAAGAACACAAGAATTCAAGCTTCAATTTAAAGATATTTTTAAGAATTCATCAATTAAACTATATGGGGTCTTGAACAAGGATAATCATTCAACCATGAGTCCAAATTCATTACTTTTAAAGTTAAATTTACATGTTTTAAGATAGAATTCATCACAAAATCCTTATATCGGATGATATAGCTTTATCATGTGATTAAGGGACTAAAGAGCATAAGAGTTGTATTTATTTATGTTTCCAACTACAAGTTTGATGTCTTATCTTGAATTCCATAAATTTTATGAGGAATTGATAGTCCCATAACTTTAATATATTTTCATTCTCAATTTCACGTATTGTGCTTATATACTAAAATATCCATGTATGATTCTATGAAAAGTCAGAAATATCTCATACTTTAAGTACCAAATAGTGATGTCATTTCCAAGTGAATATCATGTTATAAAATTAAATGTAAACTTATCCATGTAATCATGTTGTTTCTCATGTTTTAATATATGCCCATGTTCAAGTTCAAGATTTTCAATTTTTGTTGAGTTGTCTAGATTTTGGATCTATGAACTGTATTTCCATACTACTATTTTTAAGCTTTGTTGTCATATGTAGTGGTCATTCAGTTCTGGCAGGTTATGAACACCCGATATCTATGTGTTTTACATGATTTCCATTTCTTAATTAACAAGTCAGTCAAACCATGATTTTAATATCATATTCAGAACATCATGATCGTGTTGTGCACTATCAGTTTACATATTTATAATTACCTTAGAATTCATATGCACTATTATTTTTATAATATTGTTACCTAAGCATATCAGTTATCAGTTATCAGTGTATGCACAAATTAGTGTTTCAGTGTCTTTCAGTTAAGAGTAGGACTTAGCACCGATCAAATATAGGGATGGGTATTCACCTGCCAAATATGACTGGGTCCTTAGTAGCAGTCTCTAAATTCTAGATGTATATAGCAAATATAGGATTATGAGATGTCATCCACTAGATTAGGAAAAAAACTCTCTTAGAAGTCACACGCCAGTTTAGGACTGACTCCCTAGACCTTTGGGACATCATCCTTGTAGATCCATATTGTCATCCAGTGTTAGTACTCATGGTAAAGTACTAACACCCTTCCAACTAGGGTTATTAGTTAGACCCCGATTAGTTCAGATTGGGGTACGTAGGTTACATGATACCTCCAACAATTTTAGTCAGTATTCAGTGTATCTCAGCTTAGGTTTGCTTGACCAAATGAACAGATTTTCAGTTATTTAGTTATACAAATTTTAGTCTTTTAGATTACTGATTATCTCAGAAACATGTTTATACTTGTTCTTGTATTCTCAGATATTATATGTCACATTTTTATGCTTAGTACCCATATACGACCCTGATTTTAGTTTCATAGTATATTTAGCCTTACATGAGATTTACATACAATATTCATGTTTTACAATATCCCAGCTTTAATTCTTCCCATTCTACAATAGTAAAGATTATTTTTAGAAACCAACTGCAGCGATTCACCAGCTTACCAGATTATGATTGTTACTTATGTTTTAAGATAACTCAGCTTTCAGTTTATATCAATCTCTTGGCAAATCCAGTAGAACTTAGCATGCATGTTTTAAGAGTTTATTTCTAATTAGTTTTACTTATTTCATTCACCCTTTCTTACTCAGTACATTCCAAAGCACTGATCTATATATATGTCTATATGCGACATTGTCTTATAATGTAGGTACCAGTTGTAGCCTATAAATTATAATCAGACAGTTGCAACTTCAAGTAAGTAGGTGATGACTTCTCTGAGATCGGGGACTCTAATTAGTTGTAGTTCATATACCTTATTTTGATTATTTATGTGTATTGATTAGTGGTAGTTTGAGGCATGTCTTAGCTATTTACATTTAGTATAGTAGAGGCTTCATATATAGTAGGTTAGAGTCATGAAATGTAAATTTCAGTTCTTCTTTTAGTTTTATCAAATTGTAAACTTTATTAGTATTATATTTATTCATATTTCCTTAAGATTATGTTTCTTCCCAACAAATTCAGCTATTTAAAATATTCTAAATTTGTTGCAAAATTATCAATCCAGTTCATGGGTTAGCTTGGGATCACTTATGGTTTGAAGCACCGTGTTATGGTGTAATGCCCAAATTTTCTAAATTGAAATACTGCACGGTGCTTATGACCACGAAGGACTAGAAGCTAACCCATGACCAATATCTGTACCTGTACACTGTATAATATATGTATAAAAATGCTGAAACATGAACAGAAAGGCCATAAGGTTCGATACTGAACGTAATCTAAATAATAACAATGTTTGAATAAAGTGGTATTAGAACACTAAAAAAAATTAAAATACTAAAGTTTGAATCTAGTGTATAATCTGGTCTGTAATCTAGTCAGTAATCTACTCTGAAAGCCTCTAACTGTCTAAAGTAGGGAGTGGAAGGAACATGTCTCAAACTAACTCCCAAATACTGAAAGCCAAACTAAAATGCTAAAGTAATAAAGTAGTAATCATGTCCTCGGAGAATGAGGACTTACTGTTAACTTTGACTGCTGAAATCTGCAATGCTACTGCTTCTCTGGAACTCGTGCCTCTGAACCTATGGCGTAAAATAAAATACCATAGCGCAAATGTGTCAGTATGATTGAATGTACTGAGTATACATGTGAGGTAAGCTAAATGCAAATGGTTTATATGCATGAACAATGCTGACTGAAACGAATTTGAGAATATATACATGCATGAGTAACTATAACTAAACTCATGGTGATACTGACAACTGAGTCTGAATGTTGACAACCTGAGTGTACTAATACTGAGATAATGAATTGATGAACGATTATTTCTGACAGCTCAAATTATGAAAAATTGGTCTAATTGACTGTGTCTAACCGTCCTGAAACTGAATACTGATAATGTGAGTTATAATGACTGATATAACTAATATGACTTTGATGATCGGCATAACCAATGTAACTGATACTGAGCGACTGTATGTGATAGTCTAAGTTCTGATGGAACTATCTGAGTTCTATTCTGTATGGAGTAACTAAATTTGAGATCACTCCTATCGAGCGGGTAATTTATCAGTATAATGATGATAAAGATGATTTGAATTAGTTTGAGATCATTCCTACCTAGCAGTTGATCTATAAATCTGATGATATTGATACTGACTGACCATAGTTGAGGTCAGTCCTATCTAGTGGGTGATCCCGGAGTCTATTGATAATGATAAGGATTGGTTGTATATGAAAGTACTAGTTTTGTAACTGAAACTATTGGATGTATTCATCTAACCAACCTGCCCCTTTCTAGCTAGTCTGGGGTCCAACCTATAACCTTAGTTGGAAGGGTGTTAGTACCGCGCCACTGGTAAAAACAACTGCTGTGAAGTCAGTCCTTATCTAGCGGGTTACCCATGGGATCACTCTGACACATTTAAATATGCTAATGGGTGATTCCTGAGTATGTCAGTCCTATCTAACGGGTAACATCTCCTACCTACACTGGCTACGTAGTTTTGGAACTTAATAATTTATTCTAGGAATCTCAGTCCTATCTAGCGGGTGAGTCCCCATCCCTAGGCTCACTCAGTGATGAATCCTACTTTCACCTGAAAGACACTGAACTGATTAATTGAGCTGAACTAATTAACTGAACTGAACTAATTAGTTGAACCGATACTAGTGGTATTTTTTAGTGGAGCTAAACTTAGTTTACTGAGTTTCATTGACTGATGGAATGTACTGATGTCTGAGGACTGACTTAAAGTACTGTAGTTACAAAGATTTTACTTGGAATCTTGAAATCACTGAGATTACTGAACTACTGATATTTCCTGAGTCATATGGTTGAATGAGTTTGTGGATCATGGCTTGACTGAGAGTATCAGGAAAAATGACATGGCTATAGGCACACAACTAAATTGTCGGGTACAAGTACCCCCAGGACTCGATGGAAGAAAACTGACAAAACATAATTCTCTTCTTGAACACATGACCAATATTCATAATTCAAAATACTATAAGTTGGGGATTTCATACTACACATAGTACTCAAAGTCTTATACATGGAAGGGAATGCACATAACAGCATGCCGTATGTCTATCAATCTAGTTTCATGAACATTCCATCAACAATCATGATGCATAACAATATCATAGAAGTCATTATTTTCATAAGGGTGTAGCATGAATTTTTCATTTAGGTCACCATTCAACTATAATACATGACTTCTAGCCTTTTATGCATTTTATCAAACACCTTACATACACACTTTGTGGCTTAGGTGTATTTATCAATTTAACAATCTTGAGCCACCCAAACTCATGGATTTCAACTAACATGCTCACATACATCCTGAAAATACATTAAGATACCATCTTGAAACTTTAATAACAACCATCAACATGAACATGATCACACAATAACAAGAAAATCAGAATTTATTATGTAAAACTTGATTCTTGGACTTCATGGATGAAAGGAGTCCATGGATGAACACTACACATATCTTAGGGATTGAATCTTGAAATAAAATTGACCTTTAGTGATTGTTATTAGATTGGGAATATTAATTCTTGAATATCTTGTAGAGAGTGTGATGGGATCTTGAAGTTAATTAAGAAGAAACCCTAAGTTTTTTCTCGGAACAAAGAGGGTTAAGAGCTTTTAAAACTAAATATCAATAGCTAAATATGTATTTTTGGTGTTTCATATTATGGGGGTAAGGTTTATGGTGTGGGAAAAATAACAAAATACCCCTACAAAATTAATTTCCAGTTGATGAAATTATCAGCTAGCGACCAAGGCTAATAAGGCGTCAGATCTGTGAAATCCCGTCAGGCCAGGTCGTCACCTAGGAGCTGGAATTGTTGGGTTGTTGTCTATGATTGACGACATGTCTAATAAGTTATTAGAAATGTGATAAGCCATCAGAAAGGTCACTAGAAATATGATAAGCCATCAGACAGGTCATCAGAAATGTGATAAGCCGTCAGATAGGTCCTCGCTGTGTTTCCAGGCTGACATGCTGGAGTAAAATCGGTATAAAATTTTGCTCGGATATCGGATTTTGGAAAAATTAGTATTATTGGAAATCTAATTCAATTATTTATCTTTTTTTTTGGATAATGAGCTCAAAAATTTTTAGTACAAAGATAGATATGATCATTTGAAGTTGACTATTGCAATATCCTTCCGAAGAATTCAATCAGTAAGGAATATTTTGATTCGTCTGATAACTAGAAGTTATTTGAAGCCTTAATATACATCTAAATTACTCATAAAATTATAAAAAAATTATAATGTACTATGCATGATATTGAAACATGGCGTTAATATTAGTTTGGATTTTTCGTGGTATAACATATGACTAGGGGATAGTGTGATGATGATAGGGTTTTGGTTGGTAATCCTATTGGAGTATGCAATGGTGATGATTCTTCTCTGAGTACCTCAAATGTTATATTGGGCACCTCTATTGATTGGGATTGCATAAGCAAGTTGCTATGCTCGAGGAAGCCGTGTTGGGTATAGCTATCTATATCAAAGAAAAAAGACAGAAGAAAAAATAAGATGAGCAACAACATTAGTGAGGTAAATTCATTTAATAATTAATGTGGTTAATGAATTTTCAGCTATAAATATTAGCAAAACTTTATAATATTATATAGTGTACGTGGACCTTCATGAAGAAGAGAGGAATGAAGACGAAGAAAAAAAGGAGTAAAATGGATGAGTTGGACATTGTTGTGGTAGAAGAGGAAAAATAGTATGAAAAAAAGGATAAAGAAGAAGAAGAAAAAGAAATGGAAGAAGATAAGAGTAAAGAAAAAACTAGAAAAGAAGCAGCAATAGATGAAAAATATGAAGGTGAGAAGGAACAAGAAGCTGAGAAAGAAGTACCAGGGGGAAAATAAGAAGTTGAGGAAGAAAAACAAGCTGAGAAAGAAGCAACAAAATTTGAAAACAAAGAAGAAAAAGGTAATAAAAATGTTGAAGAATTAGTCAAAACAACTAAATAAAGAAAAAAAGAAGCAGTAGACAAAGAAGAGGAAGACAAAAAAGATTAGGAACAGAAAGAAGAAAAAGAAGTGGTCATGGATATCATTGGTTTGACCAACGATAACATTTGTGATCATGAGAAAAAGAAATTTGGATGCTAATATTGTTAATGTTTAAGCCTGTTTTTATTTGAGAAATAAGGGAGTTGAATGATCATAAAATGATAGGATAAATAATTATTTATTTTATGAAAGTTCTTAGGATTCTGCACTCAATTTATTTTTATCAAACTATATTGTTGCATGGAAATTGAATATGAATTGAGTTTTCATAACTGAGATTGTGTATGGTTTACATCATAGAATACATATTTCATCTTTTGTATACTCCTAACATAGTCTATTATTAACATGCTAGTCGATTTAAAGTTGATGTGTAGTTTGATCAACAATGATTCTATGAACAACAATATTAACATTCTATAAAAATAGATTTTTTTATTTACTCAATCTCACTACATTCATGTTACACCTTTTCAAACAACGAATACTACCATTATATGACAAACATTATTTTTATGCCATTCTCCTTTTCTACGGCAAAAATCAACTTTTCTTTTAGTTGATCCCTCAGTATTTGGGTTTCTTGTAGCAATACTTTAAAATGATCTCTCTTCTCTTCGGCTTCTTTGAACAATGTTACAAGAAGATTTCTGTTTTCTCCATATTATTGGAGTCTTTATAGTAGATTAAATTTTGCCACGTCATGAAAATTTGATGTCCCAGGTCCCGGACTCAACGTTGATGAACTGCTTAGGGATGATACCTCATCAAGCCCTTTAAAAAATAAGTATTCTTCATTATCCAAAAAAAATTAATAATTACATAATGATTTACTTAATTTAAAAAAACAGGATACATGACTCACCGTTGCAATTGCACAGTTATAAAATTTGTGACATAGATTTGAGTTTGTGCGTGACGTCCTCTTGACAGCTTTATTTTTACAATGACAAATTAGAGTCTTTTTTGAATTGGATGTTTGATATGCTTGACATATTGTAGAATTTTATAGTAAAAATAAAGTGGGGAAAATAAAATAATGAGGGATAGAGGACTTTATATATGAAGTAAAAAGAAGTATTAACATTTAAGGAGTACAAAATAAGCTATTTGTTACCTTTGGAACAATAATTATGCTTTTTGAACTATTGGTGACACTCAATAGACTGTCAACGATCTTGAAGTATTTAAATCCTCAATGAGATATAAAAATCTACTGTAGACATGCATAGTCGATGAACATTCAATAACATGTTTAAAAAGGTAATAGTTAAGTAAAAAAATATACCTGTGCTTTAAGGTTCCATCAATTCATGTGGTCTACCATAGACTGACACTGTAGGTCATGCATGAATTGGTCTCGGGAACATTGGTAGATATCGTAGATCTGTGTACATGGTTTTACAGCCTCACTAACATGTTTAAATATGGATAATTGAATAAAAAATAATTAATTGTGGAATTCTACAAATATGAAGGAGTTTAAACAAGTCAAATAATCATTTTAGAGCTTATACAAATTAAGTGTAGTGATTTAAGGAGTATGCAGATGGGTAGTGGTTGAACAGATAATATCCTAAGAGTTATATTTGTTAAAGCACAAGTATGTTTTGAGGATGTTGATTGTTCAAACTACCCATATACATACTCCTTCAATCACCACTCCAATCAAAAGAGTATGTGAATGAGTAAAGGTTGAACAATCAACATCTTCAAATGTACTTATGCTTTGACAAACATTACTTTGAGGATGTTTATTGTTCAACCACTACCCATCCACATAAACCTTCAATCTCCACCCCAAATTTGTATAAGCTCTAAAAAGATCATGTCACTTGTCTAAATTCCTTCATATATGTAGAATCCCACACTACATTTATTATTTATTTATTTCTTTTTAAACAACATGCAAGTAAGATTCTACAACTATATAAATAGAACCATTGAATGTATCGTTGATCATGATCGAAATCTACATTTTTATTTTAATATAAGTTTATGGTAGACTAGACGAACTGATGGACCCTAAAAGCACAAGTATATTGTTTATTCAATTACTACCCAATCACATGCCCTTTTGATCACTAACCTCAAATAATATGATTAGGTGAATTTTTAAAACTTTTATTAAATTAATTATATTCTTTCAACTACAAGCTACTGATGGTCCATCGATTCATATGACTTACGATCGACCTATATGTCTTATTGATGAGTGATAGTGTTTAGAATTGATGATAGTGACTACACATTAGCTGATGTAGCGTCAATCGATTTGATTGTCTACGATAGACTATATATGGGATTTGAGTCTATTATCAAATAACTTTTACTCTTCATAAATTTAATCAAGGGAATCCATAGTTGTATTCATTGATTGAGCAATAAAAATTTATAAAGTTGGCTTTTCAAAATCCTAGTATTCATCCAGAAGAATAACCAACACAAAAAAACAATCACAAAAAAATTGGGAAAACATAATTTACAAACAAAAATATTTATATTTATATTGTTCATTGCCATACATGTATTTACCAATATTAAAACTAGCAAAACAAAAAAAAATCTTTCTTCTAACAACTATCCTAACTAACAAAGCTTCTTCTCCAATGAACAAAAACAAAAACTAAAATAAAAACTCAAAATACTTTAGGGGGATGGTGACGGGGTGATGTAATCGCTGTCTTCCATTCCAATACTTTCCAAATTTCCTTTACGAATCAAGCAATGCAATGGAGTTTGTGTTCTAGGTTAATGCGATCTTGACCAAGTCCATAAAAGAGGCGATCAAAGTCGTTCCTAAGGAGAAGAAGATAATACTGCCACTGGGAATTCTTCCCGGAGGCATGAGTTTTAGTTGAAGAAGAAGAGGTTTTTACACTTTTTAGTTTAGGTAGAAGTGAGTGGTTACATAGAAATTATCACTGTATATGTAGACTCATAGAAGGTGGCGTTTCAAATTTCTAACCAATGTGTAGTGGATGGGTGTATGAATAAATGATGGCTGGTTTCATATACTAGCTGTTTATTATGTTAATAGATGTGTGTTGAAGCTTTTAATTAATTGAGTACATCAAACGATGGTTCAATGCATCGATTGGGCTGATATGATGGTAAAAAGACCTACATAAGCTGTTTGATGAATATTATAATATATCCTTTAGTGCTTCTTTACTCGACCTAGCGGTAGATATAACACAGATTAACCTGGTATATAATAGACAATGGATACAGTTGATGACAACTCAACATTAAATTCTACAAAAATACATCTAGCTTTCAGTTACAATAGAAGAAAAAAGCCTATCTAACAGTTGTTGGTCATGCTACATTTGGTTCTTTTGTGCCCGTCTTTCTTGCATATTAAACACTTAATCCATATTTTGGAATTGAATATTTCACTGATGCCTTTAACGTGTTTGACTCACTTCCTTCCTAGTTTTGGATCATGGGGGTTAAAGAATCGACGTGTCTTGCAATTCCTATGGCACAATGCATTTGGACTCTTGAGGGACAACATTAATATCTTCAGAATATGCAAGGAGGTATGTTTCAATTTTATAAATAGGTGAATAGTAATCGTAGATGGAATTACCATAACCTTCACCATTGTCATGCTTTGATCAAAAAATGGCCATCGCATGGTACTTTCGCCAAGTCATATTTCCTACAAGAACAAGTCTTCTCCAAGAGATTGACATCGGCAGTAAAACCGCCGTCGTACATGATGAATTGATCAAGTTCCCCATTAGCACTAGTCACATACAAGGAATCACTTACGCTCTTATTATCCCTTAAAAAACTTTTCCGCACAAGGAATACATGCCACTCCCTGAGCTTTTCACCAAATATTTTAGCACTCAAATTGAATATGTACGGCACGGGGTAATTCTGTTATTCCATCAACACTAAGTTGAGTTACTTGGCGATGTTTGTGGTCATCACATCGTACCTATTGCTAGGGAAGTGTGCTCTACTTTATTTCTCAAAACCAATCACATTTTCAAGGATATGTTCTACCTTGGGGCATTTACCTTTGAATTCCACCAAATGTTTGCTAAACTCATTAAAATAATAAGCCTTTTCTACACCATAGAATAGATAACAATGCTCTCCATATTATTTATTTACACAAAGATTTTCTGTAAGGTGCCTTATGCAAAGTCCAAGATACGCACGATTAAAAATACGGGAGAAGACATTGGCAATGGTAATGTGCCTATCGGAGATGATACATACATCTGGATCATCTTCTACTGCAGATTTTCTGTGTCCTATGCAATGACACTTATCAACACCCCCATACTAGCTATACAAATGTGTGCCATATATGGTAATTACTTTTCTCATTTGAGCGTATCCCTGTATGCAATCTCCGAAAGCTAAAAAGTTGTACTTAAATGATGTGTACATTTTGTTAACCATGATAAAATAAGAAGAACCTAGATTTAGTAACTCGACCATATTGGAAAAAGCTGGCAAATAAGAATATCCATTCTCTGGTTACCCATCAACAATTTTCTTCATGATTTCACATCCTTTCGAACACATCCAATAGCTTGCATTGCAATGCATTTCCATAAACACAATTCTTTGAATTTCTCTTATGCATGGACCCTTACCATTACTAAAATGATTTACGCATAGTGAACGAATGATGTCGGATGAGATTTTTATATGCCTTCCCGTGGTGTGTTCAACATCACTAATATGGAACCCAACATACTTGTATATACAAAATTTGTTCGAGCATTCGTACTTCTTTGCCCAAAACAACCAGCCACAACCACGAGAAACACATTTCACCTTCAACAATATAGTACAACTTTTCTCCATAATATAATAAAAAATAATGCCTCAATGATTCTTTGTTGTGAAGCATTTTTAGCTCTTTCTATTGCTGAATGTTTGTTCACAAAACAAATTAGTTCCATCGAAGAAGGAATGACTTGGTTGTGATTCTGTTCCACAATCTTCTTCAACAAATTATGAGTCCAATGAATCATATCCCATATCCATAGAATCATCTTCCATATTCATTGGATGATCGCCTGACATGGCCCGAACCAGGGCATTGTTATAATGGAAATCCCAAGTCCAACATGGACCGTGGACCACCCTCGATAACCAACTCAACCTACATACACATACCCAGAGTCGGATGAATTCTAAACATATAATAAGATGGAATAATCATAAATCAAATATAGTCAACCGGTATCAGCCATAATACCAATACCAATGCCAAGGCTGAGACCAATGCTGACACCACCCATACCATCCCATAGTAGTCTTACAAAGAATTTATCCAAAAGTAAAATAAAATTCAGTCGGGACATGACCCCGACAATATAAAAAACCAAAGTCTATGAAATAAACAAAGTATGATAACAAGAACATAACATGAAATGGAGTCTTTCAGAGTTTGGAAGCTCACCACTTCAGTCCAACTCTAAGCTATACCCGAATCTGATCTCTAAATAAGAGGAATAGTATGGCCTATTCCTGAATCACGTAGGGAAAGAATGCCCAAAGATGGGTTAGCGGGTGAACACTAGCATGCACTCAGGACAAGGATAAAATAGTACCAACATTTACAACCAAATAAATAACCATATGCATTCACATCCATCTATAAATATATATATGAAAACTATACCAGGAAAGGAAAGCAGGTTTCGTAAGCCTTTAAAAATCATTAACCTAGGTTTGTGTAAATTAACTATCATAGAACTACCTATGGGCTATATTGGTCCTGTTTTACCCCCTGAACGGGCCAAATTGCTTGTAGCTGCATTAACCAGAGATATCTCAAGGGAAGGGGATTTTGGTGTACCCTTCACCCTCCATGATATATACATACAAGTATAACTTGGGAGATTCCCATGTACCCCACAAGTACATGGTCTCCATTACCAATCCTCATGTTGGGAAACATGAGTTTCCATTGTCCGTCCATTGGACTTACACCTTCATGGTTAGCTAGCACAACCCCCCATTATTGCCCAATTAAAAACCATTAGCACATAGCTCAACCACCAATTACATATATTACTAACCAAGTCCATAAGAAGTGGTATCGTCATACTAACTATAGCTTGCAAGCAATGTCCTTAGCCAATCATCTAGGGGATCCCTATATACCCCATAGGCACCATTATTAGATTTATTTGGGGGATTCATTGGTAACCCAAAAGGTTTTTAAAATTAAAGACACGGCCACCAAGGCCTTTCCATATAGTCATTAAAAACATTTAACTAATATAGGTTCCAACACCAAACTATACCATGCAAGTTTATAATGAAAGGCCAACTAGGTAAGAAAAAAATTCTCTAGGCATTTTAACAAACATTTTGAGGCCATATAGTTTCCAAAACCAAAACCAAGTACCAATTGACCATTCCCATGCATCCATATGTTCAAACCACCCTTATAATATAAAAACCATACATAAAAACATGAGAAAATATAAATCAACCATAAAAAATCAAACCCCCAACATATAATCCAAAACTGAAAACAATATCACTATTATGCCATGAAAACCATCAATAAAACATGCCTTTGCTTGAACTAATAATGAGGGAGGAGTAACATGCCTTAAATTAAAAAGAAGACAGAGAGAAATCACCCCTTTACATACATAATTGTCCTCCTCGAAGAAAACCCTAGCGTTTTCCTAACCCAAGAGCTTGAGAGAGTGTCTAAGTGTTTAAGAGCAAATAATAGGGTAAATATATCCCAATAGTGTTTTAGGCCACGTGGTGATAAGGGGTTAAGAGGGGAAATGTTAAAAATACCACCAACTTAAACTATAAAAATTCCCATAGAAATGTACGACTACACCCTTGAATCAAACCCACATCATATGAGTGGTATTCACCACTCGTACCCTAGGAAGGATGTTGGACATAACACACTATCCACCATACATCTCTCATTGCCCCAGTCGTACCATGATCATATGATTTGCACCTTCAACCCGTACCCTAGGTAGAATTATTTAGGCTGGACACTGTAAAACATATGATTTAGATCACACTACACATATTGTATCTTTATGACTCTTAGTGTGCCACTCGTACTTAGATGCAAGTCAAATCACTATGTTTTATGAGGGATCGAACAACCAACCTGTCATCAACAATATGACTCAAAAAAAAAACCAAAAACTTGACCACCAAGCATGGGTTATCATATAAATTGGGTCACATGACCCGTATCCTTACCATACGGCTCGTATAGTGAGTCGTATGACTAAAAGAGACTCAAAACCCTAGAAATTTTCCAAGGACCAAAGACCAGGGTGTTTCAATTCTTCCCCACTTAGATTATTTTTCTTCAAATAATGGAACAACATAATACAAACATGATTTACATACCAACACCTCAACTCAAACCTCTAACTAAGTTATAAAACAAAGATGCAAGGAAATCAATATTTCCTTTAACAATGTTTGAAAACAAAAGTGTGATGAAAAACACATACCTTCTGCATTAATTCCCAAAGTTCAAAACATGAATGGATATTTAGACTTTACCTCGTCTTCCACTTCCCAAGTAGCTTCTTCAACCTTATGGTTCCTCTATAAAACCTTACCCGATGCTATGTCCTTGTATCACAATAGACAAACCTATAGATCCAAGATCTCAACCTAGACCTCCTCATAGGACAAAGAATTCGAGATACCAATATCTCTAATAGACACGATTTGAGACAGATTATACATAGACTTCCTCAACATAGAAACATGGAACACCGAATTAATAGAGTTCAGTCCAGAAGGAAACTCCAACTCATATGCAACCTTACCAACTCCTCGCAAAAACAAGTAAGGACCTATATACCAGGAATTGAGGTTCTCCTTCTTACCAAACCACATCACCCCCTTCATGGTAGATGCCTTTAAGAGCACCCTATCCCAAATCTCAAACTCTAACGCTCTTTACCTTACATCTATATAGGACTTCTGGCGACTTTGGGAAGCCTAAAGTTTATCTCGAATCACCTTTACCTTTTCCATATCTTGGTAAATCAAATTTGGGACAAATATCTCTGCCTCGCTAATCTCAAACTAACCAATAGGAGACCTACACCACCTACCATGCAAGGCCTCATACAGATCCATCCTAATACTAAAGTGATAACTATTATTCTAAGAAATCTCTATATAAGGTAAATGCTTAACCCAGCTACCACCATATTCAATCACACGTGCATGTAGCATGTTTTTTAAAGTATGAATAATTCTCTCTGCCTGTCTATCCGACTACAGATAGAAAATAGTACTCAGACTCACTTTAGTCCCCAACCATTTCTAAAATGACCAATAAAAGTGAGATGTAAACTGTATGCCACAATCAGAGATGATAGAGACAAGCACCCCACAAAGCTTCACAATCTCATGAAGATAGAACCTCAAATAATCCATAGCCAAAAAGTTAGTCCTTGCTAGCAAAAGTGAGTCGACTTTGTCATCCTATCCATGATTACCCAAACCAAAACAAAGTTCTTCTGACATCGAGCAAGCCCAATAACAAAATACATGTTGAGCACTTCCCATTTCCATTCAGTAAATTCAATTTCTTGACACAATCTTCTAGGTCTTATGTGCACAACTTTCACTTGTTGACATACCATTAATTTTTCCACAAAATGAGCCATATCCCTCTTTGTACCATTCCCCCAATATAGCTTCTTAAGGTCATGATACATTTTCATCGAACCATGATGGAAAACATAGCACAATTTATGTGCCTCAACCAAGGTCCTTTCTCGCAAAACATTAACATCGGGAGCACGTATTTTCCCTTGGTACCGCAAAGTACCATCACGATTAATCTCGAAGGCCATTACCTTCTACTCACTAACATCACCCTTGATCCTTAATAAGAAAGGATCTAACATCTGCTTCTTCATGATTTTAGCACCAAGAGATGACTGCACCATAATCTGAATGAACATACCACCACCTCAAAGTACAATAGGCAAACTCCAAGGTTAGAAAAATGGTGAATATCCTTTACCAACTCCCATTTCTATTTATACACATTAGAAAGACTCCCCATGGATAACCTGGTAAGAGCATCAATAACCACATTAGTTTTACCTGGGTTTTAGTGAAGACTAATGTCATAGTACTTGAGAAGCTCAAGCTATTTCCTTTGCCTGAGCTTAAACTCTTTCTGAATGAACACATACTGCAGGCTTTTATTTTTAGAAAAGATATCCACATGCACCCTATAAAAATAGTGATGATAGATTTTCAGTGCAAACACAACAACTAATAATTACAAATCTTAAATTGGATAATTCCTCTCATGCACCTTCAACTTCATAGAGGCATAGTCTATCACCTTGCCATGCTGTATCAACGCACAATTGTGTCCCATATGTGATGCATCAGAATAACTACAAATACTTTAGTGCCTTCAGGCAATGTAAAAATTAGAGCCAAAGATAGCTTATCCTTCAAATTCTCAAAACTACCCTCACAGGCATAAGACCACAAGAACTTCACCTTCTTTTGAGTTAATTTAGTCAGTGGGGAAGCTTTAAATGAAAAACTTTTCACAAACCTCATGTAATAACCCAAAAACTTAAGAAACTTTAAATATCAATTGGAGTTGTGGGTATATGCCATTTCATAACCACTGGAACCTTTTCTGAATCTAGGTTGATCCCTCCACTAAAAATAATATCACCCAAAAAAGTGACAACATCCAACCAAAAGTCACATTTAGAGAATTTGGAATACAACTGTTACTCTTTCAAGGTTTGTAACATATCCCGGAGGTATATATTTATATATATAAATCCATGCTGAAAAGGGATCCTGGTTTAGTATTCTCTTTAAAATCATTAATATGGATTTGTATAGATTAAATTTCATTGAACCACCCACAGGCTATATAGGTCCCGTGTTACCACCGGAACAGGCCAAAGTATGTGTAGCCACATGTACCAGAGATATCACAAGGACAGGGAATTCCCATGTACCCTTCTCCCTCTATGATACATATACATAACTTAGGGGATTCCTATGTACCCCATAAGTTAATAGTCTCTATAACCAATCCTCTTATCGGCAAACATGAGTTTCCAATGTCTGTCCAGTTGACTCAAACATTCACGGTTAACTATCACAATCCACCATTATTTCCCAAGTTAAAATATTTCACACACAGCCGAACCCCTAATTTCATATATTATTAACCATGGCTATTAGAAGTGGTATTGTTACACCGACTATAGCTTGCAAGCAATGTCCTTAGATAATCAACTAGGGGATTCTCAAATACCCCATAGGTACTATTATTAGATTCACTTTGGGGGATTCCCGTGTACCTTACAAGGTTTTTAAAATCAAAGACATAGCCACCAAGGACATTCCATTTAGCCATTAAAATTATTTAATCGATTTTGGCTCCATTACCAAATTACACCACGGAAAATTTTCAATAAAAGTCCAACTATATAATAAAAGCATTCTCATAGGCATTTTATTAAACATATTGAGGGCTTATAGTTTTAAAAACCAAAACCAAGCACCAATTGACCATTCCCAGGCAACCACATGTTCACACCACAATTATAATATGAAAATTCATAACTAAAAGCATGGGAAAATACAAATCGACCATTAAAAACCAAAACCCCCAACATCTAACTCAAAACCAAACCATACTCATAATTAAATCATGAAAACCATTAATTAAAACATGGATTTAGTTTAACTAACAATGAGGGAGCAGTAATATGCCTTAGATTATGATGAAGAGAGAGAGAAATCACACCTCTTTAGTGTCTTAATTGACTACCTTAAAGGATACCCTAGCCTTTGCTTAACCCAAGAGCCTGAGAGAGTTTAGACAGAGATTCTAAGTTGTTAAGATTAGAATAATAGGGTAAATAATGTCCTAATAGTGTTTTAGGTCATGGGGTCATAAGGGGTAAACAGGGGAAATATCAAAAATACCCCTGACTTAAATTGTAAAACTTCTAGTAAGAAGGTATGACTCCTTTTTAAATCATACCCATATTGTACGAGTGGTACCCATGACTCATACTCTGGATAAAATATTTGACATTATACACTGTCCATAATACAACTCCTCTTGTGCCAGTTGTACCATGATCATATGATCTGTACCTTGAATTTACACCCTAGGTAGAAATATTTAAGCTGGACACTAGATAACATAAGATTTAGATCATTCCACTAATACCCTATCCTTACAGATCTTAGTGAGACACTAATACTCTAAGGCAAGTAAAATCACCAAGTTTAAGATTAAGTGAATGATTAACTAACCAACCCATCACCAATTGTATGACCCGTACGACCAAACCATAATAAAATAAGAAACTCAACCCCTAAACACTTGTTATCATACTAATTAGGTCATATGACCGTACACTTACCATAAGACTCATATGGTTAGTTATATGATAAACAAAGACTCATAACCCAATTTGTTTCAAGCTGGCCCTACTAACCATTTCCAGGCACTATATTCTCGTGCAATGCTGGCATCAAAGACACTTCGGCCTTTCTTAAACACTGATCGGTGATCTTGGATTTGATTATAAGTCAACTTGAAGTGGTGCGCCTCCTTTTCCTGGAAGGCCAGTTGCTTCTTAGTTTTGCTTATGTCATAGACTATCTTTCAGTTTCTTTCGGCTATTATTGGGGGCATGTCCCAACTTAAATTGATATTTGTTTTGTAGAGGATTTATGGATTAATGTGGACTGGGATTCACTTATCTATTTATGTCTATTTGTTTTCTTCTGCTGTTTTAGTATATAAGGTATTTTGGTTAACCAGGAAAAGGGGTGGTCTTTAGTCCTAGGCAGATTTCAGATATCAGGACCTTGTTTGGGTTGTCACATAGCCTTAAGGAGACATAAATTACTTATTAAGATAGTACAGGTCCTGTTATGATTTTTTTTTATAAGTTAAAAGTGGGAAAATCCCCTTTTTTGGAAAAATAGTAATAAAACCATATTTTTAGTAGGAATTGTGCCATTTAATATATAAGTTATCATGAATGTACCGAGTCTTTGAATGCCATCACTAGTATCCAAATAATACGATTATAAGCATCTACATGTTTATAAACTATGGTCACATCCCTTACAAGGATAAAACACTTCCAGGGAACCAACCAATATCTTAATCATGATCTTTGGTCAATAATATATGTATCCAACATGACTATTGCATCATAATATGGAAAACTATATTAATAAGACGAGTAACATACTAAGCATTATATTGACGGATTATTAGTCTTAAATATGACAAACATCACTAGAAACCTAAGGTAATAAGATCAAAAAAGCATAATAACTATTTTACATTAAGGGTGAATTGCCCTTCTTTCGACCAAATTCAAAATTAAGGCTAAGTCATGGTGTTCTACCCACAATCATATCCTAACATCCCTATCTATCAAACAACATATATAAAATACTATCTCAAGAAGAAAAGTAGTCACAATCTTACGTCAATGCCAAATTGTAGTCCTTGAATCATCCAGAAATCCTTAATCCGTGATCCCAAAATGCTGCCATACTATCAAAAGAAAAACTGACAATTTTTTAGGAGTAAAATGAGACCCCTATTGCTATATTTTAGGTTGTATAGAATCTTAGGTCAATAATAGGCCTGTAGGGACCGTAAAGGAATCAAAATTGAACTCGTCATGACGTCCCTCAAAGGATAAGGAATTTGTGCTCGTAAGTTTAGCACAAACAGAGAAAAAAATGTGTCTCAAATAAACCCTTAACATTTAGGAATTCATGACGTAATTTCTATGAATTTTACAATGAGTTTGGATTGAAATCAAAGAAAAAATTAATGGGAAATGACAAAAAAGAGTTAGGTTAGCTTACTTCATATTATGTGGATGATTTCCCACTTTTTACCTCTTTTGAGCTCTTAATTTGGTGTAAAAATGCTGGATGAAAGGGTAGAAAATTGGGTGGGGAAAAGAAGATAAATAGGCTACAGGTGCTGCTAAAGTAGACACGATCCTACCACTCAAGAACAAACAAGACTTCTAAAGCGACAAAATGACCGCTAAAGTAGTATGGTATAATGTCACGATTTTCTCTGAAGCGGCCCTAACGGCGATAAGGCAGGAACCACTTTAGTAGTCGATGGTTGCTAAATCCCACCACTACCAATGGTCCAGGGACACTAAAGCGACCTGTAGTCACTAAAATGCTAAGCAATAAGGTGTCCTAATAACCTCTAAAGTGGACCTATCAGGTGCCATGTATAAGATCTCCATCAAGTTAAACACAAACTTTGATAGAGTGCTTGGGATTCATTTAAAACCCCATACATTCAAAAAATAATATTACCCTACTAAATTAGATGTTCTGGACTCAATGGAACCATCAAAATTCCAACCATGATCCTTTAGAATAAGTATGAGGACTATACCCCTAGTTTCATTTTCACATAATGCACCGAACAACCCAAACTGAGTTTGAAAGCTTCAAGACTTAAAAAAAGGATCCCCATAGCCTAAAATCAATGTTTTGTAGCTGACGATGCACTCAGAATTCTCATTTGAGACCATCAACTATGATTTTTGATTCAAGACATGACACAACCCAAATTAGGGGCAAGTCATTTTGGGTATCCCAAATCTAACCCAGATCGGAGATCACCCTCAAAACCCCACCGTTAACTACCCTACATCCCTTGTTGGATGAATTCTAAACTTATAACAAGATAAGACAATATAAATTTAAATACATGGTGGTAAGCTTAAGAATAAAGTCAAAATCCACAACTAATTAACCAACCATTTTCAACCCTAATGCCAATACTAATACCGAGGCTTACACTATTACCAAAACCACCCATGCCCATAGTTTTTAAATAAATCCTATAGCAAGAATTAATAAATGTCCAATCGAGACATGCCCTCGACCAGAGCTAAAATCAAAACAAAATAAATAACAAAAATATAAAAAAGTCCATAGCATGAAATGACGTCTTCAATATTATGGAAGATTACCACTTTAATCTGACTCAAGTTGTCCCCAAATCCAAGTCACTAATGAGGAGGAATATTAGTAGGCCAATTCCCACATCGACTGGGGATACAGTGCCCGAAGACGGTTAGAAGTGTAAACACAAGCATGTAACTCAGGAACAAAGATAAAACAATTCCATCATTCAAAACTAAATCAAATAATGATATGGAATCACATATATACATATATACCATGCCGGGATAGGAAACAAGGTTTAGCATGTAATTAAAACCATAACCTCAGTTCTGTAGCTCTGCCATCCTAAAAGTATTCATAGGCTATTTGTGTTCAGCTCCCTTGCTTTAAGGGACCTAGTGCGTGTTTGACACATAACAATAGAAAGAAACCTTGGATTATTAGTACATCCCTAAAATATAAAGTGTGCCATCATTCACACAACCACCAAGGCTACCCTCATATCAGAAAATGTGAGTTTCCAATGCCAATCCCCCAGGGACTCTCTCCTTCCACGACTTTGCTTCTCAACCCCCTTTAAGCCTAATTATATATTTTACACATCATCAAACCGTTTAAGGAGGAGTCTTTTAGCTAGGCATTTGATAATGCTCAATCTACAGCTCTCGTAGGAATGTAAAGCGGTCGTTAGCAAATATAGAACCCAACCTGGGTTGGGTGTCGATCCCACAGGGAATAGCTTGGCCAACAAGTAAGCAACGGTTACTAGACTTTTAGTACAAGTCTCGAAAAAAGGGGGGAGTCTTGTCATGCAAGTAATGTAAATAAAACAATGAAGTAAAAGCTGAAAATCGCAAAGTAAAAAGAAAAGGATTGTTACATAAGTTGTAAACAATGAGAATTGAAGCGTTGGGGTTATGTCCACCTCCTGAGTTATACCTCTCTATTGACTATTAGTGTGTAGAATTCCGACATGCATGTGCTTATAGAGAATTGTATTCGATGGTAAATCCAGGCGTGTTTTGACCTATTCGAGGATTATTTCACTTTAACTCTTTTGAGCTTAAAGCGTGTCTAACGGTAATTCTCCAAGAGGTTAATCCAGTTATGGCACTAACTGTTTAATAGGGAATTTAGGATGGAACCCTACTACCTTGACACTATCTCTTTTCCAGACAAATAACCTTTCTTTCGAACAAGTTAAATGTTATACTGGCGTATTCTTGCGTTTGCAACGACAAATAATGTAGATTAAGATGAAGAGAATAATGATATAAGCAACATACGTGTCACGAACTCACAAACTTACAGCAATAGATAGTATCTCAGTTGGCTTCCATAACCCCAACAGAGAAGTTTAGTTACCCATGAATGCGAAGGAGATCACGATTGACATTGTTGTTATACCACAAGATTGATTAATTTCGTGTAGCACAAGTGGTAGGCGTTTAGGCGTGAATTCCTAGGCAATGTAACGTTTCTCTTGTTGCGGAAATTAAGAATAGATGAATAGAAGAAGAAAAATAGAATTAATAGAAGAATTCGGAATTGAGAAGTAGAATGTATCTCTCCACTAAGGGAGGAATTGTTAAACATCTCTAGCAAGATAGGGTATTTATAATACCCATATCCTAATCCTACTAAGCTAATGAAATACTTAACCAAATCCTACTAAACTAATGAAATACTTAACCCAATTGTACTATGTTAATGTAACATTATCCAAATCCAAATAAACTAATGAAATACTTAACCTAATTGTACTAGGTTAATGTATCATTATCCTAATCCAAATAAGTTACTGCAAGTCCCTAAAGTCTTCAGAAATGCTGTTTTAGCCCAGAACAGATTTTTCATGCATCACTTTTGGTCCTTTAGGCGTTCAAGTTCCCTTTCCTTCATTCGTGAGCTTTCTTTGGTGTCAAGTAAGCCATAAAATGCTGAATTCTGCATCATTTGTACCTGAAACTTTGTTAACCATGTTCGTTAGCTAACTTATAGGAAAAAGGACTAAAAGTGCATGAAATATGTAATTTGTTCTCAATACATGGCACAAATATGGGCAAAATATATTGATATAGGCGCGTAATATCGCCTATCATCAACACCCCACACTTGAAGCTTTGTTCGTCCTCGAACAACATATCATGTCCCTCTAAACATCAACTTAGGGTTTCACATCAACAACACAAAACATTCGTCAAGACAAGCACAACAATTATCAACAAAGAGTAGTTTTCCGATCATTAGTATAAACAGTTTATCCTCTAGCATAGACTCGTGATAGTGATCAACTCATATTCAAAAGTTAAGGAACAATGAATCATATACAACTACCCAAACTCATCAACCGTGTGTGTCTCACAATATAGTACCCATAATCACTCAAAAGTATAGCATATTTTTCAAACATGGGTATCAAAATATCCTTGCTCTCACTCTGACAAAGAATTCATATATAGCAACTGATGACCATAGGCTTGCCCTTAGTGTAATACTCCACTAAATGTGAGAATGCTAAGCTTAGGATCAAGTAGGTCTTTTGATGGTTGTAATGTAGGCTAAGGGACGGGTAGGACTATTTTGGCCAGAAATAGTGACTAAGTTCCTAAGCACTTTAATACATCACATTGTATCATTGACAATTTGTTCTTTCAACCTTTCTTCTTTCTTTTATTCTACCACCCTTGTTCTCCTCTTTTTTTTTTCAATTTTAAGCACAACTCACTTTTCAGCTTTCTTTTTCCTTTTTCTTTTCATAACATACCTCTTATGATAGCACTTTCTTTTTCATAACACATTCAAGCACCATTACAATTTAGAGCATCATACTCACCCAATTTCCTCTTATTTCGTCACATGACTTTTTCACTTTAAAGCACTTAGGATTTTGGATCAAATTCTGGTCTTGAAAAAAATGGATTAGGCTTACATACAAGGTTTGTCAAAGAAGTCGGCCAAAGGCTCATCATAAGAGTCGTCGTCAGAGTTCTCCTCCTCGTCGAAGTCTGGCAAGCGTCGATCGTCATCGGTCGACACATCATCGTCTAGAGGTTCCTCAAAGTAAACGCCCACATCTCCCGTGCATGCATGTTCATTGGATAGTCGTGGTCCAGCTGTTAGAGCTCTACAGCAGTTGGAACACGTCCACCACTCATCATAGTAAATCGTGTCATGCCATAAAGATGATGAAAGAAACTCTCATCACGATCATGTGATTTGGCTTCCTCCTCAAGAACCCATTTTATTCCAAACATTCGGCGGGGTAGTTGCATTGAGGATGATTCTCCTTGGTCTTTGCGACCTCTCTTCTTGCCCTTTTGGGAAGTGGTAGCCTTATCTTGTGGCGCTTTAGGTGCCATTGTTCCTGAGACTTAAACAATATTCATGTTAGCATCAACTCAAAGGAAACAATCTATAAACAAGCTGTTGGGGTACCACCCAACACTTAGGTTCGTTAATACAAAACAGTGAAGTGAATGTAGTCGATTACTTGAACTTCGTCGACATACGTTTTAGGAACTATATTCCGACAAGAAAATCAGCAATCCATCACTAATGCAGCCATTGCACTACTTTCATGTTAGGTGTATCAACACTACTACATAGGGGTTACATCATTGTATAGTTATTTTCAACAATCACAACCTCCTAAGTCGGTAGGCAACTATAAGCCTTATCCTGATGAACGGGATAGTCTAACATGTAAGTATCCAAGTATCAAGCTTAAGCAATTTTCATAACCATAGCAATTCCACAAATAGTATAACAATGCTAGTAAAACCAAATTCCAGTCGGAAACAAGTCAAGATTATCCTAACGTATATGTTAACTCACATGATTTTGTATCAATAATCCAAACACATTAGCATCACCAATAATCCGTCAAGATGTAGCAATTCATAATAGTCAGAGTAATGTAGTACTTATGAGAAATAGATGAAGAATAAAAGAGTACTTACGTGATTGAAGCCTTTGGAGATGGTCTTGTGAATTGGAAGAGCAAAAAAGAAAAATTTTGAGATGATTTGGGTGGATGTGCGGCGCCTTTAGGTCAATTTCCAATGTGGTTATGTTTCAAGACCAAGTCCCCTTTATATAGGAAAAGAATGGGTCGGGTTTTGACCCATTTACAAATGGTTTTAGAGACAAAAATAACCTCTATGCGGCGCATAGTGCTTTGCATAATCATAGTATAGGCGGCGCATAGTGTAGTGCATTTAGGGACATATGCGGCGCATAGTGTATAGCATTTAGGGATATATGTGCCATATAGTGTATGGAATTTGAGATACTGAGACCTAATGCTATATCATAGGCGGCGCATAGTGTATAGCACACTTAAGCATGGGCGGCGCCTATGTCTTTGCACACTAGATTCTGAGACCTTAGGCTATAGTATAGGTTTTTCGTTGTTCGTGGCCTAGTTTTACCTAGGCCTAGCCTTCCTCGATGCCTATTTTGGCATGAGAAATGCTCAATCCATAGCCTTATGCATCCTTATTCCTAACTTACCGCCTTTACCATACAATACGTCCAAATCGTCATTTGAAACCAATCTCCTCGTTGAATACTTCTCGCACCTATATTTGCTCAAAACCAATGCAAACGATTAGTATGATGGGTTGCCTCCCACCAAGCACCTTAGTTTTGGTCGTGGCACGACTCTTATTTTTGGATTTTCTATTATAAAAGCAAAACAAGTAATAGAACAAAACAAAGACAAAACGATAAACGATAAACGATAAACGATGGGTTGCCTCCCATCTAGCGCCTTATTTATTGTCGTGGCTCGACATAGTTTCCTCGAGTACTTAGACTTCGTCAAGGTAAGTGATAGCCATATAATTCATTGAGTCAAGAGGACCGATATAATGTTTAACACGTTGGCCATTCACTTTGAAGACAACACCATTATTGTCTTCCAATTCGACTACTTTAGACAAGTAGACTTGGATAACTTTGTATGGACCAGACCACTTAGACTTTAACTTACCTGGGAAGAGCTTCAATCTGGAGTTAAGAGAAGTACCATATCACCCCTTTTGAAGTTTCGTCGAACAATCCGCTGATCATGATACTTTTTCATCCGCTCCTTGTATAGGTCTGATCTTTCATATGCATGGAGACGGAACTCATCTAATTCGTTCAGCTGCTCCAACCTCAAATTCTTAGCATCATCCCAATTCAAATTCAATTACTTCAATTCCCACAATGCCTTATGCTTGAGCTCGATGGGTAAGTGACAAGCCTTCCCATAAACTAGTTGATAAGGAGACATGCCAATGGGTGTTTTGAATGTAGTCCTATACGCCCATAGTGCACCATCAAGCTTCCTAGACCAATCCTTCCTATTCGCATTAACCGTCTTCGCAAGGATTTGCTTGATCTCGCGATTGGAAACTTCTACTTGTCCACTAGTTTGGGGATGATAAGGCGTAGCTACCTTATGTTGCTTGACACCATACTTGGCCAAAACTGATTTGAATAGCTTGTTGCAAAAGTGAGATCCTCCATCACTTATGATAGTACGAGGTACTCCAAAGCGAGAGAAGATATTATTCTTTAAGAACGATACAACACGCTTTCCTTCATTGTCGGCCAACGCAATAGCTTCCACCCATTTCGAAACATAATCTACAGCAACCAAGATGTACTTCATTCCAAACGAATTCACGAATAGACCCATGAAATCAATACCCCACACATCAAAAAGTTCTACCTCAAGAATTTTGGACATGGGCATCTCATGGTGTTTCAATATAGCCCCTTGGCGCTGGCATTGGTCACACCTTCTAACATAGTCGTAGGCATCTCTAAATATCGAAGGCCAATAATAACTACTTTGCAACACCTTTCTTGCTGTCCGATTACCTGCATGATGTCCTCCAACCTGGGAAGTGTGGCATGCTTCCAAGATATTAGGCACCTCTACATGGGATATATATCGTCGACTAATACCATCCGCGCATTGTCTAAACAAATATGGCTCATCCCAATAGTAGTGTTGTACGTCATGCATAAACTTCCTCCTTTGGTGGTAAGATAAATTGGCAGGTATCATGTTACTCACCACGAAATTTGCAAAGTCGGCATACCATGGTAATTTTTCCATTGTCGTTGCTAATATATCCTCGTCAGGGAATGCATCATCAATCTGAATTTCAGGTTGCGCCACATGCTCATTCTCGAGTCTTGATAGGTGATCGACCACTTGGTTCTCGCAACCTCTTCTATCTTTGACTTCGAAATCAAACTCTTGTAGCAGCAATACCCATCGAATCAACCTTGGTTTTGCATCCTTCTTTGTCATTAGATACCTAAGAGCTGCATGGTCTGTATGAATGATAACCTTAGTTCCCAATAGATAGGCACGAAACTTCTCAAACGCATACACAACCGCTAGGAGCTCTTGTTCGGTCACAGTGTAGTTCCTTTGGGCTTCATTTAGGACCTTACTTGCATAGTAGATAGGATGAAATAATTTCTCCTTTCTCTTACCAAGAACAGCACCAACGGCTATACCACTAGCATCACACATGACTTCGAACGGGAGAGACCAATCTGGTGCTACCATGATAGGGGCTTCAATGAGTTTTGCTTTGAGGCATTCGAATGCCTTTAAGCAATCTTCATTAAAGTCAAACTTCTCATCTTTCTCCAATAGTTTGCACAATGGACTAGCAATTTTGGAGAAGTCTTTAATGAACCGGCAATAGAAACCTGCATGGCCGAGAAAACTACGAACTCCTTTCACCGAAATTAGAGGCGGTAGTTTCTCAATAACCTCTATTTTTTCTCAATAAACCTCTATTCCTCTTTCAGAGATTTTGTGCCCAAGAACGATTCCTTCTTTTACCATGAAGTGGCACTTCTCCCAATTTAGCACAAGGTTGAATTCTACACATCTTTGCAACACCATGCTTAGGTTCGCCAAGCACGCCTCAAAAGACTCACCAACAACTGAAAAATCGTCCATGAATACCTCCAAAGTGTCTTCAACCATCTCAAAAAAAAAGACATCATACAACGTTGAAAGGTGGATGGTGCGTTACATAACCTGAATGGCATACGTTTGAAGGCAAACGTACCATATGGGCATGTAAACGTTTTCTTCTCTTGGTCTTCGGGGGCAATACAAATCTGATTGTATCCTGAATAACCGTCCAAGAAACAAAACCATCCTTTCCCCGCTAATCGATCTAGCATTTGGTCCTTGAATGGCATTGGGAAGTGATCTTTGAGTGTGCAAGAATTCAGCTTTCGGTAATCCATGCATACTCTCCATCCAGTGACGGGTCTGAGTGTAATAAGCTCA
This sequence comes from Capsicum baccatum var. pendulum, assembly GCA_030864225.1. Lineage (NCBI taxonomy): Eukaryota > Viridiplantae > Streptophyta > Magnoliopsida > Solanales > Solanaceae > Capsicum > Capsicum baccatum. The sequence goes on along the minus strand of CM061561.1, from coordinate 170,121,147 downwards.
TTCTTAGCATTCGCGACCACCGTCATGCCTCCTTTCATGGGAACACATTGTACCGGGCTTACCCATGTACTATCAGAGATTGGATATACAACTCCTACGTCTAACCACTTGATAATTTCTTTCTTCACCACTTCTTGCATAGGTGGATTTAGACGTCTTTGATGCTCAATGGAGGTTGTGCAATTTTCTTGAAGCTGAATTTTATGTACACAAATCCCTGGTGGAATACCAATAATATCTGCAATGGTCCATCCAATGGCTCGTATATACTTGCGTAGAATAGCAATAAGAGCTGCAACTTGTTGCTCACACAAATCGGCTGCCACAATAACTGGAAGTGTGTTTTCGCTTCCTATGAATGCGTACTTTAAATGACTTGGCAGCTCCTTCAATTCTAATGTGGGTGGCTCTTCAATAGATGGCTTAGCTGGTGGAGTGGGTCGATTCTTGAGATCAAGGTCCAGCTTCTTGGGAGCATAGAGATATGTCCCTAATCCCAATAGAGCACAAATAGCTTCTTCACCATTTTCAGCATCCTCATTCTCTCCATTCATAAGAACAACCTCCAAAGGGTCATCAATAATTTGCTCTTCTTCAAGTAATCCTTTCTCCTCATCAAAGAAAACATCAGCCACCAAAAATACACTTAGATCTTTGGGATGCTTCATTGATTTGCACACATCAAAGCGAACCACTTCGTCATTTATTCGAAATGAAAGCTCATTAGCTCTCAAATCAATGAGGACACTTCCTGTAGCAAGGAAAGGGCATCCTAAGATTATGGGAACTTCTGAGTCTACCTCACAATCCAAAATACCAAAGTCTGCCGAAAAGATGAATAAAGAAACCTTTACCAATACATCACATAGAATACCAACAGGTCGTTTTACCGACCTATCCGCCATGACAAGCCTCAAGTTGGTTGGAGTAGGATCACCCAACCCCAACTTCTTATAGATTGATAATGGCATCAAATTGATGCTGGCTCCTAAATCACATAATGCTTTGGCAAAATTCAAAGATCCAACGGTGCAAGGAATAGTGAAAGCTTCGGGGTCGACCTTCTTCTGAACTATCGATCGGGTAGAAATTGCACTACAATGATGCACATCTTCTTCCAACTCATAACTTGCTGCCCGCTTCTTAGTCAAAAGATCCTTTATAAATTTTGCATACCCAGGCATTTGTTCAAGTGCCTCCACCAATGGAACATTAATGGTCAGCTGCTTTAACATAGTCATGAATTTGCTGAACTTTGTGTCATCCGCCACCTTCTTCAATCTTTGGGGAAAAGGTGGTGGTGGGTATGGAAGTGTTATCTCCACGGTTTTCTTCTCCTCTTACTTCCGTTTTTCAGATTTTTCAGGTTGCACAGCACTGGGTGAGGCGTCCTTGTCATCAGGAGTAGGTGCTGCGGCATCTTCTCCTTTTGCGTTGTCATCCATGCCCGCAACTTCGTCAACCACTTGCTTGCCTTTTGCTGAAGTTTCCAGCACCTTACCACTTCTGGTAGTGATGGCCATGCATGACCCATCATTCCTTGGGTTTTGCACAGTATCGCTAGGTAGAGTGCCGGCCTTTCTTTGATTGAGTGCTGCTGAAAGTTGGCTTAATTGCTGCTCTATTTTCTTGATTGAAGTGGAATGTGAATCAACTAATTGTTTCATGGAGGAAAAATCATTAATTACCTCCGTTACTCCCGCGCTCGTTGCTTCCACTCCTTTCAATAATTTAGCCATCATGTCTTCCATACTTCCAGAATTAGATGTGGTGGTGTCACGTCTACCAGGGGGAATGTACAAACCATTCTTTTCATTCTTGTTCTTCCAACAACCATGGTCCTTGTTTCAGATATATCATAATAGTTCCGACCTTGGTTTCCTTGGGTATTCCCACGGAAACCCCCCTGATTGTTCAAGTAGTTGGCTTCTTCTTCCGAATAGGATTCGTCTCTTCCTTTTGACGCAATAGTTTTCACTTTTTCGGTCTTCCCTGATAATAGATGCTTTGTAGGAAGATCCATTTGAGTTTTCATATGCGCCATATCCTGATCACGTTCTTGTTCTCTTCTTCTTTGGTCTGCAGTCTTGCCAATAGACAAAGTGGGGCTTGCTACCTCAGAATCCCTGTTATGCCAAGCTCTACTTTGTTTCGTCATACGATCTAGCATATTGCTTGCTTGACCAAAGGTGAGGTCCATAAAAGATCCTCTAGCTGCGTTATCCACCACTGGTTTAGTTATTGAATTCAAGGCTCTATTAAAGATCTCCATTAGGTAGACATTAGTCATGTGATGGTTTGGGCATCTCGCTAGCTTTGTCTTGAACCTCTCCCATGTTTCATGAAGAGCTTCAGTGGGAAGCTGACAAAAGTTGCTGATTTCATCTCTCAATTGTGCCCTCTTGGATGGCGAAAGAATCTTTCTAGGAAAGCGTCTCTCAATTGCCTCCAATTTGTAATTGAATCAGGAGTTAGCCCATTCAACCATAGTGTTGCCTCCCCAAACAGAGACAATGGAAATAAGCGTAATCGAATTGCATTCTGACCAACACCAGGATTGTCAAATGACTTGCATGTAGAAATAAAGTTGATGAGATGCATATTCGGATCATCGCCTGCTAGTCCACCAAATAATCCCTTTAGTTGCAATAACTGAATCATGGTGCTTGTGATGTTGAACTTGGCTCCGGGCGCTAATGGTGGAGGAATTATGGCTCCAGTGGCTCCGACTCCATCAAGATCATCATCATCGTCATCAAAAGTTGGTTGCATGGGTTGGCGATCATACCTAAACCGAGCTTGACGACCTCTTCTGTTAGCAGGTGTTATGATTTCAGCATCACGCCTTGGGTTTAGGAACTCGTCATCTCCTAATTCCTCATCGTCAGGATTTGTTGCTCACCCAGGGTTATCAATGTTTTGTTGGTGTACTTGGGCGGTGGCAAGAGCATCTAATCTTGCCTGTTCCTGTTGAGCAGCCATCCTTTCGATTTCTGCTTGTGCTTCCATTCTGCCAATACGTTGTGGTTCAGAATTTATAGGTAATAATGGTTGACCAGAACTTCGAGTATGGGGCATGCACTAAATAAAAACCTGCAGTAAACAAAAACAAAAACTAAAAGTAAAAGTACGAGAATCTTTGACCAAAGGGTCTAGTAATTATCACAAACTTAATTGACACTTGTATTCCCCGGCAATGGCGCCAATTTTTTATAACGCTCAATCTACAACTCTCGTAGGAGTGTAAAGCGATCGTTAGAAAATATAGAAACCAACCTGGGTTGGGTGTCGATCCCACAGGGAATAGCTTGGCCAACAAGTAAGCAACGGTTACTAGACTTTTAGTGCAAGTCTCGAAAAAAGGGGGGAGTCTTGTCGTGCAAGTAATGTAAATAAAACAATGAAGTAAAAGCTGAAAATCGCAAAGTAAAAAGAAAAGGATTGTTACGTAAGTTGTAAATAATGAGAATTGAAGCGTTGAGGTTATGTCCACCTCCTGAGTTATACGTCTCTATTGACTATGAGTGTGTAGAATTCCGACATGCATGTGCTTATAGAGAATTGTATTCGATGGTAAATCCAGGCATCTTTCGACCTATTCGAGGATTATTTCACTTTAACTCTTTCGAGCTTAAAGCGTGTCTAACGGTACGAATTCTCCAAGAGGTTGATCCAGTTACGACACTAACTCTTTAATAGGGAATGTAGGATGGGACCCTACAACCTTGACACTATCTCTTTTCCAGACAAATAACCTTTCTTTCGAACAAGTTAAATGTTATACTGGCGTATTCTTGCGTTTGGAACCACAAAGAATGTAGAATAAGATGAAGAGAATAATGATTTAAGCAGCATACGTGTCACGAACTCACAAACTTACAGCAATAGATAGTATCTCAGTTGGCTTCCATAACCCCAATAGCGAAGTTTAGTTACCCATGAATGCGAAGGAGATCACGATTGACATTGTTGTTATACCACAAGATTGATTAATTTCGTGTAGCACAAGTGGTAGGCGTTTAGGCATGAATTCCTAGGCAAAGTAACGATTCACTTGTTGCAGAAATTAAGAATAGATGAATAGAAGAAGAAAAATAGAATTAATGGAAGAATTCGGAATTGAGAAGTAGAATGTATCTCTCCACTAAGGGAGGAATTGTTAAACATCTCTAGCAAAATAGGGTATTTATAATACCCATATCCTAATCCTACTAAGCTAATGAAATACTTAACCAAATCCTACTAAACTAATGAAATACTTAACCCAATTGTACTAGGTTAATGTAACACTATCCAAATCCAAATAAACTAATGAAATACTTAACCCAATTGTACTAGGTTAATGTATTATTATCCTAATCCAAATAAGTTACTGCAAGTCCCCAAAGTCTTCAGAAATGTTGTTTTAGCCCGGGACAGATTTTTCATGCATCACTTTTGGTCCTTTAGGCGTTCAAGCTCCCTTTCCTTCATTTGTGAGCTTTCTTTGGTGTCAAGTAAGCCATAAAATGCTGAATTCTGCATCATTTATACCTGAAACTTTGCTAATCATGTTCGTTAGCTCACTTATAGGAAAAAGGACTAAAAGTGCATGAAATATGTAATTTGTTCTCAAAAAAATGGCACAAATATGGGCCAAATATATTGATATAGGCGCATAATATCGCCTATCATCAGCATTAACCAGTGGTATCGTCATACAAAAATTAGACCTTGGAAGTCTTTTACCTTAGGCCATATTAAACATTAAACCAATTTGACTCCACCGTTTCAAATTTAAACTAAAATCATGGTCATCTAGGCCTTTCAAAAATCATAGTAAACCAACCATAACCAATTCTTATTTTGGTAACCATGTATGGAATGCAAGGTTTACAAGAATAATAAACCTATGTGACAAAATCATTCTCATTGACAATTTCACAAACAGGTTGAGGGCATGCCATTGAAAAAACCAAACCCATCCAATTTGGGTCTCAATCATGACCATTCAATTAAACGACCATTTCCATGCAGCCACAAGTGCAAAACCATAAATAAAAACTAGGAAAACTATAATTCAAACATGAGAAACAATATTCATCCATGAACAACCAAAACCCCCAAATTTATTTAAAAACCATAACAAAATCATGAAAATCATACTTCGAAAAATATGACTTTAGTAAAATAATAATGAGAGAAGAGTCACATTCCTTAGACACCAAGAAGTATGAAGAGAAACCACCCTTGAAATCCTTAGTTGATTATCCTAAAAAAACCCTAGATTTTTCCTTAGAAAAGAGTTTATAAGAGAATTTGAGAGTGTTTGATTGGGATTTATAAGTTAATAAAGTCTAAAAAGGTGTTTTTGTGGCCTTAAAGGGTTTCAAAAGGGGTAATGTCCAAAATTCCACCAACATAAAATTATTAAAATGATGTAGGTTGTTACGAGTCGACCCTTTTGACTCATGACCAGAACATATTACTTTTACCCTTGAGTCATCACCAAGGGAGTGAGTTAGACACCCATTCACTGTCCACCATACGAATCTATGGTCCCAAACTATCACTTTCCATAAAACTCATATGGTCCAGTCGTATCCAAGATAGAACCCAAAGGGATTCATACTGGAAAATATACGATTCAACCTTACCATCCGTAACCTATCCCTATTTTTCCTAGCGAGCCACTCATACTCAAATCCAAGTCAAGTCACTAAGTTACTGATTTGATTAAGGGACCAACCAAATGGACCATCACCTCCCTTAACGACTCATACCACCCCAACCATATCCATAGTAAAATCCTAACTACCATCTGCTGTATTCCCTACCACTAGGGTCACCTGTCTTATAACCATACTATACAAACTTGTATGATGAGTTGTTACTAGGATAGTGAGTTCAAAACTCAAGAAATATCCAAGGCAGAAAACCTAGGGTGTTTAAAGACAAAATCCTAAACATTGAAAGCTTTTGATGAAACCCTAAGGGTTGCACCACACAGTGAGGGACAAGGTACTTCAAAGTCAATTAAAGGAAAACATATACTAATTATGAAGGAAAATGAAACACAATGTAGGAAGAGTAATATATGACACAAATTTTTACGTAGAAACCATGGGAAGGAAAAACAATAATCTGCCTTCATAAGCACCAAATAAATCCACTATAATAAACCTCATGATTATAATCTAGTTTTAAGCCTACCTCTAGGATCCTTTCAATTATAATATCTCTACTATAATCTTATCGTGGTAACTCAACCAAGGAACCTCTACATTGATTATCTATAATCAGCCTCACACTTAGAAAACTCTACTGAAGTGATATTGGCTAAAATACACTCTACTTTGAAGTATAATGCGGTTGATTCCAAATATATTAATCCAACTAGGTTGGGTTTGATCCAACGGGGAAAACATTAATAGTTGTGTGACTTGGTTGTAATCCATGAGAAGTACAGGAAAGTAAATGGGTGGATTTTAGTTTTAATTATAAGTATTAACCAAATCTTGAGTGATTTTAAGTTGTAGAAAATATGAGGTGAACACTAGGTTTGTGTTCTCCCTAACTTCTCAACTCTGTAAATTTATCATGATCAACTTATATATTTTAGTGTTTTGCATAAAAAGTCTACAAGATAAGTATTATAAACTACCGTGTGGGCACGAAGATAAATCTCACACTTTACTGGTTAAGTCTTAAGGTGTCTGCTTATTTGTCTTTGATGAGACACAGGGACTAAAAGGTGGGGGTAGAAGGATCCCAAATAACTATCGTAACTTCTTTTCCCAATCGCAAATTCCCTATTGGGGGAGGATGCAAATATAGGCTACCTTAATCTACTGTAGGTACTTGATAATATTTATTGCAATGAAAATTTAGAAACATGTATAAATCCTAGAACAACTGATGATCACACTTTCTCTATGTAGATAATCTATCAGGGTTTCCATAACCCTAGTTAAGAAGATTATCCGCTCATGTTTGTGAAAGAAACCATGATTATTAATGAAGAGCACAAAAAATCAATTGCACAAGAATAAGATGAATAAACCTTGAAGTCTCTAATTGATTAAAAACTCAAAATCTTAAGAGCAATTGTAAAAGGATTGTAATAATATATAAAAGAGAATCCCCTAATGAAAGATAAACCCTAGGGTATTTAAAGTATATCCAAATAAAATGAAAATTCTTATAAAAATGGGAAAGGTTAAGTTATATCAGCAATTCGTACGATTCGATCTTAACTCGTATTGGCATCAAATAAGTCTTATCCTTACTTTTCGTATCCGTTCAAGTGTCTCATCTCCCATGGCTTCAACTTTCTTCTCAACTTATGATTTCTTCTTATGAGTCATACCTGAGTGTGCGACTCATGTCCTTCACTCATATCTAATTAGTTCTTTTGTCTTACAAAGCTTTAAACACTGGTTTTTGTATAATTTGACTTTATAAGTCATACACAGACTTCTGACTCATATCCTTTTGGGACATTAACTCCTAGTTGTAGCTTTGGATACTATTATTCTCACAACAGCTGTTCATGACCCTTATACTTAGTATACAACTCATATAGCTGAGTAGTATTTTTTCTTCACTTATTTTCTTGTTTTTGTCTTTGGTTTTGTGTTGCTTATAAGTTATCTTGCAAATTTTATACTGTGTTTACGACTCGTGAGGCAACTCGTATTTTGATCAGACTTGGTCTTTCAAGTCTTTTTCCTCTAGTTTCATTCCAACAATATTGTAAACCTATTTTACCTGAAAAGAACACAAAAGTGCATCATATCTAATAAAACACCCTAAGTTCACACATAAATTCTCAATTTTTCGCAGTGTCATGTTTCCTCGTAACATCAACACCATCAACTTAAGATTTTCTGTGTCCTCAGGGAAATAACAAATATAACATATAATTCAGCACTATGCTTAGACAAGAGGACCATAAGCTACCCATGGCAGTGATTTTGAATTCAACTTTCTCAGAATTTGTTTCCTTCTTCGAACTCACTTTTAAAAAATAAATCAATATGTGTGTAATAATTTAACATATAGTGAAACACGAGGGAATTCGATGGAGTTACATTAGCAATAGAAAACTGGGCGCATATACATATTAAATTCTCCAAACAATCAGCACCTTAGCAACATAACCCATTTGCGCTTCCAGTCAAAGAAATCCCATTCACTCTACGCATGGGTAAACCAATCTATTTAGGGATGTAACAAATGACTCTCTCACTCACTAAGAAGTATCACTAATACGTACATAATGCCATAGATTTTCCCTTGTGCTCTTTTCCTAATCTTTCAGACAGTCATAATAGGATAACTATAGTGCTTTATTTGGATTGTAACGTAGGCTTAGCATGGTAAGATAAGTATGGATATTTAAAGTTACTAATCCTCCTTGTCACTACACTATCTTTTGGGGTCCACACTTAACCAATTTTTTTCTTTATTTCCACCCTTATTTATCCCTTTTTGTATTTTAAAGCACATTCACGTTGGGTGTAGTCTTTTAGTCTTTCTTTTTCTCCCTTTACACAAATTTTCTCCTTTTTATAAAAAAATTTTTCTTTTTTTTCCTACCACACCCAGCCTTACTTTCATTTATCTTATTTTACCCTTTTTCATACCTATTTTACATTATGCACCCCTTTGATAGCCACCCTCAACTTAGGCAATTTTTTTGAGTTGAGGTGTATAATGTCCAAGGAGGAACATGGCCAAAAACATGTTCATTGTAATTCCAAATGGGAAGGTGGTAGGTGTAACAAGAAAAATAGGCTATTAGGATGAAAGATTGGGATTAAAGGATACTAATTCACCCATGGAAGGTCAATTATGCTAAAATTGGACTAATATAAAAAATGGCCTATGATCCTTTCCTACCTAACTATCCTAGACCTAGGTAAAGCAACTGGCCAAGTTATAGATTCCAACACACCGGGAAATTAGTGGACCTTACACATACTTATATATGGTTACATTACTTAATACTGGTTATCCAATTATAGAATTGTTCTATCCTTGACTATTATATCTCTAATTGTATTGCCATTTCTAGATTTACAATAGTCTCAGAAAACTATACACAACACATAGTAAAATAAAATTTTCGGGGAGGGACTCATTTTTCATTATAATTTAAGCACAATTAAACACAACTTTTCATATAAGCACTTCAAATAAGTAATGTTACAAAAACCAAAAATAAAAATCAAATTAAATCTTTCATTACAACTAAATTTTTTTCTAAATCCTCAAAAATCATAATAAAAAATAGTCCGCTACCATAGGTGCGCTGATCTACTTCCTATCTAAGCTTCCTACATCAAACCTTCAAGTTATAATAGACTTTCAGTCTTAGGTACTTACACTTTTTAGCTAGACCTAGATTTTTTGGAATAAGCCCCACCCCTAACTTAAAATTATTGCACTATCCCCAGTGCTATAAAAATTAAAATATATTAAGGATAAAGGTCACCCCTAAGTGCTCAAGGTTCTGACTCAACAATATAAGCACGTGGGTCTTCAGACCGAGTTCCACTCTCACCAACAATTGCCCGGCCAGCTACTGGGAATGAATCAATAATAGTAAGGGGCATATCATTGTCGCCTTCAACATCAACAATAGGTGATCTCAAACTACGAGCTCCGGTAACCATCTTATGGATCCTTGTTTCTCGATCAAACTCATCCTGAATAATCTAATGTCTGTCCTTCTTTTTGTCTACTCAATCTTCTATTTTCTTTTTCTTTCTCTCTCATCTTGCTTCTTTAGTAACCTAATAATGCTCAAACTACACCTATCATGTGAGAATGTAAGCGATCGTTTTTAATATATAACACAACTAGGTTGGGGTCAAATCCCACAGGTAAATGGTGTGAATCTGAGTTGTATGCAAGTTAATCAATTGATAATTAGTAGTTTCTGGTAAATTAGGGGTTACGAGAATTAAGAAAATAATTGTTGGTCACGTTAGTTTCAGTGTTTGTAATCATGATTTTATGGAAAAATACAATTATGTTCACTATGGGGTTTGGCACGTGACAAATGCTAATAGTGATTCAAGATTCTCACGATAGGTAGAAACAACAGATTATCTTTATCGAAGTTATGCATATATGTCTCTTGACCTATGTAAGCATTTAATTACCTAATCCTCTCAGACATAGGGAATTTATATTCACTAAGTAGACTTCACCTCAGGTTAAGTAACTTTGTCACCACGTCAATTATTAAACGGAAGGTTGGTAGCTTCCAAGTCCCTGTCAATAATTCACTTCCTACTATAGTTGATTTCTTATCTCAAGCAAATCAAAGTAGGTGCTATCAATCATTTACAACTAGTAGACAATAATTAAAACCTCAGAATTTTCAAGGAGACTTATTACCTTTAGAATCTTGAACACTTAGCAACTTACAAAGACCTAACCTGTAGATCGTATAATTCGGGTTAAAGGAATTTATCCACTCATAATATAATAATCAATACAATAAGTTGAATTCATAATTTTAATGATGAACTTACAATAATATGAATAGCAATGAGTGTTTCTCAAATTATATCAAAGTGGAAATCCCAAAATATTGATGATAATATTTTCAAAGTTAATTATTTTGTTCAAGCGACGAACCTAGAGAGAAAATAACAAAATACGAGCGTTCCAAAATAGGTCCAGTATCCCCTTTAGAAAACCCTAAACTATGCTTTTAATACTTTTTCCTAATTATGCAAACAAAATCACAGAGTTCAGTGTTCTTCTCATATTAGGTGACGACATGTGTGACTCCTTATCAGGAGGCTAACGACTTATCACGGATGTCGTCAGCTCCTCTTCAATTTTGACAGTTTTTGCTTAAGGATGACGGTGAATCCTGGTGACTTATCAAAACTGTGACATCATATCAAACAATGTCATCACTTCTCCACCTTATCTCATATATTCTGTCTAAGGCTGACAACAACCTTGATGGCTTATGACAAGGCTGACGGCTTATCACATGTCGTCGTTATTTTTTCTAACTGAATCCCATTCTCTATTTAAGGCTAATGATGAAGCTAATAACCTATCAGAGTGCTGATGACTTATCAGGAAATTCGTTAGCCACACATCTCTTCTATTTTCTTCAGATTTCAACTCTTTTACTTCCATTATTGTTTGTTCTCTCGCCTCTTGACTTCCACCGCAAAATAAAAGATAAAACAATCAAAAACGACAAAAGTTTCTTAAGACATTGCAATTATTCTTAGTTAAAAGGCTCAAACATGTTAGCATCTTCTCACACATCAATAGCCTCAACTTAAAATAATTGCTTGTCATAAAGCAACTAAAACACAACCAAGAGATTACAATGTACATTTGGCAGTCAGTCATCTATATTATCTCAAAACCATCTTTACCTTCTCCAAGGTAAATTAATTCCTAATCAACTGTGTATGCTGATGTATGAGCCTTTGCTAACACATTTAAGGCTTTTAACTCTATATAATTGCAAGATCTTAAGCAACTTTAGTTTTTTTTTATTAGTTTACTTTGATTTTGTAGTAAATGTTGAGATACAGGGGAACCAAAAATAATGGGAGAAAAAAGGCTAAAATGTGAAACAAATAAATGACAAGTGTGGCTGACGACATTCATGATAAGTCATGAGCCTAGTGATAAGCTATCAAAGACACCATCAGCCTTAAAGAGGAGATGAGTTTCAGCTGGAAGAGTTGATGACATTTTGTGATAGGCCATCTGGACAGTGATAAGACGTTAAGGATACCGTCAGACGTAGACAGGACATGAGAATTGGAGAAAGAATGTGATGATGTTCTTGATAAGCCATAAAAATCCTGATAAGCCATCATCGTCGTCATCAGTCTTAGACAACAAGAGCCAAAAATGAAGAGGAGATGATGACATCCGTGATAAGTAGTCAGACTCCTGATATTCTATCACAGATGTCGTGTCTATTTCGAGGAAAAGTTGTAACCTTGATTTTTGTTTCCGTAATTAGGGTAAACTATTTAAAGCTTTATTTTAGGGTTTTCTACGGGGATTCGAGAAATTATTCGACACTTTGTTTTTTGACAACTTACTTTGATATTTTCTCTATCTACTCCTACACTTTAAAAACACAACTATTTTGAGAGATTATTATCAGTAGTTTTTGGATTTTTCTTTGAGATCTAATGTACGATTCACTGGATATTATTCATCTCTATAATTTTATCTTTCATATCATGAATTCAATTATGTGTTTCATTCATTGCATCATGAGTGTATAAACTCCCTTAACCTAATTTATGGGATCTAGGGTTAGGTCTTGATGAGGTGCTAAGTATTGAAGATTCAATAGCTGGTAGGATCGCTTCATAATTCTAAAGTTTTAAGTAATATCTGTTGGTTGAAGATAGTAGAAACACCTACTTTGATTTGCTTGAGAAGGAAATCAAATATAGTAGGAAGTAAATTATCAACAGAGACTCGGAAATACTTCATTTAACAATCAACAATGTAGCAAGGTTGGTTAACCTGAGGTAAAATTTGTGTAGTGAATAGAAAGTCCCTAAGTCCAAAGGAATTAGGGAGTTAAACTCTTAAGTAGGTCGAGAGACATTTAACCATAATAACGATAAAGATAGCTTGTTATCCTACCCACCCTGAGAATCTTGAAACACTTTTAGCATCTGTCATGTACCAAAAGCCGTGAACATAATTCTGGTTATTTCATAAACTGTTGATTACAAACACTGAAACTAAAGTGACCAACAATTATTTACTGATCATCAAAAACCCCTATTTTATCTTTTCGTATCATTTATTTGAATTTAACTTGTAGCTTTAGTTTCAAACTAGTTTCATCGCCACTCATATTGTTCCTTGTGGATTTGATGCCGACTCCAAAGTTGGGTAAATATATTGATGATGACTTCCTTTCACTAATTTGACGTGTAAGTTGAGCGTTATCAAAAATGGCGTCGTTGCCATGGAAAAGAGACACGACAACAAAAACCCCAAGAGGACATCAATAGATACAAGTATTCCCACCCTCAACTTATAATCATACGTTGTCCCCAATGCGTTAAACCAAAATAAGGGAGTTAGAAACATACCCATGGCACCATGGGTGCAAAGATCCGATGTCAATCACATAATACGAATACAAACATCAAAATACCTTGGGTTGCCTTGTCGTGGAACAACATTATTCAGTCATCCTTTATCCCTTCCCTTAGATGATTTGAATTGTCATCCCATCTTTCGATCCTTACACTTTTTCGGTCCGTTGGGAAAATATGAGGGCATGATAAGGAATGTTCTACACGCCACTTCGAAGACTTGAACTGCTTTCCCAATCTCGCATCAAACTTTTGTGTGGGATCATTGGGAAGCAGTGCGGATCTTAAAAAGCCACTAAATGGGCATTGATCTTTTGGCTTCTTTTCTTTTACGTTTGGGGTTGTGGTATACCCTTTTGGAAAGATAAACTCTAAAATGTAAAAATTTTCCTCCTCATTTTCAAAATTCATCATTTGCTTGGGTAATTCGACTTTAATCAGATCGACCAGGCATAATTTTGAAAAGTTGTTCGAATGAGGACTAACTCTTACTTCTGGAGTAGCATCCCTATTAGTATTTTTACCCCATAATTTACTAGAGTCTTCACAAGGATGGTGCTTGATTTCTTCTTTTGCCTCTAGCACCATTTCCCCAATCTTGGCATCATCCCTCATGGTTGGTTCGATTGGTTAGGAAATTTTCAAGTGTTGATCAAAATTAAGCTCATCATCAGTATAGGATTCTTGCTCCTCATATTCACACACATCGATTAGTCTAAATGATTCCACAGACAAGATATCATCTAAACATAATGTAGAAGTGTGCCTTAGATGATTGACCTCGATATTAATCCCCCTTATCCTTTCTCTTTCCTTGTTAAATTTCCTAATGTCTTGATGTATATCATCTATGATATCATTTGTTGTGTCCATACGATCCAATATTAGTTGAAGCATAGCATCAATGCCACTCTTTATGGTGCTTCTTTCAACGTTTTCTTGCCCAAAAGACCTATCAAAATCACAAGAAGAACTAGAATTTGGGTTAACACAAAAGGGAGAGGGGGAATTTAGGAAATCACTCCAATGTCTATCTTGACCACCATATACAGAACAATCATTGTCCCGATAAGATGGTGATAGTGGATATCTCTTTCTCTGGGGAGTATATCTACAGTCTTTCAAAAAGTGAGGTCCATCACAATATGGACATGGATCATCAAGATAAGATTTCAAACCACCAAGATCATGTTAATTCCATGATGCCATAGTAGTAAGTAACATAAAATAAAAATCTACCTAACACAAGAAATAAAAGTAAACTAAAAAAATATCTACTAGTTTGAATTCAAGCAAGTTGGCTAAAATTCCAAACCAACTCAATACGTCAAATTGTTCTCCGACAACAGAGCCATTTTTTATAACACTTAATTTACAAGTCAATTTGCTGCATGGAGGTCTTCGTCAATATATCTACCCAACTTTGGAGTCGGGGTCGAATCCATAGGGAATAATGTGAGTTGCAATTAAACTAGTTTGAAACTAAATCTACAAGTTAAATTCAAACAAATGATATGAAAAGATAAAATGGAGTTTTTTTATGATCAGCAAATAATTGTTGTTCACTTTAGTTTCAGTGTTTGTAATCAAGAGCTTATGAAATAACCACAATTATGTTCACTAGGACTTTCGGTACATGAAAGATGCTAAAAGTGGTTCAAGATTCTAACGGTGGGTAGGATAACAAGCTATCTTTATCGATATTATGATTAAATATTTCTTGACCTACTTAAGCGTTTAACTCCGTAATCCTCTCAGACATAGGGAATTTCTATTTATTGCCCAGATTTTACCTCAGGTTAACAAACCTTGTTACAATGCTGATTATTAAAAAAAGTATTTCCAATTCCCTATTGATAATTCACTTCCTTCTATATTTAATTTCATTCTCAAGCAAATTAAAGCAGGTATGTCTACTGTTTGCAACCAACAAATGTTAATTAAAACTTCAGAATTATCAAGAGATCCTACCACCTATTGAATTTTGAATACTTAGCACCAACCCTAGATCCCATAATTCAGGTTAAGGGAGTTTAGCCACCCATGATGCAATGAACGAAACACATAATATAATTTATGATTTGAAAGATAAACTTATAGAGATGAATAATAACCAGTGAGTCGTAGTTTACATCAGAAGGGAAAATCCCAAAACTACTAATAATAATCTCTCGAAATAGTTGTGCTATTAATGTCTAAGAGTAGAGAGAGAAAATATTAGAGTATGTTGTCAAAACTCAAAGTGTCAAATAATTTTTCGAATCCCCCTAGAAAACCCTAAACAAAGCTTTAAATAGTTTACCCTAACTATGGAATCAAAAATTAGGGTTACAGCTTTTCCTCGGAATAGAAGACGACATACGTGATAGCTTATCAGGAGTCTGACGACTTAACATGGATGTTTTCAGCTCCTCTTCACTTTTGGCGCTTGCTGTCTAAGACTGACGACGACAACGGTGGCTTATCAGGATTTTGATGGTTTATCAAGAACATTGTCTCATTCTTGCTCCAATTTTCTTGTCCTATCTACGTCTAACGGTATCCTTGATGCCTTATCACCATCGTGATGGCCTATCGCAAAATGTTATCAACTCTTCCAGCTGAAACTCATCTCTTGTTTAAGCCTAACGTTGTCTTTGATAGCTTATCACTGGGCTGATGACTTATCATGAATGTCACCAGCCAAACATGTCTTTTATTTTCTTCACATTTCAGCCTTTTTGCTTCCATAATTTTTGGCTCCGCTTCATCTCAACCTTTACTTCAAAATCAACGTAGACTAATAAAAAACAACTAAAGTTGCTCAAGATCTTGCAATTATTTAGAGTTAAAAGCCTTAAATATGTTAGCATAGGCTCATAAATCAAATGCTACTGAAGAACAACAATGGGACACATAGGAATCAAGATATGGCATCAATTCAGCAACAACAACCATGCAAGTACCAAGCATACACTATCCAAACAAGTTAGCAACTAGCAACGTAACCAGTGTACCCTCACTACAAAGAAGTCCCACTTTACTTATATTAGACATTATATATGTAACCATGGGAACAATCACCAAACACTCACTCTCAGAATGAAGTTCCAATCAATGTATGTCGAATACCATTGGCTTGCCATTATATTCATTACCAAGACTTTCAGACAGGTGAACTAGGACGACTATAGGTTTTCTCTTAGGCTTGTAATGTAGGCTAGGGGATGGTATGATACTCGATGATATTCAAAGTTACTAAGCCTCCTTGACACTACACTAGATTATGAGATTTCACTCATTAGACTTTTTCTATTCTTCTCTTTTCTTGATCACAGTTATTCAGGATGGGTGTACTTCTTTTCTACAATCACTTCTTTTTTTCACAATTTTTCTTGTCTTGCTCTTTTCCACTGCACCCAACTTTTAATTCCTTTCTTTTACTCTACGTTTTTTCATACTCATTTTACTTCACACACCTCTATGATATTCACCCTCTACTTAGTCTATTTACCTGAGTCAAGGTGCACAGTGTCTAAGAAAGACCAGTGCCAAAATAGCTTCTTTATGATATAAATGAGTTAATGATAGGTATCATATAAAGAAATAGGCTATTCAGTCTTAAAATAGGGATCAAGGGATATTATTCATATCGAGAAGGTCATTTAGGATAAAGTGAGCTAATATGAAAACGGCCTATGATCCTTTCCTAACCCCTATCCTTCAACCTAGGTAAGACTAACCTGGCAAGTTCTATATCTAACATACAAAGGAAACTAAATAAAATCTCACACACACATGGCACATACGTATATCACAAGTTACTACTTATTCGGTTCATGCAATTGTTTAGCAATGGTTATCAAGTTAATAGAACAAATACCATACAAAGATGAACAGTGGTCACAATCAGATGCAAATCACACAGTTAAAGAATGATACCACTTGAGAGGTGTTCACAAAATAACAAAACTGTGTTAACTACCTCAAGTACTTGTATTTCTCCTAGTCAACTACAAAATGTTACAAAAACAACTCACCCTACACCCTAAACTAAAAATCAAAGGTAAATTGAACTAAGGGTTAGGGTATACTTGGAGTACATCAAGCACAGGAATCATGGGTTGCCTCCCATGTAGCGCTTGATTTAACATCGTGGCATGACTCAGGTGTCTCAATTACTTAAGAAATCATTGGGACACATAGTAGTACTTTTTATCGAGTCATTTGGACCAATATAAAGTTTGAATCATTGCCCATTTACCTTTAAGGTGCTGCCATCTTCATTTTCAAGTTCTACTACTCAAGATGAGTAGACTTGACTAACTCTAAACGGGCCTGACCACTTGGATTTAATCTTACATGGGAACAATTTGAGTCTGGAATTGAACAGTAGCACCAAGTCACCTTTTTGGAAATCTCATTCCTCGATCCTCCAATCATGATACTTCTTCATCTTTTCTTTATATAGGTTTGCTCGTTTATATGCCCTGAGGTGAAATTTATCCATCTCATTCAGTTGTCCCAGTCTTAGCTCTGCTGCCTCTTTCCAACTCAAATTTAACCTTTTCAGTGCCTATAAAGCCTTGTGCTCCAGCTCTATTAGTAAGTGGCATGCTTTTCCTTAGACCAACTGGAATGGTGACATGCCAGTGGGTGTCTTAAAACCAGTCCGGTAGACCCACAAGGCATCATCGAGCTTTCGAGACCAGTCTTGCCAACCAGCATTCACCATTTTACCTAGGATGACTTTAATCTCTTAATTTGACACCTCCATTTGCCCACTAGTGTGTGGATGATATAGAGTGGCTACTTTATGCTGTTTTACCCCATATTTTGCTAAGGCAGCTCAGAATACTCTATTGCAAAAATGAGATCCGCCAACGCTTATACTAGTACCTGGTACTCCAAAGCAAGAGAAAATGTTCTTCTTGAGAAAAGAAACAACCTTCTTTCCTTTATTATCAGACAAGGCAACAACTTCGACCGTTTCGAGACATAGTCAACAAAAACTAAAATTTACTTCATCCCATACGAGCTTACAAAAGGTCCTATAAAATTGATGCCCCAAATGTCAAACAATTCCATTTCAAGCATCTTATTCAAAGTAATCTTATGTCTTTTAGAGATCGACCCCTAGCTCTGACATTGTTCGTATTTTAGCATAAAATTATGAGCATCCTTGAATAATATTGGCCAATAGTAGCTGCTCTCCAATACATTCCTAGCCATTTGATCGCCTGCATGGTGACCTCCAACTGGAGAAGCATGACATGCTTCCAATATACACAATACATCTACTTCTAACATATATCTCATTATAATATTATTATCACATCACCAAAAAAGATACGGCTCATCCCAGAAGTAATGTGTCATATCATGCAGGAATTTCTTTCTTTGATGGAAAGAAAGATTTTAGGGAATGTCCTCACTCACAACATAATTTTAAAAATCAGTGTACCAAGGCATTTTATCCATGGCAGCAACCAATATCTCCTCATCAGGAAATGTATTATTTATCTCTATTTCATCACTAAATGCATGCTCACTATCCATTCTAGACAGGTGATCCGCAACTTGGTTTTTATAACCCTTCCTATCTTTGACTTCAAATTCAAATTCTTGTAGCAGCAACACCTATCTAATAACCCTTTTTTTGTATCCTTATTAGACATCAAATACCTCAAGGCCGTATGGTAAGTGTGGATTACCACCCTGGTTCCAAGCAGGCAAGCCCTGAATTTCTCAGAAGGATACACTATAGCCAGAAGTTCATGTTCAGTGATGGTGTAGATATTTTATGCTCCATTCAGTGCTTTACTGGTATAATATATTGGATAAAATAGTTTGTCCTTATTTTGTACCAATACAGCTCCAAGGGAAGCAATGCTTGCGTCACACATGATCTCAAATAGTTTTGAGCAGTCCAATGCAATAATTATAGGGGTTTTGATCAGCTTCTTTTTAAGGCATTCAAATGCGTTTAAGCAATGGTCATCGAAGGAGAACTTCACTTTTTTCTCCAAAAGTTTGCAAAGTGGATTTGAAACTTTTGAAAAGTTTTTTATAAACCTCCGATAAGATCCAGCATCTCCGAGAAAGCTACACACTCCCTTTACTGAAATGGGAGGAGGTAGTTTTTCAATAACTTCAACCTTGGATCGATCAACCTCTATCCCTTTTGCTAAAAATTTATGCCCGAGAACTATGCCTTCCTTTACCATAAAGTGGAATTTCTCATAATTAAGCACCAAATTAAATTCAACACATTATTTTAAGGCCATACTCAGGTTTGCCAAACACATCTAAAAGAATATCCCACCACAGAGAAATTATCCATGAACACCTCTAAGGTATTCTCCACCATATCCATGAAAATAGACATCATGCGTCGTATGAAAGTAGTGGCTGCATTGAATAGTTGAAGCGGTACTCTCTTAAATGCAAAGGTGCCATATGGACATGTGAATGTTATCTTTTCCTGATCTTCAGGAGCAATACAGATCTGGTTATATCCAGAATAACCATCCAAGAAGTAATATCATCCTCTTCCGTCCAATCGATCAAGCATTTTGTCTATAAAAAGCATTGAGAAGTGGTGTTTCGAAGTCCATGATTTTAGTTTGCGGTAGTCCATGCAAACTCTCTACCCAGTCATAGGCATAGTAGGAATCAACTCATTCCTTTTATTTGTAACAATAATCATGCCCTATTTTTTGGGCACTCATTGAACTGAGCTCACCTATTTACTATCAGAAATAGGGTAAACCACTCCTGCATCAAACCACTTAATAATTTCCTTCTTAACTATCTCTTACATTATTTACTTAACACGGCACTGGTGCTCAATGGTTGGAGTACAATCATCCTCAAGTACTATTTTATGCTTATAGATGCCAGGGGGAATGCTAATAATATCTGCGATAGCCCCTCCTATTACTCTCTTGTACTTACGAAGTACATAAGTTATTCTACTTGCTTCTCGCTTAAATCCACTGAAATAAAAATGGGTAGCGTGTTTTCATTGACCAAAAACACGTACCTTAAATACCTAGGAAGTTCTTTCAATTCCAACACTGGTGGTTCTTTAATAGATGGCTTAGCTGGTGGTATTGGTCAATTAGAATGATAAAAATCTAGCTTCTTAGGATATTAAGAGTATGAACCCATTCCTAACAAAGAACAAACAGTCTCTTTGTACTCCTTAATGCATCCAGGATCAAAATTCATCAAAACTGCGTCTAAAGGTTCAACAAGTTTCTCTGCTATTGACACCTCCTGCTCATCCTCATAACACACATCAACAATTGAGAACACGCTCAGGTTTTTAAGCTATTTCATTGATTTGCACACATCAAAGCGCACCATCTTATCATTCATCCTAAATAAGAGCTTATTAGCTTGCAAATCAATCAACACACTTCCGGTTGTGAGGAAAGGTCAACCCAAGATTATGGGAACCTCAAAGTCCACCTCACAATTGAGAATGAAAAAATCCTTAGGAAATATGAAGTTATCTACCTTCACTAACACATCATATGAAATACCAACAGGTTATTTTACCGACTTGTCCGCCATCACCAGTCGCATGTTAGTGGGTGTAGGATTTCTTAAACCCAGCATTTTATACACAGCTATCGGCATCAGATTAATGCTCGCACGTAGATCACATAATGACTTAGAAAATTCTAGAGACCCGATTGTACACGGGATAGTGAATGCTCCACGGTCGGTCTTCTTCTGCCCCAAGGTCCTCGCAGAAATATTGCTACAATGATGGAGATTATCCTCCAGTTCATAGCTGACTACTCTTTTATTCATCACAAAGTACATCATGAATCTGGCATACCTTGGTATTTGCTAAAGTGCCTCTAACAAAGGCATATTTACTTTTAATTATTTCAACATCACTATGAATTTACTAAATTTTGTGTCCTTAACTATCTTCTTCAATCTTCAAGGAAAGGGAGGTGGTGATATTGGGATAGTTTTCACCACTACTTCCTTTTCCTTCTCATCATTTTTTTTGGAGCATCATCAAAACCATCCAGCTTCTCTGACTTCACCGGACATTCATCTTTTGGTTCATTCTCTGCTTCAACTATATCTTCAAACATACTTGGGCCCACAGAAGGGCCAGGTAATTCTTACCACTTCTAGTGGTAATCGTCATACCTGAGCCATCATTCTATGGATTCTGGACAGTGTCATTAGGTAGTGTTCCACTTTTTCTCTGGTTCAACGTTATGGAGAGTTGACTTATTTTTGTTCCAGCTATTTGATTACAGCAGAGTGCAAGTTTACCAACTGTCTAACAGAAGACAGATCGGTCTTCATGGTAGTCACACCTGAGTTAGTAGGCTCTACTCCTTTTAACAATTTAGCCATCATCTCCTCTATGGACATCTTTTTAGATTTTTTTGTAGCAGCTTCAAGATTTCTAAGAGAGACATATAGTCAGCTTCTATAATTATTGCTCCTCCAATTTCCTTTCTCCTTATTCTTATATCCAGGCTTATCATAATAGTTCTGACCTTGATTCCCTTGTCTATTACCTCAAAACCCCCCTAATTAATAACATAATTTTCCTCTTCTTCTGGATCAACATTAACTCTATCTTAAGATCCTACAACTTTCACCTTCTCAATCTTGGCTAATAGCAAGTTCTTGGTTAGCAAGTCCATATATATGTTTAGGTAAGCCATTTCCTGGTCACGCTTCTTTTCTCTTCTGCATTGTTCCGCAGTTATACCAAAAGAAATAGTAGGGCTGACTACCACAGAGTCTCTAGTATGCCATACTCGACTCTGTTTGGTTATTCTCTCTAGCATTTCTAAATCTTCTAGAAATGTAAGATCAACAAACAAACCACCAGAAACATTATCTATACTTTGTTTTGTCACAGAGTTAAGAGCCCTGTACAAAGTCTCCATTAAGTGTATGTCCATCATATTATGGTTCTAGCACTGTGTCAACTTCTTTTTAAATGTCTTCCTGAAATAGCATATACCATAGGTCTCGAACTGTTATTTAGTGATGTTTAGAAAAATTTTGATAGTTTATATCCTGTAATTTTATGATTTGGTACAATGTTTAGCTTCTTGTTCAATTGAAACCATTCCTCATACATAGATTCTACAGGTAACTGTCTGAAATTATAAATCTCATCCTTAAATTGTAGCATCCATGTAGGAGGGAAGAATCTGCTCAGAAATAGTTTTTTCAACTTATGTCAAGTAGTGATATATTCTCTTAGAAGTTTCCTTAACCATATTTATGCTTCTCCTATAAAAGAAAATTGAAACAACCTCAATTTCAATACTTCATGGTCAACCCCTAGAATAGTATAAGAAGTGTAGATCCTAAAAAATTTGTAAGGTGCATGTTTGTGTCATCTTTTGCTGTGCTGGAAATACACCTTTCAGATTCAACAATTAGATCATGGCACCAGTGATATCAAACTTCACATTAGGGCCCAAGGCGGGAGGAACAATATCTCTAGACTCAGTAGGCTCAGCATAACCCAGATCTTCATCAACATCCTCATATAGGTTTAAGTGTTTATATGTCGGAATAAATGGAGCCCTGTCTCTTTAAATTTGATGATCAATATTCTTTGTAGGCCTGCCCAGTCCACCTTGATGAGCTAACTTCACCTCTACAGTAAGTCTGACTACTCTGGATTCTCTACGTTTTTGGTCCAATAGTTGGTGTGTCTATAAGTCTGCAATATTCTGAGTATTGATGGAACACACGAGAGGGCCACATTTGGATCCACAGGTGGGGCATTTGAACCCCTTCACAAAATTGTCCTAATATTCTACTTGGTATTTAAAGGATTCACTCTGGTTTTGTATCAAAAGAGAGTAAGGGATTTCCTCTACTCCTAGTACTTGTCATACACTAGAGTATGCCAAAGCAAAAAATAAAAATTTGAAACCCGTGAACTTCTCCAATTCAATTCACCACTCAAAATGTCTTCCTCGACAATGTTGGAAAAATTTTATGTTGCTCAAAATACACTACACTTAGAAGTATATTGCTATCAATTTCAGATATAATAAACCAACTTGGTTAGGGTCGATTCCATAGGGAAAACATGAGTAGTTTTATTACTTAGATATAATCCACGGGCAATACAAGAATGTAAATGGCGGGATTTTAGCGTCAATTGTAAATAGTCACCAAATCTTAAGTGCTTTTAAGTTTTAGATAATATGAGATGAACACTAGGTTTGTCTA
The DNA here is from genome assembly GCA_030864225.1 of Capsicum baccatum var. pendulum. NCBI lineage: Eukaryota > Viridiplantae > Streptophyta > Magnoliopsida > Solanales > Solanaceae > Capsicum > Capsicum baccatum. Next base: position 170,097,817 of record CM061561.1, on the reverse strand, counting down.
GTTCTCAACTCCGTAAGTTTCTCATGATCAACTTGACTATTCTAGTGTTCTGCACGTAAAGCTTACAAGATAAGTATTATCAGGCACTTTGTGGGAACGAAGAAAAATGTCACCCTTTACTGGCTAAGTCTCAAGACATAGCCTTATTGCTCCTTGATACGACCTCAGTTCACTATCACCATTTGGGTTAAGTGATTACATGACACACAGGGAATAAAAGGTGGATGTAGAAGGTTCGCAAATAACTATTTAAAATTCTTTTCTGAATTGCAAATTCCCTTGTGGGGATTGATGAAAATACAGGCTATCTTAGGCTATGTAGCTACTTGAGAATAATTATTCCAAAGATGATTAAGATACATGCATAAACCCCAGAACGACAAAGTATTACACCTCCTCTACGTAGCTAATCTGCCAAGGTTCCCACAACCTTAGTTACAGAGATTAGCCACTCATGTTTGTGAAAGAAACCATGATTATCAATGAAGAACAAATAAAATCAATTTTACAAGAATAAAATGAATAAACTCCCAAGTCTCTATTTGAATAAAAACACAAAATCTTAAGAGAAATTGTAAAAGAATTGTAAAGTATTGTAATAGTATGTAAAATATCGTCCCCTAGTAAAAAATAAACCCTAGGGTATTTACAGTATCTCAAAATAACATAAATATCCTAATAAAACTGGGAAAGTTAAGTTATGTCGGCATTTTATACGACTCAGTCTTTGCTCGTATCGGCATCATACGAGTCGTACCCTGACTTCTTATCTCCTTTCCAGTTTGTCATATGCCAAGGTTTCAACTTCCTATTAATCTTATGACTTCTTCTAATGAGTCATACCTGAGTGTACGACTCATGTTCTTCACTTATATCCACCTAAGACTTTTGTCTTTCCAAGCTTTGAACATTGTTTTATGTATGATTTGACAATATGAGTCGTACTCAGACATTTAACTCGTATCCTTCTGGGACTTTAGCAATTGGTCATAGCTTTGGACACTATTATGCTCACGGTTCTTGTTCACGATATGACTCATATAGCTGATTCACATATTTTCTCCACTAAGTATTTTTTTGGGTCTTTAGTTTTTTGTTGCTTACGAGTTATCATACGAATTATATACCATGTTTACGACTTGTGAGGCAATTCGTATCTTTATCAGACTTGGCCTTTCAAGTATTTTTCTTCTAATGTCATTCAAACACTATTGTAAACCAGTTTTTTATGAAACAAACATAAAGTGCATCATATCTAACAAAAAACCCTAAGTTCAATTATAAATTGGAGGTTTTAACCATCGAAAGTGTCATGTTTCCATACCAAATCACTAAAAACAAAACACTACTCTTACAACATGAGTAGTTTAGTTACAAGTTAGTACTAACTTAAAAACACTCACTCACTCACTTTTTAAGCATATTACATAGATAGGAATATGAAAAATGCCTTAGAAATCTTGAAATAGAGTTTTTGGTGCTGATGATAGGCGAATTTAAACGCCTAAAGTACTATATTTTACCCATATTTTAGCTAAGTTTTGAGGACAAATTATATATTTCATGCACTTTTAGTCCTTTTTCCTGTAAGTGAGCTAACAAACGTGATTAGCAAGTTTTCAGGTATAAATGATGCAGATTTCAGCATTTTATGGATAACTTGACGCCAAAGGAAGCTTCACGAAAGAAGGAGAGCAGCGTTTGGATGCCTATGGACTGAAAGTGATGCATGGAAAACCTGTTCTGGGCAAAAACAGCATTTCTGAAGACTTTGGGGACTAGCAGTAATTTATTAGGATTAGGATAATGATACATTAACCTAGTAGGATTGGGTTAAGTAATTCATTAGCTTAGTAGGAATAGGATATGGGTATTATAAATACCCTATCTTTCTAGAGATTTTTAATTCATTCCTCCATTAGTTACAATTCATTCCTCATTAATTCTATTACTCTATAACTCTTCTTCTAACCCTTCCATTAATTCTACTTTTTATTCTTCTTCTATTCATCTATTCAATTCTTAATTTCCGCAACAAGAGAAACGTTACTTTGCTAGGAATTCACGTCTAACGCCTACGACACTATTATTGCACGAAATCTTTATTGTGGTATAATAACAATGTCAATTGTGATTTCCTTCGCATTCATGGGTAACTAAACTTCTCTGTTGGGGTTATGGAAGCCATATGAGATACTATCTAAGGCTATGAGTTTGTGAATTCGTGATAAGTATGCTGCTTATATCATTACTCTCTTCATCTTAATGCAAATTCTTGTGGTTGCAGACGCATAGAATAACGCCAGTATAGCATTAACTTGTTCGAAAGAAAAGTTATATGTCTGGAAAAGAGATAATGTCAAGGTAATAGGGTCCCATCCCCTATTAAAAAGTTAGTGCCGTAACTGGATTAACCTCTTGGAGAATTTGTACCGTTAGATATGCTTTAAGCTCGAAAGAGTTAAAGTGGAATAGTCCTTGTTTAGGTCGAAAGACGCTTGGATTTACCATCGAATACAATTCTCTATAAGCACATACATGTCTGAATTCCCCATAACTCATAGCCAATAGTGACGTACAGCTCATAAGGTGGACATAACCCCAACTTCTCAATTCTCATTGTTTTACATCTTACTAAACATTCTTTCTTTTTACTTTGCTATTTTCTGTATTTACTTTACATTTTTAATTATATTATTTGCACATTAAAATCCCCCCTTTCACGAGACTTGCACCAAAAGCCTAATAATCTTTGCTTACTTATTGACCGGCTATTCCCTGTGGGATCGATACCCAACCCAGTTGGGTTATATATTTGACAACGACCGCTTTACACTCCTACGAGAGCTGTAGATTGAGCGTTATCAAAAATTGGCGCCGTTGCCGGGGAATTACGAGTGTCAATTAAGTTTGTGATAATTACTAGACCCTTTGGTCAAAGATTCTCATACTTTTACTTTTAGTTTTTGTTTCTGTTTTCTGCAGGTTTTTATTCGGTGCATGCCCCATACTCGAAGTTCTGGTCAACCGTTATTACCTATAAATGCTGAACCACAATGTATTGGCAGAATGGAGGCACAACACGAAATTGAAAGGATGACTGCACAACAGGAACAGGCGAGACTAGCGGCTCTAGCCGCCGCTCAAGTGTATCAACAGAATATTGATAATCCTGGGCGAGCAATAAATCCTGACGATGAGGACCGGGGCGATGAGGAGATACTAAACCCTAGGCATGTTGCTGAGATCGCAACACCTGCCAACAAAAGAGATCGTCAAGCAAGGTTTAGGCATGAACGCCGACCCATACAACCAGCATTCGACGATGATGATGATGATTTGGGTGGACCTGGTGCCACAGGAGCTATTATTCTTCCGCCATTGGCACCCGGAGCCAAGTTCAACATCACGAGCACCATGATTCAGTTATTACAACTCAAGGGATTATTCAATGGACTAGCAGGCGATGATCCGAATATGTATCTCATCAACTTTATTTCTATATGCAAGTCATTTGACAATCCTGGCGTTGGGCAGAATGCAATTTGATTACGCTTATTTCCATTGTCTCTGTCTGGGGAGGTAACTCTATGGTTGAATGGGCTGACTCCTGATTCTATTACAAATTGGAGGCAATTGAAAGACGCTTTCCTAGAAAGATTCTTTCTGCCATCCAAAAGAGCACAATTAAGAGATGAAATCAGCAACTTTCGGCAGCTTCCAACTGAAGCTCTCCATGAAACATGGGAGAGGTTCAAGACGAAGCTTATGAGGTGCCCAAACCATCACATGACCAATGTCCACCTAATGGAGATACTACACAGAGCCTTGAATTCAATAACTAAACCAGTGATGGATAATGAGGCTGAAGGATCATTTATGGACCTCACCTTTGGGCAGGAAAGCAATATGCTAGATCGAATGACGAAGCAAAGTAGAGCTTGACATACCAGGGATTCTGAGCTAGCAAGCGCCACTTTATCTATTGTCATGACTGCAGAACAAAGGAGGAGAGAAGAAGAATGTGATCAAGATATGGCGCACCTGAAAACAGAAGTGGATCTTCTTACAAAATATCTATTATCAGGGAAGACCGAAAAAGTGAAAGCCATTGCGTCAAAAGGAAGAGACGAATCTGATTCGGAAGAAGAGGCCAACTACTTGAACAATCAGTGGGGTTTTCGAGGCAATACCCAAGGAAACCAAGGTCGGAACTACTATGATAAATCTGGAAACAAGGACCAAGGTAGTTGGAAGAACAAGAATGAAAAGAGTGGTTTGTACGTTCCCCCTGGAAGACGTGACGCCACCACATCTAGTTCCGGAAGCATGAAAGATATGATGGCTAAGCTGTTGAAAGGAGTGGAAGCAACCAGCGCGGGAGTAACGGAGGTAATAAATGATTTGTCCTTAATAAAGCAATTGGTTGACTCACATTCTACTTCAATCAAGCAAATAGAGCAGCAATTGAGCCAACTTTCAGCAGTACTCAATCAAAGAAAGGCTGGCACCTTACCTAGCGACACTGTGCAAAATCCAAGGAATGACGGATCATGCATGGCTATTACTACCACGAGTGGTAAGCTGCTGGAAAATTCATCCCAAAGCAAGCAAGTGGCCGAAAATAAGGAAGATGATGACTCCATAGAAGCTAACCAAGACGTCCATGACGTCACCCCTAGTAGGTTGCAGCCTGAAACTACCAAAATTCGAAAGCAAGAGGAGAAGAGAGCCGTGGAGAAAACAATTCCATATCCACCACCACCTTTTCCTCAAAGATTGAAGAAGATTGCGGATGATACAAAGTTCAGCAAATTCATGAATATGTTAAAGCAGCTGACCTTTAATGTTCCGTTGGTAGAGGCACTAGAACAAATGCCTGGGTATGTGAAATTTATGAAAGATCTTTTGACAAAGAAGCGGGAAGCAAGCTATGAATTGAAACTTATTGTTCATCATTGCAGCGTTATCGCTACCCGGTCACTAGTTAAGAAGAAGGCTGACCCCGGTGCTTTCACTATTCCTTGCACGGTTGGATCTATGAATTTTTCTAAGGCATTGTGCGATCTGGGTGCTAGCATCAATTTGATGCCACTATCCATCTACAGGAAGTTGGGGTTAGGCGATCCGACACCAACCAATATGAGGCTCGTGATGGCCAATAGGTCGATAAAACAACCTGTGGGTATCCTGAATGATGTGTTGGTGAATTTTTCTTCATTCATCTTTCCTGCAGACTTTGTTATTCTGGATTGTGAGGTGGATTCTGAAGTTCCCATAATCTTGGGACGTCCTTTCCTCGCAACTGGAAGTGTGCTTATTGACATGAGAGCTAATGAGCTTTTATTTTGGTTGAATGACGAAGTGGTCCGCTTTGATATATGCAAAGAAATGAAGTAGCCCAGTGATAGGAATGTATTCTCTCTAGCTGATGTTCATTATGAGGATAAGAAAGCATTATCTGTAGCAAAATAGCTTACTGTTGAGCCATTGTCTGCTGCGCCACTGAATGTTGAGCATGAGGATGATGAAGATTATGAAGAAACTACGTGTGCTCTAATAGAAATAGGGTCCTATTCTCATACTCCTAAACAGCCGGACCTTGATCTTAAGAATCAACCATCACCAATAGAGAAGACTTCTATTGAAGAGCCACCAGTGCTAGAATCGAAAGAGCTCCCCGATTATCTAAGGTATGTGTTCTTGGAAAGAGGAAATATACTTCCGGTAAGTATGGCAGATGATTTAAGTGAACACCACGTAGAGGCTCTCATCTCTGCTCTGAAGAGATACAAGAGAGCCATGGGTTGGACTATTGATGATATAATTGGTATCCCTCCCGGGATAGGCATGCACAAGGGTCATCTAGAAGAAGATTGCATGCCTACAAGTAAGCCTCATTGTCGTCTGAATCCATTCAGAAAACGATCCACCATCTATCTCGATGAAGTCTAAGTAATCGAGATAGCTATGTCGTGCTGCGACAATAAATCAAGTGCTTGGTGGGAGGCAACCCATCGTTTTTCATTTTTTTCTTTCATTCTACTAATTGTTTGCTTTTGATAAATAAAAATCCAAAAAGAAGAGTCGTGCCACGACCAAAACTAAGGTACTTGATGGGAGGAAACCCATCGTTCTAATTGTCTTTGTTGTTTTTGAGTAAATGTAGGTGCAAAGAGGTGTAAAATGAGGAGGTCGGTTTCTAATTTTGATTTGGACGTATTGCATGTTAAAGGTGGTAAGTTAGGAATGAAGAAGCAAAAGGCTATGGATTGGGCATTGCTCATGAAAATATAGGCATCGAAACAGGATAGGCCTAGGTAAAACTAGGCCACGAACAAGGCAAGGCCTATACTATGGCCTAAGGTCTCGGAATCAAGTGTGCCATAGCATAGGCGCCGCCCATGCTCAAGTATTCCATAGCATAGGCGCCACCTATGCTAAAGCCTTTTGTCTCTGAATCTCATATGCAAAGTGAAAGGCGCCTCCTATGGTCACCAAATGCTAAGTTAAAGGCGCCGCCTATAGTCACTTTTTATCTCTAAATCCGATTTTAAATGGGTCAAAACCCGACCCAACTTGGTTCTATAGATAGGAGACTTAGTCTTAAAGCACAAACACGTTGAAAACCTAACTTAGGCGCCGCCCATAGCATACACATCCTCTCAAAAAATTTTCTTTTGCTCTATTTCTTCACAAGAACATCTCCAAAGGCTTCAATCACATAAGTACTCTTTTGTTCCTCATTTATCTTCCGTAAGTACTATGTTACTATGCCTATTATGAATTGCTAAATCTTGAACAAGTATTGGTGATGTGAATGTGTTTGAATTGTTGTGATGCAACCAAGTGAGTGAATGAATATGTAAGGATGATCTTAACTTATTTCCAACTTGAATTTGATTTTGATGCATTGTCATACTTTTGTGGAATCGAATTGGTCCCAAATATTGCATAATCTTGTTACTTCAATACTTACATGTTGGAATGACTTGTTCATCGGAATAAGGATTATAGTTACCTACCAACATAGGAGGTTGTGATTATTGTTAGATACTATCCCTTGATTCAATCCCTATGTAGTAGTCTTGATATATCCAACATGAATGTATTTCCAAGATTACTAGAAGTTTGACTGCTCTGATTTTATTGTTGGAATATAGCATCTAAAACATATGCCGATGAAGTCTGAGTAATCGACCACTTTCACTTCACTAGTCTGTACAAACAAACTAAGTGTGGGGTGGTGCCCCTACCGCTTGTTTATAGATTGTATCCATCGAGATGATGCTAACATGAACATTGTTTTAGTCTCAGGTACAATGGCACCAAAAGACAAGAAAAGAAACCACTTCACAAAAAGGCCAGAAAAGGGGAAGAAAAGAGCAAGCTGAATCCTGCGTGCTACAAATACCTCGACGCACTCTTGGAATCAAGTGGGGTACTTATGAGGAACTTCTGAAGATGACGACTTTGATGATGATTCCGACGCAGGGGGTATGACCCCTGACATAGAGGAGGAGTCCGACTAACCAGGTTCTTCTTATTTTTTTTCCACTTAGGACAGTGTGTCCCGTCTAAGTGTGGGGTGCTGGTATTTGCATGCTATACTTCTCTATCTGCATTTGCATTTATGTTTGTTTTATTTTTATTTTTTTCGTTTTTCGTTTTATTTTTTTTTTGTTTTTCATTTTTTTTAGTAGTTAAATTTTTTTTTACTTAGCTTTGCATGAAATTATTCTAATAGGCAACATGAGATTATAACAAGAGTTTATGCTAAAATCATGACTATTGAGACGTTTAGGCTGTAATTGTGACTCACTATGTGATATTGTGTGGTTCAATTCCTTCATCTGTTGGGTCAAGAGTCTATGCTACTCCCAATAAAGTCGACCATGTGCCTTGTGTGTGTGAGGATATAGTATATTCTATGCTTGTGGCTAATGCTAGAACTTGCCTGGTATGTATGTAAAGCGAAAATAAAGAGTGTAAGTCTAGGAGATGATTTTAGGCATTTATTTGGCAACCTATACTTGTGTACCTTCTTTTTACCTACCCATGGACATTATCCTAGTTAACCCCTTTTGAGCCTTTAAGCCTATTTTCTTTGACAGCCTCATATGTAAGCCTAATCCATTTTTTTTCAAGACCATAATTTGAACCAAATTCCTAAGTGCTTTAAATTGTAAAGTTATGTGACGAAATAAGAGGAAAATGGGTGAGTATGATGCTTTAGAATGTATTGGTGCTTGAGTTTGTTATGAAAAAGAAGTGCTATCATAAGAGGTATGTTATGAAAAGAAAAAGGAAAGAAAAAAAATAAAACTGAAAAGTTAGTTTTATTCAAAATTGAAAAACAAAAGAGGAGAAAAGGGGTGGTAGAATAAAAGAAAGTAGAAAGGTTGTTTGAAAGAAAAGTGTTAATGATACAATGTGATGTATTAAAGTGCTTAGGAACATAGTCACTATTTCTGGCCAAAATAGTCCTACCCGTCCCTTAGGCTACATTACAACCATCAAAAGATCTATTTGATCCTAAGCTTAGTATTTTGACATTTAGTGGAGCATTACACTAAGGGCACGCCTATGGTCATTAGTTGCTGCATATGAATTCTTTGTGAGAGCGAGAGCAAGGATTTTTCTATACCCATGTTTGATAAATATACTATGCTTGAGAGTGATTATGGGTAATATATTGTGAGACACACATGGTTGATGAGTTTTGGGTAGTGGTGTATGATTATTTGTACCTTAACTTTTGGATACGAATTAACTACCATTACGAGTCTATGTTAGAGGTTGAATCGTTTCTACTAATGATCGGAAAACTACTCTTTGTTGATAATTGTTGTGCTTGTCTTGACGAATATTTTGTGTTGTTACTGTGAAACCCTAAGTTGATGGTTTAGATGGACATGATAGTTTGTTCGAGGACGAACAAAGCTTTAAGTGTGGGGTGTTGATGATAGGCGAATTTATACGCCTAAAGCACTATAGTTTACCCATATTTTACCTAAGTTTTGAGGACAAATTATATATTTCATGCACTTTTAGTCCTTTTTCCTGTAAGTGAGCTAACAAACATGATTACCAAGTTTTCAGGTATAAATGATGCAGATTTCAGCATTTTATGGATAACTTGATGCCAAAGGAAGCTTCACGAAAGAAGGAGAGCAGCGTTTGGACCCCTACAGACTGAAAGTGATGCATGGAAAACCTGTCCCGGGCAAAAACAACATTTTTGAAGACTTTGGGAACTAGCAGTAATTTTTTAGGATTAGCATAATGATACATTAACCTAGTAGGATTGGGTTAAGTAATTCATTAGCTTAGTAGGAATAGGATATGGGTATTATAAATACCCTATCTTGCTAGAGATTTTTAATTCATTCCTCCATTAGTTACAATTCATTCCTCATTAATTCAATTACTCTATAACTCTTCTTCTAACCCTTCCATTAATTCTACTTTCTATTCTTCTTCTATTCATCTATTCAATTCTTAATTTCCGTAACAAGAGAAACGTTACTTTGCTAGGAATTCACGCCTAACGCCTACCACACTATTAATGCATGAAATTTTTATTGTGGTATAATAACAATGTCAATTGTGATTTCCTTCACATTCATGGGTAACTAAACTTCTCTGTTGGGGTTATGGAAGCCATATGAGATACTATCTAAGGATATGCGTTTGTGAATTCGTGACAAGTATGCTTCTTATATCATTACTCTCTTCATCTTAATGCAAATTCTTCTGGCTGCAGACGCATAGAATAACGCCAGTATAGCATTAGCTTGTTCGAAAGAAAAGTTATATGTCTGGAAAAGAGATAATGTCAAGGTAATAGGGTCCCATCCCCTATTAAAAAGTTAGTGCCATAACTGGATTAACCTCTTGGAGAATGTGTACCGTTAGATACGCTTTAAGCTCGAAAGAGTTAAAGTGAAATAGTCCTTGTTTAGTTCAAAAGACGCTTGGATTTACCATCGAATACAATTCTCTATAACCACATACATGTCTGAATTCAACATAACTCATAGCCAATAGAGACGTACAGCTCATGAGGTGGACATAACCCCAACTTCTCAATTCTCATTGTTTTACATCTTACTAAACATTCTTTCTTTTTACTTTGCTATTTTCTGTTTTTACTTTACTATTTTGATTACATTGTTTGCACATTAAAATCCCCCCTTTCACGAGACTTGCACCAAAAGTCTAATAATCTTTGCTTACTTATTGACTGGCTATTCCCTGTGCGATCGATACCCAACCCAGTTGGGTTATATATTTGACAACGATCGCTTTACACTCCTACGAGAGCTGTAGATTGAGCGTTATCAGGTGCCTCACTTCTCTCTTTAGATTTGTGCAAAAACTCAATTTAATGAAAACATGTCTGTTTCTTCTTATAGCCGAGTGATGACTAGGGTTGAAAGATTATTTTACCATCTGTCATATTCAGTACAAAATAAAAGCTGCAAGTTTTTACACAAGAGGGAAAAACTATGCAGACAATGCATGCCAGTTGTACTAAATCTTGCATATCTAGGGACCTGGTCCCTTCCAGTTAGCTGCTCATCATAAAAACTACATAAAGAAATTTTGCCGTTTTTTATAATGACAAACCAACCATTTAGCTTTGAACATCAATGCACATTCATCATGTTTAATCAGTGTGATTACCACCTGAAGATTAATGTTCCCCAAATCATCATGCTTCCTCCATCATCCAAGAGACAGACTTTGTCCTTTGTTTTCATTTGCAGTAAAAACCTCTGATATGTTTTCTCTGTCAACATGAATCCCTTCATTAATCTAATAAGCATATCATATACTTTTTTCTATCAGCATGCCATTCAAATGTACAACTCAAATTACCTTTTACCTGATCCTTACTATATAAACTCAGTAGTATTTCCTCTTTTGGCATGATTAAAAAGTGAGAACAGTAAACCAAGTGTTAACTAAGCACAAATTACTTACCTCATGGCCACTGGGGTAACACTAACATAAGGAATAACTTTTCAATTGAAAGAGAACAAATGTAACATAGAAAGAAAAGATTCATTCAAAAATAAGATAAGTATCATTAAAGAGAATAAATTAAATGTTTTTATGGAAGAAGCCATATGAGTCAAGAGGGAATAAGAGGTTAAAGTCTTGGAAAAATATTTTCAATGAGAAGGGTTAGGTTGTTGTTATTATGCCATATCTCTCTATTCAGGCTAAGGACCTCATATGCTAAGTTTGACACCTCTTCTTTAGTTCGTTGTTCTCATTTCTAAGAATTTCTGTGTAACATAGGCTTCTTTTGGAGAAATGCAGAATTGTCACCTAGATCTTGCAGATTTCTTTATCCTTTGTAGCTAGGTTGAACTTTAATTACTCTATTTCCTTCCTGAGGTCTATTTGATAAATGTTACATGGTTTGACACATTCAGTCTTAACTAGTGTTTGCATGTCAATTATTTAAACTATAGAACTTTGGGTTCTATATTAACAGACAATGCCCTAATGATTAAGTACTTTGTTCATCCAAAATCCATAAGGCATGCCATGCTTTCCATTATATCTAAGACAAATTTGTGAATATGCTTTATCATCAATGCAAGCATATTAATGAATTTAAAGCTACTCAGGCATTCCATTACATACAAATCAGTGGATGAGGAAGTTCTTTTCTTTTGTGACCTAGGCAAAATTATCTGATTAACAAAGTCAAAGACCAATCGAAACTCACTCTAGAGTGATTTCCTATACACTATAGACATAAAATTTCCCTTGATTTGGATGCATTGGTTAAGAATTATATTGAAGACAGTTGCTTAGAGACAGTTTTCACCCCATATACAGAAACTTCAAAAATCATTCCTAGTGTTTCCTTATTTAGATTTATTTCCTTTCTTTGAACCTGTGCACTAAGGCTCAACATATTTTCTATGAATTCCAAAGTGAAATAGAATTCCCTAAATATCTCATGAAAAATAGTAGGAATAGGTTTTGCTAGAATTCCCTAATATAATTCCTTTCCATGAGATGCATCCAAACTTGATGTTTAACCCGCTCAAAAAGTTACACCAAACCAGGTTTTGCTAGCTTATTTTAATTAAAAATCCTTCCACTTAGCTGCTTTTGATTCTTCAAGAACCTATTTCTAACTTTCTTGGATATAACCTTAATTTTCTCCCCATTCTTTCTTTTGATATAAGTGATAACCGATTCTTTTTCAATTACTTTTATCTTCATAGGACAAGGTCCCTAAAGATTTTAATCCTTCTCAGTACATCTTCCAGACCATTTCTAGAGATTCTTGGTATTTTACTAACATCAGTTTTTTTATGATCAACTATGCTTTTCCTAGACTTTTTGACAATAAAATGACATTTTTAGCCACCTTGGTTTCATCCACTATAACACTATCATAATAGTTTGATGATTCAGGGAAAATTATTTATTAACAAGTTTAGTGATGAATGAGTTAAGCTTTTGAAGAGTAGGAGAACAAGGCTATTTTTCAGGATGTTTTAGGAAGGAATTTTTCACAACGCTAAGATCAAAATCATTTGAAGGACAGGAAACTGGGAGAGGAGCAACCATCTAAAAGGTCTTTTTCTTTAAAGGCTATTTAGAATTTTGATTTTCCCTTTTTGATACGAGAAGGAGTGGATGCAACAACATATAAGGAATAATGAGGACATTGAATTATTTTTGTTTTTTTTTGGGGGGGGGGGGTGGTAGGGGAAACAATATATTATAAATAAGATATTTTAGTTGACTCTTATTTATTAGAATAAGACAACTTTTTTCTGACATAATGACAAGGAGGACACAAATTTTTCTTGGCAGAACAAATAAAAATTGCACATAGAAGATGCTAAGCTGAGAGTGGTGATTAGGTTGCTATGTATTTTGGGTGAATCCTAAAATTTGTTCATATCACATTTGTCCACCGTTTAAATTGGTACCATAGGTGTAGACCTACAAAAGTACAGTACTGAGTTAATCAACATAGACCTTGTTTACCAAGGATACATTTCTCCTAAACATAGCAAAATTTTGTTAGGAGACACTGATTCACTTGATAGTAGGTCCGGATAATTTGATCAATCCCAGCATCAACTTGTTAGATTCTTGATACCATATTATATCACCCTCATCTTCACTTTTCATGCTTTCACCATCGTCATCATGAATGATTCTTCAATTTCTAAGACTTTATTGCCATTAGGGATCATTAGATTCATATACTTCTTACTCTAAAAATTTCATATTTGTTATGCCAGGGACTTGGTCCTCGAAAATCAATTATTTAAACATGAGACATTTCCAATTGAAATGTCCTAAAACAGAGGTCAGTCAGATCATCAAGAGTTAAGCTTTGAGCACTTATTAATGAAACGTTTCTTACTACAATCCCTTTTCTCATTCCTAGAACTAGGATCACAAATTAAATTTAGAAACCCACTTGAGTTTGAGTTCTCAGTAGGTGGAAAATTGTGTGATCAAATACTTTTTGGACCATCTAGATAGAATATTCTTTTTCACATTTTTCTGTGGCTTGAAACCCATAGATTGTGCACTCCCTTTCTAAATATGCCTGGAACTATTCATTTTAGCTCTTATCTAGATTTGATAGTATTTTTATGAGCCCATCTCTTCCACAATGAGTACATAGAAGGTTATGTAGCCTTTTCTTAAGATCATAAGTAGTCTTTTCTTGAGACCCACAAACTTGGGATCCTTCTTAATAACTAAGAACCTTCTCATTGTTATCACCTTGACAAGTTAAGTTAGAAAGGATCTGAGAGGATGTAGTCCCTTGTAGGGATTTTTTAAGTCCTTTCTTATGATGGACCAGGTCCCTCTCCAATTCATCATTCTTCTAGAGTACAGAAATAAGAGTTTTTTTGGAATCCTTTAGCTTCTCTTTATGATCAATTTGAAGATGTAAGGCTTCTTTCTTTACTTTATTATCAAAAACATCTATTTGTTTTGGTTGGCTCACCAAACTCAAATTATTAGATTCAATCTTAGCACACTGTTCTTCAATTTTTGAAATCTGGAGAGTTAAGGTAATTAATTCATGCCCCCAATTCTTTATCTTTTATTTTATACCATTTTTCTTAATACTCAATTTGCACATTGTATCCATCAATACATTTTCTATCTTCTTTAATTTCATATCAGAATAATTTTCAACATTCTTCTTAATGTTAGAGAAAGTTACCTCATTTTCTTATTCATTTTCAATGTATGTTATTAGGTCAAACAAGGAATAAAAGGTCACTTTCTCATATTTCACTATAAACATGGAAATATCTGCAGTTTTCTCACCTTCATCAGATTCTTTTGAGAATCACCCCAACCAGCTAAAGCTTGTTAAACTGCAAAATCAACAATAGTTTGTCTTCTTGATTTTATAGGGACCTTCTCCTTGTTTTTTCCTTTGTCACTTTTAGTGTTGTGATAATCCTGATAGTTTATTTTGAGCATTGAAAGATCCTTAATAAAATGTTCAGGACTTCCACATCTGTGAAAAACTTCAAAAGTTGCTTATTTTCTCTTCTTACTTTGTTTTCTTTGAAACTTCCCACTTTTATTAATATCTCTAAAAAATATTTTTCCAAGTATGTAACCTCAGTCTCTCCTTTCTTTGAACCTGAACTTGAAAATTTTAAAGCCAAATATTTTTCCCTTTTGACTTCCTTCTTTTATTCTCCTTGTTGCTTCTTGATTTCATGGTTTTCCATGTTCCCAATTAGCTCATCCATAGAGAGTGTCTTCAGGTTCATTTCCTTAGTAATAGCATTTACTCTCGTTTCCCAGGATTTTGGCAGAACCCCAAGAATCTTGCTCATTTGCTTGTACAATGGAATCACTTCCCCAAAGCAGTGAAGCTCATTTATGATGGAAGTGAATCTTTTGTGCATTTCTTGTATTTTCTCTCCTTCTTTCATAGTGAAGGTTTCATACAGGGTAGTCAGCATGTCAACTTTTAGAATCCTCTAAATCAGTAGTTCCTTCTTGAGCTATCTTTAACAAGTCCCATATTTTTTTGTCTGTTACACAAGAAAAATCCTGGTGTATTTATCTAGTCCTATACCACAAACAAATAGTTTCTTCGCTTTGTAGTTTTTCTCAATTCTTTTTCTATCTTCATCAATAAACTCTATCCTACTTTTGTTGACCATTTTTGAAACATCTCCTTTTTTTATCTTCCTTAATAGGTACATGACAAACATAAAGAATAATGTCAATTAGCTCACTATTCTCAACCATAATAAAGTCAAATTGACTTGGTTTCCACCACCCATAGTACTATCTATTGAATCTTGGTGGTGTAGTGGTTGATTGATCTTTTTCTAAGATCGGTGGAGTAGTCATGCTAACTAAGGCACTCAAGGTGTGAATGTTGTGCCCAAGTAAACATTCAAGTGTACGAGGTCTCACTACGTAGTAAAGTGGCCCCTTAGAAGCCAAGAATCAATCCTACAAGGAGTAGTGTTAAGAAACTATCGAATTTTAGTTCATAATTAAGATTAACTAGTGATACGTAACCAAAAGATTTTTTGATTTATAAACTAAAAGTAAAGTAAATAGTGTGTAGAATTAAATTGCTTGGACCATCGACAAGGAGAAACCCAGAGTTAAAGCACTGTAAACAATCATACTAAGCTATTGAACTTTATTTGTTAGATTACATATATTGGTTGTTGATTCGCAGGGTTTATCGCATGATCATAGTCTCCCAACCTATAATCTTTTACCTAAATTAATATTACAACTACATCATTAAGAGTGGATGTAATAATCCATTTAGAGGAATTAAGATGTCATTCTGTAAGTGTCCTAAGTATGGCTTCTAGGTATATCTCTATCCTAGATGCAAATTCAAATTCCATATTTTATAAAAGAATAAGAACCTTATTCTCTTTATCCCCATGTTCTATCCTCTTATTCCCTCTCTCGAGTTCACAAAGATGACAATGGATGAATTCTATGGGTCGTGAATCCTTAAAATAGTTATAACAAGGATAAATAAACAACAAAATATGGTAAGTAATCACAACTAAATCAATTCAATCAATAGTAATTATGTTCTTGGTGTTAACCCTGGAAAGGGGCCTTTTTGAAACTTATGGAACTAACCTCAATCAAGATAAATGAATCGATGATAAAATCCATTAGAAAACTAAATCAAAGATATAAGAACCCCAATTCCATTGTTTTCCATTCCCTCTCTAAGCTTAAAAGACGTCCAGGGTGTTTTGCAATGTGTTTTAAGTGTCCTATTTGTATGAGGAAGATTTTAGTTGTATGGGAATAGGGTCCGAAATGACCTTTTCATTCTTAGGGAGTTAGGTCTATTGCGTGGTTATCATTACCATTAAATGGGGTTTATTGAGCGTGGCTATTCCCATACCCTCATTGGAATTCCCTTTTCAAGTCTAAACTTGTCTTAAGCGATTGTCATTCCATCCCAAGCCTTGTGGTGTTATTTACACTTGATTTATAGATTGTTCGTCATCCATATATTATCATAATAAACTCAACAAGAATCCTATATCATCAAACACCACACATTAGAGCATAAAACAACACAACATTCAAGACAATGAACTGCAAACTTAAGCTAAGAACTAGTTTTGCCCATTTTAATCTTTAACTTATTGTTTGACACTTTACTTGATTCAATTGAACCTTGAACAACATAAACAAGTTTTTCCACACACAATTACACAAGTATAACCTTAGGAACTCATTACACTTACTAGAATTCATCGAGATCTACTAGTCCAACTCCTAGCTCAAGCTAGTAACTCTAGTTTTCTCATTTGTTCTCTCAGTGACCAAGTTTAGTACAAACTTGTTTGGCAAACACCTTAAACAATGTAATCAAATAATTAAACACTTGGATAGTCAATTATATCATTGTTAACACGTTAAGAACACATGTTTTCCTCAAAGAATGGATAAATAAGCCAGGATATTAACACTGAGGTGCATAAATCTACCTCAGATCAGTGAATCTTTTAGAGTGACGTTGCTTTGATACTAATTTCTCAAACCCCGAGGGTTGCACCTCAGATCACGTCCCCTAGTGTCAATCATAGGAAAACAAAAATTAATCATGAAGGAAAATAAAATATAGTGCAGGAAGAGTAAAAACATTCAAATTTATATTTGGAAACTTAGGAAAGGAAAAACCACGGCTTGCCCTCACAAACACTAAAGTAATCCACTATAATCAACCTACTGATGATTGTATATATTTCATCCTACCTCTAGGCTTATTTCACTTGTAGGAAATCTACTGCAAGATCATTTTGGTAACTCTAGCAAGCACCCACTACGCTGATAAACTGTAATCAACCTCACACTTAGGAAACTTTACCTATCCACCTCTCTCAAAAGAAAAACACTACTCTTAAAGCATGAGTAGTGTAGTTACAAATCAATACTAACTAAATAACACTCACTCAATAACTCTTTAAGAATATTAAAAGATAAGAACATGAGCAATGCCTGAGCAATCTTGAAATGTAGTTTTTGCTGCCTCACTTCACGCTTTTGATTTGTGCAGAAAACTCACTTTGATGAAGAGATATATCTTTCTATTTATAGTGGAATGATGATGAAGGATGAAAGATCATTCGACCAGATATCCCAATCCATACAAAATAGCACCTGCACGTTTGTTACACAACAGGACAATACAATCCATATAGGGAATGCCAACTGTAGCTAATCTTGTACATCCAGGGACCTAGTCCCTTGCAGTTAGCTGCTGATTATCAAAACATCATATAGCAACTTTAAAATAGAGAAATGAGCCTAAAATCTAACCAATTAGTTTGGTAATCTAATCGATAGTTCTGACAAGTTATAAATGACGTGTAGTCACTATAGCAAGGCTCAAAAAGCTATAAATGCACACAAATCTAGAAAATGATTGCGAGGGTCATTACATAACCCTACTGGTAGTCCTACCTCAAATCATGATATATCTTAGACCTTACTAGATTAATGGAGTGTATAGAATAATGTGCCTCCTCTAATATCAATTTCACCCAATCAGCTACTCTCGGCATGCAGACTTAGCCTCCTATTCTCAAAATACCATCAGAATCAAGTAAGTATTCCTTAGCATCACCTTCCTTCAACTTATCCTTAATTACTCTGAAACTAACATCATTAAGCTGATGATCTAAATCTGCTCCATAAAAGAAGACATATCATCAAAAGATGCAAAAAAAACCTAAGAATCATAATATCATGCCAAAATATCTAGTTAGCCAAAGATTAAATTTCTAAGGCTAAGGGCCTCCCTTGGGTCAAAATATTCGCCAAATTACCCGTACTAGTTGACTTCATATCAATGCATCCACAACCACATTAGCCTTGTGCGAACTATAGAGAATAGTAAATTCATAATCCTTAAGAAACTCACCCAATAATGCTGCCTCATATAAGATGTCACTCGGTAAAGAAATACCGAAGGCTATGATGATCTTAGAAGATCTCACAATGGACTAAAAGCAAATAGTGTCTGCACAAGATAAAATCAAATACCACTGTGTAAAACTCCCAATTGTGGGTAGGTTAATTCTTTACATGGTACTTCAACTGAAAAGAAGTATATCAAATTACCTTACTTTCTTTCATGAACACGACACCTAACCCAATAGTAGAAGCATCATAAAATATGATAAAACCCATGTCCACATTAGGTAAAGTCAAGATAGGAGATAAGGTAACAAGTCCTTGATCTTTTGAAATCTCACCTTACAAGAATTAAATAATTGAAAATAAATCTTCTTCCAAGTCAACTTAGTCAAAGGAACAATGATAAATGAAAAGCCCTCAACAAAGCATTGATAGTAGCCTGCTAAACCGACAAAACTCCAAATCTCAATAGGAGAAGTGGGCCTAGAAAAATCATGAATTTCTTAAATCTTGGCTAGATCAACCATGATACAATCCTAGGTAACCACATGAGCCATGAAAGATACAGAATCTAACAAAAACATGCAATTAGAGAACTTAACATATAATTTCTCATCTATTAGCCTTTGAAGTACATTTTGCAAATTCTTCTCATGGTTGGCATCCCTCTTGGATTAAACCAAGATATAATCTATAAATACTATGAAAAAATAGTCATGATATAGTCAAAACACCTGATTGATCATTGCATGAATGTGTTGGGGCATTGCTCAACCCGAAGGACATGACCGTGAACTCATAATGACTATATATAGTCAAAAAGGTTTATTTGGAATCTATAAATCTCTAATTCTCAATTGGTCATTCCCGAACCATAAATTAGTATTTGAAAACACTGAAGTACCTTGAATTTGATCGAGTAAATATTCAGTAGGAGGAAAATGATACTTATTCTTAATCGTCACCTTGTTCAATTATTAGTAATCAATACACTTGCACATAGGCCCATCCTTTTTTTCCAAAACAAGATAGATAAATCCCAAGGTGATACACTAGGTTTGATGAATCCCTCATCAAACAACTCCTACAACTAATCTTTATTTCCTTCAACTCTGTTGGGGCAATCCTATAAGATGGAATAGAGCTATCCTTGGTTCGTGGATTAACATTAATAGTGAAGTTAATATCATAATCTTCAGGCATACTAGAAAAATTCCTCGAAAAACATTAATGACTAATGAACAATAAAGACCAAATCTAAAGAAGGTGCTGAAGAAACACTAGTATCATAAATATATGCAAAAAAAAGACAAAGATTCCCTTTCAACCAAGCGACAAGCACACAAAAATGATATAAATTTCCTAGGACCTAAATTAAATGCACCCTTCAAAGCTATCCTTGATATGCTCGACAGAGCTAAAGTCATGGTCTTAGTATAAAAATCTAGAATAGTATAGTAAAATCCCAACCAATATATACCCAAAATGACACTGAAATTTTCCATAACTAGGATGATCAGATCTACCCAAATCTTACTCCCAATAAAAGTCATAATATAAGATCGGTACAACTGATCCACCTTTATAAAATCTCTTGTAGGGATATATACAGGGATAGGTATGACAAAAGGCTAACTAGTATAGTCAAAAGTCAAAGAAAAATATGAAGACCTATAGGAAAAATTCAACCCCAAATCACATATCAATGATGTAGTTATAAAACATAAGGGGGTTTTCCTTGTGATAACATCAGAATCCTCTGCCCTAATTCTTATACGCATAGCATAGAACTTTCCATGCCCACTAACTAGCTGAATACTCTCACAACCACCACCATGAGCACCACTAACTCAGTCTGACATATATTGATTAGTACCTTTACCTCCCTGAGGGTCACCTCTTATTGTTGTTATAAGTGTGGGGATCAACACATAAAGGGGACTATCCTTGGACACATGGACAAACACATTATTCACATAGCTATAGTTGTGCCTGACTCAAATGAAGAAGGTATAGTTAATCTAGAATGACCACCCTAGAATGACACCTACTATCCAAAGTCGATGAGTCAAAAGACCACTATTTGAAACCTGTAAAACTGTCTACACTTGTATACCATAGTGCCCGTACAAACCTATAAAATCTTTACCTCAAGAGGTGCAACCATTAAACTCACCCTGATGGTGTACCCTCTAGGAACCTACATGAGAAGCATAAAGTATAACATTAGTTATTTTTGCATGATCCACTATACTCTGAAATAATTACCCTAACACTATTATTGATGAAGAATCCAACTAAAACTTAATATCCAATCCCTTCACAAACTTGTGAATCTTTTCAAACTCAATAGAAATACAAGCAAAAATATATTAAGATAAGGTATGGAAATGTGCCTCAAAGTTAATGAAGTTTATAGATTGCTATCTATATGATAAAATTCTTCTCTAACCAAATTCCTTAGATTGTATGGCATGAACTTGTCCAAAAAGACCTCAACAAACTAATCCTATGTAATCTTTAGCAAACCAAGAGTTATGAAACTAAAAAGTGACCTCAATTAATACCTAGCTATAACTCTCAACTCAAGTGATCTTTAACACCCTAGATTTTTGGCCCTTGGAAATTTCTTGACCTTTAAGCTTATTGCCCAGACAACGACTTGACCTAAAAAAATTTGATGTTTCCTTACGGGTCATATGACCCAAATCATAGCATGAATAGTAAGTTGTACACATTTTCACTATGTTTTTTGCCTTTTTATGGTTGGCTCTTGGAAGTCATAGTGAGACATTAATATTCATAATGTATGAGTGGTAGTCTCACCAGAGTGATTTCTTATAATTTATGTTACTATAAAAATTACAACTACATGAGTTGTATAATTTGGTCAGGAGTCATAGGATGAGTCTCGTGACCTTAACATAGAGGCTGCATTGTGGTACTTCTTTGATTATGAGTCATGGTGATGTCTCATAAGGAGACCCTACAAGTCATATAGTGACCCGTAGTCATTGGCAATAATTTTTCAGTCTTTTTATTAAGGGGGTTATGTTTATTCTGTGTTTTCCCAAAAAATAACCCATGAACTAAAACTCCTTTGGGGTATCATTACCACTCCAAAACAAATAAATATAAATTCTTAAAATCTCTTAAATTCTTTCAAGAAAAAACACTTAGGGTTTCTCAAAGTTTGAAATTAGAGCTTCTAAGGGAGATTCGTTCAACAAATTTTTTGGTGATTAAGGCATGTCACTATACCATTATATTTATTTTACTGAAAGAATAAAATAATATGATTATTTGTATGGATTTGAATATGGGTTTTGATATAGGTTGAGGGTTTTGGAATGAATGTTTCTTAAATGGTTTCCCTATTATTTATATTACATTGTTCATGTTTTTTATGGTTTTAAACTTGTGGGATGCATGGGTATGATGAATAACTAGGGGATTATGATTTCTCCCAATTTTATGAATATTGATAATTGAATTGGAAATAACCCAAACATAATTTTGTTAAAGTGGTTTTGAGTATTAGTATAATTGCATTGAACTACTTTCAAAACAATTTCATGATATAAAGTGGTAGTTGAAATATGATGGTTTTATTTAATAAACAAAGGGGATCAGTTCCCCCTACCTCACATTAATGAACAAAGGGAGTTGTTTTCTCCAGGGTAATAGAATTGTAATGTAATGATGATATTACTTAAAAAGTGTAGTTGGTATACAATTTCAAAAATGTATGCCTTAAATTGAATTATGGTCTAATGGAAATGTATGAATAGTGTTTTAATTGGGTTTAAAAGAGGGTTTTGTCTCTAGGTCTTAAAATTTGTGTTCGCAAGGGACCAATAGTGGAAACCATATTTGCCAGGATGGGTGGTCTACATGACCTGGTGGTTCAAGATTCCCTTATTAAATAATTGGGTGGCTTGATTCCCCCATGTTAAATAACTTGATGCTTATATTATCCACTATATATGATTGGAAGGTTAGAGTACCCTACAGTATATATGTACATATGATTATTCTTTGGTTTTTGTGGCCAAATAAATGGGTGCCTTTTAAGATAGGGGAGAAATAGACACATATATCCCATACATGCCTTTTTATGACGGTTGATCTATGAATTCCAAACTAAAGTTTTTAGGTTCATGCTGAGCCTTATTACCAAACCCATTATTTTATACAAGTATATATATATACGCATACATGTATATGAACATTTACATTGAGTTGAACTTGATCTTTAATTTTCATTAGAGTTGAACTGGATTTTGAATTTTTATTACTTTACCTTATCACTGATTTACATACTAGAGCTCAAACCGCTAGCCATCTTAAAACATTGTATCACACGCAATATTAGAACTTAACATACTTCTACTTTTCTTAATCATCGATAGGATTTCCATAATGTCGGCAGTCAACTTGAAGTGGTGAGCATCCCTATTCTAGAAGGCCGTTACATTTTAGTTTAGCTATAATCATAGAATTTTCTTTGAACTTATTTTGGCTATCTTCAGTGGCATGTCTCAACATTGGTATGATTCAGTTTTGTAAGAGGCTTTATGGATTTCTGTGGACTAGGCATTGCTCTTTGGTTGTTGACATCTTATGACTTATTGTGTTTTGTTTTTTCTATCTAGTTATATGTTTGAAATTCAGATACTATTAGTGTATTCTGTTAAGAGTGACTAGGAAAAAAAGAGCCACACCCTATTTTGGGTCCTGACAAAGTTTGTATTAGTGCCTAGGACCATGGTCAATTGAGCATCCATAAAGTCAAGTCAAGTGGATTCTCTTCTATGGGTATGTAGTGCACCATACTTATAAAAGAGAGGCTATGATCCATTCAGGAATGTTTCCCTTTCTTGTTGTTATATTTCAGGCATTAAAGTCTAAAGTCTTAAATCTTCTTTTAATCCTAGTTGTTAGTATTTTAGATCTTGCCTCCCAGATGATCTAATGCTCTCAAAAACCCTTCGGCCTCAATTAGGGATACTATGGACATAGAGTGTCCCACTTATGGAGTTTAGACCCAGTCTAGGGGTCTAGCTCCTGATTTTCCTCGTAGAGTTCTTTCAGTTCCATCTATTCCTCCTCAAACACCATAAGGTGATGTGTCTAATGCTGAGTTTCACTAGTTGATCCATTTTGTTACCCAATTAGTGGCTTCTTACACTAAAAGTGTTAAGGTTAAGCCCTTTGACTTTAATGTGTTTAAAGGTTATGGAATATCCTAAATGTTTTATTAATGATATTGAAAAGATCTTTAAGTTATGCATGTTTCTAAATTTGAGGGTGTTGAGTTTGCTACATACTATTTGAAAGTAATTGCATATTAGTAGTATAAGGAGTAGGATCAGATGAGGGGACATAATTGTGATCTAGTTATATGGGATAACTTTTCAAGTATTTTAATTGATTGATTCTTTCCTTAGGATTTGATGAGGCTAAGTCTAGGGCGTTCATAAATTTGAAACATGGCTAAATGACTGTGAATAAATATTATTTGAAGTTTCATCAGTTATCCCACTATGCTCTAGAGCTTGTTTCTTCTATTTAGGCGAGGATAAGGAGGTATGCTTCAGGCCAGACTTGATCCTTGATGTTGGATTATTAGGTCACCTTAAATAAGAATATGGATATCTCTAGGCTTTTGGTGTGTATGCAACAGGTTGAGGAGGAAAAGAAGAAGCAAGATAAGATGGGGGAAACGTAGAGTAAGAGATCCAAGTATTTTAAATAGAGATGAGATCATCGATATAGTACTAGGGATGAAAAGTAGTGGTCTAAAAAGAAATGGGGAAATTCTAGTTCCTCTTCAACGGTTGGTGCTCAATATCCTAAGTCATCTGGAAATCATTGTTGTTAGCGTGATGGCGGATATTAGGAACAAGGTTCCCAGTTTCAAGACAGTGTCACTCAGTCGGCCACATCTTATCCTTTTTTAATTTTTATGTAGGTAAATCGTAGGGTATATTATGAGGAAAGGAATTAGTTCATTAAGTATGATTACATTTCTCACATGCAGTGAGATTTTCCTTTAAAGGTTGCTTCTAAAACTAATAAGGTTTCGGTGGCTACTTCATTAGCTTTTGTACCAAAGGATGCAACTTTTGGCTCTGATGTAGGTCAGGATCAACTTTATGATATAGCCTTTCTTTAAGAATCTGAGGCATACCTAGATATTGTTACGGGTATGCTAAAACTCTTTTATTATGATGTGGATTTCTTGTTTGATCCAGGTTCTATTCTTTCTTATGTGACCTCTTATGTGGCTATTTATTTTGGTTTTGGTCTTGAGTGTATTTCTGATCCCTTTTTTATGTTAGTCGTGGTGGGTGACTATGTTGTAGCTAGAAATATCTATAGGGGTTGTATGGCATCTATATGTGGTTAGGACACCATGGTAGACTTGATATTGTTTGATATGGTTGATTTTGATGTAATCTTGGGGTTGGATTTGCTCCATTCAAGTTATGCCTCTCTAGATTATCGGACCCGTACTGTTTTTTTCAAATTTCTTAAAGAGTTGATTGTAGAAGAGAAAGGGATTTCGCTAGTGCCTAAGGGAAGGTTAATATGTTACCTTCGATCTTGGAAATTGATTTCCAAGGGGTTTCTTTATCATTTAGTCCAGGTTAAGTATTTGAACTAAAAGGGTCCTCCATTACAATCCGTTCCCATGGTTTATGAATTTCCCGAGGTCTTTCTAGAGGTCCTTCCTGGTATTCCTCCCAATAGGGAGATTTTATTTATGGATTGACCTTTTTTCAAATACCGATCTTATCTCTATCCCTCTTTATAGAATGGCGTTGAATAAGTTGAAAAAACTTAAAGAGCAGTTGAAAGATCTTCTTGATAAGGGTTTTATTTGGCGTAATATGTCCACGTGTGGTGGCCCTATTGTGTTTGTGCATAATCATAGAGAAGTACATAAAACCTTGAAACTAGTCAAAGAGATCATCAATCCTCGAGAGAGAGTATTTATTCTTCACCATCACCCTATTGGACTGGAGAGCTTATCTTATGTTGATAAGGAGAAGATAGGTTTGGTGAAGGTTATTCACCATTTGGCTAATCATTGAGTTCGTCTTTTGGATTCCAAGGATTGTAGGGTAATCGTCTAAGAGGTGGTAGAGTCATCTCTTGGTCATTAGGTAAAGGAGAAGTAGGCTTTGGATCCTACCTTGAGGAGGATAAAGGATGATGTTGGTTAGTAGAAAATGATGGATTTTTATATTGATTGTGATTGTATCTTGAGTTACCAAGGTATATTGTACGTTCTCTATATTAATGGATTGAGTTAAAGAATTTTGGTTGAACATCCTGAGTCAAGGTATACTATTCATCCTGGTTTAACGAAGCTATACCATGACTTGAAGCCAATTTTTTGGTGAAATAACCGTAACAATATGTTTGAAATTTCGTGGATAAGTGTATGTTTTTTCCAAAAGTAAAGTTTGAGAACTTGAGGCCTAATTCATTGTCTCAAGAGATTGAGTTGACTGTATGGAAATAGAAAGTAATTAATTTGGATTTCATTAATGGTATTCTACGATCTCTTAGTCAGTTTGATTCAATTTGGGTTGTCATGGATAGGATGAGTAACTATATTCCCTTCTTGCCTATGAGGATTAAATATTTTTGAAGAGGATTTTGCGAAGTTATTGACTTAGTAGATCGTCATGTTGCATGGTGTTCCTATTTCTATTATATCTGACCATGGTACCAAGTTCTTGTCATACTTTTTGCATTCTTTTTAGAGAGGTTTGGGGACTAAGGTCAACTTTAGCATCGTTTTCCATCCTCAGATGAATAGATAAGCATAAAGTACTATTCTTCCATTGGAATATGTACTAACGGCTTGTGTGATGGACTTCGATGGTATTTGGGTGGATCACTTTCCTCTCATATATTTTGAGTATAATAACTATTATCACTCAAGTGTTTAGATGGCTTCATTCGAAACTTTGTATGGTAGGAGATGTCATTCTCCTATTGGGATAGATCAAAGTTGGTGAGGCTGGGTTGTTTGATCCTGACTTTATTCATCAAGATATGGAAAATATAAAGGTAATAAGAGAAGGCTTAAGACCGTCCAAAGTCGTCAAAAGTCCTATGCGTATGTGAGGCATAGAAAGTTTGAGTTTGATGCTAGTGATTAGATGATCCTTATCCCCTATGAAGGGAAGGATGTTGATTGGGAAAAAAAGGAATCTTAGAGCCCGTTATGTTGGATCGTACTGGATCTTAAGGAGAGCGGGCAACATTGCTTATGAGTTGGAGGTACCTTCTAGTTTTGGATCAGTTCATCCGTTCTTTCATGTTTTGATGTTGAAAAAGTGAATTAGTGATTCTTCCCTGGTTATCCTATTTGATAGTGTGGGTATATTAGATTCTTAGTCTTACGAGGGAGTTCTGATTGAGATCTTAGATCGACAATTCCATCGGTTGCGGACTATGATTGTGGCTTCGGTAAAGGTTCTATGAAGGAACTAGATGGTTGAGGAAAATGCTTGGGAAGCCAAAGCAAACATGAAGTCCAAATATCCATTCTTTTTTTTAGATTGGGATAATCGTGCTAAAGGTAAGTATTTCCTTGATATCATTATTTTCTGACAATGTTAAAGGAAATTGTGTTTTTCTTTATTATTTATTTATTTTCTTTGAAAGGTAAGTGTGGTTGTGTTCCGTGATAAATCATGCTAATGGATGCCTGTCTTCAGGGACGAATGATAATTAGGGGGGAGAATGCAACACCTCAAATTTTTGGCCCTTGGGAATTTTTTTACCTTAACGACTGGACCTAACGAATCATGATGACTCCTTATGAGTTGTATGACCCAAATCATAGGCTGACCAGTATGTTGTCAAAGATTTCCTTAGGTTGTTTTCCTTAGTACAGTCGAGACTTGAAAAGTCGTGGTGAGACATTACGTGTCGTAATCTATGACTGGTAGTCTCACCATTGTGATTACCCATAATTTCTATTGTGATCATAATTACGACAATTAGAGTCGTATGGTTTGGTCATGATATGTAGGATGAGACTCGTGACATGACCATAGATAGTGACTTGGGGTACTTCTTTGATAATGAATTGCGGTGATGACTTGTAAGGAAACCCTACGAGTCGTAGAATGACTCTTAGTCGCTGGCAATAATTTTTCAGTCTTCTTATTAAGGACACTTTGGACATTTCCTCTTTTCCGTTATAATAACCCACGACTTAAAACCCTTTTAGTGTATCATTACTACTCGAAAATAAATCAAAATAGCTTCCCAAACTCTCTCAAATTCTCTCAAGTAAAAACACTAAGGGTTTCTCAATGTTGGCAATAAGAGCTTCCAAGGGTGATTCCTTCTTTAAATTTCATAGTGACTAAGGCATGTGACTCTACCCTTAAATTTGTTTTACTTAAAGCATAAAATTATATCATTAGTTATGTTGATTTGAACATGGGTTTTGATATAGGTTGATGTTTTTGACTGTATGTTTCTTAAATGGTTTTCCTAAGATTTATATTTCATTATTCATGCTTTATTTATGGTTTTAAACTAGTGGGGTGCATGGGCATGGTTAATAAACTAGGGGATTATGATATCCCCTAAATTTGTAGCTATTGACTGTTGAATTGGCAATTAGGCCAAACCAATTATGAGGAAGTCATTTTTATTATGAGTATAATTGCATTGAACTACTTTTGAAGAAATTCTATGATATAAAGGGGTTATTGAAACATGTATTTTTGATTTAATTAAAAAATAGGGTCGATGTTCCCCCACCTTATATTAATGAACAAAGTGAGTTGTTTTCCCCAGTTAATGAATTTGTAATAACATGATTATGTTACCTTGCATGTATAGTTGGTATGAAGATACCAAAAGTGTATGCCTTAAGGTGAATTATGGTTTAATGGGAAAGTGTGAAAAGAGTTTTAATTGGGCTTAAAAGAGGGTTGTGTAGCTGGGCCATGAAAGTGTAGGTCCCAAGTGACAAATACTTGAAACCACATTGCCGATGTGTGAGGTTTGAGTCCACTTTATTAATGATTTGGTGGTTCGAGTCCCCCATGTTAAATGTCTTAATGCCTATGTAATCCTTGATATATGAACAGGATGTTCGATTCCACCATGCTACATATGAATGTATGATTAGTCTATATTTGGTATGGCTACATGCACCGAGGCCCTTTCAGTTGGGGGATAGTTGGACCTATTTAGCTCGCGGGTACCTTCGGATGACGGTTGAGCTTCACAATCAAGACTAATGATTTAAAGTTCATGCTAAGCCTTTTTCCCCATCCCAGCATTTTATATAAGTGTGTATATATATATGCATCTTATGATTCTGTCGTAAGTTCACTCCAGTGTAGTATGGCATTGGGATCAAGGGATTTCCTTGACTCCAAGTATTTGGTACAAACAGATATACAACTCAAGAATAGTAGAAAAATGAAATTCAACAACCTCAAAATCTTTAATCAATCAATCCATAACTGTATTCCCCATCATCAACGTCAAAATTTGATGTCACCCAAATTTTACTGCTAAAAACTATAATGTGTTTACTTTCAAATATATAACCTAATGAAGGTTGGGGTATAACCCAATAGGCAATATTCCAAATATCCATGACGAACTTACTGCAGTAGCAAGATAAATATAGAAAACAAATCGGGGATTTATTGAGAATGGTGTCAATAGTAACAAATCTTGATCGGCTTTGTTCAAATAAATATGAGATGAATTCTAACACTATCATCCACTAGGCTTTCTAACTTCATAGATTTATTGTGTTCCACTAAAATATTCCAATACCTTGCATGTAGAATCTAATATGTATCACCAACCGTTTTATGAATGTCTTCACTAAATTTCACTCTTTACCTTTTGAGTCTCAAAGTGTCGTGTTACTAACCCTTATCCTAGATCCCTTATTAACCATTACCTTTTAAGTGTCAAGTTAATTAAATGAGCATTGGTATCCTCAAATTACTATTGTTATCTTTCTTTTCCTTATCTCTACCTCTCTTTTATTGTTAGTATCGAAGAAAGGTAGGTTCTTAACTTCTGCAGTCGTTAAGAAAGTAATCAAACCGAAGAACATCATAATACATACAAGAATATTGATTAAGAACGACTTTGTACTTCCACTAATTTGTTATTCCATTAGGGTTGCAAAAATCTTAGTTAGGTCGTTTAGCCGCTCGTACTCACAAAAACATACATTAAATTCACTAAAGAAAGCATATGAAAAATCTTACAATACGTGATGAATGAAAACCAAATTCACAAATTAATATTCAATCATAAAACCAACAACAAAGGATTTCAAGATCAAAAGTTTAATCTCATAATTGATAGAGTGTTTTGAATTTAAAGAGTGTGTAACCTAATACAAAAACATGAAAATGGTTTTTGTAGAATACATCAGAACCCTAAATATCCTAACCAACATGAAAAAGGAAAAAGAAGATGGTAACAACTTATGGACCTAATAAAGAGCCATAAGCACAACTTATGGAGAATAACTGGGTCATAACTATCAGAAGAGATCAGTAATGTCTAAACATAAACCTATGAAGGAACTTATGAGGGGCGTAAGTAGTACTTTCACTCTTTAAATGTGTTTCATAACTCACAGAGCGAATGTTCATCTTTAAGAACTTTATTTCTGACAACTATGGAGGAACCTATGATTATTCTAGTTTAACCCATCGAGGATAGTTGTAGATAGAGTTTTAGAATTAAAAATAAACTAAACTAAACTAATGCAGAAAAGTAATGACTTAGGAAAATCTATGGATATAAGCCCAGGGTTAAGTCTTACAAATAATCCTACTACGTTATTGAACTTCATTCGGTAAATCGATAATTGTGGTTGTTGATTCGTAGGGTTAATTGCATGATTATCGTCTACCTACCACTAACCTTTTACCCAATTTGTATATTACAACTACATTGTTGAGAGGGGATAAAAGAATCCCATTAAGTATTTTAAAGCTATCATCCAATGTGTGAATCAAGTAAGGCTTCTAAGTACATCTCTGTCCTAGGTGCTAATTCAACTTCCTTATTTTATAAAGAATAAGAAACATACTTTGTCTATTCCCACTTTTATATTCCTATTCCCTCTCCCGAGATCACAAGGTCGAAAATACATTTATTCTAAGGGTGATCCTTCCTCTAACTAATTAAATCTAGAATAAACAAACAACTATAATGATAAGCAATTAAACAAAATTAATTCAAAACGAAATCAGTTATGATCTTAGCAATAACCCCGAAAAAGGAGTTTTAGCCTTTAATGAAAATATTCATCATCCAATCCCTTGAATTGATGATAAAAAACATAAAGAAAATAAATTAAAGAATGATAAAATCTAAAAAGAAGTTGTGATAGCCTCCAATGCTCCAAGATGTCCAAAAGTATGTAAAAATGTGAAATGACATGTATTTATAGTATAGGAATAAGTCCAATCCATGTTGTAGTTGAAAACGTTCAGTTATTTAGCCATGGAGTGGGTGAGGTGTCTACCTGTCTATCCCCCTACACCAGGTGGGGCGTCCCCTCTAAATCGCCCTACCTCTCATGAAAATGTTGTTCAGAATTTTTCTAAGGCAAAGGGGCCACAGAAATGAGCCAGCGTCGCCTACAAATCATAGTTCGGACCATAACCCACATATTGGTTAGAATTTTGGACCCTGTATGAATCCATTGGTGTTTTCAAAACGTCCATTTTCCACTCCATCACTCCACATGCACCCAACACATTCCAGGGGTCCAAAAGTGCGTCAATCTGCATATTGTGCCTTAGTTGAGCCATTCTGAGCCTTTTTGAGTTGTTCCAACTTGATTTGAAACATGTATATCCTAATTTATCATCATAATCCATTAAAAAAGAATCCTATATCATTAAACATTACAATTTAGAGCACAAAACTATACAACATCCAATACGATGAACTAGAAACACGAGGTAAGTATAGGCTAATTTCACTTTGATCTTAAACTCATTATTTTGACCCTTGGCTTGATCCAATTGACCCTTGAGCATTATAAAAAAGTTGTTTCACATATAATTACACATAAAAACAAATTGGAAAACTTTAAACACAATAGAATCCACTGGAATCAACTAGACAAACACCTAGCTCAAGCTAGTAACACTAGTTTTCTGGGTTGAAATCTAAATAAATCTTTTAGGTACAAACTTGTTTGAAGCTCACTTTGAACATAATAAATACATGATTTAACACTTTGATTTTATAATTATCAACCAATATTGCACACGAATCATCCTAAAAAAAGGGTAAAAATGCTAGAATAGTGACGCTGGAAAGCATCAATACTACCAACATCACCACCCCACATTTAAAGCCTTGTTCATCCTCAAACAACTCTTCACTCTAAGAATCATGAGCTAGAGATTCTACACTTCTACTATATGCAAGACACTCAAGCTAGTACTATAATGACTACACGGAATGGAAGTTTCTACACAAAGCATGTTATTTACACAATTGAAAGCTCATTAAAGCTACTTCAAAACATCCTAGCCTCGAGAATTGACTCACCTAGTTGGCAAAATCATGCATATAATTTAACCAAGGACATCATACAAATCACCCACATTCATCAAACATGTGCCCCTCACATTAAGAGAGTTACCCATATCACTCACAGTAATGCAACTTTTAACATAATGGGAATAAGAATCAAATTACGCTCACTCTCACAAAGAAATATCAAGTTACCCATAATGAACGATAGGCTTTCCTTTAGTGTCATATTCCACTACTATTAGAAAGAGAAATTTAGGATAAATTAAGACTTTTTCAGGTTATGATGTAGGCTAAGGGAAGGGTAGTAACTATTTTGGATAAGAATAGTGACTAACCTCTCTATGCGCTTTAATACACTACATTAAAAAATTTTAAAAAAATATTCAACAACCAAATTTCACTTTTTCATCTACCCATACCTTTGTTTTTGCCCCATCTCTTTGAAGTATTTTCACAAACACATGGTGGGAGTATTACTTATGCCTTCAAACCTCAGTTTTTTTTCGTTCTCTACAAGGGAATATTTCTAATACCTTTTATACCAATCCCAACAACTACACATCAATTATAAAAGCAATAAATCTTAACTTCGGGCATCAATTTCACCTTTTTCTTCAATTTCTCAAACTCCTTATTCAAATATTTCTTTTTTCAATTAAAGCACTTAGGAGATTTTTGGATCAAATTATGGTCTATGAATGAAAGGATTAGGATACATATGAAACTATCAAAGAAAAGGTTAATGGATCAATGGGGGTTAACAAAGGATAATGCACAAATGGTAAGACAAATAGAAGGTATAAACCAAGGATATTAAAGAAATGCCTAAATCATCTCCTTAAACCACTCTTTATTTTGCTTCACAAACACACTAGGCAAGTTCTAGACATCACATGCAATAAGGAATATAAAAAAATCTCACACTCACATGGCACATGCTCAACCCACATAGGATCATCATAGACTCCCAACCAAATAATAACATGAATTCAAATTTAACCCAAAAAGTACAAGAGTTAAAAACCTGAGCTTAAGAGTCTCAAAAATAGTAATTCACTCATTCAACATGCTTTTATCTAACAAACCCACTTGTATCATGTAATCAAAAATTGCACCAACAATAAAATTTCACTTATCCCAATCAAATTTTTTTTTAAATTGAGCAAAAATTTAGAAATTTCCCCACCACACACTTAAAAATCTACTTTGTCCCCAAAGTGAATTTAAAAGTAAAAAGACAGAAATACTTCATGAGTCCTGTAGGACTAGCTAGTAGCATCTTTTGCATTAATGAGATCCATGGGACCCGACATTCAATATTTTCCATGCTCCTTAGCTCAATTTTATGGTACACAGACTTCCCATTAACTTGTGACTCTACCAAAAATAAAAACTACGTAAAATAAAAAAATAAAAAAGAAACTAAAAAGAAAACATACCTTAACTTGGGTTGCCTCAAAGGAGGCACATAATTTAGTGTCACGACATGACCCAAATAAATTTTTTCCTCCACTGTGAGGATTTAAATTTCACCCCAAAGATCACATCCATTCTTTTGCTTCGATCATAGGGAGGTGGTACAAAAATAATTGAACCAAGTAAAAGAATGGGCATTGTAAATCACTTGGCCTTACAGTGAGGTATGTTTTTAGGTTGCTTATCCTTTGTAAATTTAAGAACATACGATTCTTATTCCTTATCATCACACTCTTCCACTACTTTAAATGATTCCACAAACACGACCTCATATAAACATAATGTAGAAAAGTACTTTGAGTCAGGACCAACTAATCCCATTTCGAAATTTACACAATCCACAATACTTTCACTTATTTTCACCTTTTAAATTTCAGTTTGAAAACAAAACTAACAATCGAGTGGATGTGATACTTGTGTTTTCTCCATAAATTAGCTAATATCTTCCTCATATTTCTTTCCTTAGCCATTATAGACATGGTGGCAGTGGTATCTCTTCAACCTATTCAACCATTTTAGTTTCTGAGTACTCAGACTTCCTTGAATTATCAAAAACTATTTCTGCAAATGGTTGGAAATCCACTTGCTCTGCAACCTCACTCCGGTTCTTCATGTATGCCAACAACTCAACCTGAGACACTAATATTTATTTCAGCGTATCTTCCATGTTACTAGTTGACTGATTTGGTTGGGCCTGTTGAAATTATTGTTGCTGGTTATTCCATAATTGTGGCTGGTTCTACATTATTTAATTATAGTTGTTTATAAAAATTTTCCTTATATTATAGTCCAATGTAATGCCCTAAATCTGGTACTAAAAATGCTTTATGGTGCTCATGTCCTCGAAGGACCACAAGCTAACCCTTGACTAATATCTGTGCTTTTATACTGTTTGATATATTGTATAATGCAGAAACATGAATGGAAAGGCCATAAGGTTTAAATTGTAACATAATATCCGATAAAATATAACATCTAGGATGGGGTATAAATGCTCAAAAAAAAAATATCTAAACATACTGTCGACTGAAAAGCCTCTAAAACATAAATGTTTGAACAAGAAGACAATGGGACATGTCCCATCAAACTCCATCTAATAAAATAATTAATGAGATAGTACAAAAATGATCATGTCCTTGAAATATGAGGAATCACTTCTAACTCTGACTGCTAAAACTGGAATGCTACTGATGCTCTAGAGCTCATTCTTCGGAACCTATGGTATAAGACACCATAATGCAAATGTGTCAGTACTTTAAATGTACTGGTATTCATAGAAGGTAGGATGAGTTCATGGGGTTCATATGGATGAACGATATTGGCTAACTGACTAATATGAATGTGAGAATACATGAATGAATACGTAGTAACTATATTTGAGATTGTGATAACATGAATTTACTGATAACTAACATGACTGATAACCTAAATTCTGATGACTGATATAACTAATGACGTGACTGACTATATCTAACAGTCTTGAATTTAATGGATCTTGATGAGTTTTGTAATGTATCAAACTTGACTGTATCTGAAAGTCTTGAATTATATAGAACTATCTGAGTTCTACTATAGAGACTGAATAACTGTATCTGACAGTCGTAACTCTACAACTGAAACTGTTGAAAGTCGTTATTTAACCAACATGCCCTTAATACGCCATTATGGCTCAATAGGGTTCAAATCTATAACCCCAATTGAAAGGGTGTCAATACCGCACCAGTGGTAAGGACAAGCTGTAAGTGACCCTCATCTGGTAGTGTCCCCAAAAGAGAATGGTGTGCCTTTCATTTGATAGTGTTTATCCACCTCATAAACCCTTAGATGATAATATTGATGTCTCATCATACTACATAGTTCTGGAATGCAAGGATGACTTTTAAGAATCACACCCTTATCTAACAGTGTGTGTTCCTATCCTTTGTTTCACTCGGTGCTAGTTCCTAATCCCATCTTAATAGACATTGATCATGGATTACTGAACTGAACTAGAATGAATTAATTGAGTTCCATTGATTGATAGAATAGTACTAAGATTACTGTATTATTGAGCTCTGCTGAGTCATATGACTGACTGAGTTCTATGGATCATGGCTTGACTGAGGATATAGTGAAAGCATGACACATACTTTAGGCAAACAACTATATTTTTTGGGTACAAGTACCCCCAGGACTCGATTGAAGGAAACTAACAAAGAATAACTTTCTTGAGTAAAGGACTAAATCAACAATATGTAATCCATTGGCTAAGACATTTCATCAAACACATAACATACATAACTTGTACATGAATGAAGCTTTCATATTACCATACTAGTGTGTCCATTTTCCTTCACATAGGCATTTAATCAAACATAGGGGGAGCATGCTATAGTTATACAATCATCATCGCATCTAATAATCAAGGATACATTAATCAACTTGTGAATTGAATGGTTTATCATGAATACCGCATAATTCCTCACATTCTAGAATCAATTCTTGTAATTAATAGAATATAACATGGAATGAAACAAGCAACAACATCAACATCACTTATTAATTCAATAAAATCATAAACATTAATAAATATACAAATCTTTGATTTTGAAAAAGGATTCTTCAGCTTCATGGGTGAAAGAGACCCATGAATCAACACATGACATACCTTAGTTCTTTATTTAGCGAAGATTGACAGAGATACTTTCTTAAAATTGAATTCCCAATTGAAACCCTAGCTTGTTCTTGAGAGGAAATTGAGAGAAACTAGTATATTTTGGGTTTCAAAGAGCTGAATCTCATGTTAAAGCACTTAAATAGGTGTGGGAAATTGACCCTTTTAACCTTGGATGCATCTTTTTTTTTTCAGTAAAATTTTTCTGAATTGGACCCCTGGCGTGACGCAGCGCTATCGCACTATGTCACTGCAAGTTGACAACTGGGAAATTGAGGTATGGCGCGATGTAGAGCCATCGCATTGCCACTCCATTTGCGACCTGGAAGTTTGGCGCGACACACTACTATGTGGAATCCTACTGGAATTTAAAAATTGTCATTTTTCTCCTGTGGCGTGGCATGCCACTGACTAATATGGTGCTATTTTTCGACAAAAACTTTAAATAGGCATAAATTCTAATCCGGTTATAAGATTTTGGTGAATTTTATATCGATGGATAGCTTATTAAATTTCCCTCAAGAAAGAAAAGTGAAAATCTAGAAAATTCCTCATTGAATAAACATTATTTAATTTAGGAGATAATACTTGACATTCTTAGGACTAAAATTTAGTTAGAAAACTTTAGGGTATTACAATATCTTCCTCTTGGGAACATTCATCC
Source organism: Capsicum baccatum var. pendulum (assembly GCA_030864225.1). Taxonomy (NCBI): domain Eukaryota; kingdom Viridiplantae; phylum Streptophyta; class Magnoliopsida; order Solanales; family Solanaceae; genus Capsicum; species Capsicum baccatum. The sequence continues at coordinate 170,060,987 of CM061561.1, read as the reverse complement.
TTGAATGAGACTGATTGAGAGAGGAGAAATTATGAGCTGAAGTATATACTAAACATGGACACAAAAACATGACTACATAATTGACATTTCTGAGATTTATACATAGCATGCATATCTGATGCATTATTTCATAACTGAGTTGATATATAAATTCATGACTGAGAGTACTGATAAGCTGATCAAACATATGTGATGCATGAATATATGATAGAACTGATTACATGACAGAGATTTTTAATAACTGAGTCTTCTCACAAGGAGAATGCATGTCTGATGCATGAACACATGACTAATCTGATGGATGAACATATAATTGGACATGCAATGGTACTTTGTACCATTTTTTTAACAAATAGAATCCTGAACATGAGGCCGATACCAAGTCATAACTAAAATCTGAACAAAAACTAAAAAACTTAAGGAGAACTATCTGAGTCGGCGGAAAAGAGGTGAGGTTACTTGGTACACATATCTTTTTCTTCTTCCTAAGTACCTCCCTCAACGGACTGATTTCACCAAAGAAATTTGACTGGAGAGACTTCTTTGTTCACCAGTCTACGAGTCTGGTAGTCGAGAATTTAGACTAAAATCTCCTGATATGAGAGGTTGTTCTAAATATCTATTCTCTCAACAGTTAAAACAACTGCTGGGTCACCTATACACTTCTTGAGAAAAGAGGCATGGAAGAATTGATGAACTGAGGCTAGATCTAAAGGAAGCTTGATCTCACAAGATACGTCGCTGAAGAGACTGACAATTTTGAAGGGACCAACATATCAGGGACTGAGCTTTCCCTTCGTTATGAACCTCTTCACTTGCTTCATGGGTGACATCTTTATATAGACATAGTCACAAATTTCAAGATCATGATCAATTTTTAGGCCCTATAATTGAGGCCTCACTAACTTCAAACCAACCGATTGGAGATTTGGACCTCCTATCATAGATATCATTGAATGGAGCCATCCACATACTGGAATGATAGCTATTATTGTATGCAAACTTAATCAAAGGCAAGTGGTAAGCCCAACTACCCTTGAAATTAATTGCACACGCTCTTAGAATATCTTCAAGGGTCTGAATAGTCCTTTTTGCTTGACCATCTGTTTGAGCATAAAAGTTTGTACTAAGATGAACTTTTGTAACAAGACCCTTTTGGAATGCTTTTCAAAATTAAAAGGTGAGCTGGGCACCTCTATCTGAAATCATGGATAATGGAATACCGTGTAATCTAACAAACTACCTGATGTAGAGTTTGACATAATCCTTAGCTGAATAAGAGGTATGAACTAGAAGAAAATAGGTTGATTTGGCCATTCTTTCTACAATGACCAAAACAGAATCATGCTGGCGATGAGTACGAGGCAAAACCATCCCAAAGTCCGTGTTCACTTCTTCCCACTTCAAAGTAGGAATATTGAACTCCTACATGGATCCACTAAGCTTTTAATGTTCCATCCTAACCCACTAACATGTAGAGAACTTAGACATAAGATTTACAACATCTCTCTTCATCCTACTCCACCAATAGATCTCCCACAAGTAGCAGTATATTTTTATAGACCCTGGATGAGTAAAGTAGCACACACCATACACCTTTACTAGAATTCACTGGCCTAAGTTATCAATACCTAGAACACAGAGATGACCCTAACAATGCAATACACCATCTCCACCTTGGGAGAAAACCTCTACTTTTTTGTCCATAAGTGACTCTTGCAATTTGACTAAACTAGGGTCTCTATCTTGCTTTTCTTTCACCTCAGAAACTAGAGATGATTCTGAACTACTCTGGACCCATATGTCATCCTTCTCTAAATCGACTAAGAAAATGCCTAGTCTAGCAAACTGATGGACTTCTTGAGGTAACTTCTTCTTACTATCGTCAACACGAGGAACACTACCCATAGACAGTCTACTGAGAGCATCGGACACTAAAATAGCCTTGCTCGGATGATAAAGGATACTCATGTCATAATCTTTCACGATGTCTAACCACCTTCTCTAATGGAGATTGAGATATTTTTGAGAAAAAACATACTGAAGGCTGTGATGATCGGTGAACATAGCTACATGAACTCAGTTCAAGTAATGCCTCCAAATCTTTATGGCAAAAACCACAACTGCTAACATAAGATCATGAGTAGGATAATTCTTCTCATGGGGTTTAAACTATCTGGAGGCATAGGCTATGACCTTACCATGCTGTATGAGTACACAAACCAAACCTACTCTAGATGCATCATAGTACGCTATGAAACCATTTAAACCATCTGGAAGAGCTAGGAGTGGAGCTGAGGTAAGTTGAGTCTTTAACTCCTAAAAGCTCTTCTCATAAGGATTTGACCACTAAACCTTGACTTTCATCTGAGTGAATTTAGACATAGGGGATGCAATAGAAGAAAATCCATCAACAAACTATCTTTAATAGCCAACAAAACCTAAGAAACTCCTATTGTCTGATGGACAGATAGGTCTGTGTCAGTTTCTTACCACTTTGGTCTTTTGAGGATCTACTCTACTGCCATCACTGAAAATAATATGGCCAAGAAATGCTACTAACGTTAGCAAAAACTTGCACTTACTGAATTATGTGAACAACTGATAATTTCTGAGAGTCTGAAGTACAATTATGAGATGGTCTACATGATCACACTCACTACGGGAATATACCATAATATCATCTATAAAGGCTATGATGAACATGTCCAAGTACTTCTTAAACACATGGTTCATCAAGTCCATAAAATTTGCTGGGGTATTCGTAAGAGCAGAGGATATAACTAGGAATTTAAAGTGACCATACCGAGTACAGAATGCTTTTTTTTGAATGTCACATTCTCTAACTCTGAGGTGATGATAGCCTGATCTGAGGTCTATCTTAGAGAAATAGATGGCACCCTGAAGTTAGTCAAATAAGTCATCAATTCTGGGAAGTGGATACTTGTTCTTGACCATGGATTTATTGAGTTGATGATAGTATATGCACATTCTGAGAGAACCGTCTTTCTTTCATACGAATAAGATAGGTACACCCCATGGGGACACACTAGTTCTAATTAATCCCTTATCTAGGAGATCCTTCAACTATTATTTCATCTCTCTGATTTCTACTAGTTCCATTCTCTATGGCAGAATAGATATAGGCTGAGTATCTAGAAGAAGATCGATGTTGAAGTCTATTTCACTTTTGAGAGAAATCCATAGAAGATCTTCAGGAAAGATATTTAAATATTCACTCACGAATGGGACTAAATCAAGACTTGGAGTTTAAGAACTAGAGTTCTTAACTTAAACAAGATGATAGACACATCCCTTAGATATTATTTTCCTTGCCCTAAGGTATGAAATAAGCTGACCTCTAAAAGTTGAAGTACTACCCCTCCACTCTAGCATGAGTTCAGTGGGAAACAAAAACTAGATTATTCTATTTCTGCAGTCGATTGTGGCATAACAAGAATGAAGACAATCCATACCGAGAATGACATCAAGATTAGTCATCTCTAATTGACTAAATCTACTGAATTGACTTACTGAAATATCATAACTGGGTAGTTCCTATATACCCATTGGGGCATGATGGTTTTACCTACTGGGGTAGAGATTAAAAAGGGCTCCTCTAGAATTTTGGGACTTATTCCAAAATCAACTACAAAAAAGGTCTTTTCTCTTGGATCTAGTAAGTGTAAACATGCACATGAAAGATTTGTAACGTACCAGTAACCACATCAGGAGAATTTTACTAATCTCTCAAAGAATAAAGAGCATAGAGTCTGCATAGGCGTTTCCCACTAGTGGCACTGTATGTGGCACCCTACTGATTTGGGCGATAGACTAAGCTGAGGAGTGGTTTTGCTGACCCTGATAACCTAACTTGGGACAATCTCTAACTCTATGGCCTAGCTTACCACCTCAAAAATAGACATCGCTACAAGCTCGGCAAATACCCTTGTGGTTCTTACCACAAGTCTGACAAAGGGTATTAGTTCGGGCATTTCTGACAGTACCCTGAGACTTAGAGCCTGACACCCTATCTTTATTTCCATCCATGAACTTAGGAGATAGAGAACTATCTAAAGAAGGAGATGGAACTGGTGACTTAGGATGGAACTAAGAACAGTTTACTTCTTCTGATTTGGGCTGAGCAAGGTTGAAACTACCTGTCTTTGCTATCTTATTTTGTTTCCCCCTCATCCTAATATTTTGATATTCTATCAGATGAGCATGAGTCATATGCCAGTATAAAGTCATGTCACTATTCAACATTATAGAATTACACTCATTAACCACACTATTATTCAACCTAGAAAAGAACTTAATCATATTGGCCCTGCTGTCTGCAACCATATGAGGGGCATATCTGACCAATTAAGTAAACTTAAGAGAATACTCTTTCACCATCATATTTCCCTACCTGAGGTTGATGAATTCTAACACATTGTCTTCTCTTATCTCTAGGGGAAAGAACCTCTCTAAGAATGCAGTGACAAACTCATCCCATTCTATAAGCCCTGCATCAACTGACCTTTCTGACTTCTACTCTTTGTAACAAGTGTGAGCAATATCCTATAATTGATATATAGCTAGTTTTACACTCTCAATAGCTAACACCCCATAACATTTGTAACCTTTTAAACCTGATCGATGTATTCCAAAGGGTCCTCATCTGACTTAAACCCAAGAAAAGATGAAGGAGTCATTCAGGTGATGTCCTGAATCCTGGCTGCAACTGAATTGGCCACTGGGTTGACCGAAATAATATGTGGTTGTTCATTTTTAGTAGCAACTGACTGGGGAGGAGTAGTGAATGTAGCTTTGAATTCTGCATGAGATAGATGTTTTCCCAAAGGTTGTTTGGGCTAAGGGGCTGGCTAATTTCTGTTTTTTCTTTTAGGAGGCATGTTCTGTAGAAGAAAGGGAGAAATGGATTAGACTGAGAGATTGAGTTGATATTATGCTCACTGGCACGACATGAATACTAAAAGAAGGGAAACTATTCCTAAAACATCTTATAGCCTCTTTCACACAAATGTGAAATGTGACATACCCATGCACAAGACTCTACTAGATACGGCTTTCAGACTTCTTAGGAATCAATTGAACCTTAGGCTCAAATACAAAGTTTGTAACAACCCAAATGTAGTACCTAGAATGCTTCATGGTGCTCATGACCCCAAAGGACCCAAACATAACCCATGACTGATATCTGTGCCTGTATACTGCATGATATACTGTATAATGTGGAAACATAAACTGAAAGTCCATAAGGTTGAAACTGTAACAAAATATCTGATAAAATAGAACATCTGGGATGGGGTATAAATGCCTAAAATAAAACTGTCAAAACATATTGTAGTCTGAAAAGCCTCTAAATCATAACTATCTGAATAAGGTGATGACGTGACATGTCCCTACTAACTCCAACGAATAAAATAATTAATGAGATAATAAAGAAATCATCATATCCTTAAAATATGAGGACTCAATAGTAACTCTGACTTCTGAGACTGGAATATTACTGATGCTCTGGAGCTTGTGCTTCCGAAGCTAAGGTATAAGACACCATAGCGCAAATGCGTTAGTAATCTAAATGTACTGGCATTCATGAATGGTAGGTTGAATGCATGGTGTTCATATGCATTAACAATGCTGGCCAACTGACTAATATGAACGTGAGAATACATGCATGAATAAACTATAACTGAGATCATGATAACATGAATTTACTGATAACTAACATGATTGATAAACTAAATTCTCATGGCTGGTATAACTAATGACATGACTGACTGTATCTGACAGTCTTGAATCTGATAGAACTAGCTGAGTTCCGTACTATATCTGAGTTGACTGTATCTTACTGTCCTGAATTCTGTAGAACTATCTGAGTTTTATTATTGAGACAGCATGACTGTATCTGACAGTCCTGATTCTGTAATTGAAACTATGGGAAGTAGTTATCAAACATACATGACTCTAATATGCCATTATGGCTGAGTTGGGGTCTAATATGAAACCCTAATTGGAAGGGTGCCAATAACATACTACTGGTAAGGATAAGCTGTGAGTGACGCTCATCTGACAGTGTCCCCAAATTAGAATGGTGGGGCCCTCATTTGACAGTTCTTATCCACCTCATCAACCCTCATCTTACACTATTGATGTCTAAACCTATTCTAGCTACATCGTTCTAGAATATAAGGTTGACTTCTAAGAATCACACCCTTATCTAGCAGTGTGTGTTCCCATCCTTGGGTTCACTCGGTGCTAATTCCTACTCCCATCTGAATAGACACTGATCATGGATTACTGATTTAAACTGGACTGAATTAACTAATTTTCATTGACTGACAAAATTATACTAAGATTACTTTATTACTAAGCTTTCCTAAGTCACATGACTGACTGAGTTCTATGTATCATGGCTTGACTGAGGATATCATGAAAACATGACATAGACTCTACGCATATAACTATATTTTTCAGGTACAAGTACCCCCAGGATTTGATAGAATAAAATAAAAAAAGCATGATTTTCTTGAGTACAGGACCAACATCAACAACACATTATCCATTGGCTAAGACATTTCATCAAACACTTGACATACATAACTTGTACATGAATGGAGATTTCATATTATTATTCTAGTATGGCACTTTTCCTTCACATAGGAATTTAATAAAACATGGGGGGAGCATGCAATGGTTATACAATCATCAACACATCTAATAATCAAGGATAGATCAATCAACTTGTGAATTGAAGGGTTTATAATGAATATTGTGTAATTCCTTACACACTAGAATCAATTCTTGTTAATAATAGTCTATAACATGAAGTGAAACCAAACAACAAAATGAAGATAACTTTTCAATTCAATCATATCATGAATATTCATAAATATACAAATCTTTGATTTTGAAAAGATATTCTTGAGCTTCATGGGTGAAAAAGACCCATGAATCAATAGGTGACATACCTTAGTTCTTAATTTAGCGAAGATTGATGGAGAGACTTTCTTAAAATTGAAATCCTAGCTTATTCTTGAGAGAAAATTAAGAGAAACTAGTATATTTTAGGTTCCAAATAGCTGAATCTCATGTTAAAGGGCTTAAATAGTGGTGGGTAATTGACCCTTTTAACCCTGGGCGCGTCTTTTAATTTCAATGAAATTTTCCCAAATTGGACCCCTGGCACGACACGGCGCTATCACGTCGTCTCACTAGAATTTGACAATTGAGAAATTGAGGAATTGCGTGATACGGAGCCATAATGTTGCCCTTTTATTGGTGACCTGGAAGTTTGGCGCGATGTGGCACTATCAAGGACCCCTACTGGAATTTGAAAAATGCCATTTTCTTCTGTGGCGTGGCGCACCACTGACTAATATGGCATTGTTTTTATTTGGGAACTTGAAATAGCCATAACTTCTTAACTAGTTGTCGGATTTAGGTGAATTTGATATCGATGGAAAGCTTATTGATTTTCCACATGAGAGAAAAGTTAAAACCTATAAAATTCCTTATGGAATAAACATCATTCAATATATAAGCTAATACTTGACATTCTAGGGACAAAAATTTAGTTTGGAAACGTTGGGGTATTACACCCACAAACATTACTGAATCAGGAATGACAGCACACATATCTTTAAAATGACCACTATGGCCACAAACCATACACCATATAGAATCCTCATCACTCAAAAACCATCTATCCCAGAATACCATGTCAAGAAGTGTGAAAAAAAGAAATATAAAGAAAATAAAAAGAAAAACTAATAATTTGTGACCAACTCAATATAGCTAAACTAAAAACAAGATAGTTGCCTAGTTATAAGTCCCCAACAATGGCGCCAAAAACTTGACAACGCCTAAGTGCACATGGTCTATCAAGTATTAAGTGTCTTTAAAGAAACCTAATTATTGATCTCTTAGGGACTTGCATTCGCCGACTATCCAATTCTAGTTGAACCAATCAAGGATAGTCACAAATAGAGTTTTGGAATAAAAAATAAACTAACTATACAAATGGAGAAATATAATGACATAGGAAAATCTATGGTTAAAAGCCCAGGGTTAAGGCCTTTGAACAATCCTACTATGTTATTGAACTTCATTCAGTAAATCACTTATCGTGGTTGCTGATTGGTGGGTTTAATTGCATGATTATGGTCTTCCGACCTCTAACCTTTTACCTAATTTGTATATTACAACTACATTATTTAGTGGGGATAGAATAATCCAGTTAAGTATTTTAAAGCTATCATCCCGTGTATGAATTAAGCAAGGCTTCTAAGTGCATCCCTGTCCTAGGTGCTAATTCAACTTCCTTATTTTATAAAAAAATAAGAACAATACATTGTTTATTCCCACATTCTATCTCCCTATTCCCTCTCTTGATATTACAAGGTCGACAATTCATGTATTCTATGGGTGATCAATCCTAAAGATAACTAAATAAAAAATAAACAAACAACCATAATGATGAATAATTAAACAAAATTAATTCAAAAGTAAAGTAGTCATGATGTTAGCCTTAACCCCAGAAAAGGAGTTTTAACCTTTAGTAGAAATATTCATCATACAATCCTTTGGATTGATGATACAAAACTTAAGGAAACTAAATTAAAGAGTGATAAGACCTAAAAAGATGTTCTGGTAGCCTCCAATTCTCCAAGATGTCCAAAAGTATATAAAAATGTGATATACTATGTATTTATAGTGTAGGAGTAAGCCCAATCCATGTTAGAGTTCAAAACCTTGAGTTATTAACCCCAAGAGTACGTGAGGCTTCTCCCTGTATATCTCCCCACTCTAGGTGGGCATCGCCTCCAAATCCTCCAACCTTTATGGAATATGTTGTCTAGAATTTTTCTAAGGCAATGGGGCCAATGAAATGAGACCGCGCTACCTCCAAATTGCTGTTAGGACCATGACGCTCATATTGGTTACAACTTTAGGCCTCTTATGAATACATTGGTGTTTTGAACACGTCCATTGTCCACTTCATTACTCTACACACGCCCAACATATTCTAGGGTTCCAAAAGTGCGTCTATCTATGTATTATGCCTTGGTTGAGCTATTTCGAGCCTTTTTGAGTTTTTCCCACTTAATGGGAAGTTTGTATATCCTTCATATATCATCATAATCCATTCAAAAAGTATCAGATATCATTAAACACAATAATTTAGATCTCAAAATAACACAACATCTAACACAATGAACTAGAAACGTGAGCTAAGCATAGGCTAATTTCATTTTGATCTTTAACTAATTGTTTTGACCCTTGGCTTTATCCAATTAACCCTTGAGAATTATAAACAAGTTGTTTCACATATAATTACACATAAAAACCATTTTAAACACTTATAGATGAGTTGGGAAGCTAACTATCGATTGAGTTTTAGTGGATGTTGCAACTTGTGTCTTCTTTAAATGACAATTACTCTAACAATATAATGTGGTAGGTAATATATGTTAAAAGAAATATCTTCAAGCCTTCTTTCCCATAATCAGATTCCACATTAATCTAATATTAGAGTAGAAAGTTATGCTCATTTTACCTTAGAGTGTCTGTATAAGAAAAGGTGATGACTTGAGTTGACAAGCATTGAATCAAGTGTCAAGCTATCAACATAGTCATTATCCATAATTAGAAAAAAACTTAAATCATTAGATAAGGTTACAACTAAGTTGACAAGTCGTCAACTAGTTGACATGTTTAAACTAAGTCGTCAAACTTAACCATAAAGTATCCAAGTCCAGCTAGAGGTTGATGACTAAGTAGATAAGTTATCAAATAGTTGATAAACAATCAACTTAGTTGTCAAGTGAAATTCCTACAATTTTTATTCAAATTCTTTATGGGTCTTTTGGTCCTTTCTACACCTCACACCCTACCCCAATACTTAAATAACCCTATAAATGATATATTCACATTAATAGTCAGTTTTCAATGTTTATTCTTCCCTGTAATCTCAAGAGAAGTGAAATTAGGGGTTTTTCCCAAAGTTCAACTTCAAAGTATTCAAATTCATGTTCTCCTTCAAGAAATAAAGAAATTTAGAAAATTAGGTATGTGGGGTTTGAATAGAGATAACCATTCATCATTGTTTCCAAAATATTTAGTTTTTTGTAATTAAATCTATGAGATTTTCAGTTAGGTTCATACCTAATTTTCATTTTTTTGAGATTATGTCTTTATTATAGATTTAAAGTTTAGCTTGCATATGAATTTACCTTTACTCATTTTAATACTTACATCATTGCTCTTATGATATGAATTTAATTGTTTTGACATGAAGATTGATGAAATGATAAAACATTTCAATTTGAGCATTGAATTTGATATTTTTATATTAAGTATGTATGAGATAAAGAATAATTTCAATTTCAAGCATATGTTACTGATTTTACATGGATTTTAAGCTTATAAGCTCAAGATACAAGTATTACTACTTGATTAAAGTTCAGCTTGATCTTTTGATCTAAGATAAGACATAAAATACATAAGTTTCTGCATGAATATGATTTAAGTAAGAGAAGCATAATTGGTTTTAATTTATATACCCATATGCTATTTTAAGGTAGATTTCTAAAGTATGAGAAAATAAGTATATGTTTTGGTAGTAGTATTTAGCACCAAAAAGGGAATGTGGGTGTAGCGCGTCCTATTTTACCAAAAGTATGTATCACCGTAGATTTATATTTAGGGAACTCTCCAGGGAGTATCCCCTACTCTATCCAATATTGGATAAGGATAGTGATCACTCTATGTTAAGGTTCTATTCATATCGCAATGATAGAACAACTCTCTTCAATTTGAGTGAGACGTTGGACTACATGATATCTCATATGGTTTATGTTGGTTATAAGAATTTCCCACAAAGAAATAAAAGTAATGATTTTAGAATCTAAGGGTAAGGACTAACTAAGCTTATTAGATTATGTTGTATTATTCATGTTTTATGATATTTCAGCTTTAAATTTATTTATGATCAAGGCGAGTCCTTTTACACTTAATATGAATGATTTGAAAGTATGTTCAACTTTAGTTTTAATTATTGCATTCAGCCAGACATACTCAGTAAAATCCAGGAGTACTGACCACATATATGTATGTGTTGCTATATTGTTTCATAAAGTAGGTACCAGTTGTAGCCCAAATAATAGGTTCATACCGTTCAGAGTTTTCAGCTAGCAAGTGATGAGGTTTTTTGATTCGATGATTAAATTCAAGTATAGTACTAGTATTATAATTTTCATTAGTCTTATTGATTATTTTTAGCTGGGGGTCTTGTCCCGACTACCTATTGTCAGTATTAGTTGAGGCTTCATAGATGGTAAGTCAAAGTTTATGTACTTTATTATATTCTGTTTCAATTTAATTTGTCATATTCCAATATTGTAAATGTTTTAAACAATTTTTTTTGGACAAATCCAGCTAATGTATTGTTTTTCACTTTTTATTTCCAGTCTTATGTATTTATTTTAGTTGCTTATGATTTATGCCAGTATCATGGGTTAGCTTTGTATCATTTATGGTTCTAAGCATTGTGTGATGTCAAGGGGGTAGTCTTGAGGCATTTCAAACATGGTATTAGAGCATTGAGTTTAAGTGTCCAAGGGTGTTTTTTAGCCGTGTCTAGTACAGTCTTATGGAAAGGTACACAAACATTTGAGCTTTTTCTTTGAGAGGCTATTGGGCATATTAGAAATATTTCACTTCTTCATGTCTAGATCATGCCGTAATGTTGTTCTCTCAGAACCTTTTCGTGATTCATATGATACTCTATTATGCTAATTCTTTTCGAGATGATGCTCTAAAATTTGGTATCAATAATTTCAAAAATTACACAATAGAGTTAAGATAAGCATGTTGGTGTATTTTATGTCCTTTAAGTCAAAAGCTTATGTCCTAATCCAAATGAGCTATGCAGTTAAGAAAAAATATACTATGTAATTATATCTCTTTAACCCTTCACTATAGATATTTCACATGAAATTAGAGAGCATATGCCTAGAGTATTGAATATAGTTTTTATTAAGGGATGGTGTAACATAGAATGTTATGATTCATAAGTAGTAGAACATCCTTAGAGTTGGAAGTTACAATATAGAAGTGTAGTAACAAGAAATTTTGGGATTAGCATTTGGTCAAGGGTAAATTGATAGATCTATGTCTTCTACTAAATAAGATTACCGTGATATGTCCTTGTGTATTAACTAAGGGGTAGTGAATGTGGTATAGGTTTCATGGTGCAAGGTAGAGAAGGAGTTTTTAGTTAAGGTGAATTATTGTATGCTTAATGTAGGAAAGTAGTCCTTGATGGTATTTCTTTGTGTTAGAGAAGTGTAGCTTGTTAATGAAAGTTTTGGGTGGTTAAGGAATATCAATCTAAGCTTCCCTTTGTGGTAGTGAAAATGAAATCGGTTGGAGCCTTTAGATCTATGATTATAATTTGGATATATGGTTAGAAACGCAGTAGTGATGTGTGAAAGTAGGATATACCAATGGATTATAAAAAGATAAACCATAGGATTATAACCCATTACTATTATTATAAGGTTCTAGTGGACTATTTTTTCATCATGTTTTACCGAAGCAAGAATGTTGTGTGAGGTTGTGGTTAATCATTTCTAATAGTAGAATCTAAGCTTGAACGGTGAATGATCAGCAAGGTGGAAATAATTATTTCTTGGGGTAGTGATATTAGTTATATGAAAGGTGAGCTAGTCGGATTGAAATGTTGTATACAAGAATTTAAGTTTATTTATTTTGCAATTAAGTATGATGGTGTAGGTATGATGTAGAGATGTCCCTAAGGTGATATGAGGTGACATTATTTTCTATGTTTTTAAAGTTCACGTGTGCTTCGATAGTAACAATTAGTTTCTAAGTGTAAAAGAGTCAAGTGATAAAGTATATGGTGTTGTTGATAGGTATGTTGGGAGTTAGAGAGATATTTAGCCTTTCAGTATAATTATAATTCTCATGGTTTAGGGAAAATATAGGTTTAGAGGTGTAATGTTAGTAAGATATGAAAAAAGGGTAGATTATGTGCTTAGATAGATAGGTAAGTTGGCCGAGAAGAGCGTAAGTATATGATGATGATTGTTGAATATAGAGAAAGTTAAGGATTATATATATTAAGAGAGTGTCCAAGGGTGAATTTAGTATTGTCCAATAATAGATTTACTTAGGTGAGTTTGAGTAGTTATGTATAGGCCACAAAAGTGATGAAATTATTAATTAGTCTTTAGGATATGTAATAGACCCATAAACTTAGAAAGTTAACTATAATATAAGGGGATGATGATAGGGTGAAGAACCAAATAAAGTTATGACAATTAGATTGTAATGATTTTTAATATGATTTTTGATGAGATAGTGATCCATTCTTTCTCTAGCGTATTCTTTTCCTTGGGTTTTAATCAATATGGCAACCTATACATCTTGCGTTGTAGAGCCAAGCTCGTGAACAATGATTATATACATCATGTTATTCTCAGCACCTAGTATAAAGTAACAACTTCACTCTGCGATTCAAGTCATTCCTTATAAATCTATGGATCCCAGTCTTATGTTATGTAATTTATGATAAGGTTAAATCATGTTTCAGAGTATGCTTAGTTTTCAGAAATAATGGTACACCCTTAATGATCTGTGAGATTCACATTATGTCATGTATGCTCTCAATTTAAATCTCTTTAATGATTTTATGCCTTTGATACTCTATTCCACATGCTTCAGTCAAGTGTCCAAGTTAGGTAACAAATGCATTTTATAACAAAAACTATAACATCTCTAAAAACATATGTACTCCTAACACATAAATTTCTCACTTGTTGATAATTTTTATTATATTCCGCCGTACTTCAGGTTCTCATGTTTGAAATATTCAGTGACCTCTTCTTAGGTTAAAATGGTGGTGATAAAGATGGATAAAGAATTTTTTAGATATGAGAGAATAGATGACCCTTATTAGGGAAGATTATTGTTTACCTGTTTTATCTATGGTTATAAATCTGAAGGAAGATTAAGGTAAAGCATTGACATATATTATAGTTACTTGAGAATTCTAGGTGACTTGATATATATTATATAAGGGCATAAATGATTTTTACTCTAGTGAAATCTTTGTAAGAGGTCAAAGTTAGTTGTTGAAGTGGTAAGGAGTATGATTCTTGAGATAACAGCTCTGAAAAGAAATAGAATAGTGAATCCAATGTTTAGACTAGTAATATGGTGTTATGTGTAGTACCTTGTAATTTTGAGTTAGTCTTGAACATGGTGAGAGTATGGAGTTTAGTTAAGACTTTGGTTGGGGTAGTCATATGTTACCATGTGTGAATTATTGGTAGCTCCAAATAAAGTGCAGTACTTAGGAGGAAGAGTGAGAAATGATTTTTAGATGTGTGGCTAAGCTTTAAAGTTAATAGTTGCATTGTCTAAGAAATAGTAATAGTATTATAACTTCAGTTATATATGCCTATATTCTATGTTATGGAGTTGTAGCCATGTTGCAATTACTTACTCAAATTCTATGCTCAGATCATGCCCAAAATTCTTTTCCTCAGTAGTTATGATTAGTTATGATATTGAATTTTAATGAAGCTTATATTCCATTCTTAGTAACTCTTGGAAATTTCATTGCATCAGCTATATGTATGATCATGTCATCAAAGTTTCGATTGAGTTCCAAACTCTCAACATGAATCAACTTTTTATAGTTTGTAATTCATCTCAAAAATCAGTTTTATGATTGATGTTTTACCGTTTCAGCTATGTTTCCTTCTGTACGACTTCTATATATGTGTACATATGTTATTGAAGAGTCAGTACCTCATTAAGAGGTGGTTTTAGTTACGAGATGTGATCAATTTATTAAATTTGATTTCAAGATAGTAAATACATTGTTTTAATGCACATTTTTGGGCTAGAATTTGAACTTTTGTTCCTAAAAGTATAGACCCGAACAAAATGATTTTCATGTCAAAAAATGTTTATTAAATAGTTCTATAATACGAGAAGATCTTGGGCTATGAATCAATATCATAAGAATTTTCTAACTCAAATATGAGTTGAGAACTTCTTTACCAAATGAGTTTTAGTGGATGTTTCATCTTGGGTTAATTTCAATCACCATTATTCCTATCATATAACGATTTTGGGGTCCTACTATATATCAAATAAAATATCTTTGAGTCTTTTTTCCATTGCATTCGATTTCAACTTAATTCGATATTGGAATAGAATGTTATGCCCATTTTACATCGAAGTGTCTGTCTAGAAGAAGGTGACGACATGAGTTGACAAGCTATCAACTAAGTGATGAGCTGTCACCATAGTCATCACCCTATACCAAAACACACCTTAAATCATTATAGAAGGAAACAACTAAGTTGACAAGGCATCAACTAGTTGAAAAGTTCTCAACTAAGTCTTCAACCTTGACTAAAAAATGTCCAAGTCCACATAGAGGTTGACGACTAAGTTGATAAGTTATCAACTAGTTGACAAGCAGCCAACTTAGTTTTCAACTGAATATTCCTGTAGTTTTTATTCATTTTCATTGAGGATAATTTGTTCCTTTCCACAAGTCAAACCCTAACCCCACGATTTAAATCACCTTGTAAATGATATTTTCACATCGTTAGTCAGTATTAAATGTTCATTCATCTCTCCACTCTCAAGAGAAAAGAAATTAGGGTTGTTTTCCAAAGTTGAACTTCCAAGGATTCAAATTAATGTTCTCCTTCAAGAAATCAAGAAATAAAGAAATTCAGGTATGTGAGGTTTGTCCAAGGACAATCTTTAATCCTTGTGCCCAAAAACTTTGGTCATTGCAATTAAATTTATGAGATTTTCAATTAGGGTTCATGCCCAAATTTTATGTTTTGGAGATTATGGCTTTCACATATGATTTAAAGTTCATTTTGTACAAGAATTTTCCTTAACTCATGTTATTACTTACATGATTACAATTATGATATGAATTTCTTTATTTTTCACATAAAGCTTGATGAATTGATAAAAGATTTCAAATTTGATATTTTGATATGAAGTATCTATGAGAAAATGAATGGTTTCATGTTAAAGCATAAGTTACTAAGTTTACAAGAAGTTTATAATTATAAGCTCAAGATCCAAGTATGACAACATGATTAAAGTTCAATTTGATCTTATGATCTAAGATAAGACACGAAATCCACAAGTTTCCTCAAGAATATAATTTAAGTAATAGAAGCATAGTTGGATTTTAGTTTATAAACCCATATTATATTTCAAGATGGATTTAAAAAATACAATCATGTCAGCATATTTTTTGGGAGAAGTATTTAGCACCTAGAGGGGAATGTGGATTAAGCGCATGTTATTCTCCAATAACTACGTGCCGCCTTTGCTCTGTGCATAGGGCCTCACTAGAGAGTGTCCTCTCCTCCAACCAATATGGGCTGAGTATAGTGATCACTCTAAGTTAAGGTTCTATTCCAACTCCATGGGTTGAACGATTGTCCATAACGGTATGATTTTAGACCTCATAATAGCTCACATAGTTTATGTTAGTCATAAGAGTCTCCCAGAAAAAAATAACAGCAAAGATTTTAAAAACTAAGTGTAAAAACTCACTATGATATGCATATTATTCTTTATTATTCATATTTATTCATATTTTATCTTTCAGTTTATTTCATGATAAAGGTGATTCCTTTTATACTTAGCATGCATGATTTGAAATTATGTTCAGCTTCAATTTTACTTATTGCATTCACCCCCACATACTTAGTACATTACAGAAGTACTGACCATATATTTGTCTATTTGGATACATTATATCATAATGTAGGTACCAATTATTTCCTACATATTAGGTTTAGACAGTTTGGCGTTTTCCAGCCAACAAGTGATGAATTCTTTTTATTCGAGGACTCAATTCAATGATAGTACCAATATTATAATTTTAGTCAGTCATATTGATTAGGGTTAGGTAGGGGTCATTGCTTAGCTACCTTTAGTAAGTATTAGTATATGCTTCATAAACAGTTAGTTAGAGTTGATGTATTTTATTGCATTCAATTTCAATTTACTTTTGTATATTCTAGAGTTGTAAATGTTTTTAGAAAATTTGTATCAAACCAGTATAGCTAATGACATTTTTTTGCTTATTATTTCTACTATTAAGTATTTATTTTCATTACTTATAAGTTATTCTAGAATCTTGGGTTAGCTTTGGATAACATGTGTGTCTAAGCACTTTTTGGAATGACCCGAGACTAACCCCTAGTTGTTACACGGTGCCCATGACCCCAAAGCACCACAAGCTAACCCTTTTCTGATATCTGTACCATGAACATTGCATAGTATCTAAGAATAAATGCAAAAAAATAGGCAGAAACAAGCCATAAGGTTCAACACATCTATAAATACTCAAAACTAAAAACAGAATACCAATACATCCGTCCAAAAAGTCTCTAACTGTCTGAACTATGGAGTTGATGTGACATGTCCCCAACTAACTCTTTCAACTGAAAATAAACAAAGTCTGATGCAATAATAAAACAAGGATCATCCTCGAATGAGGAGGACTTACTTCTACGTCTACTGCTGCTGACTAGGACTGAACTGCTGAGGGAACTCTGGATCACGTGCATCTGTACCTATGGTGTCAAATAAAACACCATAGCACAATACATCGGTATAGGAATATACCGAGTATGTAGATGAGATAAGGCTAAATGCAAGGGCTCATGCATGTACAGTTACATAACTGAATAATCATGAGAGTACCAAACAAAAACACATATTGGAATTAACAAACCATAATCACAATCATCACAACCGAAGATATAGAAACTCAGATAACGCTTTACTGTCATCTAAACTCACTACTAATACTGAGATACTAAATTACATTATCATCTGATACTGATAACTGATTAACTGAATATACTCACATAAATGACTAAATTCTAAGCTCACTTCTCTCGACTAGCAGAATCAATTATCAATGATAAGAAAATGGTCATGTCCGAATATGACAACAAGAATACTCAACAGAATTTTAGACTAGGATCAAGCCTATCTATCTGGAGTTCTCTGGATTTGACAACAAGAATACTCTACTGAACCTGAGACTGATATGAAGTCTATCTATTGGGAGATCACTAGATATGATAACAAGAATACTCAACTGATTCTGAGGCTGAGATCAAACCTATCTATCAGGAGATCTCTGGATATGATAACCAGAATACATAATAGGATCAGAGAATAAGATCAAGCCTGTCTATCGGGAGATATCTATATCTAATAACAAGAATACTAAACAAGATCTGAGGTAGAGATCAAGCCTATCTATCAGGATATCTCTGGATCTGATAACAAATAACTATATATGAGATCAATCCTATCTGACGGATGGTCAAAAATCAATGGAACTATCTGAGCTTCTCACTGAGATAGATTATTGTATCTCACAGTCTTAATTTCTAAATATTGATACTGAAATAATAATTGGGGGAAGTAGATACTTAACCGACATTCCCCAACCTCCCATAGGTGGGGTCTAACCTATAACCACTGCTGGAAGTGTGTCAATACCATGCCACAGGTAAATACCTTTCTGGTCAAGCCTCTCTAACAGATGGCCCTCACAGGAAGTAAACCTACGGCAATGTAATATTCAAACATCTCTAATAGTGACAACCTCCACTGACGGGGACTCCTACATCGTACACTAGCTATGCAGTTATAGAGTTCAGGTATTTCTCCTAGTGACTCAGCCACTCTCTGATCGAGAGCACCCATCCCTTCCGTCACTCGGTGCTAGCTCTTACTCACAACTAAAATACTCTAAACTGAATTCTCAACTAAACACAAACTCAACTAAATCTGATACTGATGATATTTCTCAAATGATTTGGTAGGGTTAAGCTGAATTCACATAGTTTTATATCTAATAGAATACTACTGAATCACGGTATCTGACTGATTATATAGAGTTTGAATGGATTACTTGGTCACTACCGAGGTTGCAGCTGAACACTTGAGTACAACTAAATTTGAGCTGAGTACAGCACGGAGGCTAGATTACTAGCGATATAGGGACTACAAAGATTACTGAGATTTCTTAAGTTATGTATCTTTTTGAGGATACATAGTTCTATACTTCACTGACTTCTAAGAATTATGGATCAACTGGGATTATCATGAAAACTGAAATGGGCTCTATACAGTATCTAAATTATTGGGTGTAAATATCCCTAGGTCTCGATAACACAAAAGTAAGACATAACCATTCTTGACTAGTCATAACTACGGTCATTCATTCATCATCACAATCACCAAAGCATATCTTCAAGCATTTAGGAATCATAACCATATATTCACATCATAATCACTAAGGCATCACTTCAAGCATTTAGGAATCAAAACTATATATTCACTATCACAATCACTGAGGCATCACTTTAAGAATTTAGGACTCAAAAGCATATATTCACCATTACAATCACTAAGGCATCACTTTAAGCAATTAGGAATCATAGAAATATAATAGCGTAGAGGAAATATGTTATTAAATCATACTCCATTCAACAATTTCTTGCATCAAGTACTTCAAACGTATATCAGTTTTGGCATGTATTGGATAGCACATGATTGGGGAAACTTCATACTATTATTTCATAATTTACTCGTCAAGCACTTGGCATGTATTAAAGGCTTAGCATGCAACAAAGAGCATGTAATTAGGGAATTTCCTACTATCATGTCTCCACTTGTTCACTATGGCCTTTAAACAAACACTAGGCATGCATGGTTCTACACCTATTTGGGGATTCCATGCTATCATAGCATAATTCATTCACTAAGGAATTTCAACAAAAATACTTGGCATGCTTAAACTTGCACACAATTTCGGTTTCCTAATCAACATGCTATAATGGCCCTAATACTTCACATAAGCATTTTATCAAATATATGGGGAGCATGCTTTTCTTATTCAGCCATTTCTACACTTAATTAATATGAACACATCACATAGAAAGCAACTTAAAGAGAGTTTATCATTACCATCACATGAATTCCACATACTAGGGTCAAAGCTCGAAAGCCTTATAAATAAACATGAATCACAACTCAATGATAGAAAGAAAATCAATTTCAACTCACATGAATCATGAAAACACATAAATACAATATCTTTGAATTTTAGTAAAGGGTTCTTGAGCTTCTTACCAAAGAATCAATATCTATATACTTTTGGGACACTCTATTCTTAGATGTTCTTTGAGAGATTCTTGATTTCTCTTGATCTCTATTAATTTTTCTTGAAGAATAAATGAGGGTTTTGATTTTTGTAAAACCCTAGTTTTGATGTTGAAGATGGGAAATAAGATTGAGAGCCTTTTGTTGGGTATATATAGGAGCTGATAAAATAGTGAGAAAAGAACAAAAAGCCCTTGAAATTAAACTGAAAAATCCTGATTTTACATGCTGGCGTGATGCACCATAATCGTGCCAGTTCACTGGAAATTAGACAATTGGGAAACTACATGATGGTGCGACATGGTGGCAATTGCGTTGCCACCTTGGTTGCGAACTAGAAAGGCACCGCAACACGGTGTAATCACGTTGGTGCACTAGAAATTGACAATTCTAAAATTAAGCCTTGGAGTGATCCACCATAATCATGGTGGCTCACTACATTTTGACAATTTCCATTTTGGCTGGCTCTGCAACATGCTAATGTGATAGGTGGCACACTGTCTCACTAAAATAACTCTAAATCTTTGCCGGAATATTGTATTTGGGTGAATTTAGTATCGGCAAAAAGTTTATTCAATTCTCTACATAAAAAAGTCAATATTTGGGAAATTCTATATGGTTCAAAGTATTTCACGATTGGGAAAACACCTCTCAAACATTTGGGACTAGATTTTTGCTTCACTAAACATGCTTTAAGGCTCAGACTAGGAGAGAATTTTGAAGGGTGTTAAACTTTTTTACATCCAAAGGTAGTCTTAGGGTATCATAGTAGGGCCCCATGATTGTTTTAGAGTATGAGGTGCGCTTTCATGCCTTTTCCAGATATTTTTATGACAAAATTTGCATCGAGTCTGAGAAGATTTGGAAATTTGTGAATGGATTATATGTTTCTCTTCTTGTAGATACATCTCAGATGGTTGTATCGGGTGCATCCTTTTAAAGTATAGTGAATGTTACTAAGATTACTGAGGGTATTCTTCAAGCATCTCAGGAATGCTTAAAGAATGTGTGCCAATATGGTGAGTTTATAGGTCATCCTTTACGTGGAAGATTTTTCAAATATTTTTATGAGTGTTATGATAGATTGATGTAGGCAGCATTGTAGAGTACAAGTAGTGGGTATTCTGGTCAAGAACTTCAGGATGGCTATCCGGGCCCAATATTAGCTTTTTCTCTTTAGTCAGATCATGGAGGTTGCTTTGTAGGTGATTACATTAGCTATTTGGCAAAGGATTGTTCCCACCATATGATTACAACTACTCTTATTTCGGTTGTGAGAGGTAGAAGTTCTACCAGAGGTGTGAAAGTTAGAGGTAGTAGAGGGGTTAGTGGTGCTTGCGGGTCTACACAACTAGTTGGTGTCCGTGGATAGTGCTATACCATAGCCACTTAACTATATAGACGCTTATGATGCTGTGATCATAGGTCTCATCCCTTTTTATTTCAGATCTGCTTCTATGTTATTTGATCTGGTACAGACTTTTATCTATAGGTTTGCATATTTTTCTTTGGTCTTTGATACTGTTAGTTAGCCTATGGTTGTGCCTATTTATATATCTACCGTATTAGAAGATTCTTTAGTGGTGGATTGAGTGTACCGATCTTATATTGTGACTTTTTAAGGGTGTGATACATGGGTATATTTCCTCATGTTAGATATGTTTGACTTCGACATTATCTTGGCTATTGAATTTATTTCTCCTTACCATATGATTCTAGATTGTTACGATTAGATCACGACTTTACCTATACCTAGTGTGTCAAGGATTGCATGGAAGGGTGCACTTCATTCAAGTCCTAAGATGGTTATAACTTATTTTTAAGCTCGTCAATTGGTTGAGAGGGAATGTTTTTATTATCTGAATCATATTTGTGATACTAGTGTTATTTTATATCCTTCTTTAGATTATTATCGTGCGGTTTGTGAGTTCATGGATGTGTTCCCTATGGATTTCCAAGGTTTACCAACACATCATTATATTGATTTTACTATTAATGTTGAGTCGGAAACAATACCTATTTGCATTTCCCCTTATAGGATGGCCCCAGTTTACTTAATGGAATTGAATGATTAGTTGGATAAATGATTTATACGATCTAGTGTTTCAACTTAGTGTGCGCTTATCTTGTTTATGAAGAAGAGTGATGGATATATGTACATGTTTATCAATTATCGGTAATTGAACAAGGTGATAGTTATGAATAAGTATTCTCTCCCTTGTATTGATGATTTGTTCTATTTATTTTAGGGTGTTGCATTATTTTTGAAGATTGATTTGAGGTCTGAGAATTACCATTTGAGGATTAGAGCTTTAGCTACTCTGAAGATATCTTTTTGGACTTGATATAGTTATTATGAGTTCTTGGTTATGTCCTTTGGGCTGACCAATGCCCCAATTGCATTTATAAAGTTGATGAATCAAGTCTTTCGATTATATCTCAACTCTTTTGTTTTTGTATTTAGAGATGATATCTTGGTTTATTCAAAGTGTGAGACCGATCATGTGGAGCAACTATACAATGTAATTCAGAGATAGAGGGATGATATATTTTATGTCAAGTTCTGTAAGTGTATGTTTTGGTTGTAGTCATTTTATTTCTTAGGTCATGCGGAGACTAACGAGGGTATTATAGTTGATCCTACAAAGGTTGAAGCAGTTCATGATTGGGTTAAGCCTATTTTACCTAGAGAGATTTGGATTTTTATTAGCCTGGCCGATTATTATCGGTATTTTGTTGAGGGTTTTTCATGTATTGCAGCTATGTTGACTAAGAATAAGATTTCCATTCAATGATCTGTTGATTGTGAGGCAAGCTTCAAAAAGATCAAGAATTTATTGACTTTAGATCCTATCTTGACTTTTCCCATGTAGGGGGTGGCTTTTATCGACTTTTGTAATACTTCAAGTATTGTGTTAGGTGTTGTGTTGATGCTAGATGTTAGGGTGATTGCTTATGCTTCTCTTCAGTTTAAGCCTCGTGAGAAAAATTACCCTACCCATGATTTAGAGTTGTGTGCGGTTATTTTTGCTTTGTAGTTATGTGGTCATTACTTTTATTAAGTTCGTAATGATATTTTCTTTGATCATCGTAGTGTTAATACTTGTTCACCAGTGGGATCTTAATATGAAGCAGTGACATTATCTTGAGTATCTTAAGGATTATGACTAGACTATTCTTTATCATTTAGGCAAGGTTAATGCTATTGAAGATGCCTTGAGTCAAAAGTCGACTAGAATTGGTAGCTTGGTGCATATTTTGACCTAGGAGAGGCCTTGGGCCTTAGAGGTTCCATATTTACCTAGCCAGATTCTTAGGCTTGATATTTCGACAGCTAGACATATTTTGGCATTTGTGGAGGCTAGGTATTCTTTGATGGATTAGATTTGAGCTCGTCAGTTTAATGATGCAGGATTGAGGTTGATTTCGGATAAAGTTATGAGTGGTGAGGTGTAATGCCCCGATTATGGTAATTGAAATGCTACATGGTTCCCATGACCTCGAAAGACCACAAGCTAACCTATGACTGATATTTGTACTTGTACACTACATAATATAGAGAATAAATGCGGTATACATAATACTGTAAGGCCATAAGGTTATATACTGAATGAAACATAATATCTGAAAGGGGTATCATAATACCAAAACAACTGAAAATACTGAAGTCTAAATCTGAAGATACTGTAATCGTATGACAACCTCTAACTTTCCAAATAAGGAGTTGAATAGGACATGTCCCCAACTAACTCCGTCTAAATACTGAAATGAAATAATAAAATAAAATAGAGTAGTGAAATGACAAGACAAAATATGTCCTCGCATGATGAGGACACACCACTGACGCTGAAAGCTTGAACTGGTCAACTACTGCTGATCAGAAGCTCGTGCCTCTGAACCTATGGTGTAACATAAGACAAAGCATCATAGTGTAAATGCGTTAGTACAACTGAATGTACTAAGTATATAAGTGAGGTAGCCTATTTGCAAAGTGTTCATATACATGAACTATACTAACTGCCTAATATGAACGTGAGAATACATACATGATTACGAGACTGAAATTGTCATAACATAAGTCTAATAACTGACAACATAAGTGACTATAACTGAGAGTCTAATACTGGTGGAACTAGTTGAGTTTTGTACTGTAACTGAGTTAACTTTATCTAACAATCCTGATATTCTAATGAACTATCTGAGTTCTTTTACTGAGACTGATATTTGAAACTATAACTGTGGGAGAATTCATCTAATCTACATGCCACAAATGTGCTTCAATAGCTAAATCAGGGTCCAAGATTGGAAGTGTGGCAATACCGTGCAATGGGTAAAGACAAGTTGTGAGTAACTCTCAAATCTGGCAGTGTCCCCATAAGAGAACATCAGGTATCTGCCTCATCAACTGTAAAGTTAGTAGTGTTGATGTCTCAACCTTTGCTGGCTACATAGTTCTGGAATGCAAGGATTGCTTCTCGGAGTCTCACCCTCAATCTGGTAGTGTGGATTCTCATCCTGGGGTTCGCTCAGTTTTTAATCCTACTCCCATCTGAATAGACACTGAACATGAATACTGAACTGAGTTACTGAGTTTCATTGATTGACGAAATACTACTTACGACTGACTGAGTTCATGAGATTTCTGAGAATATTGAGTTACTGCATTTTTTCTGTGTCACCTGACTGACTGAGTTCTATGGAAAATGGCTTGACTGTGGATATTTGTGAAAACATGACATGGCTTTAGGCACACAACGATATTTTTTGGGTACAAGTACCCCCAGGACTCGATGGAAAGAAACTAACACACATGACTGACTTGTTCATAGGAATAGAGTCCATAATTCATAATATCATAAGTAGGGGATTAAATACTACACATGGTTCTCAATATTTCATATGTGGAAGGGGATACATTCAATATGGAAGTACTTTCTTAACTTCAAGATCATGTTCACTACATATCACAACCACAATACATCAATAACTTAGAATTCATGTAAAATCATAAAGCATAGAGCATGGAATTGTTACTTGCTACTTTTAAGCCATGAAAACGTGATTATTATTATTCTAGGCATTTCATCAACACCTTGCATGCACAATTTAGGCATAGGTTAAACCAAAAGATTTTACATCATGAACAACCAAGTTTTATATATTTTCAACTCACATTGTGTCATAGACTCATAATAACACATAAAGATTCTAGCATGGGAATCATTCAACATCAACAACTTGATTATCAACATCCAACAATATAGATATCATAAACAACTAATTTTATAGATTTGAAATTACATACTAACATAGATTCATGAAAATACATAAAAATCCTAACTTGAAATCATACAACAACCATCAACATGAACATAATCATACCACAAAAAAGTATTCACAATAGATAATTTAAAACTTGATTCTTGAGCTCCATGGATTAAAGGAATCCATGGATGAACACTATACGTACCTTAATTCTTGATTTTACGAAGATTGACGGAGAAAATTCTTGAATTTGGATCCTCAATTGAAAAGCCCTCTTATTGTTCTTGAGAGAAATTAGGGAAAAGGAGTATATGTTTCTAAAAATGAGGCTAAATTCGGTGTTAAAAGGTATATATAAGGGTGGAAGATGACCAAAATGCCTCTAAAGAAAGAGAGAAAGATGAAATTGTCCGATAGGTTGAATTAAATTGATCATAACCTTTTACTCCGATGTTCAATTTGGATAAAACCAATTGCATTGGAAAGAGGACTCAAAAATATTTTTATTGATATATAGCAACTCTCACAGTTAAATATATACATGAAGTTATGATCGTTTAAAGTTGACCCTGAAATGCTAAAAATTTCTGGAGCATGCTATAGAGCATGCGACGCATGCTAATCGTATGGTGCCACTATTTTTGGCACCCAAATGTTCCCTTACGCTACTCAAAAAATTCTGAAACTTACCTGGGATGTACTCTTGACTTCCCCGATCCCAATGCAACTTAAAAATCTAAAAACAGAGGTCGAGAAGGTCGTCAAATAAATCCTTGAAGTTTGAATACTAGAAATAGGATAAGTGTTGGAATACATGCCAAATTTTCTAAGTGTTGAATCTTTTAAAGAGATTTAACAGCTAAACGAGCTGAATTTCAGACTTAGGATTTTATGGGGTATTAAATGAGGCTAAGAAATCGTCACTTGATGCCGATAGAATTTAGAGGATTAGGGGACGAGTTTGTGTGCTGAGAGTTGGTGACTGAATTAGATTGATTTTTGAGGAGGCCTATTGTTCTAGGTATTCCGTCAACCTAAAAGTGAATATGATGTATGATTATTTAAGACAACATTACTTTTTGGGTGCTATGAGAAAGGATTTAGTAAATATTGTAGATTGTTCCCTTTATTGATAGAAAGTAAAGGCTGAACATTTGTGACCTAGTGGATTGCTTCATATATTACCCATTCTAGAGTGGAAGTGCGTGCGAATTACTATGGACATTATGACTGGATTGCCATGCACATCACATGGTTCTAATAGTGTCTGGTTCATTGGGTATTGATTGACCAAGTCTACCCATTACCTTCCAATTCAGGTCCCTTTCAGTGCTGAGAGGGTATCCCATATCTATATTAGGGATATTGTGCGACTACATAGTGTACTAGTGTATATTATTTCAGATCGAGGTTTTATGGCCACTTCTCACATTTGAAAGACTTTCAAGATAAGGTGGATACTCGGGTTATGCTTAGCACCATATTTTTCCACCTGACTAATAGGCTGTCAGAGCAAACTATCCAGGTTTTCGAGGATATGCTCCACACTTGTGTTATGAATTTGGTGGTCAATGGGTGGAATATTTAGCCTTGGCGAAGTTTGCATATAATAATAGCTACTATTTAGTATCGATATGGCTCCTTTTGAGACTTTATATAGTAGGCGTTGTCTCTCTCCAATTGGATGGTTTTAGGTTTCTGAAGATAGACCACAAGATACAAACTTGCTTCATGAGTCTTTGGATAGAATATTGATCATTCAAGATAGACATTGAGCAACTCAGAGTATTCAAAAGAGTTATGTAAATCATAGGTGTCATGCCGTATGTTTTAGTGCTAGTGATCATGTTTTCTCTTGAGGTTTTCCCAAGAAGAGAGTGATGAGATTTGGGAAGAGGGGAAGGATTAGCCATAGATATACTGGCCCATTTGAGATTCTTCAGACTATTGTTAATTTTGCTTTTAAGTTAGCCTTGCCCATTATATTATCAGCAGTTCATCAAGTTTTCTCATGTTTTCATGCTATTCCATTACATTCCAAATGAGTCTTATATCATTGGTGGGGAGTCGTTTCATTAAAATGAGAGGTTGTCTTTGGTTGAGGAGCCAAACTCCATATTGGCTATGGATGTTAGATAGTTGCACTCTTGAGTTATTTCTTTTTTAAAGGTCTAGTACAGGCCTCAACCTTTAGATGAGGCTACCTGAGAGGTCGAATTTGATATGCATAGTTCTTTTCCCCAACTCTTTGTTATTCAAGTATTTCTTTTTCTTAGTTTGAGGCTGAACTAGAATTTTAGTAGTGGATGATGTAATGACTTTTATTTTTTATAAAATTTGTGAAATATGTGTGTTTGTGTAATTTGACTATTTTACCCCTCCCCATTGTTGTGTTATGGTATTATTTGTGTGTGGGGGTAATTGTTTGTTTCCCAATGCATTTTGGTGCCATTTATGTGATTTTTGATAGCTTTGAGAGCCTTAGAGTTGATTTTAGTTGTTATCTTTTGATTCGTGCAACATATGACAAAACAGACTGCACCAGTAGATCTACAACATTGTTATTTAGGTGGTAACATGGTTGATATTGTGTAATGGATTTTAAATCTCATTTCGACCCTCAGTTTGAAAAGTTGTAATTTTGTGTTTCGAGGGTCATCTTTTAGAAAATATTATATTGCCATTGAGTCCGGAGAATCAAAATTATAGGATAGCATAGTTTGTTTGAGTTCACGGTATTTTGAATGACTCTTGAGGGGACGATAGAGACTTGGAATTACACTAAGTCCTCAGGTGGTGCACCACTTAGCTGGTGCATCTGCGATCGCGATTAGACCTGAAGTACAAGTATGGCGATCGCGACAAATCTTTTGCGATCGTGATAGGCTTGTCAGACAATGTTTTGTGATTGCGACTCGAGGTCCAGAATCATAAAACATCTGTATAAAAATACTTATTTTTTCTATTTTTCACCATTTTTTTAGACTTGTAGCTTATGTTATTTGGTGTTCAACAATTTCTCCATTTCTATTCTTGAGTAAGCTCCATTACACTCATTTCAACAATTTTCTTCCATCTATAACATTAAATTCTTGTTTTAAACATATACTAAAGTTGAAATTTTGGCCCATAAGTAAGAGAACTGAGCATGAATGCAGGAACATGTAATATATGACAATGTAAGACCAAGCATAAACATGTTCCTGAGATAATCTGAAATCTAAAAGATTAAATTTGTGTACCTGAATTACTAAAAATTTGTATGCTTTGGTCAAACATACTTGAGTTAAGACATACTGAATACTAACCGAAACTCAGGGAGGTATCATGTGTCAGAAATTCCACAATCTATGCTAATCGAGGTTCAACCTACTACTATTGACTCTACCAAAACTGATGGGGGAGCCTCCATCCCTGCATTAACTCGATGTTAAATGTTACTTCGAACTGAACTGATAATGGTACTGAACTAGACTATGTTTGACTAAACATTATTTCAGATAGGGCTCATCATGAATATATCAACTGATTAAACTAATAATATCCATGGTTTAGCAAAATCATTACTTGAAAATATGAGATCATGTAAAACACGTAGGTATCAGATGTTCATAACCCACCAGCACTGACTGACCATAGAATACAACAAGAAAACTTTAAAATTATGATATGGCATCATGGATCAAAGCCCCAACACATATTCATTTCATCTAACAAGTGCAAATAATGAACTTGAACATGGGAATGTGATAAAACATGCGAAAGGAACGTGATGTCAGGCTAAATTCACAATTCGATATTATGATATTAAATTCAGTTGAATACCACATGGGAAATCGAATCTTGAAAAATGAGAAAACCTAACTTTCCATGGAATTATACTAGGACATGAGTTGACTCAAACTAATAAGGACAAACATGTATTTCATTTCATCTTGAACACATGCATCTCATAATAAAGGAAAACTCATACTTTTAAACAAAGAAAGGCTTTGGGCTCCATGGGTGGAAGGGACCCTGGGATGAACACCCCACATACCTAAAACGTTAGTTTCTTCGGCACTCAAACCAAGATATTGGGTAGGATACCCTAGGCACGCCGCAAACCTTGCTTGGGTAAAGCAGCCATCACACCACGACCATTATTTGGCTCAAGCAACCATCGTGACTCAACACCCTCACATATGGATCCTTCCCCATGCCACAGTGCTATGAAGAGGGTTAACTATTTTAGCCATCCAAACGCGTCAAAAACCTTGTCCAAAAGCTGAAAACTCTCCTGAGACATACATTTAACCTCTCTAAACGTAAATTAACAAGAAAAAAACCATTTTGGGGTGAAGAAGACCAAAATAAAAATCCGTAAAGTTTAGGAGTCTTGAAAAAGGCTAAGTCCTTAACACATTGTGATATATTCAAGCCTTTGACCTTAAGCATGAAAATAAGATTTGAATGGAGCTTAGAGTATTATAGGGTATTACAAATCCTCCCCGAAAATGTCCTCAATGATAGGATTAATGGGGAAGAAGTTAGCATGCATGTCATCTATCATAGACAGAGTATAGCTAACTCCTTATGGACCATTGCTAGATTTGGGCCCTTAACACCCTCTAGCTTCTGGCTAATCATCTTCTCAAACCTATCAAATCTGGTTTGCATACTTCTCATCTCAGTATGAATGTCCCTCTAGATCCATGGCTATACCCCTATTCAATATTTGTCACCTAATGATCAATTGTGCACAATATTTATAGCACGTTAGTCAAAAAGGCCTGTGGGACTAAAGTATAACCTATACAAGATAGTTTGGATATAAGTGGACTCATCATAGAAGGAGGGTTCATTGTTTGAGAAGCTGCCACTACATAAGTAGAAGTCCAAAGCTCAGACTGGGTGTTATTAGTTATGGGTATCCCCAATATCGGTGAACCTTGAAGTGTCAATCGCATTCCCTCTAGCGGGGATCCCTCCCAAATTAGAGTGGCCCCCACCTTTACCTTGGAAATAGGGTTTGCAAAGTGTTTGATCAAACTCAAATCTATGGTCCTCCTTATCTTAAAGAACTTATCCACACTTGAGATCTCTATCAAACTCTAGTTCAAACACAATTGTATCAATAGTCATGGGAAAGCTATGATTTTATCTGTGCTTACCGCTCAGTAACGGATCTCCTAAGATATAATCTTGACTGCATAAATCATGTATCCCTCAATGATTCCCGTGACCAAAGTAGTTCTGTCTATACCACACATATTTTATTTATTTAAGGGATTCAACCAATGACACATAAGTATCCACCACACCTTTCCTGTAAAATTCAAACTTCCCTTCATAATCCATTATCAAGGGCCTCCACCTCCACCAATGACCCAAGGCTCATCCTCCCACATCGTAGAAATAATCCCAATCATTCATTAGATGTGATTAAACTTGTATTTATCATGAATACAAACTCCTCTGATCAATACCGTAATTAAGGGGTCAGAACCATTCCATAATTGCCTCTATGGATACAACCTCTTCAGCTCCATCTAATAAACTACCTAAGACGTACCCTCTCTTCGTTCTTTAGGTAGAATGGGTGATGGCACTAACTCTCTTATATAAATCTTATATCCCAAGGTTAGCGACCAGTTAATGATGGGCACCAGAGTAGGCTTAATTTTCAGTTGTTTAATAGGTGGAAGGGAGGTAGTATCCCATCAATCTATCACTCGACTCTATATCTACTTCTACCACATTCATAGGCCCTTTAGTTGTAGATTTTGCACTGGCAAACCTATTGTTTGAATCATCAGTCGGGTCCACATCTTGACTCAACATCCATTTCAATCTGGCATGATAAGTTTGGTCGTGATTGGCTAGGATTTTTCATCCTTCTCCGAGTGGTTGGTTGGGAGTTATCTGTTGGAGAAACTTTGAGCCCTGATGTAGCATCTTCCTTTATTCAGCCCCTACCCCCCTTAATTGGGTATTATTCCATGAAGCCACTTGACTTATCATCAGTGATTTTGTTCCTATGATGATGGGTAGGGAGTGGGCTTGCTTCATTAGAGTTTGTTCCATAATGGAATCATTATTTGGTTCCATTGGTACCTATTGAAGCACACATGTTAGATAATCCTGGGAAAGGAAAATAAAAATAAGAAAAATCAAAATTATGTTGCAGCAACTACAACACTCATTGCCAAACAAGAGTTGATAGCCTTAAATCACTATTGTAATCTTATTTTCCCAATCTTAACCTCTCTTGTGAACACAATCTCGAATACAGGCCACACATCCACTACATCGTTATTCTGCCAAGGTTCCAAAAATCCTAGCTAAAGGAATTAGCCACTCATAGTTGTAAAACAATCCTTGTAATTCAATAGAAAAAAAATATGAATAATATCACAAATAATTGAAGAAGAAAACCCAAAGTATCGATTTAATTACTAGACTAAAAACAAAAACCAAAAATATTTCAAGATTAAAAGTTAATCTTGAAATCAATATATGTTTGTATAAGTATATAGTGTGTAACCCTATACAAGAGTATCTGAAGGGTATTTGTAGTTACTAAAAATAAAAAAAATACTTAATGATAAAAAAATCGAAAAGTTATGTCGAAAGTTGTAACGCCTTAGCCAACGAGTCGTTTCGACTAACGACGACTCATTGCGATCTCTGTTGCCTCTATTCTTTAGTAAGTGATGTTGACTCAAGGTCAGACCCTACTGGCTGTACTTATTATCACTCAAATAGATTTTAATTTGTAGTACTTTTTATCCATTCTCAGAAGGACTCTTCACTTCGAGTTGTACCCTGCGCAATAACTTGTAGTCATTTTTCATTTCCATTGGGCTTCAATTTGGCTATCTTCTAGACTTTTTGCTAGATTACTAAGATCGACTCATACCATGACTCATTGTCACTCCTAATGCGTCATGTTCAGCCTCAATTTTAAAACAAGAATCATCCACCTATACTATTGTAGTAACGACATAGTCTACAAGTCGTATAGTCACATAACTACTCGTGGCCTCGTCAGTCACTTTGATTTTTCAGTCTTTTTCTTTTATTTCTAATCAAACTTAATTCCAACCTTTTTTCCATAAAACATACACAAAAACACACACCATATCTAAAAAAATATTCTAAGTATTTTCATATTTTCATGATTTTGAGCATCAAAAGATAAATGACCCATGGCACATCATTACTAATGTAGAAATACTGAAACACTACCTTTTTTCAGATAGAAAATTTGACATAATTAAAACCCTCTTCGGATATATGTGCAAGAGAGGATAAAGTGATTGTTATTGGATATTGTTGTATATGGGTTGAAAACTACCCCATGGGTCCTACATCAGTAAGCTTTAGCTCCGTAGGTGTATACGTAGGTTGCGCGACAACCTCGTGCACCACATCATCATTCTTATTACATCGTATATTATAAACACTTGATATTGTTATATGTTTTGACAATTTGTTTATTATTTTATACATTCATGATATATTGGTACCACCATGGAAATATTAGAAACATCAGCTTTTACTACATAAAAATGTGATATTTTTAAAAACCCTCTCTGAGAGATGCGTAGAAGAGGAGAAATGGAAGTGGTATTGGATATTAGTTGTACACGGGTTAAAAAAAACCATGTGTCCACTTTAAGGAAGAATATCTATAAATTAGGATGTGATACTAATTTAGTTCATTAGTAAAAACTACCAAAAAACTAAAGTGAAGAAGAAAGAACCCTAGTGTATTGCCCATGGATGCCTTCTCTTCTTCCCAATCACGTGTTATTTCAAAACTGTTTTGTTTTCATTAATAAGGAATCATTTTATAGTGTGTTAGGTCTTTAATAGGATTCCTCACATGACTCAAATGCATTTTCAACATTGCCCCTCACTTAAAGTCAACAAAAATTGACTTTTGGACGTCTCGGTAGAGGCCTTCTAACGCAAGGCCAAAACTATGACTTAAATAGGTGGTATCCCTAGGGGGTATAGAGCGCCCCCATCTCATTATTTGTGGGTAGGGTGGAAGGCATCTCTTAAATGGTGCTAGTTTTCTTCCTTTACACTGTTATCCTTTCGTACATTGGATCCTTGTTTCCCCATTTATATGAACTTGTTTGTAGGCTTTAATTAATATCCAAAACATATCCAATGGTCTCCTACAACATCATATAAGAATAAATAGTTAGTAGAACATAATAGATCTCATTAAAGTACTCTAGAACAACCACAAGTAAAGCTAGCAGAACTAGTTTTCTGTCTAAACTCTATTTGATCATTTTGACACATAACTTGTTTCAAATTCACCTTCAAGGAAAGAAAAGGTTTAATATAATTTAGGGAATTGTATGAGTTGCAATTTATGTACACAATTGAAATTCCTTACTTCAATACGGGAAGGAAAGAACTTTCACTGTAGCTTAATGAGATAATTTCACTAAGATTTTCAGTAGGAATAGGAAACAAGATATGGTAGAAAAGAATGTAAATGGAAATTATGTTTACAAACGTCAATAAAATTTAATGCAATTAAATAAATAAAAGGTAGAATTATGATTATAAAATTTTACCTTTTGCACCACTTATAGCTAGTTTTAAGAATCAACACCATAATAATTTGCACAACTCACGAAATTATCAATATATATATATATATATATATATATATATATATATATATATATATATATGATTTACTTGGGGAATAGAGGGCATAAAAAATTTCACAACCCAAAAACAAGGGTCATGATGGCACTTACTAAGGGGAACCTTGACAAGTAAGCCTATCTCCTAAATTGATACACAAGGGAGAAAGACAAAAATAACCCCATGGAAAGGTTTCTAGAATGAAGTTGAACCATAAATATATAGTATTAAAATTGAACATATACAACCAAAGATATTATACCGAACTCCGAAAATCTAGTGTCAATAGTGTAAGAAAAACTAATACATTCTACGAGTCAAATACATTAGAACATCCAACAGGAAGAATGTCTAACTTCGAACACTAGTAAGGACATAAACTAATACAAAAATACAGAACTGGTCCCAGATGCATGAAAGTCAAACAACTACCTTTAATAACTTTGAAGGCACCTAAAATCAAGCCAGTTGGAATGTACCTGCACCCGAATCTACACCGAAAGGGCATAGTAGGGATGAGTATTGTACACTTGTACTCAGCAGGTATCATAGGCCGACTGATCAAAGATAAAAATAACGCATACAAAATACACACTAAGGGCATGTCACCTACAATCATAAAAGGTCTTGCAACGGTAGCCCACACTCTTTGTATTAATAATTCTATAATATCCACATCCTATATAACAAAGAATAAAAAAAGAATATAGGTATAGATATATACCACATATAAAAATAAGAAAAGGGAATAACATATACAAGAGCATCAAGTACAAGTAAGGTAGTTTAGAATAATAGACAGGTATCAAGTCAAATAGAATATAAAATCACATCGCAATCATATTAAAGTAAATGCAATATGAATTATGATGATTATTATAATGTAATACATAAGGATGTCAAATAACCTTGATGCCATTAAACAACCACTAAGATCGTCGCACAGTCTCTATACATACATACTAAGCTAGATAAATAAGATATAGGACCCATGGTGACTCAATTCGAATGAGTGCCTCATCGTATCAGATATCTTAAGTCCTACCAGGACCAAAACTCACCCCCAATACCTATAAGGTCCCACAAACTTCCCTCGTTGTTTGATCCTTATGGTGTGTCGAGTGAGGCATGATTCTGGTCCTAAAAGAATGATAAGTGGCTTCCTAAGTGATTATCGTGTTAACCATATAGAAATTCTCTAATTTTGACTTTCTATCACATGGAAAATCTGATAAGCTTTCTATTGATATAAGATTTGCCCAAATTCGATACCTGGGTAAGATGTTATGGCTAATTTAAGAACTAGTCATAAAACCGCATCATTTTTGTGCTTGGTGCATCACGGAGAAGGTCGATTTGACAATTGTAAATTCTAGTGGAACTACGCAATGTTGGCACATCGTGTTGAGGTTCCAGGTCCCAACTAGTGACAAAATACGATGCATCCACATCACGGTGACTCCCATATTACCAATTGTCAATTTCCAGTGAGCCACCACGAAAAGTGGTGCATCATAATGATCCCTTAAATCGGATTCCCAATTTAATTTTTCCAGCTTCGTACGGATTTTATAGGGTGCATTTTGGGCTTTTTCCAAGCCTATAAAACCATGCAAATACCGAATCAAAGTCATTTGTAAGCATCCTATGAGTTTTTTTCTCAAGTTTTCTCTCATAAAAAATCCTAAGTACCCAAAACCTCTTCCAAGAATCTCAAGAATCCACCATGGATTTTCTAAACTGAGTAAAGATTCAAGGTTCCCAAGTCAAGGGCCTCAAGAACCCTCATTCAAAAGTACAAATAGAGTTTCAAAAGTGAGAGTTCATCCAAACCTTCTAATTCAAGGTATGTGGGGTTTTGAACAAGGGTAAACCTTTCATCCTTGTGCCCAAAAAGTTTATTTACATCATGATTTTGCTGAAATCTATGGGGTTTTTACATGAATTTGAACTATGGTTTTTCACCAATTATTATGGATTGCATTACCTTGATCTTTCCCATAAATTGAGAGTTAAACATGATTTCTAGAGTGTTTATAGCTGGGTATAAACAACATGATTTTACTCCTTGATAAGCTAATATTTGCAATGTTAGAGCTGGTGAAG
This sequence comes from Capsicum baccatum var. pendulum, assembly GCA_030864225.1. Classification (NCBI taxonomy): domain Eukaryota; kingdom Viridiplantae; phylum Streptophyta; class Magnoliopsida; order Solanales; family Solanaceae; genus Capsicum; species Capsicum baccatum. The sequence continues at coordinate 170,024,681 of CM061561.1, read as the reverse complement.
CATATGAATAAATTGAGATTTTGAGATATATTGTAGAAATTCAAAGATTTCTACATGATTTATAAATCTATATGCTTTATATATTATGCTTTTGATAAGATTTAACTTGCGATTGAACTATGCGTTAGTAAGCCCTATTTGAGACTCGTGAAATTACAAACTCTTGTGCTATAAGCACCCATATTTTCACTATTTTGATATGATTGAGAAATGAATTGACCTGATGGTCCGAAAGATTTGAAATCCACTTCGTCATATGAGATTATAGATTTGATTATTGGGTTCGTAGTGAACCATGAGATTATTCTTAAAGTGGATTTTTATGAGCTGAGTGCAATAATCTAAAGGGAGTAGTACTTAGCACCTAGCGGGTAAGTCACCATGGTTTCTTACCCCAAAACTACGTGCCACCGTAGGTTGGGCCTAAGGCTGAGTTTATGATTATTATCATTGGGCCTGAGGCCAAGTTTTGTTTATTGATCACTAGACTCAGGTTACACTCCCTGGAAAGAGTACAACACTCCTCCCCAATGTGGGGTCTTCTCATTAGAAGGACAAAACGTTGGACTCCCTGTAGGCTGCATGGTTTATGTCGGTTATGAGAACCTCTATTGCCCTTTTTAACTTCAAAATTTGATACTTATTTTCCATTCCTATGATTTATTTCACTAAATGGTGGAATTGCAAAGTTGTTCCTGAATTAAAGTGCTTCCTAGAGGTGGGTTATTTCCCTAAATGAAAGTACCTTCCCTTGATATAGTACTTTTCATAAAGCTTTGAGATAAGTTATTTCCTTGAGCTAGAATAGTTTTCCATTTGAGATAGAATGATTTTCCTAAAACCTGAAATGTGATAATTTCCTAAGGCGAATGAAATGCCTTCAAATATGTTTGCAAGTCATATGATTCCGAATTCCAAGTATATATGTTCTAAATAATTATGAAATGTTGAGCATTGAATAGGTTTTACTCTCAATGAGACATATGAATGAGTTGAAAGTACTTTTCAAAGCCCCTTAGCCTTTGGGTATTGAGAATAAGCGAAGATTTCTAATTTTTAATGTTAAAGAGCGATGACTCATGAGATTTGTGTTGCATGCCTCATCCTACATAATTTATGAGATTTCTATTTTATACTTGTTCAAGCCATGTGAGTCATCTTATTTTGCATACATGATTTGATTGAAGAAGATCGGTACTATTTTTATACATTTGCATTCACCCTCGTATACTCAGTACAATTCAAAGACAGATTCACATATATGTCTATATGCTACATTGTCTTATAATGTAGGTTCAGGGGCTCTGTCCTAGCCTCATCTGTAATTCTTCGAGTACCTTGCCTACGTTTTCTACAGTGGTGAATCCTCATGGTTCAAGTACCGATCTTTAAATTTTTTCTGTATTTGAGAGACTATGTTTCATCTTCAGTTCATTTTGAGTCAGTTGGGGACCTGTCCTAATGGCTCTCTAATTTTTGATTCGTATAGGTTTTGTTAGACTAGTATCATAGTTGTGATGTGTCGAGGGTTTGGTATTGTGGTTTTGTTGAGGTTTCACTATATTATTGTCATATGGACCGATTATCTTTCCCGTATTTCCTTTCATGTGATATGACTATGCAAGTGTTGAGTCTATTTCATCTTGAATTGAGTGTTATTGGTAAAAACCGGCTCTAAGGGTTAGCTTGGGGATACTTGTAGACTTAATCACCGTGTGATGTCCCAGGAGACGATTTCGAGTCGTTACAGTACCACATCATTAACCACCATACACCATATGTTGGATGAATTTAAAACATATTACAAGATAAAACAATAATAATATATAGACAATAATGCAAGTCTATAACAATATCCTAACAACCACAACCAATTGTCCAACCAATACTAATCCCAATGCCAATACCAATACCAAGGCCAACACTAATCCCGACACCGCCTACGCCCATTATTTTTAGACAAAGCATCTGACTAGAATAAAAAAATATCTATTCGGGACATTACCCAGACCATAGCCAAAATAAAAACAAATAAAATAACAAAAATAATAAGAAGTCCATAGCATGAAATAGAGTCTTTTAGAGTATGGAAGATTACCACTTCAATCTTACTTAAGCTATCCTCCAATCATAGTTACTAAGCAAAAGGACCGGTAGTATGGCCAGTTCTTGAATCATGTGGGTATAGAGCACCGGAAGACGGTCAGCAGGGGAAACGCTAGCATGTAACTCAGGGAAAAAGATAAGATAATACCAATAATTTAAAACCAAATTAAATAAAAATATACACTAACATATATGCATATATATATATATATATATATATATATCGTGTCAGGATAGGTAACAAGGTTTAACATGCATTTATAACCTTAACCTTAGTTGTGTACCTTTACAATCCTAAAACCATCCACAGGCCATATGGGTTCTGCTCTCCTTGCTGAAAAGGCCCAAGTGCGTGATAGCCAAACGCTAGAGAAAAAAACCTAGGAGGACTAGTACATCCCCACAATTAATATGTTTAACATCATGCATACACGACTAAGGCCAGCCTCATACCGAAAAATATAAGTTGCCAATGTCGGTCCCCTCGGGACCTCCACCTTTCAAAACTTTCCTACTCATCCCCCTTAAAACCCAATTAAACATTTTACACATAACTAAACCATTTACAAAGGAGTCTTCTTATTAGGCATTAACCATTAGCATCTTCATATAAAAATTAGAGCTTGCAAGTCTATTACCTTATGCCATATGAATCATTAAATCAAATTATACTCCACTATTTCCAGTTAAACCAAAATAATTTATAATTAAATCATGACCACCAAGCCCTTTCCAAAACCACTTGAAACCAACAAAACCTAATACATGTTTCCTAAACCATTTATGCGATGTAAGGATTCCATGAATAATTAAGCTATGTGATGATATCATTCTCATTAACAATTTCACATGCATGTTTGGGACTGAACCTTCACCCCTCAATTAAATCACCATTCCCATGCACCTATATGTGGAAAACCATAACGAAAACATAAAAAACCATTATTAAAATCATGGGAATCATTAATCAACCATGAACAGCATAGACCCCTAAACTTTATTTCAGAACCATAATAATACCATGAAAACCATACATTAATACAGACGTCTTTAGTAAAATATAAATGAGTGAAGAGTCACATGACTTAGACACAGAGATGTATTGAGAGAAACCACCCTTGAAAGCCTTAATTGATTATCTTGATGAAACCCAATCTTTCACTTGAAGAGAAAGTTTGAGAGAGAATTGGAGAGTGTTATATTGGTAATAATATGTTAATAAAGTCCCAAAAGGTGTTTTAATTCTTGGTCTCAAAGGGAGTTAAAATGGTTAATGTCCAAAATGCCTTGACTTAAAACTGTAAGAAATACCGTAGGTGGTTACGAGTCGAGCCCTTGACCTGTGACCAATAGATACAACTCGTACCTTTGAGTCATCACCCAAATAGTGGGTTGGACACCCATACACTTCCCATCGTACAAATCCATGACCCCTAATAATGACTTGACCTTACAACTCATATGTCTAGTCGTACCCAGGGCAGTAACCAAAGGGATTGGACACTGGACAACATACATCTCACTGTTACAACTCGTAATATATCCTCACGGCTCATAGTGATGCACTCATTCTCAGAGCCAAGCCTAGTCACAAAGTTACATATTTGACAAAGGTTTGACCAAATGACCCATCACGACCCCTAACGACTCATAACACTAAAACGTTACCATCACACAACCCCAACGACTATTTTCTGGACCCCGCAAGACTAGGGTTACCTGACCTGTACCCACATCATATAGCTCATATGGTGAGTCATTACCAGGACAGTGAGCTTAAAGTTCAGTAACTTTCCAAAGGCCAAAACCTTAAGTGTTTTAATTCTTCCCCACTTGGATTAATCATCCTCGGGTGATGGGATATGGCAGTGACTAACAGGATTTAATCCCTACACATCTGTACTCTTACCTATAATATAGAAAACATATTACTATGGAATTCACCATCTACCTTTAATAAAGATAGAAAACAAAGATTCTAAGAAAAACACATACGTCTTTGGTCTGAAACCAACTAACCTACTAATCAAAGATTTCAATTTTGACGTCCTCATGAGATATAGAATCTGAAATACCAATATCCTTGATAAGTATAATCTATGATGGATTACCCACACACTTCCTCAAATTAAAAACATATAGCACTAGGTGAATGGAGCTCAAACTAAGAGGAAACTCCAAGTTATACGCAACATTAGCAACTTTCTAAAAACCAAGTATGGACTATTATTTGGGGAATGAGCTTTAACTTCTTAACAAACCACATCACTTCATTCATAGGAGACACTTTCATGACACCATATCTGATATCTTAAACTCTAACTATCTATGCCTTACATCTGTATAGGACTTGTTACGACTTTAGGTGGCTTTAATCCAATCTCAAATCACCTTCACCTTCTCTATGGCTTTGTGAACCAAATCCTACCATAATATCTCTGCCTCACCAACCTCCAACAATCCAATAAGAGACCTATACCTCCTACTTTACATAGCATCAAGTATGGACATCCTAATGTTTCACTGCTAGCTATTATTATATACAAACTTTGTAAGAGGAAAATGCTCAACCTAACTACAATCATAGTCGATGAGGCCAGCTCTAAGGATATATTCCTATGTTTGAATAATCCTTTCTGCTTGCCCATCCTATTGCGGTTGGAAAGTCATACGAAGACTCATCTTAGTCCCCAAATATTTATGAAATGACCGCAAAAAATGTGATGAAAACTATATACCATAATCTTAGATGATTGAAATAGGCACAATATGCAACTTCACAATCTCATAGAGGTACAAACTCACATAATCCTAATAGAAAAAAATTTTGCACTAGCAAAAAGTGAGCAAACATTGTCATTTTAACCACGATGACCCTAACCGAATCACACTAATTTTTAGAATGAAGAATACCGGTCATATTGATCACTTCCCACTTCCACACAGATAACTTAATCTCTTGATATAATCCTCCTGCCCTCATGTGCTAAACTTTCATTTATTGGTACACCACACATTCAGCCATAAAACTAGCTACATCCCAGTTTATTTTGTTCCACTAATACACCTTCTTAAGCTTATCATACTTTTTCAATAAACCTAGTTGAATAGCATAGCGCGACTCATGCACCTCATCTAAGATCCTCTCTCGTAATCCATCCACATCTTTAATGAACGACCTTACTTGGTAACACAAGGTACCATCACTACTGACCTCAAAGGCTATCACTTTCTGCCCATAAACATCACCCTTGATCTTTATCAAGGCAAGATCCAACACTTTCTTTTTCTTCATCTAAGCACCCAGGGACAACTTTTCAACCTACCGAGCGAGCATACCACCATCCTTGGAGTCCAAGAGGAAAGCTCCAAGGTTAGACAGATGGTGAATATCTTTCACAAAATCATACTTTTCTTCATCCACCTGAGCCATACTTTCCATGGATATCCTACTAAGAGCATCAACAAACCTATTAGCTTTACCTGAATGATAGTTATGACTAATGTCATAATCCTTGAGCAAGGCAAGCCATCTCATTTGCTTGAGGTTAAGCTCTTACTGAGTAAACATATATGCAAGATCTTATGATCTGAAAAGATATCCACATGCACTTCATACAAATAGTGACACCAGACTTTCATCATAAATATAACAACTAATAATTAAAAGTCATAAATTTGATAGTTCTTCTCGTGCACCTTCAATTCTATAGAGACATAAACTATCACCTTTCCATGCTTCATCAAAATGAACTGAAGATCCACACATGATACATTGCAATAGACCAAAAATTCAATAGTTCCTTAAGTCAAAGTTAGAACTTTAGCTGAAGTTAGCTTATCCTTTAGCTTGGAAAAACTACCCACACAAGCATCAGACCATAAGAACTTAACTTTCTTCTAAGTTAACATAGTAAATAGGTAAGCTGTAAAAGAGAAACTCTCCATAAAACTCCTACAATAATAGAGTAAACCCAATGAGCTCTAATTATTAGTTAGAGTTATGGGTCTAGGCCACTTTTTAACAGCTGAAACTTTCTACAGATCCACCATGACCCCCTTTACTAAAAATGACATAACACAGAAAAGTGAAAACATTTAACCAGAATTTAGATTTCAATTATTTAGCATATAATTGTTGTTCTTTTAGGTTCTACAACATAATGTGAAAGTGATTGGCATGATCGATCTTGGTCATAGAGTACACTAGAATATATTCTATGAATACAATGATCAAAAAATTCAAAATTTGATAGAAGACCCTATTCATCAAGTCCATGAATGTCTTACGGGTATTAGTCAACCTTAAAAATATAACCAAAAACATAAAATGCCCATACCGGGTATGGAAGTATTTCTTGGGATATCCACCTCCCTAATCTTTAACTGATGATACCATAACTAAAGACCAATCTCGAAGAAAAACATAGTACCCTGACATTGGTCAAACAAATCATTTGTCCTTGGTAGAGGGTACTTATTCTTTACCATCACCTTGTTCAGCTATCGGTAATCGACATATATTCGAAGGGAGCCGTGCTTCTTATGCATGAATAAAATTAGTTCACCCCACAGAGAGACACCAGGACAAATAAAACCATTGTATTAAAGATCCTTTAGTTTCTTCTTGAACTCCTTCAATTCAGCCGGAGCCATTCTATATGGGGGAATAGAAATAGGAAGAGTGTCCAAAACAAGATCAATCCCAAAATCAATCTCCCAATTGGGAGGAACCCTAGAAAGTTCATCACGGAAGACCTCGACAAATTAATTCACAACCGAAACTAAATGTAAAGAAGGACTCTTAGAGTTAGAATTTTTAACGCAGAACAAATAATAGAGACATCCCCTAGAGATTAATATTTAAGTTCTAAGATATGATATGAAATTTCCCTAAAGAGCAAGGGAATCTCCCACTCATTTCATAAAAAACTCAGTTAGGATCTTAAAGATGACCTTACGGGTTCGAATGCCTAAAGATGCATTGCACGAGTGAAAAAAAATTCCCCAATAAGACATCAAAATTCACCATGTCTAATTCAAACCGATCAACCAAAGACTCCCGACCACCTATGAACACAAAACAACCATATAGACTCTTCTATTCACCATAGAATTATCTATCAGGGGAGAAATAAAAAATATTCCAGAATACCCATAGGTTCAAAACCTAAATGCAAAGCAACAAACGGTGTCACATAAGAAAGAATGGACCCCGAGTGAAGTAAATGTAAATATCCCAGGAAAAGAGTTACAACATATCAATACTGAGATTAGGTGATGCCTCAAACTCCAAAGGAGTAGTGAGTGCACTGAGTCAGTTTTGAATAATATCAGAGCCAGAAGCGGCACCCCTTGATGCTTGAGTATAATAAAAGGCAACAAGAAATTTGTTTGCCCCATAGAAAACCTTACCAATAGGAAAACTTTTAACCATATGCTTTGAATTACAATAGTTGAAGAACTTGTCCTTTACCTCATCACAGTAACCTCAATGTAACCGAACATAATTCTGTAGGAAGGATATGATGGAGCTGATTAGGCCCCACTATCTTAAGACTGGGTACCCTATTCCCAATAGATCTCGCCATTATTAAAATACTTGTCACCTGATGACTTTGGGTAGGGAGCACTAGCCGTTAAGTAAGACCCTAAATTTTCTCACCTCTTCTTGGACCACTTTCCACCATCCCTTTGTAATACCCGTGCTTTTTCTTAGGTTAAAAATCATCTTAAGGATGTTAGAACTTCGTTTGAATTAAGAATTCATTCTTATACACGAATAATTTCCATAATTTTCACTCTCTATCACATGGGAAATTGAATAATCCTTCCATCGGTATATAATTTGCACCAATTCGACACCCGAGCGAAGAGTTAGACCAATTTTAGTGAGACAGTGTTTGACATGAGCCTTCAGCGCATCGCAGAGATATCTCAAATGGATATTTTAAAATTCCAGTGTTGCTCCATGATACTGAAGTGTCGCGCCAAACTTCCAGGTCATATAAAAGGTAGAAATATGATAGGTCCACATAGTGCCACCGTACAGTTTCCCATAAGTCAATTTTTAGTGACACGACACGATAACGCCGCGTCGTGCCAAGGGGCTAATTCGGGAAATTTTACTAAAAATTCAATGACTTGTCCAGGGAAAAAAAGGTCAATTTTCCCCCTTATATAAGCTTCCAAACACTAGATTTATCCCTTATTTATACAAAATAATGATGTTTTTATCAAATACTCTCAAGAACTCAAGCTATGGTTTTTATAGAAGGTCCAATTTCAAGAGGGTTTCACCATCAATTTTCACAAAATCACAAACTAAGGTATTAATAGTATTCATTCATGGGCTCCTTTCATCCATAAACTCTAAGAATCCCTTTTGGACTACAAGTTATGAATATTCTACATGTGTTCATGCTTTGTATGATCTCTTTCTTATTGATAAATAAGGACTTGATTTCTATTTCATGATTTGATAATAAATTCCAAGTGGCTTGATTAGTATAGATAAATATTTATGAAATCTCATGACTATAGCCTTCTGTGAAGAAATTAGAAGCGAACCATGATGTTTAATTGCTGTAAAATGATGCTTACATGTACCATGTATGGCATTTATTTTATTAAATGCTTAGATGAAGGAATATTGTCAAACTAGCATGATATCACAAAATCCCCATGTATATATAACTTCATACCTACTATATGTTTGATGAAATGATATTATGAATGTAGTATTTATTATGACATTAGTCAAGTCTTCAAGTAAATCGTGCTATGTCAGTTTCCTTCTATAGAGTTTTGCGAGTACTTGTTACCCTAAATATTAGCTGTGTGACTAGAGCCATATCATGTTTTCACGATACTCTCAGTTAAGCTATGAACTCTTAGACTTTAGATAGTCTTATGACTCAGCAAAAATCTCCATGATCTTATGACTAAGTCAGTTGTCAGATATTAGTAGTAATCTGTCAGCCATAAAAATTCAGTAACTGAGTCCATGTTCAGTTTAGTTCAGTAAATCATGTTTAGTGTCCATTTAGATGGGAGTATGAATTAGCACCCAGTGAACCGAAGGATGGAAACTCACCTGTTATACGAGGGTGTGATTCTTAGAAGCAATCCTTATGTTCAGGAACTATGTAGCCAACATAGGTTGACATATCATAACATATTATATGAGGGTAGATGAGGTGTCTTAACATGTTATGTGAGGTTTCCCACTATTCTTCCTAGAGTTACCTATTATACGAGGTTACTCACATATTGTCATTACCAGTGGCATGGTATTGATACCCTTTAAATCAGGGCACAGATTGGACCGTAACTCAGCCATTATAGCACCTTTGGGGCATGTCAGCTAGATACTACTTCCCATAGTTTCATGTTATAGAATCAGGACTATTGAATACAATCAATCAATCTCAGTAATAGAACATAGATAGTTCTTCAAATTTCAGAACTATCAGACATAGTCAACTCAGACACAGTACGAAAATTAGATAGTTCCATTAGATTCAGGGTTGTCAGATATAGTCACCCATGTGATTAGTTATATTCAAATACAATTATTCATGTTATTAGTTATGTAATATTATTAGTATCCATACTCAATAGTAATGCTACCACAATATCAGTATCACAAAATCACATTGTCAGTTACAGTACGTATTTATACAAGTATTATCACGTTCATTTTAGATAGTCAGTTAGCATAATTCATGCTTATGAACCCTTGTATTTAAATTACCTCACTTGTATACTCGGTACATTTGTAATAACGCATTCATGCTATGGTGCTTTCTTTTTATGTTACACAATAGGTTCAGAGACATGAGTTCCTAATCAGCCGTAGATTCTAGATTCAGCAGTCAGAGTAGAAGTGAGTCCTCATCCTTCGAGGACATAATAATTTTCTATTATCTCATTGATTAGCTTAATATTTGGAGTTAGTTGGGGACATATCCCATCAAATCCTTATTCAGATTCTTCAGACAATAGAGGATTTCAGACTGGATGTAGACTAGATAAAGAATATCATGCTTTAGACTTCAGTTTTGTTTTGGATATTTTATTACCCCATATAGATGTTACGTTATTCAGTTATGTTCATAATCAAACCTAATGGACTTTCAGTGCACGGTTGTGCATTATTATGTTATCTTATGAAATATACCATTACAGATATCAGTCATGGGTTAGCTTGTGGTCCTTCGGGGTCATGAGCATCGTGTAGCATTCTGATTCAGGAAATCGGGTTATTACAAACTTGGTATCAGATCCTAAGGTTCAATATAGTCCTAGGAAGTCTGAAAGTTGCATCTAGTAGAGTCTTGTTCTTGGGTGTGATACATGCCACATTTATGTGCAAAAGGCTAAAGGAAGTTTTAAGAATTATTTCCCTTCTTTTAGTATCTATGTCATACCAGTGAGCATAATCATAAGTCACTCTCTTATTTTAATCCATTTCTTTTTTTCTTCTACAGAATATGTCTCCTAAAATAAGAAATGGAAATCAGTTAGCCCCTCATCCCAAAGAACCTTTGGGCGATCATGTTTCTTATGTGGAGTTCAACACCATATTACCACTCTTTCCCAATCAGTCGCTCCTCATAATGAATGGGCAACAGTCATTCCATCCAACATAGTGGCCAACTCAGCCGCTGCTAGAATTTAGGACTTCACCCGAATGAAGCCTCCAACCTTGCTCGGGTCTAAGGTAGATGAAGACCCTCAGGAATTCATAGATCAAGTTCATAAAGTGACAGATGCCATGGGGGTGACTGCAGTTGAGAATGCTGTGCTAGCTGCATACCAGTTACAAGATGTGGCTCATGCTTGGTTCAAATAGTGGATGTCCAAAAGATTAGTTGATACAGGTCCTATAGAGTAGAAGAAGTATATTAGTGTATTCTTAGACAGATTCTTTCCCCAAGATCTTAGAGAAGCTAAGGTGGTAGAGTTCATCAACCTCTGGCAGCGCAATATAACAGTGTAAGAGTATTCTTTTAAGTTTACTAAATTATCCAGGTATGCCCCTCATATGGTTGCAAACAGTAGATCCAAGATCAGAAAGTTCACTTCGTGGGTGAAAGACAGCGTGGTTAAAGAGGGAAGATCTGCTATGTTGGATAATGATATGACCTTAGCTAGAGTTATGACCCATGCTCAGCAAATAGAAGAGCAGAAAATTAAGTTGTGGGAAAAGTAGGATAAGAAAGCTAGGAGAGGTAGCTTAAATTTTAATCAGCCCAAATCAGAAGAAGGAAACCATTCCCATTTTTATCCTAAGTCATCAGTTTTAGCTCCCTCTAAAGCCAGTTCTATAGTTCCTATGTTCGTAGAGGGTAACAAAGATAGAGCGCCAGGCTCTAAGACCCAGGGCAGTGTTAGTATTGCCTGCACCTATCCTCCTTGCCAGACATGCGGTAAGCACCATCAGGGTGTGTGTAGAGCAGGTAGTGGCATTGCTTTTAGTTGTGTCAAGCCAGGCCATAGAGTTAGAGAATGTCTATAGCTAGGTACTCAGGGTCAACAGAATCGCTCTTCAGCTTAGTCCGGTAGCCCAAATCAGCAGGGTGCCACTTCCAGTGCTACTAGCGGGCCATACCCAAATCGTCTCTATGCCTTTCGGACTCAATAGGATCAAGAAAGTTCTCTTGATGTAGTGACTGGTACGTTACTGATCTTTTATATGCATGTTTCTGCTTTGTTAGATCCAGGAGCTTCCTTGTCTTTGGTTACTCCTTATATAGAAGTTGATTTCGAAATCAATCTCAAAATTCTAGCAGAGCCTTTTGCAGTCTCTACCCCAGCGAGTAAATCCATTATAGCTCGGTGGGTATACAAGAACTACCCGATTATGATATTTCAAAAAGTCACTTAGCAGACTTTTTTGAGGTAGAGATGACTGATTTTGATATCATTCTCGGCATGCATTGGCTTCATTCCCACTATGCGATAGTCGACTGCATAAATAGAATATATCAGTTTTAGTTCCCAAACGAACTCGTCATAGAGTGAAAGCGTACTGTATCCACTTTCAGGGGTGAACTTGTTTCCTACTTTCAGGCAAGGAAAATGATATCAAAGGGATGTGTTTATCATCTATTTTATGTTAGAGATTCTAGATCTGAGGCTCCCAGTCTTGAATCAGTCCTAGTATTGAATGAATATTCTGTTGTCTTTCTCGAAGATCTTCGAAGAATTCTTACTGAAAGGGAAATTGACTTTAGTATTATCTTCTTTCAGACACTTAGCCTATATTTATTCCGCCATATAGAATGGCTCCACAAGAACTAATGGAACAAAAGAACAGTCAAATGATCTCTTAGATAAAGGATTCATCAGACCCAGTATTTACCCATGGGGCGCACAGTTACTCTAATTCTATGAATTTTTCTAGAAGACTCTTTTCTTGAATACCATTCAAGAAAATTTTGGATTGCCTAGTGTTCCACCGTCAACTCAATAAAGTTACGATCAAGAACAAGTATCTTCTTCCCAAAATTGATGAATTATTTTACCAACTTCAGGTTACTAGTTATTTATCTAAGATAGACCTTAGATTCGTCTATCATTAGCTCAGAGTTAGAGAATGTGACATTGAAATGATAGCTTTCTGTATGAGGTATGGTCACTTTGAATTTGTAGTCATGTCATTTGGTCTTACCAATGCCCCAACCGATTTCATGTACTTGATGAACTATGTATTCAAGTAGTGCTTATACATGTTCATCATAGTCTTTATAGATGATATTTTGATCTATTCCCGCACCGAGGGCGATTATGCAGACCATCTTAGGATAGTACTCCAGACTCTCAAAAATCATTAGTTATTCACCAAATTCAGTAAGTGCAAATTTTGGCTAAGATAAGTATCATTCCTTGGTCATATTAATTCTAGTGATGGCATTATATTTGATCCTTAAATGATTGGAGCAGTAAGAAACTAGCCTGTCCTTATTTCCCCATCAGATATCAGGAGTTTCTTGGGTCTGGCTAGCTAATGTAGATGGTTTGTTGAAGGATTTTAATCCATTGTATCCCCTATGTCCAGATTGACTCAGAATAAAGTCAAGTTCAATTGGTTAGATCCTTGCAAGAAGAATTTTCAGGAATTAAAGACTCAGCTCACCTTAGCTCTAGTTCTAGCATTACCAGATGGTTCACATGGTTTAGTAGTATATTGTAATGCATCTTTAGTGGGTTTAGGTTGTTTCCTCATGTAGCATGGTAAGGTGATAGCCTATGCCTCCAGACAGCTTAAACCCCATGAGAGGAAATATCTTACTCATGATCTTGAATTAGCAGTCGTAATATTTGACTTAAAGATTTGGAAGCATTATCTATATGGAGTTCATGTGGATGTCTTCACAGATCATAAGAGCCTTTAGTGAGTCTTTTATTAGTAAGATCTCAATCTTCATCAGAGAAGGTTGTTAGAACTCTTGAAAGATTGTGACATAAATATCCTCTATCATCTGAGCACGTCCAATGTAGTGGATGATGCTATCAGTAGACTGTCCATAGGTAGTATTTCTCATGTTGATGATAGTAAGAAGAAGTTAGTCCAGGAAGTCCACCAGCTTTCCAGACTAGGCGTTTCCTTAGTCGACTCTACAGAGGGTCGTGTATGTGTTTAGTGTAGTTTAAATCATCTCTAGTTTTTGAGGTAAAAGAAAAGTAAGATAAGGATCCTAGCCTTTTCAAGCTAAAAGAGTCAGTTTAGAATCAGAAAATATAGTTTTTCTCCCAAAGGGTAGATGGCATCCATCATTGTCAGGGTCGTCTCTGTGTTCCAAGCATAGATGACATAAGGCAGCGAATTCTTGCAGAAATGCATGGAGTGCGCTACTCTATTAATCTAGGGTCCACTAATATGTACCACAACTTGTGGGAGATCTATTGGTGGAGTGGGATGAAGAAAGATATTGTAGAGTTTATGGCTAAGTTCTCCACATGTCAGCAGGTTAAGATAGAGCATCAGAAGCCTAGAGGTCCTATGCAGGATTTCGCCATTCCAACTAGGAAGTGGGAAGAAGTGAACATGGACTTCCTTATTGGTTTTCCTCGAAATGGTCATTAGAATTATTCAGTTTGGGTCATTATAGATAGAATGACTGAATTAGCTCATTTCCTTCCAATTTATTCCTACTATTCAGCCAAGGATTACACCAAGATCTACATCAAAGAACTGGTAAGATTGCACGATGTTCCATTTTCTATTATTTCAGGCAGAGGTACCCAGTTCACCTCTTTTTTTTGAAAAGCATTCTAAAAAGGTCTTGGTACCCAAGTTCATCTAGGTACAACCTTTCATCCTCAGACAGATGGTCAAGCAGAAAGGACCATTCAGACTTTGGAAGATATTCTAAGGGCGTGTGTAATTCATTTCAAGGATTGTTGGGATTACCACATTACTTTGATTGAATTTGCATACAACAATAGTTATCATTCCAGTATTCAGATGGTTCCATTCAAAGCTTTCTATGGTAGGAGATGTAGATCTATAATCGGTTAGTTTGAAGCTAGTTAGGCATCAGTCATAGGTCATGACTTAGTAATCAATGACTTAGAGAAAGTTCAGTTAATTAGAGAAAGACTTCGGGCTGCTCAGAACCGATAGAAGTCTTATGCTGATGTTCGTAGAAAGGATCTCATGTTTGAGATTGGTGATCATGTCTACCTCAATATATCTCCCATGAAGGGATTGAATAGATTCAGCAAGAAGTGAAAGCTCAGTCCCCAATATTTTGGTCCCTTCATGATTCTCAGTCGATTCGGCAAGGTAGCTTATAAGCTCTAATTTCCTTCATATCTAGCCTCAGTTCATCCAGTCTTTCATGTCTCTTTGCTCAAGAAGTGTATAGGTGATCCATCAGTCTAGTCCCTATTCAGAGCATAGATGTTCAAAATAACCTCTCTTATGAAGAGATTCCAGTTGAAATCTTAGACAATCAAACTCGTATATTGAGGTACAATGAAGTCCCTCTAGTTAAAGTTTTTTGGCAAAATCAGTCCGTCGAGGGAGCTACTTGGGAAGTAGAAGCATATATGCGTACCAAGTATCCTCACCTCTTCTCCTCCAACTCTGATCAAGCTCAAGGTAACAGTTCTCTTTAACTTACTCAGTTTTATGATTAGTGTGCATCAGTAGCTTAGTATTCAGTCTCATGCTCTTGTTCATATAGTAATCTCGGTATCAATTACCATTGCATATTCAGTAATGAATTCACGTAGCAGATCAGTTATACAGTTATGCATCAGACATATATTCTCATTGTGAGAAAATTTTGTTCTTCAGAACTTTCAGTAATACATTTATAAATGGGTTACATATGCATCAGATATGCATGTTCAGTATGTTATGTTCAGCTTGTCAGTCACATCTACTATGAGATCATGTTCCAGTTATTCATGTTCAGCTGATTTTTTCCCCTCTCAGTTAGTCTCATTCGAGGATGAATGTTGTCAAGGGAGAGATATTGTAATACCCGTGCTTTTTCATTGCTTGAAAATCCTCTAAAGGATGTTAGAACTCGCTTTGAAATAAGAACTAATTCTTATACATGAGGTATTTTAAAACTTTTCACTTCCTATCATATGGGAAGTTGAATAATCTTATCATCGATATATAATTCGCCCAAGTTCGACACCCGGACTAAGAGTTAGACTTTTTTTAGTGAGACAGTGTTTGACCTGAGCCTTCAGCGCATCGCGGAGATAGCTCAAATGACAATTGTCAAATTCCAGTGTTACTCCACGATACTGGTGTGTCGTGCCAAACTTTCAGGTTATAGACAAGGTATCTACGTGATAGCTCTGTGTTTCACCATCGAGAAGTTTCCCATTTGTCAAATTCCAGTGACACGGAGCGATAACACTGCGTCGCGCTATAGGCCCAACTCGAAAATTTTTTTCTGAAAATTTAATGAAGTGTCTAGGATTAAAAAGGTCAATTTTTCCCCCTATAAAAGCTTCCAAACATGAGATTTAGCCCTTGTTCATAAAAAATATTGATGTTTTTCTCAAATACTCTTAAGACCTCAAGCTAGGGTTTTCATAGAAGGTCCAATTTCAAGAAGGTTTCACCATCAATTTTTACAAAATCACGAACTAAGGTATGAATAGTGTTCATTCATGGGCTCTTTTAATCCATGAAGTCTATGGATCCCTTTTTAACTACAAGTTATGGATATTCCTTACCTGTTCATACTTTGTATGATCTCTTTCATGTTGATAAATGAGGAATTGATTTCTATTCCATCATTTGATGATAAATTCCATTTGAGTTGATTAGTATAGATAAAGATTTATGAAATCTCATGACTGTAGCCTTGTATTATGAAATTGGAAGTGAACCATGATGTTTAATTACAGTACCATGATGTTTACATATACCATGACTATCATATGTTTCATTAAATGCCTAGATGATGAAGTATTGTATAACTAGAATGATAACATGAAATCCCTTTGTATGTTCAAGTTCATGTCTACTACATGTTTGATGAAATGCTACATTGAATATAGTATGTATTATGATGTTAGTCAAATCTTCAGGTAAATCATGCTATGTAAGTTTCCTTCTATCGAGTCCTAGGAGTACTTGTATACAAAATATTAGTTGTATGCCTTGAGCCATGTCATGTTTTCATGATACTCTCAGTCAAGATATGAAATCTTAGACTTTAAATAGTCTTATGACTCAGGAAAAATCTCCAGGATCTGATGACTCAGTCAGTTACCAGATATCAGTAGTAATCCATCAGCTATGGAAATTCAGTAACTCAGTCCATGCTTAGTTCAGTTAAGTAAATCATGTTCAGTGTCCATTCATATGGGAGTAGGAATTAGCACCGAGTGAACCCAAGGATGGGAACTCACCTGTTATATGAGGGTGTGATTCCTAGAAGCAATCCTTGTATTCCAGAACTATGTAGCCAACGTAGGTTGAGACATCATAGACTTTTATATAAAGGTAGTTGAGGTGGCTTAACCTTTTATGTGAGGGTTCTACCATTCTCACTAGAGTTACCTATTATATAAGGGTTACTCACATATTGTCCTTACCAGTGGCGTGGAATTGATACCCTTCCAATCAGGGAATAGATTGAACCCTAACTCAGCTTTTATAGAACCTTTGGGGCATGTTTGTTATATACTACTTCCCATAGTTTCATGTTACAAAATCAGGACTATCAGATATAGTCAATTATTCTCAGAAGTTGAAGTCAGATAGTTCTGGAGATTTTAGGACTGTCGGACATAGTCAACTCAGACATAGTATGGTACTCAAATAGTTCCATTAGATTTAGGACTGTCAGATACAGTCACCTATGTTATCAATTATATTCAGATACAATTATTCATGTTATCAGTTATGTCATGTTATAAGTATCTAGACTCAGTAGTCAGGCTACCACAGTATCAGCATCACGAAATCACGTTGTAAGTTACAGTTAAGTATTTATGCACGTATTCTCACGTTGATGTTAGA
Source organism: Capsicum baccatum var. pendulum (assembly GCA_030864225.1). Taxonomy (NCBI): domain Eukaryota; kingdom Viridiplantae; phylum Streptophyta; class Magnoliopsida; order Solanales; family Solanaceae; genus Capsicum; species Capsicum baccatum. Next base: position 170,007,067 of record CM061561.1, on the reverse strand, counting down.
CAGTCAGTTAGTATTATTCATGCATGTGAACCCTTGCATTTATCCTACCTCACAGGTATATTCGTTATATATGTAATGATGTATTCATGCTATGGTGCTTTCTTTTTATGTTACACCTTAGTTTCAGAGACACAAGTTCCAGATCAGCAGTAGATTCTAGATTCAGCAGTCAGAGTAGAAGTGAGTGCTCATCTTTCAAGCATATAATGATTTTCTATTATCTCATTGATTAGCTTATTAGTTAGAGTTAGTTGGGGACATGTCACATTAACTTTTTATTTAGATTCTTTAGACAATAGAGGATTTTAGAATAGATGCAGACTAGATACAAACTATTATGTTTTAGACTTCAGTTTTGTTTTGGGTATTCTATTACCCTACACAGATGTCACGTTATTTAGTCATGTTCATGATCAAACCTTATGGCCTTTCAATGTATGTTTCAGTATTATTATGTTATGTAATGAAGTATACAAGAACAGATATCAGTCATGGGTTATCTTATGGTCCTTTGGGGTCATGAGCAATGTGTAGCGTTCCAGTTCAGCAAATCGGGTCGTTACACCTTACTACTCTATTGTTGACCACCACCCTAATCAGATATTCTAAACATCTTATTTGCCTAATTTTAGCCTGCTTCTTCTTCTCTTTCTCGACCTATTTCATATACACAAAGAGTTTAGAGATATCCATACCCTTGTTCAACAATGCAACCTTACTCTCAAATATCAAGTCTCGAGATAACCCAAAGTAAACTTTCTCATTCTATTCCTCATGCTAGAATCCTGCTCCGGTGCATTCCATGATAGATGGTGAAATTTCACGGCATATTCTTTGACAGACATCATTCATTACTTTAAGTAAAAAACCTCTTCTGCCTTTTCCTCCCTGAACACCCAAGGAAATAAGTGGTCCAGAAAAGCATTAGAGAAATTATCCTATAAGTTTGAGTTTTCATCGTCAACTTTTGACTGCTCCCATTCCTCATAGCATTGGTATGCTATTTAATTTAGTTTCTAGGATACACATTCCATACCCTCCACATTAGTGGTATGCATAATGCAGAAGATCTTTTCCATCTCATCAGTAAATGGCTTAGGATCCTCCTCAATCTTAACACTAGTTAACATAAAAGTTCTCAACCTCATAAATTGGCCAACACTTTTGGCTTCAAAAGGAGTAAGGAAAACACCACGTTCGACATGAGAAGCTACAAACTGTGCCAACTTATCGATAGGCTAATGAAACTGAGCATTCATCACATCTTCTTTAGGAGATAGAGAGAGACTGGAGGGGACAGGTGGAACTCAAGGAGGGCAATTAGGAACTGAACCCATAGACCAGGGATGGACCCCATAAGCAGAGCGTGTCCTATTAGACTTGTCACCAAGTAGGATAGAGGTGTTTCTATGATCTTCAGATCATCAGGGAGGCATGATCTAAATAGTGAACAAATGGGTATTAGAAAAAATTTTAGTACCTTAGACTCAAGAACTCGAAAGTAGAACATAAGAAAGAGAAATATTCCTCAATCCCTTGTAGCTTCACCCTTATGAGTGTAGCATTCTACATATCATTAAAAGAGTCTCTAATGGAGATGGCTTTTTAGGACACCCAATTGACCATCAACCTAGGGATCTAATACCAATCTAACAGAACTCAATCTAGGGCCTAGTCGTGTTGAGCATGTCAATTCCTACCATAACATAAGAACACACATAAGATCTGACCGTTAACCATCATAGACCACATGTTGAATGAATTTCAAACATATAATAAGATAAAACAATAATAATCCAAAGACAATAAGTCAAGTATTCAACTATAACCAAACAACCACAACCAAATATCCAACCTATACTAATCCCAAAGCCAATACCAATACCAAGAATATTAGTAATACCCACAACGCCCATGCCCATTGTTGCTCGACAAAGCCTCTAACTAGAATTAAAGAACATTCGATTGGGACATGCCCCTAACCTTAACTAAAAAAAACCAAGGAAATAACAAAAATTAAAAGAAGTCCATGGCATGAAATTGAGTCTTCCATAGTATGAAAGCTCACCTGTTTAATCTGATGCAAGCTATCCCAGAAGTCAAGTTACAAAGGAGCAAGAATGGTAGTATAGTCGGTATCTACATCGAATGGAGATAAAATGCCCGAAGATGATTAGCATGGTAAATGCTAGCATGTAACTTAAGGATAAAGATAAGATAATGGGGAATATTTAACACCAAATCAAATAACTTTATGAAATAACATATATACATATATATACCTAGCTGGGATGGGGAACAAGTTTTTCTATGAATTTAAAACCTTAACCTGGGTTGTGTGGCTTTTCTATCCTACAACCACCGATGGGCTATATGGGTTTAACTCCCCCTACTGAAAGGGCCCTAGTGCGTGTTACCCAGACAATTGAAAAAAAGAAACTGTGATGACTAGTATATCACCACAATTATAAAGTGTGACATCATTCCAACAACTACCAAGGCCACCCTCACATCGACAAATGTGAGTTCCCGATGTTGGTCCCCCCGGGACCTCCACTGTCCACGACTTGGATACTCATCATCTTTAAGCCTAATTAAACCTTTTTCACAGAACCAAACTATTTTCCAAGGAGTTTTTTAATTACTCATTAACCTTAGGTATCATCAAATAAAAATTAGAGCCTGCAAGTCTATTACTATCTGCCATATAAACCATTAAACCAAATTAGACTCCATTATTTCCAATTAAATCCAAAGCATTTATAATAAAAACTTGGCCATCAAGGCCTTTCAAAAATAATTTGAAACCAACCAAAATCAATTCATGTTTCTTTAACCATTTATGCAATGCAAAGATTCAAATAATAATCAAACTATGTGACAAAATCATTCTCATTGACAGTTTAACAAATAGGTTGAGGGCATGACATTATTAAAGACAAAATCATCAAATTTTGGGATCAACCATGAAGTCTAAATTAAATCATAATTCCCATGAAACCACATGTGGAAAACCATAATTAGACATGAAAAAGCATAATTAAAATTATGAAAACTAGTAATCAACCATGAACATCCAAAACCCCTAACTTTTATTTCAAAACCATAATAATACCATGAAAATCATACATTAAAACATATGCCTTTAGTAAAATAACAATGATGGAAGAATCAGATGCCTTAGACACCAAGAAGTATGGAGAAAAACCACCCATGAAATCTTAAATTGTTTATCTTAATGCAACCCTAGCTTTTTCTTGAAGTGAGAGTTTGAGAGAGAATTTGATAGTGTTGTATTAGGACTGTTGTATTAACAAAGTCCCAAAAGGTTTTTGAAGTCGTGGCCTCAAAGGGATTTAAAAAGGGAAATGTCTAGAAAGTCCCCATCTTAACACTGTAAGAAATATAACAGGTGGTTACGAGTCAACGACCATGACTCATGACCATAACATATGAATTATACCTATAAGTCATCACAAAAAAATAGGTTAGACACCCATATATTGTTCACCATACGACTTCATGGCCCCCAATCATGACATGACCTTAAGACTCATATGTTATAGTCATACCAAGGGAAGAATCCAAAGGGATTAAATACAGGGTAACATACGTCTCACCCTTACGACTCATAACCTATACTCACAACTCTTAGTGAGCCACTTATACTTAGAACCAAGTCTAGTTACTAACTTATTAATTAGAGAAATTTTGACCAAATATCTCGTCACCACCCCTAACGACTTATACCAACAAACTATAACAATTATAAAACCCAAACCATCTTTAACTGGACACCTCATGACTAGATTCCCTGACCCTTACTAATATTATTTGATTCATATGGTTAGTCATTACTAGGCAGTAAGCTCAAAGCTCAGGAAATTTCCAAGGGCCAAAGCCCTAGAGTTTCATATGGGCTTCTTCAACACATATACAATCCATATATCTATCTCCTCTGTAGCACATCCCTCATGAAGCATTTTATAAGATATCAATTTTTCTATCATTAAAAGGTGTTGACAATATTTTTCAGTATTTCCACTATGGCACCATTGTTTCATGAATGAGTATGAGGATGCAATGCTCACAACCAACCACAATGAGTATTTCCACAACCAAAATAGTGAATATGTCCATAACCAACCACAATGAGTATTTCCGCAACAATCACGTGAGCCAAAAAACCACTCATTATTTTCAACCATTCATGAAATCAAAACTGATTAATATGCTAATAGAGTATGAATGAATCACTACGTACAATTGGTACAAAAAATACCTTTTCATCAACAAGGAACAATTATCATCATGTATTAAAGGCTTTTAATATCACATACGGTCCCACATGGTCAAATATAGAACATAATGTTCAAAAATAACAACATAACTTCACATATATCCCCCTACATGGTCATAACAAAATAAGACAACTATTTTTCATTACTAGTTTCCACACCCTTAACATGAATTTTTAATTAGTATTAACTAGCCAACCTACCCTAAAAGAAGCAAAGCTACAACCTACCTCAAAGGATTAAAATTAGACCGCAACACTTTAATCCCATAGCCTTACTCCTCATGAATAGATCTAGAATCAACTAAAACATAAAAACATAGAATCTTCATAAAAAAAAAAACAACAACTATATTCCCTAGTTTAACGTCGGGGGCAAAATAGAACCCTAAAATGGGTTTTCAAAAAGGAAGCGCAAACTTGTAACTTTATTTCAAAAATATGTTCCCCATAATTTTTGAAATATACAACCTAAAATCTAAGTGCAAATGAGTTAAAAACAAGGTTCAAATTAAAGAAAACCTATTTTAAAACTTTATCAGGTAAAATAATAAAAATTCTCTTAAAATCAAGAATAATAGATGTTTTAAAGATAAAATTGAGGGTTAACTGATAATTATAGCACTGTAAACTCATTCAATTGAAAAATAAGTTAAATTAGGGTTTAAATTAGATGTATACTAATGTATGCCGCATCACAGTCATTCCTCAACTCATATACCAATACATTTATAGTACTAACCACATAAATTTCTTTATGCTATGTTGTCATATAACATAGGTTTAGACTACAAATTTCCCAACCATTCTTAGACAGCTCAACGTTACTCAGAAGCAATATTGGTGAGTCCTCATCCATCGAGGACATGACATGTTTATCTTAGTTGTTTTAGTATTTTCTTATATTCAGTCAGTCGGAGTTAGTTAGTGGATTGTACCATCAACTCCTCATAATTTTTAGAGGCTTTTAGATAATTAATTAGACATTTAGTCATTTCTTTCAATATTATCAGTTGCTTTCGACAGAAGAGGTAGTTTTTAGTATTTTAAGAGAAATTTCAAACATATTGTTGACACACAATTTAGTATTTAGATTGATAGTACCTTATTATTTTGACTTCTACTCATATGTTTTACTACTATTTTATTTAGTGCTCATATCAAGTATTAGCTAATGGGTTAGCATGTGGTCATTTGTTATCTTAAGCACCATTATCGCGACTAGGGATAGCCTTGGGTCATGAGAAAGCTTTGTATCATAGCCTAAGGTTTTTATTGTTTCCTAGGGAGAATGAAAGCTTCCTTGAGCAGTTTCTTATACATGGGTGTGAAGTGCTCTACCATTAGAAATGAGAGTCTATGAAATGTTCTTCGGAAAATTTCCCTTCTTTCAGTGTTCATATCATGTGAAAGAGAATGATTTCTATTTCATTCCTCTTTCTAATTTATCAATTATTCTATTTACATACAAATCCTCCCATAAAAAATAATGGAAGAAAGAATGGGGATCAGCCTGCACCACCACCTGTTTAGGAAGATTCCCTAAATAAGAATGTCTTTTACGATGATTTTAGCAATGCTTTCATGAATTTAAACAATATAGTAGCTACTCCAAACAACCAGTATGTTGTTGCTCCTACCAATCCAGTGGCAAATACAATTTTATTTAGGATTCAGGATTTCACTCGAATGAATCTCCCTCTATTTTTGGGATCTAAGCCTGAGGGGGATCCACAAGATTTTCTAGACATGGTGAAGAAAGTGAAAGATATCATGGGGATTACATAGAGTGAGAGTGTAGAGCTTGATATACATCAGTTGTAGGATATAGCTCACACCTAGTTTAAATAGTGGAAGGAGAACTCAGGTATTGATGTAAGGCCAATTGAGTGGGAGGAGTTAGCCACGACTTTATTAGGAAGGTTTTTTCCCCTAGAGTTATAGGAAGCTAAGTTTTAGTAGTTCATTAAGTTGATGTAGGGTAATATGAGAATGAAGGAGTACTCACTGAAGTTCACTAAGTAAGAGAGGTATGCTCTTTCTACGGTGGCAGATAATTGGTCTAGAATAAGTAAGTTTGTATATGGTATAGTTGATAGTATGGTTGGGAGTGTAGGAATACCATGTAAATTCAAGAGATGGACCTATCTATACTCATGGTTCTTGCTAAGCAGATTAAAGAGGAGAAGCGTAAGAAGAAGGAGAGAGAATAAGAGGTCCAGAATTAGTAGTTTTAACATCTCTAATCAAAGGTTAGATGGTGGTAACCATTTTATTTTTGCCTAGAAAATTTGGAGGCATTATCTTTAAAGGGTTGATGTTGATATATTCACTGAACACAAAGTTTGTAGTACATGTTCGCAGAAAAAGATTTGAATCTTTATCAGAGAAGGTTGTTGGAGTTGTTAGAATATTATGATATAAATATGTTGTATTATCCGAGGAAGGTCAATTTAGTGGCAAGTGACCATAGCAGGTTGTCCATAGGTAGCATTGCTTATGTTATGGGAGGCAAAAAGAAGTTAGTTAGTGAGGTTTTTCAACTTGCTAGATTAGGTGTTCAATTATTATATTCTGCTGAAGGTAGTATATGGGTTCAGAATAGTTAAGAATCTTCATTAGTTGTCGAAGTAAAAGAAAAAAAAGATAGGGAACATAGTTTGACTTAGTTAAAAGAGGCAGTTAGAGATAAAAAGGTGGAGGTTTTCTCCCAAGGGGTAGATGATGTGCTTTATTTTTAGGGAAGGTTATGTGTTTCACGTTTTGATGGTGTAGGATAGAGAATACTTACAAAAGCGCATGGTGCATGATACTTTATCAACCTAGGAGCCACAATGATGTACCTTGATTTGCAAGAATTTTATTGTTGGAATGGTGTGAAGAAGGATATTTTAGAGTTTGTGCCTAAATGTTCAAATTGTTAAACGACTAAATTTGAGCACCAAAGGCCCAGTGGTACATTGTAGGAGTTCAGCATCCCCACTTGGAAGCAGGAAGTGGGAAGCATAGATTTTATGACAAGGTTGCTACTTATGCATCTTCAACATGATTTAATATGGGTCATTGTGGATAGAATTACCAAATCATCTTATTTCATGCCAGATTGTACTTCGTACTCAGCTGAGGATTATGCTAGGTTCTATCATAGGGAGTTAGTAAAGTTGCATGGGATTCTATGGTATATCATTTAAGATAGGGATACTCAGTTTACCTGTCACTTTTTGAAGGCTTTTTCAGAAGGTTCTTTGAACCTAACTTCATCTCTGTACAACTTTTCATCCTCAGATAGATGGTGAAGAAAAAAAAACCCATCAGACTTTAGAGGAAATGTTGACAGCCTGTTATTGAGTTTAAAGACAGATAGGATGACCACTAACGTTTGATTGAGTTCTCTTATAACAATAGTTGCCACTCAAGTATTTATATGGATTCATTTAAGGCTCTCTATAGAAGGAGATATAGATCTCCTATCGGTTAGTTTAAAGCTCACTAGGTTACTTTGATAGGGCCAGAGTAAGTAGTTGAGGAAATGGAGAAGTTTTAGTTAATTTAGAATTAGCTGAAGATAGCCTAAATCCTTTTGAAATCCTATGCGCATGTGAGGAGAAGGATTATTGAGTTTGAAGTTAGTGACATGGTTTATTTGAAGATTTCTCCTATAAAATTCGTGAAGAGGTTTTGCAAAAAGGGGAAGCTCAGTCACCTCTATGTTGTCCCATATAGAATATTGCACCATTTTAAAAAGGTAACTTATGAGATTGAGTTGCTTGCAAACTTGGCATAAGCAAATCTAGTGTGCTATGTTGTTAAAGAAAGGCATTGGTGATTCAACTGTTGTTGTTCCTCTAGAATGTATGGATGTTAAAAATAGCCTTCCCTATAATGAAGTCCCAGTTAAGGTCCTTGATCGTCACGATTGTATGATAAGGAATAAAAAGGTTCCCTAGATTTAAGTTCTTTGGTGGAATCAGTCCATTAATGGAGCTACTTAGGAGGTAAAACTAGATATGTGAACCAGCTACCCTCATCTTTTCTCTACAAACTCAAATTCATCTCAAGGTAATGATTTTCCTTAGATTGACTCTTTTTCTATCTCGATTTCATCTATGTAACCATTCTCATGTCATTGTATGCATTCACGAAATCAGTTTAGTTCAGGTATCATGCTTCATACTCTTTTATGTAATCATGTTCTAAGTCATACATTTTCACCATATGACCTTAGTTATTTTAGTATTCTTAGTCTAACCAGTCTTATTCGAGGATGAACAATCCCAAGGGGCAGATATTGTGATACCCTATAATATTCTAGCTCAATTCAGCTCTTAGTTGTATACTTATGGAGTCCAAGGCTTGAAATTTCACTATTCAACTTATTGTTGCATGCTTATGGGGTCCAAGGGTTGAAATTTTACTAAGTGTCGAGGATTTAGCCATTTTAAAGACCCCAAAACTTTACAGATATTTAGTTTGGTCTGACCAACCCATAAATAATGATCTTTGAGTTGGTTTATGTTTACGAAGATTAAAAGTATGTCTCAGGAGAGTTTTAGGACATTTAGATGAGGTTTGGTACGTGTTAAATGGCTGGAATAGTGAATCCTTATGATAGACTCATAGTGCGAGGGTGGCTCCACAGTTAAGGGTGTTCGGGGTGTGATGGTGGCTTAAACCAAACAACGGTCGTGGTGCGATGGCTGCTTGACCTAAGAATGGGTAATGGAGCACCAAGGCTATCTAGCAAAACTTCTTGACTTAAGTGCCCCAAGGGGAATTTGAATCATTTTCACTCAACCCAATATGTCTTTAACATGATTTGGGTTATTGAAAAAGGCATTATTCGCTGCTTTCACTCCAAATTGCTCTCAAGAATCCCTCCTTTTTGCGCAAGAACAAATTCTAAGCTCTTTCTCAGGAAATCAAGATTTCAAGATTCTAAATTCAAGAAACTCAAAAGACATCCTCAAGAAACTAGCTATTAAGTTTTGTAGGGTGTTCATCCATAGGGCCCTTCCACCCATGGAGCCCAAAACCTTTCTTTAATTAAAAGTATAAGTTTTTCTTTATAGTGAAGATGCATATGTTCAAGATGAGATTAAATTCATGTTTTTCCTTTGTATGTTGATTCAATTAATGTCCTAGTATGATTCCATGGAAAGTAATGCTATTTTATATTTCAATATTTGATTTCCCATGTCATATTCATTCGAATTTCTTGTCATAGTATCAAATTGTGAATTTCATTATGACATCGTGTTGCTTTTTGATGTTTTAAAACATTTCCATGTTCAAATTCATGAATTGCACATGCTTGATGAAATGTGTATGTTTTGGGTTTTTGAACCATGATCCCATATTTTAGTTTTAAAGCTTTGTTATCATATTCTATGGTGATTCAATTTGGGGGGTTATGAACACCCAATACCTACATGTTTTACATAATCTCAGATTTTCAAGTTATGATTCAGTTAGACCATGGATATTAATATTTTACTTAGATGATATAATCATGATGAGCACTATCAGAAATAATGTTTAGTTAAACTTAATGTAGTTCAGCACCAGTGTAAGTTCAATTGGGAGTAGGATTTACCTCTGAGTGAATGCAGGGATTGAGACTCCCCTGTAACTTTTGGAAGAGTCATTAGTATCATTCACTATGTTACATAACTATGTATCTAGCCTAGGTTATAAAGGGTCACCCATCAGTTTAGTATTTATACCCTGGTCCGTTGAGACAATAGAATAGGGGATCCATACAGCCAGTGTTAGTACCCGTGGCATGGTAATGACACCCTTCCAACTAGGGTTACAGTTTTGACCTAGATTAGATTAGATTGGGGCATATCGGTTACAAGATACCTCCCACAACTTTTGTCAGTATTTATTATGTCTTAACTCAGGTTTTTTGACCAAAGCATATAGATTTTCAATTATTCAGTTACACAAAATTTTGTCTTTCAGATTTCAGATTATCTCATAAGCATATTTATGCTTTTTCTTACATTCTCAAAGATTATATGTTCATGCATTCATGATCAGTAATCTTACACATAGAAATCACTCCTCATCTCAGTTACCAGTCTGTTGTTCTAAACTCCCTTACTTATACTTGATGCTCTTGTATATGTTATACCCTTTTTGTTGGTAATTTATGGTATAAATGTATACTTGTATTCCTTTTTATACTTTGTTATATTATATGTGGATATTACTGAATTGTTTCTGTTGGCAGTATGGGCTACCATTGAAGGACCTTTTATGATTGTAGGTGATGATCCCGTTGTGTGTATTTTGTATGCCTTATTTTCTACTTTGCTCGATTGGCCTATGATACCTCCTTAGTACAAGTGTACTATACCCATCCCTACTATGCCCTTTCGGTGTAAATTCTAGTACACATACATCTCTCATAACTTGATCTTAGGCACCTTCAAACTTGTTCGAGGTAGCGGTTGGACTTTCATGCATCTGAGCCCACTTCTATCTTTTTGTATTATTTTATGTCCTTACTAATGTTTAGAGATAGATATTGTTCTTGTTATTTATTTTGATGTATTTGACTCATGGATTGTATTAGTAGTTCTTACACTATTGACACAAGGTTTTGGGAGTTTGGTTGTATGTTCCATTTTAATATTATATTTGAATGGTTAAAATTCATACTAGAGCCTTGCCTTGGGGTTATATTTATATTTTCCCCCTTGTGTATCATTTTAGGTGTTAGGATTACTAGTCAAGGTGTAATACCCTGTATGATCAAACTATGATGAGAAATGATTGTTGTATGTTCAGTTGTATCTAATTTATCTCAGTTCAGTACCATTGTTACTTCAGCTGGGAGTTGGATTTAGCACTAAGTGAACCTAGGTATGGGGAATCACCCATCAGATATTAATGGGTCCTTAGTAGCAGTACCTAAGATCCAGAACCACATAGATAACGTAGGATTATGAGATTCCACCTGCCAGTTTAGGACTGAGACTCACTTAATTGTCACCCGCCAATTGAGGACCGACTCCCTAGTCATTCAGGATATCATATTAGTTGATCCACAAATCAAGTGTTAGTAACTTTGGCACGGTACTAACACCTTTCAAACTGGGTATAGGTTGGACCCAAATTAGATCAGATTGGGGCATGTTGGTTAAATGATAACTCCCATAGTCTACATACAGTATTCAGTATATTTTTGTGTAGGTTTTCTTTATAATGTGTACAAAACCTCTATTAGTCACTTATACAAATTTCAGTTATTCAGTTTATAGATTATTTAAGAAACATAATTATAATTGGTCTTGCATTCACAAATGTTATATGATGATGCATTTAAGTTCAATTATTCATATGCATCACAATCATTCCCCATCTCATATACTAGTACATTCAAGGTGCTGATCACATACTTTTTTTGTGCTATGCTATCTTATAACATAAGTTAGATGCTCAATTTCCTGACCACTCTTTGATAGCTCAGCGATATTCAACAACAATAGTGGTGAGTCCTTATCAATTGAGGAGATGATTTATTTATTTTAGATACTCCAGTACTTTCTTATACTTCAGTGAGTAACAGTTAGTTAGGGGTATATCCTATTAACTCCTCAAACAATTTAGAAGATTTCACACAAATCACACAATCAGTTAGATACTTTTAGTTTTATTAGTAGTTTCAGACATTTTAGTATTTTCTATTTTAGTATTCCAAATTTACATTATCTTATTTGAGTATCTTCTATATTTATTATTTTATTAATATTTTATTTAGTGATCGCAGTAGGTACCAACCATTGGTTAGCTTGTGGTAACTTGTGACTTTAAGCACCATTGTCGTGATTAAGGGGTAGGCTCGGGTAATGAAATAACATAGTATTATAGCCTAAGGTTTCAAAGTTTCCTAGGGAGTCTAAAAGTCGTGTTGAGTAATGTTTTGTGCATGGGTGTGAAGCACGCCACACTTATGGACAAAAGGCTATAAAATATTTTAGGAAAGTTTCCCTTCTTTTAGAGTTTATGTCATGATAAAAAGCATGATGCTCTATTTGAGTTCTCTTTCTAACTTATCCTTTATTCATTTTACAAACAATGCATCCCAGAAAAAGACAATGGAAAAAGTAATAGGGATCAGCCCGTGCCACCGGTTGTTTAGAAAAATCCCTTGAATAAGCATGTCTCTCACGCTGAATTCAGGGCTACTTTTACTACCTTAGCCTATTCAGTAGATTCTCAAAACAACCAGCATGTTGTTTTCCTAGCCATTCTAGTATATTATATGTCTATAGTTAGGATTCTAGATTTCACCTAGATGAATCCCTTTTTTTTAGGTATCCAAGTTTTAAGAGTATCCGCAGCTATTTCTTTATATGGTTCATAAGGTGGTAGATATTATAGGCATCTCTTTGAGTGAGATTGCAACATTGGCTACATATCAGTTGCAGGATATAGGTCACACCTAGTTTAACTAGTTGAAGGAGGTCTAAGTTGTGAAGGTAGGGCCTATTAAGTGGGATAAGTTTGCCATGGCCTTATTAGACATGTTATTCCTAGTATAATTAAGGAAAGCTAAGGTGAAGGAATTCATCAATTTGAAGTAGGGTAATGTGAGTGTGAAGGAGTATTCGCTTAAGTTCACTCGGTTGGCAAGGTATGCCCCTACCATTGTGGTAGATAATAAGTCTAGAATGAGTAAGTTTGTTTCTAATGTAGTTGATAGTATGGAGAAGGAGTGTAGGATCGCTAAGTTGATTAAGGAGATGGACTTATCTAGACTTAGGGTTCATGCTCAGCAGATTGAGGAGGAGAAACATTAAAAAAACACAGAACAAGAGGGCCAGAATGGGTAGTTTCAATTTATTAGGAAAGGTCAGAGGGTGGTAATCATTCTTAGTTTTGTTAGAAAATTATAGCCCTAACTATATCTTATGCTAGTGCACAAATGCCTAAGTTCAGGCAGGACAGTAGGGATAGGCAGAAGGCTTTGAGTTCTAGGGCAGTGTAAGAAGTGGTCGTACTAATCTTCTTTGGGTATAATATGGTAGGAATTATCTGGATATGTGTAAGGTGTGTAGTGATGTTTGTTTTTGGTGTGGCAAGTGGGGTCACAGGGTTCGGGAATGTCTAGTGGTTTCTCAGAGGGAAAAGGATGTATGCCAACAAGACCATTGTAATCTTTAATCAGCTCTAACAGGTTGCCTAACTCTGAGGGTTACCACTTTCAGTGCAACTAGCAGGCAACGTTTGAACATACTCAATGTATTCTAGGATTGGCATGATCAAGAAAGTTCACCTGATGTGGTTACAGACACGTTACAGGTTTTCCACCATTATGTTTATACTATATAAGGCCCCAGAGCTTCACTTTTATTTGTGACCCCAAAATATAAATGTGTTTAGTGTAGTTCTCACATCCCCTCCCAATGATGTAGTTTTGAGGCTAACATAGATAGCTGATTAGAGGATCGAAAGACAATGATCATAATATCAATCGCATTAATCAATAACCAAGATAAATAATCAAGACAATAAAGTTCAATAGCATAGTATTATTGTTCGTCGAGTCATAATACCGGGATTTCATCCATTGATTCTCCAAAGACTTTACTTTTCTGCATTATTTTTTTTATTTTAAATTTCAAACTCTCAAACTCTTTTGGTTACGATTGCACTAATTTAATCTCAATAGTTAAATTTGAATTAGCTATTTGTTAACATAATTCTTGTAGGATTGATATTCAAATTTTTATAAGGCCACTATATTACTTGGTGAGACCAAGTAGACTTATGTGTGCTCTTAGCCGCATAAAGTTCCGGGCACCGTTGCCAGGGACATTCAAATTAGTAATTATTATTTTTCAGTTTTACTTTTTAAATTTGTTTGGTGCTTTAAACTTGGTATTTTCATTGAATTTGCAGAAAATAGGTTTACAAACTTATAAGCTGGCAAGGGATCAAGAATTGGGTGAACCATACCCCAAACCGGAGCAACACTTTTAGCAAATGAGTAGAGAAATAGTCCTTTCCTACCATATCTCGAAAATTCAGGAGGAACAAGAAAATCCTTCTCTCAAGGTTTAAGATCAACCAACCTACAAGATAGTTCACTAAGTGGCAATCCCAATGCCAACAAATTTGACCTAAAATTTAAAAAAACTACTACTGGAGGTAACTTTGAGGTTAAACAGAACGTGGTGCAACTTTTGATCACTAGTGGACCATTTATAGGTCTTTCACATTAAGATCCAGAAGAAATCCTGTGGAACCTCTTGGATATTAGAGACATATTCATCCATATGGGTGTGTCAGCTGAATATGTTAGGCGTATACTTTTCCCCTTATAGGTTTTTGGGGAAGCGAAGAAGTGGTTGAATGTTGAGCCATCATTTTCATTCACAACCTGGGATGACTCAACCCATAAATTCCTCATCTGATTCTTTCCATGTGGAAAGACTCTGAGATTGTGCAGTTAGATGATGAGCTTTAAATATAATCCATATGAGAACATATATCATACATGGGAGAGGTTAATAGCTCTTTTTTAGGACTGTTCAAATCATCATTAGACCAATAAGGTACTAGCTCAAACTTTTGTTGACGTACGTCATCACCACATGAAAATTTTGTTAGATTCAGCTACAACTGGTAAAGCATTAGAATTGACATATAATGAGCTATAAACCCTATTGAACCATATTTCACAAGGGAATAATGAGTGATAATGCGACTCAAGAAGTTCTTGGCAATCTAAATGACTAATTCAAAAATAAGAATAATTATAATTTAATTAATTCGGCACGAGTCTTGAGATTATGCTCCACTAGGGGAAAGTCATGCATGAGTTCATGAAAATTTGATGCAAGAGTTAATTGTTAATTATGCGGTAGGCTAGGTTGAATATCTTCGTGGTTAGTCTCTAACGAAACCACAATTTTTTCACCCATTAACTCTTTTGAGAACCTAATAAGTGTGATGACTAATACCACCCTATTCCTTAATTGGTATCCCTATTTCTAGGATAATACCCATGGTATAGTAAACCTCTAAATTACCCTTATGTGTAAGATATTGAAAAGTTGTCAAGACATACCCATAAATTGTCTACTATTTCTTTCGTACCAACATCCCACTTTCAAGGATCATGAGGGTTCCTAAAGATCACCCAAACCCCTCTTTCAAGGATGGAATAGGCTTTCATGAGGTTAGGATTTTCACCTATCAAGCTCATTTGGGTATTTGGGGATTTCACCCACAAATCCCAACCATTTCAACCAAGAAATAGTAGAACCTATAATGAAACAGCAAGAGTCTACACAAATATATCATAACCCATACACAAATGAATCCTATTCTAGCATAATCCCAAAGGGTAGATATGGCAAATCATAATGATAATAAACACAAATAAACTAATATTTCCGTCAAATTTATCCATAAGATGATAAATATAGGGAAAAAACCCTTTAGACTCAAACGAATCCCCAATAGACAAAGCGAAATCTACCCTTAGAAATAACTCTAATATCTTTATAGCTCAAATTAATACAAATTTGAGCTCCAAGCTCTAAGAAATTATAAAACCCTAAATAAGGATTGTAGGTAGGGTTAGAGAATAATGGATTCCCCAACAATGAATGGATTTTGATACTTAAATGGGATTTGGGGTCGACTGGTCAAAATGTCATTTCTACCTTTGGGCCATTTTCTACTGTCGCATGATTGTGAAAGTTTGATCACAATCGCGCTTACTGAGATCGTGGTAATTCCATTGTGATAGAATTGGTTGAATATCTTGACTATGCATGATCACGGGCTAACGCCCGCGATCATGATATCTTAGGGTTAAATCCTTATCCTGCCAGCTTGTCCAGATCTTGCACTTAAAATGCTCTTTTGATCCCTTTTAGCTCAAGTTTGTGTCTTTTCTTCTCAGCACTTGTATGCGTGAAACATATGGGAATTAGTAGATTTAACCATGCATGTGTCTCACTTTTACATTCAAGTATTGTAACGTTCACAAATATTGAGTGTAAATGAGTGGTAAATTCACCTCTTATAATTATGTTGTAGGATATTGAGACAGTAGCCCTAACTGAGGAGTGCAGTTCTATAGAGATACAGAAGATGCCCAAGAAGCTTAAAAACCTTAGAAGTTTTACTCTCCTCGATCAAATTGGGAATAATGAGGTGGTCTATGTACCTAGTGATTTGGGGCAAAGTATCAACTTGATGCCTCTTTCCTTGTTCAATACGTTGGTCATGGGGAAGCCTAGTCTGAGCTTTATGATACTCTAATTAGTAGACCGAACCCTAGTATGTCCTGATGGAATAATAAAGGACGTTCTCATCATGGTTGGTCAGTTTAATACTCCTGCTGATTTTATTTATTTATATTTTTAGGAAGATAAAAGAGTGCTAGTCATCTTGGCACATCCATTCATGAAGACGGGAGGGGCATTGATAGATGTGAGAGAGGCCTAGTTCACAATGAGGTTGGATGATGAAGAGGCATATTTCAAAGTGTACTATCAACTTAACATAATATCCCACTACAAATATTTGTGCTTGATTGCAATGATTGCTGGGGATAAGTTTGGGGTACTATAATTCAGTCTACCAAAGACCTCTTCGAACTTCGTTAATGTGTTGCCCAAGCCACAACTAACCCTACTCGAAATGATGAACATTGATGATCCTAAAAAGGCTATTTTTAATAGAGTTGTTGACCTTTAGAGTACACACTTAAGAGGTCAGAAACAAATATGAAGATGGCCACTAAGTAGAAGGAAGAGGATGAAGAAAAATAGATGGCTCATAGATTGGGTCGTGCAGCGAAACCAACTCCGGCATTGCTTGAATAGCAACCCAAGTTTAGGTAGCCATCATTTGTAGTATTTTTAGTTCTTACTTCAATGCATTTTATTTTTGTTAAGTCACAAGGTTGATGGGATATTTGAGTACCAGAAAACCTGAGCTAAGAAGCATGGAAAAGACTATGTGTGGTGTCCTTAATCTTTTTGATGAATAAAAATTCTACTAGCTAGGCCTATAGGCCATAGAAAGTATTTCTATATCTACTTTTAAAGTATACTTTGGGGATAAAGTAGATTTTTAAGTGTGGGGTGAGGAAATATCCTTTTTTAGGAGTAATATTAAATTTTGTGTGCTAGGTAGTGAGATATTATTGTTGGTTATATATTTCACAGCATGATGCAAGTGTTTTGATTAAAAACGTGTGTTGATTATGTGAATTACTACTTTTGAGACTCTAGGCTCAGTATTATGACTCTTGTATTTGTTGCCTTAATGTTGAATTTAAGTGACTATTTGATTGAGAGTCTATTCTAATCCTAATTCAAGTGAACATGTGCAATGTGTGTGTAAGGTACATGTATATTCGTGGTTTCATTTGATGTCTAGAACATTCCTGGAGTGTGTCTAAAGCAACATAAAAAGTGTGGGTTTATGAGATGATTTATGCATTTTTTTTATTGTCATGTTTTTACCTTCTTTTGACCTACCTTTGTGCATAATCCTAGTTAACCCTATTAACCCCTTAGATTATTTTGTTTGGAATCCTTAAATGTAGCTTGTATCCCCTTTTTTGATTGTCCTTAATTTGATCCAAGCTCCTAAGAACTTTAGTAAAAAAATTAATGGAGTATGGAGTTTGAAATTGCAAGAGGAAAAGGTGATACTGAATCCCCAAAGTAATAGATATTGGTGTTAAAAATTGTTATGTGTTGTGATACTGAAGTTATGTAATGTAAAGAAAAAAATTATTTAGATTGAATAAGTTATTGATATATAATACTCTATCCCATAGTGTAAGTGAATAAGCTTAATTAGATAGGGCAAAACAAAAGAAAGGGGTAGACAATAGTGGTGTAAATTGGTTTTTAAAGGTAAGTTGAATGAATAGTGTGATGTATTAATGTGCTTAGGGAAGTTAGTCACTATTCCTGGCCAAAATAGTACCTGCCCATCTATTAGCCTACATGACAACCCTTAAAGACTAATTTTACCTAAAACTTCATCATTATAATATTAATGGAGTACTACACTAAGAATAAGCTTATGTTTTTTCTTGAATAACTTGTGCATTCTTTCAGACAGTGAGCGTAATTATTTGGAAATCTTTATAGGTTTTGATGGAATAAGTTTGGCAAAAATTTATTGTTTGGGATTGGCACATGGACAAAGCTTGTCCCCTAAAGCTCATAGCTAGTATTCAAACCCACTTATAAATAATGTACAAGGTAAATGAGAGTGTGACGGTTCCATAAGTGAATTGGGGGTTGTTAGTTGTTATTAACTTGATTGCTAGAGTAAACCTGCTTAAAATTTGAATTGTTATATTGGTTCTTGAAATAGACTGAATGATTAAGTAATTGTTTAAGTTGATTTATTGTGCAAATTTTTTGGTATAATAATAATTTTTGTGTTATATTGGTTCCTTCAGAAGTCTAGGCTGAAGGAACAAAAAGGGAATACTCATATTGCTCACTTATTTTGTGAATTGAGGTAGAATTTCTAATAAGGACATGCATTGTTGATTTTTTTGTGGTTTAGTTCTTGTACTGTTGACTTGGTTGTTGTTTGAATCATGTGTTGTTGACTTGGAGTATTTTTGGTAGATTTTACCTGACTTGACTTGTACTATTTTTTGATTTGTATTTACTAGTTTAATTAAAATCATACTATGGAAAAATTATCATGGAGCAAATAGATATTTTTATGTAGTGAACATGTGTTGACTTATTTTTCTTGATTTTAGTTTTATATTAAATTTATCATCTTAGGTTGTCCAAAGTAACCTACCAATACATTATGATTTTCTTGATTCCTAATACTATACCTACTCTTACATTGGTTCAGTGTAGAGTAACTACTGCACAACCTCAGCTGTTATTCTAGTTATTGATTCAATTTCAAGGGTGAACTACATCTTCTTATCTACTATTGATTCTTGTTTTAATATTTTTCCAGTCATTTATTTTGGGCTTATGCACATTCATAGTTTTTAGGGTTGCATCTTATTTTCGACCTTCTTTAGTATCTTTGTACAATAACTTTTTGTATTCTAAGGATATCTTTAACTATAATGTTTTCCATTTTAATTTATTGTTATGATATTTATTTTGAATTGGGTATTATTTTAGGATGATGAAATTGGATTAGTTGTTTTGTTTTTTTCTAAGTATGGTTCATTTTAGGATTAGTTGGTTGTTCATTGTAGAGTTAGTATGGGTGCTGATGGTTTTGGGTTATGACAGATATCTAGGATAATTAAGAGTTATGAACATATAATGAACCTTCAGGTCATTTTTTGAATTACTGTTTGTTTTTATCTTTAGTGTTTTCCTATATTTGGCCCATGTCATCTATGTCTTGCTAGAATTGTCAATTCAGTTGCTGGGCAATTTATTTGTTTTTAGAGATAATTTTCTATTTTAAAGTCTTTGTTGGTTCAAATTGGTTAGCAAGAAAAAACATCAGTCAAAAGACCTTGTATGCAAATTCTTACTGTTCCAATAGCTCTAAAATGTAGATTTTAGGCTAGGTGGACTCTTTGTTTGGGTCCCAAGGCACCCGATCCCATTTGAGCTATTGGTCAAAAGTTAAGAAAAATGTCAAATAGGTGTGGGACCTACTATTTGTTGAAATAACATAAAATAAAAATTATGGCTAAGCCAATGGGTTTAGAACATCGAATTTGATATGATGGCATAGTCTGTTTGCATATACGAGATTTATGATAATTTTTTAGGTTTAAGAAGACACTTAGAAATTTCCAAGTCTCAGTTGGTGCAGGTGCACCTGTGATCGTGAACAACAAATCATGTACATGATCTGGTATGCACCAGCAATTGTCGCATAAGAGATATTTATAGTTGCTTAAGCAATACCCCTGGAAGAAAAAATTATCAAGTTCGTGATATCTATGTCGCATAATCGAATTTTGCCTCCTTATCTAGGTATCACATTTTCTCAGACATTTTCAAATACTTTAACCATAGTCCTTTTTCACCTTGTCTCATCCATTTTCAAATCCTATAAGCATAAAAAATTAGGAAAACTTAGAGAAAACATTTGTAGGTGATTTTGGAGTTAGGATAATATTTATTTATTCAATTCTCCATCAAATTTGTGTTAAGATTTCTCCATTTCCATAGTTGATTCTCCATGTGTTGTGAAAATCCAAAAAAATCTTGGTAGATCAAAATTCACCCATTTTAAGGTTAAATTTTCCTAGAGCATATATGGACATTGAGACTATTTTGGAAACGTGATTTTTAGAAATGGCCCCACTTGGTATTTTTAACGTAATTTTGGACCCATAGTACAATAGTTCAACATGGGCATCATTTATATTTTTTGAGGAGTAGATTGTGATTTGTTAGCATTGAACCTTATAGAAGCTTATCAATCCAGGAAATTGATGATTTAAAAAATTATTCGGGCTTACTTTCATGCCCAGGTAGGCTAGTTTTACCAACCTTCATTGATTGAGGTATCTCTAGTATAGTTATGATATAATGCTAGAGAAAGCATAGGGGTTTAGCTTTTTGATGTATGAATGAGGATATTTTTTGATTATTTTACACTTAGACTACTTGAGACCTTGGATGCATAGTAGTTAGTATAGTTAGTCATGGTTATGGTGAATTGGGATTTACAGTATATATTAAGTTTGTAAGATGCCTAGTTATTCATTATAGGGTACAATGGTTCAAAATTGCTTAAATTTACTGAATTGCCCTAGTTGCTACAGTTCTAAGTAGGATTACCTTAGATAATTAGGTTTGAGGGGGACATATATCATAGGGATAATTACCGCTTACTTGATATCTTTGAAAGAACTTAGATACCTTAGTCTAGTCTGGGTAGAAATTGCCTACGAGAATCTTCGAGGATTAGTAGTAAGCCATTATGGCATACCTTAACATAAGACTTGTGATAGCTTTGAAGAATAATTTGTGTGTCATATACCCTTATTAATGGTAGAATTGGCACATAAGATGGTTTAATATAATTATAGAGTAGGTTAGATGGATATGGAAGAATTGATACAAATATTGAGTATTGTTAATGATATTTCCCTTGTGTGTGACTAATGGTGTAATTTATAATTATGATTTGTTAATAGTGCATTTGATTGTGGGTATGACTTCCAAATATGATTACTAACATGGTCTATTGATATGATTGATATTATAGGCATTGGTATGATAAAGATTAAAATACTTGTTTGGATGACATGGCTTATGTAGATATACAATATGGCTCATGGGTATGAGATGGCTTATATAGATAAAATGTGGCCCATAGATAAGATATGTCTTGTATATATATATATTTATACTATGACACATGCATGCTATATCACTTATGATATTGATTTAACTCCTAGATATAATATAGCCTATAGACGTAAAAAATGGCTTCTACATATGATATAGCTCATCAAGATGATGTGGTACATAGATATGATTAGTTTCCTAAATATAAGATATCTGGCCTATAGATATGGGTAGTAATATGAATTCTTGACATGCTTAGTAACATTGTTTATGAATATTAGTATTTATATGGTGTCTGAATATGGCTTGTAGATGTATTTAGGGTTGAGATTTCTGGTTTCAAATCTAGAATGTGTATAAATATGAGAAAATACGGATGTCCTATAGCTATTATTTACCAGTAAAATCTATTGATTTTATCTTATGGAAATGGCTCTCAAATATGGTTCATTGATGCGGTTTATAATCATGTATTTTGGTTCAAGTCCAATATTTACCGATGACATTGATGATATAAGTATCGGTTCAAGTATGGATAATTTATGATAACAGTAATAACGATGGCATTGAGGATTGTTCATGAAGAATTATGAGAAGGATGTATTCTTGGTTATGGTATGTCAGTTGGTAAACATTGGCTATTTAATTGTCAGATTCTTTAATTTTATCCTACTGGCTTATGGGGGTCTGCATTGGGTTATTTACTTTTCTTTAATTATTGTCTTGTGGGGCCCCAAAAAGTATTTATTATGGTATTATCATTATGCTGTTATCTTATACACATTAGCTCCATATGTATGTTCAACTATGTTGGAGGTTACTTCAAGGCTTACCCTTTTACCTTGACTGAGCTTATGCTATCCTGTATTCTATATTATTTATATTACAATTTACCTTATTCCAGTGATGATGCCTACTGATTACCCATTATTTTGTTACTCATACTACACTTCTATACCTTTTTGGTGCAGATTTAAGTACTAGTTACCATCGTTGATTGGTTGTTCGTGCATAGTTGATTTCGAAGATTGGGTGAGCTCTTGGAATTGGAGTTACCCTTTTCCTTCTAGTTATCTATGTCTAGTTTTTCATTTTTGAGACAGATTTGTATTTTTCTATTTAGTACTCTTAGTTATTTTGTAGTTTCTCTTTACCGTTAATACCGAGTCTTTGGATATTTGTTGGTTTTAATCTATCTAGTAGATGGTTATGACTGTGTCTTCACAATTTGAATCTTTTTGTTATTGATATTTAACTTTTAGGACATATTCCACCAAGTTAGCCCATTACATCTAGCTCTAGGCTATAGTATGGCTTACCTACTAGCAGGATAAAGTAGGCGAAATCATGACTCATAAATTTGAGCGATGAGAAATTGGTATTAGATCTAGGTATCATTGATATTGTTTGTACAAGAGCAAGTTCCTAATAAAGTCATGCAGATCAAAATGATAACAACTATTTATTTTCTTTGGGAGTACATAGGACATTCATAGAATTTCTTCACTTCTTTCACTAATTTTGTGATAAAAGTTTGAGTTCGTCTCTAAGAATTACATTGATTTTAGTCTTTGAAAGATGGTTAGGATGCATGCTACTTATACGAGAGATGGGGGTCCCAAGACTAAGCCTAGGGATCTTGTCATTATCCGTGGATAATCTATAGGTCATGGACAACTTTAAGATATATCCTAGATAGGGTATAAGAAAGAGGGCCTTCACCATAACCTATTCTGGCTCTAGAGATACAAACTCTTCTGCCTCATCTACTGGTGGGATAAGACGATCCCAAGCTCTACTAGGGTTTTTTCCTACTTTAGTGCTTAGGGATACTTTGGTTCACCTTTAGGGGTTGGTTGGTGGTGCACTATTTGATGGTACATAGTCCATAAACAAGAGTGGTACTGAGGCAGGGGAATAACCTTTAGCTATGACTCCCAAAGTTGAGTTCCCTCTAGCTCCGAGGTTTTCCCAACTTGTAGTTACTTAACCAATGGTTGCCTATCCTTCTAGTTCTTTCGAGGATCAAAATAGTTTTTTTAGATTCTTATGGTTTTCTCCGCCTGGGTTTTTGGGTGTGCTGAGTGAAGAAGCATATGAGTTTCTTATTTCTTGGAAGGATAAGACCCAAAATTAAAAATAGTTAAGACTAGTGGTGTGGATTAAAATATATTTTATTTGGACTTGTAAGCTTGACATAGATGGAGAGATTATCTTGATTCCAGGCTAGATGGATCTTCTCTATTTATATGGGATCAGTTCTCCAAGAAGTACATGTTTCCCACACTTAGTGACCATTTGAGGGACTATTTCTCTAGATTGGAGAAGGGCTCCATGACTTTTTTGGGATATGAGGCTCGATTTTACTAGATGGCTAGGTATGAAAGGATTTGTTTCTTTGTTTGAGGATTGATACTTTCTCATTGTATGTCTTCTTAGAGTTTGATTGTTGTGGGAAGGTCTTTTGCTGAGGTTTCTGAGTGTGATCTTATTATAAAGGATATGCATTACAAGGCCCAAGGGGGAAGCGATAAGAGACAACTAAATCAAGGTTGGTTCAATGGTAGTCATACAACTTCCGATTAGAGGCAATGGTTCTCAGGGTAGGTACCCTACACATAAGTTGTTTAGCATCATAGTTAATCTAGTAGACTATTCATATCATGCCCAGGTTCTTTACGATGGCTAGTATAGCTCTAATAATTGTCCTGGCCAGGGTCGTGGTCAATTTTTGAGGGGTCCAACATTAGGTTATTTTAGTGCTGGCAGTTATTCTAAATTAGATGAAACTTCTAGTTTAAGTCTAACATCTGGAGCATGTTATGGTTAAGAAGCTTATGGTCACTTTTAATAAGAGTACCCCTTTCGTGGAGTAATTATTCCTTGGCTAAGAGTTTTCCACCTATTAGAGTGGTTTATTCCCCAGCTAAATATGGTATAATGGTCAAAGAGATGGTCCCCAAGGTGCTCATAGAGGTTTGCATATAGGTTTGATAATAGTTTAGTTAGGGGCACAACTAAGTGTTAGGCTTAGTCAATTGTATGTAGTACCTTCTAGGCCAGAGGTTGAATCTTTTGATGGTGTTGTTACATGTATAATTTTTGTGTACCGTCAATCAACCTTTACTTTATTTTAGCTGGTATCCTCTTATTATTATGTGTCTAATTGTTTTGCTCTACAGTTAGAGTTATCTTGGGATTTATCATCTATGTCATTACAAGTATCTACTCTAGTGGGTAGTTACTTAATAGTACATTGGGTTTTTAAATCATATATTGTGATTGTTAGGTATGCTGATACTCATGTTGATCTTATTTTATAGGACATGGCGGATTTTGATGTTATTTTGGGCATGGACAAGTTATCCCACCATCATGCAGTCATAGATTATTGTACCAAGATCGTTATCTTAGCCATGCCTGGCATACCCTTGATCATTTCGCAGGGAGCTCCTATATTGTTTCTAAAGAAGATAGATGGCTCTATATGTACATGTATTGACTGTATGAAGCATAATAAGGTGAAAGAGATGAACTGTTATCTTATGCCTTGTAATGATGATTTTTTGACAAACTTCAAGGTGCGGTAGTGTTCTCAAACATTGATTTATGATCTGATTACTATTAATTGAGGATTTAGGTTAAGAATAGTATGAAGGCAACCTTTAGGACACATTATCGTCATTATGAATTGTTAGTGATACATTTTCGGCCGACTAATGCCCCAATCATGTTAATGGATCAAATGAACTAGGTGTTCCATCTTTATTTTCATTCCTTCATGATTGTGTTCATTAACAACATTCTCGTGAACTCAAGGATTAGAGGGGAGTATTCGTAACATTTAAGGATAGTGATCTAGACTTTTAGAGATAATTTGCTTTTCTTCAAATTCTCTATGTATGATTTTTGGCTCGAGTCAGTGACATTCCTTGGGCATATGGTGTTTAATGTTGGGATTATGGAATACCTAAGAAAGATTTAGGCTATTTTTGATTGGGCAATGCCTACTTCTCCGACTGAAGTTCATATCATTATCGGCTTGGCCAGTTATAATGGATGATTTGTCAAGGGCTTTTCTACTATTACAGCACCTACGACCAGATAGACTTTTCAAAAAGGTTTAATTTTTATGGTCTGAGGAGTGTGAGTTGAGCTTTGAAAGGCTCAATGAGTTTCTTATTTCAACTCTTATTTTGGTTCGTCTTGTTGAGGGTGAGGGATTTACCGTTTATTGTGAATTTTTTTTTGTTATTTTGGGTTATGTTTTGATGCTGCAGGGTCTATTAATTGTTTATACTTCGAGGCAGCTAAAGCTGCACTAGTGCAACTACCCCATTTATGATGTAGAGTAGGCATTGGTATTTTTTGCTCTTAAGATTTGGAGGCATTCTCTTTATGGTGTGTCTTATGAGATTTTATAGACCATCAAAGTCTTTATCATCTTATGACCTAAAAAGAGGTTAATGAAATACAGTGTAGATATATAGGGTTTCTTTAGGATTATAATATCTCTATCTTGTATCATCCAGGAAAGGTGAATATGGTTGTAGACACCTGAGCTAGAAGGCAATGAGTATGGGTAACTTAGCCTGTATTTAAGTTTCTCGAAGGTATTTGGCATGGGATATTAAGTCCTTCATTAACTTGATGATGCAAGTTGATATTTCCGAACCTAGGATGATTTTTTGTATTTTTGTTGAAAGGTCCTTACCATTTCAGCTTAATCGAGATCACTAATTTTAGGATAGAGACTTTGAACTATCCGTGATTAGGTATTGAGTTGCTAGTCTTAGAGGGATGCCTTAAATTACTAAGGTGTCCTGAGATTTGATAGCCGCATTTCTGTTCTAAGGGTTGCTGACTTTATTTAGTCTATTTTGCATAATGACTCATAGTTTGAGGTATTTTATTCACAAAGGTACAACAAAGATGAATAGATATTTAAGACAACATTATTGGTTGAGTGTCATGCAGATAGATATAATGGACTTTGTAGCTCATTGCCTATATGGTTAGCAGGTGAAGGTCCAGCATCAATGATTGGGTATTTTGATTCATGCCTATTTTCAAATAGAAGTGAGAGTGGATTACCATAGACTTTGCTAGTGGTTTTCCTTGTATTTTCCTTGGTTGAGATAGTATTTGGGTTATCGTGGATTTGTTGACCAAATTGTCCCATTTCATTCCTATTCAAATGCCCTTCTATGTTGAGAGGTTGGCTCGTATCTATGTAAGTGAGATAGTCCATAAGCAGAGCCTACCTATATCTATCATTTTAGTTCATAGTTCAGTCTTAATTTCAAGCTTTTAGAAAGACTTACAAGAGAAGATCTCCAGTCGGAGCGGACTATTAAGCTTCTTGAAGATATGTTCCGAGCTTGTTTTATGGAATTTGGAGTTCAGTGGGAGCAGCGCTTAGCCTTGGACGAGTTTTGTAAAATAGTAGTTATAATTCAAGTATTAAGATGGTGCATTTTGATGTTTTATATGGTAGACAATGTCGTTCCCTAATTGGATAGTTTGAGACTTCCAAGATTAGACAACATGGCACTAACTTGATTCTGGAGTCGTTAGATAGAGTCAGGGTGATTCTGGAGAGGTTAAGGGTAGATCATAGCAGGTAAAAGCCTTATGCAGATCATAGACTTCAAGCCTTGAGATTTACAATTGGTGATTGGGTATTCATCTGTGTATCACCCACAAAGGATATGATGAGGTACGAGAGGAAGGGCAAGCTCAACCCAGATATATTGGACCCTTTGAGATTCTTCGAACCATTGGTGAGGTGGCATATGAGTTAGACTTACCCATATATTTTGATTTTTTCAATTAGGTTTTTCTTTTTTCCATGTTGTAGCGATATATTCTTAATCCATATTATGTGCTCAGATGGGACTCAGTACAGTTGGATAAGCGGTTGACTTAAGTTAAGGAGCTTGTGCTTAATCGTGCTAGTGATATCAGGGAAATATGCACTAGAGAGATTCCTATAGTCAATGTTCAATGAAGGCACTACCTAGTAGAGAAGCCTACATAGAATTTTGGGCAGTATATGTGGATGCATTATCCTCACCTGTTTGAGGCTTTAGGCACAACCTAACCCTTTACTTTTGTTGACGAAACTTCTTTTCATAGTGGATATTATAATGACCCTTAAGGTCATTTTTGGTATTTCCATTTATTTTAGTTGTTTAGATCTTTCCTATATCTTCCTAAAGTCATTTATTACTTGCTGCAACTAACAGTTTAGTTGCCGGGGTGTTCATTAAGTTTAAGAGATAATTTCCTATTTTGAAGTCTTCGCTAGTTAAAATTTGCTACTAAGTGAAAACATTTGTCAAAAAAACTTATATGGAAATTTTGATTGTTCCAACAACTCTAGAGTGTAAATTTTAGGCTAGGTGGACTCTTAATTCAGGTTCCAAGGCACCCAGGCTCATTTTGATTTATCGGTCGGAAGTTAAGAAAAATAGAAGATGGGTTTGGGACCAACATTTCATCAAAAAGAACTCGAATTGAAATTTAAACATCCTTGTTGTGTCCAGAACGTTGAATTATATTCGGTGGCATAGACAGTTGGCATATACGAGATTTTGAATGAATCATGAGGCGTTGGTAGAGACTTGATAATTTTGAAGTCTAAATTGGGGGTGGTTCACCTGCGATTGCGAACAACTGATCTTGTACGCTATTTGGCAGGCACCAAAAAGTGTCACGTAAGAGACACTTCTAGTAGAAGAGTAGGTATCATATTTTCAATAGCTATGTAATATAAGTGACTTCTGCCTCTTTAGCCAGGTATCGTGTACGAGATCTGCAGGTCGGGTAAGCGATACCGCATACCTGGGGAGGATTTAAATACCCTCTTTAGCTATTTATTAACAATTTATCTTCAACTATCAAGATCCATAAACACTAATAAACTGGGAAAACACAGAGGAAATATTTGAGCATGATTTTTAATCTTTACTAAAGATTATTGATGCAATTCTCCTTCAAATTTATGGTAAGATTTCTTCATTTCCGTAGTTGATTCTCCATGTGTTGTAAAAATTCTAAAAGTAATGGTGGCTCAATTTTAACACCAATATAGCTAGAAATTCACCCTTAATTATGGTAAATATTCCTAGAGCATAAGGGGATGTTGAGTCGGTTTTGGAGATGCAATTTTCATAAATGTGCCACACATGGGATTTTTTACGTAATTTTTTAGCCAAAGCACAATAATACACTATGAGTATAACTGTATTCATTTTGATGAGTAGATTGTGATTTTGATAGCATTGCACCTTCCAGAAGTTTCTCGAAAGGGAAAATCGATGATCTAGTAGATTCTTTGGGATTTCTTCGGTGACCAAGAAGGCTAGGTTGACCTACTTCATAGATAGAGCTATCTAGTAGTATAAATATGATATCGTGCTATGTATGGGGTGGGGGTTTAGGTTTTGGAAGTATGACTGAGGATATTTTTGGCTAATTGGACCCTTACACTACTTGAGACCTTCTATATGGAGATTTAGTGAAGATATACATGGATTTGGTGATTTAGGCTTTGCACTATAAAGTTAGATGGAAATTCCTTAATTACTCAAGGTAGGTTAGATTTCCTGTTTCCTCATGATAGGATAGAATTTTTCTAAATGTCTTAGGTTAAGAGAATTTTTGTAGTTGCTATTGTTTTAGGTAGGATTGCCTTAGATAATTATGTTGGGGGAGGACTTATATCCTAGGTCTAATTATGGCTTACTTGATATCTAGGAATTAACTTAGATACCTTAACCTAGCCGGAGGTTTAAATTGCCTAAGAGAATTTTCGGGGATTAGAAGCAGGCCCCTTCATCCCACATTAAGACAAGACTTGTGGTAGCCTTGTAAACACATTTGCGTATGATATATCCTTGTCAATGGTAGGATGGGAACTTGAGAAGGTTGAATAATGTTATTGAGTAGGTTATATTGATATGGAATAATTGATATAAATTTTGAGTATTATTAATGATACTGCCCTTGTGTGTGTTTAATGATGTAATTTATACGTATGATTTGTGAATCATGTATTTGATTGTGGGTATGGCTTCCGAATATGACTATTAATATGATCTATAGATATAACATTGCTTATTTATATATATATTATGGCTCATGATTTTGATTTGAATGATATATAGAATATGTCCTATAGTCATAAGAAATGGCTTGTGGATATAATATTGCTCACACAAATGATGTGGTACATAGATATGATGGGCGGCCTATAAATATGGGTATTAATACAAATTCATAATACACTTAGTAGAATTACTAATCTATATTAGTATTGATATGTTTTCTGTATATGACTAATAATATGGCTTTTAGATGTATCTAGGGTTGAGATTTTCAGTTCGGATGCTCAGTCTAGTGTACAAATGTGAGATAAAAAGATGGTCTATAACTATGATTTATTGGTAAAATCTATTGATTTTAGATTATTGAAATTGCTCTCTAATATAGTTCATTGATTCTATTTATAATTATGAGTTCTGGTTTAAGTTTAGTAAGTATCGATGACATTTATGATATAAGTCTAAGTTCAAGTACGGCAAAATTTTTTATAACAATGATAATAATATTGAGTTCTTGTTAGATTCCGACATTGAGAATTATTCTTGATGTAATGTGATATGGATGGATTCTTGGTTTTGGAATGCCGGGTTGTAATCTTTGGTAAATTAGTAGTTAGTTTCCTTAATTGTATCCTCCAATCTTATGGGCGGCCTACATTTGGTTATGTAATTTTTTGTACTTATGGTCTTATGGGGGAAATCTTGTAGTTGTAATGGTATTATCCTTGTGTTGTTATCCTGTACACATTTGATCGTTTATACATGATTGTTATGTTGTAATTTATCTTTTATTTACTTATGTATGTATAGTAGTTGTCACAACCTAAACAAGGGTCTGGCCGTAATGGATATCTCCAGTTCCCATAATGGATATCTCCAGTCCCACCTAGACAGGACATCACCCCTTGCACCTAACAAAACCAAACATAACATTCCCCAATTTTGAAAGAATTCTAAACATATCCTAGATAGCATGAAACAAGCTTAAGGAAATTTAAGACATGTCTACAGCTGATGACTGGTAAGCGACCGAACAACTGACCAACATTACCTAATATGCACAGTAATCCAAACAAAGCCTCCACCAAAACTAAGTATCTAAAACGAGTTGGGAAATGCCCCCAACTATAGCAAAAAAATATGTCTTAAAAGTCTGAGACATAAGAAAGCCAAAACATGAAATGTAACTCCCGAAGTGTGGAAGCTCAACACTTTAATGTCAGCTCATGAACTGATCCAGAATACTAAACAGTGAGCAGGAGGATTAGAAGTTTGGCTAGTTCCTACATCGCATAGGGATACAACGTTCGAAGATAGTTAGCGGGGTTAACAATAGCATGTAACTCAAGGTTACGGATAACATAATTACATGATCAATAGTTTCAATCATTCAAATTCACTGCACATAATCAATTCTTATAAATTTATACTTATATATATATCACATGTTGGGATACGGAAAAAGACTTAATATGCACTTAAAACTTTTTAGCCTAGATTATGCAGCTAAACTAACAAAATATACAAAGGCACCCAAGGTCTATATGAGCTTAGCTTTCCCCTAGCTAGTAGGGCCCTAGTGTGTGTAGCCGCAACAACCAAATGGTATACATATGCACTATAGGAGACTCAATCCTTCCTGCATATCAAGGTGACACAATCACCAGATCATGTAATAAGATATAGGGGACTCGAAACTCATAATAAAATCACATTAATAAGGAGGACTTGAACCACCCTGTACTATAGACCCCTGCATCCACAACAATGCTTTGATGTATTGGCCTCTCAGTCCTCTACTTTCACGACTTTTCCACATAACCCTCATTAAAGCCCACTTAAAATAGTTAGCACATATATTATCATTCGTTGAACCATAATACACATTTATGCATCCTTTGTTGGTCTCGTCATACAAACAACAATTGCAAGATTACATAAACATGTCACACCAATTATCTTCATTTGGGGGGATTCACAACCACCTTTGTTCAAATTTACATTAGCTTGTTGAATTACACAACCCCATAAGGTTCAATTAAAGATCATAAAGAAATACTTCAAGGATAATTCAATTCCCACACCTCTCATAACTAAAAACAAATTTCATAATACAAGGTTGGGGTCATAACCACTTCAAAGTCACAAGTTTGGGGGAAATCACAATTCCTTAGTTCATTAACCATACCCAGGCACCCATAAGTTCAAAACCATTTCTAAATCAAGGATAATCACATAAAAACCATGGGAAACATTGTTCAAACGATAATCATTAAAAATGTTTAACCCTTGTTTTAAAACCAACACCAATAACTTGTGAACAATACTTTAAAACATATGTTTTTAAGAAATAAACAATGAGGGAAGAGTGACATGCCTGAAATACCAAGTTTTATGAAAGGAATTTAACCCTTGCGCCCTTAGATGACCTACTTCATGGAAACCCTATGTATGGTTTATTCATAGAATTTAAGTGAGCTCTGGAAATGTTTAATATGTTAAGGATGAAATATAACTACCTTAAGTGCTTTATGGACATAGAGCAATAATTGGTCGAGGGAATCGTCCTAAGTGCCCTCGAATTACAACTGAATTTTATTCATCGATGACTATGGATCACTGTATGACTCGTATAGTCTCATTACGAATCTTCACCATCAATCATAGAAAAGGTAGTCTCCAAGACACTCACAATCTGTTGACCCTACTAATCATTCAATAAGACTCATAATGGGGCCCTATGACTCTTAGGGTCCAGAAGTATTCAACACACAACACAATTGGGTAAATGCTAGACATCCTACAATTTGCACCCAATGAGTCGTAAAAAATCCTTAGGACTCATACTGAGCATTAAATACTCAAAGAAGAACTTAGCCACTTACTTTTTGATCTGGTTATGATAGGGTCATTAGGACCCATCAAGACTCCCTACGACTTGTATCCCTAAGTCATACTGAGGATAGAAGCTGAAGAACCATTCATCAGAAACCTTAAGAATAAGATCACATGACCCATCAAGAAACCCTATAAATCATAGGGCTAGTCAGAGTTAAGATATTAATGATAAAATCTTCGAAAATTTTCAAGGACCAGAAACCCGAGGAGTTACACAATCCGCCTTGGGATCATTCTTCCTCGATTGATATGATAAGGCATTTATTAGCATGATTTGACATGAAACATTACCAAACTTACCTTTAAGAAAGATAGCAAACAAGGATATTAAGACATACACATACCTCACACAGGATTATCTACCAAAGCCACATCCTTTGTCCACAATCAATGAACTTGCCAACCTAAAATCTTTACTGGGACCTTCCAACACACCCATATATTTCACCGGAATGATTATCTAAGGATCACCCACATACATTCTGAACATGGAAAGATGAAACAATGGATAGATGGAGCTCAATATAGATGGCAACTCCAATTCATATGCAATATTATCAACCCTCTTTATAACTATGTACAGACCGACAAAATAAGGACAAAGCATTCCCTTCTTGCCAAACAACATAACTCCCTGCATAGGAGACACCTTTAAGAACAACCAATATCTAACACTGAACACCAACTCCGTTCTCCCTATATCCACATAGGACTTTTGGAGACTTTAGGTAGCTTTAAGTCTATTGCAAATCACCTTCACCTTCTCCATAGCTTTGTGAACCATATCAGGGCCAAACAACTTATTCTCATAAACCTCAAACCACCGAATAGGAGACCTACACCTTCTACCATATAAGGCCTCAAATGGAGAAATACCAATACTAGAGTGATAACTGTTGTTTTAACAAAATTTAGTGAGAAACATGTGGTTAACCCAGCTACCACCATAGTTAAACACATAAGCTCCAAGCATATCACCCATGACCTGAATTATTCTTTTTGCTTTCTTATTCTTCTGTGAGTGAAAGCTGTACTAAGGGCTATCTTAGTCCCCAAGCCTCACCTGAATGACCTCTAAAAGTGAGATGAGAACTGAGTACCCCAATAAGTTGTGATGGAGACTTGAGTACCATGAAACTTCAAGATCTCCTCAATGAATAACTTGGCATAATCCCCAGAATATTAATTTCTCCGCACAGGCAACAAGTGAGTAAACTTAGTCATCTTATCGACGATAACCGAAATCAAATCAAACTATTGGCAAGACCGTGGAAAACCCAAAACAAAATCCATATTAATTATCTTTTATTTTCATACTGGTAGTTCAATATCTTAAATTAGCCAACAAGGCCTCAAGTTCTTTAACTTCACTTGCTGAAACACAGTCACGACGTGATTCATTAATCATTATGGAACCTACTATGCCCACAAGTAAGTAAGCCAATACCGCAACCCAGAGCTAAGGAAGTGGGTTTCTTCAATAAAAATGACCAACAAGCGCTACAATAGATGAATAAGATAATAAAAAAACAATATTACACTATATACAATAAACTATATATACCAATTCCTCATGAACTGGTAATTTAGTACAAAAGCATCTAAGGTAAATAATAGGAAATACAACTCGATGTCTATATAGTCTTATACATTCATCACAAATACAAAAGACTAAGTAAAGATCGAAGGGAAATGGAAGAATCAAAATCGAAGAGCACACCGTATCTCGGGAAAATCCACACATCATGATATCAACTCAACATCCACAACTAGCTCTCGGGTTAACACCAAAAAGTAACAGAAGTGTAGTATGAGTACCAAAATAATAGGTACTCAGTAGGCATTATCAACTAACTAAGCTAAATAATTATAGAAGGATGATATTAAAGAAGATAATATATCTAAGTCAAGGTATAAAATTAAACCTGAATAATCCTCTTGATCACTATGTACAATCAATAATCATATAAAAATAAAACAACGGTATAACAAATCATCATGTTCCAATACTATTGTATATATTAGTACATGATACAAAGCGTAAAGCACCACTAATACAACCACAGTAATAATAAGACAAGAAAGATATACAACATCAATTAAGGCATAAGTAAAAGAACTCACCACAGTGTCCTATACCATCAGGAAGTGTAAAGCATGATCAATAATGTAAAGAGCTCATCACGGTGTGCCATACGACTGCACAGTGCATAAAAAATGAAACCATTAAGTAATTACACATATAACCAATTCCTCAAGATTAAAGGTTCACTACTATTCACGTCCACCGTTTCCATAATTCCAATCGAAGGTCATTTACCAAGATTCATAACTTAAAATAGGGTTCTTGAGTTTTATGGATGAAAACAATCAATAAATCAACACAACACATACCTTAGTTCTTGATTTGGTGAAGATTAACCGAGAGACTTTCTTGAAATTGAATCCCCAATTTAAATTCTAGCTTGTTCTTGAGAGAAAAGTTAGAGAAACTAGTATATTTTGGGTTCCAAAGAGATGAATCTACTGTTAAATGATTTAAATAGGGGGTGGGAAATTGACCATTTTAATCCTGGATGTGTCATTTAAATTTAGTGAAATTTTCCTAAATTGGACCCCTGGCATGACGTGACGCTATCGCATCGTGTCACCATAATTTGACGACTGGGAAATTGAGGGATGCCGCGACGCGGAGCCATCACCTTGCCACTACATTTGCAACATGAAAGTTTGGGGTGATGTTCCACTATCGTGGAACCCTACTGGAATATGACAATTGAGATTTTCTCCTATGGCGCGGTGCACCACTTATTAATATGGCACTGTTTTACGATGGGAACTTAAAATAGTCATAACTTCGTATCGGGTTATCGAGTTTAGGTAAATTTTATATCGATGGAAAGCTTACTGAATTTCCCTCAGAACAAAATGTGAAAATCTTGAAAATTCCTTATGGAATAAATATCATTAAATTTAGAATCTAATACTTTATATTCTTAGGACAAAAAATTTAGTGAGGAAACTTTGGGGTATTACAATATCTCCCCCCTGGGAACATTCGTCCTCTAATGAGTTTGACTGAGAGAGGAGAAATGATAAGTTAAAGTACACACTAAACATGAACAATGAAACATGTCCGACATAACTGACATTTTAGAGATTCATACGGAGCATGCATATTTGATACATGATTTCATAACTGAGCTGATATATTAATGCATGATTGAGAGTACTGATAAGCTGATCATCTATATCTGATGTGTGAATATATGATGGGACTGATTGCATGACTGAGATTTCTAATAACCGAGTCTTCTCACAAGGAGAATACATGATTGAAGCATGAACACTTGACTAATCTGATGCATGAACACATGACTAATCTGATGCATAAAGATATAAATGGATATGCAATGGCACTTATTACCAAGTTTAAAAACATGGAACCCTAACCATTAGGATAATACCATGTCATAATTAAAATTTGGACATGAAAACTGAAAAGCTTAAGGAGAACTATTACCTTGAGCTTGATCTGAGTTGGAGAAGAATAGGAGAGCGTAATTAGTACGCATGTATGCTTCTTTTTCCCAAGTATCTCCCACAATAGACTGATTCCACCAAAGAACTTTAACTAGACGGACTTCTTTTTCCTCAGTCTACGAGTCTGGTAGTCTAGAATTTTGAGTAGAATCTCCTGATAAGAGAAGTTGTTCTGGAATCTATGCTCTGAATAGGGTCTACAACTGTTGGGTCACCTATACACTTCTTGATCAAAGAGACATTGAAGAATGGATAAACTGAGGCTAGATCTAAAGGCAATTTGAGCTCATAAGCTACCTTGCCAAAGCGATTGAGAATTTTGAAGGGACCGACATATCGGGGACTAAGCTTTTCCTTCTTTCCGGAACTTTTTATATAGACATAGTTACCAATCTAAAACTCGAGATCCTTTATACAAACATCTGCATAAGACTTCTTTCGGCTCTAAGAATCCATGAGTCTTTCTCCGATCAATAGGACTTTCTCTAAAGTATCAAATAATAAGTCAGTCCTATAACTGAGGCCTCACTAAATTCAAACCAACCGATTAGAGATCTGCACCTCCTACAATAGAGAGCTTCAAATGGAGCTATCCGAATATTGGAATGATGGCTACTATTGAATGAAAAATCAATCAAAGAATAGTGGTTATCCCAAATACCCTTGAAATCACTTGCACACACCATTAGTATATCTTCTAGGGTCTGAATGGTCCTTTATGCTTGACCATCTGTCTCAGGCTGAAAGGCTGTACTGAGATGAATTTGGGTACCAAGACCCTTTTGGAATGCTTTCTAGAAATAAGAGGTAAATTGGGTACCTCTGTTTGAGATAATACATAACAGAACATAGTTCAATCTGACCAACTCTCTAATGTAGTGTTTGATGTAATCCTCCACTGAATAAGAGGTAAGGACTGGAAGGAAATGAGCTGATTTGGTCATTCTATCTACAATGACCCAAACTAAATCATGCTAATGAAGAGTTGGAGAAAAACATGTCACAAAGTCTAAGTTCACTTCATCCAACTTCTAAGTAGGAATACTGAACACCTGCATGGACCCACTAGGCTTTTGATGCTCTATCTTAACCTGCTGACATGTAGAGCACTTAGCTAAAAACACTGTAACCTCTTTCTTCATCCCACTCCACCAATAGAATTCCCAAATATCACGGTATATCTTTATTGCCACTACATGAATAGAGTAGCATACACCATGCATTTATACAAGAATTTTATATCTTAGGTCATCTATATCTGGAACACATAGAGGACCCTGACAATATAGAATACCATCTCCCATTTGGAAGAAAATCTCCACTTTTCGATCATTAACTGACACTTTCAACTTGTCTAAACTAGGATCTCTATCATTTTTTTCTTTCACCTTATAAACTAGATATGATTCTGAACTACCCTGAACCCATATATCAGCCTCCTCTGTATCGACTAAGTGAATTCCTAGTCTAGAAAGCTCATGGACTTCCTTAGCTAACTTTATTTTACTGTTCTCAATATGAGCAACACTACGCATAGAACATTTACTGAGAGCGTTGGCCACTAAATTGTCCTTGCATAGATAATAAAGGACAGTCATGTCATAATCTTTCAAGAGCTCTAACCACCTTCTCTGATGAATATTGAGATGCTTCTGAGAAAATACATACTGAAGGCTCTTATGATCTATGAACACATCTATATGAACTCCGTATAAATAATGCCTCCAAATCTTTAAAGTAAATACTATGGCTGCTAACTCAAGATCATGAGTAGGATAATTCTTCTCAAGAGGTTTAAGCTCTCTTAAGGCATAGGCTATGACCTTACTATGCTATATGAGGACACAACCCAAACCGACTATGGATGCATACAAAATACACTACGAAACCATATGAACCATCTGGAAGAGCTAGGACAGGAGCTGAGGTAGTCGAGTCTTCAACTCCTGAAAACTCTTCTCACAAGGATCTGACCTCTAAAATTTGACTTTTTTCTGAGTCAATATTGACATAGGGAATGAAATAGATGAAAATCCCTCAATAAATCGCCTGTAATAACTAGACAAGCCAAAGAAACTCTTAATATGTGATGGAGATACAAGGTTGTTCCAGTATCTTATCGCTTTGGTCTTTTGAGGATCTACTCTAATCCCATCACCTGAAATGATATGGCCAAGGAATACTACTAACCTTAACCAAAATTTGCACTTACTAAATTCGGAAAACTAATGATCTTTGAGAGTCTAAAGTACGATTCTGAGATTGTCTGCATGATCATGCTCAATATGGGAATATACCTATATATTATCTATAAAGACTATAGAGAATATGTCCAAGTACTAGTTGAACACACAATTCATCTAGTCCATGAAATTTGTTGGGGCATTGGTAAGTCCAAAGGACACGACTTTGAATTGGAAGTGACCATACTGAGTACGGAAACCTATATTTGGATTGTCACATTCTCTGACTCTGAGCTGATGATAGCTACATCTAAGGTCCATCTTAGAGAAATAACTGGCACCCTGTAGTTGGTCAAATAAGCCATCAATTCTGGGCAGTGGATAATTTTTCTTGACCATGAATTTATTGAGTTGACGGTAGTCTATGCAGATTCTAAGAGAACTATATTTCTTTCAGACGAATAAGACTGGTGCACCCCATGAGGACACACTGAGTCTGATGAATTCCTTATCTAAGAGATCCTTCAACTGTTGTTTCAGTTCTCTAATTTCTGGTGGTTCCATTTTGTATGGAGAAATAGATATAGTCTGAGTATCTAGCAGAAGATCAACGGGGAAGTGTATATTACTGTTGGGAGGAATCCCTGGAAGTTCTTCGAGAAAGATATCTGAATATTACTTCACGACTGCGACTGTCATAACTAGTGTTCTTAAGTCAAACAAGATGATTGATACATCCTTTAGAGATTATTTTTTATGCCCGAAGGTAGGAAACAAGCTGACCCCTGAAAGTGGATACACTACCCTTCCAATCAAGGATGGGTTAATTTGGAAACTAAAATTGGACTATTCTATTTTTGTAGTCAACTATGGCATAGAAGGAATAAAGCAAATCTATACCAAGAATGACATCAAAATTTGTAATTGCTAATTCGACTAAGTCTTTTGAAGTGACTTTCTAAAATATCATAACTAGATAGTTCCTATATACCTACGGGCTATGATGGTTTTACCCATTGGGGTAGAGACTGAGAAGGGCTCTGCTAGAATATCTGGAGTGACTTTGAAATCAACTGCTATATAAGGAGTAACAAAAGACAAAAAATCTCTTAGATCTAGCAAAGCATAAACATACACATGAAAGATTTGTAACTTACCAGTAACCACATCAGGATAATTTTCCTGATCTTTTCAGGACTCGAGAGCATAGAGTCTATTTGGGCATTGCCCATTCGTAGCACTGGAAGTGGCACCCTAATGAGTTGGGTGATTGAATAGAGCTGAGGACTAGTTCTGCTGGCCTAGATAACCTGACTGTGGAAAATCTGTAAATCTGTAGCCTAGCTTGCCATATCTAAAATAGATATAGCTACCAGCTCTGCAAGTACCCTTATAGTTCTTACCACAAGTTTTACAAAGGAGATTAGTTCAGGCATTGCTAACACTACCCTAAGACTTAGAGCTTGGCGCCCTATCTTTATTTCTATCCCTAAACTTAGGAGCTTGAGCACTAGCAGAAAAAGGAACTGGAGTTAATGGCTTTGGAAAAAACTGAAAATGGTTTCCTCCTTCTGATTTAGGCTAAGAAAAGTTTAAAGTACCTATCTTTATAGTCTTATTCTGCCTAACCCTTATCATAATATTTTGATCTTCTATCTGCTGAGCATGATTCATAATCCTGGATAAAGTCATATCACTATTCAACATCACAGACCTACACTTGTTGACCACACTATTATTCATCCAAGAAACAAACTTACTCATCTTAGTCCTGATGTCTGCAAACACATGAGGGGCATGTCTAGCCAATTGAGTAAACTTAAGAGAATACTCATTCACCGTCATGTTGCCCTTACTGAGGTTTATGAATTCTAACACCTTGGCTTCTCTATGTTCTAGGGGAAACAACCCCTCTAACAATGCAGTGATAAACTCCTCCCACTCAATAGGCCCTGCATCATCTGTCCTTTCTTACTTCCACTATTTAAATCAAGTATGGGCAACATCCTGCAACTAGTATACAATCTATCTCAACACTCTCAGTAGGATTAACCCCCATGATGTCTATAACCTTCTGAACCTAATCGATCAATTACCGAGGGTCCTCATCTGACTTAGACTCGAAAAAAGATTCAGGATTCATTCTAGTGAAGTCCAGAATCCTGGTTGCAGCTGTATTGGCCACTGGGTTGGCTGGAACGACAACTTGTTATTCATTTTGAGCACAAACTGACTCAACAAGAGTAGTGAATGCAGCTCTAAACTCTGCATAAGAAATATGTTGGCCTAAAGGTTCTTTGGGCTGAGGGAATGACTGATTCCTATTTCTTCTTTTAGGAGGCATGTTTTCTAGAAGAAAGGGAGAAATGAATTAGACTGAGAGATTCACTTAATATTATGCTCATTGGCATGGCATGAATACTAAATGAAGGGAAACTATTAATAAAACATCTTATAGACTCTTGTACATAAATGTGGAATGCAACACACATATGCACAAGACTCTACTAGATGCGGCTTTCAGACTTCCTAGGATTCTATTGAACCTGGCTCTTATACCATGTTTGTAACGCCTTGAATCTGCTACTCAGAATTCTATTCAATGATCATGACCCTGAAGGACCACAAGCTAACCCATGACTGATATATGTTCCTGTATACTTTATGATATACTGTATAATGTGGAAACAAGAACTGCAAGACCACAAGGTTCAAACTATAACTTAATATCTGATAAAATATAACATTTGGAATGAGTATACAAATGCCTAAAACCAAAATTTCTAAACATACTATAGTCCAAAAAGCCTCTAACATATAACTGTCTGAATAAGTAGATGATAAGACATATCCCCAACTAACTCCAACTAGTAAATTAATTAATGAGAAAATAAATTAATGATCATGTCCTTGCAAGATGAGGACTAACTGCTAACTCTGACTACTGAGATTGGAATGTTGCTGATGCTCTGGGGCTCGTGCTTCTGAACCATAGTATAAGATACCATAGTGTAAATGTGTCAGTACTTTAAATGTACTGGTCTACATAGAAGGTAGGCAGAATTTATGGGGTTCATATGCATGAATAATGCTGGATAATTGACTAATATAAATGTGAGAATACATGAATGAATATATAGTAACTATATATGAGATCACTAATGTGATAGCAGATGCTAACACATTTGAGGATTTTAACTCTAAATAATTGTGAAGACTTAAGAAATTTTTGTTGTTTTCAATTATTTTTATCGTTTTAACGCAGATAGAAGTGATCAGGGATAAAACCAAAGAAAAGAAGAATAAATCAGTTGAAATCTAGTGTGAATAAGCTAAAGTGTAGCTGACGCCATTTATGAAGCACCGTCAGACATAGGACAGGCTTTCAAAGTTTCCATCAAGCTTAGAAAGAACCTGAGGAGTTGAGATAAAATGTAACAACATTTCGAAAGTGTTGTCAAATCTTTGATAACACATCAAAATTGCCATTGAACTAAGTAGATTATGCTGATTTCCACTGAATATGTGATGACATTTTTCAAGCGCCATCACATATTTGACACGCCATTAGAATTGTCATCAGAAGAATTAGAAGACAAAAATTCACTGGAATCTTTGACAACAACTTGGATACGCCGTCAGACATCTGACACGACGTTAAGATCACCATTGTCTATTCTGAAGAGAAAACTAAAACATTAATTTTTGTTTCCTTATTTAGAATTAAGTATTTATAGCATATTTAGGTTTTTAAGCATGATTCATCTATTATTGAGGAGAACAGACGATACTTTTTCCTCCCTATCTTAAGAATAATATTTGAGTATTTTGCCGTGTGGTTCAAATACAAGTTGATTTTCAATTTCATTCATCATTGTAAGTTAATCCTTTTCGTTATAAATTAAAATTGCATGCTTATTTCATGCGTCATGAGTAGCTAAACTATTCTTACCTTGAATATGGAATCTAGGGTTAGGTCATGATAAGGTGTTAAATAATCAAGGTTTAATAAGTGTTAGGATTTCTTGATAATTCTGAGATTATAATTTATGTCTATAGGTTTAAAACAATAGGTGTACGTACTTTTATTTGCTTGAGAAAGAAATCATAACCAGTAGGATGTGAATTATCAACATGGACTCAAAAAGGCTTCATTTAATAATTTACACTGTAACAAGGTTGTTTACCTCATAACAGGGACTCGAAAAGGCTTCATTTAATAATCTGCATTTTACCAAGGTTTTTTAACTTGAGGTAAGATATGGACAGTTAGTTGTAATTCTCTAATTCTATGAGGATTGGAAAATTACTTGCTTGAATAGGTCAAGAGATATTTGAGAATACCATCGATAAAGATAGCTTGTCATACTTACCACAGTGAGAACCTTGAGTTATTTGTAGCATCTATCAAATATTGTAAACCCTAGTGAACATAATTCTTATTACTCCATGAACTCTTGATTACCAACAATCACTTGTTCAACCATTAAAAAAACCCTATTATGTTTTTTCATTTCTGTTGTTGGAATGTAACTTGTAGCTTTAGTATCAAATTAGTTTAATAGCCACTCACATTATTCTCTACGGATTCAACCCCGACTCCAAAGTTGGGTAAATATATTGACGACGACTGTCTTGTGCTAAATTCAGGTTTAAGTTGAGCGTTATCAAAAATTGCGCCGTTGTCGGAGAACAATTTGTCATATTATGTTTGTCTAGAATTTTAGATTACTTGCTTGAATTCAAACTTGTAAATATTTTTTTTATGATTTCCTTTGTTTCTTTTGTTAGGTATATTTTCTTTATTTTAGTTTATTTCTTACTATGGCATCATGGAATTAATATGAGTTTGATGGTTTGAAATCTTATCTGGATGATCCATGTCCATATTGTGACAGACCCCAGTTTTGGCAAGGTTGTAGATATGCTCCTCGGAGAGAGATGTGTGCACTATATCTATCCTATCAGGGGTATAATTGTTCTTTATATGGTGGTCAATATGGACATTGGAGTGATTGCACAAATTCCCCCTCCCCCTATTGTGCTAACCCAAGTTCAAGTTCTTCTTATGAGTATGACAAGTCTTATGGTCAGGAAAATGAAGAACAAAGCACTGGAAAGAGTGACGTTGAAGCTATGCTTAAACTAATGTTGGATCGTATAGACACAATGAATGATGACATATGTGACATACTTTAAGACATTAGGGCATTTAACAAGGGAAGAGAAAGGATAGAAAAGATGGATAACAAGGTTCATCTAAAACACTTTTCTACATTGTGTTTAGATGATATCTTGTTTGTGGAATTATTTAAAATAATGGAAGAGTGTGAGGATGAAGAGCAAGAATCCGATATTGATGATGATCTTGATGTTGAGCAACCCTCGGTGATTTTTCAACCAACCAAAACATTCGTGAAAGAAGATGCCAAGGATGAGGAAATGGTATTAGAGTCAGAAGAAGAAATCAAACACAATCCTCGTAAAGACTCTAGTCCATTTTGCAGTAAAAATACTAATAGGGAAGTTATTCCTAAATTCAGGATTAGTCCTCATTCAAATCACATTTCAACATTATGCTTTGTGGATTTGATGAATGTCGAATCACCCAAACAAATAATGAATTTTGAAAATGAGGATGAAGATTCTTACATTTTGGAGTTTGTCCTTCCAAAAGGGTATACTACAACCCCAATATTAAATCCCAAGGAGCTTAAAGATCGATGTCCATTTAGTGGATGTTTAACATTCTCACAGTTCCCAAATGAGCCCACACAAAAGTATGATGAATTATTGGGAAAGAAGTTCAAGTCTTCAAAGTGGTGTGATAGAACATTCCTCATCATGCCCTCATATTTTCCCAACAAACCCCAAAGATGTATTGATCAAAAGATAGGCCAACATTTTGAATCAGTCAATTGGAGACATAAATAATTCTCAACAACGTATCTTGATGAAGTTTGAGTAGTCAAGATAACTAAGTCACACTATGACGTTAAACCAAGCGGTGCTTGGGAGCCAACCAAAGTTATTTTGTTAGTTGTATTCCTCTTATGTTATTGACATTATATCTTCGTATCCATGGTACCACAAGTATATTTATAAATCTCTTGTTTTGGTTTGACGCATTGGAGATAATGCATGATTTTAAGTTGAAGGTGGGGCTACTTGTGGGTGTTGATGTCCTCCTAGTGTTTTTGTTGTCGTGCCTCTTTGTCCCAGAGTCTTACTTTTATTAGAGACGGCATGTTTGGGTGTAT
Organism: Capsicum baccatum var. pendulum; assembly: GCA_030864225.1. Taxonomy (NCBI): domain Eukaryota; kingdom Viridiplantae; phylum Streptophyta; class Magnoliopsida; order Solanales; family Solanaceae; genus Capsicum; species Capsicum baccatum. The sequence continues at coordinate 169,962,481 of CM061561.1, read as the reverse complement.
TGGTTTTGTGTTGTGATGTGTTGTGGTTAACTGGGAGAAAAATAAGTATCTACCGCAGCTGACATATTTTTGTTGAATTTTCTTGGAATGATAACTACCTCTCCAATTTTTTGTGTTAACTATGTGATATGCATCTGTATGTGACTACTGTGAATCTATTTATGGAATTAGTGCTGGAGACATGCTAAGCATTGGTAATAATTGCATGAACTGGATAGGTAGTGGATTTTGATGTACCTTTGTGCCATGTATGTGTAAGATACTACCTAGTTCCCTTTGTATGTTAAATCAAGAACATGCCTAGTTTTTCTTGCCCAGGTTGTAAGATATGGGTTAGGAAAGGATCATAGGCCCTTTTTTTTATTTAGTCCACTTTTAGCCTAAATGACCTTCCCAGTATGCATGAGATCCCTTGATCCCTACTTTTAGCCTTAATTACCAATTTCTTTTTGAGACACCTATCACCTTCACATTAACATTGTAATGAACCAGTTTTGGCCCGAGTCCTCTTTAGACATTGTGCACCTTAACTTAGGCAAACAATGTAAGTTGAGGGTGGCTATCATAGGGGTGTGTGATGCAAAATAAGTATAAAGATAGGTTGAACAAGAGAAAATAATAAAAATCCGGGTGCAATGCAAAAAGAATAATAAAGAAAAAGTTGTGTATATGATGAGAAAAGTATAATTTTATCATTGAAAAGTCCGCACATATTTTGAGCATGTGTGGTCAATAAAAGAGATGATGAGAAAAAGGTTAAGAAGTAAAATCTCAAGAGGTTAGTGTAGCGTCAAGGAGGCGTAGTCCCTTTAAATACCCTTGAATATCATACCAGCACTTATCCTACATTAATAGCCGAGAAAAAGTCCTATAGTGATCCTAGCTGACATATTTGAAGACCTTGGCAATGAAATTAAGGGCAAGCTATGGAAAATGACATACAATGATTAGAAGTTTATCTGAGAGTGCGGATCTATGGATTATCCCTATGATAAACATTTTATTCTTGATAAGAGTGAGAAAGGAATTTCTTTGTTGTGAGGGCACACAAGGTATGTTACAAGTAGCTAACTTATTTGGGTAGTGCAATGTTGCTGCATGCATGATTGTGTTGCTGAATTTATGCCATATCTTGAGTCCTGTATGTCACATTGTTGTTATTCAATAGTATACATAATTGTGTTTTAAATAGTTGACATTGGAGTAGGTAAAGTGTGTTTGAGCTTATGTGAATGAGTGACTGCCAATTGCACTTTTTATCTTCCTAAGTTATGTTTTGGTTGCTTGCGGACAAGCAATTATTTTAAGTTAAGGGTGTTGATGCGTGAAAATACTAACACATTTGAGGCTTTTAACTCGAAATAATTGTGAAGCCTTAAGCAACTTTTGTTGTTTTTGATTGTTTTTATTGTTTTAATGCAGATACAAGTGATCGGGGAGGAAACCAAAGAAAAGAAGAATAAATCAGTGGAAATATGGTGCGAATAAGCTAAAGTTTAGCTGACACTATTTCTAAAACGCCATTAGACATGGAACAAGCTATGAAAGTTATCATCAAGCTAAGATAGAACCTGAGGAATTGAGTTGAAATGTTATGATTTTCTGGAACCGTCATCAAATCTGTCATGAGCTGTCAAAATTTTTGTCAACTTAAAGCAGATCATGCTGCTTTCCAGTGAAGATATGATGATATTTTTGAAGCTTCGTCACATATTGGACACACTGTAAGATTTGCCGTCATAAGAATCAGAAGATAACAATTCACTGGAATCTTTGACGACAACTTGCACAAACCGTCAAACATCTGACACGCCATCAAGATCATCGTTGTCTACTCCGAGGAGAAAACTGAAACCTTAATTTTTGTTTCCTTATTTAGAATTAAGTATTTATAGAACTTTTAGGATTTTTAGTATGATTCATCTATTATTGAGGAGAACAGACGATATTCTTTCCTCCCTATATCAAGAACAATATTTGAGTGTTTTGTTGTGTTATTCAAATACAAGTTCCCTTTCAATTTCATTCATTATTATAAGTTAATCCTTTCAGTTATGAATTCAAAATGCATGCTTGTTTCATGCGTCATGAGTAGCTAAATTATTTTAACCTGGATTATGGAATCTAGGGTTAGGTCATGATAAGGTGTTAAATAATCAAGGTTTAATAACTGTTAGGATTTCTTTATAATTTTGTATGCTAGTTACAAATAATAGTTGTACCTACTTTGGTTTGCTTGAGAAAGAAATCATAAACAGTAGGAAGTGAATTATCAACAGGGACTTGAAAAGGCTTTGTTTAATAATCAGTGTTGTAACAAGGTTGATTAACCTGAGGTAAAATCTGGGCAGTCAGTTGCGATTCCCAAATTCTGAGAGGATTAGGAAATTAGACACTTGAATATGTCGAGAGTCAATTGAGCATACCATCAATAAATATAGCTTGCCATCCTAACCACCGTGAGAACCTTGAGTTATTTGTAGCATCTGTCATGAACCGTAAACCCTACTGAACATAATTCTGGTTATTCCATAAACTCTTGATTACCAATAAGCATTTGTTCATCCATTAAAAACCCCAATTTTTTCTTCTTGTGTCAGCTGTTTGAATTTAACTTGTAACTTTAGTTTAAAATTAGTTTAATCGCCTGTGGATTCGTCCCCAACTCCAAAGTTGCGTAAATATATTGACAACGACCGCCTTGCACTAAATTGTGGTGTAAGTTGAGCATTATCAATAATGATAACATGAATTTACTAATAACTAACATGACTGATGACTGAATTTTGATGACTGATATAACTGATGGCATGAGAGACTGTATCTGACAATCCTGTATCTGATGAAACTAGCTTAGTTTCATACTGTATCTGAGTTGACTGTATTTGGCAATCCTAAATTCTATAGAACTATCTGAGTTCTATTACTGAGACTGAATGACTGTATCTGATAGTCCTGATTGTGTAACTAAAATTGTGTGTAGTAGTTATCTAACCGACATATCAGTAATACGCCATTATGGCTGAGTTGGGGTCCAATCTATAACCCCAATTGAAATGGTATCATTACCGGTTACTTATAAGGACAAGCTGTGAGTGACCCTTATTTGACAGTGTCCCCAAAAGAGAAATGTGGGGCCCTTATCTGACAGTGCTTATACACCTCATGCACCCTCATCTAATAGCATTGATGTCTCAACCTATGCTAGCTACATAGTTCTGGAATAAAAGGATTAATTAAAAAATCACACACTAATCTGACTGTGTGTTCCCATCCATCGGTTCACTCGGTGATAATTCCTACTCCCATTTGAATAGACACTAATCATGGATTAATGAACTGAACTGGACGAAATTAACTGAGTTCCATTGATTGACGAAATAGTACTGATACTACTTTATTACTGAGTTTTCCTAAGACACATGAATGACTGAGTTCTATGGATCATGGTTTGACTGAGGATATCGTGAAAATATGATACGAACTGTAGGAACACAACTATATGTTTTGGGTACAAGTACCCCCAGGACCCGATGGAAGGAAACTAACAAGGCATGACATTCTTGAATACATAGCTAACATCAACAATCCATAAGACAATAATTGAAGATATTTAATTGGAATTTGTTTATCATAGCTTGGTATGTGAATAAGATAGCATATATAAATAGCATAATTTCATATGGTTGCATCAGGAGCAATCCTACAAAAACATTTTAATACATATGAATTTCATGGAAATCATTTTGTATCACAATTAAGCTATAGTGCATAATTTCTATCTTCCTCGCCATTTTATCAAACACCTTGCATGCACCCTTAGGGCATAGGCCTAATCAATAAATTGAGACATTATAAACAATTAAACATATGGATTTCACTCACTTGATAATGTAGTTTCATGAAAAACACATAAATATTTCAACTTGGGAATCATATAACAAGATAAACATGGTTACAACCAACCCACAACCTAAATACCATGATTCATAATATAAAATATGGTTCTTGAGCTTTATGGATGAAAGGAATCTATAAATCCACACAACGCATACCTTAGTTCTTGATTTAACGAAGATTGGCGGAGAGACTTTCTTGAAATTGAATCCCGAATTGAAACCTTAGCTTGTTCATGAGAGAAAATTCATAGAAACTAGTATATTTTAGGTTCCAAATGGTTGAATCTCATGTTAAAGTGTTTAAATAGGGGGTGAAATTGACCCTTTTAACCCGTAACACATCTTTTAATTTCAGTAAAATTTTCCTGAATTGAAGCCCTGGCGCGATGCGGCTCTATCGCACCTTGTCACTGGAATTTGGCAACAGGGAAATTGAGGGATGGCATGACTTGGAGCTATTGTGTTGCCACTCCATTTTTGACCGGGAAGTTTGGTATGCTACGCCACTATCGAGGACCTCTACTGGAATTTACTTTTGTCATTTTCTCTTGTTGCGCGGCGCACCACCGAGTAATATGGTGTTGTTTTACAATGGGAACTTGAAATATTTCTAACTTCTTACCCGATTATCGGATTTAGGAAAATTTTATATCGATGGAAATCTTATTGAATTTCACACATGACAAAAAGTGAAAATCTTGAAAATTCCTCATGGAATGAACATTATTCAATTTAGTAGCTTATACTTTACATTCTTGGGATAAAACATTTAGTTAGGAAACTTTGGGGTATTACAATGATACACAGGGTAGGGGTAACCACAGACATAGTCCTTTGCGTTATTAAACATCCCTTCAACAAAGTTTGAAAACAAAAAGGCAATAATTTTAATCTTTTATTTAACAAACTCAGAAAATAGAAATGTTTTCAAGACATGTACCTTCCGCACGAATCCTTAGGGTAGATAACAAATTTGTATACTTGGACTTCATGTCAACTTCCGCTTCCCAAGTAGATTTTCCACCTTATGGTTCCGCCATACAATCTTAACTAAAGACTCATCATTGGTCTAGAATCAACGAACTTGCCTATTTAATTTCACAATTGGGACCTCTTCATCAGATTGAGAATCCAAAAAACCCAATCCTTCCAAAGGAACAATCAAAGAAGGATCATCAAGACATTTCCTCAACATAGAAACATGAAAGACCGGATGAACTAAACATAAGCTACGTGGAAAATCTAACTCATAAGAAACATTGCCAACTCTTCATAAAATCATATGAGGACCAACATACCGAGGGCTGAACACCCTTTCAGCGACCTCAAACTCCAAGTCTCTATGACCAATATCCGCATACCACTTTTAATGACTTTGGGTTAATTTTAGCCTATATCGAATCACGTTGACCTTCTCCCTCGCTTGCTAAACCAAATCTAGACCAAAAATATCGGCTTCTCCATGCTCAAACCACCCAATTAGAGATCTAAACCTCTTACCTCACAACTCATCAAAAAGAGCCATCCGTATACTCGAATGGTAGCTATTGTGGTAAGAAAACTCCGCCAAAGGTAGATGATCAACCAATTTCCACCACAGTCAATCTCACAGGTCCGAAGCATATCTTCCAATTTATTAATAGTTGTCCTCGCTTTCCCATCCGATTGTGGATGAAATGCAGTACTCAGACTAACCTTAATGTCCAGTCTTTTCTGAATAGACCACCAAAAATGAGACGTAAACTGCGTACCACAATTAAAGATAATAGAAATAGGTACCCCATGAAACATTATAATCACTTAAATGTACAACTACACATAATCCTCCACCAAGAAGGTAGTTTACACTAGCAAGAAATTCCAAGACGTGGTCATCCTATTAATGATGACCAAAATGAAATAATACTAATTCTGAAACCGAGAAAGATGGACAACAAAGTCCATATTGCTTACTTCCCATTTCTATTTTTGAAAATCAATTTATTGATACTACCCTCCTGGCCTCAAGTGCTCCACCTTAACCTTTTGACACAACATGCACTTGGACAAGTAATCACACATCCCTTTTCATGTCATTCCACCAATAGATAACCTTGAGATCATGATACAACTTAGTCAATCCTGGATGAACAATATAGCACACCTTATGTTCCTCTGCCAAAACCCTTTACCACAGCCCATTGACATTAGGAACACACAACCTCCCTTGGTATCATAAAGTACCATAACCACTGATCTCTAACACCATACCTTATGCCAACCAACGTCACTCTTGATTTTAATCAAGATAGGATCCAACACTTTCTTCTTTTTAATCTCTATACCAACAGACCACTGAACCACTCCATGCACCATCACACCACCATACTTAAAGCCTAAAAGATAAACTCCGTGATTATCAATGTGGTGAATATCCTACACAAATTCTAGCTTTACTTCCTCCACGTGATCTAAACTCCACAGGTATAACTTGCTAAGAGCATTATTAACCACATTAGCATTACCTGGGTGATATTTAAGACTCGTATTATAATCCCTGAGAAGCTTAAGCCACCTTCTCTACTAAAGATTAAGCTTTTTCTGAATAAACATGTACTGAAGACTATTGTGATCAGAAAAGATATCCAGGTGAATACCATACAAATAATGCCACTATATTTTAAAAGCAATCACAACCACCAACAACTAAAAATCATGAGTATGATAATTCCTCACATGCACCTCAAATTCCTGGAAGCATAATCAATCACCTTCCCATGCTGCCTCAAAAAACAATCAATACATACCTGAGATACATCACAATAAACCATAAACCCATCATTACCTTCTGGCAAGTTTGGCTTAGAGCCAAAGTCAACTATACTTTAACTTCTCAAAACTCTCTTATCAAACCACCAACCAAGAAAACTTAACAATTCTTCTATGTCAACTTAGTAAAAGGAGATACTATCGAAGAAAAGCTTTCCACAAACCACCTACAATACCCGGCTAAACATAAGAAGCTTTAAATATCAAATAGAATCGTGGGCCTAAGAAACCTCTTCACCACAACAACCTTTTGTGTATCCACCATGATATCATCACTAGAAATAACATGGCCTAATAAAGTCACAATGTTCAATCAAAACTCACACTTAGAGAACTATATTGCAAAAGAACTTGGCAGCGTGTAACTGATCACACAAAGCATCCATGCAGGGAAGAGGATACTTTTTCTTAACAATCACCTTTTTAAACTATAAAACCCCAAAAAAATTCTCTCATAGTTTGAGACTTAGAGCATGACAAGCGAAGTGTAAATCCGATTCTAAATGTTTGATAAGTGTCTTCCCAAGTGATAAATAGTCTGAAAGATGTAGAGTTTCCCTAATATAGTCTTTTTGTCATGTAGAACATTGAATAATCTTTCAATTGATACCAATTTTTTCAAAATATGGCATTGAAAGAGGAAGTTATGGCTGTTTTACTAAAAGCAGTCAGAATCGCCTAGGTGGGACTAATGGGTTGATGGACCGTCCAGATTGAATCAAACCATTGCCGAGCCCTTTGCAACCAAGGTAGTGAAGCCCAAGTGTGATGGCCAGGATGATGAATCATTAAGGATATGACAGACCATCGCTGGGACCGTCGCCACTAAGGCAGTATATCCTTATCCTGGCCAGCATGCGACAGACGATCTGACGGACCATCAAGGCTACGACAGACCATCACTGAGAGCATAAACTTGAGGATGTGTATCCTATTCCTGGCCAACATATGACGAACGATCCAAAGGACCATCAAAACTAGCGGCGGGCCATCACTTCGACCATCGAAGTACAGGATCAGTAAATTTATGTCTATTTTTGAAAGGACTTTTTGGTCTTTTTCTTGTTTTTTCATCCCCTATTTATACCTGATCAAGGATCACAACCTCATTGCTCACTTTCAATATAAAAAACTAGAGTTTCATTCAAATGAAAAACCTTCTTTCTTCTTCAAGAAAAATCCAGAATCTCTCTGAGAGACATCTTGAAAGATTTTCCTAAGTTATACAAATGTTGATTCTTGGGTCCCTTTCATCCAAGAAGCTTAAGAATCCTTTTCCAAATTTCAAGGATCTTATGTTTATGAGTTTTCATGATTCAATTGAGTTGAAATTGATGTTCATGCTATTATTGAGTTGTGATTACTGTTTGTTTACTAGGTTTTCAAGCTTTGACCCTAGTATGTGATATTAATGTGGTGTTCATGATAATCCCTCTTCAAGTTGCTTGTTAAGTGATGTGTTCATGTCAATTAGGTGTGGAAATTGTTGAATAACCAAAGCATTCTCCCCATATGTTGGATAAAATACTTATGTGAAGGAATTAGAGCCATTATAGCATGTTGACTAAAAATCTCCAATTGTGTTCAAGCCCATGTATGCCAAGTGATTTATTGAAAATCCTTAGTGAATGAATTGTGAAATGATAGCATGAAGTTCCCCTCAATTATATGCTCTTTGATACATGCTAAGACTTTAATACATGCTAAGTGTTTGATGCAAGACCTTGTTGAATGGAGTATGAGCCAATAGCATACTTCCCTATGTTATTACATGTTTATGATTCCTAAATGCTTGAGGAGATGGTATAGTAATTGTGATGGTGAATGAATGTCCATGGTATTGATTATTCATGAATGGTTATGTTTATCTTTTATATTATCAAGTCCTGGGGGTATTTATACCCGACAAATTAGCTGCAATCTAGAGCCCGCGTTAGTTTTCTTGCTAATCTCAGTCAAGCCATGATTCTCAGAACTCAATGAGTTATACAACTATATACTCTTCAATAGATATAGAAAATAATAAATCTCAGTATTCTCAGTAATCTCAGTATCGTTAGTATTTTAGCCTCAGTTCCGTACTCACCTCAGATCTAGTAGTATTCGAGTGTTTTGTTCAGATCTCAGTAGTATTCGAGTAATCTTTTCAGAGTTTAGTATCATTTACTCAGATGAGAAGATTTAGTAGTATTTCATCAGATATAGAACAAAGTGAATTCAGCTTAACTAAGTTAGATCAATCGACAAATATGATCAGTATAAGATTCAGTTCAGTTTAAGTGAAGAATCAGTTCATAGTCTTTTAGTTGGGAGTAGGATCTAGCACCGAGAGAGTGCAGGGATGGTGTCTCCCCATTAGAGTTACAGAATTGTTAGCAGCAATCCCTGAACTTCATAACTACATAGCCAGTATAGGATGCTGGAGTCACCCGTCGTAATAAGGTTTGTCACCTGTTAGATAGGCTTGACTATTATACTACCTTAGGCTTGACTTCTTCCTAGGGTCACATGTAATAGAGGCTTGACCAGAGAGGTCTTTACCCATGGAATGGTATTGACACCCTTTCAGATGGGGTTACAGGTTAGCTTCTACCGGTTCAGATTTGGGGAATGTCGGTTAAGCACTTCCACAGTTGTAGTTTCAGTATCAGTCTTTAGAGTAGAACTCAGAGATCAGGACTTCCAGATACAGTCTCCTTTATCTGTAAGGAACCCATATAGTTCCATTAATTCATGGACCACCCTCTAGATAGGCATGGTCCCACATAAAGTTATTTGAGTAATATCATTATCAGATATAGAGATCATTTGTCAGATAGGCTTGATCTCAGTTTCAGATTCAGTTGAGTAATCTCATTATTAGAGCCAGAGATCACCCGTTAGATAGGCTTGATCTTAGTCTCAGATTCAGTTGAGTAATCTCATTATTAGAACAAGAGATCACCCATTAGATAGGCTTGATCTTAGTCACAGATTTAATTGAGTAATCTCATTATCAGATTCAGAGATCACCCGTTAGATTTTATTGATCTAAGTCTCAGATTCAGTTGAGTAATCTCATTTTTAGATCTCGAGATCACCCATTAAATAGGCTTGATCAAAGTCTCAGATTCAGTTGAGTAATCTGATTATCAGATGTAGAGATCACCCGTTAGATAGGATTGATCTCAGTCTTAGATTCAGTTGAGTAATCTCATTATTAGATCCAGTGATCACCCGTTAGATAGTCTTGATCTATGTCTTAGATTCAGTTAAGTAATCTTATTATTAGATTCATAGATCTTTTGCTAGCTAGGTTTGATCTCAGATATAATCTTTTCTTATAATTTATAGTAGATTCCGAAATCATTCATTAGAGAGGTTTGATATCAGATATAGTCAGTCGAGAGAAGAAAGCTCAAATTTTAGTCATTGATATGAGTAGGTTCAGTTAATAAGTTTTAGTATCATCAGTTTTTACGATCACTCAGTAGATAAGACTGATCTCAACTCAGGTATTAAGTTATTAGTATCAGATGATTAAGTTGTTCAGTATCTTAGGCATTAGTAGTGAGTTTAGATGACAGTAAAGTGGTATTCGTCTTTTAATATTTCGAACTGTGATGTTTTAAGTTATGGTTTGTGCATTCATGCATGTGTTCTCATTTAGTACGCTCATGATTATTTAGTTAAGTGTTCTTGCATAAGCCCTTGCATTTAGCCTTACCTCATCTTCATACTTGGTACATTCTCGTCCTGACATATTTGCACTATGATGTTTTATTTTACACCATAGCTTCATAGGCATGAGATCTAGAGTACCCTTAGCAGCTTAGTCCCAGTCAGTAGCAGTAGACATAACAGTGAGTCCTCTTCAGTTGAGGATGATCCTTATTTTTATTATTGCATCAGACTTAGTTTATTTCCAGTAGACGGAGTTATCTGGGGACATGTCTCATCAACTCCACAACTCATCCAGTTTAGAGGCTTTTCAAATTGATGTATCAGTATTCAGTTTTTTCAATTTTGAGTATTTTTTAAATGTTTTGAACCTTAGAGCCATTTTTCGCATTTATTACCTATATTATGAACTATTTAGGTACAGATATTAGTTGAGGGTTAGCTCATGGTCCTTCGGGATCATGAGCACCGTGTGACATTCTAGTTCCAAATTATCAGGTCGTTACATCCTTCTTGAGCAAAAATAAAACTAATGTACCCCATGGAGAAATAGTAGAAAGAATAAACCCCATATCTAGAAGATCCTTAAGTTGCTCCTTGATTTCGTTTAACTTATCCATTGTCATTCTGAAAGGAGAAATGGAAATTGTACGAGTATCCGAAACCAAATCAATACCAAGCTCTATTTCCTTATTCGGATGAACACCAGGAAGATCATTAAAAAAGACCTCTGGAAACTCGTTAACCATAGCGATAGAAAACAAAGAAGGACCTTTCTAGTTAGAATCCTTAACACGGACAAAGTGATAAAGACAACCCGTAGTGATTAGCCTCCAAGCTCTAAAATATGAAATAAACCTCCCCCTACGATTAAAGGAACCACCTTCCTATTTTATAACCGGTTCACCAGGAAACATAATGATAATCTTACGGTTTAGAGAATCAGTAAATGAATAACAAGAATGCAGAAAATCCATACCAAGAATTACATCAAAATCTATGTCCAACTCAAATAGAACCACCAAGGTCTTCTTGCAACGAACAACTACCATACACCCCCTATAGACTCTCTTAGCAATAACTGAGTCACCTACAAGGGTAGAATAGAAAAATGATCCGAGATAATTTTTTGATCAAAACCAAAAGACAACTAAATAATGAGTCATATAAGAAAGAGTGGACCCTAGATTAAGCAAACAATATATGTCACAAAAGTAAAACTGTAACATGCAATTAATCACATCAGGTGATGCCTCAGATTCCTATTGGGATGCCAAAGCACACAACTTGTTCCAACAAATACTAGAAGAAGGAGCAATAACTAAAGTAGATGCCAAACGACTAGGTGTACGAGCTAAACATGAAGCCCATTGAATCTTATTTTCCCCTTTACAAACCATATTAACTAGACAATCCCTTAATAGATGGCCTACCTTGAAACACTTGAAGAACTTGTCCCTTATTTCCTCACAATAACCCCAATAAAGATGACCAAACAATCGACAAGAAGGATACAGAGAAACTGACTGACCTCTGCTCGCCTAAGATTGGGCAACCTGTGTCCGAGAATTGTCACAACCTTGATTATGCATGTCTCGCAACTAATATGGAGCACTAGCTGAAAAGGAACCTCAACTCGCCCGCTTCTTTGTATGAAACTTGCCACCATCCCTACAACCCTGAGACTGAGCACCTCGCTAATCAGAACACTTACTTTTCTTTCCTTGTCGCTTCCCAAACTCCGTCTACTACTTCTTCTCATCCTCAACCTACTGCATATGAACAATCAACCTTGAGATGTCCATATCTTTAATCAGTAAGGCATTCTTGCTCTTAAATATAAAATCCTTATTAAACCTAGAAGCAAACTTTCTCATTCTCGACCTTATATCAACCGCCAAATAAGGAGATTACCTTTATAGCTGATAGAACTACAAATAATATTCCTTTACAGACATCCTATCCTATATAAGGTTCAAAAACTCCTCCTTCATAGATTCCCTCAACTATTGAGGAAAGAACTGATCCAACAAGGAAATAGAAAATACCTCTCATAAAACTTCATCTTCTATAACACATCTATATCTTTCCTACTCCTAATACCACTGATATGCAACATCCCTTAGCTAATAAGTAGAAGAGTTAACCCTCTCTTCATTAGTATCCTTCATCACTCAAAAGATCTTTTGAATCTCACCCAAGAAGCCTTGTGGATCCTCATCAACCTTCACCCTTGTAAAAGTTGGAGGATCCATCTTGATAAATTGATCAACCCTTATGGCCTCAGCAGACAAAGAACCAGTCGTACACCGCTTAGACTGAGCAACAACAAATTGGTGAATGACATGAATAGACTGATGAAATTTTCCATTCATTACATTGCCCTAAGGGACCTTAAGAGAAATAGCCAGAACAGGAGAAGCTCCAACACCATCAGGAATAGGAACATGAGATTGAAGATGTACTCTAGACATAGGATGTACCCCTTTAGTATTATCCCTAGATGGGACAAAATAATTTCCATATGTTCTAGATCTAGGAGGCATGATTTGAATGATGAATAAACAAGTATTAGAGAAGATTCAAGGATTGAGAACTCAAGCTTAATGATAAAATACCAAGAAAGTGAAACACTCCTAAATGTCTTGCAACCTCTGTCTTATGAGTGTATGTGCTTTACATCGCTAAAAGAGACTCTACTCGACCTAACTTTATGAACTTCCCAGTTGACCATGAACCTAGGATCTGATAGAAACTGGATAAGATTCAACCCTAAGCCTTGTATTAATAGGCATCCCAACTCCAACCAGGAATGAGGACAACCCCATGTTACCTAATCCAACCACTTATATCCAGCCTTAGATGGGCTAAATTTCTAGCATATAAAAAGATAACATTCTTGTTCTCATAATGACTCTAAGATAGGGTCACAACCATGACTTAACCAACTAAGTCCAATTATGACGCACTAATCGCCCAACAATACCAAGCCAACCTATAAACCATAACACAAAGGGAATACCAAAACATAATATGAGAATCAATCCTAAAATGTAATGTGATAGAAGAGTGAGAAATAGTGTCCAATGATGCCGGCCACCCAACATATTCCTATGTCAAGGCTGACACCAATACCAATCTTACCTATACCAACCCCAGAAGTACCAAAAAGCCTATAACAAAAGGAGTAAACAATTCTTGTTAGGATATGCCCCCAACTATGGCCAAAAATAATATTCAAAATAAAAGAGAATTGTCTAAAGAAATCCATAAAATGAAATAAGTCCTTTAAAAAGGATGGAAACCCACTAGTACAATCCAAATGATGCTACTGAATCCCCATGCTTAACAGTAGTAGTAGAATGGTTGGTTCCTCGAAGAGGGGTTTAGCAAATGACCACTAGCATGAATCTTAAGATAAGGATAACATAATGGCAGTTATCAAACAAAGTAAAATAATCCATAATGCATACAACCATACCTATATATGTGTCGAGAAAGGGGACTAGGTTTAGCATGAATTCAAAACATTTACTTGGGCTGTGTACCTTTACCGTCCCAATCACCCATGGCCATATGTGTTCAAGTCCCCCTGCTGAAAGGGCTACAGTGCGTGTAGCTGCATGACCAGGGAATATCCCATAGGATGAGTAGTACATCCACTTATATAAAATGTGACACACGTATATGGTCATCAAGACCCCTCATATCATTAAATATAAGTTTCTGGTTTTTGTACCCCCCCAAAACCACCACCTTCTATGTCTTTGCTACACACCAGACCATTAATGGAGAATTAAAACCTTGTACAAACAATCCATTTACCATTTATTAACTATGGCCATATTGGTGTTATCATCATACCACCCTTTACTTTCAAGGAATCTCCATAGCCAAACCATTTAGGTTAAGGGGACCTTTGGTGCCCTTCTATATACCATATTAAATCTACTTGGGGGACTTCCTTGTTCTCCACAAGCCTAACCATTTAGCCTTTAAACTTTTTAAACCATTTAAGTCATGCATAAATCCTTTGTGTAGTTTAAAATATGCAAGAGTTCCATTTAAAAAAGTCAATGCAATGAACATATCTTTATAAGTATTTGTTATCAAATACCTTGGGGGAATAATATAACCAAAACCAATTTCGAAGACCATTAAACCACTACCATGTAATTCTATTGTCGAAAACAACCATTGATGGATATAAAAGAACTATTATAATCATAGGAAACCATAACCAAGTATTTAATATCAAAAACTTATTAATAGTTGTAAGCCATAATCATGAAATAATAAAACCATGTAATCAATCAGATAATCCATGCATTTAGTTGAAATTATAATGAGGGAAGAGAATCATACCTTACACTAAAGAATTGATGGAAATAAATCACTAAGACAAGCCCTAATGCAACCGGAAAGATAAAACCCTAGCCTTCTTTCCCCAAAGGCTCTTGAGAGAATTATCAGATATTTTAGTATAGTTTCCAAGTGTTAATGAATAGAATAATTGGGTAAATAGCCTTCTAAGTGTATTAGAAGTCGTGGGTCCTAATTAGGGTAAGTAGGGAAATGTCCATTAGACTCCCACTTAAATCTCTTAAAAACACATCTTAGGGATATGACTTACCAGTATGAGTTGTACCCTCCTAAACAATTTGTACCCACCTCTCGTATCTAAGCCTCAACTCTTAGACAAAAAAATATCCATTGTACAACTTATCCAACCAAGTCGTAAGCCCATCATATGATCAATACCCATAACCCATATTCCTGGCAGAATAAAATACCAGGAGAATCAAATACTACCCACCATATGAGTCCCTGGTAAGACTCATACAAAACCCTTACGACTAACATCTCTAAGTTATACCCAATCAAGTGATGAAAACCATCCCACTAAATAATACTCTTCAATATACAACAAGACCATACCCCTCATACCCTAGCATACAACTCGTATCTATTAGACATATAAGATCTGGTGAATGGATTTCCAAGAAATATTGTAAGGATCAAGACCCATAAAGTTTCATTTTCCTAGCTTAACTCAATTATTCACAATTGAAATATAAGTCATGGATGTGCCTTCTAGAATTCTTCTTTACCCAAATAGTTCACCATACTAGCATAAGGAGATTCTTATATACAAATATTTGCTTAGTGATTAATCCATAATCATAATACGAGTTTTGACATAATTAAAGGCCTTCATAATAACCTAGAAAATATAATAGGTGATAGCATAACAATAGATTCAATTCATAAGACTTCCTAATGTTATCCATATCATGACAATAATATAATCAATCAAGTATACACGTTATCCCAACATCTAACATGAATAAACCATTTACCAGGCATAGCCATCATATCAGCCAAAGAATAATCAAGGCTTTTATTACGTATCTCGGTCACTAAAGATGTTACACATTTAGAGCTTATAGCGGGTCAACATTTGTTTCCAGTAATCCCTACATTCTCTCCGAGAAGTCTAACTTCTACCTAAAATTAGGCTAAGTTGTGTAATTTATGCCTTAAGAGCATACGGATCCAAACTCGTTCTGTGGGATAATTTTTCTTCAAGTAAGTCTCTTAAGTCATCAAAAGCACCTAATATCAATTTGCAACTATTCATATCTAGGCTAACATACTCATAAGGTGAGTGAACAAGGCCACTACCATCCAAAAACATCAAAAAGAGCATTCTTATTCTATTCATGAGATAACAAGTCCGACTAACCAATGTTCTAAACTATGAGCCCAATATCTTACTCAACATGTTCAATAGCCTAAGTATTTCAACTAATCCAAAGCGTTACCATATACTAATTCAATATCTAAGAACCTACCCAATGTTAACAAGGTATCAATGTGATATCAAAACAAAGCTCAATCTAAGTACCAGTAAGCCTAAGTCATTCTACTTCTAGTAATCCCCAAATTTTTTCCTACAAGTCAAACTTCTACCTATATTTAGGCTAAGTTATCTAATTCATGCCTTAAGAGCTTACAATTCCACACTAGTTTTATGTGAAAATTCTTCTTCAAGTAAGTTTCTTAAGTTACCCAAAGAACCTAATATTATTTCACAACTATGCCTATCTAGGCTAAAATACTATTAAGGCGACTGAAAAAAGTCACTTACATCAAACTAGATCAACTAGAGAATTCTGATGCTATTCATGAGGAAACAAGTCCAACTAGCCAAGGTTTGAATCTAAGATTCAATTTTCACATTTAACAAGTTCAATACACGAAGTGTTTCAACTAATCAAATGTGTTACCACCTACTAATTCAACATCTAAGACCCCGCCTAATGTTATCAAGATATCAAGGACATATCAAAATAAAGCACAATCAAACTACAAGTAACCTAAACCTACCTCCTTTCAAAATTGCTCACACCAATAATGTTTACTTTCCCTTTCCTTAAATCTTTTTCCATGAGATAAGTTGTCACGACCCAAACTAGGGCCTGGTTGTGACGAATATGCCAAACAAAGAAAGATCGGACGTCCTACTCTATTTTATATGGTAGTCATGCACAACATTCGTATAATAAAAGAAAATATGGAATTATAATCTAATACTGAAACATGGTCATAGTTCGGATTCAGTTTAACCATACAAAATAAAATCCGAAATCAACTAAATAACTTATGGAACAGTCTGCAAATTCTCTATTATATTATCTAAAGAAAACTATCAAAAAAGATGGGAAAAGGCCACCAATTGACCAAAACAAAGGAATAACATAATCTGAAATGATAGGCTTTCTGGAATAAAGAAGGCTCACCACTACATTGGTCACTTCTCCTTGGATATTCTAATGATTAGCCGCATCCCTAGGGGGTCAATATAATTGTACTGGTATGCAGATCAAATCCAAAATAATAATTTATATTCAACATATATAAGAGCAATTTCAAATATTTCATAAGCATATCATATAGTAAGAAATCTAATGGGCATTTCTGAAAGACTGTCAAATTATTTGAATTCTGTGATACTCTTTGTTTTACTTTTGCACTACGTAGTATACCCAACAACTCTGAAATTCCATAGGATATGTGGAATCTGCCATTAACTCAGCAGGGAAGACCCAATGTAAGTGTACCCCAAAGGTTGGACTCTCTAACTATACTATGCCATACGGCCATCGCCAGCGTAAAATAATATACTCGGATCGGCAAATCACAGTTTTGGGTTAAGATTTACTTGAACTCAAACCTTCTTTGGGTAACCACCTAACCCTCTTTAAGCCCAGTTTTAACTCTTTAAAATAGCCATTCTCTAAAATTAAACTCCAAAAAACATACTCTGTTATGGCATACAAACTTATGGTATCATCATACCGTTGACTTCTTAATCACATATCTGAGCCATTATTGGCATAGTATACTCTTTTTTTCCTAAACATAAATTTGAGACCTCTATATCAATAAATAATTTCAAGGAACTCTTTATTTAAAACTCATGTAAACAGATATATGGAACTCTCTTTGTCAATCTTTCAATGATTCAAGGTGGCCATGTCAAAGCTCTTAATCTCATGTAAATCTTTCTCTTTTAATAAAATATATTTAAATCAAGAAATTCCCTCTCATAAATCTCTAAATCATGCTCAAAATAAAATGGTATTTGATTAAATTATTTTGAAGCTGTGAATCATGCATTTCAATCAATCACCATAAGATCATAAACATAAGATTATCCCAAGATAGGTGTTTTTATTATTTGTGCTCTCAAACAAATCTTCAATTTCACATTTCATATCTATACTTATATGTGTAAATCAATTTATAAAGTTAAGGCCTAAAGGCTAAAACAACAAAATCATTAAACATGTGTAAAGCATAATAAAATCATGAATTTCAAAACCCCTTTAACAAATTCATTCTTGATGATTTTTAAAATTATAAACGGGTGTTTTTAACAAGCCCGTGTAGTTTTAGGATAAACCCCACGTTCCTCAATAGAAATTTCATGGATGATTCCTTAAGACTACAGTTTAGGGATTAGTCAGTTTTGAAAACCCACGGTTGATTCTTTAGTTAATTGGCATTTTAGTTTGAAACCCTAGAGAGTGTTCTTACGAATGTTTTTGAAGAAAGTATGAATAATATGGTCACTTGGAAGTATAATACTGTGTTTAAGCTGGTAAGGGGGGGTGGAAAATAACTCATATACCCTTAAAGAGATGGAGTAAAATATAACTGCGAGCCTAATTTTATGGGCCATGGCTACGAGCCATAATCGCGGTGGCTCACTGAAAATTAACGAATGGGATTATTAGGGTCACCGTGATGCGAAGCCATCACGTTGTCCCAATAGTTGGGACTTGGAACTTCAGCACAATGTGCCAAAATTATATTAGGCTAATGGAATTTGACAATTGTTAAATAGACCCCCTCTTTAATGAGCCAAGCACTAAAATGATGATGTTTTTCAACTAGGACTTAAATTAGCCATAATTTGTTTCTCGGGTATCTTATTTGGGAGACTCTTAAATCGGTGGAAGGCTTATCAAATTTCCTTTGTGAAGAATAGTCGAAATAAGGAAAAATTAACTTCTGTAGTCTTTAACTCTAAGAGCATATTAGCATGAGCTTAGTCATAGATAATGTGGGGTGGTACATAAGTTATCAACAACATAATCTATGCATTATTAAGAGAATATCAACACCTATATTACACCATTGTTCTTTGTTACGAATGCTATACTAAAACCCCCAAGTGGGTCCCGCATAAAATAAATAAGTTTTCAAAACCAACCCATTGTTAACATACCATTAGGAAGTTATAACCATCAAGAAATTTGTGCAAAACAACCATATTCGGGGATTAAATCAAGCCTCAAGGAATTAATGTTTTCGGTTTTAAAATCTAGAAATCAACACCAAAATTTAAGGATTCTTATCTTAAATTTGATGTTAATCATGAAAACACAAGGTCTTCAAGCCCATAATCAACACCCTACATACATTTTTAAGACTACTCTCTCGGTCAAGGTTTTAGAGTCTCAAGACAATGAAGAAATGACCAACTTTCATCCAAAAGGCCATTTACATACACCTTTACCAGGCATAAGGAGAAAAGATTGCGCACCTCTACCAGAAAACCATTGCGACCATAGCGGTTTCACCTCTTCTCATGCGATCGTGGTACCTTGGGCATTAGACGATGGCTAAAACTTGAAATTTGATTCCAAGTTTTGGCAAAAGCCTCGGGATGTATCCAGAGTACTCTACAAGTAAACGATATATTCAACCATATAGATTTTGATGTTTTTGATGCATTGGGAAAGTTATATTTTCCATCTCATATCATTTTACTTAAATTTTTGCTCGATGTCCATTTGGAACCAACAAAGTTTTCTAAATGGGGAAATTGTTCTAAAATGTAACCAAAATGCTAGGTAACCAAACTCTAATGGCAAAAATAAGAAAAACACGTTTTGAAGAACTGAAGGGTTATTAAAAATCCACTACTAATGAACTTTCATTCTATAAAGTTAAAGATGAAGAAAATACCTGAAGTCTCGATCAAATGAGGATACGAGGCTCGCTACTCGCTTTTGATCTCCCAAGTTTTGTTCTCCACTCGGTGATGCCTCAAAATAAACTTAACTTTGAGAATCTCTCTAGTATGAAGCTACCTTACATAACTAGTTGAAATAAGCATGAACTCCTCTACAATGTCCAATTGCTCATTTAACTGGAATGAATCCCACCTAAGAATATCGAATGGATCAGGAATATGCTTTTGTAATATAGAGACATGGAAAAATTGGTTGAACAACTACAAAATTTAGAGGCAAGGATAATTCATATGACACCTCCCCAACCATGCAGAGAATCTCAAAAGGGCAAATATAATGAATGTTGAGCTTACCCTTCCTTTTAAATCTCATCATACCTCTCATAGGTGAATTATGAAGCAACACATGGTCACCAACTCGAAACACAAGGCACGGAGTCTGCGGTCGGTATAGGCATTTTACCAACTCTCGGCTACTCCCACCTTATCGTAAATTACCCGAACTCTATCTAACAAGTCCTAAACCAAGTCTATACCGCGAGGTCTAACCTTAAAAATTTCAAACCATCCTATCAGAGAATGATATTTCCTACCATAAAAAGCATCATAAGGAACCATCTCAATACTCAAATGCTTTTTGTTATAAGTGAACTCTGCTTATGCTATGTGCAGATCCAACTACGCTCCGAAATCCATAACACAGGCTCAAAGAATATCCTTAAGTACCTAAATAGTCTTCTTGCACTGGCAATCTATCTTCATATGAAAAGTTGTACTCAAATCCACTCGAGTACCCAACTCCTCTTGAAATGCCATGAAAAATCTTAAACTAAATACAGAACAATAGTCTTATATGCCCACCCATGAAAATGAAATATCTCTCAAACATATATCTGGGCTAATCTCTCAGAATTGAAGGTCATCTGGATAGGAATTAAATATACTAACTTGGTACAATGATCCCCAACAAACCAAATGCCATTATGACAATAGAAAGCATGTAAAAAATCACTAATGAAATAATAGTAATCTGTTCCCACTTCCACTCGAGAATGGTCAATCTTTGATTCAATCCACCTAGACATTAATGATTGGTCGTAACCTGCTGACAACATAGGAAAAAAGCCACAAAGTATGCCATATCTTTCTTCAACCCATCCCACCAGTTCTGCTACCTCAAATCTGTAAACATTTTGGTGGTTCCAGGATAAATACAATATCTAGAGTTATGAGCCTCATGAAGAATCAACTGAATTAAATCACCAAGATGAGGAACATGAATAAGACTTTAAAACCTCAAAACACCCTTAGAATTGAATATGTGCCTCTCAAACTCACCACTCACCACCTATTCATACAGAATAAACAACCTACTATCCTTATACTGACAATCACAAATTTGTTGAAATAAGGTAGACTTCACATCCACATAAGCCAAAATCTATGCATGATATGAAATATCAAGATGAACCATCAAATTTTCTAAGGAGTGAATGTCCCATGCCAAGGGCCATCGAGAAACTAATATACAAGCCCAACTACCCATAATAACTACCTTGCGACTCAAGACATCAACTACCACTTTTTCCATACTTGAATGGTACAAGATAGAAATATCATAGTCCTTTAGAAACTCCAACCATCAAAGTTGATGATCATTAAGCTCTCACTGGGTCATAAGACGCTGAAATCTATGATGATCAATGAAACTCTCACAATGCACACCAGATAAATAATGCCTTCAAATTTTGAGCGCAAAAACTACTGCTGCCAATTTTGAATCATGAGTGAGGTAGTTAGGATCATGTACCTTAAGCTAGCGAGAAGAAGAAGTTATTACACAACCTTACTACATCAAAACATAAATAACATGAATACTTAATCTATCACAAAACTCACACTCCTCAGACCATCGAAAAAGAATCTCTTTCCATGCCAATTTAGTAATTGGAGATGAAATAGCAGCAATGATCTCAACAAAGTGTCTAGGATAACTAGACAACCAATGAAATTGCGAACCTTTGTTAGAGACGTAGGTCTTTCCCAATCATAAATCGCCAAAATAATAGTCGGGTCTACCATGACACCTGCATTGGACACTATATGTTAAAGAAATGACACTGAATCAAGCCAAACCTTTTACATAGAGAACCTCACAAAAAGCACCTGGTCTAGAAAAATCTGAAGCACAATGCTTAGGTGTGGCACATACTTCTTACTTCTCCTCAAATACACAAGCATGTCATCAATGAAAACAATTAAAAAAAGTCTATATAGGGTCTGAAATTGGGGATCATCAAATCCATGAATGCGGTTAGGGAATTAGTTAGTCCAAACAACATCACTAGCAACTCATAATGACCATAAAGGGTCCAAAAAGCTATCTTTAAGACATCTTTAGCCCAAATCCTAGACTTCTGGCAATCGGATCTCAAATATATCTTAGAAAACACGGTTGTGCCTTTAATCTAGTCGAACAAATCAAAAATGCGAGTTCTAGGATAATGATTCTTCATCATCACGTTGTTAAGCTACATATAATGAATACTCATATGCACCAAACCTTCCTTCTTCTTCACACAAAAAATAGTAGCTCTGCACGAAGACACACTCATTCTAATGAAACCCTTACAAAGAAGATTTTGAAGCTAGGAATTTAGCTCTTTAACCTTAGAAAGAGCCATATAGTAAGGTGTCCTTAAAATAGGATGACTTTCAGGCTCAAGGTCAATAGAAAACTCAATATCATGATCTGGGGGAATACTAGGCTGGTTTGTAGGGAACATGTTAGGAAAGTCACAAACAATAGAAACAGAGTCATAGAATAACTCTCCACGTGAGTATAACATATATACATGAGATAAGACTCACAATACCTCGATATAAGTCTCCTATATTAAACATAAAAAAATCTCTGTTGGGTTGCGCTTAATCGCTCCCTACCACACGATAGGGGGTACATCAGATATGTCTAAGGTAACATTCTTGGCAAAAAGTTCAATGATCGCATGATAGTGAGATAACCATTCTATGCCCAGAATCACATTGAAATATAGCATATCCAGAATAATAAGATCAACATAAGTATCAACATCACTAACTGTCACAACCCATAATCAGAATACTCAATCCACCAATAAAGAATCACCCATGGGAGTAGATACGTATAATGGCATAGATATTAAATATCTAGTCAAGTCTAACTGTGGTGCATAACAAGTATATATAAAAGAATAAGTGGGTACAGGATAAAACAAAGAAAAAAATGACTTGTGGATCACTAAAATGGTACCTGTAACTCTGGCCTAGTAGGTACTGCATACAACTGACAACTCCCGCTACCTTACTAGGTACCTGACTGACCTTCTATCCTTCTTGCTTAACAACCACCTTTATCACCTTGATAATCTACCCTATGACCTCTTGCACCACCTTTACCTAAGGCATAACTTCCCTAAAACTAGTAGTACCCTGGGCTAAAAAAACCATCGCCCCATGAGTAGGCAAATCTATCAAGAAGCCCATATGTAAAATAAGAATCATGAGCTAAACTAGAACTCACAGGTCCAGTTAAAATAGAGTAACCACCACTCTTCACACGACTTAAAGATGAACTACTCAATGAATGATTACTACTATTTCAAGACCTACCACTAGAACCAAACTAACCTTCATCAGTGGTCTAAAGAGCTGCCAAAACAGGTAGACTAGCCTGACTCTGAGGCTGGAAAGATTAATGTAGAGGATGACCAATATAAGAAGTAGCACCTCTAAATCGATAACAATAATAACCCATATTTTATCCATGATTGAAATCATCTCAAGAATGTTAGACACTTACTTTTTAAAATGAATCTACTTTTGTACATGATGTATTTTTAAGATTTTCACTTTCTATTATATGGGAAATTTAATTAGCTTTCTAATGATACCATTTTTATCAAAATCCAACAATGGAGGGGAAAGTTATGGCCACAATACAAAAGGCAGTAAAATAGCCCTGGTGTAACGGTGAGGCCAATAGACCGTTGCTAAGGCTGTCATAAAGGAAACAATGATTCCACCTTCTGGATAAGGTACGACGGGCAAGTTGAAAGACCGTCGAACTTGCAATGGACATTCGTGTAGGCTATTGCTACTTAGGCAGTAAGCTTTTTTCTAGGTTCACATACAATGGTTTAAACAACGGACCTTCGCCCTAGAGATAGAACGTCGTACGAGCCGTCATAGGTCACAATTCATCAAGATAAAGCCATTTTAAAATAGGGTTTTTAGTATTTTAGCACCCATTTTTATATCCAATTATATCCAACCAAATCTTAGAAATTCCTTATTCTTTCACAACAACAAAACTCGGTTTTTCTCTCAAACATTAATCTCCAAGAACAAAATCCAAATATTCTTCAAGAACTAAGAGATTCAAATTCTTCAAGTTCAAGAATTTCAAGAAACTCAACCCAGCTATGAATAGTGTTCATTCATAGACTCCTTTCATCCATGAAGACAAAGAATCTCTTTTCAATGTTTAAGATTATGGATTTCCATTATGAATTTCATGATTGGATTGGTCTTGTTCATATTGAGAATGATAAATTCAATTCTATTTCTTATTAAAGGATAAATTTTATGTAGATTTGATTAGTATAGATGTAGATTCATGTAAACCTTTGATTAAACCCTTGAATGATGAAATTAGAATTGAATCATGATATTTAATTGTTGTATAGTGTTGTTTACACATACTATGCCTACCATGTGTTTGTTTAAAGAACTAGATGAAGGAAAATTTCCAACTAGCATGATATGATGATATCCCCATGTATGTAAAAGTTTGTGTACAACACAGGTTTGACGAAATGATTCAATAAATGTATTATGAATTATGATATTAGTGATGTGTTAAAGTTGGTCATGCTTTGTTAGTTTCCTTCTATCTAGTCCAGGGGGTACTTATACATGAAATACTAGCTATGTTCCTAGAGTCATCTCATGTTTCCACGATACTCTCAATAAAGCAATAATTCTTAGACTTCAAATAGTCTTATGACTCAGGAAATCTCCATGATCTCATGAACTCAGTCAGTTATCAGATGTCAGTAGTATTTCATCAGTCAACAGAAGTCAGTAACTCAGTCCATGTTTAGTTCAGTAAATCATGTTCCGTGTCTTTTAAGATGGTAGTAGATATTAGCATCGAGCGAACCCAAGGGTGGGAATTCACCTTTTATATGACGGTGTGATTCTTAGAAACAATCCTTGCATTCAAAAACTATATAGCCAGCATATCTTAAGACATCATAACCTGCTATATGAGTGTAGATAAGGTGGATTAACCTGCTATATGAGGGTTCCCATAATTTTCATTAGAGTTACCTGTTATATTAACGTCAACCATATATTGTCCTTACCATTGGCTCAGTATTGACACCCTTCCAATCAGGGAAAATATTGGAACTCAATTCAGCTGTAATGCGTCATTTAGAACATGTTGGTTAGATGACTACCTCCCACAGTCTCATCATCAGTCTCAACAAAAGAACTTAGATAGTTCTTAAGAATTCAAGACTATCAGATACAATCAACTCAGATAGAGTATTGAACTCAACTAGTTCTATCAAATTTAGGACTATCAGATATAGTCACTCATGTTATCTGTTATCAAAATTCAATCATTAGTCATGTTAGTCATCAACATACTTATATTATTATGATTTCAGATATAGTTACTATGTATGCATGTATGTATTCTCAAGTTCATATTAGTCAGTTAGCCAATATTTTCTATGCATATGAACCCCATGCATTCAGCGTACCTCATATGCATACCAGTACATTCAAACTACTGACGGATTTGAGCTATGGTATCTCACACCATAGGTTCAGAGACACAAGATCTAGAGCATCAGTAGATTCCAGATATCTACAGTCAGAGTTAGCAGTGAGTCTTCATCCTTCGAGGACATGATTATTTCTCTATTATCTTATTAATTACTTTATTAGTTGGAGTTTGTTGGGCACATATCCCATCAACTCCTTACTCATATAGTTCAGTCAGTTAAAAGCTTTCTAGACTATTATGTTCACATAGCTATTTCAGTTGTTTTGAGTATTTCATACCCCATTTATATGTTTTGATTTACTTCAGTTATGTGAACCTTATCTCCTTTTCATTCATGTTTCCACATTGTTCAGTATATTATGCAATATATAGGTACATATATTAGTTATGGATTAGCTTCTGGTCATTCAGGGTCATGAGCGCCGTGTAGGATTTCAGGAACCAGATTAAAGCGCTACAATCTTGGTGTGGTAGCCTAAGGTTCAATAAACTCCAAAGAAATTTGGAAGCCATATCTAGTAGAGTTTCGTACATGAGTGTATAGCATGCCACATTTATGTACAGGAGACTATAAGATGTTCTAGGAATAATTTCCCCTCTTTCAGTATTCATGTCGTACCACTGAGCATAATCTTAAGTAAAGCTCTCAGTATAATCCATTTCTCCCTTTCTTCTATAGAATATGCCTCTTAAATAATGAAATAGCAATCAGACAGCCCCTCAGATCGAAGAACCTTTGGGCAAACATATTTCTCATGTAAAGTTCTGAGCTGCATTCACTAATCTTGCTTAGTCAGTTGTTTCTCAAAATGAATGACCAACTATCATTCTGGCCAATCTAGTGGCCAATTCAGCTACAGTCAGGATTCGGGACTTCACCCAGATGAATCCTCTATCCTTTGTTGGGTCTAAGACAGATGAGGACCCTCAAGAATTCTTAGATCAGGTGTAGAAGGTTACAAACATGATGGGGGTTATGTCTAGTGAGAGTGGTGAGCTTGTTGTATATGAATTGTAGGATGTGGCTTATACTTGGTTCAAATAGTAGAAGACAGAGAGGGTAGATGATGTAGGGTCAGTTGAGTGGGAGAAGTTTGATTCAGCTTTCCTTGATAGATTTTTCCCCCTAGAGCATAGAGAAGCTAAGGTGGTAGAATTCATCAACCTTAGGTAGGGCAATATGATAGTGAAAGATTATTATCTTAAGTTTACTAAATTAGCCAAATATGCCCCTCATATGGCTGTAGATAACAGGACAAGGATGAATAAGTTTTTCCCAGGGGTGAATGATAGCGTGTTAATGAGTTCAGATCTATCATGCTGAATAGTGACATGACTCTAGCCAGGCTCATGACTCATGCTCAGTAGATAGAGGAGCAGAATATTAAGATGTGGGAAAAGTAGAATAAGAGAGCAAAGAAAGGTAGTTTCAACTTGGCTCAGCCTATGCTAGAAAGTAGAAATCATTTTTAGTTATATCCTAAGTCATTAGTTCCTGCTCCTTCTTCAGCCAGTACTCCAGTTACTTAGTTCAGAGAGGGTAGCAAAGAGGGAGAGCCAATATCTATGTCCCAAGGCATTATTAACAGTTCCCACACCTATCTTCCTTTTGAAAAACTTATGGCCAGCACCACCAGGGTATTTGTAGAGCAGGCAGTGGTATCTGTTTCAAATATGGTAAGATAGGACAAAAAGTCAGAGACTGTCCTCATCCAGGCCCTCAAGGTCAACAGAACCACTTCTCAGCTCAGTCCGATTGCCCAAATCAATAGGGTACCACCTCCAGTGCTACTAGTGGGCAACGCCTAAATCATTTTTATTCTCTTAAGTCCTGACCATATCAGGAAAATTATCCTGATGTGGTTATCGATATGTTATAGATCTTTCATGTGCATGTTTATGCTTTGCTAGATCCAGGAGATTCTTTGTATTTTGTCACACCTTATATAGCAGTCGATTTAGGAGTCAGTCCTAAAATTCTAGCAGAGCCCATTTATATCTCTACCCCAATGGGTAAAACCATCATATCCCAATAGGTATATAGGAACTGCTCGGTTATGATATTTCAAAAAGTTACCTCAGTACACTTAGTTGAATTACAGATGATTGATTTTGATATTAGTATCGGCATAGATTTCCATCATTCTTGCTATGCTAAAGTTAACTATAGAAATAGAATAAAATAGTTTTAGTGTTTGAATGAACCTATCCTTGAGTAGAAGGGTAGTGTATCCGCTTTCGGGGGTCAGCTTATTTCCTACCTTCGGGCACGGAAAATGATATCAATAGGATGTGTCTATCATTTTGTTCATGTTAAGGATTCCAATTTTGAGACTCCTAGTCTTTAATCTGTTCTAGTTGTAAATGAATATTCAGATGTTTTTGCTTAAGATCTTCCAGGAATTCCTCCTGAAAGGAAAATAGACTTTGGTGTATATCTTCTTTTAGATACTCAGCCTATCTCTATTCTGCCATATAGAATGGCACCAGCAAAACTCAAAGAACTAAAAGAGTAGTTCAAGGATGTCTTAGATGTGGGATTCATCAGGCCTAGCATTCCTTTGTGGGGCGCACTAGTCTTATTCGTTCTCAAGAAAGACGTTTCTCTAAGAATATGCATTGATTACTATCAATTCGATAAAGTTACAGTCAAGAACAAGTATCCTCTTCCTAAAATATATGAATTATTTTACCAACTTTAGGGTGCTAGCTATTTATCTATGATAGACATCAGATCCAGCTATCATCAGCTCAGAGTCAGAGAATATGAAATTTTGAAAACAACTTTGCATACTAGTTATGGCCACTTCGAATTCTTAGTTATATTATTTGGTCTTACCAATGCCCCTGCCATTTTTATGGACTTGATGAACTTTGTATTGAAGCAGTACTTAAATATGTTCGTCATAGTCTGCACAGATGATATTCTGCTCTATTCCCATAGTGAGCGAGATCATGCAGACTGTGTCAGTACAATACTTCAGACTCTCAGAGATCAAAAACTATTCACCAAATTCAGTAAGTGCGAATTTTGGATAAGGTCAGTAGAAATCCTTGGCCATATCATTTCCGGTGATAGCGTTTAAGTAGATCCTTAAAACTCTAAAGAATTATGAAACTGACCTCGCTATCTCTCTCCATCAGATATTAGGAGTTTCTTAGGTTTTGTTGGCTATTATAGGTGGCTAGTTGAAGGATTTTCTTCTATTACATCCGTTATGTCCAAATTTACTCAAAAGAAAGTCAAGTTCTAGTGGTCATACCCTTGTGAGAAGAGTTGAAGACTCGACTCACCTGAGCTCTAATTATAGCATTACCAGATAGTTTAGATGGGTTCGTAGTGTATTGTGATGAATCTAGAGTAGGTTTGGGTTGTGTCCTCATGCAGCATGGTAATTTCATAGCCTACGCCTCCAGATAGCTTAAAACCTATGAGGATAATTATACTACTCATGATCTTGAGTTAGAAGTTATAGTATTTGCCTTAAAGATTTGGAGGCATTATCTATACGATGTTCATATAGATTTGTTCATAGATCATAAGAGTCTTCAATATGTATTTTCTCAGAAATATCTCATTCTTTATCAGAGAAGGTGGTTAGAGCTCTCAAAATATTATGACATGACTGTCCATTATCATCTAGACAGGCCAACATAGTGGCCGATACGTTTAGTAGACTGTCCATGGGTAGTGTTGCTTACGTTGAGCATAGTAAGAAGAAGTTCACTCAGGAAGTCCATACGATTCTGAGACTAGACGTTTGCTTAGTCGACGTTTTAGAGAGTGATATGTGGGATCAGAGTAGTTCAGAATCAACTCTAGTTTCCAAGGTAAAAGAGAAGAAATATAGAGATCCCAGCCTTTTCAAGTTGAAAAACTCAGTTCAGAATTGAAAAACAGAGGTTTTCTCCTGAGGGTGAGATGGTATTCTGCGCGGTCAGGGTCGTCTCTTTGTTCCTTATGTATATGCCTTAAGGTAACGAATTATAGCAAAAATGCATGGTGCTTGCTACTCTATTCATCCAGGGTCCATAAAGATGTACCACGACTTTTAGGAGATCTATTGGTGGAGTGGGATGAAGGGAGATATTGCAGAGTTTATGTCTAAGTGCTATACATTTATCAAGATTAAGATAGAGCTTCAGAAGTCTACTGGTCTTATGCATGAGTTGATTATTCCTAATTGGAAGTAGGAAGAAGTTAGCATGGACTTCGTGATGGGTTTTCCTCAAAATCATCATCAACATGATTCAGTTTAGGTCATCATAGACAGAATGACCAAATTAGCCTATTTCCTTCAAGTCTATACCTCTTATTCAGCCAAGGATTATGCTAAACTCTACTTCAAGGAGTTGGTCAGGTTTCATGATGTTCCGCTATATATTATCTCAGACAGAGGTACCCAATTCACCTCTTATTTCTGGAAAGTGTTCCAAAAGGGTCTTTGTACCTAAGTTCATCTCAGTACAGCCTTTCATCCTCAGATAGATGGTTAAGCCAAAAGGACCATTTAGACTTTAAAGTATATGTTGCATTTGTGTGCAATTTATTTCAAGGAGAGTTGGGATGACCGCTTACTTTTGATTGAATTTACATACAACAATAGCTATCATTCTGATATTAAGATGGCACCTTTCGGAGCTCTCTATGGTAAGAGATATGGATCTCCAATTGGTTGGTTCAAAGTTTGTGAGGCGTCAGTTATAGGGACTGACTTGGTATTCGATGCCTTAGAGAAAGTCTAGTTGATTAGAGAAAGATTCCTGGATTTTTAGAGCCGACAATAGTCTTATGGAGATGTTCGTAGAAAAGATCTCGAGTTTGAGATTGGTAATTATGTCTATTTAAAGATCTCTCACATAAAGGAAGTGAAGAGCTTCAGCAAGAAAGGAAAGCTCAGTCCCCAATATGTCGGTCCCTTTAAGATTCTTAGTCTCTTTGACAAGGTAGCTTATGATCTCGAATTGCCATTATATATAGCCTTATTTAATCAAGTCTTTCATGTTTCAATGCTCAAGAAATGTATAGGTGAACTAGGAGTTGTAGTCACTATTCAGAGCATTGATATTCAGAACAACCTCTCTTATGAAAGAGATTATAGTTGAAATCCTAGACTATCAGACTCCTAGACTAAGGAATGAAGAAGTCCCTCCAGTTAAAGTTCTTTGGAGAAATCAGTCTATCGATGGAGATAATTGGGAAACAGAAGTAGACATGCATACCAAGTATCCTCACATCTTTTCCGCTGACTCGGATCAAGCTCAAGGTAACAGTTCTCCTTAAGCTTACCCAGTTTCATCTAAAGTGTTTGTCACAAAGTTAGTATTAAATACCTTTGCATATTAAGTCATGCAATTAGGTATCAGCTCAATTATATAATTATGCATCAAACACACATTCTCATTGTGATAAACTTAGTTCATTAGAACACCTATTCATGCATTCATAAATTAGTTCCACATGTATCAGATATGAATGTTCAATATGATATATTCAGTTATCAGTCAGGTCAGTCATGAGATCATGTTTTAGTATTTATGTTTAGTATGTACGTTGGTTATTCTTTCACCTCACTCAGTGTCATTCGAGGATGAATGTTCTCAAGGGGGAGATATTTTAATATCCCACACATTTTCCTAGATTGAAATCATCTAAAAAATGTTACAAACTTACTTTGAAAAATAAATTCACTTTTGTACATGTGGGAAATTGAATTAGCTTTACAAAGATACTAATTTTATCAAAATCCATCATCGGAGGAGAAAGTTATGGCCAAAATATAGATAGTAAAACCGCCAAGGTGCGACGGTGAGGCCAATGGACCGTCGTACTAGCGACGGAGCGTCGCTCTGGCTGTTGTAAGGGAAATGGTGAGGCCACCTTCTGGATAAGGTGCAATGGGCAGGTTGATGGACAGTTGAACTTATGACGGACCATCACCCAGGCCGTTGCTACTTAGGCAGTAAGGGTTTTCTTGGTCCACGTACGATGGTCAAAACAACGGACCATCGCCCTAGCAACGGACCGTCGCACGAGCCGTCGGAGGTCCCAATTCAGCAAATAAAAGCACTTTTAAAAGGTTTTTTTTTAGTCTTTTACAACCCGTTTATATACCTAATTATATCGACCAAAGCTCAAAAATTCATTATTCTTTCACAACAAAAAAACTAGGATTTTCTCTCTAACATTAATCTCCACGAACAAAATCCAAATCTTCTTCAAGAACTAAGAGATTCAAGTTCAAGACTATCAAAAAACTCCACCCAGGTATGCATAGTGTTAATTCATGGACTCCTTTCATCCAGGAAGGCCTAAAATCTCTTTTCAATGTTTAAGTTTATGGATTTCCTTTATGAATTGCATGATTAGGCTTCTCTTATTCATGTTGATAATGAGTAATTTAATTTTATTCCATGTTGGGGGATAAATTTTATGCGGATTTGATTAGTATAAATGTAGAATCATGTAAACCTATGATTAAACCCTTGAATGATGAAATTAGAATTGAATCATGATGTTTAATTGTCGTATAATGCTGTTTACACATACTATGCCTGCCATGTGTTTGTTTAAATGCTAAGACGAAGGAAAATGCCCAACTAGAATGATACCATGAAATCCCCATGTATGTACAAGTTTAAGCAGATCATATATTTAATGAAATGCTTCAATAAATGTATTATAGATTATGATTTTAGTGATGTTATCAAGTAGGTCATGCTTTGCCAGTTTCCTTCTAACGAGTCCTGGGAGTTCTTGTACCTGAAATATTAGATGTGTGCCTAAAGCCATGTCATGTTTCCACGGTACTATCAGTCCAGCTATGATCCTTAGACTTCAGAAAGTGTTATGACTCAGGAAATCTACATGATCTCATGAACTCAGTCACTTCTCATAAATCAGTAGAATTTCGTCAGTAAACAGAAGGCAGCAATTCAGTCCATATTTAGTTCAGTAAATCATGTACAGTGTCTATTCAGATGGGAGTAGAAATTGGCACCGAGTAAACCAAAGGGTGGGAACTCACCTATTATATGAGTGTGTGATTCTTAGAAGTAATCCTTGTGTTCCAGAACTATGTAACCAACATAAGTTGAGACATTATAGCCTACTATATGAGGGTGTATGAGGTGGCTTAACCTTCTAAATGAGGGTTCGCACTGTTCTCATTAGAGTTACTTGTTATATTAGGGTCACTCACATGTTGTCCTTACCAGTGGTGTGGTATTGACACCCTTCGAATCAGGGCATATATTGGACCATAATTCAGCTATAAGGTGTCATTTGGGGCATGTCGGTTAGATGACTACCTCCCACAGTCTCAGTAAAAGAACTCAGATAGTTCTTCAAAATTCAGGACTGTTAGATATAGTCAACTCAAATACAATATGTAAGTCAGCGAGTTCCATCAGATTCAAGACTGTCTGATACAATCACATATTTTATCAGTTATCAAAATTCCGTCATTACTCATGTTAGTCATCAGCATACTCAAGTTATCATGATTTTAGATATGGTTACTATGTATGCATGCATGTATTCTCATGTTCATATTAGTCAGTTAGACAGTATTGTTCATGCACCTGAACCCCATGCATTTAGCCTACCTCATATTTATAGAAGTACATTCAAAGTACTGACGTATTTGTGCTATGGTGTCTTATACAATAGGTTCAGATACACGAGCTCTAGAGCATTAGTATATTCCAGATATAAGCAGTTAGAGATAGCAGTGAGTCCTCATCCTTCGAGGACATGCTTGTTTCTCTATTATCTCATTAATTAGTTTATTAGTTGGATTTAGTTGGGGATATATCCCACCAACTCCTTACTTAGACAGTTAAGTCAGTTAGAGGCTTTCTAGACTAATATGTTCAGACAGTTATTTTAGTTGTTTTGGGTATTTCATACCCCTTTTAGATAATATGTTTTACTTCAGTTATGTGAACCTTATGGCCTTTCATTTCATGTTTCCATATTGTTCATTATATTATGTAGTATATAGGTACAAGTATCAGTCATGGGTTAGCTTGTGGTCCTTCGGGGTCATGAGCAGCGTGTAACATTCTGGATAACAGATTTGGGGAGCTACAATAACACTATGACTCCCTCCAAAATGTTCCATGATACTTGGACCTCTTATCGTAACCCATAAGATAAATGTCCTCCAACAGTCTAGAACTATCAAAAACCTTAGCAAAATTCCTACCCACAGCAACTAGACTTTGAGTGGACATTCAAATAGGAAATGTCAATTCTATCACCAAACAATGAACTCTCACATATTTAATATCAAAGATTGAAATCGTATGTCTAGTCAACTCATGGAAATGAGCCTCATACTCAGCGACTATAATAGAACCCTATCCTAATCTATAAAACTGATCTCTCAATAAATCCCTAAGGCTATGCGGCATATACTTCTCCAAGAATATCTTAAAGTACTGAGTCCATAAAAAGGGAGAAGATGAAATTATCCTAGAACTCATAAAACTTATCAACCAGTATCAAGCAAAAAATTACAATTGAAATGTAATGTTATCCACACCATGAGTCTCAACAAGGCATAGTCTACAAAGCCTATCCTCACAAGCAGTCCGATACTCAAATGCATCATTTCCAGGGGCACCAAAAAACTAGGTGGAGCAAACCAAAAAAACCTACACAACATATTCTGCACCCTAATAGACATAATAGGATGGATCACAATTGGATGAGCAGTTGTCGTCTTAGAAACTGCCAGCATATGGCAACCTCAACATCAAGAGTTGCAGCTGCAGACTGCACCTCTTCCCAAGTAGTTTGCGTACCATTGATTATACCCAACAGCTGAACCAAAGCATCTTTATGAAATAAGAAGGGAATAAACACTGGTAGAGCTTGGGATGGTCCCTGGACCATCATTGGCTATGGTAGAAGAACCTATGGCTCAGGTGCAGGAATAGGGTCTAGGGGAGGCCTATCCTGATCCCTAACTGGAGACACATCGCAAGGCTAGGTGTCAGGACCCTCATCATGCATAACTGTAGTACGAGTTCTGGACATCTAAAGAAGAAAAAAGTCAAGAAAATATCCTTTAAACCAACTAAAACTCCTTGCACAATTCAAGTTAAAGAAGTGAAGGACTCCTAAGAATGTCCCTTAGCCTCCCAAGGATAGGAAATTGATGTTAATGTTTTGATCCACAAGACACTAAAAGACACTTTATCTTGTACAACTAATATTAGAAAAAACTAGGATCTGATACCAATTTGTCGCAAACAGATTCACGAATCATGATGGCACCTTCTAAATCAACCAGTAGGTAAGCTAACACTGCAACCCAGGGCTAAGGATATTTCCTGCTTTAGTCGAAATGCCCGACATGTGCCAAAACATATGAACATAAAAATTAAAAACAATATTCCACAATAGGCAATTACTATAGATACCAATTACCCATTACCTAGCAGTACTAGTACAAGAGTATTTACATTCGATCAAAAGAAATACAACACAAAGTCTAAATAGTCTTATACATTCATCTCAAAAATAAAATACAATATAAACATAAGAGGAAAATGGGTTACTAAGACCCCAAGAGATCACCCTATCTTCAAAAGATCAACACTGCATGATCTAAACTCAACGGGGCAAATTGTACTCTGGTCTGCACCAAAAGGTACAAAGGTGCAGTATGAGTATCCAAACAACGGGTACTCATTAGGCATCATCGGCCTATTGAGATAAATTATGATATAAGGATGATGTAGAGTAAGATAATGTCTCTTAATCAAGGTATAAAAACAAACCTATATAATCTTTTATATCACCATGGAAAATTAATAATCATACCAAGATAAAACCATGACATAACCAATAATCATAAGCCAATATCATTATTTATATATATATATAAGTACATGATCAAAAGAGTAAAGAACCACTAATACAACCATAATAACAATAAGACGAAAAATATATACAATATCTATTAAAAAATAAATAGAAGAACTTACCATGGTGTCCCTTACCACCGGGAAGTGCATACAAGGAACAATAAAGTAAAGAACTCATCGTGGGATCCCATATCACCAGAGAGTGCACGAAAAAATCAAACTATTAAGTAATTACACATATAACCAACTCCTTAATATCTATGGTTCATCACTTTTCACGCCCACAATTTTCCCAAATCCCATCAAAGGTCATTTACCACGATTCATAATCATCTTTAATTACCACAATTGAATTAATATACACCAAGGTCATCATAAAGATAGTCATGTATCTATTTAGATATCTATGCCATTTTTAAAACCATAATTTCTAGTTTCCACAGTTTAACTAAACAAGGTGCACTAACTAGATTTCTAGTCTTCTAGTCATCAAGTCATACAGCCACTTTGTATAGATAACAAGTTATCACAAAATGCATTTTACGAGGTAAAATTCCAGATTACCTATTTCTTCTAGCAAAATGCATTCACTAGTTAAACCCTTAATTCTACACATGATTAAACTTACTATTTAGTCTTAACCCAATTATTGGAATATTCTACTTTTATTCACTATTTTGCATTAACAAGTAGTGAATTATAGGAAACTTTCAAAGCATAACATCTTATCCCTATTGCACATATGACGTAGCCATACAAGGTCATAACCACACACATATACATGTATTTATAAATGTTTACCATACATAACATCACAATAACATCAATATCTTTTTCGGATATATCGGACATCATCATAACATTAATATATCCTCTGGATTCAGCCGTCACCATCACATCATTAATATATCCTCTAAATTCACCAATCATCATCACATTATCAATATATCCTCTAGATTAATCGGGAATCATCACATCATAAATATATCCTCTAGATTGACTAGGAATCATCATATAATCATTATATCCTTCAGATTCATCGGGTGTCATCATAGAACCAATGATCGTCATGACAATAAAAAATACATACATATATTGCCGAATATATAACAAGTACAAACCCACAATCAATAAAGTATAGAGAGGTAAGGAAATACATATCATGGTATTTCATCATTATTCATTACCACATTATATGAGTTGATGCATGGGCATGTATATCTAAATAATATGAAAAATCACCATTTTTCCGAGCTTAAAACGATCATAAAAAGCCAAATATATGTCATGGGTGTGCCTTTTAGAATCCTTCTTTACTTACATTGTTCAAAATACTAGCGTAGGGAGATCTTTTTACACAAACGTTATCTTACTCAATAGAAGAGTTGTGACATAATTTAAGGCTCACTTAGTAAACTAGCAAAATATATTAAGTGATAGCATAACCGTAGTTTTAATTCACAAGACTTCCCAATTCTATCCATATCATGATAATAAGATAATCAATCAAGTATACACATTACCCCAAAATCAACAACATGAATAAACCATTTAACGGGCTTACCCATTATATCACCAAAAGCACAAACTAGGCGTTCATTATGTATCTATATAACTAGAACGTGATCACTCCACTCCTCATGCGATCTCAGTACCTCAAGCATTAGACGATAGCTGAAACTTGGAATTTTATTTGAAGTTTTGGCTAAAGCCTCGGGACACATTCGGAGTCCACTACAAGAAAATAAGACACTAATTCATACGGATTTCGACATTCTGGATGTATTGGTGAAGTCAGATTTTCCATCCGATATCATTCCACTAAAGTTTTTTCTTGGTGTCCATTTGGAAACACTGAAGACTTCTAAATGGGGAAATGGTTCTAAAAATAAAACAAACTGCCAGGTAATGTATCTATTAGTTCTAGCAAGTCATAAATAACTTAGGGCAGCTATGGGAGAGCTCTATTGGTTAAAATAATGGTAAAGAAGGGATAGGACTTGAAAGGTCATTACACAAACTATGCACTTAGCCACAAAATTGGCCACCTCCCGCTTTATGCTGTTCCACCAATAAATCGCCTTAAGATCATGATACATTTTTGTCAAACCATAATGAATAGTATAATGTGACTCAAAAGCTTCGACAAAAATTCTTTCTCACAACTAATCAACATTGGTAAGCACAATTTCCCTTGGTACCTAAAGATACAATCATCACCAATCTCGAAAATAATCACTTTTACCTACCTATATCATGTTTTATTTGCATTAGAATAGGATCTAAAATTCGGTTCTCCTTGACTTCAGCACCAAGATATGACTTTTCCACCTCTTTAACAATCACGCCACTATCCTTGGTATCCAAGAACAAACTCTTAGATTAGCTAAACTGTTAATATCCTTTACCAAATATGGCTTCTCCTCATCCAAAGGAGATAAGACTCCCATGGACAACCTTTTAAGAGCATCATAAACTATGTTAGCTTTACCTAGATGATTGTGAAGATTCATGTCATTATTTTTGAACAAATCAAGCCACCTTCTTTCCCTGAGATTTGGATCTTTCTGAGTTAATATGTATTGCATGCTCTTATGATCAGAATAAATATAAACATGGACACTATTCAAATAATGCCGCCAGATGTATGGTTCAAACACCACTGTTAACAATTCAAAATCATGAGCTGGATATTACTTCTCATGAACTTTCAATTGTATAGAAGAGTAAGCGATAACTTTTTCTTACAGCATTAACACAAAGCCCAATCCCACGTAGAACACATCATAATAGATAATAAAACCATCAGTTCCTTCTGGTCGAGTCAAGAGCGGAGCTAAATTCAACTTATCCTTCAGCCTCTCCAAACTATGTTGGCAAGCATCAGATAACAAGAACATTACCTTGTTCTATGTCAAATTAGTCAATGGGGTTGCAATAGAAGAGAAACTATCCACAAACCTTCAATAATAATCGGCTAAACCTAAGAAGGTTTGAATGTTGATTAGAGTCGTGGGTCTATGACACTTCTTAACTACCACAACCTTCGATGGATCTGCCATGATCCTTTTACTTGAAACTGTATGTCCCAGATAATTCACATATTTATCCAAAACTCATACTTAAAATTTTTTGCATACAACCGTCGAACTTTAATGCTTCATAACACAAGTAGGAGGTGATCGGTAAGATCCGTCTCCCACATAATACATAAAAAATATCATCGATAAAAACAATAATGAATAAATCTAAAAACCGATGGAAAACTCAATTCATAAGATCCATATATGCTTCTAGAGTATTAGTTATGCCAAAAGACATCACCAAAAACTCTAAATAACCAAACTAGATTCGGAAATTAGTTTTAGCGATATGTGCCTCCTTAATCTTTAATTGATGGTACCGAGACAATAAATCAATCTTAGAAAAAAGTTAGCACTCTTAAATTGATCGAAAAAATCATCAATCCTTGAAAGTAGATACTTATTCTTCATAGTTACCTTATTCAATTAGCGATAATCAATACACATCTAAAAGGACCCATTATTCTTACATACAAAAATAATAAGAGCACCCCATGAAGATACACTAGGCAAATAAAACCCTTGTAAATAAGATCTTTCAACTCGATCAGAGATATTCTGTAAGGGATGATGGGAATAGGAAAAGTGTCAAAAGGAAGATCATTTCAAAAATCAATTTCCCTATCTGGAGGAACACCAGGAAGTTCCTCAAGGAACACCTTGAAAAACTAACAGACCATATGGATTATCTTTAAAGAATGACCCTCGAATCTAGAATCCTTAAAATGAAGTAAGTGATAGAGCAACCTTTAGAATTTGATTTTCGAGCTCTATGATAAGACATGAATCTTCTCTTAGTTACAAGGGAACTACCTTCCCACTTGATCACCATCTCATTAGGGAAATAGAAATTGACCCTTCAGGTTCGACCATCAGGATACATATACTATGAAAGCAACCAATCCATCACCAAAATAATATAATAGTCTAACATGTCCAACCCTATCATATCTTCCAAGGTCTCTTTATAATAGTATGACATCACACAACCTCAATAGACTTTTCTATCCATAATGGAGTTTCCCACCGAGGTAGAAAAATAGAAGTAGTCTGAAATATATTTAGGATCAAAGAAAACATGGATAACCATATAAGGGGTAACTTATAAGAGATTACACTCGGGATCAAGTAGATAATATACATTAGGAGAGAAGAGTTTAAGTGTACCAGTAATAAGATTGGGGGATATCTCAGAATCCTTGCGATTGACAAGAGTGTTCAGACAGTTTCGACAAATGCTGGTAGCACCATTAGGTACAGGAGTAGATAAAGTTTCAACATGAATCTTATTCGCTCCATAAGAAACTTTAAAAGGATAATCCCTCTGTATATAACAAATGAGAGAACATTTAAAGAATTTTTCCTCCCCACATCATAAATACCATGGTGGACCTGATGGGAAAATCAATATGGCGGATATAATGAAGCTGACTGAGTCCCACAAGACTGAGGTACGGCTTCTGGTGTTCTAAATCCACTATAATACTAAGAGTGATTATCACCCGATGACTAGTAGGAACTAGAATTTCCCCAGTGATTCTTAGAACACTTTCCACCATCTCTACCACTCTATTACTGACCTCTAGCTTGATTCGAGTAGTGAATCTTCTAATTCTTCCGTTAACTTATTTCCTCATACTTTTTATTTTATTCTTCCACTTTTCTCATATACACCACAAGTCTTTTGATGTCCATATCCTTGTTCAAAAAGGAAGCTTTGCTCTTCATGATCAATTTACGGGAAAACCCATAGGCAAACTTTCTCATTCTATCCCTCATGCTAGACACCAATTCTTGAGCATAATGTCATAACCAATAAACCTTTAAGGCATACTCCTTCACTGCATCTTACATTGCTTCAAATTATAAACTCTACATCCTTTACATTGCCTAACTCCCAAGGAAAGAAACGCTCAAGAAAAGCACTAGAGAATTCAACCCCAAAAGAAGACTCAGTATTATATCCCCTAAACTACTTTTACGCTTCATACCATTGGTAAGCTACATCCTTTAACTGATAAGAATCTAACTCTACACCCTCCACATCAGAAGCATGCATCACACAGAAGATTATTTGCACTTCATCAATAATTTTTTGAGGATTTTTCTAAACTTTATGATTACTGAAAGTAGGATAACTCAAAACCATAAATTGGCCAAACCTAGAGACTTTAGATAATAGCAAAATAGAAGCAACACGGTCAGTTTAATAGGCCACTAACTTAGTAAGACAATGAATCGATTGACTATACTCAGTATTGGACATTCCATCCTAAAGTGTCTGAGAAACAATATAATAAAATCTATGGAGTTCCATCAGGGAAATCAGAAGAAAATAATCTCGGTTGGGTTTGAACTCTTAAAGTTGGACGATCTTCAACCATATTGTCCTTAGAGGGGGCATTAGGGTTTCCATGAGCATCAGACCTTTTGGGAGGCATGATTTGAAAAACAAATATACAGGAATTAGAGGAGATTAAATACCATAGACTCTATAGATCAAAAATAGAACAATAAGAAAGAGAAAAAATCCTACATGCCGCATAGCCTCTACCTTATAATTATGGTGGGCTACACACCGATAAATGAGACTCTACTTGACATAACTTTATTAGACACCCAATGACACCAAACCAAGGTTTAGATACCATCTTTATCATTACCCAAACCAGGTCCTGGATGTGACAAGTATCCCATGTTCGATGTGGAGCAGAGATCACCCCTTGTACCTAACCAAACAAAACACAGCATTCCCCAAGGTTAGCTAAATTTCAAACATATAACAAGATAGCATACAATAAACTTTAGGAAATTCAAAATATGTCTATTACCGTAACTGGACAAACATTAGCTAATATCCACAGTAATCAAAATAAGGCCTCTATTAAAATTGAGTTAAAATATAGCATCAGGACATACCTCCGACTATAGCTAAAAACAATTCTAAATAAGAAATGTAGACATCCGAATTATGGATGCTTACCTATTTAATGTAAACTCATGAAATGATACCATATCCTAATCACTGAGCAGGATAAGTAGAATTATAACAAGATCTTGCATTGATTGGAGATACAGCTCTCAAAGAAGATTAGTAGGGTGATGATAGCATGTAACACATGAGTAAGGATAACATAATTCCACAATTAATAGTTTCAAATTATTAAAATCCCATATATATAATTAATGCATACAAATATATTGTAGGCTGGAATAGGGAAAAAGGATTAATATGCAATTCAAAACTTTTTCCTGGATTATGTAGCTCAATCGCCATAACATACCAAGGTACCAATAGGCTATATGGACCAAGCTCTCCCCTATCTGGTAGGGCCTAGTACGTGTGGCCACATGAACCAGAGGGTATACATATGCACTAAAGGGGACTCGAACCTCCCTACCTATCAAGGTGACATGAGCACTCAATCATGTAATAAGATATGGGGGACTCAAACCTCCAAATCAAATGATAATTAAAGGTGACTTAAACTAATTGATAATATAGACCCCCGCATCAACAACAACAATTTTTAGTATTGGTCTATTGGACATCCACTTTCACGACTTAGCTGTACAACCCTCATTACAAAAAAATTTAAATGTTTAGGACATACATTATGATTCGTTGAACTATGATACACATTTTGGCATTCATTATTTTTATCGTCATACAAACTACACTTCTAAGGTAAAAGAATATGCCACTCCAATTATCCTCATTTAGGGGTTTTCTCAACCACTTTTATTCAATTTTACATTAGTAATGGGAATTACATAACCCCATAAGGTTCAATTCAAAATCACGATGCAATAGTTAAAGTATAATTCATTTCCAACTTCTCTAATTATTAAAAATCACTTTTG
The DNA here is from genome assembly GCA_030864225.1 of Capsicum baccatum var. pendulum. Lineage (NCBI taxonomy): Eukaryota > Viridiplantae > Streptophyta > Magnoliopsida > Solanales > Solanaceae > Capsicum > Capsicum baccatum. The sequence goes on along the minus strand of CM061561.1, from coordinate 169,919,902 downwards.
CAATATAGGGATGGGGTCATAACCACTACAAAAGTCACAAGTTAAGGGAGAATCATAATTCCTGCATTAATTCACCAAAGCCATGCACCTATACATTCAAAACCATAATTAAAGTATGAATAATCACATGTAAATGATGGGAAACATTGTTCAAAAGATAAGTATTAAAAATACTCAATCATTATTTCCAAAACAACATAAATAGCCCATGAATAATATTGTAAAACATATTATTTTAACAAATTAACAATAAGGGTAAAGTTATATGCCTTAATTACTATGTTTTATGGAAGAAATTCTACCCTTGAGCCCTTGGTTAACCTACTTCTTGGAAACCCTAAGTAAGGATGATCAAGAGAATTTGAGAGAGATTTGGAAGTGTTTGATTACATTAAAGATGAAATAAAACCCCCTAAAGTGCTTTATGGACATGAGGTTTTAATTGGGTAAGGAGGGAATTGTCCAAAGTGCCCTAAATTTAAAAGCTGAATTTTAGTCGACAATGGTGATGAGTCGTTATACGGCTCGTATAGTTTCATAATGAATATTCATCATGAGTCGTAGATACGGTACATTCCAAGGCACTCAAAATATTTTAACCCTACAACTCAACCAATAGGATTCGTAATAAGACCCTAAGACTCGTAGGGTCAACTCATAGTAAACACAAAACCTAATTGGTTAAATGTTGGACATCCAATTATTTTTACCCAATGACTCAAGAAAAATCCTCATGATTTATAGTCATACCCTTTTACTCAGAGCATAATTTTACCACTTACATTCTAATTTTGTTACGATTGGGTCCTTAGGATTATTAAAGACTCCCTATGAATTATATCCCTAAGTTATACTCAGGATAATAACTTAAACACCATTAACTGGAAACCATACGACTAGGGTCAAATGACCCATCAAAACACACTACGACTTATAGGGTGAGTCTAAGTCAACACATTGAGGATTAAATTTAAGAAAATTTTCAAGGATCCAAAACCGGGGCATTACAGTATTGTTGGAAGTTACTTTTAGGTTTAACTTTTTACCTTGACTTAGCTTATGCTATCTTATATCCTATTTTTTTATAATATTATTTGGCTCAGTCACATAATGATGCCTAATGGGTGCCTGTGGTTTTGGTACTCATACTACATTTTTGTACCTTTTTTGGTACAGATCCGAGTACCAGTTACCATTACTGATTCACTAATCATGCAAAGTTAATTTGTTGATTGGCCAAGATCATAGAGTTAGAGTTACTCTTTTTTCTTTTAGTTATCTTTGTCAAGTTTTTCATCTTCAACAAAGATTTGTATTTGTATATTTAGGACTCCTAGTTCGTTTGTATTTGCTTTTGTATCAAAATTACTATGTCTTGGGATATTTTTTGGTTTTTGCCTATCTAGTAGATGTTTATGAATGTATCTTTGTTTTTTTTTTAAATTTTTACACTTTTGATATTAGGCTTATAACCTATTTTCAACTATGTTAGGACATTACATCTAACACTAATCTATGGTTTGTCTTACCTAATGACGGGATTAAGTAGGTGTAACACCCCGTATTTTCTTAGCATAATCTAAGTCCCAATACATGAGTATTCATATATGAAATTTTTGAAACACAAATTATTTTTAGTTTAGAGGCTACCATTGCGTAGAAAATTTAGTTAGTTTTCCATCAATATAAAATTTGCCTAAATTCTATAACCGAGTAAGAAGATATGGGGATTTTATGTTTTAGTCATTAAACACCATTATTTAACCCTTAGCGCATCACGTAGACATTGCAAATGGCAATTGTTGATTTCCAGTATGACTCTATATTCATGGCCCATTACGGAGCAGGACAATTTCTTATTTATCAATTTCCAGTGGGCCTCTATGATTATGGCGCATCGAGGACGTGGCAAAAATCGAATCCACAAACTTACTGTTATGGTGGCGCATCACGCCACCTATCCAAGTCCTAGTTGTCCAATTTCCAGTGGCTTTGCACAATAGTTGCGCATCGCATCCAGGCAAAAAGTTGAGATGGTTAGTTTTTAGCTTCCATTTTTAAATTCGTTGAAGGTTATTTGGGTCTTTTTCCATGGCCCTAATTAACCTAAAATGTGAAATTTAACAACTAAACACGCTAGTCATCATTATTTCAATTTCTCTCACAATAAAAAATGATTCTTTCAAAATCAAGAAATCCTAGCTCTCAAATTCAAGGTAATTTCTCAAGAACTCTCCGTTCATCTCTTCAAAGACATTAACCCAGGTATGTTAGATGCTCATCCATAGATCCCTATCATCCATGGAGTCCAAGAAACCTTTTTTAAGTTATATAATAGTGATCTTCTCATGTTATTATGTTTTAAATTATGGTTTCATCCATGAATCTCCATGAACTACGATTTTATATCATATTACTATGAAATTATTATTATGATTCAATGTTCCATATTTTAATATTGTGATTACAAAATTGAATCATTATTTAATGCTATTATGGTGACTTCCTTCTATTTCTACAAGCTCCATGACATTCCTATGATATAAAACCATGAACTACAATTGTTTAATAAAATTCCTATAAGAGTGATTTTTTTATTAAGAGCCTTAATGTTTTGGCCTTCAAGCTATAGTGTCCTTTCAGTATTGTTGTTTTGAGTCCTGGAGGTATTGAATAACCAAAAACCATAGCTATTTGTTTAGTCTAGCCTCTGTACATTAAGAATAGTCTTCATATTCTATTATGAGAATTATCAAAATAGTCAGATATGAGTTATTCAACTAATAATAGACTAGTACCTAAGTGTCTCTTATTTGGGAGTAGGATGTAGCACCGAGCGAGTTTAGGGATGACGGCGTCCCCGTTAGATTGGCAGAATCATTGGTAGTAGTCTCTATACTCCAGAACTACATAGCCAGCATAGGATATCAGTAGTCATCCACCATATTAAGCTTGACTTTCTTGCAAGGGTCTGCTTTCAGTTCAAGTTTGACACCCTTAGTCCTTTAGACATTATATTAATTTAATGGATCCACAAAGCCATGGTTAGTATCCGTGGAACGGTATTCACACCCTTCTAATCGGGGTTATAAGTTGGACCCTGATTAGTTCAAATTAGGGAATATCAGTTGTATGATAACTCGTATAGTCTCAGATATGGTCTTAGTTATAGTCCCAATTCAATTACTTAGTCTAAGTGTTGCTTGACAAAGCATACAGATTTTAGTTATCTTAGTATTTTAGTTTAAAAATTTTATTCAGTTATGTTATATGCTTCATCATGCATCCTCAGGATTTACATATTTCCATGCATTATCATTATCCACAGATTCCATGTACTCTACTCAGTACTCCATGCTTTACATACATATCCAATTAATCATTTATTCCGTTCATGAAACCAAGCATATCAACGTACCTCATTTAGAATACCATTATATTCAAGTACTAATCGCATACTTTTTTTTGCACTATGATGTATCATATATTAGTTTCTAACGCTCAGTTCCTTGCTCTTGAGTAGACTCATTAGATTCTCAGCAGTAGTAGTGGTGAGTCCTCATACTTTGTAGATAGGTTTACTTTATTTTGTGTCATAGTTAGTTGTTAGTTGGAGTTAGTTGGGGCCTTTCCCATCAACTCATACTCAGTCAGTTATCTATAGAGGCTTTTCGGACATTAGAGTCAGTTATTCAATTTTAGATTTTACAGTTAGTGATCTAGTTTATCTTTATTTTATTAGATTCAGTTAGTTTTTTCTATAGACTCATATTTTAGTTTTAAATTCAGTTATTAAAACCTTATGGCATACCAATATTCTTCTATATTTATGATCATGATATTCAGTGCTAATAGTAGGTACCAGCTAATGTGTTAGTGCGTGGTCTCTAGAGATTATAAACACCGTGTGATGACTAAGGGGTAGTCTCGGGTCATTACAAACTTGGTATCAGAGTCTATGGTTTTAAAGTGTCCTAGGAAGTATGAAAGCTACATCGAGTAGAGTTTTGTCTATTGGTATGTAGCACACCATACTTATGGATGAGATGATATAAGGCGTTTAGGAAAAATTTCCCTTCTTTCAAGTATTCATATAGTGCGATTGAGGATGAGCTCAAGTTAAACTCCCAGTCTAATCTGTTTCTTCCTCTCATTTATAGAACATGCCTCCTAAGAAAAACCGGAACTCAACTAGCCCCACATTCCAACTAGTTAGATCCTCCAGATGAGTATGTCTCTCACGCAGAATTCAAGGCTGCATTCACTACTCTAGCAAACTCCGTAGTAGCACAAAATGAACGGCTAGCCATTTTTCTAGCCAACCCAGTGGCCAATACTACTGTAACTAAAATTTTTGATTTCACCAAGATGAACCCTTCCTCTTTTATGTAATTCAAGTCTGAAGAGGATCCACAAGAATACTTAGATATGGTTTAGAAGGTAACAGATGTTGTAGAGGTAACATGTAGTGAGATAACCAAGTTGGATACATATCAATTACAAAATATAGCCCATACATTGTCTAACCAGTGAAAAGTTTATAGAGGTGTTGATATAGGGACCATAGAATGGGAATAGTTTTCCATGACATTATTGGATTGATTCTTTCCATTAGAGTTAAGGGAGGTCAAAGTGTTAGAATTTATTAATTTAAGGTAGGGAAGCATAAATGTGAGGTAGTATTCTCTCAAGTTCACTAAGTTAGCTAGATATGCTCCTTATGTGGTAGCTGACAATAGGTCTAAGATGAGTAAGTTTGAGTCTAGCTTGTCTTATAGTCTAGTCAAGGTGTATAAGACCATAATGTTGATTAGTCAGATGGACTTGTCTTGGCATAAGGTTCATGTTCAAGAGATAGAGGATAAAGAGATTAAGGAGAGAGAGAGAGAGAACTAGAAAGCTAGGATCGTTAGTTTTAATTTCAATTACCCAAAGTCAAAAAGTGGTAATCGTTCTTAGATTCTGTAGAGGTCTTCATCCCCAGTGCCATCTTCAGCTAGAGCCCCAGTACCCAAATTTAGAAATGACAATAGGGATAGGGCACCTAGCTTTAAGTCCCAGGTCAGTGTTAGCAGTAATCGTACTAATCCTTTATGTCAGAAGTGTGGTAGACACCATCAGGGTAAGTGTATAATGAGTAGTGTTATGTGCTTTAGGTGTAGAAAACCGGGCCATTGGATTCAAGAGTGTTGGGTAGTCTCTAAAAAAGGGAGGGATGCGCGCCAATAGGACCAGTCCCATCATTCGTCAGTTCCATCTGGAAGCCCAATTCAGCAGGGTGCCACATCCAGTGCTACCAGTGGTCAGCACACGAACAGATTATATACTTTTTAGTCCCCCTAAGTTTAGGAAAATTCTACTAATGTAGTTAGTGGTATATTTCAGGTCTTTCACTTAGATGTTTATGCTTTACTAGACCTTGGACCTTCCCTTTCTTTTGTAACTCTATATATACACATCAATTTTTGAGTCACTTCCAAAAATCTAGTACAACCCTTTTTCAGTGTCTACCCAAGTTGGTGTTTCTATTATAGCCAAATAGGTCGACAGGAACTGTCTGATCATAATATCTTGAAAATTTGCTTCAATTTATCTTGTAGAGTTAGAGATGATGGATATTAATGTCATTCTCAGCATAGATTGGCTCTACTCATGCTATGCCTCATTTGATTGTAGAAATAGAATAGTTCATTCTTAGTTTCCAATTGAACCAGTCCCTGAATGGAAGGTTCGTGCTACAGTTCTTAGGGGTCAGTTGATTTCGTACCTTAGGGCCAGAAAGATGATATCAAAGAGCTGTATGTACCATCTTGTATGAGTCAAATACTCAAACTCAGAAACTCCTACTCTTAAGTTAGTCCCAGTAGTAAAAGAATTCTCAAATGTATTTCCTGAAGATCTTCTCGGAGTTCCTCTTAAGAGGGAAATCGACTTCGGAAGAGACCTTCTCCTAGATAATTAACCTATATCTATTCCGCCATATAGAATGGCTCCAGTTGAACTTTAAAAGTTAAAAAATCTCCTAGATAAAGGATTCATCAGACACAACATCTTCCCATAGGGCGCACCTATTTTATTCATGCTTAAGAAAGATGGTTCTCTTAAATTATGCATAAACTACCATCAATTGAAAAAGGTCACACTCAAGAATAAATATCCATTTCCTAGAATTTCTAATTTGTTCGACCAATCTTAACGTGCCAGTTACTTTTAAAAGATAGACCTCAAATTAGACTATTATCAACTTAGAGTTAGAGAATGTGATATTCCAAAGAAAGCTTTCCGAACTTGGTATGGTTACTTCGAATTTATAGTCATGTCCTTTGGTCTCATTAAAGCCCCAACAGCCTTCATAGACTTTATGAACCGAGTGTTAAAGCAGTACTTAGACATGTTCATCATAGTCTTCATTAATGACATCGTTGTTTACTCCTGTAGCGAGAATGAGCATACATACCACCTTAGAGTAATGCTTCAGGCACTTAGAGCTCATCAGTTGTTTGCTAAATTTAGTAATTGTGAATTCTAGCTAAGATCAGTAGCATTTCTTGGTCATATTATTTTTGGTGATTGATGATAGGCGAATTTACACGCCTATATCAATATATTTTGCCCATATTTTAGCCTAGTTTTGAGAACAAATTATATATTTCATGCACTTTTAGTCCTTTTTCCTGTAAATGAGCTAACGAACATGATTAGGAAAGTTTCAGGTATAAATGATTCAAAATACAGCATTTTATGGCTTACTTGACGCAAAAGAAAGCTCACAAAGGAAGGGAAGGAAGTCTACACGCCTAAGGACCAAAAATGCTGCATGGAAAATCTGTCCCGGGCTAAAACAGCATTTCTGAAGACTTTGGGGACTTACAGACACAAAGCTGGATTTTTACAAAGATACATTAACCTAATACAATTAGGTTATGTATTTCACTATTCTATTTGGATTATGATATTGTAACCTTACCCTAGTACATTTGGGTCAAGGATTTCATTAGTATAGTAGGATTTGGCTATCTATTTCATTAGCTTAGTAGGAGTAGGATAGGAGTATTATAAATACCCTATCATGTTAGAGATTTTTATTCATTCTTCACTTAAGTCAACAATTAATTTTCTTCCATCCCTCTCATCTTCCATCACAAACACTTCTAATCTACTCTTCTATTCTTAAATTCCACAACAAGAGAATCGTTACTTGCTAGGGAATCACCAAAACCACACGCCTATCACCTACTTCTCATGCCATCAACCATGCAAATCGTGATATCCTTCGCATTCATGGGTAACTAAACCTCTTAGTTGGGGTTATGGAAGCCGAATGAGTTACTATCTATTGCTGTGAGTTTGTGAGTTCAAGACACGTATATTGCTTATATCATTATTCTCTTCATCTTAATCTACATTCTTCGCGGTTGCAAACGCAAGAATACGCCAGTCTAACATTTAACTTGTTCGCGAGAAAGGTTATTTGTCTGGAAAAGAGATAATGTCAAGGTAGTAGGACACCCTTTCCTATTAAAAAGCTAGTGCCGTAACTGGACTAACCTCTTGGAGAATTCGTACCGTTAGACACACTTTAAGCTCGCGAGAGTTAAAGTGAAATAGTCCTTGTTTAGGTCACGAGACACTTGGATTTACCATCGACTACAATTCTCTTTAAGCAATTGCATGTCAAGACTCTACACACTCATAGCCGATAGAGACGTATACCTCAGAAGGTGGACATAACCCCAACGCTTCAATTCTCATTGTTTACAACTTACGTGACAATCTTTCTCTTTTACTTTGCTATTTTCAGCTTTTATTTCATTACTTTGGTTACATATTACAATTCCCCCTTCTTACGAGACTTGCACCAAAAGTCTATTAATTTTGCTTACTTGTTGACCAAGCTATTCCATGTGGGATCGACACCCAACCCAGGTTGGGTTCTATATTTGCTAACGACCGCTTTACACTCCTACGAGAGCTGTAGATTGAGCGTTATCAAAAATTGGCGCCGTTGCCGGGGAGTACGAGTGTCAATCAAGTTCGTGATAATTACTAGACCCTTTGGTCAAAGATTCTCGTACTTTTACGTTTAGTTTTTGTTTTTGTTTATTACAGGTTTTTCTTTTAGTGCATTCCCCATACTAGAAGTTCTGGTCAACCGTTATTACCAATCAATTCGGAACCACAACGAATTAGAAGAATGGAAGCACAAGCTGAAATCGACAGGATGGTTGCTTAACACGAGCAAGCAAGATTAGCTGCTCTTGCCGCTGCTCAAGTCCAACAACAAAACATTGATAATCCTGGGCGAGCAACAAATCCTGACGATGAAGATTTAGGTGATGACGAGTTACTAAACCCTAGGCGTGATGCTGAAATTATAACACTTGCCAATCGAAGAGGTCGACAAGCTCGATATAGGTATGATCGCTAACCTTTGCAACCAGCTTTCGATGATGATGATGATGATCTTGATGGTGCCGGAGCCACTGGAGCTATAATTCCACCACCATTAGCGCCCGGAGCCAAATTCAACATCACTAGCACCATGATTCAGTTATTGCAACTCAAGGGGTTATTTGGTGGACTAGCAGGCGATGATCCGAATATGCATCTCATCAACTTTATTTCTACATGCAAGTCTTTTGACAATCCTGGTGTTGGTCAGAATGCTATTCGATTACGTCTATTTCCATTGTCTCTGTCTGGGGAGGCAACACTATGGTTGAATGGGCTGACTCCTGATTCAATTACAAATTGGAGGCAATTGAGAGACGCTTTCCTAGAAAGATTCTTTTCGCCATCCAAGAGGGCTCAATTGAGAGATGAAATCAGCAACTTTCGTCAGCTTCCCTCTGAAGCTCTTCACGAAACATGGGAGAGGTTCAAAACAAAGCTAACGAGATGCCCAAACCATCACATGACTAATGTTCACCTCATGGAGATCTTGTATAGAGCCTTGAATTAAGTAACTAAACCAGTGGTGGACAACGCAGCTGGAGGTTCTTTTATGGACCTTACCTTTGGTCAAGCAAGCAATATGCTAGATCGCATGACAATGCAAAGTAGAGCTTGGCATACCAGCATTCTGAGGTAACAAGCCCCACTTTATCTATTGGCATGTCTGCAGACCAAAGAAGAAGAGAAGAAGAACGTGAGCAAGACATGGCGCACATGAAAACACAATTGGATCTTCTGACAAAGCACTTATTATCAGGGAAGACCGAAAAAGTGAAAGCTGTGGCGCTGAAAGGAAGAGACGAATCTGATTCGGAAGAGGAGGCCAACTACTTGAACAATCAGGGGGTTTCCGTGGGAATGCCCAGGGAAACCAAGGTCGGAACTATTATGATAAATCTGGAAACAAAGACCAAGGTAGTTGGAAGAACAAGAATGAAAAAAGTGGTTTGTACGTTCCCCCTGGCAGACGTGATACCACCATATCTAATTCTGGAAGTATGGAAGACATGATGGCTAAGTTATTGAAAGGAGTGGAAGCAACGAGCGCGGGAGTTATGGAGGTGATGGATGATTTGTCCTCCATGAAGCAACTAGTTGATTCTCATTCCACTTCTATCAAGCAAATAGAGCAGCAATTGAGCCAACTTTCAGCAGCATTCAATCAAAGAAAGGCTGGCACCTTACCGAGCGATACTGTGCAAAACCCAAGGAATGATGGGTCATGCATGGCCATAACTACCAGAAGTGGTAAGGTGCTGGAAACTTCAGCAAAAGGCAAGCAAATGGTTGACGTAGCAGCAGACATTGACGCCACACCTAGTGACGTTACAAGAGAAGAAGCCGCAACAACTACTTCAAACGTCAAGGATGTTTTACCTAGTGGCGTGCAGCCTGAAAAAAATAATAAACGGAAGCAAGAGGAGAAGAAATCCATGGAGAGAACACTTCCATACCCACCACCACCTTTTCCACAAAGATTGAAGAAGGTGGCCGATGACACTAAGTTCAGCAAATTCATGACTATGTTGAAGCAGCTGACCATCAATGTTCCATTAGTGGAGGCACTTGAACAAATGCCTGGGTATGCGAAGTTTATGAAAGATCTTTTGACTAAAAAGAGGGCAGCAAGTTATGAGCTGAAGGATGATGTGCATCATTGTAGTGCAATTGCTACCCGATCGATAGTTCAGAAGAAGGCCGACCCCAGAGATTTCACGATTCCTTGCACCGTCGGATCTTTGGACTTTGCTAATGCGTTGTGTGACTTAGGAGCCAGCATCAACTTGATGCCATTATCGATCTACAAGAAGTTGGGGTTAGGAGATCCTACACCAACTAATATGAGGCTTGTTATGGCGGATAGGTCGGTAAAACGACCGGTTGGTATTCTATGCGATGTCTTGGTGAAGGTATCTTCATTCATATTTCCAGCAGACTTTGTCATCTTGGATTGTGAAGCAGATTCAGAGGTTCCCATAATCTTGGGACGCCCTTTCGTTGCTACGGGAAGTGTGCTCATAGATTTGAGAGCTAATGAGCTTTCATTCCGAATAAATGACGAAGTGGTTCGCTTTGATGTTTGCAAATCAATGAAGCAACCCAAAGATCTGACTGTATTTTCTATGGCTGATGTTGTCTTTGATGATGAGAAAGAGTTACTTGCAGAAGAGCGAATTCTTGATGATCCTTTGGAGGTTTTGCTCATGAAAGGAGAGAATGATGATGCTGAAATTTCTGATGAAGATAGTTGTGCTCTATCGGGATTAGGGACATATCGCTATACCCCCAAGAAGCTGGATCTTGATCTCAAAAATCGACCTTCACCACCAGCTAAGCCATCTATTGAAGAACCACCCACGTTAGAATTGAAGGAGCTGCCAAGCCATTTGAAGTACGCATTTTTAGGAAGCGGAAACACTCTTCCAGTCATTGTGGCAGCCGATTTGGGTGAGCAACAAGTTGCAGCTCTTATTGCAATCTTACGCAAGTATATTAGAGCTATTGGATGGACCATTGCGGATATCATTGGTATTCCACCTGGGATTTGCACTCATAAAATTCAGCTTTAAGTAAAGTGCACACCCACCATTGAACATCAAAGACGTCGGAACCCACCAATGCAAGAAGTGGTGAAGAAGGAGATTATCAAGTGGTTAGATGCAGGAGTCGTGTATCCTATTTAGGATAGTACATGGGTAAGCCCAGTACAATGTGTTCCCAAGAAAGGAGGCATGACCGTGGTCGCGAATGCAAAGAATGAACTTATTCCACTCAGGCCCGTTACTGGATGGAGAGTATGCATGGACTATCGCAGGCTAAATTCTTGGACACTCAAGGATCACTTCCCCATGCCATTTATGGACCAAATGCTAGATCGATTAGCGGGGAAAGGATGGTTTTGCTTCTTGGATGGTTATTAAGGTTATAATCAGATTTGTATTGCACCTGAAGACCAAGAGAAGACAACGTTTACATGCCCATATGGTACGTTTGCCTTCAAACGCATGCCATTCGGGTTGTGTAATGCACCAGCCACCTTTCAACGTTGTATGATGTCTATTTTCTCTCATATGGTTGAAGACACTTTGGAGGTATTTATGGATGACTTTTCAGTTGTTGGTGAGTCTTTTGAAGCATGTTTGGCAAACTTGATCATGGCATTGCAAAGATGTGTAGAGTTCAACCTTGTGCTGAATTGGGGGAAGTGCCACTTCATGGTAAAGGAAGAAATCGTTCTTGGGCACAAGATCTCCAATAGAGGAATAGAGGTTGATCGCGCAAAAATAGAGGTAATCGAAAAGCTACCACCTCCAATTTCGGTGAAGGGAGTTCGTAGTTTTCTTGGCCACGCTGGGTTTTATCGTAGATTTATCAAAGACTTCTCCAAAATTTCTAGTCCATTGTGCAAACTATTGGAGAAAGATGTGAAGTTTGACTTTAATGACGATTGCTTAAAGGCATTTGAATGCCTTAAAGGAAAACTCATTGAAGCCCCTATCATGGTAGCACCAGATTGGACGCTCCCGTTCGAAGTCATGTGTGATGCTAGTGGTGTAGCCATTGGTGCTGTTCTTGGACAAAGAAAGGAGAAACTATTTTATCCTATCTACTATGCGAGTAAGGTCCTAAATGAAGCCCAAAGGAACTACACTGTTACTGAACAAGAGCTCCTAGCGGTTGTGTATGCGTTTGAGAAGTTTCGCGCCTATCTATTGGGTACTAAGGTGATCGTTCATACAGACCATGCAGCTCTTAGGTACCGAATGACAAAGAAGGATGCAAAACCAAGGCTGATTCGATGGGTGTTGCTGCTGCAAGAGTTTGATTTCGAAGTCAAAGATAGAAGAGGTTGCGAGAACCAAGTGGCTGATCACCTATCTAGACTTGAGAATGAGTATGTGGCGCAACCAGAAAATCAGATTGATGATGCATTCCCTGACGAGGAGATACTAGCGACCACAATGGATCAATTACCATGGTATGCCGACTTTGCAAATTTCGTGGTGAGTAATGTGTTACCTTCCAATTTATCTTACCACCAAAGGAGGAAGTTTATGCATGACGTTCAGCACTACTATTGGGATGAGCCTTATGTGTTTCGAAGATGCGTTGATGGTATCATTCGACGATGTATATCCCATGAAGAAGTGCCTACTATATTGGAAGCATGCCACACCTCGCAAGTTGGAGGACATCATGCAGGCAATCGAATGGCGAGATAAGTATTGCAAAGTGGATATTATTGGCCTTCGATATTCAGAGATGCATATGACTATGTGAAGAGGTGTGACCAATGCCAACGGCAAGGTGATATTTCAAAACACCATGAAATGCCCATGTCCAAAATTCTTGAGGTAGAACTCTTTGATGTGTGGGGCATTGATTTCATGGGGCCATTCGTGAATTCGTTTGGAATGAAGTACATCTTGGTTGCTGTGGATTATGTGTCAAAATTGGTTGAAGCAGTAGCACTGGCCGATAACGAAGGAAAGTGTGTTATAGCGTTCTTAAAGAAGAATATCTTCTCTCGCTTTGGAGTACCTCGTACTATCATAAGTGATGGAGGATATCACTTTTGCAACAAGCTATTCAAATCTGTATTGGCCAAGTATGGAGTCAAGCAACACAAGGTAGCTACGCCTTATCATCCCCAAACCAGTGGACAAGTTGAGGTTTCCAACCACGAGATCAAGCAAATCCTTGCCAAGCCGGTTAATGCGAATAGGAAGGACTGGTCTCGAAAGCTAGATGATGCACTATGGGTGTATAGGACTGTATTCAAGACACCCATTGGCATGTCACCTTATCAGCTAGTTTATGGGAAGGCTTGTCATCTACCCATCGAGCTTGAATACAAGGCATTGTGGGCATTGAAGCACTTGAATATGAATTGGGATAATGTGAAGAACCTGAGGTTGGAGCAGCTGAACGAACTAGATGAATTTCGTCTCCATGCATATGAAAGATCAGATTTATACAAGGAGAGGATGAAGAAGTATCATGATCAGCGGATTGTTCGACGAAACTTCCAAAAAGGTGACATGGTACTACTCTTTAACTCCAGACTCAAGCTCTTCCCAGGTAAGTTAAAATCAAAGTGGTCTGGTCCATTTAAAGCCATCCAAGTCTACTCGTCTGGAGTAGTCGAATTGGAAGACAATGATGGTGTTGTCTTCAAAGTGAATGGCCAACATGTCAAGCCATATATCGGTCCTCTTGACTCGATGAATGACATGTCCATCACTTATCTCGACGAAGTCTAAGTACTCGAGATTACTACATCGAGCCACGACAATAAATAAGGCGCTATATGGGAGGCAACCCATCGTTTTATCGTTTTATCATTTTGTCGTTTTAGTATTTTTTCTTTTTGATAAATGAAAATCCAAAAATACGAGTCGTGCCACGACCAAAACCGCGGCGCTTGGTGGGAGGCAACCCATCGTACTAATCATTTTCGTTTGATTTTGAGCAAAAAATAGGTGCAAGAAGTATTCAACGAGGTGATCGATTTCAATTGACGATTTAGACGCATTGTATGGAAAAGTTGGTAAGTTAGAAATGGTGATGCATAAGGCTATGGATTGAGCCTTTTCCTCGTCAAAATAGGCTTCGAGGAAGGCTAGGCCTTGGTAGAACTAGGCCACGAACGATGCACGACCTATCCTATAGCCTAAGGTCTCAGAATCTAGTGTGCTATACGCTATGCGCCGCCTATTCCTAGGTAGGCTTTTGACTATGCGCCGCCTATGCTATGGCATTTGGTCTCAGTATCTCATGTTCCATAGAATATGTGGCGCATATGTCTACAAATGCCATAGACTATGCGGCGCATATGTCCCATAATGCCATAGACAATGCGCCGCATATGTCATTGATATGCCGAGTGATATGCGCCGCATATGTGGTATTCTTGTCCCCAAATCCGATTGTAAATGGGTCATAACACGACCCATACTCTTCCTATATAAAGGGGACTTATTTTTATAACACAACAACATTAGAAACAACCCTAAAGGCGCCACATAACCCTCCAAATCTTCTCAAAATTTTCTTCTTTTGCTCTTCCAATTCACAACAACTTCTCCACAAGCTTCAAGCAAGTAAGTACTCTCTTATTCTTCATCTAATTATCGTAAGTACTATGTTGCTATGCTAAATCATGTGAGATTGGTAGGTGATGTTCATGTGTTTGGATTATTGTTGCAAAATCATGTGAGTGAATATATACGTAGGGAATTCTTGACTTGTTTCCGACTTGAATTTTGTTTCAAAAGCATTGTTATGATATTTGCTGAATATATATGGCTATGAATATTTCTTAAGAGTGTTGTTTGGATGCTTACATAATAGACTATCCCGGCCATCGGGATAAGATTATAGTGCCTATCGACTTAGGAGGTTGTGCTTGTTGTACGAATAACGACTCCATGTGGTAACCCCTATGTCATAGTGTTGCTATATCCACCATAAAAGTAGTCCACTGGCTGCAAATAAGTGATGCAATGCTGATTTTCTTGTCGGAATACAATCCTAAAACGTATGTCGACGAAATCTGAGTACTCAACCACTTTCACTTCATTGATTTGTGCTAACGAAACTAAGTATGGGGTGGTACCCCTAGTGATTTCATATAGATTGTATCAAGTGAGATTGTGCTGCAACTAACATTATTTCTAGTCTCAGGTACAATGGCACCTAAAGCGAGGCAAGGCAAGGAAAAGGCTACCACATCCCAAAAGGGCAAAAAGAGAAGTCGAAAAGACCAAGGAGAATCATCCTCAGCACACCTACCACGCATAATGTTTGGAATAAAATGGGTTCTTGAGGAAGAATCCAAAGCATGGTACAGCAGCAACAAAGAAAGAAAATATGTGCACGTCGACTTGATCAACAAGGATACCTTAGCAAAGAAGGAGCCGCGAATGTTGGCAAAAATAATGGCTTTGAAGCTGGATTTCATCTTCCGCGACATGGGAGAGTGCAATCTTGACTTAACAAGAGAGTTTTATGCCAACTGGTCGCCGAATACAACAGGCAATGATGTCAAAATTCGGGGCCAAGTGTTACATCTTACAGCGGATTGGATCAACTCTTTTCTTGGCTTACCTTCGGTCGACACTGCACCATTCAAAGAGCTGTACAATAGGCCTCCTTACAGAGCAATACGACACACGCTTTATGGAAGCAGATCGATGGCAAGATGGGGCAGACATAAGGAAACAGGCCATCACAATACCTTCCCCTATGCTCCACTAATTAGGGAAGCAAGAATCTAGATGCGCATTGTCAACTCATGCCTTATTCCTGGAACTCAATACACCAAGATATCAAGAGACAGAGTGTGTTTGGTCTATGCTTTGATGACAAATGTCCCTATCAACTTTGGGTCAATCATTCGATCTACCATGAGGAAGGCCAGACTCCACAAAAGGTCCCATTTCATATTCGACAATTTGTTGACAGCAATGTTGCGGAAGGAGGATGTCGAAGAGGAACCAGCTGACCACAAACTCCCACATAACCCAAATAAGGTTGACCTCACCAAGGTCAAAGATGCTGAAACAACTCATGGAGTCAACCTTACTACTGCAGAGAGACATGCTCGTGATGAGAGTTTCTTCCGTCATCTCTATGGCATGACACGATTTACTATGATAAGTGGTGGATGTATTCCAACCGCTGAAGAGCTCCAACAGCTGGACCACGACTACCCAATGAACATACATGCCCGGGAGATGTGTGGAGTGGGCATATATTTTGAAGAACCTCTAGACGATGACGTGCCGACTGATGATGATCGACGCTTGCCTGATTCTGATGAGGAGGAGAACTCTGACAACGACTCTTATGATGATTCCGACGAAGGGGGTATGACCCCCGACATTGATGAAGGGTCCGACTAACCAGGTTCTTCGAATTTATTTTCCACTGAGGGCAGTGTCCCGTCTAAGTGTGGGGTGGCAGAATCGCATACTATATACCTTTGTTTGTATGTTTGTTTGTATGTTTGTTTGTTTATGTTTGTTTGTTTATCCTTTTTGAGTCCTTTTTTTTGTTTTTTTTTGTTATTTTTTTCATTTGACTTTTTTTTTAGTTTTTTTAGGATTCAAATTTTTCTAGCTTCGCATGAGATTATAATAAGAGTATGTGCTATAATTGTGACTATTGAGACGTTTAGGCTCTAGTTGTGACTCATTATGTGATATTGTGTGATTCAATTCCTTCAATTGTTGGGTCGAGAGTCTATATTACTTCCAATCAAGTCGACCATGTGCCTTGTGTGTGTGAGATAATAGTATATTCTATGTTTGTGGCTGATGCTAGAACTTGCCTGGTATGTATGCAAAGCGAAAATAAGGAATGTAAGTTTAGGATATGATTTAGGCATTTCTTTGGCAACCTATACATGTTTACCTTCAGTTTTACCTACCCATGAACATCATCCTAGTTAACCCTTTTTGAGCCTTTAGCCTATTTCTTTGACAACCTTGTATGTAAGCCTAATCCATTTCTTTCAAGACGATAATTTGATCCAAAATCCTGAGTGCTTTAAAGTGAAAAAGTCATGTGACAACATAAGAGGAAATTGGGTGAGTATAATGCTTTAAATTGTAATGGTGCTTGAATGTGCTATGAAAAAGAAAGTGCTATCATAAGAGGTATGTTGTGAAAAGAAAAAGGAAAAGAAAGATGAAAAGTAAGTAGTGCTTGAAATTTAAAAACAAAATAGGAGAACAAGGGTGGTAGAATAAAAGAGTGAAGAAAGGTTGAAAGAAAAAAGTGTCTTTGATACAATGTGATGTATTAAAGCGCTTAGGAACCTAGTCACTATTCTTGGCCAAAATAGTCCTACCCGTCCCTTAGCCTACATTACAACCATCAAAAGACCTACTTGATCCTAATCTTAACATTCCGACATTTAGTAGAGTACTACATTAAAGGCAAGCCTATGGTCATTAGTTGCTACATATGAATTTTTTGTGAGAGCGAGAGCAAGGACATTTTGATACCCATGTTTGAAAAATATTCTATATTTGTGAGTAATTATGGGTACTATATTGTGAGACACACATGGTTGATGAGCTTTGGATAGTTGTATATGATTCTATGTACCTTAAAATTTGTATGCGAGTTGATCACCATCACTAGTCTACGCTAGAGGTTAAACTGTTTCTACTTATAATCGGGAAGCTACTCTTTGTTGATAATTTTTGTGCTTGTCTTGAAGAATGTTTTGTGTTGTTGCTGTAAAAACCCTAAGTTGATGCTTAGAAGGACATGATATTTTGTTCGAGGATGAACAAAGCTGAAAGTGTGGGGTGTTGATGATAGGCGAATTTACACGCCTATATCAATATATTTTGCCCATATTTTAGCCTAGTTTTGAGAACAAATTATATATTTCATGCACTTTTAGTCCTTTTTCCTGTAAATGAGCTAACGAACATGATTAGGAAAGTTTCAGGTATAAATTATGCAAAATACAGCATTTTATGGCTTACTTGACGCAAAAGAAACATCACAAAGGAAGGGAAGGAAGTCTACACACCTAAGGACCAAAACTGCTGCATGGAAAATCTGTCCCGGGCTAAAACAACATTTCTGAAGACTTTGGGGACTTACAGACACAAAGCTGGATTTTTACAAAGATACATTAACCTAATACAATTAGGTTATGTATTTCACTATTCTATTTGGATTATGATATTGTAACCTTACCCTAGTACATTTGGGTCAAGGATTTCATTAGTATAGTAGGATTTGGCTATCTATTTCATTAGCTTAGTAGGAGTAGGATAGGAGTATTATAAATACCCTATCATGTTAGAGATTTTTATTCATTCTTCACTTAATTCAACAATTAATTTTCTTCCATCCCTCTCATCTTCCACCACAAACACTTCTAATCTACTCTTCTATTCTTAAATTCCACAATAAGAGAATCGTTACTTGCTAGGGAATCACCAAAACCACACGCCTATCACCTACTTCTGACGCCATCAACCATGCAAATCGTGATATCCTTCGCATTCATGGGTAACTAAACCTCTTAGTTGGGGTTATGGAAGCCGAATGAGTTACTATCTATTGCTGTGAGTTTGTGAGTTCAAGACATGTATATTGCTTATATCATTATTCTCTTCATCTTAATCTACATTCTTTGCGGTTGTAAACGCAAGAATATGCCAGTCTAACATTTAACTTGTTCGCAAGAAAGGTTATTTTTCTGGAAAAGAGATAATGTCAAGGTAGTAGGACACCCTTTCCTATTAAAAAGCTAGTGTCATAACTGGACTAACCTCTTGGAGAATTCGTACCGTTAGACACACATTAAGCTCGTGAGAGTTAAAGTGAAATAGTCCTTGTTTAGGTCGCGAGACGCTTGGATTTACCATCGACTACAATTCTCTGTAAGCAATTGCATGTCAAGACTCTACACACTCATAGCCGATAGAGACGTATACCTCAGAAGGTGGACATAACCCCAACGCTTCAATTCTCATTGTTTACAACTTACGTGACAATCTTTCTCTTTTACTTTGCTATTTTCAGCTTTTATTTCATTACTTTGGTTACATATTACAATTCCCCCCTTCTTACGAGACTTGTACCAAAAGTCTATTAAGTTTTCTTACTTGTTGACCAAGCTATTCCCTGTGGGATCGACACCCAACCCAGGTTGGGTTCTATATTTGCTAACGACCGCTTTACACTCCTACGAGAGCTGTAGATTGAGCGTTATCAGTGATGGCATTAGTGTTTATCCTTAAAAGACTGAAGCAGTTTGAAACTACACTAGATCCATCTCTCTATTAGATATCAGGGGTTTCTTGGGTTTAGCTAGCTATTATCATTGGTTTGTTGAAGGGTTTTCTTTTATTGCATCCCCTATTTCTAGATTAACTTAGAACAAAGTTATGTTTCAGTGGTCAGATTCATGTACAAAGAGTTTTCAGAAGTTGAAGACTCGACTCACCTCAACCCCAGCCCTGACTCTACTAGATATTTCAAATGGTTTTGTTGTATACTGTGATGCATATAGAGTAGGTTTGGGTTGTGTCCTCATGCAAAAAGGTATGGTCATAGCATATGCATCTAGACAACTTAAGCCTCATAAGAAGAATTATCCGACTCATGATATAGAGCTAGCAGCTGTAGTGTTTGCCTTAAAGATTTTGGAGGCATTCCTTGTGTGGGGTCTATGTAGATGTGTTTACGAATCACAAAAGCCTTCAGTATGTTATCTCTCAGAAAGATTTGAATTTGTTTCAGGGAAGATAGTTAAAGTTATTAAAGGATTATGACATGAGTGTTCTGTATCATTTGGGCAAGGCAAATGTAATGGCTGATTCTCTCAGTAGAATGTTTATGGGTAGTGTAGCTTATGTTGAGGATGGTAAGAAGAAGTTAGCTCAGGAGGTTCATCTGCTTTCCTGACTAGGTGTCCATTTACTCAATTCAATAGAAGGTAGTGTATGGGTGTATACTAGATCAGAGTCATGTCTAGTTTTTGATGTGAAGGAAAAGCAAGCTAGAGATCCCAGTCTAGTTAAGTTGAAAGAATAAATTAGAGATCAGAAAGTGAAGGTTTTCTACTAAGGGGGAGATAGTGTTTTTCATTATCAGATTAGATTATGTGTGCCTGGTGTAGATGATTTGAGGTAACTAATTCTTGTAGAAGAACATGGGGCGCGTTGCTCTACTCATCCAGGGACAACTAAGATGTACTGCAATTAGCAGGAGATCTATTAGTGCAGTGGGATAAAGAGAGATATTGTAGAATTTATAGCTAAGTACTCTATATGTCAGCAAGTTACGGTTAAGTATAAAAATCCTAGTGGGTCCACGCAAGAGTTTAATATTCCCATGTGGAAATAGGAGGAAGTGAACATGGACTTTGTGACACATTTGCCTCGTACCCATCATCAACATTACTCTATTTAGGTAATCATATATAGGATGACCAAATCAGCTTATTTTTTGGCACTCCATACCTCTTACTCAGCCGATGACTATGCAAATATCTATCTCAGGGAGTTGGTTAGGTTGCAAGATGTTCTTTTATCTATCATCTCAGATAGAGGTACTCAGTTTACCTCTGAATTCTAGAAAACATTCCAAAAAGTTCTTGGTACCCAAGTTTACCTCAGTACATTCTTCCACCCTCAGACAAACGGTCAAGCAGAAAGAACCATTCAGATCTTGAGGATATGTTAAGAACGTGTGTTGTTAATTTCAAGTGTATTTGGGATGACCATTTTCTTTTAATTGAATTCCCATACAATAACAACTACTGTTTCAGTAATCGTATGGCTCCATTTGAGGCTCTCTATGGTAGGAGATGTAGATCTCTAATTGGTTGGTTTGAAGAAGGTAAGGTTGTAGTAGTAGGTCCTAACTTGGTGTTTTATGCATTAGAGAAGGTTCAGTTGATCATAGAAATACTTAAGGCTTCCCATAGCTAACAGATATCATATGTATATTTGAGAAGAAAGGATCTTAAGTTTGAGGTCAATCATCTTGTGTTCTTGAAAATCTCTCCCAAGAATTTCTTTTCGATTGCTTTTGTTTTGATTGATTTGCTTTGATGTCATGGATCTTGATTTGATGTCCTTCTATTACTAGAGCTAGCTTCCTTATTTACTTCATTAAGTAGTCATCCAAAATCCTACAACGATCCACTCATTAGTTTGTCATTATTAAACATAAAATTAGAAGGCTAATAATCTCCCCCTTTTGATAATGACAAACGAGTGTAAACATTAGTTGACTTCCCTGTCTGTGAGCTTGCTCCCCCCTGACTCGTACTCATATCTTGAGTATTAGTTGACAATAATTTATCCTTAGTGGACTTGACCCCCCTGATTGGTAGGCAAGTTTCTGATATTCTTGTCTTTCTCCATTTTTTGGCATAGTAAAAAAATTAAATAGTAGACAAGAAGCAGATATATATAATCTATTAACTAGGCAGAGAAAAATAGCGGAGCAGAAAATGTGTAACAAATCATCTATAATCTATCAACATAAGGGACAGGACCCCCTTTTGAATAAAACACAAAAATGTCATCATTATTCACAGTTTCTTGTTAAAGTAGGTCAGACTATTATTCAAGTTATGACAAAAAGTGACATGGCGGTAAGAATTTTATAGATTTGTCAATTTGATTGATTTATATTTATTTCCTTTGGTTTTCTTAATGCAAATCGTAGAAAATATATATATGTGTGCTGATAGAATAGATAAGGCTACACAATTGTCATAAGTATAGTTCTCTTGAATCTAACTTAGATATGATTATTGGCGATCATCAAAAATATATAGATGAATATAAGAAACTTGACCAAGGGAAGAAAAGTTGCGATGCTCGATTTAAACAAAAATTTCAAAGAGGAATGACGACATTAGAAAATAGAAATTAAAGACTGTAAATTGAAATTCTCCTACTTTATGAAGAACTTAATGATGCAAAAATAAAATTAAACAATTTTGAGGCATTCCTAAGCCGTTATAATGGTGATAGGTTGTCACGAATTATTGTCACAAAAAGATGAAATCTTGGTTTTATGGTTAAGGCTGACAACATTGGTGATAGGCCATCATGGGCATGACGGTATGTCACAAAATTCCATCACTGGGGTTGAAAATCTACCCAGAACTGACAACACTGGTTATAGGCCATCACGGGCATGACGACTTATCACGAATGTCGTCACTCCGTTTCCCATCCAGACACTCCAGAGTAAAGTGGGTAGAACTCCTTGCTCCTATATCATATTTAGGCAAAATTGATATTTTTAGAAAGATAATTCAATTATATATCTTTTGGTGTTTCATGAAATCAGAGATTCATAGCATAACGAGAGATATGATCGTTTGAAGATGACTATACCAATATCCTTCTCAAGAATTAAATTGGTAAGGAAATGTTTTGATTCGTCTATTAGATAGGACACTTTTGAGGGCTTAATATTAATCAACCTTGATTATAGAAATACCAAATCACTAAAATTTATTACTCATTAGTTTGAAGAATGATCCTAAAAATGTCTGAACTTTTGGGGTATTACAATATCTCCCCCTTGGGAAAATTCGTCCTCGAATGAGAATCAACTGAGAGGGGATAAAAGACAAACTGAATATGACTGAACCTGAATAACTAAGATCTGATCTCATGACTGACATGATAAATATACTGAAATCATGCATATCTGATGCATGGATAACTTATACATGAATGCATAACTGAGTAATCTGATAAGATGAGAATACATAGCTGATACATGATCTTATAACTGAACTGATACATGAATTCATGACTGAGTATGCAATGGTAATGGTACCAAGTGATATGATGGGAATATGAACATGAAACTGAATAAGCTTAAGGAGAACTATTACCTTGAGCTTGATCTGAATTAATGGATAAGAGGTAAGGATACTTGGTACGCATATCAGGAAGCATAAGGGAAGGTATTGTGCCGACCGGTATCCTTGTGACGAATCCACCGGGCCATGGACCTTGTTCCGCCCAGTGTATGCATGATTGCCCTGTAGGGAGGTCTGTGATAAAGCTCCTTGAACGGTGATGGATCCACAGATGGAAGACCCAAAAAAGAGTTGAAGAACTCCGCATTCAGTTGCAAGACTTGTCCCCAAATCTTCACTTCACTTACTGTAGTCTTTGGGGACCAATTGGCATAAAATTTGCGTGTTAGATCAAGATTTCATTCTCCCATATCTCAGAAAATGAAATCAATGTTTAGTGCCATGATTTTTGCCAAAATACGAGGTTCTCTCTTTGCTAGACTCTCCTTTTGCATCAACTCCACGTGAACATATTTTTTCACTTTGTTATTCTTGTACCACTCCTTTCCTTCCTCCTCTAGGACCCACTTTATCCAGAAAGTGCGTTGAGGTATTTGCAGCGAGGAAGATTCAGCTTGCTCTTTTCTTCCCCTCTTCTGACCTTTCTGTGAGGTGGACACTTTTCTTTTCCTTGTCGTCCTTTTGGAGCCATTCTACCTGAGATTAAAATAGATTTGTGTTAGCTCCTCTCAGAAGATTAAATCGACAAACAAACAGTAGTGGCACCACCCCACACTTAATTTGTTGGCACAAACTAATTAAGTGAATGATGTCGATTACTCAGACTTCAACGACATACATTTAGGCGATATGTTTCAACAATATGTTCAGCACAGTCATACTTTCATGTCATCTTAACTATCCTTTCCAACTCTATTTCATGTAATATTGACTATACTTTCATGTTTGGATTAATGCACCTTTTGAACAAGACTACTACGTAGAGATCATATCAAGTTATGGCATAGAAATAATCACAACATCTCATGCTTGTATTCAATCATGATTTTTATCTTGATGAACGAGTCATTCAAACATTCAAGCTTTCAATTTTGAAGATTATGCAATTAACTTCACCATTTCGATTCCGCAAAAAATGACAGTGTATAACAATCAAATACAAGTCAGATCCAAGTCAAGAACACCCACACGTATTCTTTCACTCAACTAGATGTATCATAACAAATCAACCACATTCTAATCACCAACACCACTTTAAAATCTAAAATACCATTATAAGCGTAGTATTGTAACAAATACGGAATATAAAAGAAGAACTTACTTGGTGATGGACTCGGAAGATGATCTTGCAATGTTAGATGAGCAAAAAGAAAAGTTTTGAGAGATTGGGGAAGCGTAGGCGGCGCCTAGATTGAGCAAACAAGTGCATTTTGTCTTAAGGTTGAGGATCTATTTATATACTAAGCTATGGATCGGGTTTGATCCATGTAGAATCGGGTTAGGAGACAAAAATACATAAGTAGGCGGCGCCTAATGCTTTGCCTATGCTTAGCATAGGCGGCGCCTTTTGCTTTGCCTACTTAGGCATAGGTGCCGCCTATGCTATAGCCTAGTTGAGCATAGGCGGCGCCTATGCTATTGCCTAGTTGAAATACAGAGCATAGGCAATGGCATAAGTGGCGCCTTTTGCTTTGCCTAGATTTGCATAGGCGGCGCCTATGTTATTGCCTAGATTTTTATAGGCCTTGCCTTATCCGTTGCCTAGTTGAGGCAGTGAGCATAGGGAATGGTATAGGCCTTTCCTTGTCCATTGCTTAGATTTGCATAGGCATTGCCTTGTCCATTGCCTAGAATAGCATAGGCAATGCCTAACCAATAGCCTTTGCTCCTTCATTCCTAACTTATCACCTTTAACATGGCTCACTTTCAAATCAAAATTTTGGGGTGTAATCCCCTCATTTGTACATCTTGCACCTAAACGTAATCAAAAACAACAAAAACAATTAGAAAGATGGGTTGCCTCCCACCAAGCACCTTACTTTTGGTCGTGGCTCGACTCTTCTTTTTGTATTTTTATTTAACAAAAACAAACTCCTAGTAAAACAAAACTTATTAAAAACGATGGGTTGCCTCCCATGTAGCGCTTGATTTATTGTCGCGGCACGACATAGTGATCTCGATTACTTAGACTTCATTGAGATAGGTGGTGGCTATGTAGTTTATCAAATCAAGTGGGCCGATATATGGCTTCACTCGTTGGCCATTCACCTCAAAGACACCACCATCATTGTTTTCTAACTCCACTACTCCAGACGAGTAGATTTGGCTAATTCTGAACATACCGGACCATTTAGACTTCAACTTACCTGGAAATAGCTTCAGTCTAGAGTTGAAAAGAAGTACCAAATCACCCTTCTGAAAGTTTCGTTGGATAATCCTCCGATTCAGTAATGTATGATGTCCATCTTTTCTGATATGGTTGAAGACACCTTGGATGTGTTCATGGACGATTTTTCAGTTGTAGGTGAGTCGTTTGAATCATGCTTGGCAAATATGAGTATGGCTTTGCAGAGATGTGTTGAATTCAAATTGGTGCTAAATTTGGAGAAGTGTCATTTTATGATTAAGGAAGGCATTGTTCTTGGGCATAAAGTCTCTGAAAGGGGAATCGAGGTTGATCGAGTAAAAATTGAAGTTATCGAGAAACTACCACCTCCAATTTCTGTAAAGGGAGTTTGTAGTTTTCTCGGTCATACAGGTTTTTATCGGAGGTTTATAAAAGACTTCTCCAAGATTGCTAGTCCATTATGCAAACTTTTGGAGAAGGATGCAAAGTTCGACCTCGGTGAATATTGCTTGAAGGCATTTGAATGCCTCAAAGGGAAGCTAGTTGAAGCTCCTATTATTGTAGCGCCCGATTGGTCTCTACCTTTTGAAGTGATGTGTGATGCAAGCGGGATAGCTTTGGGTGCTGTACTTGGTTAGAAAATAGAAAGGCTATTTCATCTAATCTACTATGCAAGTAAGGCCTTAAATGGAGCCCAGAAGAACTATACCGTCAAGGAACAAGAGCTTCTACCAGTTGTTTATGCTTTTGAAAAGTTCCATGCTTACTTGTTGGGAACCAAAGTGGTGGTTCATATAGATCATGAAGCTCTGAAATATTTAATGGCAAAGAAGGACTCTAAGCCAAGGCTAATTCGGTGGGTGTTATTACTTCAACAAATTGATTTCGAGGTAAAGGATAAAAAAAGTTGCGAAAACCAAGTAGCTGATCATCTATCTAGACTTAAGAGTGAGCACATAGTGCAACCCGACCTTGATATTGATGATGCATTTCCCGAAGAAGAGATCTTAGCTACTATGGTGAAATACTTACCATGGTATGCAGACTTTGCAAACTTTATGGTAAGTAGAGCTATTTGATGTGTGGGGTATTGATTTCATGGGCCCGTTTGTGTGTTCGTTTGGGATGAAATTTATACTTGTTGTTGTTGATTATGTATCCAAATGGGTCGAAGCAGTAGCGCTGGATGATAATGAAGGTAAGCGTGTTGTAGCATTCTTAAAGAGAAATATCTTATCTCATTTTGGGGTACCACGTACCATATAAGCGATGGAGGATCACACTTTTGCAACAAGCTGTTCAGAGTCGTGTTGATGAAATATGGGGTCAAGCAACATAAGGTAGCTACACCTTACCACCCACAAACTAGTGGGCAGGTAGTGATTTCTAATCGGGAGATCAAGCTGATCCTTGCTAAGACTGTAAATGCTAGTAGGAAAGATTGGTCCCGAAAATTGGACGATGACTTATGGGCTTATAGGACTACGTTCAAGACACCAATTGTCATGTCTCCTTACCAACTAGTTTATGGGAAGGCTAGTCACTTGCCAATCGAGCTCGAACATAAAGCACTGTGGGCGTTGAAGCGGCTTAACCTGAATTGGGATGATGCTATTAATCTGAGATTGGAAGAGCTGAATGAGATGGAGGAATTCCGTCTACATGCGTATGAAAGAGCAGACCTCTACATGGAATGGATGAAAAATTACCATGATCGGAGGATTATCCAACGAAACTTTCAGAAAGGTGATTTGGTACTTCTTTTCAACTCCAGACTGAAGCTATTTCAAGGTAAGTTGAAGTCTAAATGGTCTGGTCCATTTAAAACTAGCCAAGTCTACTCGTCTGGAGTAGTAGAGTTAGAAAACAATGATGGTGGTGTCTTTAAGGTGAATGGCCAACGAGTAAAGCCATATATCAGACAACTTGATTCGATAAAATGCATGGCCACCATCTATCTCGATGAAGTCTAAGTAATCGAGATAACTATGTCGTGCCGCGATAATAAATCAAGCGCTACATGGGAGGCAACCCATTATCTTTAATCATTTTGTTTTACTAGAAGTTTGTTTTTGTTAAAAAAAAGTCCAAAAAGAAGAGTCGAGCCATGACCAAAACTAAGGCGGTTGGTGGGAGGCAACCCATCCTTCTAATCGTTTTTGTTGTTTTTGATTAAGTGTAGGTGCAAGACGTATAAAGGAGGAGCTTGGTCCTAAATTTTGATTTGAAAGTAAGCCATGCGAAAGGTGGTAAGTTAGGAATGGTGGAGCAAAGGCTATCGGTTAGGCATTGCCTATGCTAATCTAGGCAATGGACAAGGCAAGGCCTATGCCAATCTAGGCAATGTACAAGGCAAGGCCTATTCTAATCTAGGCAATGGACAAGGCAAGGCCTATACCATTGCCTATACTCACTGCCTCACATAGACAACGGACAAGGCATTGCCTATGCAAATCTAGGCAACACCATAGACCCCGCCTATGCCAAACTAGGCAATACCATAGGCGCCGCCTATGCCATTGCCTATGCTCATTGTTTCAACTAGGCCATAGCATAGGCGCCGCCTATGCCCAACTAGGAAATAGCATAGGCACCGCCTATGCCCAACTAGGCATTGACAAAGGCTCCGCCTATGCTAAGCATAGGCAAAGCATTAGGCGCCGCCTATTTATGATTTTTTGTCTCCTAACCCGATTTTCCATGGATAAAAACAGAACCATGGCTTAGTCTATAAATAGAACTTATACCTTAGGACAAAATACACTTGTTATCTCAACCTAGGCGCTGCCTAAGCTTCACAGATCTCTCAAAGTTTTTCTTTTTACTCATCTAATCTTGCAAGATCATCTTCCTGAACTATCACCAAGTAAGTTATTTTTTTATATTCGGTAGTTGTTGCAATACTATGCGCATAATGGTATTTTAGATTTTGAAGTGGTGTTTGGTGATAAGAATATGATTGGTTTGTGATGATACATCTAGTTGAGTGAAATGCTTTATGTGGGTGCTCGTGACTTTATTCCGACTTGTATTTGATTGTTATACACTGTCATATTTTTATGAAGTAGAAATTGTGAATTTAATGCATAATCTTGAAAGATGAAAGGTTGAATGTGTGAATGACTCTTTCATCGAGATACCGATCATGATTGACCACAAGCATAAGATGTTTTGATTATTTATATGCAATAACTTGATACGATTTCTATGTGGTGGTCTTGTTTAAAAAGTGCATTCATCGAAACATGATAGTATAGTCCAGATTACATGAAATAAAGTTGGAAAGGATAATCATGATTACATAAAATTATGACTGTGCTAAATATGTTGTTGGAACATATCGCCTAAAACTATGTCGATGAAGTCTGAGTAATCGACATCACTCACTTAATTAGTCTGTGCCAAAAAATTAAGTGTGGGGTGGTGCCATTACTGTTTGTTTTTCTATTAAATCTTTTGAGATGAAGCTAACATAACTCTATTGTGATCTCAGGTAGAATGGCACCAAAAGGACGACAAGGAAAAGAAAAAGTGTCCACCTCACAGAAAGTTAAGAAAAGGGGAAGAAAAGAGCAAGTTGAGTCCTCCTCGCTGTAAATACCTCGACGCACTTTTGGAATAAAGTGGGTCCTAGAGGAGGAAGGAAAGGAGTGGTACAAGAACAACAAAGTAAAGAAATATGTTCACGTGGATTTGATGCAAAAGGAGAGTCTAGCAAAGAGAGAACCCCGCACTTTGGCTAAAATCATAGCAATAAACCTTGATTTCATTTTCCAAGATACGGGGGAATGCAATCTTGATCTGACACGGGAGTTTTATGCCAATTGTTCCCCAAAGACTACCGGAAGTGAAGTGAAGATTCGGGGCCAAGTGTTGCAACTGAATGCGGAGTTCTTCAACTCTTTTCTGGGTCTTTTAACTGTGGATCCAACACCGCTCAAGGAGTTTTATCACAGACCTCCCTACAGGGCAATCAGACACACGCTGTGCGGAACAAGGTCCATGTCCTGGTGGATTCATCACAAGGATAACGGTAGGCACAATACCTTACCGTATGCTTACTTGAATAGAGAAGCTCGTATATGGTTGAGGATTGTCAACTCTTGCTTGATTCCTAGGACACAGTACACAAAGATCACACGTGATAGAGTATGTTTGGTGTACGCTCTGATGACGAATATCCCCATCAACATTGGTGCGGTTATACGATCATCAATGCGTAAGGCAAGGTTGCACAAAAGGTCCCATTTCAGCTTTGGCAATTTGTTGACTGCGATTTTAAAGAAGGTGCACATTGAAGAGGAACCTGCAAATCATAAGCTTCCACACAACCCAAAGAAGGTTGATCTCACGAAAGTGAAAGAGCCTGAAACTGGGCATCGCATCAACCTTACCACTACAGAAAGACATGCTCGAGGTGAAAGTTTCTTTCCCCATCTATATGGCATGACTCGGTTTACCATGATAAGTGGGGGTCGTATTCCAACTGATACAGAGCTCTAGCAGTTGGATTATGACTACCCGATGAATGAGCATGCACGGGCCATGTGTGGAGTGGGGTACACTTTGAGGAACCTCTCGATGATGACGTGCCAACTGACGATGATCACCGATGGCCAGACTCAGATGTGGAGGACAACTCTGAGGATGACGATTCCGACGTAGGGGGTATGACCCCAGACAGATTTTATACACGCATGCGCTTATAGAGAGATGTATTCTAATTCTAAATCCAAGTGTTTTTCAAGTGATATTTGTAGTGCTTACTCTATTAAGTTGCATCCAAGAAAGATCATTAAAATAAAGAAAGTTTTATACAACATCAACTTATTAATTGAAAAGGAATACTAGATTTGAATATTACAACAGATAATGTATCTGTTGCAACAGACGACACATCTATTGGAAAATTCAAATAGATTAAGACATATATTGCAATAGATAGGTGATCTGTTGGAATTTATCAAACAGGTCTTCCCACTTTTAAAACAGATGGACTTTAGATAAAAAAACATCAAGATAATACAACAGATGACACATCTATTAGAACAAAAAGAACAGATTTAGACATATGTTGCAACGGATGGACTTTATCTGTTGTAACAGACGACAAATCTATTGAAATAATCAAACATTTTTGTACATATGTTGCAACAGGTTGGTTATTGATGATAGGCGAATTTACATGCCTATAGTGCTATATTTTACCCATATTTTAGCAATGTTTTGAGAACAAATTATATATTTCATGCACTTTTAGTCCTTTTTCCTGTAAGTGAGCTAACGAACATGATTAGCAATGTTTCAGGTATAAATGATGCAGAATTCAGCATTTTATGAATAACTTGACGCCAAAGAAAGCTTCATGAAAGGAGAAAAGGGAGTCTTGGACACCAAGGACCAAAATTGGCGCATGGAAAATCTGTCCCGGGCTAAAACAACAATTTTGAAGACTTTGGGGACTAGCAGTAATTTATTAGGATTAGGATAAAAATACATTAACCTAGTACAATTTGGTTAAGTATTTCATTAGCTTAGTAGGATTTGGTTATGTATTTCATTAGCTTAGTAGGAATAGGATATGGGTATTATAAATACCCTATCTTGTTAGAGATTTTAAGACATTCCTCATTAATTCTATTACTCTATAACTCTTCTTCTAACCCTTCCATTAATTCAACTTTTTATTCTTCTTCTATTCATCTATTCAATTCTTAAATTCCGCAACAAGAGAAACGTTACTTTGCTAGGAATTCACGCCTAACGCCTACCACATTATTACTACACGAAATCTTTATTGTGGTATAATAACAATGTCTATTGTGATTTCCTTCGCACTCATGGGTAACTAAACCTCTCTGTTGGGGTTATGGAAGCCGTATGAGATACTATCTATTGCTATGAGTTTGTGAGTTTATGACACGTAAGTTGCTTATATCATTATTCTCTTCATCTTAATCTAAATTCTTTGTGGTTGCAAACGCAAGAATACGCTAGTATAGCACTAACTTGTTCGAAAGAAATGTTATATGTCTGGAAAAGAGATAATGTCAAGGTAGTAGGGTCCCATCCCCTATTAAAAAGTTAGTGTCGTAACTGGATTAACCTTTTAGAGAATTTGTAACGTTAGATACGCTTTAAACTTGAAAGAGTTAAAGTGAAATAATCCTCGAATAGGTCAAAAGACGCCTGGATTTACCATCGAATACAATTCTCTATAAGCACATGCATGTCTGAATTCCGCAAAACTTATAGCTAATAGAGACGTAAACTCAGAAGGTGGACATAACCCCAACTCTTCAATTCTCATTGTTTTACAACCTACTAAACATTCTTTCTTTTTACTTTGCTATTTTCAGTTTTTACTTTAATATTTTGGTTACACATTACAATCCCCCCTTTTTACGAGACTTGCACTAAAAGTCTAGTAATCGTTTCTTACTTGTTGCCCAAGCTATTCCCTGAGGGATCGATACCCAACCCAGTTGGGTTCTATATTAGACTACGACCGCTTTACACTCCTACGAGAGCTGTAGATTGAGCGTTATCAATTATCTATTGGAATTTATCAAACAGGCTTCCCACTGTTGCAACAGATGGACTTTAGATAAAAACATTAAGATAATGCAACAGATGACCAACCTATTGCAACAGATAAACTATATGTCAGATCAGGTAGGATAACTAATACAACGGATGGAGAATTTGTTGCATTATAAAAATTCAACTTTCGTTGCACATAAAAAATTGCCACTACATGTAATTATTACAACAACATCCTACCATACACCCTAAGTTACAATTTCCCTGAAGATAGAAACTTCACATGCAATGAAGGATATTGCATGTGAAGTTTCTATCCCGATATGTTGGTGCTTTTAGAATTCTCAGTCACTTCGGAAAGGTAGCTTATGATATTGAGTTGTCTTCAGATTTAGCCTAAGTAAACCCAGTGTTCTATGTCTCTTGTTGAAAAGGGGTATTAGTGATTCAGTTGTAGTTGTTCCCTTAGAAAATATAGATATTCAGAACTGTCTTTTCATTGAGGAAGTTCCAGTCAAAATTCCTGATCATCGATTTCGTAGACTAAGGAACAAAGAAGTTCCACTAGTCAAAGTTCTTTGGTGGAATCCGTCCATTGAGGGAGCCAGTTGGGAAGTCGAAGGAGATATGTGAACCAATTACCCTTATTGTTTATCTTTGAATCCAGATTCAGTAAAAGTTACTAATCTTCATAAGATTTTCTTTTATCTTTCATGCTCAGTTTCAACCATACATCAAGTTCCTGTCTGTCGTGCATTAATGAATTAGTTCAGTCATGCATTCCATGCATCAAACATACATATTCAGTGTGCAATCTTAGTCCATCAACTCCCTCAGCTTAACCAATTTCATTCAGGGACGAATAATCCCAAGGAGGAGATATTGTAACACCCCGTATTTCCCTAGCATAATCTAAGTCCCAATACATGAGTATTCGTATATGAAATTTTTGAAACACTAATTAATTTTAGTTTAAAGACGGCTATTATGTAGGAGATTTAGTTAGTTTTCTAACGATATAAAATTTTCCTAAATTGTATAACTGGGTAAGAATTTATGGTGATTTTAAGTTTCAGTCATTAAACACCATTATCATAACCCTTAGAACATCATGTAGATAGTCCAAATGAGAATTATCTATTTCCAGTTTGACTCCACGATAATGGCTCATCGCAGAGCAAGCCAATTTCCCATTTGTCAATTTCTAGTGGGCCTGCGCGATCATGGCGCATCGCAGAGGTGGCCATAATGGAATCTACAGGCTTACCGCTATGGTGGTACGCTGCGTCGTCTGTCCAGATCCCAGTTGTTACTTTTCCAGTGGCTTAGCACAATAGTGGTGTGTCGCGCCAATGCCAAAAATTAGAATTATCAATTTTCATCTTCCATTTTTAAATTCATTTAGGGGTATTTGGCATGGCCCTAATTAACCTAAAACACAAAATTTAACCCCTAAACACCCTAAGTAGTCATCATTATTTTAATTCCACTCAAAATAAAAAATCCCTCTTTCAAGAACAAGAAACCCTACCTCTCAAATTCAACAAAATTTCTCAAGAACTCTCCATCCATCTCTTCAAATTCATTAACCCAGGTATGTTAGATGTTCATCCATGGATCTCTTTCATCCATGAAGTCTAAATAACTTTTTTAAATTATAAAATTGTGATCTTTACAAGTTATCACGTTGTAAATTATGGTTTCAGCCATGAATCACCATGAACTATGATTCTATACTATTTTATAATGAACTTATTGTAATTATTCAATGTTCCATGTTTTAATACTATGATTTACTGAATTTAAACATGATTTGATGCTATAATGATGAATTAACACTATTTCTAAAAGTCCCATGACATTCCTATGATTGTATTAAAACCATGAACTACAAGTGTTTGATAAAATGCCTAAAAGAGTGATATATTTATTAAGAGCTTTCATGTTTTGGCCTATAAGCTTTAGTGTCGATTCTGTATTGTAGTTTTGAGTCCTGGGGTATTGATTACCCGAAAACCATAGTTTTTTATTTAGTCTAGCCTCAGTACATGATAGAATAGTGTTCAAATTATATTATGAGCATTATCAGAATAGTCAAAAATTAGTTATTCAACTTAGAACAGTCTAGTACGTAGTGTATTTCATGTAGGATTAGGATTTAGCACCAAACTAATGTAGGGATGACAACTTCCCCATCAGATAGACAGAGTCGTTAGTAGTTATAACTTTACTCTAAAACAATGTATCCAACGTAGGATATGAGTAGTCACCCATCAGATTAGGCTTGACTATCTTACAGGGGTTACCCGTTAATTCATGCTTGACACCCTTAGTCATTTGGACATTATATCAGTTTAGTAGATCCAAAAATCTATTATTAGTACTCGTGGCGCGCTAATAACACCCATCCAACTGGGGTTAAAGGTTAGACCCCTATTAGCAAAAAGTAGGGAATGTCAGTTAGATGGTACCTCCCACAGTCTCAGATATGGTCTTATTTACAGTCCTAGATTAGTTATTCAATCATAATGTTTCTTGACCAGAGAATACAAATTTTAGTTTACATATTTTACTCAGTTATGTTATATGCTTTGTCATACATCCTTAGTATTTACATATTTCAATGCCTTATCAGTATCTACAGATTCTATGTTCTCTACTTAGTACTTAATAATTTGCATGTATATATTCAGTTAATCGTTACTTCTGTTCATGAAACCATCAATATCATCCTACCTCATTTAGTATCCCAGTACATTCAAAGTAATGATCGTATACCTTTTTTTTGCACTATGATGTATTATATCATAGGTTCTAATGCTCAGTTCTCTGCTAGTGAGTAACATATCAGATTCTCAGTAGTAGCAGTGGTAAGTCCTCATACTGCAAGGATAGGCTTACTTTATTTCATGTATCAGTTAGTAGTTAGTTGGAGTTAGTTGGGGCCTCTCCCATCAACGTATATTTAGTTAGTCAGTTATAGAGGCTTTTCTGACATTAAAGTAAGTTATTCAGTATTCGGATATTACAGTTAGTGATATCGTTTATCTTTATTTTATTAGATTCATTCAATTGTTTCAATAGACTCATATTTTAGTTTTAAATTCAGTTATTAAAACCTTATGGCATATTAGTATTCTTCCACATTTATGATCATGTTATTCAGTGCTCACAGTAGGTACAAGCTCATGGTTTAGATTGTGGTCCCTCGGGACTGTAAAAACTATGTTATGACTAGTGTGTAGTCACGGGTCATTACAGTAGGTCACACCATGACTCATAAATTAGGTCTTGACAAAACAATATGTATGTAATATATAACATATATGTGGAACAATGAATGTGTCTTTCATAGACTTGTCTTTGTTTCTTAATATTCAATTGTTGAAATGGTTCAAAACACAAATATTTGAATTGTACAATAGACATAGGGACCATGTTACCTCTTTAAGGAATTATTGCCCCAAGATAAGAGGGGTTGTTGGAATGAAGAAATTAGTAGTGGCTTACATTAGTCAAAGTTTTAACGGGTTAGTCTCTGAATTGTACACTCATTAGTGTACTAATACATGGTACACATTTGTTGATATTCCTATAGTTTTAGTAGAACAGTTTTAGTATAACCTAGAAGTTGTTCCAGATTGTTTCTCTTTGACCATTTTAACAAAGAAGTCGATGAAAGCTTCTTTGATTAATAGATAAGATGGAGAGCCAAATTTTCTTGATTTAGTCCACCTATGGAGGAAAGTGAATTGGTTAATTTTTATCTTGAAGCTCAATATTCCACTTTTACGCCTTAATCTTTATTATAGGTATAACTTTCAATGATGTCATAAAAATGGGAGAAATGATAGAAGAAGGAATTAAGTAAATAATAGTCATAAGTTTTATTAATTTATAGGTAACTACATAACAAATTACCAATGGTGTGGCAAATTTTAGGGTGACAAGAAAAAATATGATATAGCCATGGTCAGAAAATTTGGGGGTGAGAAGAAAAAAGATGATATAGCTATGGTCGTGTATGAATATCAATACATTGTTATCCTACTTCAATATAGGGTTTATAATGTACAATAATATGTTTGAACATAAAGATATCCTCAATGGTGAGCACAAACACATCACAATCCTAGTCTTTCTTCTCATACCATCCGAATACCTTTTGAACATCGTTTGAGCCAAGGAATATAATTGGAATTCAAGGTCAATGGTTAATTTAACACAATTGGAGAGTCATATTCATGTTATTTTGTGCAGTTTAAAAGTTTGAATATCGTAGGAATAATTCAACAAGATAATGACCCCTCGTGGGATAAGTTTAAATCCCACCGGACATTATGCATATAATTCCAGAACTCCAGTACACAGTACTGCATATTTTTATTCTTTACAAAGATAACATTAAATGATTATCAAAGAAAAGATCATTGTGTTCCAAAATTGTGATCTCCCAAACACTATTGAAAATTTTCTATCTTACAATTATAAGGCACACTTCTTTGAGATGATATACAAGGACAAAAAGTGTAGAGGTTATCTTAATTCTCAAGAAAAGAAAACTAAAAATGCATCATGTTTTGGTAAGGCTAATGTGCAAACTAGTGGATAAGATGTCAAGTTTGGAGATTTCAAGTCACTCTTTTCTGCTCCAAAAAAGAGTTTATTAGTAGTTTATTTTGTTGTGAGTGCTAATATGCGATCCAGGATTTTGTTTTGTTTCTTTGTTGAGTCA
Source organism: Capsicum baccatum var. pendulum (assembly GCA_030864225.1). NCBI lineage: Eukaryota > Viridiplantae > Streptophyta > Magnoliopsida > Solanales > Solanaceae > Capsicum > Capsicum baccatum. The sequence continues at coordinate 169,883,491 of CM061561.1, read as the reverse complement.
AACGCTCATATGGTTTTATTTTTATTGCATAATTGAGTATTGTTTTATTTATTTCATTTACATTAGTTTCAAGTTGTAACCTAGAGTTTAGTTTGTTTGAAAAATATTCAAACACATTAATCTTTATTTAACAAAATTCAATTTTCTACTATGAGTTTTTTTAATTTATTATACTTAGTTCTCTTTGTATATATTTCTTTTTATTCTAGTTTTAATGACATAACATGAATGCGGTGTATTTTATCATATTGTAAAATCCTTCTCAATAATGGAGTGAGTACACCAACAAAAAGTTGTTTCCTAATGTTATACGTCTTTAATCTATCGCATGTGTTATCTTTTAGCCAGAATGTCATATCATTCTTTCTAACCCTATCAAAAAGCCACATTATGGTCTAAAAAAAAACCTGTTCATCAATTATAAAGAATGAAAAATTAAGAATAATATTTTTTTTTATTATCATCAAAGATATAATGACATACCATTATAGAGTCTTATAAGAGGAATTTCTCACGAGTGTCATACTCTTAGAAGACATAAGTGAAAAATTGGAGTCTTATTAGTGAAATACCATAAGGCGATGGTGAGAGAGATTATAAAAGTAAATGATATGGACTTATTGGTGAAAAAACTTCAAAGCACCACTAGTCAAAGTTGTTGCAATGTATTGTGCAAATGCCACAACTACACCTTATGCAAAATCTGAAATTTTGACAAGAACGAAATTCTTATAGGTTTGATAGATCAGGTCCTTATATTCAAATTGCATGTCATGATAATTAAAGTTGACAACTTGTCACTCCCAAATGCACACACAAGTGTATATGGACAACCAAGTACTAAAGTATGTCTTACAAACTGAATATTCATACCATAAAGACATAGTGATTAGTAGACTATCCAATACTTGCGTTTCTAATGAGATTGAAATATCTGTGAGTTTACAAGAGCATGATATTTTTAATTATAACTAATTAAAAAAATTATAACGATATGATTTGCATATTGTAAATAGCAAGTGGAGACTTCTAGGGTTGAGGAATTTACTTCATATTTATGCATAACTATGGTTTTTAGTTTGTGTTTGTGTTTATTATGATTAATAATTTATGGGGTTGATATTATAACTCTATAATGGCCATCCTCTCAGACATTTAGAAAAATTAATCTCACAGCTACATCGTTGAGGTGGGATATGAGTCTTTAATTTGATGCATTAAGCTATCTTCCCATAACATCAACCAAGTGGGGTATTTAAGTATATCTCGATCCTATACACAAATCACCCTATTACGATTAGCATATAATGATTAAAGATATGATTCACACTCATTACCTTCATCATTTCTTCACTCCACTCCTATGTTCAATTCATTTTGGGACTTATATATATCCTTAAGTTCATAATGCTTTAGAATAGTAAACCATGAACATAACAATAATCACATAATTCACAAACATGTAAATCAACAATCTATCCATAATTATGCAATCATGTTCATAGCCTCATCGCTAGAATGAGGGCGTTTAGCCACTGTTAGTCTTACAAAAAATCACAAGAGTAGAATCCATCAGTAAAAACTACAAAAGAAACAAAGTAAAATGGAAAAAAATATTACTTTCAGCCTCCCTCATGTGTTTTCTCTCCCCCGTCTTTCAAAAAGTGTTTAGAATAGAAACTAAGTTTCCTATTTATAAAAGGAGGAAAAACTTTTCTTTCTGTGTGCTATGCACTTACTATGGAGTATAGTGAGCATGGAACTCCCCTATCATGGATGCACACTAGGATGTTGCATCCTATGCTTCTCCAATATCCATGTTGTGCCATTATTGGGGAGGATAGTGAGTGTGGCATGCTCTTGTGCACCAATTTTTAAGTCTTCACTAAATGTAGGCTTTTCCCTTTGCTTTATGTCTCAAGCATTGTATAGGCCTTTCTACCAATTTTTACGATGTAATGCTGCCCGATATGTCTCATAACATATCTATTAGTATCCTACAACATCATATAACAAGCATTGGTTCATACAACAAAATAGAGCTCATCAAACTATACTAGAATAAACATAGTTCAAGCTGGCACCACTAGTTATCTCGTATTGGCTATATTTGATCATTTTAATTCTTAATTTGTTGCAAAACCACCTGCACTCTAAAACATGTCACTTAACACCTATGTAAGAAATTACACCTTTAATTCCTCATTAAGAATGTCAAGCAGTCTTCAAAACTAGGCTAAACTCACCTAGGTAATGACTTTAAGTGTATAAATATTTCTAATATCACCACCCTACACTTGAAGACTTTCTAGTCATCGAACAACTCTTTATATTAAAAGCACCATCTAAGAAATACTCTAATATTTCTACTACAACTCAAACAATGAAGCTAGAACTACAATGAATACATGAATTGGAAGTTCAACAACAAGCATGTCATATTCCAATTGTAAACATATGAACACTACCTCAAAACATCCTAAACTTAAGAAACTCCACAAAGTTGGCAAACTAATGCATATAATTCAGTTACAGTTATGTATGCATGTATGTACTCTTACATTTATTTCAGTCAATATTGTCCATGCATATAACCTTTTGCATTTAGCCTACCTCACTTGTATACTCAGTACATTCAGATGTACTAACGCATTTGCGCTATGGTACTTTCTCTTATGTTACACCATAGGTTCAAATGCATGATCTCCAAATCAGCAGTAGATTCTAGGATCAACAGTCATAGTTAGACATGAGTCCTCATCCTTTGAGAACATGATGATTTCATTTTGATTTCAGTTTTTACTTTATTTTAGTAGTTGGAGTTAGTTGGGGACATGTCCCATCAACTTCTTATTCAGTTCAGTTAGACGCTTTCGGACTAGATGTCAGATTAGATGTTCAGACTTTAGTATTTATGTTCCTTTTTGGTATTGTTATACCATATTTTTTCAAATATGTATTAGTATTAAACCTTATGGCCTTACAGTTCATGTTTCTACATATTTTATAAAATATTATGGAATTTATAGGTACAGATATCAGTCATGGGTTAGCTTGTGGTCCTTCGACGTCATGAGCACTGTTTAGCATTTTGGTTCAGAAAATTGGGGCGTTACAAGAAGGCATACCTGTGACTTATATTTGATTTTGTAAATAATTATGTGAAGTTCTAAAATGTGGTGGTTTTTAATATTATTTAGATATACATGCCAATGCATCAACTCATATACTATAGTGATTAATATTTGTGAAGTACCATGATATGTATTTCCTTACCTCTCTTACACTCTACTATATATGGGCTTGTACTTGTTATTGATTCGATAATATATGTATGTATTTAAGGTTGTCAAAATTATTATTGGTGGAAATATGATTCCTTGTCAATCCAGAGGAAATATAGATAATGTGATGATGCCTGGTGAATCTATAGGATATATAGATGATACAATGATGCCTTGGGAATTCAGATGATTTATTGATGATGTGATGATGCCCTGTGAATCTAAAGGATATATTAATGATGTGATGATGACTTGAAACACCCTGGAGATTTTCGTATAGAAATTTCTTGGGTTTTTAAATTTTTAGACATTATATAACTCACCGTACTAGTTGTTTGGTGGTGGTACAGGTTAGGTGCTGCAGTAATTTGTTATGCAATATTGGGAGGAGTTGGGTGGTTAAGTTTCTGGAATGGGTATGACTTAGGTAGGTGCAAGTCATATGGTTGGTTATGGGTTGTATGTTTGGGTTTTCTTTCGCTTAATTTGGAAAATTATTAACATAACTTGTATTTGAGTATGAGTGGCTCACAATGAGTCGTGACATAGGGTATAAGTAGACTAGGCCAATTCCAATGTTGGACAGTGTCAGCCTATTTTAATTCAGCCTAAGGTATTGGTTAAGTGTACGTATCATATGCGTGGGTACGATTGGGTTGTAGTGGTCAGATATTGGACAATGTTAGGGGATCCAAAGGATGCTTATAATACACCAATCATTCCTTAAGCCTATATCTGTCTTTTGAAATGGATATGTATGACTTCCAAAGTGATTGATGTTTAAACCATGTTGTATTTCTCAAATTTCAACTTTTTATCATGTAGAGCATTGAATAAACTTTCCATCGAGACCAATTTTATCCAAATTTTACATCGGACGAAGGAGTTATGGCCATTTTACTAAACGGTATCAGAACACCCAAGTTTGACAGTACACTTGGTGGACTGTTAGGTCCCTGGTGGCCCATAAAGTGTCCCGCCAAACCAAGGTAGTAACCTTATTTTTGGGCCATCGTGTGACGGCCCGGTTTGTCGACCGTCAAAAAGTTGACAAATCGTCAAAAGGTTGAAGGACCGTCAAATGGGTCCGTTAGGCCATGACAGAATGTCCCATTCCTGGGCCTCAAGTGATGGATGACGTGGTGGATAATTACACCATTTGATGGACTGTCACTCTGATCATCAGTCAGAGGCAGAACATTCAAGATTTAGCACTTGAGTGACAGATGACCTGGTGGACCGTCAACTCATATAACGGACCATTAGATCGACCATTATAGGCCCCGATCTGCAATTTTCAACTTTTTCAAAAGGGTATTTTGGTCCTTTCTGCTCCTTATGGCCCTACATATATATCTAAGTAGATAAGAGGAGATCATTTTCTCTCTTTTCTCCTATCCTCTTCCAAGAAACATCTAGAGATTAGGGTTTTCTCTAAAACACAAAAATCGAATCTTCTTCCATATAAATTCAAGAATCCTCTATAGTGATTCAAAGTGATTCAAGAATTAAGTTCCCTAAGTCAAAGGCATCAAGAATCTTGGTCTCAAAGTATAATAAAGAAGTTCCAAATAAGTTTCTATATCTCCAAGAAAATCAAAATCCAAGGTATGTGGGGTTTAAACATGAACACTCCTTTCGTTCTTGTGCCGAAAGATTTACTTTCTATTATTGATTTACATGATATTGCAAGTGGGTTTTCACCCAAATTTCTCTATTAATGATTTATGAGATTTGAGTTGAATAAGTTTGATACTTATGATTATTTCACCATCATATTTCTTAAATTGAGAATTTATTCCATGAGCCGTATATTACCATTATGTGTTGATGATTTCTAAGAAATTTAAGTCAAGTTCCATGATTTGAATATTTTTATTATGAATTGATGATTTTTGAATGATTTGAGACAAGTGTCATGAGTTATGCCTTTCCATGAGAAGTTAAACTATTGAATATATATTGATATGTGAAATTGAGAAGCAAAAATGATTATTATGATGTTTCCATGAAGTTTTTGATATTTGAAATGATTCGATAAACAAATATACTTGATATTGAGAAAGCTTGTGTTGAGTTGAGTCGAGTTAGGAACCCACAATGATGTAGTAATGTCGGTTATAAGAAACTCCCACGTCCATAATGATTTAAGCCTCTTGAGTTACTGAGTCACTCTAAGTCATTATTTAGAGAGTTTGATTTGATATAAATAATTTATGAGATTTATGAAGCATGTATTACTACTGATGATTTATGAGAAAAATGTTTCATATAATTCAAGAGATGAGAATTATTATGGTCAGTATACATGATTTTCATATATATTTATGATAATATTTAAATGTTGCATCCACCCATGCATACTTAGTACATTCCCAAGTACTGACTCCCATACTACTTTGTATTCTATATTTCATCGTGATATAGGTTTAGGTGCTCAGTCTCAGCAGCAACAGTGATCTTTGAGTACCTTCTTTTACAACTCTATAGTTTGTGAGTCCTTATGATTCGAGGAGTTGTATCTCTCATTTTGTCTTGCTGATAGATGGTCATTTATTTTTAGTTTAGTACGAGTTAGTTCGGGATCTGTACCAATGGTTCCTCAGTCTTATGTAGTAGAGTCTTTGTCAGATTAGTGTGCCAGTATGTACAGGATCTTAGTATTTTGGTTGTATAGGACAGTATCATTTTGTATCTAAGCATGGTCATGACATGCTTATTCCTTTTTATCTTAGCATGATTTGTGTTATAGTGAGTTCTGAAAGTGATGACAGGCTTAGAGGGTTAGCTTGAGTCCACGTGTGACATTAAGCACCGTGTAATATCTTGTGATGGGTTCTTGGGACATTACAATGACTAAGGTATAATTGGTGGGTACCACTCTTATGACAGGGTATGGTCGGTAAGGTGGAGTCATAATTTTGACGTAGATAAAGTTGAGATAATCGATACATTTTCCCTCTTACCCTCTTGAGGCCCCATGACTAATCTCACTCTTGGGATATTAGTTAATATAATATTCTAATCTTACACACTCTAAACTCTCTCAAAATTTCTCAAGGCTCTTGCATTGAAAAAAATCTGGGGTTTTATTCAAGGTGCTCAGTTGAGGCTCATAGGGGTGATTTCTTCTCATCTTCTTCACAATCAAAGGCAAGTTACTCCTCCCCCATTGTTACTTCAAACTAAAGGCATGTTTTATAACAAAAATTCATAGAATGAATATTTTATGGTTTTGGATTGTAAATTATATTTATGATTTTTGGTTAAAATGGTTGTTTATGGTTTTCCCAAGTCTTTTACTTATGGTTTTTATTTTATTATGGTGGTTTGAATATTTTGTTGTATGGGAATGGTTAATTGGTACTTAGTTTTGTTTTTGGAAATACTATACCCCAAACATGTTTGATAAAATTCCTATGAGAATGTTTTCGGTTAAATTATTGGATATTCATTGAAAGTAGTGCATAGTAAAACTTGGTAATGGAACCCTAAATGGTATAGATGATTTGGAATTGTTAAATGGTAAATTCATGGTTGTTATGGGTGGTCTAATTTAAAGGCTTTTGGGGTACAAGGGAATCCCACAAGCAAACATAATAATGATCACTTTAGGTGTGCATAGGATTCCTCTATGTCAACTTGACAATGTAATCTATGGGTACATGGGTATACCTTCTACTATAAGAGGTTGGATAAGGACATTGCTTGTAAGCTATAGGTATTATAACAATCTGACTACTTATAGCCTTTGTTAATAATAAATGGAATGGTGGATTTTTAATATGGTAATGGTTTTAATTGGGCAATAAAAATGAGGTATGATAGTTAAACGTGAAGGTATGTGTCCAATAAATGAATAGTGAAAACTCATGTTGTTCGACGTGAGGATTGGTCATAGAGACCATATATAATACTTATGGGGAACATGAGAAACCCTTAAGTACACTTGTATATATGTATCATAGAGAGTGAAGAGTACTCAAAAACCTATACTCCTATGGTATCTCTATTTTGTGCGGCTACACACATCAGGGCCCATTTAGAAAGTTACACTTGGCCCATATAGCCTACGGGTAGTCCTAGGATAGTTAAGCTACACATACTCAGGTTAATGGTTTTAAAGGCATGCTAAACCCTATTCCCAATCCCAATATGGTTATATATATGGATGTATGGTTGTAGATTCATATAGTTGGTTTAATTTGTTTTAAAGGCATTATTTTATCCTTATCCAATATACTTTCTAGCGTTTACCTTCTAATCTGCCTTTGGGTGTTTGTATCCCCTCGTGATGCAAGAATCGGCCATTGTACTCCTCTTGCGTAGTGATTACATTCGAGAATTCCATGATTTCATTGAAATGGTAAGCTTCAATATTGTCAAAGGATCCATTTTATGTCATGGATGTTTTTACATAATCTATTTATTTCATAGACATTGGTTTGGCTATGGTTGGGGGCATATCCCAATCGGATATTGTTTAACTTTTTGTAAGAGGCTTTATGGAACTACTATGGGTTGGAATGGGTGGTTTCGGTGTAGGAGTAAGCATTAGTATTTGTATAGGTATTGATGCTGATATCATTGGACTGTATTTATGATTGTTCCATTCTTTTATGTTATAGACTCATACTTTGTTATTATTTTTGTTATGGCATAGTTATTGGTTGTGTATTAGATTGTTGGAATTTATTGGGTTGGTCACTGCTATGGACCTATCTCAGAGTCTAGAATAGAACAATATGCTATCCTATTATGTAATGGAAATTTATCTGACTCAGGGTATGCATTTAAAGGTTAGGTTTGATAATAGTGGTAGTCCCCGGTCAAGATGGTATTAAAGCCTTAACTTTATGGTTAATTATGAATCCATAATGTAGTATTGACTACATTTTCTTTTAAGGGTGTGTAGTGCACCACACTCATAAGAGAGAGGCTACAAGGAATTTTAGAAATGATTCTCTACTTGGTGTTCTATTTTAAAGCATGGAGTCTAAGGTATTGGATTCTTCTAATTTTTATTTCCTTATCTTTCAGATCATGCCTTGATGGTCTGAAACTCATGACAATTCATCTATCTCAATAGGGGAAAATATAGATGGGACACACTCTACTCAGGGAATCCATACTTGATCTGTGTGTCTAGTCCCTAATATTTTTTGAGTTCCACAGATTCCATCTATTCCACCTTAGAATGTCCTAACGAATGTGGAGTATTGTTTGTCAATTCATGTGATTACTTAATTGGTAGCTTCTTACGTTGAGCGTGGTGCATCTGGTATTGCATCCTCTAAAGGTTAGCTAGTTTAGGAGGTTGAGACCTTCAAGTTTTACTGGTGTTAAGGTGGATGAAGATTCTCAGGGTCTTCTGGATAAGATTAAAAAGATCTTCAAGATAACCCTGGCCACGAATGTGGAAGGGGTGAATTTTGCTGCCTATTAGCTAAAGGATATGTCATACTAATGGTTTGAGAAATGGAATTCAGAAAGGTTTCAGGTTGATGAGTCATATTTAAAGGAGGCATTATCTAATACACTTCGAAACCGCTACATTCCTCAGGAGTTATGGTTAATCAAAAATTGGGAAAAATGTCGATCAAGGAATATGCCTTGAGATTTCACAAGTTGTCTAGGTATGCTTTGGAATTGGTGCCTGATATGAGGGCTAGGATGAGAAAGCTTTCTTTAAGACTATCTAGTGAGTTGATTCTTCAAAGAAGAACAGTATTATTAATCAAGGACATGGATAATTCTAGGTTGTTTTTTCATATACTATAGGATAAGAAAGAAAAGAAAAAGCAGGATGAAATAGGTGAAAGGCAGGGTAAGAAGTTTAGGTTCTCTAAGCAGGGTGGACAATAGAAAAGTAGTTGAGATACTGGAAAGTGGCCAAAGTAAAATTAGTGGAGTTTTGGTTTGTTCCCAACTACTAGTTCTCCATACCCAAATAGTCGGGTGATAAACATTAGCAGGGTGGCAATTACTTTGGGGCACAGGGTACCCAATGTCAGATTAGTAGGGTTCAATAAGCCTTTGCATGTCCTCCTTGCAGGATCTATGGTTGGTTGCATCGGGGTTTTTTCTATGAGGGGAGGTACAGGTTCTCCAAATATCATCCGCTAGGCCATATGCTTAGAAACTATCTAATTTCTAAGGTTGCTTAATAAGTGAATACGGTTTTGATTACCTTTTCATCTACTCCTGCACAAAATGATACTGCTTCTTCTTTGATTTCTGCTTCTGGTATAAGAACAAGCCAGAATAAGTTATATCCTCTCGCTACTCGATAGGAGTAGAAGGAATTGTTTCATGTCATTACATGAATATTACAAATCCTTTCTCGTGAAATGTATCATATACATTATTCGGTGTCCACTCTCTCTTGTGTGACTCCATTTATGGCTGTGTGTTTTGGTTTTAATCCAGAGGTTATTTCAAGTCATTTTCTTATTTGTAACCCGATTGGAGACTTGATGTTTTCTAATAAAGTCTAAAGGAGGTGTGTGGTATCAGTTGGTTATAAGGAGAATTTTGTGGATTTGTTCAATTTAGATTTGGCGAATTTTTATATCATTCTGAGGATTGATTGGTTACACTGGTGCTATGCGTCCTTAGAATGTTGGACCCATAAGGTCGTATTTAAGCTCCCTAATTATTCAGTTATTAAATGGGAGGGTGGTAAGGGAATGTTTATATCATATCTTGGAAATTGTAGAATAATCTCTAACGGGAGTCTTTATCATTCTATTTGGGTTAAAGACTCTAAGTTAGAAGGTCCTTCTTAACATTCAATTTTATAAATGAATGAGTTTCTTGTGTTTTTTTTATGATCTTCCAGGTGTTTCTCTAGATACGGAGATTGAGTTTTGGATTGACTTGCATGCGAACACTCGTCCAATATCTTTTCCTTCTTATATAATGGCTCCGGCTGAGTTGAGGGTACTCAAGGAGGAACTTAAGGTTTAAGATTTACTTGGATAAGGGCTTCCTCCATCCTAATATATCTTTGTGAGCTGCACCAGTGTTACTCATTCATAAGAAGGATGGTTCCTCTTTTATGTTTATTGATTATCGACAGTTGAATAAGGTGACAATTAAGAACAAGTATCCTTATTCGAGGATAGATGACTTGTTTGATGAGTTGTAAGGTGCCAATTTATTTTTATGATAGATATTTGATATGGGTATTATCATCTAAAGATTAGGGATGTGGATAAACAAAAGATGACTTTCGTACTTGATATGGGCACTTTGAGTTCTTGGTTATGTCCTTCGGTTTTAACAATGCCCCGACGACATTCATGGATTTAATGAAAAGGGTCTTCCGTCAGTTTCTAGGTTTGTTTCATATTTTCTTTATCAATATGAGCTAAATCCCCTCAAGATTACCTTCACGTTCATGTTCAAACATCTTACAATTTGGTTCTAGGATTCACTCTCGTCAAGGATGAAGTGGGAGTAGGGATTTCCTTAACTACTAGTGCAAGGTATACACCAGTTTATGCCTCAAGAGGAATAGAAAAATAAAACCCAATTGCATCAACAACTTTATTCAATAACTCCGCAATATCATTCCCTAACAACAATAATAAAATTTGATGTTGCCCAAACTATGACCTTCTTGAAGAGACAATACAATCGTTGTCAAATTATAGTAACTTAACTAAATTTGGGTTGATCCCCTAGGGAATAGGTCAAAATCGTATCTTAAACTAGATGATGTGTCTAGAAATGCGGGAAAGTAAATGAGGGGTTTGTTGTAATTAATAAAAAGCAAAAATTTGTGACATGAATATTGAGCTATAGAAATTTAAATTTTCTATCTAAGAAGAAAGTACATGCAGTGGGTTTTACACTTTAAGATATAGTCTTTCAGGGTGAGATTAATATTTATGTCTATTGTTATATCACAGACTCTAGAGTAGAGTGGCTGGTGATTAGTTTAGAGTTTATTTATAGGGTCATCATACTTAGAATGATGGCTTAACTATATGGGGAAGAATCTAGAACAACGAACCAAGTCAGTCTCTCTAATTCTAGTAGTGATACTAGTGAGTTCTACAACAAAATTAGGGGTAGAAAATAACCGAATCATTTCTATCTTGGTGCAATTAAATTATTACTTCATTCATTATGACATCTACGCATGCCTTACAAGTAAGCTCTATGATCATCGGTCATAATCATGCAATTTATATAGAATCATGCGTGCTCCTAGTTTCTAGTATAAAGAGTGGTAGTTCACTGACAATCATGACTCAAATTTCATTAGTTAATGAAATCCAAATGTAGGCCATGCAGCTCTTGACTCATGTAGTCATTTCTCACAGTACGCACAGTTTTTCAAACTCATGGTACACCCTTAATGACCAGTGAAAATTTTAATTATGGCATGTATGTCCTAAGATTAGATATTTTTATTGAATCCATGCCTTTGACACTCTATTCCTCAGGACTCTGTTAGGTGTTAAAGTTATGCATCGTATTCTTTCATTCTTTGGGATCTCATGTTCTAATCTTTTAGTAACATCTAGTTATGTAAAAATAGTGGTGATAAAAATTGATAAATAATGGCTTAGATAGGAGAGAGTAAATTTTTCAATTAGGAAAAGATTGTTCAATCCTTTTTTATGTAAGGCTATAAGTGTGAAGGACAATTGAGGTAATGTTTTTGGTATATGTCATAGTTAGTTGAAAATTCTTGGGTTTCTGATTCATAATAGTGCAAGAATGTTGTTATTGATAGAGGTATTAAAGAATATGAAAAATTTCTAGGTAGGTTGGTTGCCTAGAAGTTCATATATGGATATAATAATTGGCGTGAATGTCATGTTAGTATATATATATTGGTAAATAAATTGTGCATTAGTGAATTCCAAGTAAGAGTTTGAAGTTAGTTGTTGAAGTGGTAAGGAATATTATTCTTGAGATGAGAGCTGTGAGAACACATATGATGTTGAATCCATGGTTTAGAATAAAATTATGGTGTTATGTGTGGTACCTTGATAGTTTGGGTAGGCTTGAACATAGTGAGAGAATTTAGTTCAACTCAGACTAGAGTAGAATGAGTTATCGATGATCGTCGGAAGATTAGAAGTGGTGGCGAATTTAGGGTAGTATTTAAGAAAAAAATTATAGAAGAGGGAGTCCACGACAAATGGGGCTAAGCGTGAAAGTTAGCAGTTGCATCGCCCAAGGAAAAGTAATTCTATCCTAGCTTATGTTTTATAGGACTATATCTAAGTTATAGAGTTGTAGCCATGTTGAGATTCATTATTCCAGTGTCTTATTCAGATCACGCCAAAAAAAAATTTCTCCCAAATTTTATTAGAATTTCTTAGAAAGAGTGTTGAAGAAATACTCCAGTTGAATATAAACAATCAGTATTAGTCAGTCGGTATAGCCAACAATTCAGTTTAGCAATCAGACTGATATACTACTATAGTTTCCATCTTTCCATTTAGTCTTAGTATCCGAAATTTCATGAGTACGGGTAATCCATGAGGTAATTTATTTGCATCGATTAAATTACAAATTTAGTGCAATCTATGCATCATGTCTCAGATTCAGATAAGTAGTCATGGTTCAGTTCATAAGTATTTAGTGTATGATCTCAGTTTTCCTAGTATTCCAGCTCAGACATTGTAATACACCACAAGTTTCTAGATTAGTTGTCAACTATTCGTCACATATTTTGTAACACCCTCAAAATTCCAACATATTATTTTTGTCCTTCCTATATTCTAAAAACTGATTTTTGATTTAAAATATGTTCATGTTTGTTAATAAGGTGTCCCAGAAGAGTTTTGCAATTTACAAATGAGGTTCAGGGCTATTTTTTGATTTTGAGGAAGTAAGCATCTGTGATAAAGTCGTGTCACAGAGGCTACTCTCTGCGATACGAGGCAAGGCAAGGAGGTTAACCTCTGTGGTAAGTAGCGTGCCATTCCAAGTTGAAAAATTTTGTTTAGTTTGGATTTTCTCATGGGAGAGTGGACCCCTTGTAGGAATGATTTGCATTCAATTTGTCTTTTCCCATAGGTGGAGCATACCCCTTGTAAAATATCGTTAAGTTTTGATTTTCATTATTCGTGCTTACATAATTTAATTAGTGATATCATGAAGCCTTTTTCTTTAGATACCTAAACATGTTTTATTGGGGGATAATTTCTAATATAAAGTTACATACACTATTCTGTATTTCTAAAGCTTCAATGAGTCCCTACACATCATATGAGGACGAATGATTACAAGGGGAAATAATGTAACACCCCACATTTTGGGACTAGAATTTGAAGCGTCGTTCCTACATGTAAAGAAAACTATAATCCCATGATTTGAATGTAAATATAAGTTTAATTATCATTAGACTAGTGTGAAGAGTTCGTATTAGGTGAAAGTGTTCATAGGAAACACTTAGATCAAAGTAGAGTTAAGAGTTTTTGTTTCAACCAAATTTTAGTATTCGATCCTACTAGGGTCAACTATGAATGTGTATAACTTATAGAATATACAAAATTTTCGATATCTAGACCCACTAAAATATATATTAAAGTTTTCACTTTCCAACACATCCCATTTTTTCTTAATTCGTTACCCGAGCAAAAAGTTATGACCATTTTTCGTAAGGAACCAGTGAGGGTCCACAAATTGGTCATGGAATGGACCTCATGCTCCATTAGGGAGCGTGTCATAGACCTTATGCACGATCACTAAAACTTGTGTTTCTCTTCAAGTTTTCAAAGCTAAACAAGTCATTTCTGCCTTAAAATATCAAATGACTGATATATAATCATGATTTTATCATTCCATATCCCAAATGACACCAAATACTCGATCCTTTTTATCGCAAGTCCTTAAGAGCACCAAGCAAGGGTTTGTACAAAGAATTTACCTACCAAGGCTCCAAATCAAATTTCTCATTCAAAAAATCATAAAAATTAGGTATATGGGTGATAATGCTCAACTCACCCCCATGATTGAAGGGTGAGGCAATCGTTGTCAAACAATCCAACTAGAGCTGGGGTTGAATCCACATGGAGTGAATTATAAGATTCAAATCTTATGGGTGCCCTAGTTACTATGGGTTTACCTAGAATGATAATAAACAAGACAGATACAATAAAATTGGGGGAATTTTTATTTGGAGATAGTTTGTCAACTAACAAAGAGAGAATATAGCACTTTTGATTTAAGATTAATAATAGAGTGGGTCTTAGGATTATGTCTACTTAAAGGGAGAGTGTGTGGGTTAATGATGGTTTGGAATGAATCATACTTGTTGTTCAAAAGATAGTATAGGTTTAATGTCATTGTAGCTAATCTTTTGATAAAACAACAATGATTTCATCCATTGTCTCTTTTGAGCACCTAACAAGTGTTCAATTTGTAATTACCCAAAACCTCACCAAAGCATCCATATATCTAGGATTATTCTCTTGACAAGGCATTTTCTTTAATCACACTTATTTCAAAGATTGCAAAAGGTAGTAAACCATGGACTAAATTGTCCACCATCACTTTGTTCCCCTATAATCCTCTTCTAAGAATGTTTTATGTTACCTCAAGTTCACCTTTGTCCCCCTTTCAAGGATAACAAAGGGTTTCTAGAGTTTGGGGTTTTCACCCACCAAACCCATTTGGAGATTTGTGGTTTTCACCTATCAAATTCCAACTAATAAGCTCAAGAAATAGTTGAATCCATATTCTACAACTAACAAACATGCAAACACAACAATAGCCACATACAATTACTCTTTAGTTCAACATAATATGAAGACTAAATTAATTTGCTACTCATGAAGAGTGTAAAGAGTTATATACTGTGAGGATTATCAAAAACATTCATTCATCACAAAATAAAAAAGAATTTAAGCCTCTAAGAGTAGTTGCACACTTTCCCTATTAGAGTTTTCTTCATTCAAATAACTAATTCTTATGAGGTAAGAAATACCCAAAGAAGAAAGTGTTTTTTCTTAAATATGGTGTGGGATTTATTTAAGCGCTATTACAGATCTGCCTCGGGGCATATTCATGCTATGCCACAACAGTGCAAGACAATCCATGACCGTGTTCACGTGACCGAAGTAGTGTGCCATGACTGCATTGTGCTGACCATCTAGACTTACCGCGACCGCGAATTGAGGATCACAGTCGTGGTAACAGAGGCTGATGTAGTCCAGGTCTTTTGCTGTACTCTTCTTTTCTCCTTTTTTATCATTTTCAGCTCGAATCCATATCTTTTTATCTCCTCAATTCTATGCTACAAAAGAATGGATATTAGTGCATATTATCACCAATATGTCTCATTAATTTATTCAAAACAAGTTAATGTGCACAAATGTTTAGTGAGAATAAGTGGAAAAAACACCATACATCAACACCCCCAACTTAAGACCTTTATTGTCCTCAAGCAACACCACCTATTATTATGAGAATATTTCATATTTATACCCACATTATATTACCCATTGATCATGTAGACTGAAACTTGACTACTACCACAAAAAGGTTTTCACACATTGGCCAATAGGCATTTAATGACTCCCCTAATTATAAAATGGTATAGTGAAGGATGCAATAGGCTTTGATGAACAATCATGCAACAACCTATGAAACTATATAAATGACTCATATATTGACTACAATCATGCTATACTTCTATTTATCTCATTGTGAGGAAGATGACAAAATTACCCACCCCAACTAGTTCACATCCCTCCTCACAAGAAATGAGAACTTCAAACAACTAGTTACCAATCACACAACAAGGTATTTTAAGTGCAAACACTCATTCTATCAAGAAGTTCTCCATGGTAACCAGTACCTTGCCATTGGTTTGCCCCTATTTTCAATCACAACTACAATTACGACACATGGTGGGGAATCTTAAAAGAACTTTTTGATCTTGTAAAGAAGGTTTAAGGTAGGGTAGGACATTAACTTGGGACAGTAAGGATAAACCCTTCTTGAACTTCTATGTTATAATACTTTCATGCATTGCAATTTGGGCCACTTCTTTTTCCTTTACTAATTAGCCTACTTTTCCCTTTTAGCTTTACTCATATGCCCTTTGCCTTTTTTTCTTCACTCTTTTTTGTATGCATTTATAATCTACGAATATCATTATTTTAATGAATTTTATCTTTCTTCAAAGCAAAATTCTTACTTTTTTAAGCTTGTAGGCACCTTCTTACAACTTCATAGCTCAACTATACTTCTTTATCTTTCCACCACCCCCAACATAGGCTTTTAGCCATAATTTGTATTCTTAAGTTCCAGGAGGATGGGGTTCAAGAGGGGATGAATAGATGGGTCATAACTTGTAATGTGTTTGGTAGGTTTTTTTAGGCTAAAGGGGGCTTCCAAAATCACAAGATGGACTTTGATCATTTTACCACACAAGCACAATCAAACTTTATCTTTGATAGACTAATGGGGAAAGTCCTAGATGGTACAAGTACAAATTAGATGAAGACAATTAACCTCACACACAGGTATGCGGATGGTATTAGGGGGTTCAATTATTCTATCCACTCGACACAAAGATGGAGTATTCATTAGTTTTCCAAAGTCAACTTCTTGAGTAATAGAAAGAGGGAAATTATTTTTTCACAATATTGCTCACGTCCATGCCTTCAAATTTTGCAAAATTTTTGGATATAGTGGGTTGTTTGCTATTGTATATGTACCATACATAATTTTCAAATCATGGCAACCATCTAATGCATTGTCTTACATTGTAAATCAAAGTACGGATGACCCATCATATGGCTGCTCAAACTTCACCAATGGATATTAATGGAATCCCAGAACATCAATTCTATAGGTACTCAGACTTCCCTTGCATTCTATGACTTTGATGCCACGGATATACCAATGGTTAGAAAACCAAACATGATGAAAAATCTCTTTTATTAAAATTTAAACTAAAATAGCTAACAATGAATAAAGTAACTAATACCTGCAGATGTAGACACCACCAGAATGCCCTAATATTGCAACCCAAATAAAACTAAGAATCATCCAAAAGAGCAAAAATGTATGACAAAATATCAATAATACAAGCCCAAATTAAATAAAGAGACACCCCTAACTGAATGGACAACAGTGTCCCCACTATAAAAATAATTAAGGATAAAAGAGATAAGGGTGCACCCTGTAACCGCATCAAGGAAAATAGATAAGGGTGCTCCCTGTAACTGAATCAAGGGCTGCTTGCACTCTTGGTATCTACATTATTACCATTTTACTCAAGATCAATCCACTCAGTACGGGCCTTATCATCAACTCCTCCAAAGATGTAGGAAGACTATCTCAAGGTTTTAGGACTTTCCATAGACCCTTTACCCTTTTTCACATATTAATAAATAAGTCATCCCTTTTTTCTCCCTTGTAATTAATTTTCCATGTTCAATCCAAACGTCTCGATATGACTGTGGCAAAGACGAGTAAGCTTTCTCAAGCTTAGCAATGGTGAGCTCTTGCTTCTTTTGGTATTTTTGATACTTGTCATATTCGGTAAGTGACACATAAGAATTATGCGTAGAGGAGGAGTCCTCCGATCCTTGGGGTAGACTATACATAAGCTCTTTGATGGTTGAAATATTTGCTTGAAACTTCTCAAGAGGTCCTGTGGTGATTGTCCTATGAGGCTTGAGCTCACTACATGCCGGTTTTTCAAAGTTGATATTTGTTTTCGTGCTTTTTTCGGGTATGCCCTCTCCTAAATCCTCTAGGGGTAAATGGGTTACTAGGGTAGACCCATGAATCACTCGCATACTCTTCCAACCCTGTTTTCCTGTAAAGCTCAGTAATTATAGAAGGGAAGAAAAGATGTCTACCACCTTGGTTCTTGAAATGATCTATTTCATTAACCACGAGCTAAATAAAATGCACTGATATGCCATCTAGAATACAAGCAAACAACCAAGAACGCAATTCTGGGACTGCTATCATCTGGGTGCAAGGTGACACTCGGTCACAAATAATGTGCAACCATATCTGAGCATCGAAAGTGAAGTCGTTCATGGAGATGTTGCTTTTAGTCTTTGTCCAAGAGACTTCCTTTTTGGTTCATAGCTGTTGCACCAACCAACTCCCTGGTTTATACCCCTTTTATTTGTATTCACCCATTTCTATGTGTTTGAGCTCATAAACATAATTGATTCGCGTAGTGCCAACATTCATCGTCCTACCCCTAATTTTGATAGTCATATTTAATGACTCCGAAAAGGATACTTCACTAATATTTGTGTAAAATTCATGACTCGTTGTTCATTTGCGATGCATGGATCAGGGGTAAAACACTGACACACTATGGCTTCAAGTTTATCATGAAATATTGGTAGTTTCTCTGGCACATTCTCCAAGAAGATTCCTCTTTTGGGAAGTAGCTTTTCCTCGGCAAATCACTACAGTAGTGAGTATGGCACTTGGGTGCCATGAGTCGGATCTGATAATGCTTGTCCATGAGGTATCTCTAAAACCACTAGGCACACGTTATATCAATCAATGATATTTTAGCATGTAAGCTATACCATATTGTTCATTAATGCTCATAGAAATAGGTGCTTCGTGCTGCTAGGTTAAAAAATTAGAAGGGTAGGATTTTTCGTATGGTAGGAAACTTGCCACGGATACCGCAATGCCAAACCTTTACCGCGATTGCATTGCTACAATCACGATCAACTGACCGTGATCGCAGTACTTAAGGCTGGTTTTATGCTAGCTACTCATGTTCAGATTTCTTCTATGTTTTTTTTTGGATTACGATCATGCTTTTCTGTAAAGATATGCAGGAAAAATCATTGAGCAATGCTACCAAGTTTTTGGATGTGCCCTTCAAATTGCAATTTCTCCTATTGAAAGTTCATTTGGGAAAATTATCAAACACTTGTTGCACAGAGCGTGTTGGTCTAAATTTGATGCATATTATTGGGTAATCAAGAAGTCCATTTGTGTGTACACCTTATCTAAGCAGTTTACAGTACACCATACCAAGTATGATAACATGGAAGTCATACCAATAAAAACATTAGGCCCTCTTTTAATCATGCATTCTAGGGTCTGTTGTCACAGATTAAAATATGAATTCATGACACTTACCAAAGTTTTGATGCAAGAGCGATGCAACGATACTATATGTGTCTTACAAACTTGGCCACTAATTAGCCTAAATTAAAGAGTACAATTCTAGTACAATATTTCAAGGGAGTGTGAGGGTTTAAATAGTTGAAGTGGTCGCGATCATGGTTAGGATTCTGTGATCACAGATACCAGCATCACCACATTGCACTTGGGGACCGCGATCGCGTTAACGAATAGTAATTTTGCTCCGATGTTTCCCCTGTCCAACTATTTACTCAAGTTTCACTATTTTTTCCTAGTTCTGTTCTCAATGCAGATTTAAACACTTTCCCCTTTGTAAGCTCATACAATGCACTCCGTAGGGTAATAAATACATGGGTTATTAATATTTGAAAGATAACATATATCCTAAAAAATTATAATAAAAAGGATACAAGCCACACTTGTGGCATTTATGGGTTGCCTCCCACCTAGCTCCTTAGTTATTGCCATGGCATACCATCTTCTTTCATCCATTCTCAAGTTTTGGTCTTTAAACCCCTCCCTATTCATCTTTTCATCTTCAACATCTACCATGGATACTAATTGAAGTTTAGTAGTTTGTTCTTGTGACTTTTAAATTTTTAAAGAGACTTCATCCTCTCGCACCCTACAATTCATCACCCAAATCTTTAGATCAATAATAAATCTCCCGGTGGTTAAGAAAGGATGCACAAGGATTATAGGTGCCTCTTTGTTCATGTTACAATCCAATAAGACAAAGCCCACTGGGAGTTAAAATATATCCACTTTGACAAGGACATTAAATGAAATTCCCACTATCCTTTTGATGGATCGGTCCGCCATGATAAGTCGCATAGAGGTCAGTGTTGGGGTATCAAATCCAATATTCTTATAGATGAAAAAATGCATTGAGTTGATGCTCACACCAAGTTCACATAAAGCTCTTGTAAACTCATGTGTCCCAATTATGCAAGGGATGGTAAATTCTCTGGTGTCATCTTTCTTTTCCACAAACTTACTATCCATGATAACAGTACACCCATGGGTAACCTCAAGGGTTTCACCTTCAATAAGGTTATTTTTAGCCATAAACTTTTTCATAAACTTAGAGTATCTCGGGATCTCTTGGATATCCTCAAGCGATGTGATATTAATCGATAGGTTGCTAAGTTTTTCCATGAATTTCCTCAATATGTCGCTTTACTTTATTTTATGCAATCATTGAGTGAATGAGGAAGGAACTTGGATGGTTTTCCCTGCATCACCTTGTGGCTTTCTAACTTCTACCAATTCTACATAACTTTGCTCAATATTTTTCTCATCATTTGCTTTTTTTCTTTTGGGCATGATTATTTTACTTTATCCTAGAGTAAATTTTCACTCACGTCTCCTCTAAAGGGATTATTGTGTACCTTCCCCCTCCCTGTGACAATTTTCATAACTTGGGCATCATTCTTTAGATTATAAATCATTTAACTAGGGAGTCCACCTCTAGGCCTACTATTTAGTTGCATGGAGATTTACATGACTCTGGTTTCATATTTATTAATAGAAGCGGAGTGAGACATTACCGTTTGAAAAAGTTGAGAAACATCACCTTACAAATTATAGACCATTTCGTCTATTCCATCTATTCTATTTAACATCCTTGTCAATACATCCTCGGTCTTGAATTTTTACGGGTTGACGATATTTGACTCATTAGATTTGGCCCGATAATGAAGAGGAACATAATGGGCATAGTCACATTCATGATCTCACCTATCTTTATCCCTCTCACGGTACATCCAATCTTGATTTATGCCTTACCTTTGATAGGTGGGACGGGAACCCCCCAAGTAGTTAGCTAAATGACGGATCCTCATCCAACTTTATTTCCTCTTTATCATCATCATAAAATTTTGATGCTACAGCATTGACCGCTTTCACGGGTGCGCTTATAACATCATTTATCATGAGTTTGAGTTGGGTTTGCATTTTCACCATATTCTTGTCCTTTTCTTCATTCCACTTTCTTTATTCATTATCGACCATGGATGTGGTAGAAAGAATCCTGGGTGCTTTGATTTTATGGGTATGACAACCCTGAGATTTCTTAGACACTTCTCTAATCAATAGAAAGGTCATGTGGTGGTGCAACTTCACTAGGGAACTACCCGCCGCATTAGCTACCACTGTTTTTGTTTAATGGATCAAGGTCATGGTAAAAGATCTCGAGAAGCATTTTCTGCGGGACTTCATGATGTGGGAATTAAGCTATCTTACCGTTAAACCTCTCCCAAGCTTCAAACACCAGATCAACATTCATTTGCCAAAAATTTATCATCTCATCCCACTTTGAAGTATTTTTTATGGTGAGAAATATATATCAAGAAACACCTTAGTATGCTCATCCCAAGATGTTATTGATTCAGGTGGAATTGATTGAAGACATGAAACCTCCTCTCATGTTAATGCGAATAGGAAAAGGCAAAGCAGAATGGACTTTTGAGTAATGTGTGCTATATTAAACGGTGCGCACACTTCCAAAAAAATCTTCAAATACTCAAAGGCTTGACCTTTGTACAATCCTTTCATTTGCAACATGCAAAAGCATGATGCTAGTCACATGAACTACTCTGTTACGATTAGTTGGTGGGATACGAATTGCGCCTGTTTGCCCCACTTTATTTAGTGGGCACTCAACATCTATAGTTTCAACAAATGGTCCCATGTTGCTTGTGCTATAACTCATCGTTGTGTTAACACTTCGATCACCTAAAACAAGATTTAAAAATAATAAATAAAGTATATTATATCACCCCGGGTATTCCCAATTAAGAATCACACCGTACAAGTGAAATCTATAGTTCTCTCCCGGATAATGGTTCCTTTTTTATAATGGTCACCCTACTCCAATAATTTAAGGGTGAGGCGGTCATTGTGAAACAACCCAACTATTATTGGTGTCTAATCCACATAAAGTTAATTATAGGCTTTAGATATTGTGGTTGTCCTAGTTACTACGAGATTACCAGGAATGATAATAAATAAGACATGTAAAATAAAATAGGGGGAATTTGTAATTGAAGATAGATTGTCAACTAAAAAAGCCCGGATATAACACTTTTGATTTAAGATTAAGAATAGAAATGGTTTTGGGATTATGTCTACTTAAAGGTAAAATGTGTGGGTTAATGGTGGTTTGGCATGAATCTTAGTTGTTGTTCAAAGGATAGGCTAGGCTGAAAGTCATTTTAGCCAATCTTTCAGAAAAACAACGACGATTTTACCCATTGGCTCTTTCGATCACCTAATAAGTATATAATTCGTAGTCACCCAAAACCTCAATCAAGCATCCCTATTTCTAGGATGATGCTCTTGACATGGATTACACTCCAACCATACTTATTTCTAAGATTTCAAAAGGTAGTAAACCATAGACTTAATTGTCCACCATCATTTGTCCCGCTATAACCCACTTTGAAGGAGGTTCTGGGTTACATCAAGTTCACCTTATTCCCTCTTCTAAATATGATAAAGTGTTTCTAGAATTTGGGGTTTTCAGGTATCAAACACATTTTGAGATTTGAAGTTTCTCCCATCAAATTCAAACTAATAAGCTCAAGCAATGGTGGAATCCATATACAACAACTAACAGACATGCAAACAAAACAACACCCACAGAAAATTATAATTTAGTTCAACATAATCCCAAGACTAAATTACTCAGCTACTCATGAAGAAAGTAAAGGGAAATATACCATGAGGATTATCCAAAACATTCATTCTTCACAAAATCACGACAAAATTAAGCCTCCAAGAGTAGTTACACACTTGCCTAATTAGGGTTTCCTTCTTTAGAGTGAAAAATATTTATGATGGAAGCAATACCTAAAGAAGAAAGGATTTTTGTAAAATATGGTTTCAAATTCGTCTAAGTGCTTCTACAAATCTGCCCCTGGGCATATTCCCGCTAAGCCATGATAATGCAAGACTATCTGGGACCACGTCCATGCGACCGTAGTTGTATGTTATGACCGCATTGTGCTAACTTTCTTGACTAACCGAAGCTACGGATTGATGACCGCAGTCGCAGTAACTAAGGCTAGTGTAGTCCAGCTCTTCAGTTGCACTCTTCTTTGCTCCCTTTTTATCATTTTCAGCTTGAATCCACATCTTTTGATCTCCTCTACTCTGTGCCTGCAAAGAGTGGATATTAGTTTATTTTATCACTAATATGTCGCATTCATTTATTAAAAACATGGTAATGTGCACAAATGTTTAGTGGGAATGAGTGGAAAAATAACTCCTTATAAGTGAGTATTCAATGAGGATCTCCTTACACTCTCATGCCAAAAGTTATGACTTATAGTCATGACTTTTATGAATTCCATAAACAAGGTTTCCCTGAAAAGTATAATTCCATGATTCCTCCATGTAATTCTTGAATTCTACCATGAAATAATGTTCCCTTATAATTTAAAGTATTCTACTGGATTCTAAAAGTGATAACTTTTTATGTTGATGAAATTGTTATATTCTTGCGTTTAAGTCATGAAATTTACTATCATGTAATTACAATTACATCCTCATATCTAATTACATCATCTTCTATGATGGTTGGTTATGTACACCAGATACCGAGTTGATTTTGCATATTATAGTTTTCAAAATTTCAAGCTAATCATGTCATTTTCATCCTATAAAATTTATAACATTTTATAATGAACGCTCGCCAGTATTACACCATGCAAAATACATCAGTTTACATGTTCATGACTACTACAAATTTTTCATGCACTATTATATTCATATTTACTATAACTTAAGCATATTCGTTACCAGTGCATGTACTAATTTATGCTTCAGGGTCTTTCAGTTAGGAGTAGGACGTATTATTAAGCCAACCTAGGGTTGAAGGCTCACCCACGAGTAGAGGACTGAAAAGCTTTAGTAGAAGTCTGTATGTTCTAGAACTACATAGCCAACAAAGGTTATGATATGCCATCTGCCATTTTAGGATCGACACTCTTTTAGCGGTCACCATACAGTTTAGGACTAACACTCTAGTCCTTCGAGACATCTGCATTATGGATCCATACCATTAGTGTCAGTACCCATGGCATGGTATTTTCACCCTTGAAATTGGGTTACAGGTTTGACCCCGATTAGCTCAAACTAGGAAATATTGATTGTAATTAGCTCTCGCAGTTTCAGTTAATACTCAGATTATATGATCATAGGTTTAATGACACTAGCCTCCCAGCTTATTTCAAATTCCAAGGCCGAGACAAATACCGATCCTGCCCATACCAATGCCCAAAAATACCACAAAGCCTCTATCCAAAAGAATACAATTATCTAGTTGTGACAGCCTCCAACCATGGCAAATAACAATATCCAAAATGAAAACAAAATGTCTAAGAGTATCCATATCATTAAACGGAGCCTTCTGCAAATGTGAGAGCATACCACTTCGATTGACCGCTAGCATGTATCCTAGGATACAGATAAATAATGCCATTTAAACAACCAAGTAAAACTATTATTTCTGAGTTTATATGACCGCTAGCATATAAGTGCCAAGAAAGGGGATCTGTGTTTAATATCCATTTAAAACCTTTACCTGGGCTCTGTAACCTTGTTTCTTACCACACCAATGGGTCGTATGGGTTCAGCTCCCCCTGCTGAAAAATTCCTAGCGTATGTAGCCACACGAAAAGGAGATAGCCCATGCGATGACTAGTACATCCCTCTAATATAAAATGTGACACTCACACATGGCCGTCAAGGAAACCTCATATCAAAAAATATCGATTTCCAGTTTTTGTTTCGTCAAAACCTCTACCTTCCACGGATCATTTACATATGCTACCATTAATACCCTAATTAAAACCATATCCAAACAAATCCAATTAACATTTATTATCCAAGGCCATTTATTAGTGGTATCGTTATACCAACCATACATTCAAGATTTATCCATAGCCAAACAATTTAGGTTAAGACGACTGAAGTTCCCTATCCATTTACCATATTACCCTCTTGGGAGAAATCCATGTACTCCACAAGCAAAATAAATAAGCCTTTAATCTTTATAAACAATTTATAGTTTCATGAATAAGATGGAAACAAACAAGAGTTCCTTTTGAAGAAGACAATGCAATGAACATATCTTTATAAGCATTTTATCAAATACCTTGGTGGTATAATAAAAACAAAACCAATTCCAAAGACCATTAAACCTTTACCATGCATTCCAATTTCCAAAAACTACCATCAATGCATATAAACGAATACTTAAACATAGGATACCATAACCAAACCATTTAAACAAACACACCAATTAATAATTGAAAACCATAACCCATACAATAACTAAACCATGAAAACAACTATAAAATCTATGCCTTTTTAGAAATAAGAAGTATGGAAGAGACATATGACTTAAACTTGGAAAGATGTTGGAAGAAAATCACCAAAGAAAGTTCCAAAGCAATCCTCAAGTTGAAATCCTAGCTCACTTTACCCAAAATCTGTTGAGAGAATTGTTTAATATTTATGAATAGTTTTCTTTGAGTTAATGAATAGAATAATAGGGTAAATAACTTTGTATGTCTATTAGAAGTTGTCGGTCATAATTAGGGTAAGTAGGGAAATGTTAAAAATTACCCCACTTTTATCCCATAACAATTTGTCACAGGGATGCCACTGACCTTTTTACGAGTCATACTGTTCCTTATGATTGGTTACCACCAGTTGTACCTAGGACTTACCCTTGGATCATACACTGTCCAACACACCCACTCATCCAATCAAGTCATAACCTCATCATATGATCCATATCCCTAGTAGAATGAATTATCAGGATGATCAAACACTACCCACTATATGAGTACATAAAATGACTCGTATCAAAGCCTTACAACTTATTTCATTAACTGGTGGCCATTTTAGTAATTAAAAAAATTTCACCAAATAACACTGGTCAGCTTATGACTAGACCATACCACTCCTACACCAGTATATGGATCATATCAATAAGTCGTACTAGGTTTGAAAAATAGTTTACAAAGAAAATTTTCTAAGGCTAAAACCCAGGATGTAACATTCTCCCCCACTAGGAACATTAGTCCCTAAATAACGGATAAGGTAGGGGTAACCACAAAGATATAATTCTTTCCTTCAACAAACTAAGAACACAAAGATATGTTCAAGCACACATATCTTCTGCACGAATACTAGCAGCAGAAAATAAATACGGATACTTGAACTTCATGTCCTCTTCCGCTTCCCACGTAGCTTCTTCCACCTTATGGTTCCACCACAGTACCTTAACCGAACCCACATCCTTAGTCTACTACCGACTAACTTTCCTATCTAATATCTTAACCGATACCTCTTCATAAGACAGAGAATCTGAGATATCCAACCCTTCCAAAGGAACAATCAAAGATAGATCTCCACCACACTTCCTCGACATGCAAACATGGAAGACCGGATTAACCAAACCAAAACTCGCAGTAAACTCAACGTCATAAGCAACATTGCCCACTCTCCACAAAATACCATAAGGACCAATAAATGAGGAATGGGTTTCCAATTTTTGCCAAACCAAACCGCTCCCTCCATGGGAGACATCTTTAGGAACACCCTATCCGCAACTTCAAACTCCAATTCTATATGACTAACATCTGAATAGGACTTTTGGAGACTTTAAGCAGCCTTATACCTATTCTGAATCATCTTCACCTAATCAAATCCCTTCTTGAAAAATTTTAAGAAAGAAGAGGTAAACTGAGTACCACGATAAAAAAAATCGAAACAGGTACCCCAAGCAACTTCTCAGTCTCTTGAAGATACAACATCGCTTAATCCTCCATCGAAAAGGATGTCTTTACCAGCAAAAAGTGAGTAGACTTGGTCATCCTATACACGATGACCCAAATCAAATCAATAGATTCCGAGAATGAGGAACACTAATAATTAAATCCATACTGATCATCTCCCACTTTGATTCAGGCAACTCTATTTCTTGATGCAACCCAGCAGGCCTCTTGTGCTTAACCTTAACCTATTGACACACCATGCACTTGGCCATGAAGTCAACCATATACCTCTTTATACCATTATACTAATACATTTCCTTGAGATCATGATACATCTTTGTCAAACCAGCATGGATAACAAAGCATGATTCAAGATCCTCAGCCAAAATACTTTATTGCAATCGGTCGACTTACAAAACACACAGCCTCCCTTGGTACTACAAAGTACCTTCACTACTAATCTTAAACAATGCCACCTTTTTCCCACCAACATAACTCTTGATTTTCTTCATGTCCGAATCCAACACTTGTTTCTCCTTATTATTTACACCAAGAGACTATTGAACCACTTCTTGCACCATACCCCACCATCTTCGGAATCGAAGTGACGAACTCAAAGATTGACAAAGCAGTTAATATCGTTCACCAATTCCTTTTTTCCTTCCTCTACATAAGCCAAACTTCCTATAGACAATCTATTAAAAGCATTGGCAACCACATTAGCCTTATCTAGGTGGTAGTAAAGACTAATATCATTGTCTTTAAGAAACTCAAGCCATATCCTTTGCATAAGATTAAGCTCCTTTCGCATGAATACGTACTACAGACCCTTATCATTGGAAAGATATCCATATGAAAAACATAAAGATAATGCCATCATATTTTCAAAGCAAACACAACTGCTAACAACCCTAAATCATGAGTAGGATATTTTCTCTCATGCACCTTCAACTACCAAGAAGTACAGGAAATCACCTTCCCATGCAGTATCAAAATACAACTAACCCATACCCAAGATTGATCACAATAAACCACAAACCCATCATTGCATTCTGGCAAAGTCAAAATCAAAGACGACATCAACCTACCCTTCAATTTGTCCAAACTCCCCTCACAAGCATCCGACCAAGAAAACTAAAACTTTTTCTGAGTTAATTTACTCAAAGGAGCAGCCATTGATAACAAGCTTTCTACAAACTGAACATATACCCAACTAAACCCAAGAAGTTCCGAATATCAGATGGATTCATAGGCCTAGGTCACCCCTTCACTGCAACAACCTTTTGAGGATAAACTATTATCCCCTTACTAGAAATAATATGACCCAAGAAAGTCACAATATTTAATAAAGACTCACACATAGAGAACTTGGCAAACAAGCTCTATTTTTTTATTGTCCGCAACTCCACATCGAGGTGATTAGCATTATTCACCTCACTTCTCAAATACACGACAATGTCATCAATAAACACAATAACAAATAGATCCAAAATAATTCTTAAACACCCTATTTATCAAATCCAAAGACACGGCCGGAGCATTTGTCAATCCAAATGACATCACTAAGAACTCAAAATGCCCATATCGAGTACAAAATGTCATATTAAGAATATCTTCCTCCTTAATCTTAAGCTTATTGTACCCAGAACAAAGAACTATATTGACAAAGAACTTGACACCCTATAACTGATCAAATAGATCATATACCTCTGGGAGAGGATACTTATTCTTGAACATTAACTTTTTCAACTCCCTATAGTCAATGTACATTCAAAGAGAACCATCGCTCTTACAAACATACATTTAAAAACTTTACTTGGTTGTGAAACCTTCGCGTTTAACCAGACCCATGGGTCATATGGGTTTAGCTTCCTCATTTAAAAGAATCCTAGTATGACTGCCACACGACCAGGACATATCCCATGGGATTACTAGTACATCCCTCAAATATAAAATATGACACTCACACATGGACATCAAGGACCTCTCATATCGATAGATATGTGTTTTTTGTTTTGATTACCCCAGAACCTCCACTTTCCACAGCTATGTTACACATCCTGCCATTAATGCCCAAATTAAAATCATATCCAAACAAACCTAATTACTATTTATTAACCAAGGCCATTTATTAATTGTATTGTCATTCCAACCATACTTGTGAGATTTATCCATAACCAAACCATTTAGGGGAAGGGGACTCTAAAATACCTTGTTTATTTACCATATTAACCTCTTGGGAGACTTCCATGTACTCCAAAACCAAAACTAATAAGACATTAACCTTTGTAAACCATTTAAACCATTTATAGTTTCAGGTATAAGCTGAAAACAAGAAAGAGTTCCATTTAAAGAAGTCAATGCAATGAACATATCTATATAAGCACTTTCTCAAACACCTTGGGGGTAAAAGATAACCTAAACTAATTCCAAAGACCACTAAACCATTACCACATGATCCAATAGCCAAAAATCATCAATAATACATATAAAAGCACAGTAAAACCATTGAAAACCATAACCAAACACTTTACACCAAAAACCCCAATTAATAGTTGAAAACAATAACTTATGCAATACTGAAACCATTAAAATAATCATAAAATCGATGTATTTTTAGAAATAAGAAGTAGGGAGGAGATAGATACCTTAAAATGAGAAAGATAATTAAAGAAAATCACCAAAACAAGTCCCAAAGCAATCCCCATGTTGAGACCCTAGCTTTCTTTCCCCAAAATCTCTTAAAAGAATAATTTAATGTTTAGGAATAGTTTTCTATGTGTTAATGAATATAATAATAGGGTAAATAACTTCCTAGGTGTATTAGATATCATGGGTCATAATTACGGTTAGTAGGGAAATATCTAGAATGCCCACTTTAGTCCCTTAAAAACCCATCACATGAAAACAACTGACCCTCTTATGAGTTGTACCCTTTGTTACGATTGGTTCCCCCCCAGTCGTACCTAGGGCTTAACTTAGATCAGACAATGTAAATGATATGACTTATCCAACGAAGTTGTAACCACAACATATGATGTGTACCTATGATTCGTATCCTTGGCAAAATAAATACCAAGAAGATCAAATGACATGACTAAGAATTTGAAGTGACCGTACCGAGTTTAGAAAGTTGTTTTCGGGATGTGACATTCTCTGACTCTGAGCTAATGATAACCTGATCTGACCTCTATCTTAGAAAAGTAACTGGCAACTTGAAATTGGTTAAATCAGTCATCAATTCTGCGTAGTAGATAATTTTTCTGGATCGTGAATTTATTTAATTGACAGTAGTCAATACAAATTCTTAGAAAACCATCTTTGTTTCGTATGAATAGAATGGGTGTGCCCCATGGGGATACACTAGGTTCGATGAAACCCTTATCAAATAGATCCGTTAGCTATTCTTTTAATTTTCTTAGTTCTGCTGGAGCCATTCTGTAATACAAAATTAAGATGGGCTGAGTATCTAAAAGTAGAGTATCTAGAAGTAGATCGATTCTGAAATCAATTTCCCTTTTGGGAGGAACTCTAGGAAGGTCTTTGGGAAACACATCTGGGAATTCACATTCTACTGACATTGATTAAAGAATATGGGTTTTTTGAACTAGAGTCCTAGTCTAAAATGAGATGGTAAACACATCCCTCAGCTATTATTTTTCTAGCTCGGAGGTAAGAAATAAGCAAACCCCTAACTGCTGAAGTACTACCCCTCCAGTCAGCTCAAGCATAGTAGGAATGAAGCTATTCCATTTTGAGAATGACATCAAAATCAGTCACCTCTAATTTAACGAATTTTATTAAATTGACTTTCTCAGATACCATAACCAAATAGTTCCTGTATACCCGTCGAGCTATGATATATTTACCCACTCGGGTAGGGGCTGAAAAAGTCTCTGCTAGGATTTTGGGACTGACTTCAAAGTCAACAGATATATAAGCAGTAACAAAGTACAAAGAGGCTCCAGGATCTAGCAAAGTAAAAACATAAAAATGATAAACTTGTAATGTACCAGTGACCACATAAGGGGAAATTTCCTGATCCTGTCAGGACTGAAGAGCATAGATTGTATTTTAGAGTTCCCTACTAGGTGCACTAGAAGTGGCACCATGCTGATTCGGGCAATCAAACTGAGCTAAGGGAAGGTTATGCTGTCCCTGATAACCTGATCAGGGACAATCTCAGACTTTGTGGCCTTGCTTCCCACACCCAAAATACATATAACTACCTGCTCTATAGATACCCTGGTTGTTTCTGCCATATTTCTGACAAAGAGGATAGGTTCAGGCACTGCTAACACTGCCTTGGGGTTTAGGACATAGTGCTCTATCCCTATTGACATCTCTGAATTTTGGCACAGAAGCCCTGATTGAGGATGGATCTGGGACTGAAGATTTTAGAGTGAACTAAGAATGATTCCTACCCTCTAACTTAGGTTAAGTGAAGTTGAAAATACCTGTTCTATCTCTCTTATTCTACTTCTCTCTCTCCTTATTATTCTACTCTTTCATATACTGTGCATGGACCATCAGCCTTGACAACTCTATCACACTAATTAGTATTGCAGATCTACACTCCTTAACCCCACAATCATTAACTCTAGAAACAAACTTGTTCATCTTAGATCCGCTATCTTCTACCATAAGAGGATTATATCTGGATAATTGCATAAAATTTAGAAAATAATATTTCACCATCATGTAGCCCTATTTCAGATTGATAAATTCCAGAACCTTTGCTTCGCTCAACTCTAGTGGAAAAAACCTATCCAAAAAAGTAGTGGCAAACTCATCCCACTCTATGGGCCATGTATCTACAACCCTCCCTGCCTTCCACTATTTAAACCATAAGTGAGCCATATCCTATAACTTTTATTCAACAAACACAACACTCTCACTAGTCATCAGCCACATAATATCGGTAGCCTTCTGTACCTAATCTAGAAATTCCCAAGGGTTCTTATCTTACTTAGACACACTAAAAAATGAAGGGTTCATTCGAGTGATGTCTCGAATCCTGGAAGTAGAAGTATAGGCCACTGGGTTGGCTGGAACCATATCTGGACGTTCATTCTAGGATACTACAAAATGAGCTAGGTTGTTAAAGGCTTCTCTGAACTCTGCTTGAGAGACATTCTCTCCCAAAGGATCTGGATAGACGGCCTGAGGAGCTCTGGTCTCCCATTCCTCTTTCCTAAGACTTTTTTTTAGGCATATTTTATAAATGAAAGAGAATCTAGGATTAGAAAGAGAGTGTAAGTGGAGCTTGTGCTCACTTGTACGACAAAAATATTCAAAGAAAGGAAACTTTTCCTAAAATATCCCATATCCTCCTATCCATATGTGTAGCGCGCAACATACCCATGCACAACACTCTACTAGATTAAGCTTTAAGACTTTATAAGACAATATTGAACCTTACGATCTAATACAACGTTTGTAACACCCCGAGTTTGTATCTAAGACACTACATGGTGCTCATAATCCTAAAGGACAATAAGCTAACATATGACTGGTACCTGTTGTAATATCTATGTAATAAATATTATAAGGATTGCAGAAAATTGGTGAAAAATATGCCTTAAGGTTTAAATCTATAAATAAATCTGATTACAGTACCAAAGTAACAAAATTGAATATAAGTATTGTAAAACTGAACAACTATTTGAAAATACTCTAGTTCTAAAAGCCTCTTACTATTGGAACTGTGGATTTTATTGGACATGCCCCCAACTAACTTTGACTACTAAAAATAATACTGAAATACTGAAAACCACTATGTCCTCTAACTATGAGGACTCATTACTATTCTGATTGCAGAAAATCTGAACTGGTAAGGGTGCTCGGGAGCCTTTGCGACTGAACCTATGATATAAGACATCATATCATAAAAGAAAAACATGTGTCAGTACTTTGAATGTACTGGTATGCTCAGTGAGGTAGGCTAAAATTCATGGATTCTCATGCATGAAAAATAATAACTAAATAACATCAGTATGACTGAATGAGAGTAGATGCATGAATATGTAAACTGTACTGATATCATCAAAAAACTAAATACTGGATTAATAGTAACTAAATGACTGTATCTGACAGTCGTAATTCTGTCAAACTATAATGAGTCATGTAGTGACCTGAGTAACTGTGCCTTACAGTCCTAAATTTGTGGAACTAAACTGAGTTCCATACTAGGACTGAATCTAAAACTGAGGCTGTAGGAAGTAATCATCTAACCGACATACCACTTTTCTAACTGATCTGGGGTCTAACCTGTAACCCAGTTGGAAAGGTACCAATATCATACCACGGTAAGGACAAGTATTGAGTCACTCTCATCTTGCAAGTACTCTGAATGAAAATGGCGGTACCCTCAACTTGTAGGTAGATCACCTCATAAACCCTCAACTGGAATGTTAATGTCTTAACCTATTCTGGCCACGTAGTTTAGAAATGCATGGACTACTTCTAGAGATTTCCCCATCTATTGGAAAGTGAATGCACTCCTTGGGTTCAGTCTATGTTGTTACTGATCGTGCTGTATAATTGAACTAAGTTCTAAACTGTACTAGGCTAGACTGAACTATTACTGATCGTATAGTATAACTGAACTGAGTTCACTAAGTTTTGTGGACTGATGGAATACTACCGAATTATGTTAACTGACTAAATTCTAATGATCGAGACATGACTGATTCTACTCCGTGACTAACCATGGCTCTAGACAATAAACTAAATTGTCCTGTATTAAATACCCCAGGACTTGATAGCATAAATTTAAAAGACATGGCATAATTCTTGAGACATAGTAACTAACTACTAAGTAATCATTCATTCATTTTGGCATTCAAGCAAACACTTGCATACATGCTAAATATGATGTAATTTAACTATTCAACTCACATGGACAATTCATCAAACCCTTGTGGGGCATAATATATGCACATAATACTAAAAAAAACATGTAGGCAACATGATTCAATTCCAATTACATAATACTAAGACTTTTAACATGAATTCACATATTAAAGCACACATATCAATTAACTCTACATGAATATTGCAATAAATCATGAATACACCTTAATTCAAATCATGGAAATCATGAAATCCCTCAACATGAACTTTAAAGAAGTTTCTTGTACTCCAAGGTTGGAAGGAACCCTTGGATAAACACTTTGCATGCCCTAGTTAAGGAATTTCTAAAAATTGACGGTGGAATTTTGTGTTCTTGATTTTATATTGATGCTTCTAGTATTTTGTTCTTGACAAAATTTGAGAAAGAATGAGTTTATTTTCTCCATAAAGTTATTAATTTTAAGTTTTGGGGACTAAAGGCTGAGGGAAAAAAACATAAATACCCCCAAAGATGCCATCTTTTAATGACTAAAAAACTATACTATCGACGCACAGACCGACGTGCTGCATCGTTGGCATCGAAGTGATAGCCAATATGTTGTATCAAGTCCACATCGACTAACTAGAAATTGACGCTTGGAGTTGGGGGAAATATTTATCAATGCAATAGTACATGCGGCGCGCCAAGATCACATTGATCCACTATTTTAGAATTCCGAAAGAGCTTCAAAAGAAGTTGAAAAAATCCGAAACTTATCCAGAACCACCTATGGACATTCCTGAACATGAATAAACCTAAATATCCATATTTAATGGGCGTAAAGGCCATGAAATAATATCACCAACTTTCAAAGGCTAAAATGACTCTATGTTTGAATACTTAGCTAAAATATTCTAAGCCTGGGACCCCTTAGGAAGCCTAAAGGACTGATTTATGCTAAGAACTTTACGGGGTCTTACACATGATTTTATACAAATATTAACTACCATACCAAGCATGAAAAAAGTTAAGCCAAAACCTTCCTCTTGATAATGAAATCAAAGACTAAAACTTTCCACGAGATCTTTCCCATTCACGAACTTCCTCAGAATTACCTAAAACATATAGAATCTATGCATCAAAAGGAAACTAACAATACTTATATTGCTTATTCTTATGATGGAGTCAAAAGGGACACCAAAATGGGTTATCAAAATGATAGGGTAAAACTAAAATTTTCATTTAAAAATACCTTAACTATGATTCAATGAACCATAGAAGAAAAATAAAGTGAAATCCTATTATGAATTGGCTTTAAATCAAAGGAAAACCATTTTAGGCCTTCCATCTAAAATCCTCAAATTCTACTTTTGAAATCATAATTTAACGATTTTAAACAAGAATAATAGAAGTAAAGTAATTAAAATAGTGATTTAGAGCTTACCCAAGCTTGAAGATGCAAGAAACTGACCAATCTCTCAACCTGAAGCTTAAAATCTCAAAAATGAAAGAAGAATCAAATACCAGTTATGACCGCTAAAGAGGCCATCTCTTAAGAGGTTGGTTAATCTCTTAAGAGGTCTATCCCATTAATGTGAGACTGCTAAAGTAGTCCCTTACTGCTAAAGCGAAGACAATTAAAATTATTAAGGTCCGCTATAATGGTAATGGGATACCAGTTGGGCCTCCACTTAAAAGATGACTAGGCCGCTAAAGCCGGTGCACAAGATTTTTGATGCATCACCAACTTCGCTAAAATTGTAAATTTACAGATCAAGACCTCGGGATTTATTTGGAATACTCTGAATACAAAAGAAATATGCAACCAGACTAAATTCAATGCTTAAAAGGTAATGTCAATATTACATTTTAGAATAGAGGCCGTTTTAACAAAGTTGACCCCTGAGACCCAATTTCACAACTTTAAGAACCAAGGGTCAAAATGAGATCCAAAATCTAAATCCATCAAATTAGAACAACTTGTCTACCAACCCAAAATCAACATTTCGAATCTACTACGTAGTCCATTTTGCCATAAAAAACACAAAACAACAAATGTTGACCAAAGTAAGGTATGATCCACTTTTAATATCTAAAAACCACAACCTCGTTCAAATTATTCCTCGAATTGCTTTGAAAATTTTGCTAACTCACGTAGAAATAATGGGAGGGGTAAAATATTTAAAACACATAAAAAATGAAATTTCATAGGATCAACTCCATACAACATCCACTATTGACAATTTAGTTTGTCCTCAAACAATAGTCTAGGGAAATACCAAAATCACCAAAAATCTGGGGATAGATATTATTACATGCAAACTTCGCCAAGGCCATATGATGCTCCCACTATCCTCTGTTGTCCATAACACAACCAGGTAGTATATACACCAAAACCTAAATAGTAAGATCCAACAAACCATCGGTTTGTGGAATGAAATTGTGCTAAAATAAACTCAAATACCTAACTCTTATTAAATTTCCTTCCAGAAGTGAGATATGAAGACAACATCTTTGTTAGAGACAACAGACACTTGTACACTATTGAGATGAACTATCTCACAAACGTAGATATGGTCTAATCTATTAGCACTGATGAAAACCTAAATATGAATGAAATGGTAGATTTTTCATTCGATCCATGATGGTCCAAATATTGTAAAAACCACAAGACGTACGAGGTAACCTAGTCATAAATTCAATAGTGATTCACTCATACTTCAACTTGGGAAAGGGTAATCTCTAATGAAAACCATTAAGACAAAAATATTTGGGATTCAGATACTGACAACATAGACAACAAGATATAATATCTCCTATATCCTTCTTTATACCATCCCGCCAGTAGTTCTAACTCAAAAAATAATACATCTTTGTCACTCTTCAATGAATAGAACATACAGAACAGTGAGCCTCCATTATGATTAATCTCCCCCAATCATCTACTCTACAAATTCAAACTAGCCATCTAATCCTCAAAATACCACAGAGTCAAGTAAGTCTTCCGTAGCCTCGATATTCAACACTTTGTCATATTTCACTATCAACCCAATACCATCAAACTGGTGAGCCTAAATTTGCTCTATTACAAAAGTTACAACCTCCATAAATTCCAAGACATAACAAGGTGTCCAAATATCAGTCCTAACCATATGGTTAGCCAAAGACTTAACATCTAAGGCCAATGGCCCCTCCTGGGTCAAATAATCTACCAAGCTACCCATACTAGTCGACGTCTAGCTTGGGGAATTTGTAACAAGATTAGCCTTGATGGAATGATAGAAAATAGTAAGGTCATTATCCTTTAGAAACTTAAGACAATGACTATGACTCATATTAAGATCCCACTAAATACTGAAGGGTACGGTGATCCAAGAATATATCACAAAGGACCCCATACAAATAGTACCTCTATAACTTCAAAGCAAATACAATCGCACATAACTTCAAACTATAGGTAAAGTAATTTTTCTGATGAGGCCTCAACTAATGAGAAGCATATGCAATCACCTAACCCTTATATATCAAAATGGCTCTTAACCCAATAACTAAAGCATCACAGAAGATATTAAAGCGCACGTCCTCTCTAGGCCAAGTCAAGATAGGAGCTAATATAAATAAACCTTTGAGATTTTCAAATCTTTACTCACAAGCATCGAACTATTTAAATGAAATCTTTTTTTGAGTCAACTTATTTAATAGAACCTCAATAGGTGGAAAAATCTCAACAAAGCATCGATAGTAGACCTCTAACCCAATAATACTCCAAATCTTTGTTGAGAATGAAGGTCTAGCGCAATCCCAAACCACTACAATTTTAGCACGACAGACCATGATCCATCCTTGATCACAACATGACACAAGAAAGAAAGAGATTTCAACTAAAACTTGCACTTAAAAAATTTAGCATAAAACTTCTCATCTCTCAACCTCTAAAGTACAAATGGAAAATGCTCCTTATGGTTGGCCTCATTCTTGGAGTAAATGAAAATATCATTAATAAAATCTAATGACAAAAGAATTAAGATATGTCTGAAAAATGTGGTTCATCAAATCTATAAACATGTATGGTGCATTGGTAAACCCAAAGGGCATGAGAAAGAACTCGTAATGACCATACTAAGTTAAAAAAAATTTCTTTGGAACATTCAAAGCTCTAATCCTCAACTACTAATACCTGAACCTCAAATCAATCTCAAAGATCCCTAAAGCTAATCATATAAATCATCAATATGAGGAAGAATATACTTATTCTTTATTATTACCTTATTCAACAGTCAATAATAAATAAATATATGCATAGACCTATTATTTTTCTTCACAAACAAGACAGAATCACCTTGAGATGACACAGTAGGTTGGATATAACCCCTATCCAATAATTCATGCAACTAGTCATTCAGTTTCTTCAATTTCATTAGTTCTGTTAATGTTGCCCAAAACCACACCTCTACTAGAAATATAATGGGATTGACTACAAATATAGTAACCCAACAAGGTTGGGATCGATCCCAAGGCGAAAATATAAATAGTTTCTAGCCTTGTTGATGTAATCCTAGAGCAGTACAAAAAAGTAAATGGGGGATGTTGTTATCAATAGGAAATAGTAACTGACTCTTGATAATTTTTTAGTTAAAACCAATATGAGAGGAATGCTAAGAGTGTGTTCCCCCTAGCATCCTACCTATGTAAATTTTTGGTGTTCAACTGAATTATTCTTTTGTTTGGCATGCAAAGCCTATATGTTAGGTATTATCCGAAAGATAAATTTTACCCATTGACATTCTAATCATGTCAAAGTGTCTCCGGGTTGCCCTTTGTTTTGACCCCAATCA
Organism: Capsicum baccatum var. pendulum; assembly: GCA_030864225.1. Classification (NCBI taxonomy): domain Eukaryota; kingdom Viridiplantae; phylum Streptophyta; class Magnoliopsida; order Solanales; family Solanaceae; genus Capsicum; species Capsicum baccatum. Next base: position 169,844,631 of record CM061561.1, on the reverse strand, counting down.
TACTTGGTTATCATGCAATTGTCTTAATCTTCGCTACCCAATCATAAGCTTCTTGGTTATCTAATGGATATGAATACAGGCAATCTCAAGTATCTGCAGCTACTTGAGGCTAATTAGTACAAATAAGAATTATGATACATGTAGAAACCCTAAAATAATTTAATCTCACACTTTCTCTATGTAGCTAATCTGCCAAGGTTCCCACAACCCTAGCTAAAGAGATTAGCCACTTATATTTGTTCAAGAAACTATGACTATCAATGAACAACACATAAAATCAAATGTACAAGATTAAGATTTATAAACGCCAAAGTCTTTAGTTGAATAAAACCTTAAATATTAAGAAAATAATGTATTACGAAGTAACTATGTATAAAATAATGTCACAATGAGCAACCTAATAAAAGATAAACCCTACGCTATTTATAGTATCTCAAAATAACATAAATATCCTATTAAAATGAGAAAGGTAAAGTTAAGACGGCAATAGATATGACTCACTAGTTACTCATATCCTCAGTTTATGAGTCGTACCCTGCTATGTCGTAACCAGTCTAGTGTCTAATTTTTCTATGACTTTAACTCTTTATTCAGCTTACGATATTATCTTACAAGTCATAGCCACGTATATGACTTGTATACTTCATCTGTATCCCCCTAGGACAACAGTCTTTTTCAGTATTGAACACTAGTGGTGATATGATATCCCTATACAAGTTGTTGTCAAACTTATAACTCGTATACTTCTGGTAATCCTATTCCTGAATAGTAGGTTGGATTTTTTATGCTCACAACATCATCATACGACTTGTACCTGTCTTATGACTGGGATACGTGAGTCGTAACTACTTCATACTTACTTTCTAGATTTGAATTTTTGTTTTATTCCTTGTATGATTCCACATACGGGTCGTATCAAATGATTACAACTTGATGGAAGACTTGTATACTAATAGGAGTTGGTCTTTTTTAGGTCTTTTTCTCTTTTTTTCCTAATTATGTTATAAGACTATTTTACCTACAATTCATACCAAAGTGCATCATATCTAAAAAAATACCCTAAGTTTAGGCATAAATTTTGTAGTTTTAAGCATCAAAAGTGTTGTGTTTCCATGCCACATCAACACCCTCAACATAAACGTTTGAATGTCCTTAGGCAAACAAAACCAAATACTATTTTCTACCCTGAGGCGATGCTTAAAATAGGTAGATCTCAAATAACACATGGTAGTGGTTTTTGAATTAAATTTCAATTACATTCTTCCCCTCTTAATTTTAAATTTTGCAACAGAAACTTGAGTATAGCAATTTAGCATATGTAAAAACACGAAGGGATACGATGATGGCATTACATTAGTAATAGATACTGGGGAATAGACCTATTTTTCATTCGTCAAACAATCTAGCAGCTTAGTAGCATAATCCATGTGCACTCATATTTAGAGAAATCCCACACAACAAATTACACTAGCTCTCGCAAAGAAGTATCAATGATGTGCATAGAATATCATAGGCTTGCCCTTATGGTAAGATCACTATAGGACTTTATTTGACTTGTAACATAGTCTAGAGGCTAGTAGGATATCCTTTTGGCAATTTTTTTAGTTACTAAGCCTCCTGGACACTACGATTTTCTTGGAGCTCACAATTTTTTTCACTTTCTTCATTTCTTTCCTTCCTTATCTCATTTTTATTTTAAGCATATTCTAATTGGGCCTGGTTTGGCTTTTCTAGTGCTTATTTTTATCATTTTTTTCTTTTTCTATACTTTGCACTTATCTTAGGTTGCTTTTCATCTAACTTGCCCATGATAAAACTATTTTTCTTAAATCCCCTTTCTTCATACATGTTTTGCTCTCATGCACCCTTATAATAGCTACCCTCAACTTTGGCATTTTCCTAAGTTGTGGTTCTTTCTAACCACAGGGGGAACAAGGTCAAAAAGAGGTTTATTTTAAGCTAAACGGGAAGGTGATGGGAGAAAAAAGAAAATTTGGTCTATTAAGCCTTGAATATTTTGATCAAAGGAATTTGTTCATTTGGTTCAAGCATTTTAGGCTTAATTAGACTTATACAAAAAGATCCTATGATAACCTCCTACATAACTATCCGAGACATCGATAAAAGCAACCAGTCAAGTTCTAGATTCTAACATGACTGGGAACTTAGAAAACTTTACGCACACTTGCATAGGGCGACATTACTAAGTACCAGATATCAAACTTTCTAGTTTTTTTGTCCCTAATTGTACTATTCCAAATCCTAATTCCATTATCAGATACTCAACAGATTCAACACAATATATACAAATTACGCAATTATTTAAACAAAATTTCAAGGGGGCTCAACTTTTTTAACTCTTTAGCACAGTTAAAGCTATTTTTCACAAGATCAGATAAAAAATCTAGAACCATCAGTAGTGTTTTATCAATCATAAAAAAAATAAAAACTTTTAAGTACAACCTCAAATTTCAAAACTCCATAAAAATCATCATCCAAACTCAAAAACATTTGCTGCCGTAGGTGCGCTAATCTACTCCCTATTTCAGCTGTGTGCTTCAGACCTACAAGTCATAATAGACTTTTAGTTTTAGCTATATTTGAAAATGTTAAAATCCTCCCAAATTTTTGTACCCCACCCCAACTTATGAACTACCTATTGTTCTCAGTGCTAAAAAAATAACGAAGTGATAAAAAAATATACCTAAGAGCTTAAGGCATTGAAGATTCAACATCATCTTGTGGACCCTAAGATCGGTTCCCACTCTCTTAAGTTATTATTCCAATTGGGACTGGATCATCAAAAGGTAGGTGTACAATATAAACTCCCTCAATATTATGAACTAAAGTACCTAAACTACCATCTCCCAAAAAAAAATATTGGACCCGTGTCTGATGGTCCTGTTTATCCTGGATGTTATAAAATTTAGCCTTTTTTCTTGTATCTTTGGCCTCTTTCATCTTTCTCTTCTTCTTTTTTTTCTCTTCCTCGATTTGCTCAACCTACGGATCTACCGGTACTCCACAAATATTTTATACCTCGAATCAAGGAATCACAATCTCTATTATAGGATTATCAACCACCAGCATTTTATACAACTCGACACTTATTACCTTTATATTAGCAATGTCAACTCAAATATCAAAAACATCGAGCGCCTGCCCACTATCTAACTGACAAGTGATTCTTGACTCAAATACATCTTGGTGCCTCTACACACGCCTATCCTTTATCTCCAACTATTATTTCATAAAACTTTGTACTCCACCTTCCATGTTGTTTACTATTGATAATGCCCAAACTACAACTCTCGTTAGAAAGTGTAAGTGGTCGCTATCAAATATATAACCCAACTGGGTTGGGTGTCGAATCCCACAGGGAATACTTGGTCACTAAGTGTTGCAATTATTAGTAGACTATTGGTCGAAAATTCTACGAAAAAGGGGGGATTGATTTATGCGTGAAATAATGTTATCAAAGTAACAATGGAATGCTATGTTTAGTAAGATTTAATCACCGAGAATAATAAGTTACGGTTATGTCCACCTTATGAGTTCTACGTATCTATTAACTATGAGTAATGCGTAATTTAGACAAGCATGCACTTATAAGGATTCGTATTCTAATGGGAAATCCTAGTGTTTCTCAACCATCCAGGATAATTTCACTTTAACTCTCTCGAGCTTAAAGCGTATACTAATGGTACAAACTCTCCAAGAGGTTAATCCGGTTAAGGCATTAATATGTAAATCGGGGTTGGTAGCCCTATTTCCTTGTCACACTCTCTTTTCCAAACATGTAACTTTTCTCTAGAACAAGTTAATGCTATAATGGCAAATTCTATATGTTTGCAACTACAAGAATTCAATTAAAACGAAGAGAGTAATGATATAAGTAGCATACACATCAAGAATTCACAAACTCATAGTAATAGATAGTATCTCACAAGGTTTCCATAACCCTAACAGAGAAGTTTAGCTACTCATGGGTGCAACGAAAATCAAAGTAGACATCATCATCATACCAAAACTAGAAGAATCAACACGATGAAGATGGTGTGGCGTCAAGAAGGGGATGACGTTTTCCCTCTTTTGCCGTTGCCCCTCGCTCTAGCGTGTTTTCCCTATGTTAGACTTACAGAATCAGTAAACTGAATAATATTAAAGTGTCGAATGAATAATGAAAATGAATCGATGCTGAAAAATTCAGCAAATAAGGTTTTTATAACATCCTTGTCCTAGTACTACTAGGTTCCAGCTACACCCCTAAGTATTAAGAAATACTGATTTTGCCCGGGACAGATTCTCCATGCTTCACATTCAGTCCACAAGCTTCCAAAAGTTGTCTTCCTTCTTACGTAAAGTTTTCCTTTGCTGCCCAAAGGTCCACAAAGTGCTGAAATCTTCATCTTTAATACCTAAAAAACATGCTAATCACATAGGTTAGCTCCCTTACAGGAAAATGGACTAAAAGTGCAGGAATTATATATTTTATCCTCAAAACTTAGCTATAACATGGGTAAATTATGGTGTTTAGGCGTGTAAATATGCCCAACATCACCACCCCAGACTTAAAGCTTTGTTCGTCCTCGAACAATATATCACGTCCATGCAAACATCTACTTAGAATTTCACAGTAACAGCACAAAATGTTCAACAAGACATGCATGACAATCATTAACAAAGAGTTGTTTTCTTGATCACTACTAGAAACAATTCAACCTCCAACATAGACTCGTGATGATGGTTAATTCGTATCCACAAGTTAAGGCACAAAGAATCATACAAAACTACCCAACAATCATCAACCATGTGTGTCTCACACAATATATAACCCATAATCACTCACAGTTTTGCATTTTTCGAAACATGGGTATAAGACTCTCCTTGCTCTCTCTCTCACAAAGAATTTATATGTTGCAACTGATGACCATAGGCTTGCCCTTAGTGTAATGCTCCACTAATATCAGAATGCTAAGCTTAGGATCAAATAGGTCTTTACAGGTTGTAATGTAGGCTAAGGGACAGGTAGGACTATTTTGGCCAGAAATAGTGACTATGTTCCCTAAGCGCTTTAATACATCACATTATGCCATTCGCACTATCTTTTAACAACCCTTCTACCTTTCTTTTCATGTAACACCCTTTTTCACCTATTTTGTTATTCAATTATAAACCACTCCTTTTTCATGACAATTTCAAGTACCAATATACTCTGCGGCATCACTTTCACCCAATTTTCTCTTATTTTGTCACATGACTCTACAATTTAAAGCGCTTAGTAATTTGGATCAAATTATGGTCTTGACAAAAAATGGATTAGGCTACATTTGAAGATGTCAAGGAAAATAGCAAAGTCCCAAAGGAGGTTAACTAGGATAATGTACAAAGGTAGGTAAAAAGAAGGTAAACAAATTAGGGCTGCCAAAGAAATGCCTAAATCATCTCCCAAACTCACACTCTTTATTTTGGTTTACACACCCACCAGGCAAGTTCTAGCATCAGTCACAACATAGAATATACTATAACCTCACACACACAAGGCACATGGTCAACTTTCTTGGGAGCAGTATAGACTCTTGACCCAACCGATGAATGAATTAAACCACACACTTATCACACAGTGAGTCACACTTAGAGCCTAAATGTCTCAATAGTAATGATTTTAGCACAAACTCTTGTCATAATACCATGCCATCTATCAGAACAATTTCATGCACTTCACGCAAAATCTAAAAAAATTTCGAAAATTTAACCTACTAACTGCTAACTACGACTAACTTAAATGTCAAAAACAAGAATAAATGTAGGAAAAGAAATACAATATACAAATACCAGCACTCCACACTTAGACGGGACACACTGCCCTTAGTGGAAAATAAATAAGGAAAACCTGATTAGTCGGACTCCTCTTCTATGTTTGGGGTCATACCCCCAGCATCGAAATCATCATCAGAGTCATCGTCATCATAGTTATCCTCCACGTTTGAGTCTGGCATTCGGCTATCATCATCAGTCGACACATCATCATCGAGAGGTTCTTCAAAATGTACCCCTACTCCGCACATAACCCGGGCATACTCATTCATCGGGTAGTCATAATCCAACTGCTGCAGCTCTGCATTAATTGCAACACGACCCCCACTCATCATGGTAAACCTCGTCATGCCATATATATAGCGGAAGAAGCTTTCTTCGCGAGCATGTCTTTTTGCAGTGGTCAGGTTGATGCCATGCCAAGTTTCAGGATCTTTAACCTTTGTTAGATCAACCTTTTTTGGGTAGTATGGAAGTTTATGATCTGCAGGTTCCTCTTCAATGTGTTCCTTCCTTAATATCGCAGTCAACAAATTGCCAAAGCTGAAGTGGGACCTTTTGTGTAGCCTAGCCTTACGCATTGACGATCATATAACCGCACCAATATTGAGAGGAATATTAGTCATCAGAGCGTACACCAAGCATACTCTATCACGTGTGATCTGTGTGTACTGTGTCCCAGGAATGAGGCAAGAGTTGACTATCCTCAACCATATACGAGTTTCTCTGTTTAGGGAAGCATACGGGAAGGTATTGTGCCGACCGGTATCCTTGTGATGACTCCAACGTGCCATTGATCTAGTTCCACACAGTATGTATCTGATTGCCCTGTACGGAGGTCTATGATAAAGCTCCTTGAGCGGTGATGGATCTACAGATGGAAAACCCAGAAAAGCATTGAAAAACTCTGCATTCAGTTGCAAGACTTGGCCCCGAATCTTCACTTCACTTCCGGTAGTCTTTGGGGACCAATTGGCGTAGAACTCTTGCGTTAGATCAATATTGCATTCTCCCATATCTCAGAAAATGAAATCAAGATTTAGCGCCATGATTTTAGCCAAAATGCAAGGTTCTCTCTTCGCTAGACTTTCCTTTTGTAGCAAATCCACGTGAACATATTTTTTTACTTTGTTGTTCTTGTACCACTCCTGTCCTTCCTCTTCTAGAACCCACTTTATCCCAAAAGTGCTTTGAGGTATTTGCAGCGAGAAGGATTCAACTTGCTCTTTTCTTCCCCTTTTATGACATTTCTGTCAGGTGGACGCTTTTTCATTTCCTTGTTGTCCTTTTGGTGCCATTCTACCTGAGATTAAAATAGATTCATGTTAGCTCATCTCAGAAGATTTAATCGACAAACAAACAATAGTGGCACCACCCCACACTTAATTTGTTAGTACAAACTAATTAAGTGAGTGATGTTGATTACTCAGACTTCATCGACATACATTTAAGCGATATGTTCCAACAACATGTGTAGCACAGTCATACTTTCATGTCATCCTAACTATCCTTTCCAACTCTATTTCATGTAATCTTGACTATACTTTCATGTTTGGATTGATGCGCTTTTTTAACAAGACTACTACATAGAGATCGTAACAAGTTATTGCAGAGAAATAATCACAACATCTCATGCTTGTATTCAATCATGATCTTTATCTCGATGAACGAGTCATTCAAACATTCAATCTTTCAATTTTGAAGATTATGCAATTAACTTCACCATGTTGATTCCGCAAAAGTATGACAGTGTATCAAAATCTAATACAAGTCAGAACCAAGTCAAGAACATCCACATGTATTCTTTCACTCAACTAGATGTATCATAACAAATTAACCACATTCTAATCATCAACACCACTTGAAAATCTAAAATACCATTATAAACGTAGTATTGTAACAACTACGGAATATAAAAGAAGAACTTACTTGGTGATGGATTCGGAAGATGATCTTGCAAGGTTAGATGAGCAAAAAGAAAAGTTTTGAAAGATTTGAGAAGCTTAGGCGGCGCCTAGGTTGAGCAAACAATGTGATTTTGTTCTAAGGTTGAAGTTCTATTTATAGATCAAGGCTTGGGTTGGGTTTGATCCATGAAAAATTGGGTTAGGAGACAAAATTGCATAAGTAGGCGGCGCCTAATGCTTTGCCTATGCTTAGCATAGGCGGCGCCTTTAGCAAAGCTTAGTTGGACATAGGCGGCGCATATGCTATGGCCTAGTTAGGCATAGGCGGCGCCTATGCTAGGGCATAGTTAAAACAGTGAGCATAGGAAAAGGCATAGGCGGCGCCTATGCTATTGCCTAGTTGGGAGTAGGCGGCGCCTAATGCTTTGCCTATATTTACATAGGCCTTTCCTTGTTCGTTTCCTAGTTGAGGCAGTGAGCATAGGAAATTAGATAGGCCTTGCCTTGTTCATTTCCTAGATTTGTATAGGCCTTGCCTTTACCATTGCCTAGTTGAGGCAATGAGCATAGGCAATTACATAGACCTTGCCTTGTTCGTTGCCTAGATTTGCATAGGCAATGCCTAACCGATAGCCTTTACTCCTTCATTCCTAACATACCACCTTTAACATGGCTCACTTTCTAATGAAAATTTTGGGATTAATTCCCTCCTTTGTACGTCTTGCACCTACACTTAATCAAAAACAATAAAAATAATTAAAACGATGGGTTGCCTCCCACCAAGCGCCTTAGTTTTGGTCGTGGATCGACTCTTCTTTTTGTATTTTTATTTAACAAAAATAAAATCCAAGGAAAAAAAATGATTAAAAACAATGGGTTGCCTCCCATGTAGCGCTTGATTTATTGTTGCGGCACGAGATAGGTATCTCGATTACTTAGACTTCATCGAGATATATGGTGCATCGTTTTCTGAACGGATTCAGATGACACTGATGCTTAATTGTGGGCATGCAATCTTCTTTGAGATGAATCTTGTGCAAACATATCCCATGAGGGATACCAATTATACTATCAATAGTCCAATCAATGGCTCTCTTATACCTCTTCAGAACAGAGATGAGAGCCTCTACTTGTTGCTAACCTAAATCGGCCGCAACAATCACCGGAAGTGTATTTCCACTTCCCAAGAACACATACCTTAGATGACTGGGGAGCTCTTTCAATTCTAGCACCGGTGGCTCTGCCATGGAAGTCTTCGCTGTTGGTGAAGATCGATTCTTAAGATCAAGGTCCATCTTTTTAGGGGCATGAGAATAGGACCTTATTCCTATTAGAGCACAAATGGTTTCTTCATATCCTTCAACCTCCTCACGCTCAAAATTCAACAACACAGTAGATAATGGCTCAACAGCAAGCTGCTTCTCCACAAATAATTCTTTCTCATCCTCATAATAAATATCAGCTACAGAGAACACATTCATATCTTTAGGCTACTTCATCTATTTGCATACATCAAAGCAGACCACTTCGTCATTCAAAAAAAAAACAGCTCATTAGCTCTTAAATCAATAAGCACACTTTCTGTTGCAAGGAATGGACGACCCAAGATTATGGGAACTTCAGAATCCACCTCGCAATCTAAAATAACAAAGTCTGTGAGAAAAATGAAGGTAGGTAGAAACCTTCACCAGTACAACATATAAGATACCCACAGGTCGTTTTACCGACCTATCTGCCATCATGAGCTGCATATTGGTTGGTATCGGATCGCCCAACCCCAACTTTCTGTAAATGGATAGCGGCATCAAATTTATGCTAGCTCCCAAATCGCACAATGCCTTAGCAGAATTCATAGATCCAACCGTGCAAGGAATAGTGAAAGCTCCAGGATCTGCCTTCTTCTGAACTAACGATCTTGTAGGAATTGCACTGCAATGATATACATTATCTGCGAGCTCATAGCTTGCTGCCCGCTTCTTTGTCAAAAGGTCCTTCATGAATTTAGCGTACCCAGGCATCTGTTCCAGCACCTCCACCAAAGGAACATTAATAGTCAGCTGCTTCAACATAGTCATGAATTTACTGAACCTGGTGTCATCAGCTTTCTTCTTCAGTCTCTGAGGAAAAGGTGGTGGTGGAAGGGGAATAGTTTTCTCCACCACTTCCTTTTTATCTTGTTTCTGATTATCAACCTTTTCAGGAGTGTCATACCCCTTCTTCTTCAGTCTTTCAGGAAAAGGTGGTGGTGGAAGTGGAATAGTTTTCTCATGAACTCTCTCCTTCTGATTTTTAGCTTCTACATCATCACAATCTTCTTCAATAACATTCTCTGCTATATCATCAACCACCTGCTTGTCTTTGGATGGATTTTCCAACACTTTACCACTTCGGGTAGTAATAGCCATACACGATCCATCATTTCTTGGGTTTTGCACAGTGTCGCTAGGTAGCATTCCAACCTTTCTCTAATTGAATATTGCTGATCATTGACTCATTTGTTGTTCCAGCTGTTTTATTGCAATGGAATACGAGTCAACCAATTGATTTATTGAGGACAAATCATTTTTTACCTCAGTTACTCCAGTGTTGGTTGCCTCTACTTCTTTCAACAGCTTAGCCATCATATCTTCCATGGACATCTTTCCAGAGCCAGATGCCACAGCCTCACGATTTCCAGGAGGAACATACAAACCACTCCTGTCAGTCTTATTCTTCCAACTCCCTTGATCGCGGTCCTCGTATCAAGATTTATCATAATAGTTCCGACCTTGGTTTCCTTGGGTATTGCCTCGGAAACCCTCTTGATTATTCAAGTAATTTGCTTCTTCTTTAGAATCAGATTCATCTATTCCCTGCAACACAACATCCTTTACTTTTTCGGTCTTCCCTGATAATAAATTCTTGGTAAGAAGATCCATCTGCGTTTTCATGTGAGCCATATCCTGGTCACGTTCCTCTTCTCTTCGCCTCTGTTCTGCATTCATACCAATAGATATAGTAGTGCTTTCTACCTCAGAATCCCTGGTATGCCAAGCTCTACTCTGCTTTGTCATACGATCTAGCATACCACTTGCCTAATTAAAAGTAAGGTCCATGAATGACCCACCCGCAGCATTATTCACCACTGGCTTTATCACCGAATTCAAATCCCTATATAATATCTCCATCAAGTGGACATTGGTCATATGATAATTTGGGCACCTCAAAAGCTTCTTCTTTAACCTCTCCCTTGTTTCATGGAGAGCTTCAGTTGGAAGCTGTCAAAAATTACTTATCTCATCTCTTAATTGTGCTCTCTTGGATAGCGGATAGAATCTTTCTTGGAATGCGTCTTTCAGTTGCCTCCAATTAGTAATAGAGTCAGGAGTTAGCCCGTTCAACCATAGAGTTGCCTCTCTAGATAGAGACAATGGAAATAAGCATAGCCTGATCGCATTCTGTCCAACCCCTGGATTGTAAAACACCTTGCATGTTGAGATAAAATTAATAAGATGCATATTTGGATCGTCTCCTGCAAGACCACCAAATAACCCCTTGATCTGCAATAGCTGAATCATGGTGCTAGTGATATTGAACATGGCTCCAGGTGCCAAGGGCAGATGAATAATAGCCCCAGTGGCACCAGCTCAATCAAGATCATCATCATCGTCATCAAAAGGAGTCTGCACAGCTCGGTGTTCAGGTCTCAATCTAGCTTGACGATCTCTTCTGTTCAAAGGTGCCGCCACCTCATCAGCATGCCTTGGGTTTAGTAACTCATCATTACCCAGGTCCTCGTTGTTGGGATTTGTTGCTCGACCTGGGTTATCAATGTTCTATTGATGCACTTGAGCAGCGGCCAATGCAGCTAATCTATCCTGCTCCTGTTGAATAGCCCTTCTTTTAATGTCTCGTTGAGCCTCCATCCTGCCAATAAGTTGCGGTTCAGGGTTTATGGGTAATAATGGCTGAACCAAACTTCGAGTATTTGGCATGCACTGAACAAAACCTGAATAAAATAAAAACAACAGACGAAAAGTTGAATTCAAGAATCTTTGACCAAAGGGTCTAGTAACTATCACAAACTTAGTAGTCAACCGTATTCCCCGGCAACGGCGCCAAAATTTGATAACACCCAAACTACAGCTCTCGTTAGAAAGTGTAAGCGGTCGCTGTCAAATATAGAACCCAACTGGGTTGGGTGTTGAATCCCACAGGGAATACTTGGTCACTAAGTGTTGCAATTATTAGTAGATTGTTGGTCAAAAATTCTACGGAAAAGGGGGGATTGATTTATGTGTGAAATAATGTTATCAAAGTAACAATGGAATGCTTTGTTTAGTAAGATTTAATCACAGAGAATAATAAGTTAGGGTTATGTCCACCTTATGAGTTCTACGTATTTATTAACTATGAGTAATGCGGAATTTAGACATGCATGCACTTATAGAAATTCGTATTCTAATGGTAAATCCTAGTGTTTCTCAACCATCCAGGATTATTTAACTTTAACTCTCTCGAGCTTAAAGCGTATACTAATGGTACAAACTCTCCAAGAGGTTAATCCGGTTAAGGCATTAACGTGTAAATAAAGGTTGGTAGCCCTATTTCCTTGTCACACTCTCTTTTCCGAACATGTAACTTTTCTCTCGAACAAGTTAATGCTATAATGGCAAATTCTATATGTTTGAAACCAGAAGAATTCAATTAAAATGAAGAGAGTAATGATATAAGTAGCATACACATCAAGAATTCACAAACTCATAGTAATAGATAGTATCTCACAAGGTTTCCAAAACCCTAACAGAGAAGTTTAGCTACTCATGGGTGCAACAGAAATCAAAATAGACATCATCATCATACCAAAACTAGAAGAATCAACATGATGAAGATGGTGTGGCGTCAAGAAGGGGATGACGTTTTCCCTCTTTTGCCGTTGCCCCTCACTCTAGCGTGTTTTCCCTATGTTAGACTTACAGAATTTGTAAACTGAATAATATTAAAGTGTCGAATGAATAATGACAATGAATCGATGCTGAAAAATTCAGCAAATAAGGTTTTTATAACATCCTTGTCCTAGTCCTACTAGGTTCCAGCTACACCCCTAAGTATTAAGAAATACTGATTTTGCCCGGGACAGATTCTCTATGCTTCACATTCAGTCCACAAGCTTCCAAAAGTTGTCTTCCTTCTTACGTGAAGTTTTCCTTTGCTGCCCAAAGGTCTACAAAGTGTTGAAATCTTAATCGTTAATACCTGAAACACATGCTAATCACATAGGTTAGCTCACTTATAGGAAAATGGAGTAAAAGTGCAGGAATTATATATTATATCCTCAAAACTTAGCTATAACATGGGTAAATTATGGTGTTTAGGTGTGTAAATATGCCCAACATCAACTATCACAATTAGTATAGCTAACTAAGTTACCAACTCTATATAAGCAGCCTGAGAAATCATCATCACACCAAGAGACATCCCTCGTGGCCCAGGCGGCATAGACTGGACTAGCGGTGGGGCACTAGATGTACCCATTGCATATAAAGGTGCAGTGTCAGTCCATGTAACCGCCTCAGTAGCCTTAGTAGTGGCAGTAACATATGTCTGATAATCTTATGTGAAGCCTCCCACCATGGCATCTACAGGTTGGCTCATAAGTATGGCCAGTTGATTGGCCATATCACAAATTAGGCTAATATTAAAAGTTTGGTGGTCCTCTCTCATGGTATCGACTCCTGAGATTTATAATACCCCCCATATAAATATATCTTCATGATCGTGCAGGGGTATATGAATAGTGTTTTCTTCTTTGCAATAGCCCTATCTCTTAATTCACAAACTCTCCTACATCAAAATCATTCACACATGTAAACCCTACTATCATCGCAGTCCAAAATGGTCTCAAATATAATCCCCTGTAGTTGGACATAGCCTGTGATAGGCTATAGTGCACCAATCATTACATTCAAAATTTAGGTTACCCTTCTTTATTTGATGTAACTCCCTAATACCACCTGCAACCCAAGTGGCATGTTCTCCAAGTGAGTCAATTCTCTCAGTTATCCATGAGAACATAACCATCGTGTCCTCAGTACCTTAAGTCTTGTTGGTAATATTCTATAGTTTTGCCATTCTATAATTCTTTTTTGCTGTGTTAGCTAGGGCGTGATATGTCAGTCCATACAAAAATCTTCCTATAGTTTGGGGAGATATATCGACCCAAAATAAATGAATTTTCTAGGAAAACTAGGGTTACCTCTCTTACACATCATGCCCTGTGGGTACTGTCTCTTTAACTTGACCTTATAGGCGGCATAGAACTCATCGACCAAGTCCTTACTACATCGTGCTTGAGATCTCATCATCCAATCAAAACTATACTATCTAAAACATTCTATTAATTCTGGAACTTCAGTCATACCCATAGTATTCATCCTTGTCTTCTTGTATAAGACTCTCTTGATCTTTTCTCCCTATAGTCAATACAACCCCATTGTTCTATAGTGGGTACCGGGTTAGGGGATAGTGCTAGTGAAGGTTCCTGACTAACTATTGGCTAGCCTCAACCTCAGGACAATGGCTTTTCTCTGCAGTCTCCTCGACTGAACAATACTCAGACTCATCATCATCATCGTCAATTGGTATTAGTGCAGGTGGAGGGAAAACAGTTTCCTTGTTTCTTCTTGGTCCTTTTGTTGGTGGAGTATAAAAATCATGGGGTACAACTTTCTTCCACTTAGCTTTGGCTACATGTTTTTCTTTTTGTCAAGCTTTCATGGAAGATGTCCAAGTATACTCCTCTCCGTTAATTTTAGTTTAGCTTGTGGATGCACTGATTTTTTCACTTTCCACTGGCTTTTGTTTATTTCTTTTAATTTTCTCACTTTTCAATGAATATGAAATCTTTGGAGGCATTTTTCCTGCAAATATAATAAGTTAGTAACTAAGAAAAAAATAAAAGTAAAAATTTAAACTGAAAGTACAATATGCCTTGATTTCAATTGGTTATGAGTGATGGGTACCAATCGTTCCCACTAGGTATGACTCGTATACCTGATTTCTAATCCTAGACAATACATGATCATTATTTAATGGATAGTTTACGACTCCTCCTCGCTAGTCGTACTAGCTGTTTATGACTTATGATCAACAACTGTAAGCTGGTCAGAAACTTTTATTCAGTTTATTTTCTTCCCAGGTGGGTACAATTACTACGAATGAGTTGGAAGGTCTGGATACGACTCATAAACTAAAGTCGAGTCCATTCAAGGACTTTGAAATTGTCAGATTTCCATATTGTCAGTGGGTACAAGTCTCATTATAACTCCCATAATTATGGGTATGAGTCGAACGGAGTTCTGTATTCACTACAACATAGAATTGAAAGTTTCAAATCTTGACTTTGATGAAATTCCAAATCTACCCACTACTTTATTCAGTTGTATATAGCAATTTCACACATAAACAAACTAAAACCCATTTATAAACCCTCATTCATCCCGCACTTTAAGGTTTCAACACACATATCTAAATTATGCTATCAATCCACCCAATATATGCATAAATTGTACTTAACACATGAATACTATAGCATAGACTACTCAATTTACTTTATAATGCCACAAAAATAAGTTGAAAACTTACTTGCTTAGTGTAGAATGGAGAATTTCAACTTTAGATTGTAGAGGCTTCAAATTCGAGTTACAAATTGCACCAAATAACTGATTCAAAGTTGCTGGTACTTAGATTTAGTTGGAAACAAATTGATTTTGCTGATCGAAGTTCAAAATTTAGGGTGGAAAACTTTGGGTACGAGTTAGGGTTCTCGGGTGGCTTATCAGGTCTAATTCCCCCATTTTAATTATAGGTATAGGACGGGTTAAACCCGAGATCTAACCTCGTAAAATGGGGTAAAAGTGGTGTATATGACTCGTAGGCGTACGGGTCCTTTCTTTGACTCATATTGCTCAAAATCTTACCTAGATTCTGGAATAGATACAACCCTTGATCATGATCCATAACTAGGGGATACAACTCGTATCGGGAGTCATACTAGATCCAAAACTTAATTTCTAATTCTGCTTGATCTCCCAGGTCATTATGGCTGCTACTCACGAATCGAACTATATAGATACAACTCTTGAAGAGTCCGTATATAGCCTTTTCATCTCTTCTGGATGTTAACTTCATTCTTTTAGTTCTACACATTGAACAATCATAATACCCTATAGTAAATAGATACAAAAACATGGGTTACCTCCCACACAACGCTGAATTTAATATAGCGGCATAACATAATTGCGTTGATTACTTAGATTTTATCCAGGTTAACATCAGTTAGCTACTTCACTTCTTCTTTATTTCCCATACAGTGCTTTACTCTGTGTCTATTTACTTTGAATAGATTTGTTCCATCCTTCATTATTTCTAATGCACCAAGGGATACACTCTTATAACAATGAATGGACCATGCCATCTAGACTTTAGCTTACCTGTAAACAAATGAAGTCTAGAATTCTACAATACCACCACTCACCTTTTACAAATACATTATTCTTAATCTTACGATCATGATACAATTTCTTGGTTTCCTTGTAAAGTGCTGAACTTTCATATGCCCAAAGTTGGAATTCATCCAACTTATTTATGCCATTCAACCTAGATTTTACTACATCTTTCCACTCTAGATTTAGCTTCTTCAATACCCATAATGCCTTATGCTCAAGTTCAATTGGTAAATAGAAAGCTTTTCCATACACAAGTAAATAAGGTAAATAACCTATGGGGGTTTTGTAAGTTGTATGATAAGCCCATAATGGATCATCTACCATTCTTGCCCAACTAATACAATTGACATTCACAATCTTCGCTAATATGGACTTTATTTCTAGATTAGATACTTCAACTTGTCCACTCATCTGCCGATGATAAGGTGTTACCACTTTTTGATTCTCCCCATATTTTGAAAATAGAGTCTTGAATGTATGATTTCAAAAACATGACCCTCTGTTACTAATAATAGAATGTGGCATACTATATCGAGAAAAGATATTCTTTCTCAAAAATGTTGTGACACTCCTTGATTTATTGTTAGATAGTGCAACTGCATTAACCCACTTTGACATAAATTTAAAAGCTACAAGTATGTACTTCATGCCACACGAACTCACAAAAGGTTCAAAGAAATCTATGCCCCATACGTCAAACACTTCTAATTCTGAGATGGGGGTCATTTGCAGTTCATGTCTTCTAGTAATAGTATATTTTCATTGGCATTGATCATAGGTAGTAGCATAGTCATCAGCATCATTGTATATGGAAAGCCTATTGTTAATGTATTATAGGATCTTATGAGCCTTTTGGGCCCCTCCATGGTGACCCCCAACTGGCGATGAGTGACACACCTCATGTATGATCATCATTTCCACCTCAAGTATGCACTTACAAATGATTTCATCTGCATAAATTTTTAAAAGATAAGGCTCATCCCAAAAAATTTTCTTACCTTGTGCATGAACTTCCTCTTATTCTAATATGAGAGATGTTCTAGGACTAGGTCAATTATTGGGTAGTTTGCATAATCTCTAAACCATTGAATCAAATCATGGGAAGCTGCCAATATTTGTTCGTCTAGAAATCTTTCATTAATCTCCAAACCCTTAGTAATATTCTTCATAGCTTCCTCCTCTAGTCTAGGCAAGTGATTCGCAAGTTGATTCTTTGTGCCTTTTGTATCCTTTACCTCAAAATCAAGTTCTTTCTACAGCAGCACCCACAGAATAAGCCTTTGCTTTGCATCATTTTTATCCATTATGTACTTCAATGATGCATGATCAATGGGTACAATCACCTTTGTCCTAATTAAGTAAGATCTATACTTTTCAATGGCAAAAACTACTACCAATAATTCTAGATCATTCATGGTATAGTTATTTTGAGAAGGGTTTAGTGCCTTACTAGCATATTAGATGCGATGATATATCTTTTGTTTCCTTTCTCCAAGTATAGCCACTAAGGGAATTCGTTAGCATCACTCATAATTATGAAGGGTAACGACCAATTAGGAGACACAATGATTGTAGCCGACACCAATTTCTCTTTTATGTTTTCAAAAGCGTTCCTACATGCCTCATTAAAATCAAACATTACCTCTTTCTCGAGAATATTACAAAGTTGACTAGCAATTTTTGAGAAGTCCTCTATAAATCAACTATAAAAACCTGCATACCCTAGAAAACTCCAAATCCCTTTTATAGAAATTAGTTAAGGTAATCCTTCAATCTCCTCCACTTTTGCTTGATCAACCTGTATGCCTCTCTTTGAAATTTTGTGCCCAAGAACAATTCCTACTTTGACCATAAAATGGCACTTTTCTCAATTGAGTACCAAGTTGTATTCTTCACACCTCTTTAGATATTTTGCCAAGTTCTTTAGACATTCATAAAAAGAGTGCCCCACCACCAAAACATCATACATAAAAACTTCAATGGTGTCTTCCACCATATAAGAAAAATAGACATCATAAATCTCTAAATTATGGTTGGCACGTTGCATAGTTTGAATGGCATTCATTTGAATACAAAGGACCCATAAGGACATGTAAATGAGGTATTTTCTTGGTCTTACAATACAATATTAATTTGATTATAACCTGATTACCCATCAAGAACACAATACCATCCTCTGCTTGCTACTGTCCAACATATGATCCATGAATGACATCAAAACTGGTCCTTTCGAGTCAAAGCATTCAACTTTTTGTAATCCATGCATACTCTACATCCAGTGACTAGTCTCAAAGACACTAGGTTATACTTCTCATTAGGTATGATAGTTATTACTCCTTTCTTTAGAATGCATTAAATCGGACTAACACATTTGCTATCATCAATGGAGAATACCACACTAGCATCTAACCACTTGATTATTTCCTTCATAATCACCTCCTATATAGGGGGATTAAGTCAATGCTTGTTTTTAATAGATGTAACGCAATATGGTTCAGGATGAATTTTGTGAGTACAAAAATCTGGTGGAAAACTAATAATATCTTCATTGGACCATCCAATGGCCCTCTTGGAATTCTACAACATTAACGATAATGCTTCAACTTGTGATTGTCTCATATCATCTACAATAATAACTTATAACGTATTGTTGGACCAGAGAAATGAATATTGAAAATGAGATGGGAGGGCTTTCAATTCCAACACCGGTGGTTCTTCAATAGATGGGAGAACTTGTGGAGTAGTTCATTTTTAAAATCTTGATCAAGCTTTTCTGGTCCATAGTTATAACCACTCCCCTATATTACACCTACTTGTTTCTCATACTACTTAATACCTACAAAATCAAAATTCATGATCATAGCTATAAGTGACTCAACACCAAATCTTTCTTCAACAAGAACAACTGCATCAGAGCCATCATCCTACAAAGTTAATGCATCAATATCATCGAATTAATCCGCCTCTTCATCATCCACATCAATCACAGAAACCACTTTCAACTCATACGACTGCTTCATATATTTGCATACATTAGAAGTCACTTGTTTATCATTAAGTCTCAACATCAAATATCCTTTTTCCTGATCAATTAGCATCCTACCTATAGCCAAAATTCGTTTTCGCAAGATAATATGAACTTGAAAGTCAACTTTATAGTCTAATATAACAAAATTTGTAGGAAATATAAAAGAATACACTTACTAAAACATTATAAAAAATACTATTAGGCTTTTTTACTATTTTTTAGCCATCACTACCCTCATGGTGGTTGGTTTGGGAGCCCCAACCCAAATTTCATAAATATGACCAAGGGCATGAGATTGATTCTATCCCCAAAATTACATAGTGCTCGAGTGAAGTTCAATGACCCAATAGTACACGATATTATGAATGCGCCAGGGTCTTTCTTCTTACCTACCAGAGATCTTGTAACCACCACAATATAATGATGAATATTGTCTACTAGCTCATAGCTAACAAACCTTTTGTTTATGATAAAATCTTTCATGAATTTTGCATATCATGGCACATGCAACAATGCCTCTACAAGTGGTATATTGATATTTTATTCTTTTATAATAGACAAAAATTTCTGATACATACCTTATTCTTGTTGGTTTTTCAGTCTTTGTGGATTGAGCGGTCAAGTTGGGTGTATTTATGCATTCTAGTGTCACTATTCTAGTTTTTTAGGTTTGTTTTGAGGATGATTCATATGCTTAATGTGTTGATAATGGTATAAAAGTGCATCTAAGTGTCCATTTATTTTTTAACAATGTTTAATGTGGTATCCAATCAATTTTATATTCAAACTGAACATTTAGAGTTCAACCGAGAAAACCAGTGTGTCTAGCTTGGGCTTGGTGTTTGTCTAGTCTATCCTGTTGGGTTCTAACGTATTTAATGAGTTACTAAGGTTTTTATTGTGTATTTAAAAATGAAACAACTACTTCATAATGTTGAAGGGTCAATTGGATCAAGTCAAGTGTCAAAATAATAAGTTAGAAATCAAAGTGAATGAATCCTATGCTTAGCTTGTGTTTCTAGATTACTCTTTTGAATGTTGTGTTGTTTAGAGCTCTAGATTGTTGTGTATCATGCTATATGATGATTTATAAATTGATTATGATTATATATGAATGACATACTAGATTCAAATCAAGTGGAAACAACTTAAAAATACTTGGAATAGATCAACAAAAGCACACTACATAACTTGGATACAATTTAGAGTCCTACAATGTCTAGGGTGCGTGTGGGCTGTAGTGAAGGCCAATTCACACGTGTTATTGAAAAAACCCTTCAGAAGGGACCCAAAACATTGATCCTTCATAATGTAGGTAGGTAACGACCTCCACACACGCTTTTAAGCCTCGCGATGCGACCTACATTTCTGTTTCAAGCTTGTGCATCGCCACTTCTACTACCATTTATAGATTTAGCATCGCGACCACCCTCCTAACACGGCCAAGAGTTTCACTAAAACTACTATTTGGCTTGGGACTACTTGAATACTATAAATATATCTTTGTAAACATTATTAATCACTTTTGGATGTTCTTGGAAAAAATTGGAGGCTACCACAATGTTTTTTTTGGTTTTATCATTTTTAATCTAGTTTATTTATGGTTTGTATAATCAATCCAATGGAATGGAAGATAAATATTTCCATTAAAGGCTATACTCCATTTCCGGGGTTAAGGCAAAGATCATCAATACTTTAATTTTGAATTAAGTTTATTGATGGACTTATTCATTGTCGACATTGTGATTTTAAGAGGCGGAATAGGAAGATAGAACATGGGGATAAGCAAGGTAAGGTTCATCTTCTTTTATAAAATAAGGATTTTAAATTAGCATCTAGGACAGGGATATATCTAGAAGCATTACTTCATTCAAACATAGGATGATAGCTTAAATAACATAATTTGATTATTTCATCCCCGTTCAACGATGTAGTTGTAAGGTCCAAATTGGGTAAATTATTAGAGCTTTGGAGACCATGATCATGCGATTAACCCTATGTATAAAAAATCATGATAAGCAATCTAATGAATGAAGTTCAATTGCATAATATGATTATTTGTATGCCTTAACCATGGGTTTCTATCGTTTGGTTATCCAAATTCATTTATGTAACTACCCAATTTTTTGGGACCAGAACATCACATGGTGCTCATGATACCGAAGGACCATAAGCTATCCATCTACTGATATCTATACCTGAGCACTGCATAATATCTGTAATAAATGTAGAAAATTGGAAAAATCTAGCCATAAGGTTCAAAACATCTAAAATACTCAAAACTGAAAACTAAATACGACGACATTTGTCTAAAAAGCCTCAAGATTGTCATAACTGTGGATTTGATGGGACATATCCCCAACTAACTTCATCTACTAAAAATAACCTAAATCCGATACGATAATAAAATAATATCATCCTCGAATCAAGAGGACTCATGACTATATCTACTGCTGCTGACTGGGATTGAGCCGCTAGGGGTACTCTGGGTCTCATGCTTCTGAACCTATGGTGTCAAATAAAACCCTATAGCACAAATGTGTTAGTACATGAATGTATAGAGTATGAAGATGAGGTAAGGCTAAATGCAAGGGCTTATCCATGGATAATTACTTAACTAAATAATCATCAGAATACTAAATGAGGAAATATGGATGAATGCACAAACCATAACTAAAAATATCACAACTCAAAGTACTGAAAAAAGGATACTGCTTTACGAAAACCTAAACTCACTACTAATAGTAAGATACTGAACAATTGAATCTCCTGATATAGAAAACTGAGAACTAAAATCGAGATTAGTCCCACTTACTTAGTGAACTCAAAAACTTATTATACTGAAGATGATTAACCGAATCTACTCAAATCAATGACTGAAAGTTGAGCTTACTACTCTCGACTGACTGAATCTGAAATTAAAACTCTCTAACGGATGATCCCTGAATCTAGTATCAATGATAAGAAAAGATTATATCTGAGATCAAACGTATCTAGCAAAAGATCTCTAAATGTGATAATGATAATACTCAATAGAATCAGAGACTAAGATAAATCATGTCTAATGGGTGATCTCTTAATCCGATAATGAGATTACCTGATGGAATCTGAGATTACGGTCAAGCCTATCTAACGGGCGATCTATGGATCTGATAATGAGATTACTAAATTGAAATTCAGACTGAGATTAAGCCTATCTAATGGGTGATCCCTATATCTAATAATGTTTATTCTGAATAACTTTACATGAGACCATGACTATATAAAGGGTGGTCCATGAATCAATGGAACTATCTGAGTTCCTTACTCATATAGGTGACTATATCTGACAGTCTTAATTTTTGAGTTCTACTCTAAAGAATGATACTGAATCTGCAACTGTAGGAGTTCTCACTTAACCAAAATAACCTGAATTTTAACTGGAAGGGTCTAACCTATAACCCCATCTAGAAGGGTGTCAATACCATGCCATGGGTAAAGATCACTACTCTGGTTAAGCCTCTGTAATGGGTAACCCTCACAGGAAGTCAAGCCTAAGGTAGTATATTAGTCAAGACTTATTCTAATGGGTTACTCTTTCTCCTGCACTGTCAACGCAGTTTTGGAGTTCAGGGATTTCTCCTAATGACTCTTCCTCTCTAATGGGGAGCCACCATCCCTGTACTCGTTCGGTGCTAGGTCCTACTCCCAGTTGAAAGACTCTAAATTGATTCTTTATTGAACTTAAACTGAGCAAAATCTATTAATGATCATATTTCTTCAATGAATTGATTGAGTTACGTTGAATTTACTTAGTTCCGTATCTGATGAGATACTACTGAATCTTGTTATATGACTGTATGAAACTGGTTGGTGGCGCAATGCGACAGAAATCCCATTTACACCTTGGTTGCGAACTGGAAAGGCACCTCGATGTGGTGGAATCGCAATAGTGCACTGGGAATTGACAACTCTGAACTACTATTTGTCTTGGGACTACTTGGATTCTATAAATACATCTTTGTAAACATTATTAATAACTTTTGGACGTCCTTGGAAGACATTGGAGGCTACCACAACTTCTTTTTAGGTTTTATCATTCTTTAATTTAGTTTCATTATGGTTTGTATTATTAATCCAAGGGATCTGATAATGTATATTTCCATTAAAGGCTAAACTCCCTTTCCAGAGTTAAGGCTAAGACCATGATTGCTTTCATTTTGAATTAAGTTTGTTGATTCGTTTAACATTATGGTTGTTTGTTAATTTATGTTTTAACTATTTTAATGAATATCTACCCTTGGAATATATTCATAGTCGACCTTATAATCTAGTGAGGGGAAATAAGAAGATAGAACATGGGGATAAGCAAGGTAAGGATGTGTTGAAGTAGGATTCTTGAGCTTTCTAATGTGTATAACATGCATAGTGTTCTAAACTTGCATTCTGTGTAGTCATTGTAGTAGTAGCTTGAGTATATTGCATATAGTATAAGTGTGGATATTTATATTGAAGAGTTGTTTGAGGACAAACAAGGCTTTAAGTGTGGGGTAGTGATTTTGGGCATATTTATGCATTCTAGTGTCACTATTCTAGTCTTTTTTAGCCTTGTTTTGAGAATGATTCATGTCATTAATGTGTCGGTAATGATATAATTGTGTATTTAAGTGTCCATGTATCTATTTGAAATGTTTAATGGGGTTTCGAAGAAATTGTTAATTTAAATTGATCATTTAAAGTTCAATCGAGAAAACTAGTGTGACTTACTAGATCTAGGTGTTTGTCTAGTCTATCGTGTTGGGTTGTAACGTGTTTAAGAGTTCCTAAGGTTGTTATAGTGTATTTCTATGTGATACAAATTTTTGGAAATGTTCAAGGGTCAATTGGATCAAGAGAAGATTCAAGACAATAAGTTAGAAATCAAAGTGAATGAAGCCTATTCTTAGATCGTGTTTTTCGTTCCCCATTTTAGATGTTTTGTTTCTTTCAGCTCTAAATTGTTGAGTTTAATCCTATACTATGCTTTGTGAATTGATTATGATGATATATAAATAATATACAGGATTCAAATCAAGTGTAAACAACTCAAAAAGGGTCTGAATAGATCAACAAAAGAACAATACACAACTTGGTTGCAATTTGTAGTCCTGGAATGTCCACCGCGCGTGTGGGATGTTGGTAAGGCCTATTGGAGCATTCTATTGACCAAAGTTTTTATAAGGGACCCAAAACAGTGATCCATCATGATTAGGGTGCGTCGCGACCTCCACACATGCTTTTAAGTCTCGTGATGCGACCTATATTCCTATTTCCAACTTGTGCGATGCGACTTCAACTCCCATTTCTAGATTACGCGTCGTGAACCCTCTCTAAACACAGTCAAAAGTTACACTAAAACTCCTATTTTCCTTGGGACTACTTGGATACTATAAATACATATTTGTAAACATTATTAATCACGTTTGGACGTCTTTGGATGACATTGGAGGCTACCACAACTTCTTTTTAGGCTTTATAGTTCATTAATTCTGGTTTTTTATGATTTGTGTCATCAATCCATGGGATTGGATGATATATATTTCAATTAAATGCTAAAGTCCCTTTCCGGAGTTATGGCCAAGATCATGAATACTTTGATTTTGAATTAAGTTTGTTGATTTGCTTATAATTATGTTTGTTTATTAATCCTTGTTTCAACTATTTTAATGATTAACTACCCATAAAATATATTCATTGTCGATGTTGTGATTTTAGGAGGGGGAATAGTAAGATAGAACATGGGCATAAGCAAGTTAATGTTCGTAGTCTTTTATAAAATAAGGATTCCGAATTAGCATATAGGACAAAGATGTACCTAGAAGCCTTACTTGATTCAAACATACAAGGAAGTACCTAGAAGCCTTACTTGATTCAAACATAGGGTAATAGTTTAAATAAAATAATTGGATTATTACATCCCCACTCAATGGAGTAGTTGTAAGGTCCAAATTGGGTAAAAGATTAGAGATCGGGAGACCATGATCATTCGATTAACCCTACGAATAAACAACCACGTGAAGCAATCTAACTAATGAAGTTTAGTGGCATAGTAAGATTGTTCGTAAGCCTTAATACTGGGTTTCTATACTTTTATTGTCCAAAGTAATTTACTTTTCCGCATTAGTTTAGTTTTACTTTTAGTTTACAATTCTAAAACTTTATTCGTTACTTTATCTAAAGTTGTTAAACTAAACTTGGGTAGTTGTTTAACATAAGTCCCTGAGGGATCGATATTCGACTTTCTTGAAGGCCACTTTACTAGTTGGTAGACCACGTACACTTGCATGTGTGCTTCGGAACTGTCAGGAGGACATGGTATTCGAATGGGTTTCAGCACAAGGTTTTCCAGTTTTTCTTCTTCTTCATTCGACCTGTTGTTTCTCCCTATATTAACCGACTCCTCCTCACTTTTCTACTCATCAGCTGTGGGTACAGGTGGATCTATAGGGACCTTACTACTCTGAGTGGTAATGGCATAGCATTGACTGTCATTTCTAGGATTTACCATTGTATTACTTGGAAGAGTGCCATGATTTATTGTGGCTGACATCTGACCAAATTGCTACTCTAACTGCTTAATTGTTGTAGCATGTGACTCAACTTTCTGGTTCAATCCTAATAGATAAGATTTTATATCTTTTAAGCATTTTTCTTGACTTTCATTCCGTTTGACCAGCTTGGCTAGTAGTGTCTCCATTCTAGACTCTGTATCTAGACTTCCAAGTTGAATAAATTTGTCACTCTTCTCCTTAAAGACATCCTTACGCCGCCAACCACTATCACTTTCTCTATACCCATCTATATAATAGTTCCAACCTTGATTTTCTTTCCCTTGAGCTCAAAAATCTTCCAATGTACGATAAAGGAGTTCGTCTCTTCTTCAGAGTCAATTTCAAATGGTTTGGATGTTGACCCCTGTATAGCAACTACTCTCACATTCTCAGTACTCATAGAAGCAAACTATTTTCCTCGATATATATGTAGTTGTGTAACCTCTTGTTCTTCTTTGTCATTTGTTGGTCTATACGTATTTGAAGCCACAATAGCATATGTACCACCACTATGTTCAGAATTTTATGTGTTCCATCCTCTATTGGTAACCTCAATATCATCAAGTATTTCCTGTGCAACTTCCCTACGAAGATGCGTGTATACTCCTCCAAAAATTGTGTTTATCATAGATCTTGAACTGCCATTCAATGATCTATAGAAGAACTCAGAAAAGTGAGATTCCCTGATTCTATCATTTGGTACCATGCTCAGCTTCTTTTAGAACCAAAACCATGCCTCATACATGGAATCTTCAGGTAGTTATCTAAAATTGTAAATTTCATCCTTTAATTTCAACATCTATGCAGGAGGGAGAAATTTGTTCAAAAATTATGTCTTCAACTGTTGCAAGGTAATGATAGATTCTCTAAGGAATTCTAGTAACCATAAAGATGTTTCTCCATTCAATGAAGATGTGAACAACCTCAGTCTCAATGACTCCTAATTAAACCTTGAAATATTATAGTTTGTGCAGATCCCTAAAAAATTTGTAAGATTCATGTTCACGTCATCCATCATTGCACCATAAAATGCACCCTTCATATTAAATAGTTGGATCATAGAACTAGAGATATGAAACTTCACATTAATGTCTAACACTGGAGGAATAATGGATCCCGATTTTGTAGTCTCAACATAACCCAGATCTTCATTATCTTCGTCCTTATATAGGTCTAAGTGTTGATATACCTAGACAAATGGAGCTCTGCCTCTCTGAACTTGATGATCAACAATTTGTCTAGGCCTGAGTATCGTGTATTTCTAATCTACTCCTACCTATGCAACATCTCTAGCATATTCGGCTTCCCAGCATTCTTGCTCCGCCAGTTGTTGTGTCTATAAGTCTATAATCTCTTGTGCATATATTGGATCATGCGGTAGTGCCGTATTTGGATCCACAGGTGGGGAATATTGAACCCCATCACAAACTTGATCTACCAACCTTCTTGGTGTTTGAAGGAATATCTCAGGTTCTAGATCAAAAGGGAGTACGGGATTGCTTCTACTCATAGTAATTGGCATACACCAACATATGACCAAATAAAAGCTATAAAATTAAAAACCCATGAACTTCACGAATTCAATTCATAGTTCCAACCATCTGGGCAGACAATGGTGCCAAAATTTGATGTCACAAAAAACTACACCTCAACTAGAAGTATAATATGGTTGATTGCTTATATAATAACACAACAAGGTTGGGTTGATCCCACAGGAAAAAGGTGAAGAGTTACTAGCCTTGTTAAAATCCACGACCAGTATAAGAAAGTAAATATGGTTATTTTGGTATTAGTATCAAAAAGTAACCAATTCTTGAGTATTCTTTAGTTGAAGCAAATATGAGACGAACGATACGACAATGTTTCCTCTTGATTCTCAACTATGTAAATTTCTCATGTTCAACCCAATTATTCTATTATTATTCATGCAAAGACTACAAGTTAGGTATTACCCAGAACATAAATTTCACCCGTTCACTTGGATAAAGTCTTAAAGTGTAGCATTGTTGCCCCTTGTTCCGGCCCTAGTCTTACTTGGTTATCATACAAATATATTATCCTCGATACCCAATCAAAATCTTCTTGGTTATTGAATGGATGCGAATACAGGCTAGCTCAAGTGTCTATAGCTACTTGAGGCTAATTAATACAAAGGAGAATTGCTAGAAAAATTAAATCTCACACTTACTCTACAAAGCTAATCCGCTAGGGTTCCCACAACCCTAGCTAATGAGATTTTCCACTCATGTGTGTGCAAGAAACTATGATTATCAATGAAGAACACATAAAATCAATTGCACAAGTTTAAGATGAATAAACTCCAAGGTCTTTAATTGAATAAGATCTTAAATCTCAAGAAAATAATTATGTGTAAAATAATGTCACAACGCGCAACCTAATAAAAGATAAACCCTAGAGTATTTATAGTATCTCAAAGTAACATAAAAATCCTATTAAAAATAGATAAGGTAAAGTTAAGTAGTCAGTACAACTTAGTCTTCACGCGCATCCTCACCTTATGAGTGGTACCCTAACTTGTCGTAACAAGTCCAGTGTCTAATCTTCCCACGACTTTAACTCTCTGTTCAGCATACAAGTCATAACCATGTATACAACTCTGATTATTAATATATATCAACCTGGGACTCTAGTGTTTGTCAGCATTGAACACTTTTTGGGATATGATATTCCTATACGAGTTATACTTTGACTTCTAACTCGTATCCTTCTGATACATCAATTCCAGGATAGTAACTTTGATTTTTTTATGCTCACGACTCGTACCCTAGCTTATAACTAGGATACATAAGTCGTATCGTCTTCATACATGGTTTCTTGATTTGGCTATTGTTTCTGTTCCTCATACAATTCGTCATACGACTCGTATCGAATGACTATGGCTTGAGGGCAAACTCATATACTGATGGGAGATGGTCTTTTTAAGGTCTTTTTCTCCTTTTTTGCTTAGATTATATTTTAAACCTATTTTTCCTATAATTCACCCCAAATTGCATCATATCTAACAAAACACCCTAATTTCACGCATAAATTTATAGTTTTAAGCTTCAAAAGTGTCGTGTTTCAACTCCACATCAGCCATTCTATAGGGAGGAAAAAAGATAGGTTGGTGGCAAGCTTATCATCGATAGAAAAATAAATATCACGATACAGAGGCATGCCAATCAAATATGCAAGGAAGACATCCTTGAACTTATGGACAATATGAACATAATCCAAAGAAGGTAGTTATTTTGCACTAGCAACACAAATATGGTAAAAATAAGACAAACATCATCTCCATACCAAATAATGAACCTGTAGATAGGATATAACTCTCTTTGGAATTGAATAAAATGTACCCATTAAAGTTAAAGTCACTACCTTAAAATAACAGCCTAGAATAGCATGAAGGGGTGTTAACCAATCCATACCTAAGCTGATACCAAAATCTACCATATATAGGCTAATCAAATCTGACTAAGTCTCACGGCCCACAAAGGTCACAGCACCAGATCGATGCACCTGATCCACTATGAAAGAGTCTCCTACTAGGGTATATGCACAAATAGTCTTGGAAAGATGCTAACAAGTAGAATAAAAACCAGCCACAAAATATAAATACACATAGGAGAAAGTCGAGCCAGATCAAATTACATAGATGTCGATCTGAAACAAACAGGGACAATACTTGTGATAACATCATAAAAAGCCTTTGCTCCCCTGCCTCAAGTATGGTGGGAATATCATAGAACTGTCATGTTTACTACCAAACTAAGCAACCTCGCAACCATCAACAGTGGTACCACCATCTCTGCCTCACACATCTCTACTAGCACCTCCAAAACCCTGAGGGCAACCTCACACTATTTATGTAAGAGTAGTTCTGAAAATACAATAAGGGCAATCCTTGGCAACATGGCCAAACTCATCACACACGTATTAACCTATACTACTCGACTTAATCTGAAGAGTTACCGCAGATATAAAAATACAACTTCAGGATGCCGGCTGAATAAGCGAAGTCGTTGAACAAAATAACCTATTACCTAGACCATACAAAGCAGCCTACACTAATCTACCATGTTACCCATGGGAACTTCTAAAATTATTTCCTTGAGGGTTGTGACCACTTAACCTACCCAAATGGCGCACCCTCAAGGTGCCTCCATAAGAAGCTCATAGAAAATACATGGTAATCATCACATAATTTACCACACCGTAAAATGAAGCCCCTGACACTACCATTTGGGAAATAGTTAACCAAAAAGTAGTATCTAATCCCTTAACAAACTTCATAAACGTCCTAAACATTATGGCAATACCGGCAATAAAATATATAGTCAAGGTATAAAAAACATGCCTCCAAGAGGTCAAATTCAACTCTCATATGATCTCTCAAATAGTATGGTACAAACCTTTTGAACAATACCTAGGGAAACTGATTCTAAGTCATCTTAGATGTGCCACGGGGTCTACAACTAATTAGTGACTTCCACCAATCTATGGCCACACCTTTTAGCTGGTAGGTAGTGTAAGAAACTGCATGCAACATGAGTGATCGAAGGTTATACAACATCTCTCAGTAATAAATCAAGAACTCATAGGTTTCCTCACCCATAAAACTAGTAAACTTGGATAAACCAAAGTCATTAAATCTATCAAACAACATTTGATTCTCAAATGACATAACAAGACCTCAAAGCAACATGATGAATAGTGAATCTGGAAGGTTATGTTTATACTCAAGAAGGAAACATAGATGAAGGATAAAGCCCTTGACTCAAAATAGTATGCTAAGATACTAGCACAAAAATGGGACAACAATCAGATTTTACAAGATACCATAAATATATGTCATTAATGATGAAGGAATGATACTCGAGACCAGTGGAATACAATAAAGAGTATCTGCACTATATTGATCTACAACACTTGGAGCTTGAGGAATACCAGGTGAACCTAAAGGAAAACTCTCTAGATGAGTCACCAAACGAATTAATAAACTCTATAATACTTGGGTAGAAGAACTCTGTAGAACCTGAGTATGACCCATCTTTCTAGCTTAGTCAAGGGAGATCCCCCTAGTACTATCTTTGAAAGAGGAAGATCCTCGTGCCCATTCTATAACTTAAGAACATCTTTGACACCTTACTGATCTCCTAGTCCATTCTACGTCCTTAGAATCTTGCTCAGAATCTCTAGCCTAACCAAATTTATTCATCACCATTAACACAAAAAATAATGAAACATAGTTTAGAATAGAGGCTATGAAAGAACAAGCTAGATATGGAATAAAATAAAAAAGTTTCCTAAAGATGTAGAATAATCTCTCAAAAATAGATACGGATATCTATTATCGATCTTTGAGTCTCTACCAGATGCCCTTTTCTTAAGAATATGATACCAATGATCTGGCTTTGATACTAATTGCCAAGACCCAAAAACTATGATCATCATAGGACTTACTAAAGCTAAGCCTGGACATGTAAGTCAATCAACCAAACTTATATTTAATAAAATATTAAAATGCAATCCCCAAGACGAGACTTCTAGAGCAAAGTCAAACCATACATTTAGAATTATAGTGGAAATTTGAGTAAAACTAAATACCATAAACAATCATAAACATAGTGCCACATTGTATGAACAATCAAATACAACTCAAAATTTTAGTGTACAACTTGGAACCCAAAAAACTATAAGTTTGTCTTTGAATACAAAATTAGACATAATTTGGAAAATAGAAGGTCTAAGGTCAACTCTAAATATGTAGAGCAGCCAATAACTCTTGCCCATATCTACGCTGAAACAGGCACATTAGGGATGAGTATGGTCTACTTATACTTAGTAAGTATCATAGGTCGACTGAGCATAGCAGAAATAAGATACATAAGTACATACTATGAGCACGACACCTGTAATTGGAAAATGTCCTAAATGGTAGCTCGCACTATCTCCACTATCAAGTCTTAATATAGCATATAAGCAAGAAAATAGGTACATAAAAGATACATAATGGATGTATATAAATTAAGAATAAATTGAAACACTTAAGATACATAATGTATGAAATACAATAATGATGATAATGATGATGTTATATGGCTAGGGTTATCACATAACCTCTATATAAACCTACCGAGCCTCATTACTTTAAGGTAGGACCCATGGGGGCTTCGCAACCCATATAATATCTCACTACATAAATGCCTATCTTAATATCCATATTTATATTCGACTTATGGGATACAATAGAGTGTTTTTAAAAACTATCTTATTTCTATCAAATTCGGTGTTTCCACAATGGTACCAATATCTCATGACTGTATATATGATATGAGGATGTAATTCTCATTACCAAACTAGTATGAGTAGCTCAATTCCAACAAATATACATGCACGTGAGCTCGAAATCGACTCAATATGTCAAACATCAATGATTCAGTATAAGTCATGTGCCATTACAGTGAAATATGCAAGAAGAGACATCACTAATATCACATTAACCCTAACTTAGGATTTTTAATCATAAAGGAAACAACCAACTATATACAAAAAGACAACAAAATCATATTAGACACCAACACAAGCCATACACAGTAATTATCATCTTAAATCACCAATAACAACATAAGCCCCTACTTGGGCACACAAAAGTAATAACATTACTTCCATGACCATTGTCATACACATAGCATGCTTTTATTTAAATATTAACTACCCATCCCAGTTTGAAGAAAGTTAAGCCTTAACCAATCTCGTGATGATGAAATCCAAGCCTATGAACTGTCACGCTGAGCTTTCCCCCCTTAATCTACCTCACTATCATTCAAAACATATGAATATAAAATCTATACATCAAAAGCAAGCCAACAATACCTATATTGCTTATTTTTATGTTAGGGTCAAATTGGACACCTGAAATGGGTTTTAAAAATAAGAGGGTAAAATTCAAATTTTAATTTGAAACACCTCTCTATTATTAAAGGAACCCATAGGAGAAAAATCTAGTAAATGTATTGCAAATGGGTTTTAAATTTAAAAATAAAACATTTTAGGCCATCCAACTAAAATCCTCAAATTCCATGATTGAAGTCATAATTTAACATTTTTTAAATGACAATAATCAAATTAAAATAATTGAAATAGTGATTTGGTGATTACACATGAACAAAGATAGAGGAAATTTGCCAAAAACCACTCTAGCTAAAGCTTAAAGTCTCAAAAATAAAAAGAATGAAAAACAATGGTTTTATACTATACCAGCTTTAGTCGCTAAAGCGGTCATTACTTAAGAGGTAAGTTGACCTCTTAAGTGGCCCAGCCTACTAATAGGAGCCCACTTAAGATCTTCGCTAATGACAAACTAAGACCGCTAATGGTGCCCCGCTCTGCTATAATGATATTATGCTGCGAGTTGGGCCTCTTCTTAACTGATGTCTAGGATGCAAAAGATGCTGCACAAGATTTTTATTGTATCAACATCTTTTCTAAGAATGCAAAGTTGTTGATCAAGCCCTCAAGATTCGTTCAGAATACCATGAGACAAACCAAAAGATGCAACAAAACTAAATTCGACGTTCCTGACTAATTTATGACATTACATTTTTTTAAAAGAGGTTGTTTTTATGAAATTGACCCCCGGGACATATCTTTACAATTTTTTGAAGAAAGGGTAAAAATGAGATCTAAAATCTATAAAATCAAACCAAACAGACTACCAATCTAAAATCAATGTTTAGAATCTGCTAGAATAGTCAGTTTTGCCAGTTGACATAAAAAATAACAAAAGTTGACTAAAGTTAACCATAAGCCTTTTTAAAATCTAAAAGTACCAAACTCTCACAAATCTTTCCTTGAATTGCATTGAAAATAAGGCCAACCATTTCCACAGCCTCAAAAACATCACATACCAACCATAGGAGGGGGTTAATTAGTCAAAACACACCAAAAAAAGAAAGTTTGCCTGATCAAGTCCTTACAATATGCACCACTAAGATTGTAGTTTGTCCTTGAACCGATGGCAAGAAAAATACCTTAATCAACAAAAAGTTTCTGATAGCTACTATACATGTCGATCTCGACCTCCCAAGTAACCTATTTTATAGGACGGTGTCTCCACTGAACCTTAGCAAGTGGAATATCTCCAGAATGTAACTGCCTAAAATCCTAGGCTAAAATAGATACTGGCTCATCAACAAAGGACAACCTCTAATCTAACCGCAATGTATTCCATCGAAGGATATGAGAACTATTTTTAATACAACATCGTAGCATGGATACATAAAATACTTATTGAATAAGTGAAAGATTTGGGGGGAATGCTAACTTATAAGTTACATCTTTAATTGTTTGAATAAGTCTAGCCTTATTGACCCAAACTCTATTCAAAGATTCACAAAGTAGGTATATACCTTGAGGTCTAATTTTAGAAACCTCAAACCATTCAATAAATGAACGAAAATACCTACTATATAAATCCTCCAAAGATGCCATCTTAATACTAGAATGGTAGATATTATTAATGTAAAATTTTCCATGTAAAAATGTTGCTTCTCCTAACCTACAAATTCAATAACACAACCACGAAGCATATCATCAAAAACCAAAATAGTCCTTTTCGACTAACCATAGGTTTGGGGTTAAAAGTTGTACTAAAATCAACTTGGTTTCCCAAGTCATTATGAAATTCCGTCAAAAACTAAGATGTGAAGACTAAACCTCTATTAGAGATAATAGAAACTGGTATGCAAAAGAGCTGAACTATCTCACAAGCATAGATACATATAACCTCTCGACATTAATGAAAACCTAAATATGAATGAAATTTTTAGATACACGTTCAAAATCACGAGAACAAGTCACATATTCCATGGTGATTCACTTACACTTCTATTTGAGAATGGGTAATCTCTAAAGAAAACCGTCAAGCCTTAAATTTTCAACCTTGCACTTATGGCAACATAGAAAACAAGCAACAAAATCATCTTCAACCTTCCTCCTACCACTCCACTAGAAGTTCTATCTTAAAAAATGATCTAGAAACTAAGGTCATTATCACACTTATCGTTGCTAGCCTTTGATAAGTAAGATAATCAACCGAACTGATATATAATACAAAAATTATAACACAATCCCCAATGTAAGACTTCAGAGCAAACTCAAACAATACATTTATAATTATAGTAGAAATTCTAGCAATAATATATACAAAAAGACATCCCAAAACCCAGCATGACAGTGTAAGAACAATCTAATACAACTAAAAATTTAAAATTACAACTGGTGAATCTAAAATACTACAAGTCTGTGTCTGAACAAAAAATAAGATATAAAATGGATAACAGGTCTAAGGATAACATTGAGGGAATAGAAAATCCAATACTATAAAGTTTCAAAAATCATATGCAACGCACTCTTACCTTGATCAACACTAATAAGGGCCCAATATAAATGAGTATGGTCTGCTGGTACTTAGTAGGTATCATAGGTAAATTGAACAAAGTAGAAGTTAAGATACATAAATACATACGATGAGAACGTTACCTGCGGTAAAAAAATATACCAAATAGTCGCTCATAATATCTCCACTAACAGGTACGTAAAAAGAACAAAATGGATAAGCATCAAATTAAACATAAAAATACAACTCTAAAGATGCATAATGTAAGAAATATAATTATAATGATGATATGATGTGGCTAAGGTTATTCCATAAATTTCATATTCACCTATTGATCCTTAGCATTTCCACGTAGGACCCGTAGGTGGTACGCTACTCTTATACTATCTCAATACTTAAATCTCATTCTCAACATCCATATCTCCTCTTTGAATCGTGGGCAATGATAGAGGGTTTTGTAAGAATTTCTTATTTCAGTCAAAATCAGTGTTTGCATAATGGTATAAATATCTCATGAATGTATATATAATATAAAGATTTAATTCTCACAATGTAATCAGTCTAAAAATCATTATGTCAAGTCAATACATGTACATGTTAACTCATAAAATGCTTAATAAGTCAATGAACCATGATTTAGTATAAGCAATGTACGATTAGAGTGAAAAAGTAACACATCATTAATATCACATTAACACCAATGTTGATATTTATACCAAGAAGAAACAACAAAATGCATACTCTAGGTGAGTAATTTTGATAATCCCCCCCCCCCACATGGGCAATATATAGCAATTATTATCACAAAATTACCAATAACAGGAATATAAGCCTCCACAGGGGCACACGATTGTAATAATATAATATCCTTGATTATTACCCTTACTTATAACATGTTTTTATATAAATATTAACTAACTAGTAATGTTTGAAGAAAGTTCAGCATAACCTGCTTTGTGATGCTGAAATCCAAGCATTAAACCTTCCACGTAGAGCTTTCCCCATCCCGAACAACCTCAAAATAAACTAAAATATAAAAATATAGATTCTATGCATCAAAATAAAGCTAACAACGCTCGTATTGCTTATTTTCAAGTTGGTCTAAAAAGGGCCCCCAAAATGAGTTTTTGAAACAAAAGGGTAAAACCTATATTTTAGTTTAAAAATATATTACCCGTGATTAAAGAAACCCATAGTACTAAACCCAAGTAAAAATGGGTCACAAATAGGATTTAAATTAAAGAAAATCTATTTTAGGCCTTTTAACCAAAATCCGAAATTTTCACTTTTAAAATCACAATTTAATGGGTTTTCAAAAAAAAAATAGTTGAAATACTAATTTGGAGCTTACCCAAGCTAGAAGATGTAAGAAATTGCCAAAAACTCTCTCAACCAAAAGTTCAAAATGTAACAACCTGAATTTTTGATGTTATATGTGAAAAATGTATTTTTATGTGATTTGACTATATTACCCCATCCCATAGTATCATTGTGGTATTTTTGTCTTGTCGGAGTGATTAACTTAGTTTATGATGTATTTTCGTGCCTATTATGCGATATTATGGCTTTTGAAGGCTTCTAGAGCCTTTATAGAATTCTATGATTATCATTTGATCCATATGACGAATGGCATAAAGGAATATTCAAATAGATACAAAATATTTATTTTATGGTGGTAACATGTTCAGTTTTGGTTTTATGCCTTTTAAACTTCATTTCGACCCTTGATTTGGAAAATTATGATTTTGGGATTCGAGGATCAACTTTGTGAAAACAATGTCTTTTAAAAAGTATGATATTGCTATTGAGTCTGAAGCATTTAATTTAGGTTTTTACATATTTTATTTACGTATATCAGATTCAAAAAAAATCTCGAGGCATTGGTGGAAACTTTGATGAATTTCCAAGTTTCAGTTGATTTCTGGTGCATCAGTGATCGCACCACTTGAGTGGTGATTACACTAGTGTGTGCAGAGAGGGTAGTATGATTACACTAAGGGTGTTGGCAATTACCATAACTTCTCTTGCCTCCATGGTGTGCAATTGCAGCACCTGTTTATATGAAAAGGGTATAAATAGATGCCTTAGATCACGAAGTAGTTTGTTTTTCACCCATACCTCGGTAGAAAAAAAAACTAAAATAGTGTGAGCGCTCAAAATTAAAGTTTGTACGTTCTTGGGAAGCTAGATTAACATCCATCACTTGATTCACTTACAGATTGAAGGTAAGAATTCACTCTTTTCTTAATTAAAATTTTTCATTAATATCTCGAAACCCCAAAACCTAAAATATTGATTTTAAACCCTAATTTCAATCCTTTTCACCTGAATAATGTACGTAAACCTATATTTACTTAATTCCTCTTGATTTCACCTACAAAAAATCTTTGATTATTAATTTTAAAATAGATATTGAATGTTTTACATGGTAAAGTTTAATAATGGTTTTTCTTCAATTAGTACATCATTTTAATCTCGCATTAACATGGGTTTTTGTTTGTATGTTCCTAAAAGTTTGAGGAAAATATTGTTGAAATAAAATTATGATTTTTCTTTTATTTTTAAAAACTTATTATGGGATTCTGTTTTAACCCCAAACTAGAAATATGCAATATCATTATCATTGGCTGTCTTTTGACATATAGACTCTATATTTTAATATCTTAGTTGAATTTGGTCCGTTCGTAAGGTGTAAGGCCTTTTTTTTAAGTGTAAAAGATCAATTTTGGCCTTTGATATAGGTTATCACTTAACTCTTTCAAACTGAGTTGAGTGGTTAATATGTGTACAAAATGCTTGTTAAAGGTATGAGATCTAATCATGAATTTGTCTATCTTAATATGTTGTGTTCGTGTGGAGGCCTATGTGTGATGTAATTATTGAATTTGAGATATTATGTTATATGTGTGACCATGTGGGATCCTGTGTGATATTGATATCTTAATACATAGGAATAATTATTCTGTGTTCTTGAAATACATAATTTTGTACCATTTATGTATTGCGTTATTTCATACTTTATTTGGCATGTGAACCATGTGAA
The DNA here is from genome assembly GCA_030864225.1 of Capsicum baccatum var. pendulum. Taxonomy (NCBI): domain Eukaryota; kingdom Viridiplantae; phylum Streptophyta; class Magnoliopsida; order Solanales; family Solanaceae; genus Capsicum; species Capsicum baccatum. The sequence continues at coordinate 169,806,378 of CM061561.1, read as the reverse complement.
TTTTCATGTATGGTGGAAATAATGAGTAGATATTGGCTTATGAGATTAAGGATTATATCATTGTGGATGGTTGGGGAAATACATCATTATAGTTGGTTGTTCAAATATATAATCTGGTTGGTTGTCGAAATACTAATTATGATGGATTATGAGCATTAAATCCTCATATATTACTTATTCATCAAACTTTGGTACCAATGTGGAAACATCTGAGAAACACTAGCACGACCTTTTCAAAATCCATTCCCAAGGGATGCGTTGAGAAGGAGATATTATGACCTCTTATAAAACCCTCCCTACAGGATATGTTGGGGAGAAGATATGGTATATAGATTATATCTAGGTTAACTAACCCACTAGGTCCCACGTCAGGAAACTTGCCTCCAAAGATATATACTGAGGTTGTACGACAACATCGTGGATCATTATTTTTATCATCATCATCTTTCTTATTCTATTTACTTAAATATGGCTATGATGTAATTGAATTTTCACTTTGACTTAATACCTATCTAATTTTTCAATAATCTTATACTTGTATCCAATGATCTTGTATGTGTATTGTTATTTCTTATCCTATTTATATGTGGTATACTATATTCTTTTCTGTGTTTGTTGTAATATATATGATATATATGTATTAGAACTATTAGTGCAAGCGGTGTGGGGTATCATTGTGGGATATTTTTAGGTTGTATGTGATGCACCCTTAGTGTCTATTTTATATGCTTTAATTTCTACTTGGCTCAGTTTGCCAATAATACCTATTGAGTACAAGTGAACGATACTCAGTCCTACTATAACCTTTTATGCTAGATTCAGGTTTGGGTGTGCCCCATGTTACTAGACTCAAGTGATTATTGGAGCTTTCAAGGTAGTGGATGATTTTCATGAGTTCGGATGTCTTCTACTATTTTTCAAAATCATTAGACTATGTATTTACTTGTTTCTCAAGATAGGGTTATGTCTATTAGATTTCTTATGTACTTCATTTGGATTCGAGTTGTACTAGATACATTCTAATATTGTTTAAATCAGGTATTGTGAATTATGGCAGCATTATTGTTTTTGGTTATTTTTTCATTTGTTATACTTATATGGTTCAACTTTTTTAAAAAAGCCTTACCATAGGTTTTTTTTTGTCTTTTTACCCTTTGTATATCAGTTTAGGTAATATGGTTACTTGTCAAGGTTCGTCGCAATGAGTGCCATCAAGACCCATTATTTTTGGGTCATGAAAAATTCATATCAGAGCAACTAGGTTTTATTTGTCACAATCGTTTAAGAATAAGATGTCTAATAGAGTTTTATAAATCTATATTTAGATGTTTATATCTATGTTCGTGAGGCTAGAGGATGTCCTTAGGAAACTTACCTCATTTTATCCCTTATAAAGAAAAATTCTTCAAAACAATATGATCTAAGTTGTGTTTTACTCTTACTATGCAAATGGTGTTTACTTGGTTCCGCGAGAGTAGATATTCATATAAAACCCAAAGGGCGAGCCTCGAGTTGTACATGGACTTGAGAAACTGGATGGGCCCATGGATCAGCCTCATTTAAGAGAAGTGCTAGGGGACTTTTCCCTGAGGCTTAAGTTGAGAATGTTAGGGGTGCACGTTCATCTTTAATTCCTCAAAGTTCTTCTTCCCTAGTCTTGGAGGGGTTGTTGGTGTATTTTTGACTCGTTTAGAGGGTTTTCCTTTTGTTATGCTAGGTTTTCCCCCATTTTAGAGTGCAGATCCTCTAGTTGCACCTACTTCTTGTTTGGGAACTCCTCAGATGTCGCATTTTATTCCTTCTTCGGTGGTGACATCTGAATATAGTTTTTATTGTTTGATATTTCAGCCTTTATTTATGTTACCTCCTCATTAGGGATCTCAGCTTTCCAGATTCACTATGCCTATAATAATTATGAGTATAGTAATGTCTTCTAGGGATAAGAAAAAATTTGAGAGATTTATACATTTGAAACCTCTCAGATTTAGTGGTGTTGTGGATAAGGATTCCAATAATTTTTTGATCGACTATTGTAGGAAGTCACATAATTTAGGTTTGTTGGAGTCGCATGGGATCACTTATACTACCTATTATTTTAGAGATGTTGCTATCAATTGGTAAATATTGGTTATTGTTTGTAGACCTCTTGATTCTCCTGAGATAAAGTGGAATTAGTTTGTCAATTCCTTTTTAGAGAGATTTATATCCTAGAATCTAAGAGATCAGATAAGTGATGAGTTTTATCACGTGGAGCAGGGCTTCATGACTATGCAGAGTATGAGAAATGCTTCTATACCTTTACCAGATATTTATAAGCTAGCATTTCCACTAGTCTTAGAAGATTCAAAAGTTCATAAATTGATTGGATGTCTTCCATCAGTTGGCTATATCTTAGATGGTTGTATTTGGAGCATCTTTTTTGAGTATTGTGGATCATGCAAAGATAATGGAGGGCATTCTTTGATCATCTCAGGGAGACACCAAGATAGTGCACCATTTTCATAAGTTTAGAGGTTAAGCTCCATGTGGTAGAGATTTCAAAGGTTCTCATGGGTATTAGGGTATGCCTGTTTAGATGACCTTAAAAAGTTTGGGTGATAGATCTTCTGATCTAGTAGTTTAGGATAGTTATTTGGGTATAGTGGAATTTTCTCCTATTAAGTTAGGCCATATAACATGTTATGTGCGTCATAAGGTGGGCTATTTATCAAAGGAATGTCCCTAAGATATGATTAGAGCTACTCTTATTTTTGCTGTGAGAGGTAAGGGTACTACCTGAGGTACAACAAGTAGAGGTGGTAGATCCTATAGTGGTGGTCGAGGGGCTACTCAGCTAGCTAGTAGTTGTGGTTATTGTTATGCTATACTAGTCAGGCCTAAGGCTGAGGCAACAAATATTGTTATCACAGGTATCATCCCCATTTATTTCAGATATGCATCAGTGTTATATGATCTCGGGTCAACATTCTCTGATATGTTTATATATTTTACTTCATTTTTGATTTAATTAGTTATGGAATGGGTGTACCAATCTTGTGTTGTGACGTTTGCTAGGCATGAGACTTGGGTAAATTTTCTTTTGTTAGATATGGTGGATTTCGATGTTATTTTATGTATTGAGTAGTTGGCCTCTTATCATGTTGTCCTATATTAATTTTTGAAGACCATGACTTTAGTTTCGTTGGAAGTGCCAAGGATAGCTTCGAAGAGTTCTCTTCATTCGGTTCCTAAGAGGGAAATATCTTATGTAAGAGGGGATATTATTCTTATTTTCCTCATATTCATGATACTAGTGTTGTTTCACCTCCTTTCATGAATTATATTGGTTTATCCTTGAGTTTATAGATTTGTTCCCTACATATATACGTGGTATGCCTTCGGACCATGATATTAATTTTTTCATTGATGTTGAGTTGGGAACCAAGCCTATTTTTATTCTTCTTTATAGGATAGCACCAGTCGAGTTAATGGAATTGAACGATAAGATCCAGGAGTTGTTGGATAAGGGATTTATCCAACCTAGTGTATAACCTTGGGATTCGCCTATCTTGTCTTTGAAGAAAAAAGATGGGTCAATGCAAAGGTGTATTGATTATTGACAATTAAACAAGATAATGGTTAAGAATAAGTATCCCCTTCCTCGTATTGATGACTTATTTGATTAACTTCAGGATGTTGCAGTGTGTTCAAATCTTGATTTGAGATTTGATTATCACCAATCGAGGATCAGAGCTTTAGATATTTTGAAGATAGCTTTTGGAACTTAATATGGTCATTATAAGTTACTGGTCACGTCTTTTGGGTTGACCAATGCCCCAGCCTTATTCATGCAGTTGATGAACCATGTGTTTTGACCGTATGTTAACTCTTTCATCATTTTACTTATAGATGATATCTTGGTTTATTCCAAACGTCAGGCTGAGCATGAAGAGCATTTACAAATTGTGTTTTAGAGATTAAGGGATGAGAAGTTTTATGCCAAGTTCTCTAAGTATGAGTTTTGGTTGGAGACAATTTCTTTCTTGAGTCATGTGGTGAGTAAGGAAGGTAATATGGTTGATCCAGTTATTGTTGCAGTGGTCGTGATTTGGCAAAATCTACTTTGTCAATTGAATTTAGAGTTTTATTCGAATGGAAGGTTATTATCTGTGTTTAGTTTAGTGTTTCTCATCCATCGCAGCTTTATTACCCATGTTGACTTAGTAGATTAGTTTCTTTTTAGAGGTCTGAAGCTTGTGATGCGAGCTTCCAAAACCTCAAGGATTTGTTGACTTCATCTCTGATATTGACTTTTCTCGAGGAAGGCGTGGGTTTCACCTTCTTTTGGGATACTTCAGGTGTTGGATTAGGTGTTGTGTTGGTGCAGGAGTGTAAGGTGATTACACATGTTTCCCGTCACTTGAAGCCCCCTAATAGAAATTACCCTACTCATGATTTGGAGTTATATGTGGTTATTTTTTTTTGAAGTTGTGGAGGAATTACATCTATGGATTTCGTTGTGAGATTTTCTTGGATCATCGTAGCCTTCAGTATTTCTTCATATAGCAGGATCTTAATATGAGGCGGCGGCGTTGTCTTGATTTACTTAAGGATTATGAATTGACTATTTATTATCATTCGGTCAAGTCTAATATGGTGACTGACGTCCAAACAACAGCTCTTATTAGATGAAGATACGATCACTGTCAAAATATAGTAACCCAACAATGGTTGGGGTCGAATCCCAAGGGAACGCATGCTTTGTAGATCTCAGCAGTTGTAGTCGATAGGCAGAACAATAAAAGTAAATAGGGTTTTTTTATGCAGTAGACTCGAGCAACTAACTGTATTGACTTCGATTCTAATCAATAAAGGTGGATACTAGGATTTTCCTCCCCCTGGATTCTTAACTCCGTAAGCTTATCGTGTATTGTTGAACCAACCCAGTAACTTTCAGGCATAATCTATGAGTTATGTGCCTTTCAAAATTTTTTGGACCAGTATAAAGAATTCACCTTTTAACTTTTGAGTATCAAGATGTCTCCTTACTAACCCTTATCTTGATCCTAGTTAACAATTACCTTTTTAGTCTCTAGTTATTAGATGACAATTAACGACCATTAACTATATTGCATGATTAGCATGGATCGACAATTAACATATAATTACTATTGTCTCTATCATTTCCTAGTCACTGCTTCTCTTTTGGAGTAAGCAACAATATCTAGGCGGCATCCTAATGTGTGCACCCATTAAGAAATCTATTTTAATGAAGATAAAGAAATGCATGCAATCGGTATTGGTTCTAATCAACAATCACACTACCCCTATTTCATCAATCCACCAGGGTTTCTACTACCCTAGCTATGGTTTTTAGCTGCTCATGATTGTGATGAAATCAATAATAACATTCATAGTTGAAAGCATAGATGAAGTCACAATAAAAAAAAGTGTAAAAACCCACAACCTTAGCAAAATAAATGGACCAAAATCAATAAAAGAAAATCCCAAGATGAAAGACGTATCTTTAAATCAAAATATGTTTATGATTAACAAAAGATTGTAACTCTGACTAAAAATTACATAAAGGGTATTTATAGTACAAGAGGAAACCCTAAAACCAAAGTCCGAACGAAATTGTTGAAAACCGGGTCAGTGGTCACCTACTTTCTATACGTGCAGTCTGGCACCGGGAAAACGTAGTACCTATAGTACTGACACAAGGAGTAGGTGCAAACCATTTGTGAACCTTTTTCAACCTAGCTCTTGGGATTTCGACCTCTGGCACCTGTTCAGTCTACCTAAGGTCCATAGGTCCTACATGCGGTTCGTAGGTTACCTTGGTATGTGCCAGGAATTATTTTTGCTCTTTTTACTTCTTGAACATGCTTTGATCATGAATAGGTCTTTCACCTTTTTCACGATCTTAGCATCCAAAACAGGATTTCCTACAAAACATACCCAAAATGGATCATATCTAACAAAATAGCCTCAGAAACCTACATATTTTCCTCATATTAAACATCAAAAGTTCTATATTTCTATAGCACATCAACTCCCTCAACTTAGAATATTTGCATGTCCTCAAGCAACAAAACACAATAAAAATAAAAATGATGCTTAACTAGGTGAAACTAATCTATTTAAGGCAGTCAGTCATCACTTAAACTCAAAACACAACATCCCCCTCCAATCTTAATTTTAAAAAATAAATGTGTATGAACATAAAGCAGAACAGTATGACACAATAGGATAACGATACGGTAATTAAATTAGCAATAGACAAACACTCATAAATACAAATTACACTACCCAAATAAGTATGTAGCTGACAATACGAGTCAAGTGCCCTCACAACAAAGATTTCTCACTCACTCATATGAAATCATGAATTTTAATATAGGGACGGTCAAGAGACACTCATACTCAAAAATAAGTTCCAATCAATTCATGTCAAATATCATAGGCATGCCCTTATTTTCTTTACTTTGCCTTCCAATAGTAAAGTTAGGATCACTATAGGACTTTTCTCAGCTTGTAATGCAGGCTTGGGGGCTAGTATGGTACATATCATTACACCACGTGACTAAGCCTCCTTGGCAGTACGTTAACCATAGGGTCTAATTTACTAGCCAATTTACTTTTTATTCTACCCTTTTTTCTCCATTTTTATTCTTTATTAAATATTTAGGTTGGGTGTGGTCTCTTATTCTGACTTTTTCTCGTTTTTATTTTTTTGTATTCTTTTTCTTTTTCTACTGTACCCAACCTTACTATATTTTTATCTTATTTTACCCCTCTTCATACCTATTATACACTATGAACCCCAATGATAGCCACACTCAACTTAGGCATTTTGCCTGAGTTTAGGTGCACAATGTCCAAGGAGGACTAGGGCTAAAACAAGTTCATTGTACTATAAATAGGAAGGTGAATTGTGAAATAAGATAAATAGACTACAAGGCTCAAAATAAGGATCAAGGGATATACTTTACACATGGAATATCATTTAGGCTAAGAGTGGATTAAACTCAAAAAGGGCCTATGTTCTTTTCCTAACCGACTATCCTACAACCTACGAAAGACTAACAAGGCAATTTCTGAATTCTACATAAAAAGGGAACTATGTAGTATCTCACACACACATAGCATATAGTAGATATCACCAACTACTACCTATCCAATTCATGCAATTATTAAAGTGAATATCATGTCCCTAATCCTGATGCCATAACAAGATCCATAAAGTTCACACATATATACATTCATACAGTTCTAAAGCATAAATTTTTGGAGGGGTATCAAAAATCAGTCAAAAATGGCTATTTTCCTAAATTCTCAAAATCTCCTAATTACACTAAAATAACAAAAAATGAAGAAAAACAAAATACACCACAAAATTATCCTAGACATGTCGGTACTACAATCGTACCGTGGCCGATAGGAAAAAAGCATGACAACAAAAATCCATGACAGCATGATATGCCTACCCTCAAGAAAACGTTATTCAATCTCCTTAATGCGCTAAATCAAAGAAAAATGGAGGGAAGTCAGAACATACCTGGAAGTCACTAGGCGTCCGAATTAGAAGCATCTCTAGATACTGGAATATTAGCTAACAGAGGTGGTAGTGGTGGCAGTGCTCTACTGATGGAAGGACTCATTACAATATATACACACCTCCACTTATTTATGAATGCATTGTCTACCAAATCATACCGGCCCTTTGAACAACCTATCCCTTTGTCATATCACTATCCTGCAAGTCATCTAGGCGACCTCTATTTGTACCAACTATTTGGACCTCTACATACTGCTCTACGAAGAAATCAAACGATCTTAGTGCACATGGAGGTGATATTTGGACCACCTGGGGTATAACTGATGGAGTGGTTGCAACATGACTCTCTACTAAAGTCCATACCTCTACTCGTATTATATTCAAATCTTCTTTTATCTGGGCTAGATCTAGTGTAGCTATCAATGCATATCGGTCAATAAGCAATCTCTCCAACTCATCGCGCCATGTCTTAAAATCATCATGTATCCTGGATAGTGCAGTACTCAATAGGGTCTCCCATTGGGACTTTGCCTGATTAAATCTAGTCCTAACCCCTGATCTTATCTGCTCATAAAGGGTAGTCATCTAAATCTTAATTATCCTCACCCTGGCATCGGTGGCCCTCTGGTTATCCACTAAGCTTTAGAAAAATTTGTTCGATATAGTAATAATACTAAATGCAGGAGATAAAGTAGATGGGTGAGTCGACTCTAAAGTTAAACTTACCGGCTTTGAGGTTGAATCAAGGTTGAAGAAGAAGTAGCCTGATAAAGCTCAAATTACAGTCTTGAATGGGTGTAATTGATCGTTGCCAATATAATAACCCAACTTAACTTGGGGTCCAATCCATAAGCTGTGAAAGCATGGAATTCAAAACTCAAGAATATTAATAGTATACTAAATGATGACCCATAGTGTGAATAAAGCAAGCATAAATGTAAAATAGGGGGGATTTCATTTGAATGTGGTTATAAATGATAACTACTTCAATTTTAGACCACTATCTTGATGTTGAAGAATGCTAAGAGTGAATTTAATTGAGAATAAGCCTTGGGGTTATCCAATTATAAGTGTGGGATCATTCATGGGTATTTTGCCATTTATTCAACTTTTAGCTAAAAATCACGGGTAGGAAAGATGTCAATGTATTAGTGTCAATCTTTCAATTACAAAACCAAATTTGACATATGGGTTCTTTCTAATACCTCACAAGTGTCACCATTCTCCACATCTATTGCCTCAATTAACATCCTTATGTCTAAGTGATATCATTAAATGAAATGAATCATGTTATTGGTTGTACTTATTCCTCACTCATGCCCTCTCTTTCCAGAATGACATGGGTTCTAGGGTGGTTGAACTTTCCAACCCCCAACTCTTAATTAATTTATGAAATAAATACAACACCAATCACAACTAACTAATTAGAAAAATAATTAGCTAAAACCCATGCACTACCAGTACCTAAGCAAGCATAACCCCAAGATTCAAATTTAGTTACTCATAAATAAAAGGGATAAGAATATACCAAAGTTATCATTAACCTCATCCATGAGAGATAGGGACAATGTAATTCCACACTTGGGGTTTTAATATTTCTTTAAAGGAAAATCAGTACCATGTAATTTTCATTCAAGTTAAGAAAAAAATTCTCAAAAGATTAAAAGATAAGTGCTAAAATAGATGAGAGAAGCTAAGATCTAAAAGGGAGACTATCTTCAAAAGATGAAAAACTAGGTCTTCAAAAATGAGCTGAAAGACCCCTTTTAAAATCCACTCTACATTTGATGAAAATTAAAAAAGTGCCACCCTATTCTTAATTTGCTTGAGCGGATCCAAAGCAAATGAAGAGCAGATAGAGAGCAGATGGCTAACAGCTCCAAAGTAGATGGGAAGTGGATGCATAGTGGATTAGAAGAGGATGACTTATTTAGTTCACATTTGGCCTCTTGATGACTTGAATAACTTGCCCAATCTTCTCTTTTTACTTTTACCAACATAAATGGGCATTAAATAAGAGAGTACCCTCAAATCAATGAAAAAATATGATAATTTAGGCTTAAAAGGTGCTAGTAGGTCATCAAATTGATGACCTGCAGCCCCCTAAACTTAAACTATTACATGTCCTCAAGCAAGTTAGAAAATTCAAGGAGATAGGGTATTTATCTCGAATCCACCTAAAAGAAAATTATACCAAAGGAGTAGGCTAAAAAAAATCTATAAAGACTTTCCACACATGTCATGGCAACAAGAAAACAGAAACTTTTCAATAAGAACATATTTATGAAGCAAGGATGCAAGTTTGTATCAAATAAATTTTTCAAGTCACAAAAAATCTTAATATAAGACACAAAATCATCAACGATTGTCTTAATCTTCACACTACAACTTACTTCACTCATTTACCTAAACCAATAGTAAAACATCACCCTCTACCCAAAATTATCGATGCCGCTCTCATGTAAGTGTTAGAACTACACAGCAAATATATTTCAATTCTTAAGGGAGCTTAAATAAAGAAAGAATTCACACTCACTCTAACAAAGAAATTCAAGTGCATTAAAGAGAACCATAGGCTTGCCCTTTGTGTTTTTCGCCACTAATATAGACTTAGTTTGGGATCACCAAGGTCTTGCGGGTCAAGATGAAGGTTTAGGCGTGGGAAGGAATACATATGGATCAAGTGACAAACGGACCTCCTTCAATGCCATCGCTCAATACTTTCTACCCCCAAAATTTTTAAACCACCCACCTTATTCTTTTTCAAATCATTTCTCATATTTTCCTAACTACTTGATTAGCATTTACCAAACAATTCAAAGCCACCATTTTCTTTTTTTTTCACTACTTTGACTTTTTCAAGAGATTTTCTACCTGTAAGCCTTTCTTAGCCCCTCACTTTTTAAATTTTTCTTCTTTTTTTCAAGTTCGATGGGCTAGGGTATTTAATTTTATCAGAAAGAATATGTCTTGTCTTTTAAGTACATGCATTGACAACCTTACAGAAACCTTTCTTATCCTTTCTTTGATCATCTTCTCCCATATACACAAACTTCCAAACTTAAGCTTTTGCCTATAATCCATTATCTAGAATCATGCAACGCATCAAAGGAGGTTAAGTGACAAAAGAGAGGTTTTCAAAGGGGTTTAGTTGTTTTAGCATGGTTATAATTAGAATAAGAAAGACTGACAGGCATAAAGTTTCAAATGGGTGAACTAGGGAACAATATTAAGGTGGGAATTTGGCTATGCGATGGGTCAAAAAGAGCCTCAGGTCATCCTCTGACCCAAGCTTTCCTAGAATTTCGCTTTGAATACACTCGGGGAAAGTTCTAGACTATACAAATGCAAAAGAATAATTCAAAAATCTCACCACTCATGGCATCGTACTCATAGAGGAAAAAGTTGGTCTCCCAAAAAATTTGAGCAATTTGAGCTTCATAAGTTACTCCGAGTCAACGAATCATCCTTGTAAAGAGATAGCCAAAAATTGAGTTTAATGGTCTTACTCAAAAGAAAACTCAAGACATCCTTGATCTTACAACTAGACTTTTGGTTTTTTTTTTTCTAAAACATTTTATTCCTTACCAATGACATTTTGGAAGTATTTTCAAATTTTTGCTTCTTCATAGTTAACCAAAATGACTAGATAGTTCACCTAAGCGTGTAACCTCGCCATCCCTCATGGGTGAATTATCACTCGGTTCAACAAAGAAACTAAACATAAAATAAAAATAAAAGTTCAAAAGAAAGGGAAAAAATAAAAAATTGCTCCTTAGGAAAGAACCGAGTTTCAAAGAAGTTTATTAGACACGTATATCCAAAAGCCGACAAGAGCAATGCGCACTGTCGGATACCACATTTAAATTATGCGCATGACACCAATTCAAAAACAAAATGACAATATTTGACATCATTATCAAAATACCCGATAAGGGTCCATCCAAAGCAATGTCAATAGTAATAAAATAAAAACAAAATGCCATAAACATCAAAAGTAATAACATAAAATATGTCTTCACATTCTATCAAACCACATTCCATAAACTGAGATAGTAGGTACCGACCATCGAATGAATTATAACCATACCCCACCCCCACTAAAAATAATACATTATCCCCAATGCGAAAGTATTAGAGGGTAAAGGGGGCAGAGATTCCCTATGGTGCACTAGGCGCTAGGATCCCTATCGGTGAATGATCGCACTATCTCAATAGGAGTCTTATCAGAATGGTATTCTTTCATCAAATCTTCTATGAAGGGTAACTCATCATCTTGTCAAGTTCTAGGACTATCCCCAACCATTCATGTATACTCCTCATTCCTAGATAACTGCATGGTAAGCTCAACTTTTTGAGCCTTAGGTAGCCCCTCTATAAGATCAACCTCGACCTCATTATCAATGTCCTCATGAACCTCTCCAAATAAATCATCAAATGGAAGCACTGGGCCTGAAGTCTCTAGTGGAAAAGCAATTTTTTCCTTATCAAGATCGAAGGAGAGCTGTTCGAAGTGAATCTCCGCCCGTAAACTATAAAAGTCTGTCCTTACAGATGTCACCCCCTAACAATCTTCGGTCTCCTTAAGAATAGTCACCCTCTTCTCTAACTTTGATACACAGGCATGAAGAGGTGCTATAGCATCCTGAATAAACTGGGGAATGTCGGAAACCAATTGGATAAGTGTAGCATTATTTGCCAAAGTCATGAAAGCAACCTTAGCAAACATCACCGTAGAAGACCATGCCGATTATGTGGACCGAGGTGGTGGTGCGGTTCTTGATGATATAGGATTATTGAAAAAATGATGATGGGCCTTGGCTTCAAGTTTATAATTCAAAGGAATTTCCACCCTCTCTGAGCTCGGTAATCCTTCCGCACCTGAGTCCACCAAAACCAAAGCTTTCCTCTTTAAGACCTTAGGGTTATCCTTATGCTTACACTGTGTGAGGTCAATAATGTTGGTGCATACAACCTGATGATCAATATTAGAGAGTAGCAGTACTTTAAACTTAAGACAAAGATTGGATATGAGTGCCGAAAAGGGCAATTAAGTTCCCAACTGCTTTGCCCTAAAATTAATCATCTCTACTATCAACTCTCTTGGATTGATAGCGATTTTATCGATGATGCACCCTGAAATGATAGCCATATCAACGGCGATAACTTGGTCATTTCTTTAGGAAAGTATATGGTTACCCACAAATCCAAGCCAATGCTTGTCTTGAACCGAAAGATCTATCCTTTTGATTTGACCCACACAATTAGCCCATGGTGGAAGACCCTTTGCGACCACCCTAGAAAGACATGGATAACTCTGATGTTTGCTAAATATCAGCCTCTGGCATTGCACCGCAGAATCTAAGTCACAAGAAAAATAGATCTCATTGATCTCCGAGGCCATGCAAGGGACTTCCACTCCTCCAGCCAATATACTCTCGAGGCAAGGTTGTGCGTAAAATTGGTATTTTTTGATTTTTTTTAATTATTCCTAATAACATAGGAAGCATAGAATTCCCGAACCATCCCAGGAAATAGCATAATGGCTGAGAAAAGGGCATCACATTTGTGAAGAGTTTCGAACCTCATTCTTCAATTTCGGTAATGATTTCAAGGAACTAGGTGTCCACTCCCTTCATTCTAAATATCTTCCCAGGATTGAACCCTCGAGTAGTTACCCACTCATCATATATCTCCTTCACACCTTCTATACCAAACTGAATTTGATCTGCTTCCTTTCCTACCTCCCGTGCACGAGCATTGATAGCTTGGGCATTTGGGAATTTTGGAGTATATTTGAAGACTGGTGCTTTACCCCTTCTGAATGTGGCTTTTGTCTTGCCTTTATATGGGGCATTACCCTTTCTAGCATCTCGCGACAAGTTTTACCTTGGAGACATACCTATGGGAAAGAAACAAAAGAAAACCAAAACAAAAGACAAAAGGTAAAACATGTTTTTTGGAATTTTATAAGTTATGCAAGAAAATAAATATTAAAAAAATTATTGAAAAATTCAAATTAACTCATATCTAGATTCCATGGGTTTCATTTACTACAACACTTTATCGTTTAGTCAAAACATTGCCTCACAATCTTCACATTTCCAAAACTCGTACATAGGACATCCATAACCTCTAACGGAAACAAGAATTACCAATACCCTTAAGAATGATGTCATCCAATATATCATAGGGCAAGGAAAACATTCATGTTTTCCAGTTAGGCTTAATGACCAACAAGAACAATTGATGCCTTATTTCACAAAAATATCCCTCAATCAATGACTACTAACTATTTCATTATTAGGTTTATTTGGACCCTAAATGACCACACCATGTCCTAAGGAAAGTTACATTGGCCATCACAATCATACAACATATTCCTATCTTAATGTCATTTCATCAAACACATAGTGGGCATCCCCATCAAGAACATGAGAGAAAGAGAATAAGAGCGTGAGAGAACAAGATTATTTCATCAAATCATCTTTGAACATATTCAAGATGCCCATATTATCATACTTAAGCCACAACCACAAAAACTAAGCAAGAAAGGTTCAATGGACATTTTGTCAAACAAATGGTGAACCATCTTCATTTAAGAAAGTATCACGAATCAAATAAGTGAAACAAGGCCCCAGTGACAACATAATTATTCCGATAAGTATTAATCATCCCAATAAGCTCACAAAAACTTAATTCAAGTGACAAATCATGCTAAGATATGAAGCCCTATGTCCATCTTTGTGAGAATCCCCAAGTTAATTCATGAGAGAACATACCTTTCTTGATTTAAGATAGGAGAAAAATTTAAGAACAAGTCTAAAAGAATTATTACACATCTTACTAGCTCAACTATTGACAAAGAAAGAGAGAATATTGAGTTTGAGAGAAAAGAATGTTGAAAATGGGTTGTATTAAGAAAATTAGAAGATTGGGCTTTTTGGGCGCTGTTTTAAGTGTTTAAAAATATTTTAGGTTGATCGGGTAGGGTCAGCCTAAAAAAACCAACCCATTTATTTAAAACATCACTGGATTTTTAAAAGACCAGCGCGTCAACTGCTGTGAATCTGCGACTGGACTGTTGAAGCAGTTTTAGTGCAAACTTTGACAGTGTGTATCAGCTCACTTGCGACCAAGGTAAGATGGACCTGCGTCTGGACTGCTGGAGCAGTTCCAGTGCAGGTCGTGATAGATTATTGCACCAAAAAAACAAGTATGCCCTTCACTCTATCTATGCTTGATATGCGACTGGATTGCTGCAGCAAGTCCAACGTAGAATCATGCAGTTTAGCTGCTGTGAATTCATTCCAAAAGTAGGCTATCTGCATTTGAAATATTTAGCACCTGCGGCTGGCCTGCTCAAGTAGGTGCAGCGCGGGTTGCTCCAGTTTAACGCATGACTTTTCCCTCAATATTTCAAGGTTCGAAGCTTAGTGTCGAGCCTCCAAGTCGACCTCCTCGTGCCTAAATTTTATAATATTTTCTGTATCAAGCAACACTAAACTAAAATTAATATTATAAACATTAAAAACATCAAAACTAAATATTTATTTACCTCCCAAGAAACATCATAGTTAAAGTCGTGCCACGACATCACTTGATCATCATTTTGTGTCTTTGAAACAAAGTGACTCAACCTTAGTAGCTCTGGCTCCACCCACATAATAGTGATTTAATCGTTGGCCATTCACCATGAATTTCTTCTTTGTGTGGTCTTCAAACTCAATAGCTCCACTCAGGTAAACATTTGCGATAACGAACGGGCTTGACCACTTCGATCTAAGCTTTCCCGCAAAGATTTTCAATCAAGACTTGAAGAGGAGGACATCATCACCCACATGAAACTCTTGCTTTAAGATTTTGTCATCATTCCACCTCTTCATCTTATCTTTGTAGAACATGGAACTTTTATATTCTTTGAGTTGAATCTTGTCCAACTCAGGAAGTTGATTCCCTCTCGATTTCGAAGTGTCCTCCTAATCCATATTCTACTTCTTCAAAGCGCATAAATCCTTATGTTCTAACTCAATGGTCAAGACACAAGCCTTCCCAAACACCAATTGGCTATGGGACACATCGATAGGAGTTTTATAGGCCATTCTATATGCCTAAAGAGCATACTTGAGTTGCCTTTCCCAATTCGTACGACCAAGATTCATGGTTTTCTAAAGGATGGACTTGATTTCACGATTCAAGACTTCAACTTGGCCACTAGTTTGGGGATGATAAGGATTAGCAACCTTATACTTCTCCTCATACTTTTCAAGCAAATCACCAAAGACCCGATTACGAAAATAAGAGCCTCCATCACTAACAATTCCCTTGGAGTCCCAAACATTGTAAAGATGTACTTCTTTAAGAAAATGGTAACACTATTGCCTTCATTAACCCATAAAGCAATGGCTTCCACCCATTTCAAGACATAATCGATGGCTACCGAGATATATTTATTACCATATACGCTCACAAAGGGGCCCATGAAGCCGACCCCCCACACATCAATTAGTTCAACCGCGAGACTCGGCTTAATAGGCATCCCGTGCCTCCTCGAAACACCAAATTTCATTTGGCATTGAGAGTATATTTAGACCATTTCATAAGAATATCTATAAAGGGTGGGCCAATTATATCCACTTTGAAGGACCTTAGCGGCCATTCGGATTCTAGCATAATGACCACCAAACGAAGAGGAGTGACTAGCATCAAGAATATCTTTCATTTATGCTTCCATGAAACTCCTATGGATCATACCATCCGCACACTCCCTTAACAAGAATGGTTCATTCCAAAAATACTTTTTCATGTCAAATAGAAACTGCTTCTTTTGATAATGATTTAACTCATTGGAAAGCACACCACTCACAATATAGTTTGCGTAATCCGCATACCAATATGTAATACTCCCCGAAAGTGACATGACTAGATCATCGGGGAAGGTGTCTTCAATATCAATCTAACCCCACTTTTCATCATTGGATTCAATGCGGGAAAGGTGGTTGGCTACTTTATTTTTACACCCTTTTTGATCTTTCACTTCAAAATCGAACTCTTGCAAAAGCATTATCCACCTAATCAATTGAGGTTTTGCCTCTTTCTTTGCCATGAGATATCGAATAGTGGCGTGGTTCATGTGTACAATCACTTTCATACCAAAAAAATAAGTCAAAAATTTCTCAAAAGCATACACCACCGCTAACAGCTCTTGTTCTGTAACCGTATAATTACGTTAAGCCGACACAAGGAGTTCCTTGAGACAATTGAAAGCTTTAACCCAATCACCGTCAAACTCAAATTTTTCCTCCTTTTCAAGATGCTTTTACAATGGGTGAGCAATCTTCGAAAAATCTTTAATGAAGCACCGATAGAACCCGGCATGACCAAGAAAACTTTTAACGCCCTTCACGGAGATCGTTGGAGATAACTTAGAGATCACCTCAACCTTTGGACCACCATCATATTGACCTTCTTAGGAATACATTGCACTGGAATCACCCATGTGATATTTTAAATTGGGTAGAAAACTCCTGCATTAAGCCACTAAATTATTTCCTTTTTGACCACCTCTTATATCGGTTGATTTGGTCGCCTTTCGTGTTCCACACTAGGAACATGATCAACATTTAGCTTGATTTTATGATAAAAATACCTATAATGTCTATGATAGTCCATCCGATTGGAAGAATGAACTTTTTCACAATTGATTGCAAGCCATCCACTTGACAAGGTTCAAGATCACCCACTACACTGATTGGCAATGCATTATCCTCACCCAAGAAAATATATTAGAGAAGGGATGGTAATGACTTAATTTCGAGTTAAGGTCGTTCAATAATAGATGACTTGGCGGGTGGACTCTCACAATTTTTCAAATCAAGATCAAATTTGATCGGGTTCTTGGTGTAAGATCCAAGACCCGTCATTGAAGCTACCACCTTATCATATTCTTCAACCACCTCACTTCCAAGGTTCCACCACACACCCACCAAGGGGTCATTTACAAGATCCATTTCAAAGGTGTTATCTACCTCATCATCAACCACATCAATCACCGAAATAAGAACATAGGTTACTTCATGGACTTACATTGAAGGATACTTCTTCATTGTTCACCCAAAATTTCATCTCCCCACATTCCATATCCTCTCATGCCTTTTTGGTAGCTAAGAATGTCTACCAAGGATGACCGGTACCTCATGATCAATCTCACAATCAAGAATAACGAAGTCGGACGAAAAGATAAATCGGTCAACTTTCACCAAAATATCATACAATACGCCCATGGGCTTTTTGATTGAACAATTAGCCATTAGAAGCCTCATAGTGGTAGGCTTAGGAGCACCCAAGCCTAACTTTCAAAACATGGAAAATGGTATCAAATTAATACTTGCCCCAAGATCACATAACAATTTTCCAAATATGTAGAATCCGATTGTGCAAGGAATAGTAAATGCACCCGAATCTTATTTCTTCACCACCATTGAGCTAGACATTATAGCACTACAATTGTGGGTTACCTCAATTGTTTCAAAATTCATGACTCGCGTCTTTATAACCAAGTCCTTCATAAATTTAGCATAACCAAGCATTTTTTGTAAGGCTTCTAGCAATGGAATATTCACCAATAAATTGCTAAACTTTGTAAGGAACTTCTTAAAATTGGTATCATCATCCTTCTTCTTGAGCCTTTATGGGAATGGGTGAGGAATTTTGATTTGTGGACATGGAACAATTGGAGTTTCATTTATTTTTGGAGTATCATCCTCAATCTCCTTTGCAGTTTTCTCACTTTTAACATTTTTTTAACTACCATTGGTCACTAAACACTTGTCTCATCAGGCTTTGGATCATTATCAATTGGCTCTTCTAGCCGCTTTCTTTTTGCATTGGCTTGTTCTTTATTTTTCTTTTCATTGGGGTCTTCACCAAGATCAACAACATATTTACAAAGAGTTTGACCACTCTTAGTGACAATAGCCATGATGTGAGCATCATTTTTAGGATTGACAACCGTGTCACTAGGTAATCCACTCTTTGGTCTTGCATTATGTTATGCTGAGATTTGGCAAAATTGAGTTTTGAGTTGATTCATAGAGGCCGAGTGAGATGTCACCATTTGATTTAGTTGTGATAAGTCACCTTTTATTTCTCTCACATCTAGTCAGTCCTCTTAAAACCTATTAAAATCTGAGCAAGGACATCTTTACTTTTGAGCTTATCCGGGTTAATGGAAATTGACTTTTTACCCTTTGCTCGATTATGTAGAGGTATATACCAATCATAATCTCTCTCCTTATTTCTCTAATTATGATCTCTATCATGATCTATATCACGCTAATCTATATCATGATGTCTTTCCTTCCAACCTTAATTCCCACCTTGCCTTTGGTAGGTAGCGCAGGAACCCCCCGATTGGTTTGACAAGAACCGAATTTCATTATCAAGAGACTCTGCTTCCTCATCATCATAAGATTTAGAACTATTAGAAGAAATAATGTTAACTGACATTGGAGGAGCCCCCATCACATGTTTGGTAAGAAGATCAAGTTGCATCATTACTTTAGACAATTTGCATCTCTTTCTTTATCTTTTTGCTTTTGCTCTTGGCTTACAAAACATCCGGAGGGAGCCCCCATAGACACCTTGGCATCTGTTATGTGGCCCCCTTTACTTTTCTTAGTCTCTTGATCTAATAAAGTTGATGCAAAACCATACGATAGCCTAACAAGAGATCCTCTAGTGGCATTATCGACTACCGTCTTGTTCAATTGATCTAATTCCCTATAAAAAATTTGTAGAAGCATCTTATTCAGAACCTTTTAATTTGGGTATTGCATTAACATATTGTTGAATCATTGCAAAACCTCATATAATGGTTTGCCATTTAGTTGACGAAAGTTGATGAATTCATCCCTTAGTTGCAACATCCAGAAAAGAGGAAAATATCTTTCTAAGAATGCCTCCATGAGCTAACTCAATGTAGTGATAGATCCCACAGGAAAAGACCCAAACCATAAGACCGCTTCTCCCGCCAAACAGAATGGGAAAAGATGAACCGGATTGACTCTATGTCAAATTGAGAACACATATCAATAAAATTCTTCAAGTATAGATTAGCATCTGCATGATATTGGCCTCCGAATAACCCTTTCATTTGAAGCAAATAAAGCATCATGCTAGTAACGTAAAAACTCCATTTTCTTCCACCAGTAGAATACGAGTAGCACTAGCTCGGCCTGCATTACCGAGGTGATCGTTAACCTCAAGATATCCATCAACCGTCCTGACATTACTACCATGTTGGCTTATAGTATCATGTATACTATTATATGCAGCTGAGAAAGAACAAAAGCACCAAATAATGTAAAAGAAAACACTATGGCTAACCCAAAGTAACTAAAAATACTTCAAAAGTGAAAACTATGTTTCACTCCCTGGCAATGGCGCCATTTTTGATAACCCTCAAATTACACTCTTGAATAGGTATAAGCGATCTTTGTCAATATAATAACCCAACTTAGGTTGGGGTCGAATTCACAAGGAGTGAAAGCATGAAATTCAAAACTCAAGAGTATTAATAGTTTACTAAAAGATGACCCATAATGTGAATAAAGCAAGCATAAATTTAAAATGGGGGAGATTTAGTTTGAATGTGTTTATAAATGGAAACTACTTCAATTTTAGTGCACTATCTTGATGTTGAAGAATGCTAAGAGTGAATTCAATTAAGAATAAGCCTTGCGGTTATGCAATTATAGGTGTGGGATCATGAATAGGTATTTATCCATTTATTCAACTTTTAGCTAAAAATAATGGGTAGGCAAGATGTCAATTTATTAGTGTCAATATTTCAATTACAACACCAAATTTGACAAATGGGTTCTTTCGAATACCTCACAAGTGAGACGATTCTCCACATCTATTGCCTCAATTGACATCCTTAAGTCTATCAGATATCATTAAATAAAATGAATCCAGTTATTGGTTACACTTATTCCTCACTCATGTCCTCTCTTTCAAGAATGACATGGGTTCTAGGGTAGTTGGAGTTTGCAACCCTCGACTCTCAATTAATTCATGAAATAAACTCAACACCCGTCACAACTAACTAATTAGAAAAATAATTAGCTAAAAACCATCACCTACCATTACCTAAGCAAGCATAACCCCAAGATTTAAATTTAGCTACTCATAGATAAAAAGGATAAGAATATACCAAAGTTATCATTAACGCCATCCATGAGAGATAGGGACAATGTAATTCCATACTTGGGGTTTCAATAATTCTTCAATACAAAATCACTACCAAGTATTTTTCATTCAAGTTTATTAAAAAATTCTCAAAAGATGAAAAGATAAGTGCTAAAAGAGAAGAAAAAAGCTAAGAGCTAAAATGGAGGCAATCTTCAAAACATGAAAAACCAGGTCTTCAAAAATGAGCTAGAAGACCCCTTTTAAACTCCACTCTACATTGATGAAAATTATAAAACTGCCACCTTATTCTTGATCTACTTAAGCGGATCCAAAGTGGATGAAGAGCAGACAGAGAGCATATAGCTAGCAGCTCCAAAGCAGATATGAAGCGGATTTACAATGGATAAGAAGCGGATGACTTATTTCCTTCACATTTGGCCTCTTGATGACTTGAATAACCTGCCCAATCTTCTCTTTTTACTTTTATCTACATAAATGGATATTTAGTAGCCATTTCTCCATGAAAACTATAATTTTTCAGAGTTGGAGTTGAAGTTGGAGTTGAGTTTGGCCATTTTTTTTAGAAGTTCTTTTTGAATTTTGAAAAAACTTTTTTAAGTATGCTTTTATTCCCCAACTTTAACAAACTATCAAAATTACCCAACAAAAAATTAGCTACTAACGAAAAAAGAACACAATTAGACACTTTTATAAAAATAATTACATATCCATGGTCATATTTAATGAATTTGAATTATGACATATATAATATTAACATTAATAGCCGTTTTCTCATATTTGAAAATTTTAAATATGGATGTTATATTTACAGATCAATTAACAGATCACTGTTTCATATTTTTAGGTAACAAATTTAATCTTTCAAACAAATTTATTTTTTGAGAAATTTATTTAATTTATTTCCTTTATTTTCCGTTTCTAAGAAACAGGAAATGATGAGTTGTTATTATATTTTAGCGTTCCGCTAATTTATTTCTTTAATTTTCTTATACATGAAAGATTTTACTGTGTGTGAACAAATTATTTCTATGTAAAACATACTTTGCATATTTATGGTATATTATATCATATACCATAAATATATAAATATTCTTAGTATGTTTCTTTATACTTTGTATATTTATATATGAGTGTATATGGTATATACATGGTACAAACTTCATATATAACATACTTTGCATATTTATGTTATAAATATAATACTTTATATATTTATGGGTATAAATATAATACTTCGTGTAGAAAGATACCAAGTATTATGGTATTTAAAGGTATCCGTTGTAGTTTAAAGTATAAATTTGTTAAATACGACATGTTTTTTTATGAAATATATGTATCACCAATTTATATTTTTAGCATATATATGGTATAAACTATTTATATTTGAGTAGTATAATAAAGATGTACACAATATAATATATATAATCAAATTAAAAATGATAATTTGTGGCAGTGGTAAACTAATCTGCTACAACTTTATTAATTCCATAAATATAGAAAATGA
Source organism: Capsicum baccatum var. pendulum (assembly GCA_030864225.1). NCBI lineage: Eukaryota > Viridiplantae > Streptophyta > Magnoliopsida > Solanales > Solanaceae > Capsicum > Capsicum baccatum. The sequence goes on along the minus strand of CM061561.1, from coordinate 169,784,119 downwards.
TTATCCATTATTAATTACTTCCTTAAATATACGTATCAAAATAGAAAAATTATTATTATTATTAGTATATTATAGCAATTAGGATCATTAATACTAAAATAATGTCTAAAATAAAGGAGAAAATTAATGATGAGAGAGAAAAAGAGATATATATTAATTAGGATAGCATTAAGTTTGAAATTATAATTATCTTATTCTTTAAAACTGTTATATACATAATATTGAAAAAATAATGTTATAGGGAGAGTTTTACATAAAAATTTAAAATATTAGGGTCATATGTAATTAGAATAAAAGTTAGAATTGGAAAACAACAAAAACTTATTTTCCCTTTTCGAAAAAAATAACCAGAATTATTTTCCGAATTTTCATGGCCAAACACCATAATTTTCAACTCCAAAAAATTTTTTGGAAAAAACAAAAAATTTTAATGGCCAAACGGCTCTAACTAAGACAGTACCATCAAATCTATAGAAAAGCATGATAATTTGGGCATAAAAGATGCTAGAACATCAAATTGATGACCTACCTTAGCCTAAGTGCCCTCATCCTGTGAACTCATATCAGGAGCCTCTCACTTCTCCAATATCTCTATGCCAATACTAACACCCATATTATCTCTATGTGCCTCAGTAGACTTTACAAAAATTGTTGTGCCTTCAGTCTGCGCCCGTGGTACTGCTATTTATAATCTTAATCTCTTTGAAGAGCCTGGACGTGCCAGACACTACGTAGTCCTCATCTGTGAATTCATTTACATAGATACCCTCTCATTTATTCTGGTATCTCAGGCATATCGGCCTTATAATATAGCCTCTAAATCAAGAAAGGAAAGGGCTGATTAGATAATTCCCCAAAGGCTCTATCATGTAACTCGTGTTGGATAATATCATCAAATTCAACATTAGAACTGACCATCAAATAGGCAACTATTGTTGATCCCTCCCACATTAATTTATTATCCCAAGTAGTGGTTATCAGTTAGTATCTAATCAACAACACCCAAACATGACCTCCAATGTCAAGAGGCCCTTCTTTGTCATAGTTTGCCCGTTGATCCATGGGGTCGTATCACCCAATGGTGAAATATAATTTGCTATCCACCTAGCTATCTCAATTTTCTCCTATTAGTGCTCATCCTCTAGCCTAATATATTTATCATATGTAATCCTCTGTTAGGGCTTACACCCAGTTGTAGATACAGGAAAGATATAATCTTGGCTAAAGATAAATTGATAAATAGTCTCCTCTGTAATATCAATTGTGAACCCTGTAACCAGTGGATTATCAAGCTATGTCTGTCAAGAAAATCTAATTAGGCCTTGATATCTGTGTATAGGAATAACTATGGTAACTCAATAGGAAGCATCAATCCCCCATACCATGGCCAGGCTGTAGAAAATAAGTGGCTTTCTCATCCACTCTAGCTAATATATATCAAATACCATCCGCAACTATGGTAAAATATCTACCATCGATAGGTCAATCCGACGCTCCACATAAATTCACCTAAAAGTCTTACCTATGTTGTAAATACAACTGTCTTTGCAAAAAATATACACCGCTTTCCTTCCACATACCACATTTGATGCCCCTCCTTGGAAGGTGCAACTAGGGAAGATGCAAGAGTGAGACTCTAATGTACTGAATAATCATGGGAAGTCTTCTTATTACCTTCATCATATTGGGGTACCTGATATTGGGTGTATTTATGCATTGTAAAGTTACTATTCTAGCCTTTTTAGACTTGTTTTGAGGATGATTATTATGCTATATTTGTTGATAATGATATAAGTGAGAATTTATATGTCCAAGTATGTGTTTATAATATTTAATGGTGGTTTCATATGATTTTTGATTCAAATTGATCATTTAGAAGTTAACCGAGAAAACTAATGTAACAAGCTTGAGCTAAGTATTTGTCTAGTCTCTTATGTTAGGTGCTAATGTGTTTTAATGAGTTATTAAGGTTGCTATTATGCATTTATATGTAAACAAGACTTGGCTATAATGTTCAAGGGTAAATTGGATCAAGAAAAGAGTCAAAACAATAAGTTAAATCTCAATGGGAATTTAGCCTATGCTTAGCTCATGTTTCAAGTACATCATTGAGGATGTTGTATTGTTTTGAGCGCTAAATTGTTGTATTTAATGTTATAGGATGATTTATGAATGGATAATGATTATATATGAAGGATATAAAAGCTTCAAATCTAGTGTAAACAACTCAAGAAGGCTCAAAAATGACCACGGAAGCACAAAATGCAAGCTGGACACAATTTTTGACCCCTGGAAGGTATTGAGTTCGTGTGATTAGTAAGAGTGGCCAATGGATGCATAAAAAAAACCAATGGATTCAGACAAGGCTTGAATTATTTAATATATGGTGCGTGTATCTTATAATTGGGTTTAAAAAGGATTTGTGACGTGTTAAAATCGCAATGAGACAATGGAATTTTCCAGATTTTTTGACAATTGTGATCTGGCATGTCAGCGTGACACGGTGACCACCAAAATGGGATAATTCTGCCCAGATGAAGGAAAAAAACGTGGAAATATAATACAATTGGGGTTATGACTTCCATACTATAAATATAAAGTCCCAAACTCTGTTTGAATCATCATGGAACACCCTAGATCACTTGGGACATCATTGGAGGCTACCACAACTTCTTTTTAGGTTTTATCATTCTTTAATTTAGTTTTTTTTATGATTTGTATCATCAATCCAAGGTATTGTATGATGAATATTTTCATTCAAGGATAAACTCCCTTTCCGGAGTTATGGCCAAGATCATGAATACTTTCATTTTGAATTAATTTTGTTTAATTTATTTATCAATATTGGTTGTTTTTTATTCTTAATTTAACTATTTTAAGGATTAACTACCCTTAGAAAACATCAATTGTCAACCTTTTGATCTCGGGAGAGGAAATAGGGACATATAAGGGAATAAATAAAGTATGTTTTTTATTCTTTTATTAAATAAAGAATTTGTATTAGCGTTTAGGACAGGGATATACTTAGATGTGTACTTGATTCAACATAGGATGATAGCATTATTAACTTAATTGGATTATTATATCCGCACTCGATGTAGTTGTATTATCCAAATTAGGTAAACGGTTAGAGGTTGGGAGACCATAGTCATGCATTTAACTCTACGAATAAACAATCAAGATAAGAGAGTGAACGAATGAAATTCAGTAACGTAGTATGATTATTCGAAAGCCTTATCCCTGGTATTCTATCCCTTTATTTTCCTAAGTCATTACTTTTCTGCATTAGTTTAATTTATTTTTATACAATTCTAAAACTCTATTGTTTACTCTCCTCTATTTGTTAAACTAGAATTGGATAGTTGGCGAATGCAAGTCTCTGAGAGATCGATACTTGGTATTTCTTGAAGCCAGTTTACTACTTGATAAGACCACGTACACTGTCCTGTGCACTTGGGTGCTATCAAGTTTTTGGTACCATTATTGGGGACTTGTATTTTGTCAATTGTTTATTTTAGTTTTACTTTTAGATTTATTTGGTGTTTTTATGCTTGGTCTTGTTTTTGTGATTTGCAGGAAATAGGTTAAAAGAATAATAAGCTGACAAGGGATCGAGAGTTGGTTCTACTAAACCTAGAACTCAAGCAACTTTACCATCAATGAATGAGGGAAGCAATCCTTCTCCGGAGAAACCTTCAAATCCAAGAAGACCAAGAGAATCCTGCTATTTTGGCTGCAGAACAAAAAGTACGCAGAACAGTTCGGGAATTGTCAAACCAACTTTCGAGAAATCTAACATCACTTTTTAAGAAACCAGCTGCTGGAGGGAGGTTCGAGCTCAAAAATAATCTGGTAAAGCTATTGATAAGCAGTGGGCAATTCAATGGGTTGGCACATGAAGATCCATAGGTCTATTTGCAGAATTTCATAGAAATCACTGACATATTCATTCCAGCAGATATGAATGCTGATTATCTGAGGATCAAACTCTTTTCTTATTCTGTTATTAGCAAAGGTAAAATGTTATTGAATTTGAAGCCATCAAATTCAATCACATCATGGGCCAGCTTGGCTAAAAAGTTCCTTATCTCATTCTTCCCATCTGTAAGACTATAAAACTTTACAATGAGATCTTGATCTTTAAACAATGTCCAGGAAAGAACCTTTATCATTCTTGGGATCACTTCAAGGATCTTCTCCGAGATTTTCCTTACCACCAACAGTCCAAGGAGATATTTGAACATACTTTTGTAGAGGCTATTGACCATAATAAAAAAATTGCTAAATTCAGTTGCAGGTGGTCAAGCACTGGAATGGAAGTATGATGATTTATACACTTTGTTGGACTGCATAGCACAAGGAAATCCGAAATGGCATTCAGACTCTAGAACTGCCATTAAAAGAATTGCAGGTGAGTTTGAGGTGGACCAATTCACGGCCTTATAAACTTAGGTTACAACATTGTAGAATATGATAAACACTTAGTTGAGTAGCCTAAAATTAGGAGCTTCACAACCTGCAGCCACACTCAATGTCATCCAACAAGCAGCAGGTTAGTGTAAAATCTACGTAAATAATGGTCATTCAATGACCATGGGTGCTTCAAATTTGGAGTCAGTCATGTATGTGGGTACTGATCAAAGGCTAAATTATGGTAATGGTTACAACATAAAGTGATAGACTCATCCATTAAATGACAAACGATAACAAATTCATTAACCACAAGCATAAGGGAATCAGTAACTAGCAACATGGAAGAATTGATAAAAAATTTGATTTTAGCTAGTTAACCACAATTGACTGTAGATATGAAAAATTTACAAGCGGCCTACGGAAATTTTGATTTCCAGATTGGGAAGTTGTAGCAAGCATTCTATAATAGGCCTTAGTGTGGTATGCTAGATGATACAAAAAATTTAAAGCATGTTATGGCAATAGCCTGGAGGAGTGGTAAAAAAGCTTCATAAATAACCTCCACAGGCAACTAAGGAGTTTGATGCAGATATGATGAACCAATAGATAAATGACAAAGTTGATGAAAATTCAAGGAAGTCTGGGTACTTGAATGAATAAGTTGCTGAAACAGAGAAGAAGAAAATTTTGCCACTACCCTTCCCTCGAAATCAAATTAAAGCGAAGGAGGATGCAATGTTCAAAAAGTTTGTTAACACATTTAAAGATCTTCATATTAATATACCTTTGCTAGATGTTCTTCAGAGTTTGCCAAAGTATGAAAAGTACTTGAGGGATATGGTTGCTAAGAAGGTGAAATTGCAAGATGTGGGAGATATAAAACTCACTTAAGAGTGTACCATAGTGATGTCCCATAAAATTCCTAAGAAATTAAAAGATCAAGAGAATTTCACCATCCCAATTCAAATTGGGAGTAAAGAGGTTCCTGTATTGAGTGAATTAGGGGCAAGCATAAATTTGAGGCCACTATCATTATTTAGAAACTTGGTTTTGGGAGACCCTTAAGCAACACGAGTGGTTATGCAGCTCGCAGGTGGATCCATAGCATATCCGAATGAAATCATTGAGGATGTCCTCATAAAGGTTGGTAAATTTGTTAATCCTGCTGATTTTTTTGTTCTTGATTTTGTTGCAGACGAAAAAGTACCAATCATATTAGGACATCCTTTCTTGGCATCCGGAGGAGCTTTGATTGATGCCAGAGAAGGCATAGTCAAGATGAGAGTAGATGATGAAGAGGTTCTATTTGATGTTTACAATGCCCTCATTGAAAATCCCTTGTATAAAGATTTAAGTATAATCAATGTGTTTGAAAGGAAAAAGTGTAGGGTGCCTAAGTAACTAAAAACCTCTACCGAATACCTGATTTCTTTCTAAAACAAATGAAAGAATGGCTCCTAAAAGGGGGTAAAAGGATGAAAGAATATGGTTGAGTTGAGTTGGGTCATGCTGTGCCACTAAATCAGGTGCTACTTCGGAGGCAACCTTAGTTAATAGGTATTTTTTCTTTTCAATTTTTAGTTTTTATTTCATATAGTTTTTGTTTTTCGTTGAGTCAGAGCTTCATGGGATGTTTGAGTACCATAAACTTGAGCTAAGGAGCAAGGTAAAAATTGAGTGTCGGGTCCCATGGAACCCATTCATGCAAAAAGATGCTACTAGCTAGACCTAGAGGCCTCAGGAAGTATTTCTATTTTTTACTTTTAAATTCACTTTGGGGACAAAGTAGATTTTTAAGTGTGGGGTGGGGAATTCTCAATTTTTTCGCTCAATTTAAAATTTTTAGCAAAACGAATAAGGAAGATATTCTTGTTGGTGCTATTTTTAATTACCTAGGGAAAGTATTTTTCTTTGTAAAAGCATGTTGAATAAGCGAATTACAATTTTTGAGAATCCTAGGATCAAGTTTTTGACTCTTGTTCTTGTAGCTTAAATTGTGAATTCATGTTATTGTTTGGTTGAGATTTTATGAGGACCCTATTGATTTGAGCATGTGACATATGCGTGTAAGGTATTTGTATATTTGTTGTTGCATGCGATGTCTAGAACTTATCTAGTGTGTGTGCAAAGTGAAATAAAGTGTGTGGGTTTAGGAGATTATATAGGCATTTCTTAGATAGCCTTGTTTTATACCTTCTATTTGTCCAAACCTTGTGCATTTTCCTAGTTAATCCCCATTAAGCCTTTAGATTTTTCTTTGTAGCCTAATAAGTAGCCTAATCCCTTCTTTTATAGACCAAAATTTGATCCAAAAAGATCCTAAGTACTTTAAGGAAAAAATTGATTTAATAAGGAGTTTGAGTAATTGAAGAAGAAAAAAGTGAAATTGATGCCCCAAGGAAATAGTTATTGGTGTTTATAATTGATGTGTGGTGGATTGATGTGATATAAATTATGTTTGAAAGATTTCCATTTTCGAAAAAAATGAGAAAAATAGATTCATGTGATAGTAAACTATGCGTCCACCAAGTTTTTGTGAAAATTCATAGAAGAGATGGCGCAAAAAAACAAAAGGTATGTGTAGTTGAAAAACTGAAATTTGGTTGTTGAAGATTGGTTTTAATTGTTTAATGTAGTTTATTAAAGCACTTAGAGAGGTTAGTCACTATTCCCAAATAGTTTCTACCATTCTTGTAGCCTACATTACAACTTGAAAAAGACCTACTTGATCCTAAATTCATCATTCCAATATTAGTGGAGCACTACACTAAGGGAAAGCCTATGGTTCATTGTTTGTAACTTGTGAACTCTTTGTGAGACTGAGCGTAATTTGATTCTTGTACCCATTGTTATAAACTGCATTATTGTGAGTAATTATGGGTAACTCTCTTCTTTTGAGGGGCACATGTTTGATGAATATGGGTGATTCATGATAAATATGCATAATTTTTCCACTTGTGGAGTCCATTCTTGAGGCTAGGATGTTTGGAAATAGGATTTTTGAGCTTTCAATTGTGTATAACATGCTTACTGTTGTGAACTTGCATTCCGTTTAGGCATTACAGTGCTTGCTTGAATTTCATACATGTAGTATAAGTGTGGATTCTCTTCATCTGATGGTGTTTATAGTTAAGAGTTGTTCAAGGACGAGATAGTCTTTAAGTGTGGGATGGTGATGTTGGGTGTATTTAAGCATTCTAGCGTTACTATTTTAACCTTTTTACCATTGTTTTCAGGATGATTCTTATGCTATATGTGTTGATAATGATATAAATGAACATTTATGTGTCCAAGTATGTGTTTACAATGTTTAATGGTTGTTTCACATGAGTTTTGATGCAAATTGATCATTTAGAAGTCAACCGAGAAAACTAGTGTAACTAGCTTGAGCTAGATGTTTGGCTAGTCTCTTATGTTCGGTTCAATAGTGTTTTATTGAGTTCTTAAGGTTGTTATTATGTATTTATATGTAAAAAAAATTAGTTATAATGTTCAAGGGTCAATTGGATCAAGAAAATAGTCAAAATAATAAGTTAAAGGTTAATGTGAATTTAGCCTATACTTAGCTCGTGTTTCAAGTTTATCATTGAGTATGTTGTGTTGTTTTGAGCTCGAAATTATTGTTTTTAATTATATTGGATGCTTGTTTAATGTATTATGGTGATATATGAATGATATAAAAGTTTCAAATCAAGTAGAACCAACTCAAGAAGGCTCAAAAATCACCACGGAAGCACAAGATACAAGTTAGACGAAATTTTAAACCCCTGGAAAGTATTGAGCGCGTGTGAAAAGTAGGAGTGGGCAATGGATTCATGATAAGATCCAATGGATTCATTAATATATGATGCTTGTAACTCATATTGGGATTCAAGGAGGCTCCGTGACGCGTTAAAATCGCAACAAGACATTGGAATTTCACAGACTATATAATAATTGTGAACTGGCATGTCAGCGCAATGCAGTGACCACCAAAATCAGGATAATTCTTCCCAGATGAAGGAAAACAACGTGGAAACCTAGTCCAAGTAGGGTTATGATTTGTATACTATAAATATAATGTCCTAAACTCTATTTTAATAATCGTGGAGCGCCCTAGATCACTTTGGACATCATTGGAGGCTACCACAACTTCTTTTTAGGTTTTATCATTTTTTAATTTAGTTTTTTGTATGGTTTGTATCATCACTCCGAGGGATTGGATGATGAATATTTCCATTCATGGCCAAACTCCCATTTCGGGGTTAAGGCCAAGATCATGAATACTTTCGTTTTGAATTAGTTTCATTTAATTTGCTTATCATTATTGGTTATTTATTTATTCTTAATTTAACTATTTTAAGGATTAGTTACCCTTAGAATACATCAATTGTCAACCTTTTAATCTTGGGAGAGGGAATATGGAGATAGAATATGGGAATAAATAAAGTATCATTTTTATTCTTTTATTAAATAAAGAATTTGAATTAGCATCTAGGACAGGGATATACTCAGATGAATTACTTGATTCAATGCAAGACGATAGCTTTAATAACTTAATTGGATTATTATATCCCCTCTCAACCATGTAGTTGAAATATCAAAATTAGGTAAAAAGTTAGGGGTCGGGAGACCATAATCATAAAATTAACCCTACGAATCAACAACTAAGAGAGGCGAGTCAACGAATGAAATTCAATAACATAGTATGATTGTTCGTAAGCCTTAACCCTGGGTTTTTATCCACTGATTGTCTTAAGTTATTAATTTTCCACATTAATTTAACTTATTTTTAATTTGGAATTCTAAAACTCTATTGTTTACTCTCCTCAATTTGCTAAACTAGAATTGGATAGTTGGCGAACACAAGTCCCTGAGTGATCGATACTTGGGCTTTCTTGAAGCCACTTTACTACTTTATAAGACCACGTTAACTTGTCTGTTTTCTTGGGCGCTGTCAGTGCCTTTGTCTCTTGTACATTAGTAGTGGTACCCTCCTCAAACTAGGGCACCATAAATAAATATTCCTTCTCAACTTCATCAGATAAATCTAGGGATTTCCCATTAGACTGGGGATCCTGAGTAACAACCTGTGAGTAGAATCAGTCTCTGCCTCATTGTCATCATCATCATTGTTAGGTGGAGGAGTATGTGGTGATGACAACTGTGCGGACTTCATCCTCGGTCGGGATGTAGTTGACTGAGCAGCCTGGCGAGTCAGTCCTCATGTGACTCTACGTGTCATCCCAACTGCAGTGTCTCTACGTTGTTACTTGGGTTCTCCTCTACTGAACCACTACGCTTGGGAGATACTTCCCATCATCTCGAAGTACTGGCCTTCATCTTCTTCACTGCTTTAGGTGTTGTATGTACCCAAAAAATCAATCATTAGTTTCCAACAAAATTTCAGGAGAGTAAAAGTTGAAGAAAAACTCCAAATTCAAAAAGTTTGATTTTTTCCTTAATTTTTGAAATACCAACAATTCCAATGTTCATACACTAATAAAGAATCATGAATTTCAATGTAAACAAACATGAATAACTAATAGTATTTCTTTCATTCATCCAAGTTCAACTTACGGTTAGGGCATAACATTAGATTTATCTTCAAAACACGACCCTACATTATGATTTTAGACTACTTCGAGGATCCTACATACAAAAATGTAGTTTATTTAAATTTTGCAATGGATTACACATATCAAATAAGTTAAACAATAGATAAACCAATATATGACCATTAGGAGTTGACAAAGATATTTTTTCTATGAAGAACCGAAAGAGAATATTGAAGAACTCTAGCAATAACAAGGTTGAAACTTGTTTTTAGAGTATTAGAACAAGTTGGTACCTTAAATAAGTGTCAATTTTACCTTTACTCAAGTGTGGGGTCAGTTTATATATTAATTAGGAAAGTTTGAATTTAAAGAGAAAAGTTAAGTTTTGAGGATTAGAATGACTTAGAATGAGGGTAAGAATGTTTTTATATAGTTTAGGGGCTTCTTTATGTAATATTTAAATATCGGTGGGGCCAAAAATTAAATTTAAAATTGGGTAAACAAAATGACCTACCTACGACATCAATTTGCGCTCCCACCTTCAACCAGGCAGTGGGCGCATGTACTACTTGTAGTCTATAGGTGATGGCCGTAACTAACGGTCTGAAAATTTTGGCCCACTTTTTTGAAACACGAACTCGGTGTTTCAATATTTTTCAAAATACTTATGGTCCCACAACCTAAGTTTTAGGTCCCAAAAGAAAAATGAAATGGCAGAGTCCGTAACTTACTATTTTTCATCCTTAAAATTTCAACCTTTTCACTTATTACTCAACTTACCGTGTGGAACTTGTGACCATAATGGGATGATAACATAGTCCTCTTACTTGGAAATCAATGAATGTATTGATGTTTACCATATTTCAGGTAAGTTCCAAAAGCTAAAAACTTACGAAAAGACAAAAACAATAAATATATGAACACTAAAATAGTGGGTTACCTCCCACTCAGTGCTTGATTTAACATTGCAGCACCACATGGCTATGTTGGTTACTAAGACTTCACCGACAAAACCATGGCTTCCCTCCCATGCAACACTTGATTTAATGTCGTGGCATGGCTCGGGTATCTTGACTACTAGGAATTCATCAATATAATGGGCATAAATAAACTTCACAATATAATGGGCATAAATATGGCCATAAATGAACTTCACAATATAATGGGTCTAACTGTGGCCATAAATAAACTTCACAATACAATGGGCATCTCAGTGTTAACCCCACAGTCCAGTAGGACAAAGTCAGCCAAAAAGATGAAGTTATCCACCCTCAAGAGCACATCAAAAGAGATTCCTATGGGGTTTTTCACTGTACGGTCAGCTATTAATAGCTGCATCAATATCAGTTTTGTAGGTTTAAAACCCAATTGTTTGAATATAGCAAGCAACATCAAACTAATTTTGGCCCCAAAATCACACAAGGCTCAGGTATATTGGGATGACCCAATACTAGATGGCATAGTGAATGCACTGGGATCACCTTTTGTCTGTTCCCAGGACCTTGTTTTTACTGCACTTTTTTATGACCATGGAGTATCCAATCATCTTCTAGAACACCTCTATGAGAGTTATGTTTAAGATAAAGTCTTTTACTATATTAATTAATTGGTTGGACTTACCTTTCTCTTTCTTCTACCTCAATCTTTAGGGATAAGGTGGGAGCGGTCTCAGAATCTATCTGATTTTTGGATCAGTGACTGGACCCTTATATTTATCATTAGAAACGTTACCTTTATCACCTCTTATCTTCTTATACTCAACTACAGGTGTCTCATTATCAATAGCTTCTGCAGCAGATAGAGGGGAATCAATTTTTGTGAGACCACTCCTCATGGTAATAGCAAGTACATGACCATTATTTTTTGGATTTTGCATCTTGTTTTATTGAAGGGTACCTAGATTCCTTTGCTTCATCGTTATTTAAATCTTCTTGAAATAGTAATCAACGTCTTGATAGCAGTTTTCTTTTACTTGAACTTCTATGTCAATCCTAAAATCTAAGCCTTGATCTCCTTATGGAAGATCTCTTGATTTTTCTATCCCTTCAATAGCTTAGCTACTCTCTCCTCTATTATAGATTCTTAATCATGTCTTCCAGGCATAATGCACCTATTTCCCTTCTCTCTATAATCACCCTTCTTCTTCCAGCCACCATCGTGCTCTCTGCTATGATCTTTATATCGGTCATTAAAGTTTTGACCTTGATTCCCTTGACCTTGGGCAAAGAAACCCGCCATCTAATGATCCAGATAATTTATTTACTTTTCTAATTATTACTAGTAAGCTTTGGAAACTAACCCTTTTGTTGCTACTGCATTTACTTTCTCAAAATGTGCTACTGTAAACTACTTTGTTATTACTCCAAGATTAGATCTTAGCAATGTAATGAATTGTGCTACTATGTCATCAACCACTTTCTGGCTGTAAGAGGCACCAATAACATAAGTTCTAGATCCCTTTTAAGCCTCTTAAGTTTTCCACCCTCAGTTAGTGAACAAGATCTGATCTAACATCTCTGAAGCTATCTCCCAGCGTATTCTAATTAAAGCTCCTTCAAATATAGTGTCTGTCATGGCTCTAGAGCTAATGGTTAGGTACCTATAGAATATCTCTGATAAGCTCGTCCCTAACAATCGATATTTAGGAACCATGCTTAACTTTTTCTAGATCTTAGACCAAGCTTCATACCTAAACTTAGATTGTAGCTGCCTGAAGTTATAAATCTGATCCTTGAGCTACAACATCCTACATGGAGGAAATAACCTATTCAAGAATTTCTCGCACAACTTGTTCCATGTAATGATAGAGCTTATTGGAAGCTCCCATAACAAAAGATATGCATCTTCTATAAGTAAAAAGGACAAAACCCTCAGTTGAAGTGCTTCATGATTCACCCCTGGATTTGTATACGAAGTACAAAGATCGAGGAAATTAGCAAGATGCAAATTTTCATCATTTTTAAATAGACCTTCAAAATACACCATACAGATTTAGAAGTTGGATCATTGCACACTTGATGTCAAACATGATGAATGAGGTAAAAACAAGAGGAACTATGGCTCTTGTCTCTACCGGCTCAACATATCCCTAATCTTCTTTATCATTTGCATATTGATACACATACTAATATCCTAGGATGACTTAAATACGGGCAGCTATAGCTCTATTCCTGTTTCTACTAAGTGGTTCTTAATGGTCTGTTGCTAGTCTCTGCTCAGCTTGGTCTACCTTTGTAGATAAATGCTGAACTTCTTCAGTTGTATCCTCTTATTCTCTAGTTGATCCAAGACCTACCGATCTATTGATCAACTATATCTTGTACTTTTAGAGAAGGAGGAGGTAGATCATCATAAATCCTTCATGAGGTTTATCTCTTTTCTACTTAGATAGCCTACCAGGTGTTTGTAGTATCCTCCCTGGATTCATATGCACTGGGAATAAGGAATTTTCTCTACTTCGTATGCTAGACATATACTGGTGTATGCCTAACTAAGAATAAGAACAAAATGAAAAACCTGAAAACTACAACAACTTTTGATAACAACTCAACAAATATTCACTGGCAATGATGGTAAATTTTTTACTAACGTCTAAATAGCACCACTAATTAGATAATGAAATAGTCAAGATCAAAATACAGTAACCTAATGTAGGTTAGGTACAAATCCCAAGGGAACATGTAGTTTGCAGATCTCAATAGTTCTTGTCGACGGCCAAACCAAGTTAAATAAATGAGCTATTTTGATATAGTAAACTTGATCAAGTAATTTTATTGACTTTGATTATAATCAGTTTAGGCGAACGCTAGTATTTTTTTCCCTCCGGTTTCTCAACTCTATACGCTTATCGTGCAATTTTAAACCAACCCAATACCTTTCATACAGAATCGATAAGTTATGTACCTTCTATAGTTTTTTTTGATGAGTAGAAGGATTTCAACCTTTACCTTTTGAGTCCCAGGATGTTGACTTACTAACCATTTATCTTGATCATAATTAACTATTACATTTTGAGTCTCTAGATTTTCGATGACAGTTAATGGTCATTCACTATATTCCATTATTAGCATTAATCTACAATTAATGTTAAATTATACTTGTCTTTATATTTTCTTAGTCATTTCTCCTCTTTTTGAGTAAGCAACAATATCTAGGTGGGATCTTAATATGTGCACCCATTAAAAAATCTATTATAATAACAATAAAGCAATCCATGCCATTGGTATTGGCTTAGATCAATAATCGTACTTCCCCTAATTTGTCAATCCACTAAGGTTTCCATAACCCTAGATATTGGTTTTAGCCGCTCATGATTTTGAAGAAATCAATAACATTAATAATTGAAAGCATAGATGAAATCACAAAAAGAAAAAGTGTAAAAACCTACAACTGTAACCAAATTAAATAACCAAAATCAATACAAGAAAATCCAATGATCAAAAATGGATCTTGAAATCAAAATATGTTTGTGAATATCAAAAGTGTGTAACTCTAACTAAAATATTCATAAAGGGCATTTATAGAACAAGAGGAAACCCTAAAACTAAAGCCCAAAAAGAATAGGAGAAATTTGGGTCGGTGGCAGCCTGCTCTCTATACCTGTGGTCTATTATTGGCAAAAGTACTACCTGGGGCCCTAACCTAAGGTATAGGTGCAGACTACAGGTGAATCTTTTGCAGCCTTGCTCTCTAGATTTCAAACTCTAGCAGCTGCTTTGTCTACCTATGGTTGGTAGGTCGTACATGTTGTTTGTTGGTTTCCTTGGTAGGTGTTGGGTGTCATTTTTTAGCTTTTTTTAGTTCTTGAAAATGCTTTGATCACGAACAAGCTGGAAAACATCCCAAATATCTATAATTGCTCCAAAAAGTTGACAAAAACACCTTTTTTGTCCTTTTCACAACTTTGTATCCAAAATATGATTTACTGCAAAACATACCCAAAATGAATCATATTTTTAAAATAGCCTCAAAAACTTGCATATTTTCCTTATTTTAATCATTGAAAGTGTTATTTTTTTATAGAACATCATTTGGTTGAAGATTTCTTGAGCCAGAAATTGACTAGCCTGGGTAGCTTGGTGCATCTTGTAATCCAAGAGAGGTCTTTGTCCTTAGAGGTTCAGTCTTTAGCTAAAAGGATGGTTAGGATTCATATTTAAAAACCTGGGTGTCTTTATGACTTTTTTGAAGGCTAGGTATTCTTTGATGGAGTAAATTTGAGCTCATCATTATTACGATGTTAGGTTGAAATTAATTCGAGAGAAGGTGTTGAGTGGTAGGATAAGGAGGACCCACTTGATTCAAATGGACTTTTAAGGATTAGGGGATGAGTTTGTGTCGATAATAGGTTATTGTATTTGATTGATCATAGAGAAGGCCCATTATTCTAGATATTCTATCAATTCAAAAATGACTAAAATGTATCATAATATAGGGAAGCATTACTGGTGGGGTGGTATTAGGAAGGATGTATTAAATTTTGTAGCTCATTGCCTTTGCTTCCAGCTGATGAAGGCCAAGAATTTAAGGCCTAGTGGATTGCTTCAGTAGTTACCAATTAACGAATGGGAGTGGGAATGAAGTACTATTGATTTTTTGACTTGGGTTCCTCACACTTCCCTTGGATCTAATAGTGTTTGGGTCATGATAGATGAATTAACCAAGTTTATGAATTTTCTTTTAGTGCAGGTCTTATTTAGTAATGAGAGGCTAGCCTATATCTATACTCGCAAGATTGTGTGACTTCATATTGTGCCAATGTCTACTATATCAGATCGATTCTCGATATTCACTTATCACTTCAAGAAGATTTTTCAAGATGAGCTTGGTACACGGGTTTACCTTAGCATAATATTTAACCCTCAGACTAATGATCTATCAGGGTAGACTATCAAGGTTTTAAAGGATATGCTCTGCATAGTATGATTGATTTTGGTGGCCAGCGGGAGCCGCAATTGGCTTTAGCAGAGTTTGTATAAAATTATAGCTCCTATTTTAGTATCTATATAGCTCTTTTTGAGGACTTATATGGTAGGAATTGTCATTTTCAAGTTGGATGGTTTGATGTTTTTGAGATTAGACCCGATCTAATAACTTTTTTTCTTAGTCATTGGATAGAGCCTGGATCATTCAGTATAGGCTTCATATAGCCCAGAGTAGGCAAAAGTGATATGGGGATTGTAGATTTTGTTTCTTGAGATTTGGTATTGGTGACCGTGTTTTCCTTTGTGTTTTACCCATGATTCTGTGATAAGATTTCGAAAGAGATGCAAGCTTAGCCCCATGTATATTGGTATATTTGAGATTCTTCAAACTATTGGTGATGTATCTTATGAATTAGCATTGTCCCAAACTTTATCAGTTGTTCAAAAAGTTTTTTCTGTTTCTATGTTGCACCATTATATTTCGGATAAGTCTCGTGTCATTCATTGGGAGTCAATTTAGTTAGATAAGCGGTTGTCTTCTATTGGGGAGTCGGTCTCCATTTTAGGTAGGGATTTTAGATAGTTGCACTCTAGAGTTATCCCTGTGTTTAAGGTTTAGTGGTGACATCGACTTGTAGATGAGGCTACTTTGAGGTGGACTTTAATGCATAGTTTGTATCCCCAGATATTTGTTGATTCAAGTATTTCTTTGCATTTGTTCGAGTGAGAACTAGATTTTTAGTGGTAGATGATGTACTGACCTAAACTTTTGATTTTGTACTTAAAAATGTATTTTTGTATGATTTGAAAGTTTTACCCCTCCCTGTAGTTTATGGGAGTGATTGGGATAATTCTCGATTCATTTTGGTGCCTTTTATGCGTTATGGTGGCTTTTAGAGGCTTCGATAACCTTGTTATGGACTTTTGTAATTATACTTTACTTCATGCAATTGGTGGTTGAATGAACTGCGCCAACAGATTTGGAATATTGATTTTATAGTTGTGACATATTCAGTGTGCTTTTATGGATTTTTAAACTCATTTCAACCCTCAATTTTGAAAATTGTTATTTTTTGTTTCGGGGGTCAACATTGTGAAAATGACGCCTTTTCAAAAATCTAATAAAACCATTGAGTTTAGATCATTGAATTAGTGTGGTTACATAGTTTGTTTGCGTATATTGGATTCCAAATGAATCCCAAGGCCTTGGCAGAAACTTTGAAGAATTTTGAACTTTCAACTGGATTCTAATGCATCTGCGATCGCACTATTTAAGTGGCGATTGCATAAGTGTGTGCAGAGAGGGTAATGCAATCTCACTAAGGGTGTTGTCCATAGCCACACCTCCTCTTATTGCTTGTGTGTGAGATTGTACACCTGAGGGTGCAATTGCACACCTGAGTGTGCTATTACAACACCTATTTACCTGAAAAAGGTATAAATAGATCCCTTAGGTTTGCGAATTAGGTTATTATTCACCCATACTATAAGAGCAGAAATTCTAAAATAATGTGACATCTTAAAAATCAAGCTTTTGGTCTTAGGAAACAAGGTTAACATCCATTTCTTGATCGTCTCACAGATTTAAGTTATTATAACGCCCTGAATCTGGTACTCAGAATGCTACACGATCCTCATAATCCTGAAGAACCACAAGCTAACCCATGACTGATATTTTTAACTGAGCCCTGAATAATAATGATAATATAGAAAATGTGGAAACATTAATTGAAAGGCCATAAGGTTCAATACTGATATATAAGTGAAAATATTGTATAACAATACCAAAATAACTGAAATAACTGTCTGAACATGTTGTAGTCTGAAAGCCTCTAAAATTGAACTATCTGAATACAGAGTTGATGGGAAAATCCCCCAACTAACCGATCTGCTAAAATAAACTAACAGAAAAAATAATGAAATAATCAAATAATAACATCCTTGAATGATGATGACTCACTGCTGACTCTGACTGTTAAAACTGGAATATTACTGATACTCTGGAGTAAGTACTACTGAACCTATAGTATAAAGCACCATAGCGCAATACGTCAGTACAATTGACTATACTGGTATGCTAGTGAGGTAGGCTGAATGCAATGGTTTATATGCATGAATAATACTAACTGACTGAATAACATGAATGTGAGAATACATGCATGAATACATAATTGTATTTGAGATAGTGATAACACTAAATCATGAATTCTGATAACGTTAATTTACTAATATATGGGTACTAATACTAGGATACTAACAGACCAAGTCTATTGAGTATTGAGGAACTTATGTCATATTATTGATAAAGGAATGACTGTTTTTCTACAGTTCTGATTATAAAGAACTGGTCTACTTGACTGTATCTGATAGTCCTGAAATCTTAAAACTGGTAACATAAATTTCGTATAATTAATATAATATTAACTGGGTGACTGTGTCTGACAGTCCTGATTCTAATAGACTAGCTGAGCTACGTACTGAGCAGAGCGACTATACCTGAATGTCCTGAAACTGTACAACTAAACTAGGTCCTATTACTGAGACTTGATCTGAAACTAAGACTGTGGGAGGTAATAATCTAACCAACATGCCCTAAAACTGAACTGGTGGGGTCCAACCTGTAACCTTAGCTGGAAGGGTATCAGTACCATACCACGGGTAAATACAAGTTGTAAGTAAACCCTCTCTGACAGGGAGATCTTCCATCAACCCCTCCTAATAGGAAAAACTTATATGAGGTTTGTAATCCTAAACTCATAGGTTACATATCCACCTATTCTAGCTACGTAGTTCTATAACGAAAGGATTGCTTCTAAGGATCACACCCTCTACTGGTTAACAGGTGAGTCCCCATTATTACGTTCACTCGGTGCTGAATCCTACTCCAAACTGATTTAAACTTAACTGAACTATTACTGATAGGATTGCTTAGTTGATTTGAATAGAGTTCACTAAATTTCCATTGACTAACGGAATACTACTGAGATCTGATAACTGATTGAGATTATTGAGATTACTGAGTTTTCCTGAGTCATGTAACTGACTGAATTCTAATGATAATCGCTTGATAGAGAGTATTGTGAAAACTGACACTGGCTCTAGGCACACAGCTAAATTGTCTGGTACAAGTACCCCCAGGAGTCGATAGCATGAAACTAACAAGACTTGACACCTCTTGAACACATAACCAATATCAATTTCTATCCTCTTAGGCATTTTTTTTCAAACGCCTTACATGCACAACTTAGGACAGAGGTGCAATCATCAACTTACACATCATAAGCAACTCAATTCATGGATTTCAACTTGCATGCTAACGTAGTTTCATTAAAAAAGACATACAACAAGAAAGACATTTCTTAGATAAATATCATGTTTTATAATTTTAAAGAGTGTTCTTAGACTTCATGGATGAAAGAAATCCTTAAATCAACACTTGACATTTCTTAGTACCTGAATTTACAAAGATTGATGAAGAGATTCTTGAATTAGAGTATTGAATTTAAATCCTTAATTGAAAATCCTAACTTGTTCTTGAGAAAAACTCTATATTTTGAGTGAAAAAAGGCTTAATCACTTGTTATTGGTTTTATCTAAGGATGGGAAATTGACCCTTTTACACTAAAAAATGTGGACATTTAATGACTAAAAACTAGGTGTCGACGCTATAAGCGACGCGGCGCGATGCGTTGATGGCTGTGATGCGATACTCGATGTATCGCACCATGATCGCATCGAGCCTCAAAATTTTTAGCTCTGGAAACCTGCATAAATATTGATCAATGCGATTGGCGATGTGGTGTGCCATGATCGCATTGGTCCACTATTTAAGGACTTTGAACATGATCTAAACGTGTTTTGGAAAATCTAAAACTTGTTCGAGAATACCTATTGATCTTCCTAATCGTGAACTAATAAAAATACAGACCATTAAAGGATGTTAAGGTGGCAAAATAAGATTGCCAACTTTCAAAGGACATTAATAGGCTAAGTCTTGGAACCTAGCTAGAATTTTCTAAGTCTGGGACCCCTTGAAAATCTTAAAGGACTGAATTAAGCTTTAGGATATTATTAGGTCTTACAATATCTCCCCATTAAGTACATTCGTCCTTGAATAAGATTGACAAAGAGGGAAGAAAAGATAAAGTGACATACACACTAAACATGAACAAATGGAACATGATACCATGACTGACATGACCGATAAACTGACATACATATTAAACATGATGAACTGGAATATTATACCATGACTGACATGATAGATAAAATTAATGTATCATATTGAACATGCATATCAAATGTATGGTTAACTGGTTCAAAATGCATCACTGAATATGCAATGGTAATTGATACAAATTTAATCATGGAAATCTAATCATGAAACTGGATAAGTTTAAGGGAGACTGTTTCCTTAAATTGTAAATGCTAATAAGCCTAAAATTTATTACTACATATGAATGAGTGGAATAAAGTGAACATAACGGAGTCTGGAACGTGATACATGAAATGAATATCATGATCTGAACTGAGTATATTTAATACGCCGCTTACGGCTGATGTCAGAGTTTGAAGGCCAAATTATAAGTACCTTCTTAATCCAAATTGGATCCATTAAGAGGAGAGATAATGGCATGTTTGATGTCATTAATGTTCAGGGAATTATCGTGTATCTCCCCTTTGGGACACAAGGTCCCTCGAATAATACTGATTTTGCTGAGATACTGAGGAAAACTAGGGCGATAGACAAGGCACCTACAAACTAAATAACGACAGGATATCTGGGATATAAAGCTAAGACAAAGTGATTAGACCTTACACACTGCAAGTGAGACTACTGAAAAGGTTAACGTGGGTGTTGAGCACAAATGCATAAATATATACTAACTTTATTTGATAAACTATATAACTTATATCTTAATACTGGGCGTGTAAGGATGAATTGTACGTAGTTTGGATAGCTTGTCTAAGACTATAGGGTGTTACACATAGGAGGTAATAACTGACTAGGTAACGTGAGGTAACTGAGCATGAGTGAGGGAAAATGGTATTGCCTTAGGAACACAAGACCGGGTGTCTAATCATTATTCAAAAACATTCTATAAATTAAGGTACTATAATACTAATAAATGAGTAACTAATTGCCATATACTATTGTCGGGTAATCTTGAAATTAGACTAAATTTTTGATCTGACTAATGGACTAGGACTGGGACTAAGATTGTAACTAAGATGGTAGTTCATACTGTAATCATAATTAAGACTGTAACTTAGAATGAATGTTGGTTTTCTATAACTGAGGGTTAGAATGGTACGGGAGTACTGAATTCTGATAGCTAAGTAACTAATAGCTGAAAGCCATGGTTCTGTAGGACTATTTGAGTCCTTTAATAAATATTTATTACTGAACTGACATTGTAACTGAGGACTGCGGTATAGAACATTAACACTATAGATTTACTGAGGGATCTAAAATGAGGGTATCTGTGGCATAATTTGAGTTTGACTGAACACTAGGAGTGAAGTCATGAATCGTGTGGGCTAAGAATATTGAAAAGCATGACATGAGTGCATGAGTCATGAGCTGCACGAGCTGGGTTTGTAATTTCATAATTCGTGGAACATGATTTGAAACATTGGATGAACTTGAACTCCTCATACGAGGCACTTGAAACACACATTATTCAGATAGATGTTCAAGTAAAAAGGATCATTTAGACTTTAGAAGATATGCTGCGAGTGTGTGCGATACACTTTAAAGGTAGTTGGGATGACCACTTTCCCTTGGTTGAATTAGCATTTAATAATAGCTATCATTCCAGTATTTAGATGGCTCTTTATGAGAAACATTATGAGAGGAGGTTTAGATCTCCCATTGGTTGGTTTGAAGTGGGTGATGTGGTAGTGGTAGGACCTGACTGTGTATTTGATTCCTTAGAAAAAGTTTAGTTGATCAGGAGAAGGCTTAAGACAACTCAGAGTCGACAAAAATCGTACGCAGATAAGTTTAGAAAGGATCTCGAGTTTGAGATTGTTGATTTTGTGTATTTGAAAATATATTCTATGAATAAAGTGAAGAGTTTTGCCAAGAAGGGGAAACTCAGTCCTCGATATATCGGTCCTTACCAAATTCTCAGCTATTTCGAAAAGGTAGCCTACGATCTTAAGTTGCCTTCAGACTTAGCTTCAGTGCATCTAGTAATCCATGTCTCCTTGCTTAAGAAATTCCTAGGTGACCAACAAAAGTAGTACGAATAGAGGGTATAGATATCCAGAATAACCTCTCTTATATAGAGATCCCAATTAAAATCCTTGATTATCAGATTCGTAGACTGAGGAACAAAGAAGTCCATCTAGTCAAAGTACTTTTGTGGAATCAGTCCATGGAGGGAGCTACTTGGGAAGAAGAAGTATACATACAGACCAAGTATCCTTTTATCTTCTCAAAAAAATCATACTCAACCAAAGGTAACAGTTTTCCTTTGAATTAACTCAATCTCATGTTCATATATAGCTACCGACTTGGTATCAATTAGTGTAGAATACTCAGTCATGCATTCACGAATTAGTTTAGTCATGTACTTATAAATAAAACATACAAGTCCAGTGTGTAAGCTCATCTTATTAGTAATACAAGTCATGAATTCATGAATCAAGTTCAGCTATGTACTCATACATTAGATATTCTTATTCAGCATGATAATTCAGTATATCAGTAATTTCAGTTATAAAATCATGTTTCAGTTGTGCATCTCCAGTGCCTAAATCCAATCTATCAGTATTCTCATTTTTATCAGTCTCATTTGAAGATGAATGTTCCCAAGGGAGAGATATTGTAAGAACCTGAAAAATCCTAAGCTTAACTCAGTTTTTTAAGCTTGCTAAGGGGTCCTTAACTTAGAGAATTCTAGCCAAGTATTCAGAATCAGTATTATTTTGGCCTTCATAACTGGGAAACTCTATTTCACGACTCTTATGACCTTAAAGTATCAATATTTAGGTTGAATCATGATCAGGAATGTTAGTATCTGTTCTCAGACAAGTTTTGGATTTTTTAGACCTCCTTTAGACTATGTTTAAGTGACCAAAATAGTTAGCTCATGCGATCTCGATACGTCGTGTCATCCCTCATGCTGATAGATAAATTTTCCCTTAGCTCATTGCAAATACTAGTGAACCAACATGGACTCAACGCAATGCGTTAGCCATTGCATCGATGCCAATGATGTGGCATATCGATTTGCGCATCAACAGTTCAGTGTTTATTCATTAAAAGTAGCATCCTCAGGGGTATTAAGGTCTTTTTCCACACCTGTTAGCCCTAAAACATGACATTAAGCCACTTTAGAGGCTAAATCCATTCACTATTCTTAAACATTTCAAGAACAAAAATCCTAGGTGATCTAACTTCAAATGCCAAGGCTCATGATTTAGCCATTGTTCTTCAAGAATTTAGCAACCAAGGTATGTGAAGTGTTCATCCAAGGGTTCAATCTACCATTGGAGTCCAAGAAACTCTTTTAAACTATAAGTAGCTTGATTTGATGTTTTCCATGATTTAAAATCAAAGTGTATTCATGATTATTGCAATAATTGGGTTTTTATTTCATGATTAATTATAAGTTTGACGTAGAAATTTTGATATGTTTGATTTATAATGTTAATTGATGTTTAAACCCATGGAATTGTGAATTTGGAAATTGAATCATGATGCTCACATATTGTGTAGTATTATGTACATATACTACGCTGTCCAAATGTTTAATGAATTGCTCATGTGAATGTAATAATAAGATTATATCTTTCTAGTATGTATACTATTTCATGCCATTCAAGTGTTTGATAAAATGCCTCTACTGATTTATTATGAACAAGTGTGCATTTTTATGGAATGCAAGATCATGTTAAGCTTTACTTTTCATGCTATTGAGTCCTGGGGTTATTTATACCCAAAAATGTATCTATTTACCTAGAGTCAGTGTCAGTTACAAAATAATCCCAGTCACGTCATGATCAGTAGTACTCTCAGTCAGTTACCGGGCTCAAGAAAACTCAGTAGACTTAATATTAGTCCAGTCTAGTTCAGTATTTAGTTCTGATCTCAGTAAACTTAGTCAGCTAACAAAATTCAGTAGTATTCCGTCAGTTAATGGAGCTCAATAAAATTAGTAATAGTTAGTCAAGCCTAGTGTTAACTAGTAAATCAGTTCAGTGTTTATTTAGTTGGGAGTAGGATTAAGCATCGAGCAAACCCAGGGATGGGGGCATTCCTGCCAGCATAGGGTTTGACCCTTAGTAGAAATCCTTGCATTATAGAACTACATAGTTAGCGTAGGTTGAGATATCTTCTTTCCTGATAAAGATTGACACATCTCACACCTGTTTTCCTTTCAACGAGGGTTGACAAAAGAGCTTCCTGTTAAAGAGGGTTAACTCACAACTTCTCTTCATATGTGGCACGATACTGATACCTTTCCAACTGGGTTATATTTTGGACCCCAATCTATTAAAAAATTGGCATGTTGGTTAGATGATTAGATCCCACAATTTTAGTTTTAGACTCAGTCTAAGTATATAAATCAGTTTAGTTCTACAGATTCAGTACTGTCAGACAAAGTCACTCAATTTAGTATGGAACTTTGTATAGTTCCACAGAATCAAGACTGTAAGATATAGTTACTCAGTTATTAGCTACACAGTGTCAGTGCACACAGATATTAGTAAATCAGTAATTTAGAACTCAGTATCAAGTGTTGTCATGATCTCAGTTATAGTATATGTATTAATACATGTACTCTCATTTAGTTATATTAATGTCATCTAGTCAGTATTGTTCATACATATGAACCTATGCATTTCAGCCTACCTTAATTAGCATACCATTTCATTCAAATTACTAACGCATACCTTTATCTTGCACTGAGATTTCATATATCATAGGTTCAAACGCTAGGGCTCCAGAGCACCCTTAGCAAATCCGATCTTCAACAGTAAGAGTTAGTGGTGAGTCATCATAGTTTGGGGACATAATTATTTTCTTCAGTATTTTAGTTTATTAGTATAGGTTTCAATAGTTGGAGTTAGTTGTGGGCTTGTCCCATCAACTCCATGATTCAAATAGTAGAGACTTTTCAGACGAGTATTTTCAAACAGATGTTTCAATTTTCGTATTTTTTTTGTTGTATTCAGTTTTATTTTAGTGTTAAACCTTATGGCATGTTTCCGCCTAATTTCTACATATTTGTAGTATTACTATTCAGAAATTGCAGCAGGTACCATCATGGATTAGCTTGTGGTCCTTTGGAATTATGAGCACCATGTAGCATTTGGTGTACAGACTCGGGGATTTATAGTAATATGCATGAGTTTTCCAACTTGGTGAGTCAATACTTGAGGCTAGGATGGGTTGGAGAAGTATTCTTAAGCTTTTAATTGTGTATTTAACATGCTTTATACGAAACTTACTATTGTGTAGTTAGTGTAGTACTAGCTTGAATGTCTTGATTTTTATAGCAGTGTGGAGTATTCTCCGATTATGATTCTTAGAATGAATAAGGCTTTAAGTGTCGGGTTATGATTTGAGATGGATTTATGCACCTTAGTGATTTTATCTGAGCTTATTTAGCTTTGTTTTGAGGATTTCTCTTGTAATTAATGAGTGAATGTTTAAATAAATAAGGATATAGGTTTTATTTTATGGAAATGTAATGTTCAATGTTTTTCCATAGTAAATTTGGAGTCAAAACACCAAGTTAAGAATCAAGGGACAAAAGTAAGTACTCTTATCTTGATCAATTCCTTTACTTATTCATCATCTTGAATTGAATGTTGTTTTGAGCTCTAATGTGTGGTGGTTGATGTTTTATGAATCTTTGTAAGATGAACATTATGATAAAGGGGTGTTAAAATATTTGGTAATCATGTGGAAACAACAACACAAATCTTGGTGTTAAAGGACAAAAGTAATGGACAATGCTTGACCAAATTTTGATGTTTTGATGTCCTTGGTGTGCCATGTTTATTAGGTGTTGCGATTAGGTTGTGTCATTCCCTTTGTAACTTTTATAATTTCAAAATCTAGTGTGCCTCTTTTTTTTTGACGTGCCACACTTCCTACATGGCGCGATATTTGTGTGGCACATCCTTATGTCAAAATCGACATTTATGGTCCTAGTATAATATGACACTTAATTCATTATGTTAGACATATTGGAAAACCTTGGAACATTAATAAAGGCTGGAGAACATTTCAATTAGGTATTTATCTCTTTAGTTTAGTTTTTTAATGGAATTTAACATGGATCCTACTATTGTGATTCTTGTTATGTGTATGAATGACCAAACACCATTTTTCGTGGTTAAGGCCAAGAACATGAGTACTAGTGTTTTGAATTGATTTGGTTATGGTTGTTTATCATTTTTGGTAGTTTTTTATCCTTATTATCACTATTTTAAGGCTTTATGACCCTTAGAATACATGTTATAACTCTATTGTGAACCCAGAAGGATGAATGGTAGAGTAGAACGTGGGATGATTAGAATAGGATCATAATCTTCATAGAATGATGTTATTATTAGAAGTTAGGATAGGAATATACTTAAGTTCCCTACTTGGTTCAAGTTTGCAATGAATACTATAAATTAGTTCTCACATCTCCAGCCAGTGATGTAGTTTTGAGATATATGTTAGATAATCAATTAAAGGTTCGAAAGGCCATAGTCATGTCATTGATCCCATGAACCAAAAACAAAGATAACTAACCTAACTTATGAAGTTCTATAACATAGTATGATTTTTCACAGAGCCTTATTCTTGGGTTTTTCCCATCGATGGTTCAATTCCTTTTCTTTATTGTATTGTTTTGATTACGATTACACATAACTTACAAACTCTCATGGTTATGTATAAACTAAATTAATCTTATTAATTAACTATTCATGGATAGTTGTTAACAAATGTCTCTAAGGGATCGATAATTGTCTTGTAAAAGGCCACTATATTAGTTGGTGATACCACGAACACTTGTGTGTGCATTTTGGCACAATAGTAATAAAGAAGATGCCCATGAATTTTAAGGACCCGAGAGTTTCAACCTCCTCATACAGATTGGTGATAGCAAAGTGGTCAATACCTTCAGTGATTTAGTATCAAGAGTAAATTTTATGACTCTTTCAATGACCAACACACTTGGGTTGGGTAAGCCAACACCATGCTATATGATACTGTAGATAGCAGACAGGACCACAGTCAAAATCTAAGGAATAATTGAGGATATGCTCATAAAGACTGGTAAGTTTGTAATTCCTGTTGATTTTATTGTTTTGGATAATGGTGCAGATATAGAGGTAACAATCATTTTTGAACATCCATTCATATAAATAGGAGGTGCATTGA
The DNA here is from genome assembly GCA_030864225.1 of Capsicum baccatum var. pendulum. Taxonomy (NCBI): domain Eukaryota; kingdom Viridiplantae; phylum Streptophyta; class Magnoliopsida; order Solanales; family Solanaceae; genus Capsicum; species Capsicum baccatum. The sequence continues at coordinate 169,756,850 of CM061561.1, read as the reverse complement.
TCGATATGGGATAGGGCACTCTTAAAACGAGATTGGATAATGAAAAGGAGGTTTTTAGAGTTTGTAAACCACTTAATCCACCTTCCCACTTCAAATATTTGTTTATGATTATAGTAATGGAAATTGATAAACATCGGGTGATGGATTTAAAATCACCAAAGACCTCTTCCAACAAACTCATTAATTTAACCAATCTACCACCAAAAACCAAACGGATGATGATTAATGATCCTAAATATGATATAGTTCAGAAAAATGTGAACCTTGAGAGTTAACACTCAAGAGGTCAGAAATAAGTACAAAGATCAACTTCGATTGGGAGAAAAAGAATAAAGGAATCAGTATAATAGTGGATGTTTGGTTGTGTTGCGACACTTAATTAGGATCTACTTGGGAGTTAACCTAAAGTAAGGTAGGTTTTATTTTTAGTAGTTTAGTTTTACTTCACATAGTTTTTATTTGTGTTGAGTCACAGGTTGATGGAAAGTCTAAGCACCAGACACCCAAGTAAAGAAGTATAGCACAGACTAGGTATAGGGTCCTTAGACTCTTTTTATGATAAAAGATGCAACTATGTAGGACTAAAGGACCCAGGGAATATTTCTATCTCTACTTTTGAGTTTACTTTGGAGACAAAGTAGAAGTTTAAGTATGGGGTGGGGAATTCCTATATTTCGGCCGAAGTGATGCTTAGGACCTAAATTTCTATTTTTTTGCTAGTTTTTTCCTAAATTATATGAAATTACAACAAGATTGTGTCTTTTTAGTGTTAATGACTTAGTTGGGTCAGTCTAGTAGATGCACACTTCTTCCACCTCATGGTTGTTCTTTTTGGTTCTTTTTCATAGTGGTGCACTTTGAACCTAATATCCTTTTTCATTGTTGGAGTAAATTTTTAAAAAAAATTTAGGAATAAGTTAGATGTTCTTTTTGGTTCTATGTGTGATTGTATTGAAACACCCCAGATTTTGGCCCTTGAAAATTTTCTAAGTTCTAAGCTTTCTTTCCTGGTAAGGACTCACGTGATGAGCCGTAATGTTTCTTTATGGGTCATAGAACCTAGTTGTAATAAGCTTAGAAGGATTCTCCTAATTCACTAACTTGATAACGACTAGACTTCATGAGTCGTATAGACACCTAACGTGTCCCAAGGAGGTTATTTTATAATATGCCTAGTATAGGGCCTCTATTGCAATTATTGAGACTATGACTTGACCCTATGAGTAGTAGTGTTTCATTACAAGATATAGGGTTCCAGTTGTAGGGTTAATAGTGAACTGCCTAAGGGGGTTCTGGTTTGTCTATAGTTTGAGGATCTGAGACGTAAGGTCACCTATAACGACTGACAGTTTAATTTCCAGATTTTAGTAAGGGTTACCCCCTTTCCCTAAACATAACCCACAACCTATAAAACCTGTTGAGACTTCATTCTAACCCTTATCATAATCAAAACATATCTTTTTCTCTCAAATTCTCTCAAGCCAAGTAAGCTAGGGCTTCCGCAAGATTGAGCTACCAGGGGTCAATTTTATGTTTCTTCTCCATAATTATGATCATTTGAAGCATGTTGCTCTTCCTACATTGTTAATTTTTTAAAATCATGTGATTTAAAGTATAGTTCATGAGATTTTTATAATGGTTTTTAAACAAGGAATGAGGGTTTTGAATGCTTATAGTTGAATTATGTTTTTCCAGAGTTTAATTATGATCATTCTTGTTTTGAACTTATGGGTTCATGGGTATGTTTATTAAACTAAGCATTCATAGCTAAACCCTAATGTGATGATTTTTCCCTAATTATGGAATTTGAAATTGTATGCCATCAATATGTTTGGGAAATTGATGATGATAAAAAAATGTTTTGTCATATAGTTTGGTTACCCACTTGTAATAATACAATAGCACAAAAAGGATAATGAAGTATGTATGTTTTCCTTGAAAGGCCTTATAAGCCATGTATAAATGGTGGAATTAGAACCTTATGGGTTTGGTTGATTAGATGGGTTCAATTCCTAAATGTTTCAATAGTTTACTCTCTTTTGCCTATGGGTTTGAGTCCCATTTAGTTGAGTAAATAATATGGCATGATGATAGTAGTTTGCAATCAAGGTTGGTATGGAAATACCAATGGGATGCCTTGGCGTGTGATTAGTTTAATGAAAATGAAAATATGTGTTAAATATTTTAATTGGTCCTTGAAAGAGGGCAGTTGAGTTGTAAAAGTGAAGGTCTGAGAGACCAACATTGGACGTCGCGCTAGCTGGTGCAGGGGTCGTTATGGCTTGAGGGTTTGAATTCCCTTGCTTATGACTGGGTGGCTTGAGTCCACCTTATTGTTATTATTATGATTGGAGGGTTTGAATACCCCATTTAACATTTCATTAATGAGTGCTTAAGTTACCTTAGTATATAATTAGAGGGTTCAAATCTCCCGAGCATATATATATAATCTTTCTCTGATTCGTGTGGCTACATGCACTGGAGCCCAACCAAGGGGTGAAAGCTTTGGCCCATATAGGCTGTGGGTACTATTATATGACAATTGAGCTACACAACCTTTGCTAATGTCTTAAAGTATATGGTAAGTCTTGTTCCCTATCCCCGCATGTAATATATATATATGTATTTGTTTATGTGTATTGAATTTTTTATGATTTGAAACTCATGATCATGGTATAATATTCTCCTTATCTATACGTATCATGCTAGCATTTAATGCGCTAATAATCTTTGGAGGATGTATCCCCTGCAATGCAGGAATTTTCGATACCTCTACTCTTACCATACAGTGGTATGGATTATGGATTAGTTCGTGAACTGATGATAGGCGTATTTACACGCCTAAAGTACTTTAATTTACCCATATTTTAGCTAAGTTTTGAGGACAAAATATAAAATTCCTGTACTTTTAGTCCTTTTTCCTGTAAGTGAGCTACCCAACGTGATTAGCAAGTTTTCAGGTATAAATGAGGAAGATTTCAGCATTTTATGGATAACTTGATGCCAAAGGAAGCTTCACGAAAGAAGGAAAGCAGCATTTGGACGCCTATGGACTGAAAGTGACGCATGGAAAACTTGTCCCGGGCAAAAACAGCATTTCCAAAGACTTAGGGATCAGCAGTAACTTAGTAGGATTAGGATAAGGAAGCAGTATCCTAGTAGGATTAGGATAAGTACGCAGTAGCCTAGTAGGAATAGGATATGGGTGTTATAAAAACCCTATGATGCTGAACTTTTCAGCAAGCATTATTACAATTAAAACAATTCTCTTTCAATTAATTCTTCTTCCCTTCTCTTCATCTATTCGACCTTTAATTTTCATAACAAGAGAAACGCTATTTTGCAAGAAATTCACGCCACAAGCCCTACCAAAACATACTTCACATGAGATTTTTATCTTGGTATGCTGATAATGTATATTGTGATTTCCGTCGCACTCATGAATAGCTAAACTTCTCTGTTAGGGTTATGGAAGCCTTATGAGATACTATCTATTGCTATGAGTTTGTGAATTCTTAATACGTATGCTGCTTATATCATTCTTCTCTTCATCTTAATATAAATTATTGTGGTTGCAAACATATAGAATACGCTAGTATAGCATTAACTTGTTCGAAAGAAAAGTTACATGTCTGGAAAAGAGAGAATATCAAGGAAATAGGGCACCAACCCCTGTTTAAAAGTTAGTGCCGTAACTGGATTAACCTCTTGGAGAATTTGTACCATTAGATACACTTTAAGCTCGAAAGAGTTAAAGTGAAATAGTCTTTGATGGTCGAAAGATGCCTGGATTTACCATAGAATATGATTCTCTATAAGCGCTTGCATGTCTGAATTCTGCATAACTCATAGTCAATAGATACGTATAACTCATAAGGTGGACATAACCCTAACTCTCAATTCTCATTGATTAAAACCTACCAAGTACTCCGTTTACTCTTCTATTTTCCATTTTTACTCTACTATTTTGTTTACATCATTTGCACGCACAAAATCCCCCCTTTATTTGCAGAACTTTCATCAAAAGTCTAATAATCGTTGCTTACTTAGTGACCAAGTATTCCCTATGGGATTTGACACCCAACCCAGTTGTGTTCTATATTTGACGATGACCGCTTTCACTCTTACGAGAGCTGTAGTTTGAGCGTTATCAAATTTTGGCGCCGTTCCCGGGGAATACGGTTGTTAACTAAGTTTTTGATAGTTATTAGACCCTTTGATCAAAGATTCTCGTACTTTACTTTTAGTTGTTTTTTTTGTTTTCTGTAGGTTTTTGTTCAGTGCATGCCAAATACTCGAAGTTCGAGACAACCATTATTACCCATAAACCCTGAACCACAACTTATTAGAAGGATGGATGCACAACGTGACATTGATAGAAGGGCTTCTCAACAAGAGCAGGCTAGACTAGCTGCGTTGGCCGCTGCCCAAGTACATCAACAAAATATTGATAACCCTGGGCGGGCAACAAATCCTGACGATGAGGACCTAGGTGATGATGAGCTACTAAACCCTAGGTGTGATGCTGAGGTGGCGACACCTGCAAACAGAAGAGATCGTCAAGCAAGATTTAGGCCTGAACGCTGCGCTATGCAAATGCCTTTCGATGATGATGATGATGATTTGGACAGAGCTGCTGCCACAGGAGCTATTATTCCTCCGCCCTTCGCACCTGGAGCTAAGTTCAATATCACCAGCACCATGATTCAGCTGTTGCAGTTAAAGGGATTATTTGGTGGACTAGCAAGCGATGATTCGAATATGCATCTGATCAACTTTATCTCTACATGCAAGTCATTCGACAACCCAGGCGTTGGACAGAACGCAATTCGGCTGCGTTTATTTCCATTGTCTCTATCTGGGGAGGCAACTCTATGGTTGAATGGGCTAACTCCTGATTCTATTACTAATTGGAGGCAATTGAAAGACGCTTTCCTAGAAAGATTCTTTCTGCCATCCAAGAGAGCACAGTTGAGAGATGAGATCAGCAATTTTCGACAGCTTCTAACTAAAGCTCTCCACGAAACATGGAAGAGGTTCAAGACGAAGCTTATGAGGTGCCCAAAGCATCATATGACCATTGTCCACTTGATGGAGATATTATACAGATCTTTGAATTCGGTGACTAAGCAAGTGGTTGATAATGCTGCAGGAGGGTCATTCATGGACCTTACTTTTATTCAGGCAAGTGATATGCTAGATCGTATGACAAAGCAAAGTAGAGCTTGGCATACCAGGGATTCTGAGGTAGCAAGCTCTACTATATCTATTGGCATGACTGAAGAACAGAGGCGTAGGCAAGAGCAACGTTACCAAGATATGGCTCACATGAAAACACAGATGGATCTTCTCACCAAGCATTTATTATCAGGGAAGACCAAAAAAGTCAAGGTTGTTGTGTCGCAAGGAAGAGATGAATCTGATTCTGAGGAAGAATCTAACTACTTGAATAATCAGGAGGGTTTTCGAGGAAATGCCCAAGGAAACAAAGGTCGGAACTATTATGATAAATCTGGATACAAGGACCGCAATCAAGGTAGTTGGAAGAATAAGACTGACAGAAGTGGTTTGTATGTTCCTCCTGGAAGCCGTGAGGCCGCTGCATCTGGTTCTAGAAAGATGTCCATGGAAGATATGATGGCTAAGCTGTTGAAAAGAGTGGAGGCAACCAGCACGAGAGTAACTGAGGTAATAAATGATTTGTCCTCAATAAAGCAATTGGTTGACTCGTATTCTACTGCAATAAAACAGCTGGAGCAACAATTGAGTCAACTATCAGCGATAATCAACCAAAGAAAAGCTGGCACTTTACCTAGTGACACTGTGCAAAATCCAAGGAATGATGGATCATGCAGGGCTATTACTACCAGGAGCGGTAAGGTGTTAGACAATCCGTCTAAAGGCAAGCAGGTTGTTGATGATTTAGAGGAGATTGTTATTGACACAGATTGTGATGATTCTATAGGAGCTGAAAATCAGAAGGAGCGCGTTCATGAGAAAACTATTCCTCTTCCACCCCCACCTTTTCCTCAGAGATTGAAGAAAAAGGCTGATGACATACCTGAAAAGGCTGATAATCGGAAGCAAGATAAAAAGGAAGTGGTGGAGAAAACGATTCCCCTTCTACGACCACCTTTTCCGCAGAGACTGAAGAAGAAGGCAGATGATACAAGGTTTAGTAAATTCATGACGATGTTGAAGCAGCTAACTATTAATGTTTCTTTGGTGGAGGCGCTGGAACAGATGCCTGGGTACGCTAAATTCATGAAGGACCTTTTACCAAAGAAGCGGTCAGTAAGCTATGAGCCAGCAGATAATATTCATCATTGCAGTGCAATTGCCACAAGGTCCTTAGTATAGAAGAAGGTAGACCTTGGTGCTTTCCCTATTCCTTGCACGGTTGGATCTATGAATTTTTCTAAGGCATTGTGCAATTTGGGAGCAAGCATCAATTTGATGCCACTATCCGTCTACAGAAAGTTGGGGTTGGGCGACCCTACAATATGTAGAGAGTTCCAGGGTTTAGGAATTTACTTCATGTTTATGCATAACGATGGTTTTTAGCTGAAATAGGTGATTATCATGATTATTGAATTATGGAGTTTATATTCTAATTTGGGAATGGTCATTCACTAATCATTTACCCAAATTAGTCTCACGACTACATCATTGAGTGGCGATGTAAGTCTTTAGTTTTGATGCATTATGCTATCTTCCCATTTCATTAACCAAATGGGATGTTTAGGTATATCTCTTTTTTAAAAACAAATCATCATTTAATGATTTGTATCGAATGATTATAGACATAATCCAAACTCTTTGTACTCTTTATTCTATCCTTCGACTCATACGGTCAATTCATTTTGGGACTTATATTTATCCTAATGTTCATAATGCTTTCGAATGGTTAACCAAGAATGTAAGAATAATCACATTCTTGGAAAATATGCAAGCCAATAATTAAACAATAATTGCATAATCATGTTCAAAGACTTAACCATAGAATGAGGGTGTTTAGAATAGAATCTAAGTGTCCTATTTATAATAGGAGGAAAAAATTCGCGTGGGAACATCTCCTCATGCTATGCCCTTATAGAAGAGATATGGAGTATGGCATGACCCTATTATGGATGCACACTGGAATGCACCATCCATTGTTTATCTATAATTAATGCCAAGAAGATATGGTTGATTATAGGGAGTATGTCACACTCTTGTATATTAAATTCCATTCCCCCACAAAGGCTTAGGCTTATCCCTTTCCTTCATGTCTAATACATTGTATAGGCATTTCCAACTATTTGTAAGCTCATTATGCTTCCTTATATTGCTTCTAAAACCTCCAATGATATCCTACAACATCATATCAAAAGTATTAGTTCATACAACACAATAGAGCTCATCAACGTATACTACAACAAGCAAAGTTTAAGCTAACACACTAGTTTTCTTGTCTATGTTAATTTGATTAATTTGATTGCTAATTTTTTTCAAAAGCACATTAAACAATCTGAACATGTTACTTAATACATAAATACACAATTACACTTCTAATACCTCATTATGAACATTAATAATTAATCAAAACTACGCTAAACGAGCATAGATAATTACACTTATGTATATAAATACGCCTTAGATGAACTACCACATTCAAAGGAGTCTTTTCATAAAAAATTTTTTGAACGTGCCACATTTTTTAAATACTCTTTCTTTTCATTGTTTTATTCTTTCTTTATTGTTTGTGAGTCAGTCTTCATTAAAACAAGCAAGAAATGATAAAAAAAAATTCTACAAACTTTTCAATTTCCCTAAGCTAAGTCTAGCCAGCACATCAACCTACATATGATTCAAGAATAAATAATATGAAAAATAATTTGTTTTTGTTGACACGTTTAAAATAAAAATAAGGTTCAATGTTTTTTTATGAGACTAACTTGACCAATATGAGGTTTTGAAATTTTCAATTAAAGATTCTTTAGTGAGATTGTGTATGAAACAGGCACAATCTAAAAAAGTTGTAATGAAGGTCAAACACGGCAACACTAGAAATTGTTATGCTCAAACCTAAGGCCACAAACTGATCACCATTTTAAAACTCACAATCTTTCTTTATTTTCCTAAAACAGTAGCAAATTTGTTTATATAAAGACAATTCTAATTATTCGAGCTTGCATACAAGATTATAGTAAAAACTCTCACTTTTCTTTATTTCAGGCATATATCCAACACTTTTTATTTTCTCCAAGGTTGTCATTTTCTAGTCTAAGATGGATATTTTTATTTTCTTTTAGAGATGTCATCTCCTAGTGAGAGCCAACGATTTTTATTTTACTCCCTGGATGACATTTTATAGTTTGAGACAATTTCTTTATTACTTGTCTCCTGGTATGACACTTCCTAGTATGAAATGGTCACTATTTGTTTTTATCCTTTAATGATATTTCCAAGTCTAAGATAGTCATTTTTATTTTTTCCTAGGATGCAATTTTGTATTCTGAGATAGTTGCTTTTTATATTTCTCCTAGGATGACAATTCCTAGTCTGAGAAAGTTGCTTTGCATTTTGTACAAGCATTTTATTTTCTATTTAGAGATGGTCGCTTTTTATTTATCATGAGATGACATTTCCTTGTCTGAGATGGTTGCCTTTTATTTTGTCCTAGGATGACATTTTATCTTCTAATATAGTCGTTTTTCTTGTCTCTTCTAGCATGATTGTTCTTAGTCTGAGACAATGTTTTTAAATTTTTCTCCTAGGATGACATTTCATTCTCTGAGCAGTTGTTTTTCATTTTATTCATGGATGACTGTAACGGTCCAATTTTATGCAACCGAAACATCACATGGTGCTCATGATCAATAAGAGCCTCAAACCAACCCTCTACTAATATTTGTACCTGAAAACTACGTAATATAGATAATAAATATGGAAACTGGCCATAAGGTTCAAAACTTCTAAAAATACTCAAAATGTAAAATTGAATACTGATACATCTGTCTGAAAAGCCTCTAAACTTTCTAAAATATGGAGTTGATGGGACATGTCCCCAACTAACTCCGTCTACTGAAATTAAACCAAATCGGATATTATAATGATAAAAATAAGGATCATCCTCGACTGAAGAGTACTCACTGCTATGTCTACGATTGCCGACTGGGACTGAGATGCTAAGCGTACGATGGATCTCATGCCTCTAAACCTATGGTGTCAAATAAAACACCACATCTCAAATGTATCAGTACGAGAATGTACCGAGAATGAAGATGAGGTAAGGCTAAATGCAAGGGCTTAAGCATGAACAATTACTTAACTGAATAATCATGAGAGTACTGAATGAGAAAACATGCATAAATACACGAACCATAACTATAATCAATATGACTCGAAGTACTAAAACTAATTAACTATATTTACTCCTATCAATAACTAAATTCTGAGCTTTCTACTCTTGACTGACTGCATCGGAGATCAAATCTCTCTAACGGATGATTCCAGAATCTACTATCAATGTTAAGAACTATCAATGATAAGAAAAGATCATGTTTGAATATGACAATAAGAATTCTCAATTGAATCTCAGATCGAGATCAAGCCTATCTGATGGGTGATCTCTAGATCTGATAATGAGATTACTCAAATAAATCTGAGACTGAGATCAAGCCTATTTGATGGGTGATATTTGCATCTAATAATGAGATTGATCAACTGAATATGAGACTGTAATCAAGCCTATCTAACATGTGACCTCGCGATCTGATAATTAGATTACTCAACTGGATCTGAGACTGAGATCATACCTATCTAATGGGTGATCTCGAGATTTGATAATTAGACTACTCAATAGAATATGAGACTCGGATCAAGCCTATCTAACATGTGATCTCTATATCTGATAACAAGAATACTCAACTAAATTTTAGACTAAGATCAAGCCTATCTGATGGGTGTTCTCTAGATCTAAAACTGAATAACTTTATGTGGGACCAAGACTATCTGACGGGTAGTTCATTAATCAATGAAACTATCTGAATTTCTCACTAAGATAGATGACTGTATCTAACACTCCTAATTTATGAAGATTGATACTGAAACTGCAACCGTGGGAAGTAGTCACTTAACCGACATGCCCCAAATCTCAACTGGTGGGTTCCAACCTATAACTCCATCTGGAAGGATGTCAATACCATGCCACGGGTAAATACCTCTCTGGTCAATCCTATCTGACGGGTGACCCTTATATTTAGGCAATCCCAAGGCAATATAATAGTAAATCCTATCTGACGGGTGACCAGCCTTTCCTGATGGGTGACTCCTGCATCCTGAGCTGGCTACGCAGTTCTGGAGTTCAGGGATTGCTCCTAACTACTCTTTATCTCTGATGAGGATCCTCCATCCCTGACCTCGCTTAGTGCTAGCTCCTACTCCCAACTAAAAGACTCTGACTAATTCTTAACTAAACAGAAATCTGATATAGATCATTTTTTCTCGAATAATCTGACTGAGTTAAGCTAAATTCACTTGGTTCCATATCTGACGGAATATTACTGAATCTTTTTATCTGACTGAACAACACTGAGCTCCTAATAGATTACTCGAATACTATTGAGGGAAGAACTGAACATTTTAATACTACTAGATCTGAGATGAGTACAGAACTGAGGCTAGATTACTTGAAACACTAAGACTACGAAGATTACTGAGATTACTTAAGTTCTGTATCTATCTAAGAGTACAAAAATCTATAACTCACTAAGTTCTAAGAATAATGGCTTGACTGAGATAATCGTAAAAACTGACACGGGCTCTAGACTGTAGCTAAATTGTCGGGAACAAATACCCCCATTATCACGTACTTAGCCTATCTCCTTGATAACATATACCCCTCGCTATTTGTCTCATCTCTTGATCATCCTTGCTCCTAACAAACTTTACATAGGCCGCATTCTTAGTCTCTAACTTCCTTTTAACTTCTTCATTCCATCACCAGTACCTCTAGTGCTTACCAGATCAGCCTCTCGAGACACCCAACCCATCTTTAGTAGTCTACCTAATATAACTAGCCACCATCTACAACCTACTATCCATATCCCCTCTACTCATCAAGCCCCCATAGTCGTTAGCTTCTCTATTATTTCTAAAGAAATGGCCAAAGTCGTCGTCTCCCAATTTCTAATAACTCACAAAATCATTCAAGTGAAAAATGAGAAAAAATAAATTTTAATTGTTTCTTTTATTTGTGATGACTGATAGGTTTCATCCAAAACAATAATTTTATTGTCATGTTCTATAGAACTTACAGTCTCAATGACTAGCATAGTTTGCATATATCAGCACAAAACTCGGACATTTACTTGTCTCAAGTCACTGATCACAAGAACAAACATTCTAGATTATCTTCAAAGGTATCATTTGAAAAGTGTCAACATGTCTTTAAAGTTAAAGTGTCATGACTAGGGAATTTATCAAAAAGCAAGATGATATTTGAAGCTCAAGACTCAAGTGAAGTTTCAAGTCTACATTCACGAGTGGTTGCATAGATAAGAACTTGTACTTGTACTTTCTTTTTTACTTTAAATTTTAATTTTTATGTAATAACATGAGTCATGTACCAGAACCCCAACATGACCTCATGAACTCTCTCTCACTCTCTCTTGATATATCCCTTTTTCCCTTCTTACTCTCTTGAAGTACACATGACCTGATTCTCTTATAGTTGAGATATGTAGGCTATCTGAAACCAGAATTCAGTCTCATCTCATTAATCTTTACTGTTTTATTTTAAAAAACAGGGGGATCAAAGATTGTTTCCTTATTTCTTTGTCTTAAAATATTTTGTGTCCCCAGCCAAATAGAGAAAAGAGTTGACATGTGATTTTTCACACTTCTCAAATATCTTACACTTTTTTAACTTTAGATATTTCCTTTTTTCAATATATTTTTGTCATTCTGAGTTTTATATTATTTTTAATATTTTATTATTTGAAAATATAAAATTATCAAAGAAAATTATATCTTAGGATAATATTTTAGATTTTTTAAAAAGATGAGAGAATTATTATTTTTTATTTAGTGTTTTCTTTATAAGTAAAAAACCAAAAATAGTAACTAATTAGATAATGTCATTTGGTATGCTTTCATTTGTCCAAATAATATTTTTTAAATTCTTATTAAATTTTATTTTTCTCTTGTCTATCAAGTTTTGATGTATTATCTTGGAAGCACATACATCGTAGCAAGATTACACAATCAATCTGCACCACTCTTCAGCCAATTACATTTGCCATGTCAAATTCAAAATTACACCTCACCTACACTATAATCTTTCCTCTCACAAGCAGAACAGAAGAGGATAACTAACTAAACCCTCATTACTATTTTTTAGGAGGAGAATACACTATTTATTTTTTCCTCCAATTCCATTAACTCCCTCCTTTTTTTTCTTTACCAGAAGACTCTCTCCATTTCTCCACACACAATCAGCACACAAAGTCTCCACTATCTCCAATCCAATGTTCTCTAATGAAGATCACCCTTCATTTTTAATTTACCAAAGAATTCATACTAATATACACTCGCAACAAGCCTTCTACAAACTCACTTAATTCAATCCACCTCATAATTCTACCTATACAGTCCATTAATTCACCTTCTTTTGCATTAAAATACTCACCACAATCTAACACAGTAAAACAACAACTCATTAACTCCATTTTTCTTCTAAAATTTCCCATTAAAACCCACAAAAACCTCCGGCAGTAACTAATAACCCCATCACCAAGGTACTACCTCCATGCATTTCACCATTAAAAAATCTCTGACCTACCACCTCTTCATCGTCTATTCTTGTACTCTTTAAATTTCCAATGAAAATCCCATTCGACTCCATCAAATTCTAGTCAAATCTTACTAAAAATTAAAATAGAGTACTAAAAATACACCCATTTCTCATTGGCGGAGCTATTTAAAAACTGATTCTGATTTGTGGTTCGATGCCACTTCTCTTTGTCCAATCAAGTTATTTTTGTCCATATAAAAACATTGATAGTCACAACCCAATTTCACGAGTCATGATGGCACTTACATTACCCCAAATGTAGGTAAGTCAAAATATAACCTAGAACTATAAGTAATGGGCTAGTTGGTGGAAAACGACATATAATACCATAAATATGCGAACAAATGAATACAAGCCATAAATAATAAGAACAATAGCATAACTGAAGAGCATAATAGAGAAGAGTAATATCATCCCACAACATAGCATGATCGGTACAAGAGTCTCTTAAAAAAATATATGAGTACTACCAAAGTCTAATAGACAAAAGTCTTAAAACAAAAAGACAAGCACAATCACAACATAAATGATGGCAGTTAGAACACAAATTTGCTCCAAAGGGGTGCAAAAGTGCAGTATTAGTGCTAAAGCCACGGGTATGTTGTAGGCGTAATAGACCGACTGAACTATATCAAAATATAAACACAATAAAATGCAGTTAATAAGTTAAGTTACGGGAAAAGGGAAAACCTAGAGTAATAATCCAAATGCTAAAAAAAAACAACTGAAATAATAATTATAATAATAAAGAGAACACAACTATCTTTAACATAACAGGGCCCCTATAGGACCAAGATATATACAAATTAAATAACCTAATGCATGCCCTCATAAGCTCTCTGGATTCAATCAAGAAGAAGTAATAACGTTAATTATACCAACTATCCATATCTCATAACACTCACTATGGATCTTTCTATACCACAAACACCAGACTCAAACTGATCTCATAATCATCATAAATAACCTCTCAATGCCGGAATTGAATAGTAAATAATGTCTCATATGTCAAACTTGAATCAGAACTATTATCATGAGTATCGAACATGATAAGAAGTAATATCATCAAATATGTTATACTTGAACCGGTCTTAATAATCAGAATTTTCCAAACTTAAATCGATCTTAACGCCTCCTAAGCAAAATCTTGAATAGACAACCATATGTCCAAGGCCTCTTTGGGATGATGAATCTATTTAAAATAATAAGTAAAGGTGTATCAAGTCTACTAGGAGTTAAAATTAATCATGTACTAAGATGGGCCAGAGAGGCCCACTTTAAATACAGAAAATCCACCCTATGAAAAAATCTACAAAAATATAGACTAGGGTGTCAAATTTTCCTACAAGGGATTACATAAGATTCATTATGTCCTAAAATAGTAGTTCACCTAAAGACCGGGTAGTTAAGTCAATTATGCCTAATTACGGTGCCTTAATCAGCTAAATAATCCATATAATACTAAATAATATATTCAAGTCCTAATTCCCAACCCAAAACTTGAATAATATCATATGGATACTACTAATTTAGACCAATCTAAGAGAATGTTACGCCTAGACTACACGAATGCCATAGAAATCCCGATAAAGTATGATAAAATGGTAATTTTCTATTTTGAGAAACTTCCGCATGATGCTACGCTATTGTAACCTACACATTAATAGGAGAATAATCGTACCCACATTAAATTTTTATGGTTCGGGTCCAAAAACAAGTAAAAATTCCATGTGGGGGCCACTTGTAGAATCACACTTTCAAACCCATCAACAAGTCCTTCTATGCTCATAGATCATATACCTTCAAGAATGGGCAAATATCAAGCTCCGGTGATACCAATAACATCCCAAAAACAATCTAGGGATTTATGACAAAATTAGTGAATTAAAGCAAGAATTAGATGGAAACTTACATGGATTTCAACGCGGAAAAGGTTATTCAGAGTTCTCCAACACCCACACAATCTCCTAATGATCACACTCGACACGTTCGACACTCTCTAGGAATTTAATGCTTTTGGGAATTGTAAAAAATGGGAGAAAATTAGATAAAAGACTAAAATTTAATTCCCTCCTAGGTGATGCTTCAACGTCCGCTTGACTGCTTAAGCGGTCACCGCTAAAGAGGGATAGTACCGCTAAAGCAGTACATGGCAAAGTCAGGCCTCTCGATAAAGTGGACAAGTTGTCACTTAAACAACATCCACATTAGTGAAAGGTTGTGCTTAAGAATCTCGGTTGGGCCAGCTTTATCCATTAATGCAATCGGTTGGCCATTTAAGCATCCTCTACTTAAGCAACCAAATGTCCACTTTTAGCAGAAACACCAACTGATATTTGCAATTTTTCAAGTTTCCACCTACCCCTCAAGATTTATTCAAAATCTCGTGAACAGAAATGAACTAGGCTCCCCTATCAAATTTTACATTATGAACTCAATCATGCTATCACAATTTTCATCTGGAGTCATTTTGATGAAAACTAGGCCCCATACGAAAAGCTACTTTTACCAAATTTTGACCAATAATCCAAAATAAGTCCAGAAGAATTGGGACCCAAACCAAACGTCCCCCTAGCCTAAAATTGATATTATAGAAATGATGGAAATTTTAGATTCAGCATATGAGGTTGTTACCTTGAAGTTTTTGCCTGATAGCCATTTTTTACCAGTAAAGACTTGTAAATACAGAATTGGCTCTAAGAAGCAAATAAACTGCCTGGTAATGGAACTGTCAGCTCCAGTAAGTCATAAATAACTTGGGGTAGCTATAGGAAAGCTCAAAATAACAAAAATATGTGGAAATATAGAATATGACCTAAAGGGTCATTACGATATCCACTAGTAAAAAGACTTTTGCTGTGAAAGAAAAGGGCTAGGATGTACCTTAAAGCTCGAATACATGAGGATACTAGGTCACATATTGCTCTCATTCTCCTCAGTATCATGCCATTTTCTTTAAGCAGATCGTATTAATAAATATTTCATAATCATTCAGTAACTGCATCTATATACACTAAACCGAATTAAGCTCTTTCTAAGTCATAATATGCTAAAGACTATAATAATTAGTGTAGATCTCACAATACATGCCATATTAATAATGCCTCCAAATAGAAATACTAAAAGCTACCACCTCCAACTCTAAATCATGAGTGGGGTAGTTGTGCTTACGCACCATCAGAAGATTCAATGTATAACTAATATATCATCCATGCTGCATAAAAACACAACCCAAATCAACCCTAGAAACTTTACAATAAAATTTAAAGCCCTCACCATTTACAGTAAGAGCCAATATAGCAGCCGAAGTGAGAAAACCCTTGAGCCTCTAAAATCTCAACTCACACTCTATATACCACTAGAAAGGTTCCTCCTTTCTCATCAATCTAGTTATCAGCAAAATAATAGTAGTAAAGCCCTTAACAGACCTCCAATAGTAACTAGCAATATTATTGAAGCTACAAATCTCAGACAGATATGAAGGCCTGTTCTAGTCATCAATAACCATAATTTTCTATAGGTCTACTATAATCCCCTCCTAACACACCACTTGTCCTAGGAAAGTCACCTACTCGAGCTAGAAAATTCACTTTGAGAATTTGGCAAAAAGCCAATGATCTATCAAAGCCTGGAGCATAATCCTCAATGTTGTATATTCTCCACCATACTCCTCTAATACACAAGAATTTTATCAATGAACACAATCACAAAAAAATTGAAATAGGGACTGAATAGGCAGTTCATGAAATCCATGAATGTTGTTGGGCATTGTTCAATTAAAAAGACATCACCAGGAACTCAGAATGTCCATGACGATCCTTAAATGCTGCCTTTGGGATTTTCTAAGCTCAATCATAGAGAACACTAATTCTCCCTGAAGTGGGCCAAACAAGTCATTAATATAAGGCATGTGAAACCTATTCTTCACTTTCACCTTATTAAGATACCTATAATCAATACACAATGAGAAGAACCATCCATCTTCGTCATGAACTTGTCATTATAAAACCCTTACCCAAAATATCCTAAAGCTGAGAATTTAGATCTTTAACCTAGCAGGAGCCCTATGATAAGGTTCCACAGATATAGGTTGGGTGCCCTGCTCAAGATCATTAATAAACTAAATATCATGCTAAGGAGGAAGACCATGCAGATTCATAGGAAAAACATCAACAAAATTATGGACTATAGGAATAGAGTTAAGCGACGAACTCTCTACACTAACATTACAAATATACAAAATATAAGACTAGCAACATTCGATATAAGTCTCCTAGCATAAACATAAGAAATAATCCGCATCACTGTGCAGCTAATATATACATGCAATATAACTGAGGTATGCCGGACATGGATAAGGTAGTAATCTTAACAAAACAATCCAAGATTGTATGATAGTGGGATAACCATCCTATCACCAAATTCACATAAAAAATCTACTATATCTAATAATATAAGATCAACCTGAGTATCAAACTCTCAATCAGTAATAACATATGTTGTATAAACCCGATCCACTACTAAATAATCACCTAATGGAGTAATAACATATCTAACCATGATGCATACTAAGCAGGCACATAAGAATAAGAAGATATCAAATAAAATCAAGCAAAAGTCACCTGATGACATACTAAGATTTTACCTATAATAACAACATCCAAAGACTATACCTTCAGTCTAAAAAATACAAAATATAAATGACCTGGCCACAACCTAGCTTGGTGCTTAACTGTTCAGTTAGCCTATCTTTGTGAGGACCTCCATGAGAACCCTAGGGACCATCCCAATAATCCTACGTACCATACATCACTAGAGATTATACTTTCCTAATTAGTTGAATACTCTGCACTACAGATATAACTACCACACGATAAGGACACTCTCTATATAAATGTGTGAAGGACCCACACTCATAACATGCCCCAAGCATGACTCTATTTCATGTAGATCCAGCTAACCTAAAATAGCCACCTCATCTGGAAAATCTAGAATATGAATCTCTCAAATGTTGGCCAATACTTGGGCCAAGATAATTATTGTAGTAAGGTTGGCCCAAAATCATAATAAGAAATATGGTACGAATGGGCCTACTAGAATGACCTTGATGTTGATAAGACTAGAGTAGAGGATACCTATCCTGAGAACCGTTCCCTTTGAACCATGACACACTACAGCTTCTACTGAAATAAGAATGAAAAGTCGACCTCTATTATTACCATATTAGGACTCACGATGCATCTTTTTTATAATCTAAAAATAATTAGAAAGCTCAGTAAAAGGTCTCTCAGTGGTAATCGAACACTGTGTAGCCATTTTAAGAAGAAGTTCAGTTCTCAAACAAAATATCAAATCTGTTCATACTCAATCGATAAGATAAATATAACATTCTTGGCCAACTCATGAAACTAAGCCTCATACTCCAAGACGGTCTAGAACATTTTTCCAATCTCGAGAATTGGTCTCTTAGATGCTCTCTAAGGTTATAAGGTGTAAGCTTCTCAAAGAAAACCTCAAAGAATTGAATTTATGTCAATGGGAGAGATCTAACTAGCATGGAATAAAGATAGCCTCTCCACCAATGTCAAGCTTCTAGATCCAACTAAAAAGTACTATAATCAGCCACATGAGTCTCAACTAGGCAAAAATTATGGATCATATCCTTACAAGCAACAAAGAACTCATATACACCCTCCCCTAGTGTCCAAGAAAACGCAGTGGGAGTCAATATCAAGATTTTACCAAGCATCTTCCGCTCCTCAACAAAATAGTAGGTAGGGAAAATACAGGTATAAAAACTACCAGCGTTGGAGGGATCTCAACTCTTGGAGCCGCAACTGCAGGTTGCACCTCTGCCATGGTACTACACGCATATACAGAGTAATCAACCATTAGAGTATTGGCCAACAATAAAACCTAAAAGATAAACCAGAGCATATATAAGAATGAAAAAAAATTAAACTCTAATGGATCGTAGGCTATCTCTTGGCCCTCCATTTCCTAGGGTAGAGTAATATCTAGTTCAGGAGTAGGGATAAGGTCTGGTGATAGCTTTCTTATCTTGATCTCTAGATGGGGATATATCTCTGTCCTACACCTGACCATTTGGTCATCTAAATTCTTCGATAGGATCCTTAGATATGGAATCAAGGATATCATGTCTAGCAGAAACCAACATAGACTCTTAGCATAAAATGAGTGAAAGAATTGAAGATTTCCTAAGAATATCTTATTTCCTTCAAGAAATAATAAATGAATGTCATAATTCTGATCCACTGGACTCTACTAGACACTTGCTCTTATACTAAAAATACCAGTGAACCTAGGCTCTGATACCAATTTCTCAGAACCTGATTCATAAGTCATAATGAGACGTATTGTACCCCACCAATAGGTTACCTAAAATATAGCCTGAAACTACAAGTAATTGGCTAGTTTGTAAAAGATGGTAGAAAATGTCAAAATACGAAAGTTAATGAATTAGAATCCATAAATCATAAAAATGATAACATAACTAAAGAAAAATATAGAGGAGAGTAATATCATCCCATGACATTATAATATCAGTAAAAGAGCCTCTAAACAAAAGAATACAAGTTCTATCAATAGGTAAAATAAAATTAGAGAGAAGGTTAACTTTATCTGCTATGTCTGACTAGGATAATCACAGCGTCAATGGTGGCATCTAGAATTCAAATTTGTCGTAAAAAGGTTCAAAAGTGTAATATTAGTAACAAAGTCATAGGTACTCAGTTGGCATGATCGACCGACTTAGCTAAATCATAATATAAATACAATAAAATACGAGATAACAAGCTAAGTTAAGGGAGAAATAAAAACCAGGAATAATAGTCCAAAAGTTGAAAATAATTACCCAGAATAATAATACTAAAGAGAACATAGTTATAGCTAACATAACTGGACCCCATATGCTCAGGAGATGTAAAAAAAGTAAATAATCTAATGCGAGCCCTCATAATCCCGATGAATACAATCAAGAAGAATAATAACAATAACTATACATTCTAACCATACCATGAAATACAAACTATCCATATCTTGAAACCATAATTGCGAATCATTCCATTATAATAAACACCAAACTCAAACTGATCTCATCATTATCATAAATATTCTCTCAATGTCCTACTTGAACAAAAAATAGTATCTCATATATCGGACATAAACTGGAACTAATATCATGACTACCGAACATTGACCTAAAGTAATATCGTTATAGATGCTAGACTTGAATCATTCTTAATAATTGTAATTTGTTGGACTTGAACGGATCTTAATTCCTTACCAGCACAAATCTAGAATAAACCACCATATATCTAAGTCCTTCTTGGTCTCAAAAATATAATTAAAATAATTTGTAAAGGTCTATCCAGTCTACAAGGATCTAATAGTAATCATGTCCTAAGGTAGACTAGAGTGGCCCACTTCTAACACTGAAAATCCACCCTAATGCTAATTTTACCCGAACTATACTAGGTTGTAAAATTTCACAACAAGTTACTATATAAGTCCCATTGCATCCTAAGATAGTAAATTCACCTAAAGAACAAGTAGTTGAGTCAATTATATCTAATTAGAATTCCTTAATCAGCTAAATAACCTAAATCACATTAAATATTGTCTCCAAGTGCTAATTCCCAACACAAAACTAGCATATTATCATATCGATACTATATTTAAGCTAAATCTAAGAACCTGGATAACGAAGAAAGCAAAATGACAATTTTCCCTTTTGAAAAGCTTTTGAACCTTATGAAAAGCTTTTGCACGATGCCACTATTTCAAAATAGTAATCTACGCATTAATACTAGCACAGTGGTACCCATATTCCACATTTATGCTTTGAGTCCAAACTTAACTCAAAATCCCATATGAATCCCACTTGCAAAATTGCACGTTCAAAACTATCAACTGCCAATATGTCACTCTATGTCAAGGAATATACCTTGAACTTCCTCATCCTTGCTCGCATGTCAGCCACTAAATTAGGAGAATACCTTCACAATTGATGAAACTTCAAGGAATATTCCTTAAAAGACATTCTTCCCTTCTTAAGGTTCACAAACTCCTCCATCATTGCTTCCCTTAACTATTGCAGAAAGAAATGATCTAAGACAGCCTTATAAAAAGTATACCACAAAAATATATCTTCCACATCACCCTTTTTCGTATCACACTCTTCATATCACTAATATGCAATCTCTTTGAGCTGATAAGCTACAAAGTTTTCCCTTTCCATATTAGTAAACTACATCACTCAGAATATTTTTTCTATTTTGTCCAAAAAGCATTGTGGATCCTCCTTCACCTTTACTCCAGAAAAAATAAGAGGACCCATATTCATAAATTAGCCAACCCTTGTGACCTCAGTAGATAAATCATAAGTCATACCTGACTTAGCCTTAGCAACTAACATCTGACAAATAACATGAATAGATTGATAAAATTTTGCATTTATCAGCTTGCCTTGAGGAGGACTAGTAGAAACCTATAGAACTCTAAACTATAAGGGATAGGACCATGAGATTAAAGATAAACTCCTGAAGTAGGATGCAACCCTCATTATTACCATCAGATGGGATAGAAGAATTTCCTTGTGTTCTAAATCTATGAGGCATAATCTAAAAGATGAACAAACAAGGATTATAGAAGATTCCAAGACTCAAACTCCACACTTAAAAATAGAATACCAAGAAAGTGAAACACCCCTAAATGCCTTATAGCCTATCCCTTAAGAGTGTGGTGTACTACACACCCCTAAAAGAGACTCTACTAACACAGTTTTATAGACTCCCAATTGATGATTAACTTAGGCTCTAATACCAACTTGACATGAACCAACCTTTAGGACTTGTCATTATGGACATCCCAAGTCCGACCAGGATCATTTCCAGTTGCCTACCCTGAGTTGGCTGAATTTTGAGCATGTACCAATATAGTGTAATAGCTCACATAAAGATTCAGGAATAGATCACAACTGTGACCGACCTAACCTAGTCCAACCATCCCACACTAATAATCCAACCATACCAAACCATACCAAAATAAGGGCCATAAACCAGGCTATAGCCAAGTATATACCAAAACATGGTATTATTAGTCCCAAAATTAAATAGGATAGAACAACCAACAATATCATCCAATTATGTTTTCCCTTCAACTTATTTCATTGCCAAGGCCAACACCAATACTGATCCTACCCATTCCAACACATTAATGTACCACAAAGCATCAAACCAAAAGAGGACCCCATCCAACATTTTTATTAGTTTGAACCAAAAGAGAACACCCCCGTTTTAGTTACACAAAAATCCTGTTACAAGGATACGACTTTCCCATATGAGTCATACCCTTTCAATATGAATGGTACCCTTTACTCGTACCCCAGCGTCAACCTTATCATCACACACTCTCAAACATATAACTCATCAAACCAAGTCATATCAAAAGTATATGATTCATACCCTTCATCTATTTCCCTGGTATGTTTCAGCTCAAGGAAGATTAAGACACTGTCCACCATACGAGTTAATGGTATGACTCCTACCCTAGCTTATGGCTCACAGTAAGCCACTCATACTAAGATTCAACCCAAATAACAAAGTCTAAGATCAAGATAAACAACCAAATAATTTGTAACCACTAATACAAATCGTACCCCTATGTTGTATCCATTCCAGTAACAAAAATCAATCCCACCAACCAACACTAGCAATTATACGAATAGATTATTCCATTCATAACCCAGCATACGACACATACCCTCTAGTTATATTGGTTCCAGAGAGACTAGAATTCCATGAAATTTTTTAAGGGTCAAAACCCTAGGTATTATGAAAAAAACTAGGTTCATAAAAAATGGGAAAAAACTCCTAGGGTGGATGTAATATCAATGAGCATTAATTATCAAGAGTAAGTTAACACTTTTTAGTAAGTATAGATCATTCATAAAAAAAAATTATAATTAGGAACCTTGAGTTCATTAATGATAACACCTTTAGCATAAAAAATTCTTAAAAGATGATAAGTAGAGCAGAAACTCGATGAATTTGGGTAGTGTCAAATTCAGACATAATAGGTGACCTATTAATTCATTTTGCTTAACATTGCTTGTATAAATAAAATTTATATTATTGAAGCTTATTTTAATGACCTGTGAAAATGGTGTACTATTATTAACTTATGTACTATTGTCGATATCCTTAGATATAGGTAAATATTAGAACATACTTAAATATGTTAGAAGAGATTAAGAATATCAATACTTTTCTGATTATTGAGTGGCCTAAGTTTATTGTGAGCTTACAAATTAGTAGGTATGATATGGGAAGATACAACAATGGTACGATACAAGGACCCTAGGTTTTCCCATGCAAGTCAAGACTAGTTTGGAAAAAGTAAGACTCTTTATCATGTGGTACAAAAGAGTGACACTTGTGTTTTCTGAGATGGTTTTGAGAGTAATTATTGATTTAAAGGTCGTTATTATCATAAGATAGACATAGGTATTAATCCTTAGCCATGATATGATGACACAAAGTTCACTTAATTATTCAACGACAGTTGGTTTATCTTTTGACTGATTCACGATTGCTGACCATAGTAGGTCTGGAATTGACAGTGTACTTACTTGAATTATGTGTTGTGTACCTATTTCATGTTTTACTAATTCATGATAAATATTTTTTTCCATTTTGAGTCGGCATGTGACGCCTACCAGTACATAGTGTTTGCACTATTACTACTCTTGTATTTTTTTATTCAGTGTGGATTGTGTCCGAGAGACTTCTACATAACCTCACTTCTAGCACTGACATTTAATTCGATTCAAGGGTGAACTACTCTTAGTCAGCCTTCCACGGATCTTCATATTTATCGTTATATTTCATTCAAATAATGATTTTATTTTATTAGTAATTTTTGTTTACCTGTAAACTTTTTTGTCAGCTTCCTTATTGTGTAACATTCAAATTCTGGGGATGTAATAGTTAGGATTTCCACATCTATTTATTACTTTTTAAGAATTTTCTTCTTCTTCTTCTTCTTCTTCTTCTTATTATTATTATTATTATTATTGTTGTTGTTGTTGTTGTTGTTGTTATTATTATTATTATTATTATACTACATGTGATTAAATTAATTGGTTAAGTTTTGGGTTTGATAGTTCTAACATTGGAGGGTTAGTGTAGGTTCCACTTATGACCACTTGAGTCGTGACTCTAATATTGTTGAAAATTTGATCCAGACATCAATAGATTACTTTTAGCTATTTCATAATATTTTGGTACACGCATAGATGCTTATCATATCTATACAAGAACCCTACATCAAACATTATTCAAATTAGAATCAAAATGCATATAACACTTCTAAAAAGAATCAAATAAAGTCTAAACTTGTCTTGAATAAAGTTTGGAGAATCAAATGGATGCGTTACTATTTTGTAGAGAATGTGAACATATCCAATTAGATCAAATACATGTTTTCCAAAAGAAACTAAACCACAGATATGTCACAACCTAAAAACGAGGGTCATGATGGCACTTGTCACGGCATATCTTGACAAGTAAGCCTCTTAATAATGCTCAAATCACTCCCATATTTGAGGGGTGAGGTGGTCGTTGTCAAGTAACCTAATGTAAATTGGGGTCGAATCTCAAGGAGTGAATGCTATAGACTATAAATTAGGGTCGAATCTCAAGGAGTGAATGCTATAGACTTCAAACCTATGAGTTCTCAAGTTGTTATAAGTTTACTTAGAATACTAATGAAAACAACATGTATAAGTAAATGGACAGGGGGATGAACTCATCAAAAATTCTTCACACAAACTTCAAATAGTACGGAGTGAAAGCTATCTTTGGTCTAAATTCAAGGTTTGGATGAATCTTGGGATTATGTCTCCTGAGATGTATTGTATTTGGGGTAATGTTGGCTCATCAAGGAATTTAGTTGTGAAGTAATGGATAGGCTAGGTCTAATGCCTTTGAGGTCAATCTTTCAATAAAAATACAATGATTTCACCCATTGGTTCTTTTGAGCCCCTAATAAGTGTAGATTTTATGTACCCACCCAAAACCTCAACCAAGCATCCCTATTTCTAGGATGACGCTCTTAAAACGATTTACACTTCCTAAACACTTATGTATAAGATTACAAAGGGTAGTAAACTATAGACTAAGTTGTTCAACATTACCTTTTCCCCTGATAACCCTCTTTCGAGCATATTATGGGTTACCTAAAGATCACCTAAGTCCTTCTTTTGAGGATGACAAAGGGTTTCGAAATCTTGGAGCTTTCACACATCAAACCCATTTGGAAATTTAGATCTTTTAACCTTTAAATCCCAACTCATAATCTGAAGCAATGGTGAAATCCATACACACTAATTCAACATAATCCAAAGACTAAATTATTAAGCTACTCAAGAAGAATGTAAAGAGAGATGTACCATGTGGGTCAACCAAAACATTCATTCTTCAATAAGAAACTAAGAAACTTGATTCTCCAAAGTAGATTACACACTTTCCCAATTAGGGTTTCAAGCTTAGAATTCAAAACTATATTGTGAGACAAGCAATACCCAAAGCAGAAAGGGTTTTTTCTAATTTATGATTTGAGATTCATCCATGACATTGTACAATTTTTATCTTAGGCCAGTTTCCACTGATTGGAGATCGCGTGTATTTGACTGTGACTGCGCTTAGATTCTACGATTGTGTTGCTCTAACCATCTTGACTAACCGCAACCACAGCTAGAGTACCGCAATCACAGTAAATGGTGTTGATGCAATCCAGGTCTTTTGTTGCAATCTTTTATGCTCCCTCTTTATCATTTTCAGCTCCAATCCAAATATTTTGACCTCCTTTGATTTTTTTTACCTACATCAAGTGGATATTAGTGCATATAACCACCAGTTTGTCTTATTTTTGCATTCAAATCAAGTCATTTTGCACGACTAATGAGTATGAATGAGATGTAAAAACAACACTCATCAACACCCCCAACTAAAGACTTTTCTTGCCCTCGAGCAACACTATACCTCTATTATGAGAGAATGTGTGTCCTTATTTTATCAATCAATGATCATGATGACTCAACTTGAGTACCACCACTAAAAGTATTTCATACATAGACAAACAAGTTTCTAACCACTCCCCTCATTATAAGGAGGGATAGAGAAGGATACAATAGACTTTGGTGAGCAACCATTTAACAACTACTAATACTAAAAAAATGACTTGCATGCTATACCCTTATTTACCTCATTGCACGGGATATGATAAAATTACCCATCTCAACTATCTCACATGTATCCTTAAGAGAAATAAAAATTTCACACACCTAGTTACTAATCATGCAACAAGGAACTTTAAGTTCAAGCCCTAACTCTCTCAAGAAGTTATCCATGTTAGCAAGCACTATACCATAGGCTTGCCCAAATTTCAATCACCCCTACAAAGAAGGTAAGTATTTTGGGATCTCGAAAAACTTTCTAAGCTTGTGACTTAGGGTCGGGGTAGGTTAGGATAACACTTTGGAAACAACATGGCTATACCCTTCCTTGAACTTCTACATTACATTTATCGAAGTTCTTTTTTTTCTATAACTACGGGCCACTCTCCTTGATTTCTTTCTTTTACCATGCCTACTTTTTGGTTCTATTTCTCACCCAACTTCTTTTTCTCAATTTCATGCAATGTTAAGAAAATATTTTCTTTGTCGGATCGTTTCCTAATATATTCACTTTTTTTCAAAACTTAGGCACATTAAGCATACACTAACTCTTTTTGGCACCAAACTTTATTCCTTCAATCTTTTCCACCCCCAACTAAGGCATTTTGAATCAAATTACATGCTCAAGTTCAAGAAGGGTATGGTTCAAAAAAGGGATAAAAAGAATGGTTCATGGCTTGTAATGTATTTTCCAAAGAAATGTCCAAAGGCTCTAAGTGGGTATGAGAGATTACACTTATGCAAGGGTAGGCTTTTTTGGGTTAAAGCGGGTACCAAAATCACAAAAATGACCTATGATAATTTCTTCAACCAAGTACAATTTAAATTAGCTATGAAAGACAAGGGGGTAATTTTTATGTAGCACAAGTACACAAGAGATAACGACAATCAACTTTACACACATGGCATGCGAGTAGCGCCAAGAGGGTTAACTTATTGTACCCACTCAACATTACGATGGGGTGTTCGTTAGCCTTCCAATGTCAATTCTTGGAGTCATAAAAAGAAGTAAAATATCATTACAAAGTTTCTCATTCCCATGCCTTCGGATTTTGTAAAACTTTTTGAACGGAGCGGTTGTTTGCCTTTGTATCTGTACCATGCATAATTTACTATTTAGGGCAACAACTCAAGCTATAGTCTCACATTGTGAGTCATAGGGCGAGCTAACTACCCATATGGTTACTCATACTTAACCTATGGATATAGATGTGGTCCCAAATTATTAATGCTTTAGATACTCAGACTTCCCTTTCATTTTATAACTTTAATGTAAAAGGTACTCAGATTTCCCCTGCACCTACTGATAGAAGACTAATCATTATGGAAATACTTATCTAGTGTAATTCAAACTAAAATAGCTAACTAACAAAAATAAATAACTAGTTCATGCATGTATGGTCACTATCTGTGTGCCTGAATATTACAACTCAAATAAAGATAGAGGCAAGGATTATCCAATAGAGCAAAGAAGTATGAAAAAATATCAATAATATAGGCCCAAATGTCATGAATAAGGAAATATCCCCTACTAAAGAGGTATCAGTATCCCCACTGCATAAATAATCAAGTGTAGAAAAGATAATGGTGCACTCTGAAACTACATCAAGGGCTTCTATCACTCGTAGAGCATGCATCATCACCATCCATCACTAGATCTTCCCACTTGGCTGGGGCCTCATCATCAATATCTACCAAATAAGTAGGAAGCCTGCTTCGAGGCTTCAGAACCATTCATAGGCCTTTAACCCTTTCCATATCTTGTTAAATAACTCATACATCAATAATAAGTACGACCACATATAAAGCATAAAATTTAAAACTCTAGGCCGTTTCTTAATCATAAACTCAATGGCCAATTTTTCAAAATGAAAGAAAGGATTAATTTCACCTACCAGAGTTATGATGAAAGAGGGATGTACACGGAGGCTGATCGAGAGCTTACAACTTGTCCAACAATATAGCTTAGATTTAAGAGTAAAATCTTAAAAATGGAATGTGAGGGAAATTAAGGAGAGTAGGGGTTGAATGACTGAAATGACCACGACCACAGTTAAGGGCCACAACCACGGGCATCTTTGTATCCGCGATCATAGATGCTGGCTGTGATAGCAGTAAATGAGAGCAATTTTTGCTCCCCTATTTTCCCCTGTTCAGCGTTTTACTCAATTTTCATAGAATTTTCCTGATCGGATTTTCAAAGTGAACTTTCACACTTTACCCTTTTTAAAACTCATTCAATGTAAGACAAAGTTCCATAAATCCATGGGTTATTCAAATACAAAAGACAACATATGTGCTATGAGAACATTACAAAAAGAACACGAGCCACTCTCATGGCATTTGTAAGTTATCTCCGACCTAGAGCCTTAGTTATCATCGTGGCACGACATTTTTCTTCTTTCAGTCTCATGGTGGATCCTCAAACCCCTCATCTTTCACTGTCTCATTTTAATCATCCACCACGGATAGTACTTGGAGCTCCGCGGTTTGCGTCTTTGACTTTCAAATGTTGAATGATACCTCATCTCCTCGCACCCAAAATTTTATTTCTCCCAACTGTAGATCTTTAATGGCTCTACCAGTAGCCAAGAAAGGACAACCAAGAATGATAGGAACCTCTTGGTTCATCTCACAAACTAATACAATGAAATTCGTCAAGAGAATGAATTTGTCCACCTTCCCAAGGACATCAAAAAATACATCTACCGGCCTTTTTAGGGACCGGTCCGCTATCAAAAGTTACATTGAGGTTGGTGTAGGTGTGTCCAAACCAAGTTTTTTTATAGATGACATACAATATTAGGTTGATGTTTGCACCAAGTTGCAAAGAGCTTTTGCAAACTCATGAGTACCAATGGTGTAAGGGATAGTGAAGGCTCTGGGGACTTTTTTCTTTTCTTCAACTTCGCCATCCATGATTGCACTACACCCATGAGTAATTTCAATGGTATCACCCTCAATGATCTTCTTCTTAGACATTAAATTCTTCATTAACTTCGTGTATCATGAAATCTCTTGAATCGCCTCAAGTAATGGGATATTTATGGAATGATTGCTAAGTTTTTTCATAAATTTTCTCAATTTGTCGACCTCTTCCTTTTTATGCAATCGTTGAGGGAATGGAGAAGGAACATGGATGGTGGGAATCACTTCTCCTTGCAGCTTTTCAACATCAACCACTTCCTTATTTCTTTCATCTAGATCTTTCTCATCATTTGCTTTTCTTCTTTGAGGTGTCACCTCCTTTGCCTTGGCCTTAGGCATATTTTCACTCACCTCTCCTTGAAGGGGCTCTTCAAGTACTTTCCCACTTCTATTGACAATTTCTTAGACTTATGCTTTTATTTTTTGAGTTAACAATAGTGTCACTTAAAAGTCCACCTCTAGCCTTTGGATTTAGTTGTCCGGAGATTTGTCCAACTTGGGTCTCCAATTATTTGATGGAGGCGGAGTGAGACACCATTATTTGGGAGAGTACGGAGAAATCACCCTTCAACTCACATACTATTTTTTCCATACCTTCAACTTCACTCAAGATTTGTGCTAAAACATATTCAGTCTTGAAATTTTTGGGGTCAATGATTTTTGACTCCTTGGCTTTAGCCCTATCATGATGAGAAATGTAGCGGTCATAGTCACGTTCCCTACCTCTCCAATCTCTATCTAGATCTTGATCCATGAAAACTTGATTCCTACCTTGCCTTTTATGGGTGGGGCAGGAACCCTCCGAATGTTATAGACTTCCAACCTATGACTTCTTAAGTTACTATACGGTTACCCAAAATAATAATGTAAACAATAGGTGAACGTAAATAGGGCGGGGGGAATCATCAAAAATTCAACACGCAAACTATAACTAGTACGGAGTGAATGCTATCTTTGGTCTAAATTCAAGGCTTGGTGGAATCTTGGGATTATGTCTCCTTAGAGGTAATGTAAGTGGGGTAATGTTGGTTCATCATGTAATTTAGTTGTTACATAATGGATAGGTAAGATCGAAAGCCATTGAGGTCAATCTTTTGATAAAACAACAACGATTTCACCCAGTTCCTCTATTGAGTCACTAATAAGTGTGGATTTTAGGTAACCACCCAAAATCTCAACCAAGCATCCCTATTTCTAGGATGATGCTCTTGACGCGATTTACACTTCTTAATACTTATTTCTAAGATTGTAAAGGGTAGTAAACCATAGACTAAGTTGTTCACCATTACCTTGCCCCCCGATAACCCTCTTTTGAGGATATTATGGGATATTTAATATTCGCCTAAGTCCCTCTTTCGAGGATGACAAAGGGTTTCTAGAGCTTGGATCTTTCACCCATCAAACCCATTTGGAAATCTGGAGATTTCACCCATTAAATCCCAACTCATAAGCTGAAGAAATGGTGAAATTCATACGCAACAACTAAAATCCATGCAAACACATAAAAATCCATACACAATTACACACCAATTAAATATAATCCCAAGACTAAATTATTTATATACTCATAAAGAAAGTAAAGAGAGATATACCATGTGGGTCAACCAAAACATTCATTCTTCAATAAGAAACTAAGAAATTTGAGTCTCCAAAGTTGATTACAAGCTTTCCCAATTATGGTTTCAAGCTTAGAATTCAAAACTATATTGTGAGACAAGTAATACATAAAGAAGAAAGGGTTTTTTCTTATATATGATTTGAGATTTATCCTTGACACTTTACAACTCTAACCTTGTGCCAGTTCCTGCTGATTTAAGACCGCGTGTATTTGAGTACGACCGCGCCCAAGCGACCGCGGTTAGATTCCATTATTACGTTGCTCGGACAATCTTAACTGACTGCGGTTGCAGCTAAAGGATTGTAGTTGCGGTAACTGAGGCTGATGAAATCCCGGTCTTCAGTTGCACTCTCCTAGGCTTTATCTTTATCATTTTCAGCTCCAATCCACATCTTTTAACCTCCTTAGATTTTTTTAACCTGCATCGAGTGTATATTACTGAATCTAACCCCAAGTTATTCTCATTTATTCTTTCAAATCAAGGCATTGTACACGAATAATGAATATGAATCAGTGGTAAAAACACTACTCATCAACTACCGAGTAAAATCTTTGAAATCCGTATTAAAATCAAGAATCAGGGTTGTTTTTAAGTTTAAATTGATGAAAAACTAGTAAATATAATATGAAAACATTATTCAAGTGAAAAAGAGTGAAATTAGGTTTTAGAATCAATTCCTATGATTTTTGAGGTTTTGAGAAATTAATCATTAATTTACATAGAAAATGGGTGAATTTTTACCTTAAATTTGTAATAGAATCAAGAAATAGGTATTAATCTAACTTTCCAAGCTCCCACAAGATTCACTTTTTAGCTCTCACACTATTTTAGGGTTTAACTCTCAAGAGGCAAGGTGAAAAATGGACAAAATAGGCCAAACAAAGGGTTAAAAAGCTGCTATATATTGTAGAAAATCTGCTATTATGAAGATTTTTGTAACTTTAAACAGACATCGATTGGGTGCCCAAGATTCGTCAGAGCCCGATATATGCAAACAAACAAGGAAACCACACTAAATTCGATGTTTTGGATACATTCAAGAAGCCATATTTTCTAAAAAATATTGTTTTCACAAAGTTGACCCTCAAAACTCAAAATCATAATTTTCCTAACTGAGGGTCGAAATTAGACTTAAAAGTTGTAAAATCACACCAAATATGTTATCACCCTAAAATTGACATTTTGGAGTTCTTGCCATAGTCGTATTTTCCATTTGAGGTCGTTACAACCAAATGTGGGTCCCATACTCATATTTCTAATTTCTAAGTTTCGACCAACAGGCTGAAATAACCTAGGGTGCATCGATACCCAAACCAAAGGTCCACCGAGTATAAAATAGATATTCGAGAGTTGTGGGGGAAGTCTTTTCATCCATCCATTGCTTGGATCACAAGATATCCATAAATATCTAAAATAAGGCTCTCAAAGCTATCAAAAACCACAACATCACATAAATGGTACTAAAATGGAACAGGAATCATGCCAATCACTCCTATACCCCAGAAATACCATAATGCAACTATGCAAAAGGGTAAAATAATCAAATTATACAAACTGACAAATTTCACATATTTCATTAAAAAGCATATCGTCACATCATCCACTACTAAAAAACCTAATTCGTCGTCAAAATAAGGCAAAGAAATACCTGAATAAATTAAGAGTTGGGGATATCTACTATGCATATTACAATAAAGCTCCCAAGTAACCACCTTTATTGGTTGATGTCACAAATGGACATTAACCACAGGGATCACTCTAGAGTGCAATCTCTTAACATCCCTAGCCAATATGGAGCTAGGCTCCTCAACAAAAGTAGAAAACTTATCTAACTAAACTGACTTCCAACGAATAACATGAAACTCATCTGGAATGTAATGGAAAAGCATAAAAACATGAAAAATAGGATGAACAACTGATAGATATGGGGGTAAAGCCAACTAATAAGATACATCACCAACAAGTTCAAAGAATCTCAAATGAACAAAGATACCTGGAGATAAGCTTGCCCCTCTTCCTAAACCTCATCACACATTTCATGGATGAAACTCAAAGGAAAACAAGATCACAAAAACCAAATCTTAATGCACAAAGTGTATGATCAGCATAGCACATTGCCTACTATTAGTCGTTGTAAATCTATCATGAATGACCCATATTCTATAAAAAAACTCATGAAGCAGGTCCGTACCTCGAGGTCTCATTTTTGAAACAACAAACCAACCCACTAGGGAGCGACAAAACCTATCACACAATGCCTTGAAAGAATCTATGTCAATAATGGAATGGTAGTTGTTATTATAGGAAAACTATGCTAACATTAAATACTTGTCCCACTAGCCATAAAAATACATCACATAAGTGAGGAACATATCCTCTAAAACATGAATAGTATCCTTTAATTGACCATCAGTTTGGGGGTGAAACGCTATGCTAAGATCAACTTAAGTTACCAACTCATCCTAATAATTATTCCGAAAATGAGATGTGAATAACTAACCACATTCAGAAATGATAGACATTGATGCATAATGCAAATTCACAATCTCATGAATATAGATACGAACCACCTCTTGGCACTAAAGGAAACCTAAAATAAAATGAAATAAGATGACATGGTTAATCGATCAACGACAATACAAACTTCCACTTCTCTCAGAATATGATCGATTGATATCAAAATATAGTAACCCAACAAAAGTTGGGGTTGAATCCTAAGGGAACACATGGAATTGTAGATCTCGATAGTTATAGTCAAAGGGAAGTACTAGAAAAGTAAATGGGGGATTTTGTGTAGTAATCTTGAGCAAGTAAGTATATTAACTTTATTTGTAATCAGTCGTAGGTGAACACTAGGATTGTGATCCACCTGGGTTCTCAACTCATAGGCTTATCATGCTTTGTTGAACCAACCCGATACTTAGCATGAAGAATTAATAAGTAATGTACCTTCTACATTCTTTTGGATAAGTAAAAGGATCTTACACTTTACCTTTTGAGTCTCAGGATGTCACCTTACTAACCCTTATCTTGATCCTAGTTACCTATTACCTTTTAAGTCACTAGTTAATAGTTTAAACTGAATCATCTTATTAAGATAAAACCTAAACACAAGGAATCACAGCTACACTCCAAATTACTATTGTATTTATCTTTTCCTAGTCACTACTCCTCTTTTTGAGTAAGTAGTAATATATAGGTGGGATCCTAACATGTGCACCTATCAAGAAAACTGTTATAATAATCATGAAGCAATGCATGCATGGGTACTGGTTAAGAGCAACAACAACACTTCCCCTACTTCATCAATTTTCCAGGGCTTCCACAACCCTTGCTATGGGTTTTTAGCCACCCATACTTATGAAGTAAAAAACAACATTCATAATCAAAAGGATAGATCAAATCGCAATGGTAAGAAGTAGAAAAACCTAGAACCATAACTGAATTAGTCAACTAAAGTAAATACACGAGAATCCCAAGATCTAAATTGAATCTTGGAATTAAAATATGTTTGTGAGTATCAAAAGAGAGTAACTTCTACTAAAAGCACCTAAAGGGT
The DNA here is from genome assembly GCA_030864225.1 of Capsicum baccatum var. pendulum. Classification (NCBI taxonomy): domain Eukaryota; kingdom Viridiplantae; phylum Streptophyta; class Magnoliopsida; order Solanales; family Solanaceae; genus Capsicum; species Capsicum baccatum. The sequence goes on along the minus strand of CM061561.1, from coordinate 169,722,648 downwards.
ATCTAGAGTACCTGAGGAATCCCTAAAACCAGAGATCGAATGAAATTTGAAAAATATGGTCAGTGGCCACATGTGGTTTGCATTTGTACCTTGAAACTGCGCAAAGGAAGTACCTGTGGTCAGCGATATGGGCGCAGGTGCATGGCACGTGTACCGATATTAAAAAATCATGTAGGTCAAGTTTGGGGATTTTAGACTTCTGGCAATTAATTTGCCTACTTGTGATAATTAGGTCCTACTTGTGGTCCACATGATGACTTAGTAAGTGTCATAAGTCATCTTTTAAGCTCTTCTTTAATTCTTAAACATTCTTTGATCACGAATAAGTCGAAAAGTGTCCCGAATATCCATAATTTCTCTAGAAAGTATCCAAAAACACCTTTTTCATCTTTTTCTTAAACTTAGCATCGAAATCATAATTTCCTACAAAACATACCAAAAATTCTTCATATATAAAAAAATAACCTCAGAAACTTGCATATTTTCCTCGTTTTAAGCATCAAAAGTGCTATATTTCTATAGCACATCAACACCCTAAACTGAGAATGTTTGTATGTCCACAGGAAACAAAACACAACAAATGAAAAAATGATGCTTAACTAGGAGAATCTAAGCTATTCAACACAATAAGTCAACACTTTAAAGCTCAGAACACAACACCCCTTCCAATCTTATTTTTTAAGACAAATTGTGTATGAACTTGCAGCACAATAATGTGACACAATGGGATCAAGGTATGGGAATTACATTAACAACAAACAACTACTCATATTTGCAAATTATACTGCCCGAAACAAGCCAATAGATAGCAATAGAACTCAAATTCCCTCACAATAAGGATGTCCCACTCACTCATATGAAATAGTGCATGTCAATACAAGAATGGTAAAGAGACACTCATACTCAAAAGAGAAGTTTCAGTCAATGCATGTCAAATACCACAGGCTTTTCTTTATTTTCTTTACCTTAGTTTTTAGATAGCCAAATTAGGATCACTATAGAACTTTTCTCGACTTGTAATATAGGATTGGGGGCTGGTATGGTACATATGTACATATCAAGTGACTAAGCCTCCTTGACACTACACTAACCTTGGGGTCACACTTACTAGCCAATTTCCTTTTATTCCACCCTTATTTCTCCTTTTATTCTTTATTGCACATTTGAGTTTGGTGTAGTCTTTTATTCCTTCTTTTTTATTTTTTCACAATTTTTCTTTTCTTTTTTTACAACATCCAAAACCACTAATTTTTTCTCTTATTTTACCCTTCTTCGTACCCATTTTACACAATGCACTCCTATGATAGCCACCCTCAACTTAGGCATTTTAACCTGATTTGAGGAGCACAATATCTAAGAAAGACTAGGGCCAAAATAGGTTCATTATATTATAAATGGGAAGGTGAATGATGAAACAAGAAAAATAGAGTTATAAGGCTCAAAATAGCGAACAGGGAATACAATTCACACATGGAAGGTCATTATGCTAACACTAGACTGAAATAAAAAAGGGCCTATGATCATGTCCTAATCGATTATCTTTGAACCTAGGCAAGAGTAACCAAGAAAGTTGTGAATTCAACACATAAGTAGAACTATGTAGTATCTTACACACACATAGCACAGAGTTAATATTACTAACTACTACCTATCCAGTTTATGCTTTTTTTAGCAAGTGATTATTATTTTCCTAATTCTAAAGCCATAACAAGATCCACAATGTTAACACATATAAATATTCACAAAAATCTAAAATACAAAATTTAAAGGTGTATCAAAAATTAATTAAAACATGACAACTTCCCTAAATACTTAAAAATCTCCAACTTATAAAAAAAACACAACACAATTCAATACAAAACACAATATGACATAAATTTATATTGGATATGTCTATTCTACAACCATATCGCGACTTACAAGAAAAGAATTATGGCAAAAAAAATTGTTGGTGGCATGGCATGCCCACCTCAACTAAAAATTGTACATTATCATTAATGTTCTAAAATATAGTAAAATAGTGGGAAGTATGAACATACCTAGGATACACTAGGCACCCAATAATGAACATCCCTGGGTAGAGCTATATCAATTGGTGGAGGTAGTGGTGGTTGGGGTGAACTACTAGATGATTCCCCCATTACTATAGTTATACGTGTTTTTTCCTGTTGATGAATGTAGTCTCTATCAAATCATGTCTTTCCATTTTAATGGCCTAGTTATATAGCAAATTAGGATCTAGCAAGTTGTCTTTGTGACCTGTGTTTTCCTTAATAGTTGGGACCACCTTATTATCCTCCATGAAGAAATCAAACTATCTTAGTATGTGTAGAGGTAGAATCTGGACTACTGAGGGTATAATTAAGGGAGTGGCTACTTCACTACTCTTTGTAAGAGAGATTACCTCTTCTCGCAATATATAAAAGTCCTCCCTCATCTGGGATATATTTGGCACATCTGTCTTTATGAATTGGGATGTAAGCCATCTCTTAAACTCATCAAGCTATGTCTGGAAGTGGACACAGATCTTAGACAGTGCAGTATTATATGCGGCCTCCCATCAGGCCTCCTCTTGCTCAAATCTATTCCAAACACCTGATCTCATCATCTCATATAGGGTAGCAATATTGGTCTCAATAATCATAAAACGAGCATCGATGGTCCTCTGGCTTTCCACTAAGATCTATAAAAATTTTCTAGATTTAGTAATCATACCTATAACAAAAGTTGTAGTTGATGGGTGAATAGGCTCTAAAGATAGACCCATCAACTCTGAGGTCAAAGTCGAGGCTGAAAAAGAAGTAGCTAGTGTCCCCTCGTCCTACATACTCGAGTTTGGAGCCTCTCTCTACTTCCTAATCTCTATATAAAAACTAATATCCACATCCTCTCGATCTGTATAAGAAGGAATTATGGAAATTATTAGGCCCTTAGTCCAAGCACTAGGTACTGTTGCTGGCTCTATAGATTTTCTGGGAAGGTCTGGAGGATGTCAAACCATTCATAGTCTTTAGCTACATAATCGCAGTCGCAAATACCCCCTCGTCTACTTCCAGTATCTTAGGTATACAATCCTCATCACAAAATCTCAAAATTATATGGGAGAATGGTAGATTAATCAACTTCCGAAATACTTTATCATGTAACTCATACCAGATAATGGAAGAAAAAACAATAGCATAGCTGGCCATAATACGTGTAATCAGTGTTGTACCCTTCTAAGTTAGCATATTTTCTAAAGCAGTGGGTATCAATCATTATCTGATCTCCAGCCTCTATAACATGGCCTCAAATGTCAATAGTCCCTTCTTAATCTTATCATACCCCTCAATGCATAGGGTCGCATTACTCAAGGGTGAAATATAACTAGCTATCCACCAAGCTATCTCAACAATCTCTCATTGGTGCTCAATTTCTATCATGATATATCAATCATGTACGACCCTCACTTTATGGTCATACTCAGCTATAGATGCAAGATCAACGTAATCTAGGCTGAAGATAACTCTGCAGATAGTCTCTACTAAAATACCAAATTTGGCCCCTCTAACCAGTGTATGATCAAGCTGTAGATGCCTCCTGAATCTCACCGGGCCTGAAGAACAATGTATAATAATGAATACCATAGCTCTATGGGATGTATAAAGTTTATGTACCATAGACGGGCTACAAAAATTGACTGTTCTAGTCATCCACTCTAACTAATATCGATTAAATAACCCCATAGTTGTGATACTCGACTCAGCCCTAATAGATCAATCTAGTCCTACCTACCTCCCAATACGACTGTCAATATCAAATATCTCCTGCATCCCTTCCATACACCACTTCAAATATCCCTCCTTGAGAGATGTATTTGAGGCATGCATGGGTGTGAGCCCTTCATCTGCTGTACTGATGAATTTTAAAAGGCTACTTTGTACTATTCTTAGACTGAGGTATATATTTTGTTGATACATAAGTAGTGGTACCCTCCTAAAAATAGGGCATTGCTGATGTCTCCTCATGCTCTACCTCCTCGGATAAATCCTTGAACCCCTCCTCAAACTGGGGGGTCCTGAGCAGAAACCTACGAAGTAGACACAGAATCTGTGTCTTCCTCAGGTGGCGGAGTATATGGGAGGGACATCCATTCAAACTTTCTCTTTTCTAGGGATGTAATTATCTAAGTTACCTAGTGTGTCTTCCCTCTAATAACTCTGTATGTCACCATAACTATAATGTTTCTACGTTACTACCTTAGGTACTCCTCTACTAAACCACTAGGATCTGATAACTCTGCCTATCTCCTCTAGGTATCAACCTTCTTCTTCTTCATAGCTTTAGGCATTATATGTACTTGAAAACCAGTTGTTAGTTTTTAACAAAACTGAGGGTTAGCAAAAGTTGCAGAAAAACTCAAAATATGAAAAGTTTGAATTTTTTCATAATTTCACGCCTCTTTAACCTATTGGAAATCCCAATAAGTCCAATCTATACCCATATGTCATAAATCATCACTTTCAATTCAAACAAACATGCTCAAGTTGTGGTATTACTCTATTGTTTCAAGTTCAACTTACGGTTGGTGCTTAAATTTATATTTTAAAGGCCCTACATTATGATTTTAGGATACTTCAAGGCTCCTACATACAATCATGATAGATTCTATATATTTTGCAATGTAATAAACACATCAACTTATTAAAACAATGAATAGATTAATACGTAACCATTAGGAGCCTATCAATTTACCTTTTTGGTGATGAACCAAAAGTAAATAGTGATTAACTTGAGTAAAATCAAAGTTTGAACTTGTTTTTAGTATAGTGGGACATGTTGGTATCTAAAATAATTGTTAATTTAGAGTTAACTTATGTGTGGGGTTAGTATGTGTTTTAAGAGGAAAGTTTGAATTCAAAGATAATAGTGAAGTTTTTAGGATTTAAATGAGTTAGAATGAGGATAAGGTTCATCAGGTTAAGGTTGTTTAAATATAGGTGGGGGATGTTTTGGGTCTTATATATTTGCTGGTGGGATAATAATTTGAATTAAAAATTGGGCCGACTTTTTGACATAGTCGCAGAAGACACCTGTGGCCAGGTATGAGGTGCAAGTGCCACTTTCGGAAAGCAGGTGTAGGGTGCATTTTCCGGGCCAAAAGTTTTGGCCCGGCTTCCTGCAATCAAGATTTGGCATTTTTATATTTTTTTATCTAATTATTGTCCCATAACCTAAGTTTAGAATCCCAAAAGTATGATTACATTCTTAAGTCAGCAACTTTTCATTTTTCATCCTCAAAATTTCAACTTTTCAACTTATTCCTCAACTTATCATGTGGGACTTGCGACCATGATGGGTTGATCGCACAACCCACATACCTGGGAATCAATGAATGTAACAATTTTTACCATATTTTGAGTATGTCCAAGAGCTAAAGACCTATAAAAAGAAAAACAATAAAAATGTCAATACTAAAAATAGTGGGTTGCCTCCTACTTAGCGCTTGATTTAATGATGTGGCACCGACGTGGCTATGTTGGTTACTCAGGCTTCACCAACAATCCTATGGGTTACCTCCCATGTAGTGCTTGATTTAACATCATGATACGGTGTGGGTATTTTGACTACTAATAATTCATCAATATACTTATAGGAACATCGTTCAGGATTATCAAAACATGCAATCACCAACAGTACCCTTATGTTGGTTGGCTATTTCATTGACTTTTTGATGTTGAATTTAGCATCCTCACCGCTAATTATAAATTGTTTCTCACCTTTCTCTATGTCAACCATAGCTCAACATGTGGCCATAAATAGTTTTTCCAATATAATGGGCATCTCGGTGCCAACCTCTCAGTGCATGATAACAAAGTTAGCTTGAATATGGCCAGCGACATTAAATTATTGGGGTCCCATAAGTTACACAAGGCTCTGGAAAAATCAGGATGATCTAATAGTGCATGTTATAGTGAATGCTCTGGGATCACCATTTTTTGAACGCCAATGACCTAGTTGTGACTGTACTACAATGGTGCAAGCCATCATCCTCATTAATTATCCCTCCTTTTTCGCTTGTGACTAATTGTTTAATGAACTTGGAATATCTAGGCATCTACTTCAATACCTAAAGAAGAGGTATGTTCAAGCTCAATTCTTTCAGTATCTTAATAAATCTCTTGAACTTACCTCCCTCTTTATTTTCCATTAATCTCCGAGGAAAAGGTAAGGGTGTTCTTAAAATTTGTCTATTTTTTTGATCAATGATTGGATCCTTACCATTGCCTTCAACAGCTTTACCTTTATCACCTTTTACCTTTTCAAGCTCAACAACAGGTATCTAATTATCATTATCTTCTACAGCAGGCAGTGGGAGATCTATAGTAGTAATACCACTCCTCATGGAAATAGCAAGAACATGGCCCTCATTTATTGGATTTTGCATAGTTTTGACTAAAAGGGTACTTGGCTGCCCCTAGTTTAGAGTTGTTAACATTTTCCCAAATTGGTTCTCCAATTGCTTGATATAAGTAGCATGTGACTCGATATTCTGGGTAAACCCTAAAATATCAGACGTAATATCCTTAAGGATGATCTCTTTATTTTTTTGACCCCTCACCAGCTTAGCCAGCATCTCTTCTATTCTAGATTTTGTATCTCTTCTGCCATGTCAAATATACCTATCTCCCTTCTCTCTGTAATCATTCTTATTCCTCCAGTTACTATCTCACTCTCTATTATGGTCTCTATGTCTATCATAGTAGTTTTGACCTTGGTTTCCTTACCCTTGTGCTTGGAAACCCGTCATCTGGCGATATGGATAATTAATTTCCTCCTTTATTTCTGACTCATAAGGTTTTGAAGATGGCTCTTGTGCTGCTACTACATTCAATTTATCAAAAATTGCTACTGTAAGTTCTTTGCTAGTACCCCCAGATCAGTTCTTCGCACCGCAATCGCTTGTGCTGCTATGTCATTAACTAATTTTTGGTCACATGAGGAACCAATAACATATTTGCTACATCCTCTCTTAGCCTTCCATGTTTTCTACCCTCAGTTAGTGAGTGAGATTTTATCTAATATATCCGAAGCTGTCTCCCAGCATAGTATCATAAAAGATACTCAAGATATGGTGTCTTCCATGGCTCTGGAGCTGATGGACAAGTCTCGGTAGAATATCTCTAATAAGCTTTTCCTAACAACCGATGGTTGGGCACCAACGCAGCTTCTTCTTGTACCTGAACCATGCCTCGTACACAGATTCTGACTGTAGCTGCCTAAGATTGGACACCTCATCCTTAAGCTGCAACATCCTTGATGGAGGAAAAAACTTGTTCAATAATTTCTTGCATAACTAATTCCATGTAGTGATAGAGCCTCTTAGTCATTCCCCTAACCATAATATTGCTTCTCTTACAAGTGAGAAAGCAAGCAACCATAGTCTAAGAACTTCCTTATTTACCTATGGATTTTTATAGAACTACATATCTCAAAGAAATAGTCAAGGTGCAAGTTTGCATCATCTGTAGGCAGACCTACAAAAACACCCTTTAGATTTAAGAGCTGGATCATAGCTCTTGGTTTGTCAAACTTGATGCCTGGGGGTAAAATAAGAGGAATAGTGGCTCTAGTCTCTGACGTATCAATATATCCCATGTCTTCCTCATCATCTATATATGGATGCACCTACTGGAATGCTAGGATTACTTCAACACGAGCACCTCTAACTCTATTATTATTTCCACCAAATGCTGCTCGACGATTTATTGCTTGTCTCTACTAAGCTAGCTCTACCTCCTGAGCTACCCATTGTTCTTCATCTATTTCATTCCTTTTGATTTAATATTTAGCTAATATCTTACCAGTCTATCGATAAGCAATATCCTAAACGCCTTCTGGAGAAGGGGGAGGTACAACATAACAAACCCCTTCTGGACGTTCATTTCTTTTTTCTGCTCAGACATCCTACTAGGTGTTTATAGGATCCTCTCTAGATTCAGATTCCATGGGAGTAAAGGATCGACTCTACTCCATCTGCTAGGCATACAACAGCATATTCCCTACAAAGAACAAAAACAAAAGAAAACCACAACAACTTTAAATCACAAATCAACACTGTGTTCCCCGACAATAGCGCCAAAGTTTTGATTATTTCCAAAATACATCTCCTTTAAGAAGATGATACCATAGCTTTAAAAATATAATAACCCAACAAAGATTGGAGTTCAATACCAAGGGAAATCATGGAATTTTGGATCTCAACAATTGTAGTAAAAGTGAAGAACTAGAAAAGTAAATAGGGAGATTTTACGTAGTAATCTTGAGCAAGTAACTATATTAACTTCGGTTGTAATCAGTCGTAGGTGAACACTAAGATTGTGTTTCCACTGGCTTTTAAACTCCATAGGCTTATTGTGCTTTTTTAAACCAACTCAACACTTAACATATAGAATCGATAATTTATGTACCTTCTACAGTCTTTTGGACAAGCAGAAGGATCTTAACCTTTACCTTTAGAGTCTTCAGATGTCTCCTTAATAACCCTTATCTTGATTGCAGTTAACTATTTCCTTTTGAGTCTCTAGTTATTATATGAAACATTAGCATCTTACTAAGATAAAACCTATAAGCATAGATCAACAGCTAAACTCTAAATTACTATTGTCTTTATCTTTTCCTGGTCACTACTCCTATTTGTGAATATAGTAGCAATATCTAGGTGGGATCCTAACGTGTGCACCTATCCAGAAAACTTATATAATAAATAAAAAGTAATACATGAATAGTTATTAGTTCAGAACAATAACAACACTTCCCCCTACATTATCAATCCACCGTGGTTTCCACAACCCTAGCTATGGATTTTTAGTTGCTTATGCTTGTGATGAAATCAATAACATTCATAATAAAAAGCATAGATGAAATCACATTGATAAGAAGTATAAAAACCAAAAACCATAATTGAAGTTAATACAATTAAATCCCAATATAAAAATCAAATCATGGAATCAAAATATGTTTGTGACAATCAAAAGTGTGTAACTATTATTAAAAAACCCATAAAGGGTATTTACAGTACAAGAGGAAACCCTAAAACAAAAGTCCAAATGGAGTAGGAGAAAACTAGGTCGGTGGCCATATATGGTCGACACTTACGCCCTAACCCTAGGCGCAGGTAGTACCTGCAGTCAATAAGGTGGGTGCAGGTACGAGGATTCAAAAATCCTGCAGGTCAGTTCTAAAGAATTTGGACTTCTGGCACATAATTTTCCTGCTTGCAGTTCGCAGGTCCTACTTGTGATCCACAAGTTAGCTTAGTAAGTACCGAGTCATCTTTTCAACTCTTCTTCAATTCGTGCACATGCTTTGATCACGAATAAGCCAAAAAGTTTCCTGAACATCCACAATTGCTCCAAAAGTAGCCAAAAACACTTTTTTCATTTTTTTCAAGAAATTCACATTCAAAACATGATTTCCTACAAAACACACCCAAAATGCATCATATCTAACAAAATGGCCTCCGAAACTTGCCTATTTTTGTTGTTTTAAGCATTGAAAGTGCTATATTTCTATAGCACATCAACCCATACACTATCAAAACTACGAGAAGTATAAGTCAACCCATTCATAGATTCCACTATTATTCCTTCCCACTTTCACTCTAGAATGGGTAACCTCTAAACAAAACCACCAAGTCTAATATGCTCGGTCTTTACCTGCTAAGAAAATAAGCAACAAGACAAAATATCCACCATATATCGCCTTGTACCACCACACCAGCAGTGTTTCCTAAAATCATAGTACAAATTAGTTACTTTTGGATGGATAGAATATCTGAAACAATGGGCCTGCTACTAGATCAACCTACTGCAATCACCTACTCTCGACACAAAAACTTGGCTCCAAATCCCAAAAACTCCATTTCAATAATTTGATGCTTTATCAACCTCACCACTCAACACCTTATCTCTTATTATACACAAAACAACATCATCAAATTGATAAGGTAGAATATGATCAATGAAAGATATCAAGCCTCTACAAATGTCAAAATATATCCAGGTGTTGAAATATCAAGCCTAATTATCTGGTTAGCTAAAGACTGAACCTCTAAGTCAAAAGGTCTCACTTGCGTCAAAAGACATGCCAACCTACCAATGCTAGTAGACTTCCAACTCAAGAAATCCGTAACCATATTAGTCTTACTCGGATGGTAGAGAATAGTCAAGTCATAATCTTTAAGCAACTAAAGCCAATGGCACTGCCTCATATTAAGACCTCATTGAGTGAAGTGGTACTAAAATATATGATTAACTGAGAATATCTCACAACAAACACCATAGAAGTAGAGCTAATGTGGGGTGTATTTATGCACTTTAGTGTTACTATTCTACTTATTTCTTGGTTTGAAGATAATTTGTGTGCTTTATGTGTTGATATGATATAAACAAGCATTAAGTGTTCAAGTACATGAGTACATTGGTTAAAAGTGTTTTCAAATAAGTTGGTAAGTAATTGAGTAATTTAGAGTTCAATCGAGGAAACTAGTTTTTCTAGCTTGAGCACGTTGTTTGTCTAGTTGGTTTCGTTTGATTCTAATGTATTAAAGAAGTTACAAATGGTTTTTGTGTGTAATTATATATGGAAAAAATTGTTTGTAATGTGCAAAGTTCAATTGGATTAAGTGTGCATTTCTTAGAATTTCATGTGCAATGCATGTTGGTAAGGAATGGAAAAAGAGTTTTTGAAATTTTAAGTGTAGTCACATTCAATTAATTTATATATAAAAATTTGTTGGTTGTTATCATTTTTTTGTGATGTTGTGATATTTATTTGTTATTTATGGAATCTACTGTTATTTTGACATCATCACGAGATTTGATAGAAAAGGTAGGCAAACACTTAATATTGAGATTTTGTACATAGTCATAGCTCATTCCCTATATTTCATCGCTAGTGGGAACATCTATAAACCCCTAACATGTATGTACAAGTTATAGGTTCATGTGACTCTTCTATGAGTGAACTAACGATTATGTGCTTTATTATTATCTTTGTTCCTTGAGTAAACCGACTTAAATGTCAAATTATTATATTGGTTCTTGAAGTTGACTAGATGTATTTAGTAATTGTTAAAGGTAATCGCTTGTGCAAATCAAATGGCATAATATTGATTGGTGGATCATATTGGATCGTTGAGAGGTATGAGCTAATGGTATAAAAAGGGCATCTTCTTATTATTATACTTTTATTGTGAATTAATATGGAATTTGTATAACTGACATGTATTATGGTTTGAGTCTTGTATTGTTGAAAAATGTATGGTTTGAGTCCAGTACTATAGACTTGGAGTCTTTCTGGTGGATTTGACCTTTCTTGGCATATACTCTTGGCCGACTCACATTCACTTATTTAATAAAACTCTTGTATAATGTAAGTGTTTTGGACCAGATCTAGATTATTAAGTAGTAAACATGTGTTGGATTATTTTAATTAGTTATAGTTATATGTTCACATATCTCATTTTATGTTGTCCAAAGGACCATAGCAATACAATGTTATTTTTTTGTGTACTGATACTACACCTGCTCTTACTTTTGTTGAGTGTAGAGCATCTTCTAATACCTACTACAAAACCTCAGATATTTTTCTAGCAGATGACTCAAATTCAATGGCGAGATGTATTTTTTAGGCTATCATGGATTATTTTGTTGATGTTTTCTAGACCTTTGTTTTGGGCTTATGCATATTCTCAGTTTTTGGGGTTAAATCTCCCTTTTTACATTCTTTAGTAGTTTTTGTACAAATGACTTTCGGGATCTAGGAGTTTACATAAGATAATGTTTCTATATTATTTTATTGTGCTTGTGTTTATTTTTATTTGGATATATTGTTTGGATAATGAAACTAGATTAGTTGTTTTGCTTGTCGCGAAATATGGTTAATGTTTGGGTTAGTTGGTTCTCCTATCGGAGGGTTAGTGTAGGTGCCACATGAGATGCGTTTGTATTATGACAAAGTCTGCATTAGAGTCTAGTTTCATCAATCTTATTATACCAAAATTGATAAAGTTGAGTTTTACATAATGGAATTTAGAAGTTTGTACTTTTCTTTGAGAGGCTATAAGAATTTTTGAAATTGTTATTTCATTCCCCTTTTGTGATAAACTTGATTCCAATTGGTACTTGATTATCCAAGTATTTATCTAACTCATTTCATTCTTTTTTCCATATAAGGTTAGCACTAAGGCGTATGGAGAATGAGTAGCAGCCCCTACACCGATAGCTCTAGCTATGCAGTCTGCCACTCAAAAAGAGGATAATAAAAGGGTAGGGAAAGGGTAAGGTATACAGCAACACCCACCAGGGGCGGAGCTTAAGTAGCTGCTGAATAGGACCATCAAAGGATAGTATCACCTCTTACACACAAGGGTAATTATGATGAGGTTGAGGAAATGGACAAATATAGTTTAGAATAAGATACGGTGACACTATTTAGAGGTGAAACCCTTTCTTTGATGTCTTTTGAGGTTATTCAATAGATTTTAGCTTTTTTAAAGGTTTTTGATGTTAATTTTTCTACTCCCATGTGTTGAATTTTTAGGTTCTGGGTTCTCATCCTACAATCATATTATCTCCCAGAATTAATGAGGCTTTAGGGATTGATATTTTCCTATCCTATTATAGGTTCTGTTATTGACTGATAATGTCGATGAGTTATGGACTAAGATCTTGAAACTAAAATCTCCTTCATTTCATTATACTGAGACTAAGAATTTGATTATATAATTGACTAATATGAGAAGCTTCATAAGTTGAAGATCGTGTAATTGCATGTTGTTGAGTTCATGACTTTCCAACTTCAAGAAGATGCCAAGAAGTGGTGGAGTGCCTATCTGGAGTGAGTTCACTTGTTATCTTCCATTAACTTGGTCTTAATTTTATGCATATTTTTTAGAAGTATTTGCCTTGAACACTTCGTGATTGCTAGAAGGATGTGTTTTTAGCTTATGAGCAGAGGAGTATGTCAATTACAACCTCTGAGGCTAAATTCCATGCCTTGTCTCACTATGCTACCAAGTTGTTGGGAACTGAGAAAGAGTGAATCAGATTATAGGTTAAAGTTTTGAATTCTTATATGTAAGTTTTGTCTATTCATATACCTTCTATAGGAAAGAACTCTAATAAGTTGTAGGATTATGTGAAGAAGCTTAAGAGATTAAAGTAGGTTGTTCTGGCTAAGGCATTAGCCAAGATGTTTTGGAAAGCAGGTAATTTCTATGGCTCTTATTAGAGGGATCATAGTCAGCATGCCTACCTAATGCAGCCCAGCCCATTCAATCTACATGCCATTTCTTATTGTGGGTACAATAAAGACATCTTCTTAGCCTCCAGATATAAGAGACCATGGGAATTTTTTCCTTCTACCAGTTAGCATTCTTTTAAATGAAGTTGTTATTATTATGGTGTTGCTGGTAAATTTAAGAGAGAGTACCCTTTGTAATGGTCAGGTGGCCAGGCATAGCAGAAAACTTGGGCTATACTAGTAATAGGTAGAGGTGGGGGGAAGTAGAAGGGGTCGTCCAAAGAGTGGATGAGGTAATCAGTAAGGTTATTCAGGTGGTCAAGAAAATGGTTGTGTAGGGAGGGATGGTTCATAGCCAATGAGGGAGTCGACCGATATTGATGATTGATCTCACTATTTTGCCCTTCCAGGAATGGCCAATGCCGAGTCTTCTAATAGAGTCATTATTGGTACTATTCTTGTTTGTGATGAGACGTATTCTGTGTTATTTGATCTAGGGTCTACCTATTCATACATATCTATTAAGTTTGCTTTGGGTATAAACCTTGGCTGTGATGTACTTGATTCTCCTATGTATAGCCTTACTCCAATTTAAGATTCTGTGGTGGTAACCCGTGTTTACCATTATTGCTTTGTCTTAGTTATTTTTGGGTTTTAGACTTGGATTGAATCGATCATTTTGGACATGTTCGATTTTGATATTATTCTAGGTATGAACTGGTTAGCTCCATATTTTGTTTTCTTAAACTATAATGAAAAATAGTACCCTAGACTTTCCTAGTATGGGTAAGCTAGCATGGGAGGGTGAATATATGGATTAACCTACGAAAATCATATCTTTTATTTCTACTAGAAAGCTAGTGGCCAAGGTATATTCAACAACTCTGTCTCTGAATACAAATAAGACAGTGTAAAGAAGAAAAGGTAGTAGTCAACTCCAGATACAAAGATTAACTTCAACTGCGGGTAGAATCCAAATTCCACCTAAATCAGCTATCCATACGGCACCCTTATACCTGGATCTGTACCTAAAGGGTGCAGTAAGGATGAGTACAATCTATTTGTACTCTGTAGGTATCATAAGCCGACTGAGTAAAGTTGAAAATAAAGCATATAAACACAATATCTGGGCACGTCACCCACAATCATAAGATGTCCCAAATGGTATCCCACACCGTCTCCACTAATAGTTTAACTATATACACATATAACGACAAGTAGGGGAAAGAAGCATGATAATACACATAATTTGAATACAAGTAAAAGAAATAGAACAAATGGATGGAAGTCAAGTCAAAAATAGAAATACATTCATAGAATAAGTACAACATATAGAATGCAATAAACATGAAGATGATGATAATCATGATAATGACGACGACGATGATGATGATGTATGAGCTCATCGTAAAACCTCCATATACATCTATCGAGATCAACAATAGATGTGGGACTCATAAGAGGTACATCAATCCAAACCTACCAGCTCTACTCCTAGGTAGGACCCATGGGGGGTTCATCAACCCATATACAACCAATATCTAATACTAATATCCATATCTTCTCTCCGACACATACATCGGTATTGGGTATTTAAGGATGTCAAATTATATGTCACTAAAAGCTAGTGTTTTGGGTTTTTCTTGAATTTCCATGGTGGTACCAATCTTTCATGAATGAATATGACATGAGGATTCTATGCTCATATCCAACCAAAATAACAATACCGAATATCCAACAACTATACATCTGGGAACCAAAATAATATAAAACTGAATATGCTAGAAAGAGTAAGGTATGACTTCCCAAGTGAGAAATATTTTAAACAGTGTAAAATTTCCCAAATATTGACTTTTTGTCATGTAGAATTGAATTATCTTTTCAACGATACCAATTTCGTCCAAATTCGGTATCGGGGTAAGAAGTGAAGGCCATTTTATTGAGAGTTTTCGGAACTACCCAGGTGCGACGGACAGGTTGATAGACCGTCAAGTTTGAGATAGACCATCGCTCAGATCATTGTAACCAAGGAAGTGATTCCCTCTTCTAGTGCAAGTACGACGGCTAAGACGATGGACCGTCAAGCTAGCGGAGGATCATCGAAAGGACCATTGTAACTAAGGCAATGTGGGCTTTTTCTGACCAACGTGTGACAGATGATCCGACAAATCATCAGACTAGCGACAGACAATCACCCCGACCGTCGCAAATCTTATTCATTATTTTTAAGTCGTTTTGAAAGGACTTTTTGTCCTTTTTCCCCTTTTAACACTTAGATATATGCAAAATGAAGCATATGACTTCATTATCTCCCAAAACATCCAAAGGCTAGGGTTTTTTCCTCAAGTACAAACCTATAACCCTTTTCCAAGAAATTCAAGAACTCACCATAGTTTCTTCAAAATGAGTTGAGATTTGAGTTCCCCAAGACCAAGGCTTAAAGAACCCTCTCTTAAAGAGTAAGAAGAAGAGGTTCAAGCAAGCTTGTTCATCTATTTCCTAATATAAGGTATGTGGGGTTTCAACCAGGACAATTCTTTCGTCCTTGCATCGAAAACTTTTTTGTAATTACAAATATATATGACTTTATGAGTTCTCCTTTGAATTTGAAGTGTGGGTTCATACCTAATATTACTATGCATGAGATTTTGAGATTTACCAATGTTCAAGAAATTCAAGTACATGAGTATTCTAAAATAACATATGGGAACCATAATGATACATCCTCCCCTAGTGTCCAAGAAAACTCAGTGGGAGTCAATATCAATATTTTACCTAGCATCTTCCGCTCCTCAACAAAATAGTAGGTAGGGAAAATACTGGTATAAAAACTACTAGCATTGGAGGGATCACAACTCTTGGAGCCGCAACTGTAGGTTGCACCTCTGCCATGGTACTACAGGGATATACTGAGTAATCAACCATTAGACTGTGTCCCTATAATAAAACCTAAAAGATGAACCAGAGCATATATAAGAATGAAAAAGAATTAAACTCTGGTGGATCGTAGGCTATCTCTTGGCCCTCCATTTGCTAGTGTAGAGAAATATCTAATTCGGGAGTAGGGTTAGGGTCTGGTGATAGCTTTCTTATCTTGATCTCTAGATAGAGATATATCTCTATCCTACCCCTGACCTTTTGGTCATCTATATTCTTTGATAGGATCCTTAGATATGGACTCGAGGATATCATGTCTAGCAGAAACCAACATAGACTCTTAGCATAAAATGAGTGAAAGAATTGAAGATCTCCTAAGAATGTCTTATTTCCTTCCAAAAATAATAAATGAATGTCATAATTCTAATCCACTGGACTCTACTACACACTTGCTCTTATACCAACAATACTAGTGAACCTAGGCTCTAATACCAATTTCTCACAACCTGATTCATAAGTCATAATGAGACGTACTGTACCCCACCAATAGGTTCCCTAAAATATAGCCTGAAACTACAAGTAATTGGCTAGTTTGTAAAATATGGTAGAAAATGTCAAAATACGAAAGTAAATGAATTAGAATCCATAAATCATAAAAATGATAACATAACTAAAGAAAAATACAGAGGAGAGTAATATCATCCCATGACCTTATAATATCAGTAAAAGAGCCTCTAAACAAAAGAATACAAGTTCTATCAATAGAAAAAATAAAAATAGAGAGAAGGTCAACTTTATCTCCTAGAGCTCACCTTGTCTCCTTAGTCTGACTAGGATAATCACGGTGTCAATGGTGGCAGCTAGAATTCAAATTTGTCATAAAAAGGTTCAAAAGTGTAATATTAGTACCAAAGTCACAGGTACTCAATTGGAATGATCGACCGACTTACCTAAATCATAATATAGATACAATAAAATATGAGAAAACAAGCTAAGTTAAGGGAGAACTAAAAACCAGGAATAATAGTCCAAAAGTTGAAAATAATTACCCAGAATAATAATACTAAAGAGAACATAGTTATAGCTAACATAACTGGACCCCATACGCTCAGGAGATGTAAAAAAAGTAAATAATCTAATGCGAGCCCTCATAAGCCCGATGAATACAATCAAGAAGAATAATAACAATAACTATACATACTAACCATACCATGAAATACAAACTATCCATATCTTGAAACCATAATTGTGAATCATTCCATTATAATAAACAGCAAACTCAAACTGATCTCATCATTATCATAAATATTCTCTCAATGTCGTACTTGAACAAAAAATAGTATCTCATATATCGGACATAAACTGGAACTAATATCATGACTACCGAACATTAACCTAAAGTAATATCATTATAGATGCCAGACTTGAATCATTCTTAATAATTGTAATTTGTTGGACTTGAACCGATCTTAATTCCTTACCAGCACAAATCTAGAATAAACCACCATATATCTAACTCCTTCTTGGTCTCAAAAATATAATTAAAATAATTCGTAAAGGTCTATCAAGTCTACAAGGATCTAATAGTAATCTTGTCCTAAGGTAGACTAGAGTGGCCCACTTCTAACACTGAAAATCCACACTAATGCTAATTCTACCCAAACTATACTAGGTGGTCAAATTTCACAACAAGTTACTAGATAAGTCCCATTGTATCCTAAGATAGTAAATTCACATAAAGAACAAGTAGTTGAGTCAATTATATCTAATTAGAATTCCTTAATCATCTAAATAACCTAAATCACATTAAATATTGTCTCCAAGTCCTAATTCCCAACACAAAACTAGCATATTATCATATCGATACTATATTTAAGATAAATCTAAGAACCTGGATACCGAAGAAAGCAAAATGACAGTTTTCCCTTTTGAAAAGCTTTTGAACGTTATGAAAATCTTTTGCATGATGCCACTATATCAAAATAGTAATCTACGCATTAATACTAGCACAGTGGTACCCATATTCCGCATTTATGCTTTGAGTCCAAAATTAACTCGAAATCCCATACGAGTCCCACTTGCAAAATTGCACGTTCAAAACTATCAACTGTTAATATGTCAGTCTATGTCAATGAATATACCTTGAAATTCCTCATCCTTGATCGCATGTCAGCCACTAAATCAGGAGCATACCTTGAGAATTGATGAAACTTCAAGGAATATTCCTTAAAAGACATTCTTCCCTTCTTAAGGTTCACAAACTCCTCCATCATTGCTTCGCTTAACTAGTGCAGAAAGAAATGATCTAAGATAGCCTTATAAAAAGCATCCCACAAAAATATATCTTCCATATCACCCTTTTTCGTATCACACTCTTCATATCACTAATATGCAATCTCTTTGAGCTGATAAGCTACAAAGTTTTCCCTTTCCATATTAGTAAACTACATCACTCAGAATATTATTTCTATTTTATCCAAAAAGCATTGTGGATCCTCCTCCACCTTTACTCCAGAAAAAATAAGAGGACCCATATTCATAAATTAGCCAACCCTTGTGACCTCAGTAGATAAATCACAAGTCACACCTAACTTAGCCTTAGAAACTAACATCTGAGAAATAACAAGAATAGACTGATAAAATTTTGCATTTATCAACTTGCCTTGAGGAGGACTAGTAAAAACCTATAGAACTCTAAACTATATGGGATAGGACCATGAGATTAAAGATAAACTCCTCAAGTAGGATGCAACCCTCATTATTACCCTCAGATGGGATAGAAG
Organism: Capsicum baccatum var. pendulum; assembly: GCA_030864225.1. Lineage (NCBI taxonomy): Eukaryota > Viridiplantae > Streptophyta > Magnoliopsida > Solanales > Solanaceae > Capsicum > Capsicum baccatum. The sequence continues at coordinate 169,703,701 of CM061561.1, read as the reverse complement.
AATTTCCTTGTGTTCTAAAACTACGAGGCATAATCTAAAAGATCAACAAACAAGGATTATAGAAGATTCCAAGATTCAAACTCCACACTTAAAAATAGAATACCAAGAAAGTGAAACACTCCTAAATGCCTTATAGCCTATCCCTTAAGAGTGTGGTGTGCTACACACCCCTAAAAGAGACTCTACGAACATGGTTTTGTAGAGTCCTAATTGACGATTAACCTAGGCTCTAATACCAAATTGACATGAACCAACCTTTTGGCCTTGTAATAATGGACATCCCAAGTCCGACCAGGATCAAAGAACACCTTTGTTACCCAACCTAACCTCCAGTTACCTACCCTGAGTTGGCTGAATTTTTAGCATGTAACAATATAGTGTAATAGCTCACATAAAGATTCTAGAATAGATCACAACTGTGACCGACTTAACCTAGTCCAACAATCCCACACTAATAATCCAACCATAGCAAACCATACCAAAATAAGGTCCATAAACCAGGATATAGCCAAGGATGTGCCAACAACCAACAATATCATCCAATTATTTTTGCCCTTCAACTTAATTCATTGCCAAGGCCAACACCAATACTGATCCTAACCATTCTAACACATTAATGTACCACAAAGCATCAAACCAAAAGAGGACCCCATCCAACATTTTTGTTGCTTTTAACCAAAAGAGAACACCCCCACTTATGTTACACAAAAATCCTGTTACAAGGATACGACTTTCCCATACGAGTCATACCCTTTTAATATGAATGGTACCCTTTACTCGTACCACAACGTCAACCTTGTCATCACATACTATCAAACATATAACTCATCAAACCAAGTCATATCAAAAGTATATGATTCATACCCTTCATCTATTTCCCTGGTATATTTAAGCTCAAGGAAGATAAAGACAGTGTCCACCATACGAGTTAATGGTACGACTCATACCCCAGGTTACGGCTCACGGTAAGCCACACATACTCAGATCCAACCCAAGTAACAAAGTCTAAGATCAAGATAAAGAACCAAATAATCTGTAACCACTAATACAAATCGTACCCCTATGTTGTATCCATTCCAGTAACAAAAATCGATCCCACTAACCAACACTAGCAATTATACAAATAGATCATTCCATTCATAACCCAGCATACGACACGTACCCTCTAGTTATATTGGTTCCAGAGAGACTAGAATTCCATGAAATTTTCTAAGGGTCAAAACCCTGGGTATTAAGAAAAAAACTAGGTTCATAAAAAATGGGAAAAAACTCCTAGGGTGGATGTAATATCAATGAGCATTGATTATCAAGAGTAAGTTAACACATTTTAGTAAGTATTGATCATTCATAAAAAAAATTATAATTAGGAACCTTGAGTTCATTAATGATAACTCCTTTAGCATAAAAACTTCTTAAAAGATGATAAGTAAAGCAGAAACTCCATGAATTTGGGTAGTGTCAAAATTGTGGAATTTGTGGTTAGTTAATTGACCCGGGGATAAAATTATAAATCATGAATAAGGACATTGTTGGTGGGTTTTAATTCCCTAAATTATAGAACTAAAGGCAGATGATTAATTACTCTTAACTTAGCTTGTTTTAGACCATGAGTGTTCTAAGGCATTACGGAAAGGAAAATATTTCATAGTTTAACTTGCAACTCCAAAGATACTTAAATATGTTGGAAGAGATTAAGAATAACAATACTTTTCTGATTATTGAGTGGCTCAAGTTTATTGTGATCTTACAAATGAGTAGGTATGATATGGGAAGATACAACAATGGTACGATACAAGGACCCTAGGTTTTCCCATGCAAGTCAAGACTAGTTTGGAAAAAATAAGACTCTTTATCATGTGGTACAAAAGAGTGAAACTTGTGTTTTTTGAGATGGTTTTGAGAGTAATTATTGATTTAAAAGTCGTTATTATCATAAGATAGACATAGGTCTTAATCCTTATTTATGATATGATGACACAAAGTTCACTTAATTATTCAACGACAGTTGGTTTATCTTTTGACTGATTCACGATTGCTGACCATAGTAGGTCTGGAATTGACAATGTACTTACTTGAATTATGTGTTGTGTACCTATTTCATGTTTTACTAATTCATGATAAATATTTTTTTCCATTTTGAGTCAGCATGTGACGCCTACCAGTACATAGTGTTTGCACTGTTACTACTCTTATATTTTTTATTCAGTATGGATTGTGTCCGAGAGACTTCTACGTAACCTCACTTCCAGCACCGACATTTGATTCGATTCAAGGGCGAACTACTCTTATTCAGGCTTCCACGGATCTTCATAGTTATCATTATATTTCATTCAAAAAATGATTTTATTTTATTAGTGATTTTTGTTTACTCGTAGACTTTTTTGTCAGCTTCCTTATTGTGTGACATTCAAATTCTGGGGATGTAATAGTTAGGATTTCCACATCTATTTATTACTTTTTAAGACTTTTCTTCTTCTTTTTCTTCTTCTTCTTATTATTATTATTATTATTATTATTGTTGTTGTTGTTGTTGTTCTTGTTCTTGTTCTTGTTGTCGTTATTATTACTATTATTATTATTATACGACATGTGATTAAATTAATTGGTTAAGTTTTGGGTTTGATAGTTCTAACATTGGAGGGTTAGTGTAGGTTCCACTTACGACCACTTGAGTCGTGACTCTAATATTGTTGAATATTTGATCCAGACATCAATAGATTACTTTTAGCTATTACATAATATTTTGGTACACACATAGATGCTTGTCACACCTATACAAGAACCCTACATCAAACATTACTCTAATCAGAATCAAAATGCATATAACACTTCTAAAAAGAATCAGATAAAGTCTAAACTTGTCTTGAATAAAGTTTGGAGAATCAAATGGATGTGTTACTATTTTGTAGAGAATGTGAACATATCCAATTAGATCAAATATATGTTTCTCAAAAGAAACTAAACCACAGACATGTCACAACCTAAAAACGAGGGTCATGATGGCACTTGTCACGGCATATCTTGACAAGTAAGCCTCTTGATAATGCTCAAATAACTCTCATATTTAAGGGGTGAGGTGGTCATTGTCAAGTAAACTAATGTAAATTGGGGTCGAATCTCAAAGAGTGAATGCTATAGACTGTAAATTAGGGTCGAATCTCAAGGAGTGAATGCTATAGACTTCAAACCTATGAGTTCTCAAATTGTTATAACTTTACTTAGAATACTAATGAAAACAACATGTATAAGTAAATGGACAGGGGGAGGAAATCGTCAAAAATTCTTCACACAAACTTCAAATAGAACGGAGTGAAAGCTATCTTTGGTCTAAAGTCAAGGTTTGGAGGAATCTTGGGATTATGTCTCCTTAGATGTATTGTATGTGGGGTAATTTTGGTTTATCAAGGAATTTAGTTGTGAAGTAATGGATAGGCTAGGTCTAATGACATTGAGGTCAATCTTTCAATAAAAATACAATGATTTCACCCATTGGCTCTTTTGAGCCCCTAATAAGTGTAGATTTTATGTAGCCACGCAAAACCTCAACCAAGCATCCCTATTTCTAGGATGACGCTCTTAAAATGATTTACACTTCCTAAACACTTATTTATAAGATTACAAAAGGTAGTAAACCATAAACTAAGTTGTTCATCATTGCCTTGTCCCCTGATAACCCTCTTTCGAGCATATTATAGGTTACCTAATGATCACCTAAGTCCTTCTTTTGAGGATGACAAAGGGTTTTTAAATCTTGAAGCTTTCACACATCAAACCCATTTGGAAATTTAGATCTTTTAACCTTTAAATCCCAACTCATAATCTGAAGCAATGGTGAAATCCATACACACTAATTCAATATAATCCAAAGACTAAATTATTTAGCTACTCATGAAGAAAGTAAAGAGAGATATACCATGTGGGTTAACCAAAACATTCATTCTTCAATAAGAAACTAAGAAACTTGATTCTCCAAAGTAGATTACACACTTTTCCAATTAGGGTTTCAAGCTTATAATTCAAAACTATATTGTGAGACAAGCAATACCCAAAGCAGAAAGGGTTTTTGCTTATTTATGATTTGAGATTCATCCATGACATTGTACAATTTTTACCTTAGGACAGTTTCCACTGATTTGAGATCGCGTGTATTTGACTGTGACCACGGTTAGATTCTATGACTGTGTTGCTCTAACCATCTTGACTAACCGCAACCACAGCTAGAGTATCGCAATCGCGGTAAATGGTGTTGATGCAATCTAGGTCTTTTGTTGCAATCTTCTATGCTTCCTCTTTATCATTTTTAGCTCCAATGCAAATATTTTTACCTCTTTTGATTTTTTTTACCTGCATCAAGTGGATATTAGTGCATATAACCGCCAGTTTGTCTTATTTTTGCATTCAAATCAAGTCATTGTGCACGACTAATGAGTATGAATGAGATATAAAAACAACACTCATCAACACCCCCAACTTAAGACTTTTCTTGTCCTCGAGTGACACTATACCTCTATTATAAGACAATGTGTGTCCTCATTTTATCAATCAATGATCATGATGACTCAACTTGAATACCACCACTAAAAGTATTTCATACATAGACAAACAAGTTGCTAACCACTCCCCTCATTATAAGGAGAGATAGCGAAGGATACAATACACTTTGGTGAGCAACCATGTAACAACTACAAATACTCTAAAAATGACTTGAATGCTATACCCTCATTTACCTCATTACACGGGATATGATAAAATCACCCATCTCAACTATCTCACAGGTATCCTTAAGAGAAAATAAAATTTCACACACCTAGTTACTAATCATGCAATAAGGAACTTTAAGTGCAAGTCCTCACTCTCTCAAGAAGTTCTCCATGTTAGCAAGCACTATACCATAGGCTTGCCCAAATTTTCAATCACCCCTACAAAGAAGGTAAGTAGTTTGGGATCTCGAAGAACTTTCTAAGCTTGTGACGTAGGGTCGGGGTAGGTTAGGATATCACTTTGGAAACAACATGGCTATACCCTTCCTTGAACTTCTACATTACATTTATCGAAGTTCTTTTTTTCTATAACTACGGGGCACTCTCTTTGATTTCTTTCTTTTACCATGCCTACTTTTTGCTTCTATTTCTCACCCAACTTCTTTTATCTCAATTTCTTGCAATGTTAAGACAATCTTTTCTTTGTTGGATCGTTTCCTAATCTATTCACTTCTTTTCAAAACTTAGGCACATTAAGCATACACTAACTCTTTTTGGCACCAAACTTTCTTCCTTCAATCTTTTGCACCCCCAACTAAGGCTTTTTAAGTCAAATTACATGCTCAAGTTCAAGAAGGGTATGGTTCAAAAAAGGGATAAAAAGAATGGTTCATGGCTTGTAATATATTTGCCAAAGAAATGTCCAAAGGCTCTAAGTGGGTATGAGGGATTACACTTATGCAAGGGTAGGCTTTTTTGGCTTAAAGTGGGTACCAAAATCACAAAAATGACCTATGATAATTTCTCCAACCAAGTACAATCTAAATTAGCTATGAAAGACTGGGGGGCAAGTTTTATATAGCACAAGTACATAGGAGATAATGACAATCAACCTTACACACATGGCATGTGAGTAGTGCCAAGAGGGTTAAATCATTGTACCCACTCAAGATTACGATGGAGCATTCATTAGCTTTCCAACGTCAATTCTTGGAGTCATAAAAAGAAGTAAAATATCATTACAAAGTTTCTCATGCCCATGCCTTCGGATTTTGTAAAACTTTTTGAACGGAGCGGGTTGTTTGCCTTTGTATCTGCACCATGCATAATTTACTATTTATGGCAACAAATCAAGTTATAGTCTCACATTGTGAGTCATAGGGCGGGCTAACTACCCATATGTTTACTCATACTTCACCTATGGATATAGATGTGGTCCTAAATTATTAATGCTTTACATACTCAGACTTACCTTTCATTTTATAGCTTTAATGTAATAGGTACTCAGATTTCCCCTGCACCTACTGATAGAAGACCAATCATGATGGAAAGACTTATCTAGTGCAATTCAAACTAAAATAGCTAACTAACAAAAATAAATAACTAGTGCATGCATATATGGTCACTATCCGTGTGCCTGAATATTATAACTTAAATAAAGATAGAGGCAAGGATTATACAATTGAGCAAAGAATTATGCAAAAATATCAATAATATGGGCCCAAATGTCATGAATAAGGAAATATCCCCTACTAAAGAGGTATTAGTGTCCCCACTGCATAAATAATCCAGTGTAGAAAAGATAATGGTGCTCTCTAAAACTACATCAAGGGCTTCTATCACTCGTAGACCATGCCTCATCACCATCCATCACAAGATCTTCCCACTTGGCCGGGGCCTCATCATCAATGTCTACCAAAGAAGTAGGAAGCCTGCTTCGGGGCTTTAGAACAATTCATAGGCCTTTAATCCATATCTTTGTAAAGAACTCATACAACAATAATAAGTACGACCACATGTAAAGAATAAAATTTAAAACTCTAGGCCGTTTCTTAATCATACACTCAATGGCCAAATTTTCAAAATGAAAGCAGGGATTAATTTTACCTACCAAAGTTATGATGAAAGAGGGATGTGCACGGAGGCTGATCGAGAGCTTACAACTTGTCCTATAATATATCTTAGATTTGGGAGTAAAATCTTGAAAATGGAGTGTGAGTGAAATTAAGGAGACTAGGGGTTAAATGACTGAAATGACCACGACCGTAGTTAAGGGCCATAACCACGGGCATCCGTGTAGCCGCAATCACAGATGGTGGCCGTGATAGCAGTAAATGAGAGCAATTTTTTCTCCCCTATTTTCCCCTGTTCAGCATTTTACTCAATTTTCATAGAATTTTCCTGATCGGATTTTCAAAGTGAACTTTCACACTTTACCCTTTTTAAAACTCATTCAATGTAATACAAAGTTCCATAAATCCATGGGTTATTCAAATACCAAAGATAACATATGTGCTATGAGAACATAACAAAAAGAACACGAGCCACTCTCATGTCATTTGTAAGTTATCTCCCACCTAGAGCCTTAGTTATCATCGTGGCACGACATTTTTCTTCTTTTAGTCTCATGGCGGGTCCTCAAACCCCTCTTCTTTTAGTGTCTTATTTTAAACATCCACCAGGGATAGTACTTGGAGCTCTGCGGTTTGCGTCTTTGACTTTCAAATTTTGAATGATACTTCATCTCCTTGCACCCAAAATTTTATTTCTCCTAACTTTAGATCTTTAATGGCTCTACCAGTAGCCAAGAAAGGACAACCAAGAATGATAGGAACCTCTTGGTTCATCTCACAAACTAATACAATGAATTAGTCAAGATAATGAATTTTTCCACCTTCCCAAGGACATCAAACAATACATGTACCGGCCTTTTTAGGGACCGGTCCACTATCAAAAGTTACATTGAGGTTGGTGTAGGGGTGTCCAAACCATGTTTTTTATAGATGACATGCAATATTAGGATGATGTTTGCACCAAATTGCAAAGAGATTTTGCAAACTCATGAGTACCAATGGTGTAAGGGATAGTGAAGGCTCTGGGGACTTTTTTCTTTTCTTCAACTTCGCCATCCATGATTGCACTACACCCATGAGTAATTTGAATGGTATCACCCTCAATGATCTTCTTATTAGACATTAAATTCTTCATTAACTTCGTGTATCGTGAAATCTCTTGAATCGCCTCAAGTAGTGAGATATTTATGGAAAGATTGCTAAGTTTTTTCATAAATTTTCTCAATTTGTCAACCTCTTTCTTTTTATGCAACCATTGAGGGAACGGAGGAGGAACATGGATGGTGGGAATTGCTTCTCCTTCTAGCTTTTCAACTTCGACCACTTCCTTATTGCTTTCATCTAGATCTTTCTCATAATTTGCTTTTCTTCTTTAAGGTGACACCTCTTTTGCCTTGGCCTTAGGCATGTTTTCACTCACCTTTCCTCGAAGGGGCTCTCCAAGTACTTTCCCACTTCTATTGACAATTTCTTGGACTTATGCTTTTATTTTTTGGGTTAACAATAGTGTCACTTAAAAGTCCACCTCTAGCCTTTGGATTTAGTTGTGTGGAGATTTGTCCAACTTAGGTCTCCAATTGTTTGATGGAGGCGGAGTGAGACACCACTATTTGGGAGAGTATGGAGAAATCACCCTTCAACTCACATACTATTTTTTCCATAGCTTCAACTCCACTAAAGATTAGTGCTAAAACATCTTAGGTCTTGAAATTTTTGGGGTCAATGATTTTTGACTCCTTTGCTTTAGCCCTATCATGATGAGGAATGTAGTGGTCATAGTCATGTTCCCTACCTCTCCAATCTCTATCTCGATCTTGATCCATCAAAACTTGATTCCTACCTTGCCTTTTATGGGTGGGGCAGGAACCCTTCGAATGTTATAGACTTCCAACCTATGACTTCTTAAGTTAATATACGGTTACCCAAAATACTAATGTAAAAAACATGTATACGTAAATGGGGCAGGGGGAATCATCAAAAATTCTACACGCAAACTTTAACTAGTACGGAGTGAATGCTATCTTTGGTCTAAATTCAAGGCTTGGAGGAATCTTGGGATTATGTCTCCTTAGAGGTAATGTAATTGGGGTAATGTTGGTTCATCAAGGAATTTTGCTGATACATAATGGATAGGCAAGATCGAAAGCCATTGAGGTTAATCTTTTGATAAAACAACAATGATTTAACCCAGTTGCTCTGTTGAGTCCCTAATAAGTGTGGATTTTAGGTAACCACCCAAAATCTCAACCAAGCATCCCTATTTCTAGGATGATGCTCTTGATGTGATTTACACTTCCTAAATACTTGTTTCTAAGATTGTAAAGGGTAGTAAACCATAGACTAAGTTGTTCACCATTACCTTGTCCCCCGATTACCCTCTTTTGAGGATATTATGGGTTATCTAATATCACCTAAGTCCCTCTTTTGAGGATGACAAAGGGTTTCTAGAGCTTGGATCTTTCACCCATCAAACACATTCGTAAATATGGAGATTTCACCCATTAAATCCCAACTCATAAGCTCGAGATATAGTGAAATCCATACGCCACAACTAAAATCCATGCAAACACACGAAAATCCATACACAAATACACACTAATTAAATATAATCCCAAGACTAAATTATTTATATACTCATAAAGAAAGTAAAGAGAGATATACCGTGTGGGTCAACCAAAACATTCATTCTTTAATAAGAAACTAAGAAATTTGAGTCTCCAAAGTTGATTACAAACTTTCCCAATTATGGTTTCAAGCTTAGAATTCAAAACTATATTGTGAGACAAGTAATTCATAAAGAAGAAAGGGTTTTTTCTTATATATGATTTGTCATTTTACAACTCTAACCTTGTGCCAGTTCCCGCTGATTTGAGACCATGCGTATTTGACTACGACCGCGCCCATGCAACCGCAGTTAGATTCCATGATTATGTTGCTCGGACTATCTTAACTGACTGCGGCTGCAGTTAAAGGACTGTAGTTGCAGTAATTGAGGCTGATGAAATCCGGGTCTTCAGCTGCACTCTCCTAGGCTTTATCTTTATCATTTTCCGCTCCAATCCACATCTTTTAACCTCCTTAGATTTGTTTACCTGCATCGAGTGTATATATCTGCATCTAACCCCAAGTTAATCATTTATGCTTTCAAATCAAGGCATTGTACACGAATAATGAATATGAATCAGTGGTAAAAACACTACTTATCAACTACCATCCAAATTGGTACAGAAAGAGAAAAAAAAAAGATAGAAATACCCCAAGGTAAGGCTTCTAGAATGAAGCTGAACCATACAAGTAATTATAACAATGCAGAAAGAATATATCGAAATACCATACATTCCCAAAACCAGGTGTTAATGGTATAAGAACTACTAATACAAATGATGAGTCAAATACATCAAAAATATCCACAAAAAGTCAACATCTGTCTCCGAATACTATTAAAGACATAACTACTATAGAAATATTTAGGTGAACTCCGGATGAATGAATGTTCAACTGCTACCTTTGAAGCTACAACAATCACCCAAATTAAGCAAGCTGAGGCACACATGAGCTAGGACCTGCACCGAAAAGCTGTAGTAGGCATAAGTATGTACCACTTGTACTTAGTAGGTATCATACGCTGACAAAGAAAAAGAGTAAATAAAGCACACAAAATATACACTAAGGGAACATCACCTGCAATCAGAAAATGTCCGATAATAGTATCCCACACCGTTTGTACTAATAGTACTACAATATCTATATATAATATAACAACACTAGATAGGGATAAATATACACAATATCGCATGCAAGTAGAGTAAAAGAGGAACATGAATAATCAAGATTATCAAGTATAAATAAAGCAAGATAGAATAATTAGACATTAACAAGTCAAGATATAGAACAAAAAGGTAGATGAAAAATCAATATGGAAAGACAATAACAACATAACATAATAAATCAAGTACAATGCATATGATGATGATAATGATTAGGATGATGCATTAGGTCATTGTACAACCTCCGGGATCATCGCACAATCTTAGTATACACCCGCGGAGGCAACTTTCCCAACATGGGACCCATGGAGGTTCTTCAACCCATTTACAATAAATTTATATATCCATATACATATTCATATCTTCTTCCTGACACATCCCTTGAGGAGGGTTTTTAAGATATCATATTTTCTTTCATAAAAAAGTATTGCCACGGTGGTGCCATTTGTTTCATAAATGAATACAATATGGGGATGTAATGCTCACAAACAATCACAACGAGTATTTCTATAACCAAACACATGATATATATATATATCCACAACCAATCACAATGACATATTTCCATAACCACGTGAGCCAATACCCCTTTATAAATTTCATTCATCCATTAATTCCACAGGTTTCATATCCATAAGTATGAATATATATATATATATATATATATATCACAATACACCAATGGTATCAGATTAAAAATTTTAACAACACAATACAATTAGTCACATGTATTCAATACTATCAGTATCACATAGGACCCCACAAGGTCACACATATCACATAATATCTCAATTTTTCTAATATCATCACTTAGAGGCCCCCACACGGGCATAGTACATAGATAGCCATTTTTTGTCATAATTAGTTCCCACCCTTAATGTGTATTTAGTACCATCATTAAATACCCAACCCAGTCTTAAAGAGTTAAGCTATAACCTACTTCAAAAGTCGTAATACTGCAATTATGACTTTTTTCCTAAAGCTTTAATCATTACAAATTGTCTAGAACTCCACTAATGTATCAAAAAAAAAATGAACGACACCTATATAGCCTACTTTTGGTGTAGGGTCAAAGCGGATCCTTAGAATAGAATTTCAAAAAAAAGAGAAAAATCATAAATTTACTTTGGAAATGTATTTTTCAAACTTTTAGGAACCTACAGCTGAAATTCCAAATCAAATCTAGTAAAAAAAATGAGGTTCAAAATGAATAAAAACCATTTTTATGCTTTACCGAGTAAAATCTTTGAAATCCGTATTAAAATCACGAATCAGGGTTGTTTTTAAGTTTAAATTGATGAAAAACTACTAATTATAATATGAAAACATTATTCAAGTGAAAAAGAGTGAAATTGGGTTTTAGAATCAATTCTTAAGATTTTTGAGGTTTTGAGAAATTAATCATTAATTTACATAGGAAATGGGTGAATTTTTACCTTAAATCTGTAATAGAATAAAGAAATAGATATTAATCTAGCTTTCCAAGCTCCCACAAGATTCACTTTTTAGCTCTCATACTATTTGAGGGTTTAACTCTCAAGAGGCAAGGTGAAAAATGGACAAAATAGGTTAAACAAAGGGTTAAAAAGCTGCTATATATTGTAGCAAATCTACTATTGTGAATATTTTTGTAAGTTTAAACAGACATCGATTAGGTGTTCGAGATTCGTCAAAGCCCGATATATGCAAACAAACAAGGAAACCACACTAAATTCGATGTTTTGGATACATTCAAGAAGCCATATTTTCGAAAAAAATGTTGTTTTCACAGAGTTGACCCTCAAAACTGAAAATCATAATTTTCCTAACTAAGGGTCGAAATGAGATTTAAAATTCATAAAATCACACCAAATATGTTATCACCCTAAAATTGACATTTTGGAGTTCTTGCCACAGTCGTATTTTCTATTTGAGGTCGTTACAACTAAATCTGGGTCCCATACTCATATTTCCAATTTCTATGTTTCTGGCCAACAGTCTGAAATAACCTAGGGTGTATCAAGACCCAAACCAAAGTTCCACCTAGTATAAAATAGATATTCGAGAGTTGCGGGGGAAGTTTTTTCATCCATCCATTGCATAGATCACAAGATATCCATAAATATCTAAAATAACGCTATCAAAGCCATCAAAAACTACAACATCACATAAATGGTACTAAAATGCAACGGGAATCATGCCAATCACTCCTATACCCCAGAAATACCATAATACAACTATGAGAAAGGGTAAAATAATTAAATTACACAAACTGACAAATTTCACATATTTCATTAAAAAGCATATCGTCACATCATCCACCACTAAAAAAGCTAATTCGTCGTCAAACTAAGGCAAAGAAATACCTCAATAAATTAAGAGTTGGGGATATCTACTATGCAATTAGTAAAAACCTCCCAAGTAACCTCATATATTGGTTGATGTCAACAATGGGCATTAACCACAGGGATCACTCTAGAGCGCAATGTCCTAACATCCCTAGACAATATGGAGCTAGGCTCCTCAACAAAAGAAGAAAACTTATCTAACTAAACTGACTTCAAACGAATAACATAAGACTCATCTAGAATGTAATGGAAAAGCATAAAAACATGAAAAATAGGATGAACAACTAATAGATATGGGGGTAAAGCCAACTAATAAGACACATCACCAACAAGTGCAAAGAATCTCTAATGAACAAAGATACCTGGGGACAAGCTTGCCCCTCTTCCTAAACCACATCACACATTTCATGGATGAAACTCAAAGGAAAACACGATCACAAAAACCAAATCTTAAGGCACAAAGTGTATGATCAACATAGCACATTGCCTATTATTAGTCATTGTAAATCTATCATGAATGACACGGACTCAATAAAAAACTCATGAAGCAGGTCCGTACCTTGAGGTCTCATCTTTGAAACATCAAACCAACCCACTGGGGAGAGACAAAACCTATCACACATTGCCCTGAAAGAATCTATATCAATAATGGAATGGTAGTTGTTATTATAGGAAAACCATGCTAAAATTAAATACTTCTCCTACTAGCCATAAAAATACATCACATAAGTGAGGAAAATATCCTCTAAAACCTGAATAGTATCCTTTAATTGACCATTAGTTTGGGGGTCAAACGCCATGCTAAGATCAACTCAAGTTCCCAACTCATCCTAATAATTATTCCAAAAATGAGATGTTAATAACTAACCACATTCAGAAATGATAGACATTGATGCATAATGCAAATGCACAATCTTATGAATATAGATACGAACCACCTCTTGGCACTAAAGGAAACCTAAAATAAAATAAAATAAGCTGACATGGTTAATCGATCAACGACAATGTAAACTTCAACTTCTCTCAGAATATGATCGATTGATATCAAATAATAGTAACACAACAAAAGTTGGGGTTGAATCCCAAGGGAACACATGGAATTGTGGATCTCGACAGTTATAGTCAAAGGGAAGTACTAGAAAAGTAAATGGGGAATTTTGTGTTGTAATCTTAAGCAAGCAACTATATTACCTTTGTTTGTAATCAGTCGTAGGTGAACACTAGGATTGTGATCCACCTAGGTTCGCAACTCATAGGCTTATCATGCTTTGTTGAACCAACCTGATACTTAGCATGAAGAATTAATAAGTTATGTAGCTTCTACATTCTTTTGGATAAGTTAAAGGATCTCACACTTTACCTTTTGAGTCTCAAGATGTCACCTTACTAACCCTTATCTTTATCCTAGTTAGCTATTACCTTTTAAGTCTCTAGTTAATAGTTTAAACTGAATCATCTTATTAAGATAAAACCTAAACACACGGATTGACAGCTACACTCCAAATTACTATAGTATTTATCTTTTCCTAGTCACTACTCCTCTTTTTGAGTAAGTAGTAATATATAGGTAGGATCCTAACATGAGAACCTTTCAAGAAAACTATTATAATAATGATAAAGCAATGCGTGCACGGGTATTAGTTAAGAACAACAACAACACTTCCCCTACTTCATCAATTTTCCAGCGCTTCCACAACCCTTGCTATGGGTTTTTAGCCACCCATACTTATGAAGTAATCAATAACATTCATAATCAAAAGGATAGATCAAATCACAATGGTAAGAAGTAGAAAAACCTAGAACCATAACTGAATTAATCAACTAAAGTAAATATAAGAAAATCCCAAGATGTAAATTGAATCTTGGAATTAAAATATGTTTGTGAGTATCAAAAGAGTGTAACTTCTACTAAAAACACCTAAAGGGTATCTAGAGTACCTGAGGAAACCCTAAAACGAAAGATTGAATGAAATTTGAAAAATACGGTTAGTGGCCACATGTGGTTTGCATTTGCATCTTGAAACTGGGCACAGGAAGTACCTGTGGTCAGCGATATAGGCGCAGGTGCATGGAACGTGTACCGATATTAAAAAATGCTATAGATCAGCTTTGGGGATTTTAGACTTCTGGCAATTAATTTGCCTACTTGTGATCAGTAGGTCCTACTTGTGGTCCACATGATGACTTAGTAAGTGTCATAACTCATCTTTTAAGATCTTCTTTAATTCTTAAACATTCTTTGATCACGAATAAGTCGAAAACTGTCCCGAATATCCATAATTTCTCTAGAAAGTATCCAAAAACACCTTTTTATCTTTTTCTTAAACTTACCATCAAAATCATGATTTCCTACAAAACGTACCAAAAATTCTTCATATCTAAAAAAATAACCTCAGAAACTTGCATATTTTCCTCATTTTAAGCATCAAAAGTGCTATATTTCTATAGCACATCAACACCCTCAACTGAGAATGTTTGCATGTCCACAAGAAACAAAACACAACAAATGAAAAAATGATGCCTACTAGGAGAATCTAAGCTATTCAACACAATAAGTCAACACTTTAAAGCTTAGAACACAACACCCCTTCCAATCGTATTTTTTAAGACAAATTGTGTATGAACTTGCAGCACAATAATGTGACACAATGGGATCAAGGTATCGGAATTACATTAGCTACAGACAACTACTCATATATGCAAATTACATTGCCCGAAACAAGCAAATAGCTAGCAATATAACTCAAATTCCCTCACAACAAGGATGTCCCACTCACTCATATGAAATAGTGCATGTCAATAGAAGAATGGTGAAGAGACACTCAAACTCAAAAGAGAAGTTCCAGTCAATGCATGTCAAATACCATAGGCTTTTCCTTATTTTCTTTCCCTTAGTTTTTAGATAGACAAATTAGGATCACTATAGAACTTTTCTTGGCTTGTAATGTAGGTTTGGGGGCTGGTATGGTACATATGTACATATCAAGTGACTAAGCCTCCTTGGCACTACACTAACCTTGGGGTTACACTTAATAGCCAATTTTCTTTTATTCCACCCTTATTTCTCCTTTTATTCTTTATTGCACATTTGAGTTTGGTGTAGTCTTTTATTCCTTCTTTTTCACTTTCTCACAATTTTTCTTTTCTTTTTTTACAACATCCAAAACCACTAATTTTTTCTCTTATTTTACCCTTCTTCGTACCCATTTTACACAATGCACTCCTATGATATCCACCCTCAACTTAGGCAGTTAAGCCTGATTTGAGGAGCACAATATCCAAGAAAGACTATGGCCAAAATAGGTTCATTATATTATAAATGAAAAGGTGAATGGTGAAATAAGAAAAATAGAGTTATAAGGCTCAAAATAGGGATCAAGGGATACAATTCACACATGGAAGGTCATTATACTAAAACTAGACTGAAATAAAAAAGGGCCTATGATCATGTCCTAATCTATTATCTTTAAACCTCGGCAAGATTAACCAAGAAAGTTTGGAATTCAACACATAAGTAGAACTAGGTAGTATCTCACACACACATAGTAAAAAGTTAATATTACTAACTACTACCTATCCAGTTCATGCTTTTGTTAGCAAGTGATTATTATTTCCCTAATTCTAAAGCCATAACAAGATCCATAATTTTAACACATATAAATATTCCCAAAGTTCTAAAATACAAAATTTAAAGGTGTATCAAAAATTAATCAAAACATGACAACTTCCCTAAATACTTAAAAATCTCCTACTTCTATAAAAACACAACACAATACGGCACAAATTTATATTTGATATGTCTATTCTACAACCATATCGCGACTCACAAGAAAAGAATTATGGCAACAAAAATAGTTGGTGGCATGGCATGCCCATCTCAACTAAAAATTGCGCATTATCATTAATGTTCTAAAATATAGTAAAATAGTGGGTAGTATGAACATACCTAGGATACACTAGGCACCCAATAATTAGCATCGTTGGGTGGAGGCATATCAATTGGTGGAGGTAGTGGTGGTTGGGCTGAACTACTAGATGATTCCCTCATTACTATAGTCATATGTGTTTTTCTATTGATGAATATAGTCTCTATCAAATCGTTTCTTTCCATTTTAATGGCCTGGTTATATAGTAAATTGGGATCTAGCAAGTTGTCTTTGTGACCTGTGTTTTACCCAATAGTTGGGACCACCTTATTATTCTCCATGAAGAAATCAAACTATCTTAGTACGTACAGAGGTAGAATCTGGTCTACTGAGGGTATAATTAAGGTAGAGGCTACTTCACTACTCTCTGCAAGAGAGCATACCTCTTCTCGTAATATATAAAACTCCTCCCTTATCTAGGCTATATTCGACAAATCTATCTTTATGAATTGGGATGTAAGCCATCTCTTAAACACATCGAGCCATATCTGGAAGTGGACATAGATATTAGATAGTGCAGTACTATATGCGGCCTCCCATCAAGCCTCCACTTGCTCAAATCTATTCCAAACACCTAATCTCATCATCTCATATAGGGTAGCAATCTCACTCTCAACAATCCTAAAACGAGCATCGATGGTCCTTTGTCTTTCCACTAAGATCTACAAAAATTTACTAGATTTAGTAATCATACCTATAACAAAAGTTGTAGTTAATGGGTGAATAGGATCTAAAGATAGACCCATCAGCTCTGAGGTCAAAGCCGAGGCTGAAAAAGAAGTAGCTGGTGTCCCCTCAACCTACATACTCGAGTTTGGAGCCTCTCTCTACTTCCCAATCTCTATATAAAAACTAATACCCACATCCTCTCGATGTGTATAAGAAGGAATTATGGAAATTATTAGGCCCTTAGTCCAAGCACTAGGTACTGTTGCTAGTCTGTAGATCTTCTGGGAAGGTCTGGAGGATGCCAAACCATTCATAGTCCTTAGCTGCATAATCGCAGTCGCAAGTACCCCCTCGTCTACTTCCAGTATCTTAGGTATACAACCCTCATCACAAAATCTCAAAATTATGTGGGAGAATGGTAGATTAATCAATTTCCCAAATACTCTATCATGTAACTCATACCAGATAATGGAAGAAAAACTAATAGTATAGCTGGCCATAATACGTGTAATCAGTGTTGTACCCTTCCAAGTCAGCATATTTTCTAAAGCAGTGGGTATCAATCATTATCTGATCTCCAGCCTCCAAAACATGGCCTCAAATATCAATACTCCCTTCTTGATCTTATCATACCCCTCAATGAATAGGGTCGCATCACCCAAGGGTGAAATATAACTAGCCATCCACCAAGCTATCTCAACAATCTCTCATTGGTGCTCAATTTCTTGCATGATATATCGATCACGTACGACCCTTACTTTATGGTCATACTCAACTTTAGATGATAGAGCAATGTAATCTAGGCTAAAGATAACTCTGCGGATAGTCTCTACTAAAATACCAAATATGGCCCCTCTAACCAGTGTTTGATCAAGTTGTATATGCCTTATGAATCTCACCAGGCCTGAAGAACAATGTATAATAATGGATACCGTAGCTCTATAGGATGTATAATGTTTCTGTACCATAGCCGGGCTACAAAAATTGACTGGTCAAGTCATCCACTCTAACTGATATTGATTAAATAACCCCATAGTTGTCATACTCGACTCAGCCCTAATAGATCAATCTAGTCCTACCTGCCTCCCAATACGACTGTCAATATCAAATATCTCCTGCATCCCTTCCATACACCACTTCAGATATCCCTTCTTGAGAGATGCATTTGAGGCATGCAGAGGTGTGACACCCTTCATCTGCTGTACTGATGAATTTTAAAAGGCTACTTTGTACTATTCTCAGACTGAGGTATATCTTTCTTTGGTACATAAGTATTGGTACGCTACTAAAAATAGGGCATTGATGATGTCTCCTCATGCTCTACCTCCTCGGATAAATCCTCGAACCCCTCCTCAAACTGGGGGGTCCTGAGCAGAAACCTACAGAGTAGACACAGAATCTGTCTCTTTCTCAGGTGGCGGAGTATATGGGAGGGACATCCATTCAGACTTTCTCTTTTCTAGGGATGTAATCATCTAAGTTACCTAGTGTGTCTTCCCTCTAATAACTCTGCGTGTCACCACAACTGCAATGTCTCTACATTACTACCTTAGGTACTCCTCTACTAAACCACTAGGCTCAGATGACTCTGCCTATCTCCTCTAGGTATCAACCTTCTTCTTCTTCATAGCTTTAGGCATTATATGTACTTTAAAAACTAGTTGTTAGTTTTTAACAAAACTGAGGGTTAGCAAAAGTTGAAGAAAAACCCAAAGTATGAAAAGTTTGAATTTTTTCATAACTTCATGCCCCTTTAACCTATTTGAAATCCCAATAAGTCCAATCTATACCCATATGTCATAAATCATAACTTTCAATTCAAACAAACATGCTCAAGTTGTGGTATTACTCTATTGGTTCAAGTTCAACTTCCGGTTGGTGCTTAAATTTATATTTTAAAGGCCCTACATTATGATTTAAGGCTACTTCAAGGCTCCTACATACAAGCATGATAGATTCTATATATTTTGCAATGTAATAAACATATCAACTTATTAAAACAATGAATAGATCAATACATAACCATTAGGAGCCTATCAATTTACCTTTTTTGTGATGAACCAAAAGTAAATAGTGATTAACTTGAGCAAAAACAAAGTTCGAACTTGTTTTTAGTATAGTGGGACACATTGGTATCTAAAATAATTGTTAATTTAGAGTAAACTTATGTGTGGGATTATTTTGTGTTTTAAGAGGAAAGTTTGAATTCAAAGATAATAGTGAAGTTTTTAGGATTTAAATGAGTTAGAATAAGGTTAAGGTTCATGAGGTTAAGGTTGTTTAAATATAGGTGAGGGATGTTTTGGGTCTTACATATGTGCTGGTGGGCTAAAAATTTGAATTAAAAATTGGGCCGACTTTTTGACATAGTCGCGGAAGCCACCTGCGGCCATGCATGAGGTACAAGTGCTACTTCTGGCTAATAGGTGTAGGGTGCATCCTGCAATCTAGATTTGCCTTTTTGATATTTTTCCATCTCATTATTGTCCCTTAACCTAAGTTTAGGATCCCAAAAGTATGATTACATTCTTAAGTTAGCAACTTTTCATTTTTCATCCTTAAAATTTCAACTTTTCAACTTATTCCTGAACTTATCATGTGGGACTTGCGACCATGATGGGTTGATCGCACAACCCACATACCTGGGAATCAATGAATACAACAATTTTTACCATATTTTGAGTAAGTCCAAGAGCTAAAGACCTATAAAAAGAAAAACAATAAAAAAGTCAATACTAAAAATAGTGGGTTGCCTCCCACTTAGCGCTTGATTTAATGATGTGGCACCGACTTGGCTATGTTGGTTACTCAGGCTTCACCAACAATCCTATGGGTTACCTTCCATGTAGTGCTTGATTTAACATCATGATATGGTGTGGGTATTTTTACTACTAATAATTCATCAATATACTTATAGGAATATCATTCAGGATTATCAAAACATGCAATCACCGACAGTACCCTTATGTTGGTTGGCTATTTCATTGACTTTCAGATGTTGAATGTAGCCTCCTTACCGCTAACTCTAATTTTTTTCTCACCTTTCTCTATGTCAACCATAGCTCTACATGTGGCCATAAACAGTTTTCCAAATATAATGGGCATCTCGGTGTGAACCTCTCAGTCCATGATAACAAAGTCAGCTGGAAAGATAAAGTTATCCACCCTAATGATCTCATCAAACTATCTTCACATCGATGTCTGTTCTGGATGATTCAAGTCTAATTTCTTGAATATGGCCAGCGACATTAAATTAATGGGGTCCCCTAAGTTACACAAGGCTCTAGAAAAATCAGGATGATCTAATAGTGCATGGTATTGTGAATGCTCTGGGATCACCCTTTTTTCAGCGCCAATGACCTAGTTGTGACTACACTACAATGGTGCAATCCATCATCCTCATTAATTATCCCTCCTTTTTCGCTTGTGACAAATTGTTTAATGAACATGGAATATCTAGACATCTACTTCAATGCCTAAAGAAGAGGTATGTTCAAGCTCAATTCTTTCAGTATCTCAATAAATCTCTTGAACTTACCTCCCTCTTTCTTTTTCATTAATCTCCGAGGAAAAGGTAAGGGTGGTCTTAAAATTTGTCTATTTTTTGGATCAATGATTGGATCCTTACCATTTTCTTCAACAACATTACCTTTATCACGTTTTACCTTTTCAAACTCAACAACAGGTATCTCATTATCATTATCTTCTACAGCAGGCAGTGGGAGATCTATAGTAGTAATACCACTCCTCATGGAAATAGCAAGAACATGACCCTCATTTATTGGATTTTGCATAGTTTTGACTAAAAGGGTACTTGGCTGCCCCTAGTTTAGAGTTGTTGACATTTTCCCAAACTGGTGCTCCAATTGCTTGATATAAGTGGCATGTGACTCGATATTCTGGGTAAATCCTAAAATATCAGACGTAATATCCTTAAGGCTGATCTCTTTATTTTTTTAACCCCTCACCAGCTTAGCCAGCATCTCTTATATTCAAGATTCTGTATCTCTTCTTCCATGTGGAATATACCTATCTCTCTTCTCTCTGTAGTCATTCATATTCCTTCAGTTACTATCTCACTCTCTGTTATGGTCTCTATGCCTATAATAGTATTTTTGACCTTGGTTTCCTTACCCTTGTGCTTGGAAACCCGCCATCTGGCGATATGGATAATTAATTTCCTCCTTTATTCCTGACTCATAAGGTTTTGAAGTTGACTCTTGTGCTGCTACTGCATTTAATTTATCGAAAATAGCTACTTTAAGCTACTTTGCTAGTACCCCCAGATCAGTTCTTCGCACCGCAATCTCTTGTGTTGCTATCTCATTAACTAATTTTTGGTCACATGAGGAACCAATAACATATTTGCGACATCCTCTGAGGCCTTCCATGTTTTGCATCCTCGGTTAGTGAGTGAGATTTCATCTAATATAGCCGAAGCTATCTCCCAGCATAGTATCATAAAAGATCCTCAAGATATGGTGTCTTCCATGGCTTTGGAGCTGATGGTCAAGGCTCGGTAGAATATCTCTAATAAGCTTTTCCTAACAACCAATAGTTGGGCACCATACGCAGCTTCTTCTTGAACCTGAACCAAGCCTCGTACATAGATTCTGACTGTAGCTGCCTAAAATTGGACACCTCATCCTTAAGCTGCAACATCCTTGATCGAGGAAAGAACTTGTTCAATAATTTCTTGCATAACTAATTCCATGTAGTGATAGAGCCTCTTAGTCGTTCCCCTAACCATAAAAATACTTCTCTTACAAGTGAAACAGTAAGAAACCACAGTCTAAGAACTTCCTTATTTACCCATGGATTTGTATAGAACTACATATCTCAAAGAAATAGTCAAGGTGCAACTTTGCATCATCTGTAGGCAGACCTACAAACACACCCTTTAGATTTAGTAGCTGGATCATAGCACTTGTTTTGTAAAACTTGATGTCTGGGGTAAAAATAGGAGGAATAGTGGCTCTAGTCTCTGACGGCTCAATATATCCCATGTCTTCCTCATCATCTATATATGGCTGTACCTACTGGAATTCTAGGATTACTTCAACACGAGCGCCAAAGTTTTGATGATCTCCAAACTACATCTACTTTAAGAAGATTATACCATATCTTTCAAAATATAATAACCCAACAAAGGTTGGGGTTCAATACCAAGGGAACTCATGGAATTGTGGATCTCAACAATTGTAGTAAAAGTAAAGAACTGGAAAAGTAAATAGGGAGATTTTACGTAGTAATCTTGAGCAAGTAACTATATTAACTTCGGTTGTAATCAGTCGTAGGTGAACACTAAGATTGCGTTGCCCCTGGCTTTTAAACTCCATAGGCTTATTGTGCTTTTTTAAACCAACTCAATACTTAACATATAGAATCGATAATTTATGTACGTTCTACAGTCTTTTGGACAAGCGGAAGGATCTTAACCTTTACCTTTAGAGTCTCCAGATGTCTCCTTAATAACCCTTATCTTGATTGCAGTTAAATATTTCCTTTTGAGTCTCTGGTTATTATATGAAACATTACCATACTACTAAGATAAAACCTATAAGCATAGATCAACAGATAAACTCTAAATTACTATTGTCTTTATCTTTTCCTGGTCACTACTCCTATTTTTGAATATAGTAGCAATATCTAGGTGGGATCCTAACGTGTGCACCTATCAAGAAAACTATTATAATAAATACAAAGTAATACATGAATAGTTATTAGTTCAGAACAATAACAACACTTCCCCCTACATCATCAATCTGTCGTGGTTTCCGCAACCCTAGCTATGGATTTTTAGTTGCTTATGCTTGTGATAAAATTAATAACATTCATAATAAAAAGCATAGATAAAATAACATCCATAAGAAGTATAAAAACCAAAACCATAATTTAATTAATCAATTGAACTTAATACAATAAAATCCCAATATAAAAATCAAAACAATGAATCAAAATATGTTTGTGACAATCAAAAGTGTGTAACTCCTACTAAAACCCCCATAAAGGGTATTTATAGTACAGGGGAAAACCCTAAAACAAAAGTCCAAATGGAGTAGGAGAAAACAATGTCAGTGGCCATATATGGTCTACACTTACGCCCTAACCCTAGGCGCAGGTAGTACCTGCAGTCAATAAGGTGGGTGCAGGTACCAGGATTCAAAAATCCTGCAGGTCAGCTCTAGAGAATTTGGACTTCTAGCACATAATTTTCCTGCTTGCAGTTCGTAGGTCCAACTTGTGATCCACAAGTTAGCTTAGTAAGTACCGAGTCATCTTTTCAACTCTTCTTCAATGCTTGCACATGCTTTGATCACGAATAAGCCAAAAAGTTTCCTGAACATCCATAGTTGCTCCAAAAGTAGCCAAAAACACTTTTTTCATTTTTTTCAAGAAATTCACATTCAAAACATGATTTCTTACAAAACACACCAAAAACGCATCATATATAACAAAATGGACTCCGAAACTTGCCTATTTTTGTCATTTTAAGCATTGACAGTGCTATATTTCTATAGCACATCAACCCATAAACTATCAAAACTACGAGAAGTATAAGGCAACCCATTCATAGATTCCACTATTATTCCTTCCCACTTTCACTCTAGAATGGGTAACCTCTAAGGAAAACCACCAAGTCTGATATGCTCTGTCTTTACCTGCTAAGAAAATAAGCAACAAGACAAAAAATCCACCACATCTCGCCTTGTACCACCACACCAGCAGTGTTTCCTAAAATCATAGTACAAATTAGTTACTTTTGGATGGATAGAATATCTGAAACAATGGGCCTTTTACAAGATCAACCTACTGCAATCACCTACTCTCGACACAAAAACATGGATCCAAATCCAAAAAAATCCATTTCAATAATGTGATGCTTTCTCAAACTCACCACTCAACACCTTATCTCGTATTAAACACAAAATAACATTATCAAATTGATAAGGTCGAATATGATCAATGAAAGATATCAATCCTCTATAAATGTCAAAATATGTCCAGGTGTCGAAATATCAGCCTAACCATCTGGTTAGCTAAAGACTGAAACTTTAAGTCAAAAGGTCTCTCTTGGGTCAAAATACATGCCAAGCTACCAATGCTAGTTGACTTCCAACTCAAGAAATCCGTAACCATATTAGTCTTACTCGGATAGTAGAGAATAGTCAAGTCATAATCTTTAAGCAACTAAAGCCACTGGCGCTGCCTCGTATTAAGACCTCATTGAGTGAAGTGGTATTAAAATATATGATTATCTGAGAATATCTCACAACAAACTCCATAGAAGTAGAGCTGATGTGGGGTGTATTTATGCACTTTAGAGTTACTATTCTACTAATTTAGGCTTATTTTGAGGATAATTTGTGTGCTTTATGTGTTGATATGATATAAACAAGCATTGAGTATTCAAGTACGTGAGTACATTGGATAAAAGGGTTTTCAAATAAGTTTGTAAGTAATTGATTAATTTAGAGTTCAATCGAGGAAACTAGTTTTTCTAGCTTGAGCATGTTGTTTGTCTAGTTGGTTTCATTTGATTCTAATGTATTAAAGAAATTACAAATGGTTTTTGTGTGTAATTATATGTGGAAAAACTTTTTTGTAGTGTGCAAAGTTCAATTGGATTAAGTATAGAATCGAAACAAAAATTGAAGATCATTGGGAACTAGCCTTATCTTAGCTCCTGTTTTGATTTATCATTGAGGATATTGTGTTGTTATGATCTCTAATTTGTGGTGTGTGATTATGTAGGAAGCTTTGTGAGCTGAATATGGTGATATATTGATGATATAAAGGCTGAAAATTCATTGGAAATACACTACAAAATTCATGTGAAATAGATAAGACGTTCTATAATTAACCAAAATTTCAGAAGCAACTTTCAGTAAGCCAGCGCGAACTTGACGCAACGCACTACTTAGTTGACTGGATTTAGCATCGCAACACATTGGATAATTGGGTTGATTTATCAAGGCAACACATTGGATAATTAGGTTGAATAAGCAACGTGACGCGTTGGTCATTTGAAGCACGACCAAAAACATGATACTTGTCCTACACGATTTAGGTCTTCTACTTTGCTATAAACAATACTTTGTACACATTTTTAATCATTCTTGGACATCTTGCAACGAATTTTGAGGCTGCTGCAATTCAATTTAAGATTTTACACTCTTTAATTTAGCTTTTTATGGTTTCAATCATTAAAACAATTATTTGGATGATTATTATGACTATGCATGGCTAAATGCCCTCTTTCCAGGGTTAAAGCCAAGAACATGAGTACTATTGTTTTGTATTAATTTTGTTTAATTTGCTTAAAATTATGGGTTTTTTTAATTCTTGATTTAACTATTTTGGGGATTGATCACCCATAAAATATATCTATTGTCAACCTTGTGATCTCAGGAGAGGGAATAGGGAGATAGAACATGGGAAAAGAGCAAAGTATCGTTTGTGTTGTTTTATGCAATAAGAAATTCAAATTACCATCTAGGACAGAGATTTACTTAGAGGCCTTACTTGATTCACACGTAGGATTATATCTCAAATAACTTAATTGGATTATTACGTCCCTGCTCAAGAATGTAGCTTAATGTCCTAATTAAGTAAACAGTTAGAGGTTAGGAGACCATGATCATGCAATTTACCCTATGAATCAACAACCAAGATAAGAAAGTTAACGAACGAAGTTCAATAACATAGTATGTTTCTTCAAAGTGCTTTAACCTGTAGCTTTCTCCTATTGATTGTCTCAAGACCTTTATTTTACACATTGTTTACTTTACTTGCCATTTAAAATATTCAAAACTCTATTTTGGTTACTCTTGCATCAATTGTATCTAAATTGTGAACTGAAATTAAATCGTTGTTGAACCAAGTCCCTGTGGGATCGATACTTGGCTTTAATTAGGCCACTTTACTACATGATAGACTACATAAACTTGTGTATGCGCTTGGGCGCTGTCAAGTGCCTCCACAACTTCAAGGCAAACACCACTACAAACAACTCCAAATCACACGTGGGATATTTTCTCTTTTGAGTCTTCAACTAACGAGATGCATAAGCAATCACCTTGCCCTCTCGCATCACCACCACACCCAATCAAAATCCAAAAGAATCACAAAACATGGTAACTCCTATGCCCTCCTTGGGCAAAGCCAATATAAGAGCTAAAGTTAAAAAATCCTTAAGCTTTTGGAAGCTCACCTCACAAGCATCGGACCACTGAAAATAAATCTTTTTCTGGCTAAACTTGGTCAACCAAGCTACAATAGATGAGAAACCCTCAACAAAATGCCTATAATAACCTATTAATCTAACTAAATATTGAATCTCGATGGGCGAAGTGGGTCTAGACCATTGTAACCATGGCTGAATCAACCATGCACCTTTCTTAGTCACCACATGACCCAAGAAAGAAACAGACTCCAACTAAAACTAACACTTGGAGAACTTAGAATACAACTTCTCATCCCTCAATCTCTAAATCATAATCTACAAATGCTCCTCATACTTAACCTCACTCTTGGAATAAACCATGATATCATCTATAAATAAAATAACAAAGGAGTCAAGATAAGACTGATACACACGACTTATCAACTCCATGAATGCGCCATGGTATTGGTCAACCCAATGGACATCAAGAACTCATAATGACCATATCGAATCCAATAATCTTTCTTCAGAATATTCGATGCTCTAATCCTCAACTTGCGATAATCATGCATCAAATAAATCTTATAAAATATCCTGGCACCTTGAAGTGATAAAAAAAATCATGATTGCAAGAAAAATGATACTTATTGTTAACCACTACCATTATAAACTATAGATAATCAACACATATCCGGATAGACACATCCTTCTTCTAGACAAACAAGACAGGCGCACCCCATGGTGATACACTGGGTCAGATAAATAACTTATCCAACAACTCCTGCAACTAATCCTTCAGTTCTTTTTACTCTACTGGGGTAACCCTATAAGGAGTAATAGAAATGTGCTTGGTGCCCAGCACAATATGAATGGAAAAATCAATATCACGATCCAGAGGCATACCAAAAAAATCCATAGAAAACATATCCATAAACTCATGAACAACACAAACAGAATCTAAGAAAGGAGGTAAAACAACACTAGAATCATGAATACGAGCCAAAAAAAATTAAACATCCCCTATCAACAAAACTACAATCCAGAAAATAATAGATTATCTCTTTGGGACACAAAAGAATATGACCTTTCCGAGCTATCCTTGGTATACAGGACGAAGCTAAAGTCATAGTCTTAGCAAAACAATTTAAGATAACATGATGAGGAGCCAACCAATCTATACCTAAAATAACATCAAATTCAATAATATCTAACACAATCAAATCTACCCAAGATACAAGGCCACAAAAGTGACAACACAAAATTGGAACACTTGATCCACCACTAAAGAATCTCCTATAGGGGTATATACATGAATAGGCATGGCAAGAAGCTCGCTAATACAATCAAAACCCAAATAAAAATATGCAGTCACATAGGAAAAAGTCGATTTGGGGTCAAATAATACCAATGTAAATAAGAAATAAATAGGGACGATCCTTAAGATCACAATATCTGAAGCCTCTACCTTAGGCCTGGTTAGCATAGCATAACACTATCGACAATAACCACTTATGAGGGGGGGCCCATGACCACCACCGCGGGCTCCATCATATCTACCTCTCACTTATATAGTAGTACCACTCCTTACAGCTAAAATAAAAGTAGCTCGAATAACACGATAGGGACAATCCCAGACATCATAGCCAATCTCAATGCACAAATAACAAGTCTTATGACCCGCATTAATAGAAGAAGGTACCAATGGGCCTCAATGGCCACCCAACACTACTGAACCCAAAGATCCACCACTTGAACTCAATAAAGTTGCCTACCCTAGCCACGAGGACCTATAAAATTTGTACCATGGGGAGACTAACCTTGAACTCATAAAAATAGTGCACCTTCTTAGGTCATCCTGAGACACTTGAAGAATACTCTCTGTCATCTTGGCATGATCGACAATAATCCGAAAAAATGCTCCAAACATAACCACATAAGAAGTATCAAACTGAAAGGAGACATCCAAAACGTTTAAACACTTTTGAATCAGCTCAAACTCAGTGGAAATGCGACCATAGAAATATCTAGGAATGGCATAGAAGTGTGCCTCATACTCAACAACTATCATTGAGCCCATCTCCAAATAATCAAACTTGTCATGCATCCGATACCTCAAACTATAAGGCACAAATCTATCAAGAAAGGCAACAACCCAAAAACGATCTTCATCAATCTCTTACAGTATCTTTCCACTTATGTGTTGTATAAGCCACACCGTATGCATAGAAAAAGTGAATCACAACTCAGAACACAAGGTATAAAACGACTTTACACAATAAAGAATACAATGAGGGATGTTTCTTATAGACATCCTATAGTCTCTCGAAAATAGAAATGAACATCTACATACCAATTTGCGAGACTCTATTAGATAATTCCTTCTTACACCATTGAGAGAAATAAATCTTGGATGCTTTAAATCAATTTGTCAAAACCCAAAAATGAGAGTTATGATGGCACTTGTCACAATATACCTTGATAAGTAAACCTATCACCCAAACTAGTACTAAAAAGTAAAAAATATAAAAATACCCCAAGGTAAAGCTTTTGCAATAAAATCGAATCATACAAGTAATTAGAACAATGCAAAAAGAATATGTCCAAATACCATACATTCTTAAAACCATGGGTCAATAGAGTAAGAACTACTAATACAAACTATGAGTCAAATACATCAGAAATATAAACACAAAGTCAAAATTTGTCTCCGAATACGAATAAAGATATAACTATTATAGAAAGATATAGTTGGACTCTAAACGAATAAATGTCCAACTGCTGCCTTCGAAGCTCCAACAATCGCCCGAGTCAAGCAAATTGAGGCATACTCAAGCTAGGGCCTACAACAAAAGAGCATAGTAGGAATGTCTATGGTCCATTTGTACTTATTAAGTATTGTTGGCTGACCAAGTAAAGAAGTAAATAAAGTAAACAAAATATACACTAAGGGAACGACACCTGGAATAATAAACTTTACCACAATGGTAGACCATATCACTTGCACTAACAGTTCTACATTATCCACACATAATACAACAACACACCAGTTAGGGATACAAATATATAAAATATCACATACAAGTAGAACAAAAAGGAACGTGTATAATCAAAATCTTCAAGTACAAATAATGGAAGATAGAATAATTAGACATTAACAAGTTAAGACTAAGAATAAATAGATAGAGACCAATCAGTATGGCAATAACAGCACAACATAAACATAATAAAGTAAGCATAATGTATATGATGATGATGATGATGATGTATGAGGTCATCGCACAACCTTCGAGAATATTGCACAATCCCCATATACACCCACGGAGGCAAGCATCCCAACATGAGACCCATGAGGGGTTCGTCAAGCCATATATAATCCATATATATATATCCATATCCATATCCATATCTTCATCCTGGAACATCCCTTGAGGTGGGTTTTATAAGATGTCACATTTTCTATCATAAAAAAGTGTTGCTAGTGTTTCATAGTTATTGCCACAATAGTACCTTTTGTTTCATTAATGAGTATAATATGAGGGTGTAATGCTTACAGCCAATCACAATGAGCATATCCATGACCAACCACATAATATATTTTCATAACCAACTACAATAATATATTTCCAAAACCACACGAATTAATATTTATTTATCATTTCCATTCATCCATGAATTTTCACATGTTTCATATGCCAAATGTTTAAATATATATATATATATATATATATGTATATATATATGTATATATGTATGTATATATATATGTATATATGTAAGCATATATATATATATGCATATATATGTATCACAATACATCAATGGTACCACACTAATCATTTTAACAATATAATACAATTATCCACATGTATTCAAGACTATCAATATTGCGTAGGACCCCACACGGTCACACATATCACATAATATCTCAAATTCAAAAATACATCATATATAGGCCCACACACGAGCACAAAACATAGATAGCTTTTTTTCATGATTAGTTCTCATCCTTGACATGAATTTTATACCATCATTTACTATCCAAACTAGTCTGAAAGAGTTAAAACATTACCTACTTCAAAAGCTGATATACCACAACTATGACATTGCTCCCAAAGGCTTACTCCTCATGAATGCTCCCAAATTCTACTAAAAGCATCAAATATTGAATCTACGCACCAAAATAAAACAAACGATACCCATATTATCTACTTTTGTTTCGGAGTCAAGATGACCCCTAGAATGGGTTTTTAAAAGAGAAGGACAAAATCATAAATTTTCTTGAAAAACATGTTCCCCACATTTTAAAAACCTACAACTAAAAGTTCAAGACAAATCGAGTGAAAAATGAGGTTCAAAATAAAAAAAAACTATCTTTAAGATTTGCCAGGTAAAATCTTTGAAATCCATGTTAAAATCACGAATTGGAGTTGTTTTAAAGGTTAAATTAATGAAAAACTAGTAATTATAAGATTAAAACATTATTCAAGTAAAAAAATGAGTGAAATTGGGATTTAAAATCTAGTCCTAAAAGTTTTGAGATTTGAGATATTAATCAAGAAATTACTAAGAAAATGAGTGAATTTTTACCATTAATTCGTAATCGAATCAAGAAATAGGTGTTAATCTAGCTTACCAAGATCTCACA
Source organism: Capsicum baccatum var. pendulum (assembly GCA_030864225.1). NCBI lineage: Eukaryota > Viridiplantae > Streptophyta > Magnoliopsida > Solanales > Solanaceae > Capsicum > Capsicum baccatum. The sequence goes on along the minus strand of CM061561.1, from coordinate 169,672,648 downwards.
AGCTTTACTTTTAAGCTCTAACAATATATAAGGTTTAACTCTCAAGAGGCAAGGTGAAAGAATAGACAATATGGGACAAAAAAGGGATAAAAAAAGTTGTTATGGATTAGAGAAAAATCTGCTATAGTGCAGATTTTTCTAAGTTCAAACGGACTTCAAAGGGGTGCCCGAGATTCGTTCAGAGTCTGATATATGTAAATGAACTATGTAGCCACACTAAATTCAATGTTCTAGCTTCATTGAAGATGTCATATTTTTGAAAAAATATTTTCACAGAGTTGACCCCCGAAATCCAAAATTATAATTTTCCAAACTGAGGGTCAAAATGAGATTTAAAAGCCATAAAATCACACCTAATATGTTACCACCCTAAAATAGGAATTTCAATGTTGCTGACACAGTCATATTTTCCATTTAATGTCGTTTCAACCAAATATGGGTTCCACACCCATATTTTTTATTTTTCAACTTTTCGACCAATAGGTCAAAATTGCTTGGGAGCATTGGAACCCGAACAAAAGGTCTACCAAGCCTAAAATCAATATTTTAGAGATGCTAGAGAAATTCCTTAAGCCATGCATTTCATAGATAAAATATATCCACATAAGTTCAAAATAAGACTCTTAAAGCCATCAAAACCACAATACCGGATAAATGGTAAGAAAATGCATCAGAAATTGTGATAATCACCTCCACACATCAAAAATACCATAATGCAATTATAGGGAGCGGTAAAAAGTCAAATAACACAAACTCACAAATTTTACATATTTCATCAAAAAGCAGGTCATTACAAGAAACCCAAAATTGTGTACTTTAATTTTGGGTCCAAAAGTTAACCCAAATCCCACAAGTGAAAACTAAAATTTTAATAATTTAAAAGAATGTTAGCCATTACATAGAGACTCGAATATGAATTTCATCAAAAATTGAGTCAACACTGACCCTCAAATCATAAAATACCTGTTCATAACTTTACCCCAAAATTTTGAAATTTTCTAATTTTAAATAAAGATTTCAAGATGAAATCACAAGTAAGTCATTAGAAAATTTTTAAATATATTTTAAGAAGCATATCAAAAGAACAAAACCTTTAAATTACCTTTTAAATCTCCAAAAGGTTAGCCAATATTTCCCAATCCCATAGGAGTCATCCTTATCAACCGATAAGGCTCCACGAGAGTAGGCCTGAATTGTAGGGGAAGTTTGGCAGGTTTATCAAAGGTACTATAGTTGTAGCTTCACCAACTCCAACAAAAAATAGCTAAATTAACCAAGCCCCAAACCTAGAATCAACCCTCAAAAATTATCTTGGACTCCGTGAAAAAAACAAATACGCTAGTTGAATAGAAACTATATTCTGGACTTAATGATACAATAAAAACACCAAACAGAGGTCATTTGAACCTAATATTTACTTAAGTCAAAATGTCACCTTATAAAATCAACATTCTATCCAACTATTCAAAATTCATCCAGATACACCGGGATCGAAACTAAAGGTCAACCTATCACAAAAGCCATATCCTATAGCTAAAAGATTTGTCAAAAGTTGATACAAGTGTGATCACATAGATGGAATCATGTGGGTGTGTATTGAAGTTGTCCAAGTGTGTGTGCAAGAGAAGTGTAATTAATATCCCAAATACACACCAAAACAGCCTGCTACATACACTAGAGGAGAGGCCCATTCTTGAAGGGCCCTGTTTGTCATTTTAACTTCTAATTCTATTGTAATATATAAGAAACATTTCTAGGGTTTGATTGACAGATTTTGTATGTTGTAAGCTTTGTAAGATATAAGGAACATCAAGTACTCTCTCCTTTGAGGCACCCAAACCCGAAATTGTAACTAGGTACATCAAAAGGGTGGATTCTCTTTTGTTGTTTGTATTTGCTTAGAAACATTGCTGCTTAGGAGGTGGATTCTGATCTTGTGTCTTTATAAGAGATAGGTTTATTATTGTGTGTAGTGTTAAGGGTCCAAGATTTTCTATTCATGGATTCTAAAGATTATACCTTCATGTGGTCTATCTATCAATTCTTTTACTTTTCTTGTAATTGTGTTTGGTGTTTGTGTTGTAACCTTGTGTTCTTGTTGTTAATGTTAACTCGGAATCTCGTGCCTTTGTGTTCATCTTGTTCTTCACATATTGTTTCTATTTTGGTGTATAAATACACCATTATATCTTGTATTTTTGTTATTGGCTGAAACTAGTTCCAAAAGGGCTTATGGATTTCTTCTAATTTGTGGACTATTTTTGGACTGATTTTGGTGTTCCGTTGTTTGTCTGGTATCAAAAGTCCATTTTGACCTTGATATCACCAAGTTTTGAAATTGGTCAACCAAACTACCTTTCAAACCTTCAAAATGAAAAAATTATATAACTCTCAACCAACCACCTCGATAATTGTGCTACCTATACTTATTGACCAAAGCATCATAAAGAGACTTGTGGAGGGGTAAAATGGAGTGAAAATAAACCATACGAATTTTACATTATTTACTACAAAAATAAATGTTTTCTCTCAAGAAAAAGAATAATAAAGGTTCTGGACTATTTAAATGTTAGGGATGTCTACTTTGTTTGTCCAATTTTCTCTCCTAAGTAACTTCCTAAATTGATTGATGCTTTTTCTAAACCTTAGTGGAGGTATTTCCTAAAAACTCAACTTTAAAATCTCGGGAACCTACACAAATGTAAAATTTTGATCCCCATCCACCGAATTCAACAAAATTACATGAGAACTATTGGAATGATATTTCTTTATCATCTAGACATAAAAACATGATGCATAATTGAAAGACAAGGATGTAAGGTTACTTATATGACACCTCTCCTACATGTTGAATAATCTCAAAATGACCAATTAATCATGGGTTAAGCTTGTGCTTCTCCGAAAACCATCGCACTCTTCAAGGGTAGCACTTTTAACATAATCTAATCACCAACCATGAACTTCAAATCAAAAACTCTCATATCCGCATAACTCATTTGCCTACATCATATGTCAAAAGTCAATCCTGAATCAACTTTACTCTATCCATGAAATATCTCAATAAGTCTATACCGTATGACCTAGCTTTAAGAGAATCAAACCAACAAATAGGATATGTAAACTTTCTTTCTTCTAAAATCTTAAATGGTGTCATATGTACACTTGAATGGTAACTATTTTATGAAAAATCCACCAAAGCTAAGAGCTAGTCCTAATGACCACCAAAGTAAATCACACAAGCTCAAATTATGTCCTCTAATGTCTCGATAGTTCACTCTAATTGACCATCAATTTAGGGATGAAAAACTATATTCATCCGTAATTATGTGTCAACTCTCCCTACATAAAAATCTATAAATATGATGTTAACTAACCACCACAATATAAAATGATGAAAATGGCAATCATGCTATTAAATAGCCTCTTGAATGTAAATCTTAGCCAACCTTTGTGTATTATAGCCAGAATCACCTAAATAGCATTGAATTTCCCCCAGACCTGAGGTAAACCTACCATAAAGTACATAGTAATATGCTCCCACTTCTATTCAGTTATCAATATCCTGTGAGTCATACCTTCCAATCTCTTAGCAAGAATTATTTCAGGCTCAAAAATATCAAGTCTTACAAAATTATTGGCCAAACTCTGAACATCCAATGCCAAAGGCCACTCCTTAGCTAATAATAAGTTAGTACTATACATACTCGCTGTGTTCCTACTCAAGGCATCCACCACTATGTTAACCTTTTTAGGGTAATAAAAATAGTCATATCATAGTTCATCAATAATTCTAACTAGGGGTGGCAAATGAGTGGTTTGGGTCAAATTTGAGCGGGTAGAAATGGGCTAAAGAAATAAATGGGTCGTTTTCCAACCCACCCAAAATATAGATGGGCTAAGATGGGCTAAACAATAGGTTATAGCCCAACCTAACCAACTTAATCTATTATTAAATAATTTATCATTCTAGTACCAATTTAGGTTGGAATAATACTTTTTAATCTTCTTTTTATATTAATATTTATATTATTATTACCATTTTCATGTAAAAATAAAATATGAAAATTTAAAAAATGTAAAAAACTGTTTTAGTATATATATATATATATATATATTACATAAAACAAAGTTGACCAATAGAGTGAGAGAAATGGGAAAGGAAACAAATATAATTTTTTTATAAAATAAAATTTTAAAGTTTAATATTATTTTTCTAGGGGTGGGGGTGGAAGGTCAGTGATGGAGGGAGAGGCAATCATAGGGGTGAGCTAAGAAAAGAGTTTTAACTTTTTTCTTAGATGCAATCTTTTTAAAAAAAATGGGTGGGGTGGGCGGGCCCTTTGGGGAAGGGAGGACAGAGGGGGTGGGTGAGAGAAAAAATATTTTTTTTGAGAGGGTGGAGGGCTGGCACGGGGTCGGGGTAGGGGATGATGTAAAAGGAAAATTATTTTTTGGGGGGAGGGGCAAGGGGATGATAAGGGGGTAGGGGTGGTTGGGGTAAGAATTTAATTTTTTTTTGTAAAGAAATTTTTTTTTTTAAAAAAAATACTTTTTGGGGAGGAGGGAGGGGGGACTTGAAGGGGGTCAGGGTAGGGGATAGTGTATGAAAAAAATTATTTTCTTAAAAAAATAAAAAAACATAAAAAAAATTGTAGGCGGGGAGGGGAGTTTAAGGGTCGGGATAGGGGAGCTGGGTGGAGTAAAAAAATTATTTTTTTTTATAAAAAAGCTAAATTTTTAAAAAATATTAAAAAAAAAATTTGTGGGGTACGGGAGTCGTAATAGGCGGATAGTTTTGTCATTGAAATTATATTTATTACTACAAATTTTTCAAGATGAAACAAGAAAAAAAATTGAAGAAAGTAATAAAAATTAAAAAATATTAAAAGGGTAACTATAAGTACTAGGATTAAAAAAATTTATGGGTCAAAGTTGGGCAACATTATGAGCCAATTTGGGTTGATAATTTATGATGGGTTCACTTGGGCTAGCCCAAATCAGCATATCTTCAAAATCACTCTAACCCAACCCATGAAAACATGTGCGGGTTGGGCGTGTTAAATGTGTTTGGGCTAGTTTTGCCACCACTAGTTCAAACCAATTATACAAACTCAGATTCAATTCCTTCTGATTGAAATTATGCAGTTAGCTGTGATGATTGGTGAAAACTTCTAAATAAACTTCATACAAGTAGTTCCTCTAATATATCAAAGCAAATGATATCGTTTCCAACTATAAGTTATGTGAAGTAGTTCTTCTAAGGATTCTTCAAATACCTCGAAGCATAGACTATAACCTTCGCTCTCTGCATCAAAACACCCCTAAAACCAACTCATGAAGCATCACAATACATTATAAAGCCTTCATCTCTCACATGTAAAGTCAAGATAGGTGATGTAGTCAATGGACTTGAGTTTTTTAAAATTTGCCTTACACTCATTAGACTACGTAAAAGCAACATTCTTCTTACTCAACTTGGTCAAATGAGTTATAATTAAAGATAAACCCACTATGAATCATTTCTGCTAGCAATCAAAACTAATAAAACTCCAAATCTTAGTAGATGTAGTAGACATAGGCCAATCTAGATTTGTCTCAATGTTGACCACACAGACTATAATACCTTCTTTGACAGTACATGTCCAAAGAATGTCGTAGAATTCAAAACTCACACTTCTAAAAGTTATCATATAGTCATTAATCCACCAAATTATTAAGAAAAATTCTTAAATGATTCCCAAGCTCCTCCTCACTTCTCATATACACCAAAAAATTACTGATGCATACAATGATGAATGTATAAAGATAATGCTCAAACATCTCTTTCATCAACTTCATAAATGAAATTGGAGTATTATTCAACCCAAACGACATAATAAGGAACTTATAATGTCCATACACAGTCTTAAAATCTATCTTATAGATGTTCAAGACAATAATCTTCTTTAATAATTAGTACCCTAAGTTCAAATCAATCTTCAATAATGCAAAAGTACTGTGAAGTTAGTAAAAAAGTTTTCTATTAATATAAAGGGATAATTTTTCCTAATTGACATTTTGTTAAGTTGTTGGTAATCCATACGCATCTGTATTGGCCCATCCTTTTTCTTTAAAAACATACTGGATAACCACAAAAAGAAATTTGCGGTATAATAAATCCTTTGCTTAACAAATCTTATAACTAGTCCTTCAAATCCTTTAAACTTATTGGGTCCATTCTATTATAAGTAACAAAATTGGGTTTAGTGACTGAACTAAAATTAATGACAAAATTAAATTCCTTATTCGAAGGAATGATTGAAAGGTCTATCAAATAAATATACAGGAACTCTCTAACCACCCACTCTAACATCAAATGAGGCATGTCAACAGTAGTATCACAAATATATGCCAAATTAATGACACAACTCTTGTCAGCCAATTGTTTCACCTTAAGAAAAGAAATCACGCTCTACGAGTATAATTTTTGGTATGCTTCATTCTAACCTTGAGTCACCTCATATAACTAAAGTGACTATCTTGGAATGGCAATCTCATAATCATGATACTAAGAAAGTTTATCCATGAACAAAATCACATCATAATCTTCCATATAAAAATAATTAAATCAACCCTAGTATCATAGACAAAAATAATGGATTAGTACACTCAATACACTATTACGAAATTACTACAAGGGTACAAACATGAATAAGCACAGAATGAGACTCCTACATCCTATCAAGTCATGATATGAAATATGTAGATTTATAGAAGAAAGTAAAACAAGGATCAACTAAAATTAATCTAGGTAGATGACATATTAGGATGATACTCATCATAACAACATTGGAGTCCCCTACCTTGGGTAAAAATTGAAAATTATAACATTGAGTCATGTCACCACCTTCCTAAGAAATTCCTCTACACCGCATCATCTAGATAGTTGTATAACTCAACCTTTTTAACACCCATCATGACCCGTAAATGATTATGGTGATACCCTAATAAATACTAAAAATCCTGTTATAGGCCCCTGTGCCTAAGTTGTGGGTAATCCCTCTTATAGTGATTTAAATACCTCCATAATAAATGCCCACACAAATAGAAACCTACTTTGATGAGCCCGAATTACTAGAATAACTTCCATCACATGAAAATTGAATGGAAAAGCACTAATATATCTTGCCAAAACTAAAGGAGTCTAATTTTAAATACCCACTATTAGACCCCTGAATAGCAATATATATTAGTTAATTATATTAAGGCCATAAACCATACATTAATGCATCCCTACCTCAAGTTAAGGTACCATTGAACTAATCTAAAATGTAGGATCTTTTATGCTTCAAGTTTTAAAATTTCTTTGCATTGTATAAACTCGAACTCCTTCGCAACCTCGACAACTCTCTAGAACTCCCCTCCCTAAATTTTAGGATATCTAAAAAGATTCCTCCTAGATATTAAAAAGTCAAAGACTCAAAAACTTGAGATCATTTGTGTCTTATCCAATAGAAGGCATGGAGAGACAATGCATTGAACTTGGTTGCATACTCACTCACATAAATTCCCTCGTAGATTGAATAATTAGATTGATGTCTCCCCTTATTCCTCAAGGTATGATGAACAAGCCAATATTTAAAATCCTAGGAAAAAATCACTAAGTCATAGTTGGAGTTCTAGAGTCAACGTAAGTACCCTGACTACTTTTTCGGCTATGAATCAAAAGGGTTGTATAGTAAACTGCATGGGAATTCTATAATCCTACACTTTAAATCCTACCATGGAAACTTATCAAAAACTTGTAAGCATCCTAACTCCAACTACCCTAAAACTAGGTGGATATATTTTCCTAAACCTTTCAAATTCCCATCACTCTTCATCAAAATAAATAGTCTAATCACACATATGACTCCCATACCCAGTAAAGGTATATTGTTATACCTATCTCTAAAAACTATAGATGGTTATTTCATTGGGCCCTCGAAAAGTAGAAAAGGCTACTGATATATTGTCTGATCTTCTACTCTATCAAAGAATTATCCTTATATAGTACATAAAAAAATCAACACTTTGAGCCAAGCCCGTTAACCGACAAAGAATGCAAACTAGGGTATCCTAATGTATTAGGTAGCTACATACCTAGGTGAAACCTAAATTTGGCCTATCGTTTTGAATAGAACTTGATCATAATTAACATCAAACTCAATCTTAGACTTATCTACTCAAAATTAAATAAGCAGATACCTATGCTCTACTTTTGGCCCACCTCAGCCTTGCTTGTGTATCCCAGCATAGGCAGTATGTACAGTGTTAGGATAGTTTCCTACTCTCCATTCGTTGTCACATATTTCATCACCATTTGTTAGAGAATGAAATAAAAAATCTTAGTAAATTATAAAATCAAATTTTCATGATAAGAAAGGAAAAATAGAGTTTTGTAAAGTTGAGTACGATTGTGAAAATGGATAGCGAATGTCTCGGTAAGATTCTACTAGCTTTTGTTTGTACTTATGAGACCAATTAACCTATCTCTTTAACACTAACTTCCCATGACCTAAAATTCAAGATTGTGATGGCAACTATTCTAACCATCGATAAAAGGTAATCCACTCAATGCTATAAGAAAGGAGACAATATAAACTTAAACGTAGAAATATGGAAGTAACAATAATGTCTATATCAAACGGGATGTGACTGGTACAAGTTTATATGATTATCTAACATGGTTAAGAGTCTGAAATATCTCAACATAAATAAACAACATAAGGATGATAGAAGCATCTGGGCTCATCTCAAATTTAAAAGATCCCCCATTCCCAAAACTCAAACTAGAAATAATTAGCACACAAATATTTAAAAAAGGATAAACAAAGTCTCAACATGCCTTAAAATAATCTAAAAAGTTTAAGTCAAAACGTTACCCTTTCATAAAGCCTCTAAATAGGACCAACATGATCAAATATGTACTCTACATAAGAAAATAAAATCATAGACACTCATGTTACTATATTTTAATTTTGGGTTCTATAAGTTAATCCTGAAACCACAATCAAAAAATAGAAATTTTATTTAAAAATTATGTTGCCCATATTTTAAGGATTTTACATATGTAATTTTATTGAAAATAGAGCTAAATCAACCTTTAAATCATTAAAATACCATTTCAAAACTTTAGCCCCAAAATTTTTAGTTTAAAATAAGAATTTAAAGAAGAAATAAAATTTTAATCACGAGAGAATGTGTTAATATAAGATAAAGTTCATCTCACAAGAAGAATACATGAAAATCACTTTTTGAATGCTCTAAAAATGAGTTCTCAAGTTTAAATTTGTGGTTTAGCCTACAAATGAGCTTAAATATGAACGGAGTAGGATTGTCAAACTATGACCACCAATAAATAGTCATGGAGGAAAGAATTCCAAAACACTACACGAAATCAAATTTTGAAAAACTTTTTCCTTTCAAATTGGTTATTTGGATTGAAGAGTCACATGACTAAACATTCTCATATTCCTTAAAAATTTTCATATTTCTTCCATATTTTTTTTAAAAATTGCATAATATGTTGATGATTTCGGATGAAAATTCTTATTTTTCTCTTTTATCTTCCTCTCTTACTTTTTCTTTTCTGATTTTATATGTATTCATTTTTTGTCCATTGTCTGTTGGTAACCAATGGTAATGGTCTTATTAAACAAATCAAATTTGTAACTTTCCTTTTTTATTTTTTAATCCATATTTTTTTCTAAATAATGGGTTAATTCCACATTAAATTAGGGTTATTGTACATTCGCCCATTTTAAAATGATGTTGTCTTTGAATGAAACTAAAATTTTTTGAAGCATAAGGATATAAACACTCATTATGCATATTCTTTTTTTACTTTCAAAATGAACTATGTTCTTTGAAATTCATTCAATCACCTCGATTACTTATTCCCATGAGTCATAAACCATATCTAAAAGCTACAGGGGAGGCATAAAATTGAAAAAATTAATAAAATTTACAACACGGTTAGGAGTGTAATATATGATTTTTGACCCTCCTTAAAGCTCTTACACAATTTGAGTTTTAGATATTTTATTTTCCAACATATTCGTATTATTTTAATATGTTATTATTTATAAATTAAAAATTATCAAAAAAGAATCTTATCTTAGATAATACTTTAATTTATTTAAAAAGATGAGAAAATTACAAAAACTACTTTCTATTTAATATAGTCTTTCCTTTTTGAGGAAAATACACAACTATTAACTAAATAGGTATTTTATTTTATTTATTTTTATCTTATCTATCAAGTTTTGATATGTTATTGTGCAAACACACACATCATAACTGGATTGCACCATCAATCCACGCCACTCATCAACCAATCACATTCTCAATATCACATTCTACAATACACCTCACCACCACCTCCATTTCAATTCTGTTCAATGTCACAAACATTCACACTAATATACACTTACAACAAACTTTCTACAGAATTGCTTCATTCACTCTACCTCACAATTCTACCTATACACATCGTCAATTCACCTAGTTTTCCATTAAATACACACCACAATCTAACAAAACAACAACACAGAGAAACCCCATCTCACTCTATTTTTCTTTTAAAATTTTTTGATGAAACCCATCAAAACCTCCGATGGCAAAGAACTAACACATAACCATGGTAGTTCCTTCGTCTATTTCTTCAACGGATAACTTCTAACCATCTGCCTCTTCTTTGTCTATATCACTCCCTTTTTAATTTTTAGTTAAACTCCCTTTATATACATCAAATTATAGTTGAAACTCTTTTGAAAACCATGTTAGAACATACACATAAAAAAATAGAGGGACTAAAAATTGACTCATTTCTCATCAGTTGTTTCAAATTTAATTTTAATTATTGATCCAATGGCATTCTTCTTTGTTTAGTCAAGCTATTTTGGTTAGAATAAAATCATTGATTCATACCCATATTCTTTTGAATAGTATTGTTGTCCTTCTAAATTTCATATTATATGATTTTTTGGTGATATGTATGTTATGGTGTTTGTTTAAATGTTATGATATTTTTTTACTTTTCTTGCTTATTGAATGGGATCATATCTTATTCATCACTTTATGCCATCTGCTTATTGCTTATGAATTGATTATCACATTACCATAATGTGTTTATGATTATCTGTTGGAATGATCGTGAGTGGTGGCTAAGCTTAAATAATACAATTAAATTTTAAGCTAATTGGATCATATTTTTATTGCACAAAAATTTAAAAGTTCAATTAAATTCAAGCTGGGATCTTATCATTGATAGGTAAATCCTAGTTTTTGTAATGTTTTGTGGTTGAATTATTTGCATAGTTGTTTATCTTTAAATCATCGCTTTAAATGATTTTTGAGGACATTTGAAATAAGGGTTTGGATGTCGAGTAAAGCATAGTTAGGCTAGCTTAAGTAGTGTCGGTTTATTCTCATATTTTGGTTTATAAATTTGAACTGTGTAATCAAACTGGACACTATTATTTATGTTTGTTATTTTGTTTTGATGTTTGTTTTTTTTTGTTTGTGTAATCTATTTATTTGTAGTTTTAATTTTGCTTATATGAGTCATTGACGTGATCTTGCTAAAACTACAGGATTTATAGTTGTCTCAAACTTTTCCTTGGTCAAAAGAATTTTCTAACTGAAATCTCTTCTTGTTAATCATTTAAGAGTTCAATGATTTCAAAAAGAAAATATTTTCTAGGTGAGTTGTCACACCGAAATTCAATTTTAATTGTTGACTCTAATTTTTAATAAAAAATTCTTTTTTCAAACACCTTTAGTCACTTTTGGATTTGACAACCTTCTAAAATAGTTTAGTAAAATTATTTTGGTTAATGAAAGGGTGTGATGTCATTAGCAATTCTATTGGGAACTTTAGATTTCGGCTTCGTATGTTTTGTTGTATCGATTTAGTTTACACTATGTTTGAATAAATTTCTTGTTTGTGTTATTATTTTTTATCATTGTTGGATGTCTATGATCTATTTCTTTAAAATTTTTACCTTATTATTACTTCTATATACCTATCATCATATGCATTATCCGAGTCATTTCTTTCAAAACAAAAGTCACAATACACATCATGTATACAGACATTCATTGAGTCTTTCTTTATTTTAAAAGGGGAAGACATTAGATGTATAAAAAGGTTGAAAAGAAACCACAACCACCATCAATCATACGCTCGCTCGAACAACCTTGTTAGTTTAACTGGAACCTAGTTTATCCTTTAGGTCATTCTTATTTGTATCATGCTCATAACTAGTGGTTTTCTTAATTGGAGACTCATACCGAAGAGTCCCATGTTCTACTTGTTGCATCATTGAGAGTAGAAAGATTATTTAGCAGATAGATTTTTAAGGTAAATGAGGTCAAGATGGGTTTAAATAAAATAATCAATCCATAAAAATTTCTTGTTTCCAAAAATGAATAATACAATACACAATATTTTGTTTCTTTTTAGTCAAAACAAGTTTTCCTTTATTTCCATCAGCATTTATAACTAGAAAATTTAAAATAATTTTTTAAAAGCTTTACATATAGAAAAAAATTTTAAAATATTTTCTTGTTCTTTTAGTGTCTTTATGCTTTTCAAAAATGAAAATTTACAAAATATTTTAACTCATTTTCTTCATATTATGAGTATTTTTGAATTTTGATCATATAATTTTTACATGCTAAGAAACACAAAAGTGTTTTATTTTAATTTTTACTTAAGTCATTGTCTTATCTTTCATGGTTTTCTTAACCATCCAATATTGATGAACTATGCGCACCTAATTCTCCTCTTTCAGAGTGAAATATATAGACAAACCTTCTTGAGTTTGGTGATACTTATGTAAAAATGTAAAAAAGGTGATGCTTTTATCATTATTCCAAAAGAAAAAATAAGATTTTCTTCTCTAAATCTTCTAGTTAGTTTGTTTGACACTCTTCTTTAAGAAAAAATATATAGACATTTTTCTTTGATTATTTTAGATTTCATTTTCATTTGAGATTAAAACCAAACACGCAAATAGATTTTCTTTAAACATCTTTCTCCAGAAAAGATTTCTTCCTTTTGTGTTTTTATAATTTCCTTTTCAAGTTACGAAAAAAAAAGTAAAATAGAAGAAGTTTTTCATCTTGTGAATTGAAAAATATTGAACTCTAGCACAATTTTCATCTTCAACAATTGGTATTTTTCAAAACTTCTTCTATGTTATTTTTTTTGGTAACTTGAAAAAGAAATTATAAAGACACACAAGAAAGAAATCTTTTCTGGAGAAAGATGTTTAAAGAAAATCTATTTGCGTGTTTGGTTTTAATTTCAAATGAAAAATACCAATTATTGAAGAAACATCCACTCTATTTGTTGATAATGTCCAAACCCAAATGATTGAACATGAATCAGGGTTGTCTGAGGAAGTATAAAGGTTAAAAGAGCAACTGTTTTATGTGTATCAGGCTTGGATGATTAGCCAACCTCCACCTCTACAATTTCAATGTCCTTCAAACTTTACTCCCACTATTCCAATTTTCAAATCTTAAGTTCCATCTCTTTGAACAACTAATTCCCTCTACCCTCCAAGGTTTAGCCCACCATATAATCATCCTACCGATTCGAGCACTTCCACAATGTGACCTCCGATTACACCCTTTGGAAGCATACACTTGTTGTATATTCTACTTCTGTGTACACAATTGCACCACTACTTCTTATATCTAGGCTTGCCAATGATACTTAGCCTACTACTTTTGATAAATATTATTACTCTCTAGAAATAACCTTTAGAGCTATTGGACCATATAGACGTAACCCTCAAAAGTGAATGTCTTTGAAGTGGAAAGGGCTACCACGTCCACAATAATAGTGTTGCATACATGACATTGGCTCAAGAAGCAAGATATCGCATAAGTGATATACTGATTTCTTAAGAAAAAGTCATTCCAAAGCACATGTAAGTGACCAAAATTTTTCTTAAGACATACCCTAGCTCCTGAGAATGGTATAAATATCCACTTTCTCAATTTTTCACCATCTTCATCCATTCTTTAGAATCTAAAATCCTAAAAAGTGAAAATTTTTAGGAGAATCAGTTGTGAATGATCTACTAATGGATAATAAGAAGCTTAATATGATGGGGGATCAGGATGAGATATCATAACGATACTCTTCATCATTATGGGCAAGACAATCGTAATAAAATTTAGGGTAACATGTTTTTCCTTGGACTGTGAATTAGAAAATTCATCCTAGGTTAGATATATATATAAATTTTTAGTGAGGTATGATCTACTGAAATCCGAATATAGATTGGATAAAAATGATTAGTATTATCTTATGTTTATGGTATCTAACATCATAATGAATCCATAGGACTTGTCAAAAGAAAAGTTGAGCAAATAAAACTCCTGTTTCTGAGCTTGACATAAAAGGGTCAAGTCAAAATATCATGGTTTAAGAGTGTGCGGTAAAAATGGGCAAAACTGGGATAAATTATGGGTTTTTGCCTTGCAACAGCCACTATAGCAAGGTTTATATTAGTATAGTGACTTCAACTATTATGGAATCAGTCCAACTATAATTAGAGATATTGCTATAATGATGTTTCTTTTATGGGATCATGTCGCTTCAGCGGGGTAAGTCACTATTAATGTAGAAATTTTCTAAAAAATGTTCATTATTATAAACTTATTTTTGGAGAAGGAATTAGGTGGTTTGAGTGATGTTCTTCAGTTCTCCATCGATATAACGTATAAAACTAAGTATTTCATCCCGACTAACTATTTTTAGGGGTTAGTTTACCTCAGAATCACTAGTCTATGGGTGTTAGAAAGAGTTTACCATATATTTATAGGATAATCGAGTGCAAGGGGGTAAATTAGGCGTAAAACCCTTGGATTTTTGTTGTTAATCATTAATTTTCTCGCATGTCATTAATTCATTAAAGTAGCCTTAGATTGGTAATTTTTATGTGATCTGATGGTTGAAAAGTCCTATAATGGATAGGATGTTCATTAATTTGGCCTAAGGGTTTGGTATTGGTTATAATCTTTGACATGGTAGGTAATTTGGTTGATTATATGTTGATGTCATATTTTTAGACCATAATCAAATGAGATGAGACAAAGAGAAGGCTAAGGCTTAATTGAGTAGTGCAAGTTTGGATTGAGATAGGTGATGGTTAATTTAGTTTAATCCAATTGATTAAACATGTGCATGAGAAGAATATCTTAGAATTTCCTATGCAATGCACGTTGTTATGGAATGGAAAAAGAGTTTTTGAAATTTTAAGTGTAGTCACATTCAATTAATTTATACATAAAACTTTGTTGGTTGTTAAAGTTGTTGGTTGTTATCATTGTTTTGTGATGTTGTGATATTTAGTTGTTATTTATGGAATCTACTACTATTTTGACATCATCACTAGATTTGATAGAAAAGGTAGGCAAACATTTAATATTGAGATTTTGTACATAGTCATAGCTCGTTCCCTATATTTCATCATTAGTGGAAACATCTATAAACCCCTAACATGTATGTACAAGGTATAGGTTCATGTGACTGTTCTGTGAGTGAACTAACGATTATGTGCTTTATTGTTATCTTTGTTCCTTTAGTAAACCGACTTAAATGTCAAATTATTATATTGGTTCTTGAAGTTGACTAGATGTATTTAGTAATTGTTAAAGGTTATCGCTTGTGCAAATCAAATGGAATAATGTTGATTGATGGATCATATTGGATCGTTGAGAGGTCTGAGCTAATGGTATAAAAAGGGCATATTCTTATTATGATACTTTTATTGTGAATTAATATGGAATTTGTATAAATGACATGTATTATGGTTTGAGTCTTGTATTGTTGAAAAATGTATGGTTTGAGTCCTGTACTATAGACTTGGAGTCTTTCTGGTAGATTTGAACTTTCTTGGCATATACTCTTGGCCGACTCAGATTCACTTATCTAATAAAGCTCTTGTATAATGTAAGTGTTTTTGACCAGATCTAGATTATTAAGTAGTAAGCATGTGTTGGCTTATTTTAATTAGTTATAGTTATATGTTCGCATATCTCATTGTAAGTTGTCCAAAGGACCATAGCAATACAATGTTATTTTGTTGTGTGCTGATACTACACCTGCTCTTACTTTTGTTGAGTGTAGAGCATCTTCTAATACATACTACAAAATCTCAGATATTTTTCTAGCGGATGACTCAAATTCAATGGCGAGATGTATTTTTTAGTCTATCATGGATTATTTTGTTGATGTTTTCTAGACCTTTGTTTTGGGCTTATGCATATTCTCAGTTTTTGGGGTTAAATCCCCCTTTTTACATTCTTTAGTAGTTTTTGTACAAATGACTTTTTGGATCTAGGAGTTTACATAAGCATAATGTTTCTGTATTATTTTATTGTGCTTGTGTTTATTTTTATTTGGATATATTTTTTGAATAATGAAACTAGATTAGTTGTTTTACTTTTCGCGAGGTATGGTTAGTGTTCGGGTTAGTTGGTTCTCCTATCGGAGGGTTAGTGTAGGTGCCACATGAGATGCATTTGTATTATGAAAAAGTCTGTATTAGAGTCTAGTTTTGTCAATCTTATTATACCAAAATTGATAAAGTTGAGTTTTACATAATGGAATTTAGAAGTTTGTACTTTTCTTTGAGAGGCTATAAGAATTTTTTAAACTGTTATTTCATTCCCCTTTTGTGATAAACTTGATTCCAATTGGTATTTGATTATCCAAGTATTTATCTAACTCTCTTCATTATTTTTTCCATATAAGGTGAGCACTAAGGCACATGGAGAATGAGTAGCAGCCCCCACACCGATAGCTCCAGCTATGCAGTCTGCCATTCAAAAAGAGGCTGATAAAAGAGTAGGGAAAGGGGAAGGTACAGAGCAACACCCACCAGGGGTGGAGCTTAAGTAGCTGCTAAATAGGACCGTCAAAGGATAGTATCACCTCTTACACACAAGGGTAATCATGATGAGGTTGAGGAAATAGACAAATATAGTTTAGAATAAGATACGGTGGCACTATTTAGAGGTGAAACCCTTTCTTTGATGTATTTTGAGGTTATTCAATAGATTTTAGATTTTTTAAAGTTGTTTGATGTTACTTTTTCCACTCCCATGTGTTGAATTTTTAGGTTCTGGGTTCTCATTCTACTATCATATTATCTCCCAGAATTAATGAGGCTTTTAGGGATTGATATTATCCTATCCTATTATAGGTTCCGTTATTGACAGCTAATTTCGATGAGTTATTGACTAAGATCTTGAAACTGAAATCTCCTTTATTTCATTACACTGAGACTAAGCATTTGAGTATATAATTGACTAATATGAGAGGCTTCATAAGTTGAGGATCGTTTAATAGCATGTTGTTGAGTTCATGACTTTCCCACTTCAAGAGGATGCCAAGAACTGGTGGAGAGACTATCTAGAGTGAGGTCACTTGTTATCTTCCATTAACTTGGTCTTAATTTTATGCATATTTTTCAGAAGTATTTGCCTCAAACACTTCGTGATTGCTAGAAGGATGTGTTTTTGGCTTATGAGCAGGGGAGTATGTCAATTGCAACCTCTGAGGCTAAATTCCATGCCTTGTCTCACTATGCTACCCAGTTGTTGGGAACTGAGAAAGAGTGAATCTGATTATAGGTTAAAGTTTTGAATTTTTATATGTAAGTTTTGTTGATTCATATAACTTCTATAGGAAAGAACTCTAATAAGTTGTAGGATTATGTGAAGAAGCTTAAGGGATTAAAGTAGGTTGTTCTGGCTAAGGCATTAGCCAAGATGTTTTGGAAAGCAGGTCACTTCTGTGGCTCTTATTACAGGTATCATAGTCATCATGCCTACCTAATGCAGCCCAGCCCATTCAATCTACATGTCATTTTTTATTGTGGGTACAATAAAGGCATCTTCTTAGCCGCCAGATATGAGAAACCATGGGAATTTTTTCCTTCTACCAGTTAGCATTATTTTAAATGAGGTTGTTATTATTATGGTTTTTCTGGTAAATTTAAGAGAGAGTACCCTTTGTAATAGTTAGGTGGCCAGGCATAGTAGAAAACCTGGGCTATAGTCATAATAGGTAGAGGTGGGGGGAAGTAGAAGGGGTCGTCCAAAGAGTGGATGAGGTAATCAGTAAGGCTATTCAGGTGGTCAAGAAAATGGTTGTGTAGGGAAGAATGGTTCATAGCCAATGAGGGAGTCGACCCATATTGATGATTGATCTCACTATTTTGCCCTTCCAGGAATGGCCAATGCTGAGTCTTCTAATAGAGTAATTATTGGTACTATTCTTGTTTGTGATTAGATGTATTTTGTGCTATTTGATCTAGGGTCTACCTATTCATACATATCTATTAAGTTTGCTTTGGGTATAAACCTTGGTTGTGATGTACTTGATTCTCCTATGACTCTAATTTAAGATTCTGTGGTGGTGACCCATGTTTACCATTATTGCTTTGTCTTAGTTATGGGTTTTTAGACATGGATTGAATTGATCATTTTGGACGTGTTCGATTTTGATATTATTCTAGGTATAAACTGGTTAGCTCCATATTTTGTTTTCTTAAGCTATAATGAAAAACAGTACCCTAGACTTTCCTAGTATGGGTAAGCTAGCATGGGAGGGTGAATATAAGGATTAACCTTTGAAAATCATATCTTTTATTTCTACTAGAAAGCTAGTGGCCAAGGTATATTCAAAAACTCTGTCTCTGAATACAAATAAGACAATCTAAAGAAGAAAAGGTAGTAGTCAATTCCAGATGCAAAGATCAACTTCAATTGAGGGTAGAATCCAAATTCCACCTAAATCAGCTATCCATACGGTACCCTTATACCTGGATCTGTACCTAAAGGGTTTAGTAGGGATGAGTACAATCTATTTGTACTTAGTAGGTATCATAGGCCGACTGAGTAAAGTTGAAAATAAAGCATATAAACACAATATCTGGGCACGTCACCCATAATTATAAGATGTCCCAAATGGTATCCTATATCGTCTCCACTAATAGTTTAACTATATACACATATAACAACAAGTAGGGAAAAGAAGCATGATAATACACATAATTTGATTACAAGTAAAAGAAATAGAACAAATGGATGGAAGTCAAGTCAAAAATAGAAATACATTCATAGAATAAGTACAACATATAGAATGCAATAAAGATGAAGATGATGATAATGATGATAATGACGACGACGATGATGATGATGTGCGAGGTCATCGAAAAACCTCCATATACATCTATCGAGTTCAACAATAGATGTGGGACTCATGAGAGGTACATCAATCCAAACCTACCGGCTCTACTCCTAGGTAGAACCCATGGGGGGTTCATCAACCTATATACAACCAATATCTAATACTAATATCCATATCTTCTCTCCGAGACATACATCGGCATTGGGTATTTAAGGATGTCAAATTATATGTCACTAAAAGCTAGTGTTTTGGGTTTTCTTGAATTTCCATGGTGGTACCAATCTTTCATGAATGAATATGACATGAGGATTCTATGCTCATATCCAACCAAAATAACAATATCGAATATCCAACAACTATACATCTGGGAACCATAATAACATAAAACTGAATATGCTAGAAAGAGTAAGGTATGACTTCCCAAGTAAGAAATATTTTAAATAGTGTAAAATTTCCCAAATATTGACTTTTTGTCATGTAGAATTGAATTAGCTTTTCAACGATACCAATTTTGTCCAAATTCGGTATCGGGGTGAGAAGTGAAGTCCGTTTTATTGAGAGTTGTCGGAACTACCCAGTTGAGACGGACAGGTTGATTGACCATCAAGTTTGAGATACACCATCGCTCGGATCATTGTAACCAAGGCAGTGAATACCTCTTCTAGTGCAAGTGCGAAGTCTAAGATGATGGACCATCAAGATAACGACGGATCATCGCAAGGACCATCATAACTAAGGCAATGTGGGCTTTTTCTGACCAACGTGTGACGGATGATCCGACGAATCATCAGACTAGAGATAGACCATCACTCCGACCATCGCAAATCCCATTCATTATTTTTAAGTCGTTTTGAAAGGACTTTTTGTCCTTTTTCCCCTTTTAATACTTAGATATATGCAAAATGAAGCATATGACTTCATTATCTCCCAAAACATCCAAAGGCTAGGGTTTTTTCCTCAAGTACAAACCCAAAACCCTTTTCCAAGAAATTCAAGAACTCACCATATATTCTACAAATTGAGTTGAGATTCGAGTTCCCCAAGACCAAGGCTTAAAGAACCCTCTCTTAAAGAGTAAGAAGAAGAGCTTCAAGCAATCTTGTTCATCTAGTTCGCAATATAAGGTATGTGGGGTTTCAACCAGGACAATTCTTTCGTCCTTGCATGCAAAACTTGTTTGTAATTACAAATATATATGACTTTATGAGTTCTCCTTTGAATTTGAAGTGTGGGTTCATACCTAATATTACTATGCATAAGATTTTGAGATTTACCAATGTTCTAGAAATTGAAGTACATGAGTATTCTAAAATAACATATGGGAACCATAATAATATACAACTGAATACCTAATAAAAGTGGAACTAGAGAAAAAAAAACATCTGACAACCAATGTACTGAAAATCTAAACATCTATCTAAAAGCCTCTACCAATAATGAGTTGTTAGGACTAAACCCAACTAACTCCAACTGGTTAAAACTAAATGAGAACTTACTGAATGGTGCAGCTAAGTATGATGCGGGAATGTGCTAAGTACAGTCTGTGTACTGAGCATCCAAACCTATATTATAAGACAATAGTGCAGTAAAGTATAAGATCGGTACTTTGAATGTACTGAGTAGTGAGATGGAGACTAGCTAACATAAATTGAACATGAATGCATGAACATGTATGTTGAATGCAAAATTGAGTATAAACATATGTTGAATAAAATTTAATACTGAATAATTGTATACTTCGTCAAGCAAACCTGAACTGAACATAAACTAAAAATGAACTAGGCCTCTAGTCTCAACCTTAACTTGATAGCAATTTGGAAACTTAGCCATGAATTCAATAATATCATTCTTCTTTCCATTCTACTAATAGACTTTTCGCAAATCACATTATATCTTAATGTCTACTCAGTGAATAGAATATAGGGAACCATGAGCTTTTGCTAACATTCGCTTCCATAATTCATCAATATCTGGAACACATAATCTTCCCTGACAGTGAAGAACATTATCTCTCCCTTAGAAGAGAACCTCAACATTCTAATGTGAAACCTCTCCCTTTAATTTAGGAAAAATAGAATCTCTATCATTCTTTTGCTTTACCTCGACAACCAAATAAGACTCCAAACCATTTTAAACCCGTATATTACCTTTGATCGAGTCAACCAACCGAGCTTCTAACCTAGAAAGTTGATGAGCCTCACAAACTAACTCTTTTATGTCATCCTTAAAGAGAGAAACACTCGCCATAGAAAATATTCTAATGGTGTCATCCACGACATTGGACTTTCCTGGGAGATAGAAGATGTTCACACCATTATCCTTTAATAACTCTAGCCACCTTCTCTGATGAAGATTTAGATCTTTGTGACTGAAAACATACTGAAGACCCTTAGTATCAGTGAACACATTAACGTGAACCCCACAAATATAATGCTTTTAAAACTTTAAGGCAAACAAAAATGATTCTTATTCAAGAATAATAGTTAGGTACTTCTTCCCTAGAAGCTTGAGCTTCCTAGAGGCATATATTATAATCTTGCCCTACTACATCTATACAAAACCAAGACCAAGTCTATAAGCATCACAATATACCATGAAACACACTGAACCCTTTAGTAGAATCAAAACTAGAACAGAGGGGAGTCATAACATCAGCTCCTAAAACTTTTCTTGCAGGAATTGGACAACTATAATTTGACATTCTTATGAGTTACTCTAAATATGAGAGAAGTAATAGAGGAAAATCCTTCAATAATCCGCCTGTAGTAACTAGCTAAACCCAAGAAATTTGATGGAGAAATGGGTCTAGGTCAACTCCTTACTACTTTGATCTTTCGAGCATCAACTAGAATGCCTTTTTCAGAAATGATAAGACCAAAGAAGGCTACTATTTAAAAATAGAACTCACACTTGTTGACCTTAGTGAATAACTGGTGTAATTCCCCATGAATACACAATGGGTGCCACATAGTGCTTATGGTCCCAAAAGATCACAAGCTAACCCATGATATTGGTACCTATTGTGAGCATTAAATAAAACTAGTAACAAAAGATACACATGTATGAAATAAATGAATATTCCATAAGGATTTAAATACTAAGAACTTTACAGAATCATAAGTATGAAAAAAATGATATGAAAACTGATAAAATAACTAACTATCTGAAAAGCCTCTAGCTGGCTGACTGTAGAGCTATGAGGATAAACCTTTAACTAATTCTGACTGAATAAAATACTGAACTACTAAGATAAACAAAAATAAAGTATTCATGTCCTCAAAATATGAGGACTCACCACTACTGCTGCTGATAATCTGATTGTCTAAGTACGGTTAGGAAATTGAGCATCTGAACCTATGATATTAAACATCATAGTACAAGAAACGAGTATACGATTAGTACTTTGAATATACTAGTATATGAGATAAGGATAGGTTGAATGCATGGGCTAACTATGAATAAAAATAGTAATAACAGATATGAGTGGAAATATCAAAATCTGACTAAATAAGAGTATTAACTAACTGGCTAAATAACATGAGATAACTAATGCAAAGATACATGAAAACTATAAAATCTGAGTTTGCATGACCAAGTATTTAACAAATTTCTGATATAATCTATAAACTGAAATCTGATAACTGAATAACTTATAATTGTATAATATGGTCAAGCAAAACTGAACTGAGTTCTACATTGTATAGGAAACTAAAAATATGGGAGGTATCATCTAACCGACATGCCTTAAAGCTGAGATGATTGGGTTCTAACCTATAAACCCAGTTAGAAGGGTGCTAGTACCATGATACTAGTACTAACAATGGTTGTGGAGTCAGTCCTAATCTAGTGGGTGACCCCTGATATCAGTCCAAACTGGCGGGTTATCCATAAGAGTGTTAGTCCTAAATTGGCGAGTGAAATCTCATAAATAATGTTGGATACATGGTTTTGGACCTTAAGGATTACTTATAAGGACCCATTCCTAACTGACGGGTAAGACCCCATACCTAGGTTCGCTTGGTGCTGAATCCTACTCTCAACTGAACTAACTCAGATTACTGAGCTAACCAAAGTGTGACTGGCAAGATAACTGACTAAAAAGATAATGCTCATACATCTTTGAAACCATTCTGAAAATGCCGAGACTAAGTAAACAGCTAATTTTGGGTATTCATAACCCCCACTACTTGATAGTAATAACAATCGGGATATACTAAAGATTGAAACCATAACAAGAAAGCATTATTCAAAACTCATTAGTTAGGTATCTCATAAAATACTTGGGGATCAAGAATTTAACATGAGGATACTATTAAACATGATGATACAACATGATCACATGACTAAAACATAAATTGAGGATTTATTCTGAATTCTCATGAACACGATATGGAGACCATAATATTTAAAGCATACTATAATGAATTCCACTTGAAACTAATTATAATCTTGACTTGAAATATAAATGGTAATAAATTCATGGACTTAAGAATGGGAATGAGCGAAACATATGGAAATAGCGTAATTGCAATACTAAAGCCATATTTATTGAGTTAACAATGAAATTTCCATCAATCAAAGGTGTAATGGCAACTTCCAACGAAATAAACTTGTTAACATGATGTATAAGCTAGATTCATAAAAGATTCATGGAGATAATACATGGTAACATGTAATAACCATAATTTAAATCTTAAAAATAGATTCTTGGACTCCATGTGTTAAAGGGCACATGTATAAACCTCACACATACGTTGGTCAAATAATTTATGAGAGTCTTGGTGAATTTCTCAAAGATTGATCTTGAATATTGAAAGGGATCAGGTTTGTTACTTAGAGAAAATTTTTTCTATTGAGAGAAAATATGAAATAAGAGGCAAATAATGCTCTTTTGAGACCCTAATACAGTGTTATGGCTGAAATAAAGTAAGGGAAAAGGACTAAAATACCCTTCTAGACCAAGAATTAATTAAGTTGATCATGGCCAATGATGCGATAAGTGAAATATCGCATCACTTAGTAGATGCATTAGGCGCTGTACCGCATTGCACTCCACCAATTCAATAAGTGGCAGAACGCGTCCATATCATGCTGAATCGATGGTTTGAACATCCAAACAAGATTCAAACCTTGTCTAAAAAATCCAAAACTTACTTGAGACATATTTTCGACCACCTCGATCACGAATCAACTTAAAAATTAATGTTTTAAGGTTGGGAAGGTTGGAATTAAAATCATTGAATTTTAATAAGCTTTGGAAATGACTTAGACGTAACACTTAGTGAAATTTTCTAAGTCTTGAATCCCTTTAACATGCAAGAGTGAGCTGAAACGAGCTGGGATTTTATGGGGTCTTACAACTGGTGATTCTTAAGAGTCTGCAAGACAATAATTAAGCGTTCTGCATATTCTTCCTCACTTAAAGAATAAATGAGAATTTTATCTATGAATACTATAATGAACATATCCAAGTACTTCTTGAACACCCCGTTCATCAAGTTCATAAAATTAACAAGAGCATTCATTAATCCAAAAGACATAACTACAAACTAAAAGTGACCATACTGAGTTTTGAACATTGTTCTTAAAATGTCACAATCTCTAACTCTGAGGTGATGATAGTCGAATTTGAGGTCTATTTAGAAAAGCAATTATGTAATGACCCTGTATATATTTTTTCATATTTCCACTTATTTGTGATGTTAGGGTTTTCCAATAGCTTCCCAAGTCATTTATGAGTTGTTGGGACTAACAGTTCGGTTACCGGGCAGTTTATTTTCTTATTAGAGCCAATTCCCTATTAAAAAGTCTTTGCATGTTCCACATGGACACTGAAAAAATTGATAGATCTATCTCATATGAAAATTCTGACTATTCCAGTCACTCTGGAATATTGATTTTAGTCTAGGTAAGACATTGGTTTAGGTTTCGATGCACCTAAGCACATTTTGACCAATTGGTTGAAAAGTTGAAAAATTTATAATTTTGGTGTGGGACCTATATTTGGTCAAAATGACCTTACATTTAAAATCCTAATCTTTAGTTGCATCCAAAATATCAATTTTTTCATGTTTATTTAGTTCATTTGCAAAAATCAGATACTGAACAAGTCTCGAGGAATTGTTGGATACTTGGAAAATTTTCCAAGTTTGCTAGTGTTAGTGCTTAGTGATTGCATATGATCCATCAAGATCACACTATGGCAATTCCAAAAGGCCTATAGCGATTGAATAAGGGAGATTATAGTCCAAGGGATGGCCATAGCAACATCTCTTTTCCTATAGGGGTATAAATAGACCCTAATGTCATAATTTTGGCCATTTTCTCTTTATCATTTGGACCTAAAAACCCTAAATGGGTATGATGACTTGCAATTAAGTTTTTGTAATGACTTGGGAGCTATATTAACATTATTTATCACGAATATCTGTGGATTTAAGTTAAGAATCCTTCAAATCTGTGTTTGAATTTCTTGAAATTCTGACCAACCCCAAATAGCTTGAGGGCTTGATTTTAGCCCTAAATAATCTTGGTTTTTTTCTCTTTTGTAAGGGTTATTATTCCTTGTTCATGTGTGAATGTTTTTTTGACCTCAGAAATGTATTTTCCATAAGTAGGACCCACTTGGGGGTTTTAGGGTTCTTTTTGGACCTGAAGTACAATTGTGCAGTATGGGTATCATTTTTCTCATATTGATAAGTACACTATAATTTTAATAGTGTGATATCATTTTGGGATTGATAAATGAAGATAAGCTTCTAGAGAATGATGTAAGAATTTGCGGTTTGGCTTTGAAATAGGCTTCTGTCTACTCTTCTTCATAGGAAATGCATGGTATATATTACGTGTTAATGTGAATGTTAAGTTTCAATATGATTAGAATGACTTACTATTGAAAATTTAAGTTTGGGATTTAGATAAGGGTTTTGACCCATAAGTTGAAATGCTTAATATACTTTTTGAATTCTATTGCCTTCTACGTAGATTGAACTAGTTTGGAGTAGGGATATGATATAATACTAGGTTTAGGATGTGGCTTATACATTGGAATTATGGTTAGTATATTTAGCGTAGTTTGGAATATAATTGTGATCTTGAAATCATAATTTAGGTGGAGTTGACTTAAATGCCTATGTTTCTAAAAGAAGTTCCTATATTAGGTTTTGTTATGGCTTACTTGACATCTAGAAGATGAGCTAGATAACTAAATATGGACATTAAGGATTAGAAGTGGGTTCTTCGGGCCAAGCCTAGTCCAAGACTTGTATCAGCCCATTGATCCTTTAGAATAAGGTTACTTCATGGCTTAGAAAATTATGATGACTTTCCTAGAATTACAATTAATGCAATTTAGAGAAGTTATTTCCTTTTAGATTTGATAATTAGCCTACAGAGATGATAAAGCTCATAGTTATGAGGTATGATTTATTGATGAATTATGTCTCCTTGATGTGAGATGCCTCTTATTTGTGAGACAATTATATATATGCCTTTTAGTTTACAAGGATGTTAGGCCTCGTGAATATGCTATGAATTATAAATATGAAATGATGCATGAATACAATTTTGATATAGGTTTTGGATATGTATGTGGTCCAAAGGCCGTGATCATGATGTTATAATTTCTCTTGACACATTATTAGGCCCAAGGCCTTGTTGTTATGATTTGAGTTGACCATCTGGGAAGTATATATCATTGTGATGGATTTGACTATTGTTTATTAATATATTAATTCTTATGGTTCCATTGTATAAATGTTGGTGATGGCATGCATAGATTTGGTACAGTCATGAAATTTTGCATTGATGATTGATACGATTCAGACTAGATTATAAAATTATTATTACTGTCAATAACTGAGGGTTAATTCCCACTTTCTACCTACATAATAAACTTATTCATAATAATAAAAGATAGTTTAAATGAACATCTTATATGTGATAGATGTTAATAATGATATTTTAAAACATGGTCAAGATAAGTTTTTATCTATGATTTGATATTACTAATTCCCCCATTCATTAAAGATTTTGACCCTTTCTACACTTTTATAATGATTTAGTCTTGAAGTTCACTTTGAATAACAAACTTACTAATTTACACTCTTTTAGCCATGATTGAGCCTATGCACCTATCACATTAAGATACATATCTGTCTTATATGGGATAGAGGAGGATTCTTGATTTATAATATAAATTTTAGGTAAAACCCGATAAATGTTATAATATCTATGTTATGCATATATGCTTTTTGATAATGTGATATTGATGGTGAGTATTGAATTATGGAAGAATGCTCTACCATGCTTCTCTTTATATGTTTATTTACTTTTGCCCTTGTGGGGCTTGCTCATTACTTTAGCCCTCGTGGGGCTTGCACATTACTATAGCCCTCATGAGGCTCACTCTCTATTATTGACATTGATTTAGATATTATGATGATATAATGGTATCTATCAAAGTCGAAGGATATTATGATAAAATAATGATACCCGACAATACCGGAAGATATTATGATGATGTGATGATACTCAAAAATGATAAAGAATGTTATGATGATGAGATTGATACTCATCATGGATGGAGGATGATTATATTGATGTGCCTATGTCTACATCTACCTGTTCGTCTAGCCCTATGTATGACATTTATATATATATTTATACTCGGTTAGGCTGGAGGATAATTATGATAATGATGATGGTTATGATAATGTTTTATGATAGTGATGGTTATGACAATTTTATACTGATATTATGGATTCTGTTATATTCATACATGCATACGCATCACCTATCACCAGTATACGCTTATGTTTATTAACTCATATGGAAAGGTTACGTAGATATGGGTGATGATTATGCATTGTGTTGTTCTATGCTGATTAAACCTTTCAATCCTGGGGCAGTGGGGGTACGCGTAGGCTCGAATAGGTATTTGGTTGTTCAAAATAGCCGGTTACTCACATTGTTATTGACATCATTATTACCATTATATTTATCATTGATATGATCATTGTTATCGCTAGTTTATGACATATTGGTCATTGATTTTGTATCGATACTTGAGGTATGATACTGACCTTTTTACCTTATGATTATATTATTATGCATAACCAGCTAATGACTTGATATATGGATTAAAACCCTGAGTATTCTAGCACTATCTCCTATTGTGATTATGAGGTCTTAAATAGCTATTCTTCTATTCTAGGTTGTACTTTGAATGTACCTTTGTTATATACTTATATATATATATAAATATATGAATACCTATCTATATGTATCTACAGTTTTACCATATATCCCTTTCTTTCATTGATTTAGATTGTATATTCATTCCCTTGCGTTGTATACTTATATATACATCTTCTTTTTGACTTTACTTTTTATATTAGCTAGTGATATAAGATATAGTGTTGAGATTGCTAAGCATGGATAGAATAAAGATAGTGTATTTTTATTACTTCCTTATCCTTAAAATGCTAGTCTCTTGAATGTGAATAGGATAGTTGATCCTTATTTTCTCTTTTGTTGTGTTATATTGTTGTTGGACATTTGGGTGTAGTTTTCCATTTTGTTTAAATGTTATATATATATACATTTGCTTTATCTTTCTAACTTAGTTGGAAATTGCCTACCGAGCATCATTAGTTTGGTACTCATACTACACTTTTGTAGCCTGCAGATTATAGTACGGGTTATATCCGTTAATGTGTGTGTTGTGCAGCCCAACCATGTTTATAAGACTTAGAGTGATCTTTTGAAGTTCAGAGTATTGCTTACCTCCCTCTTTTGTACTAGAAGAGTCTTCATTTTTTAATTTTTTATAGTTGTAACAACGTAATTCTCTTCGTATTTAACTCTTTGTACTCCTATAATGATATCACTAGGTCATAGGATTATTTTCGGTAACTGATCTGATATAATTCAGATATCCTGCATTCTTTCCTTTATCTATTTGAGTATTCTGTTACTAGTCGTTCCAGACTACAGGTTTGTCTTGCTTTCTGGTAGTTATAGTAGATAATATCATGACATAAGAAATTAGGTTTTTATAAATTGGCACCCTAAATTTTGTTGAATTAGTCATCAATACTGGGGAAGGATGTTTATTCTTGATTGTGACTTAGTGTAACTGACGATAATGGATGTACATTCTAAGAGAATTTTCTTTCATTTGTACGAATAATACTGGAGCACCATATGGAGTGACACTTAGCCAGATAAAACACTTGTCTAAGAGATCTTTCAATTGCTCTTTCAATTCCTTAAGCCCGGATGGAGCCATTCTAGAAGGAGAAAAAGAGATAGGCTGGGTATCTGGAAGGAGATATATTCTGAAATGAATTTCCCTCTCAGTATGAACTTGATGTTGGGCGTATTTACACGCCTAAACACCATAATTTACCCATGTTATAGCTAAGTTTTGAGGATAAAATATATAATTCCTGCACTTTTAGTCCATCTTCCTGTAAGTGAGCTAACCAATGTGATTAGCATGTTTTCAGTTATTAATGATGAAGATTTTAGCACTTTGTGGACCCTTGGGCAGCAAAGGAAAACTTCACGTAAGAAGGAAGGCAGCTTTTGGATGCTTGTGGACTGAATATGATGCATGGAGAAATTGTCCCGGGCAGAATCAGTATTTCTTAATACTTAAGGGTGCAGCAGTAACCTAGTAGGACTAGGACATGGATGCAGTAACCGAGTAGGACTAGGACAAGGATGTTATAAAAACACTATTTGTTGAATTTTTCAGCAAGCATTATTATTCATTCGCTTCTTATTCATTCGACTTTTGCTCCCAATTCACGTTACAGATTCTATAGTTTTAAGACAGAGAAAACTCGGCTCTCTTGAGGCTCAGATAGAATAAAAACGTCAAGACCTACTTGACTCCATTCTCATCCCCAACGTGAGATTATTCTAGATTTGATATGATGATGATGTCTTCTTTGATCTCCGTTGTAATCATGAGTAGCTAATATTCTCTGTTAGGGTTATGGAAGCCTTTTGATATACTATCTATTACTATGGGTTTGTAAATTCTTGATGCGCATGCTACTTATATCATTACTCTCTTTGTTTTAATTAAATTCTTGTGGTTGCAAACATATAGAATACGCCATTAAAATATTAACTTGTTCGAGAGAAAAGTTACATGTTTGGAAAAGAGAGTGTGACAAGGAAATAGGGCTACCAACCCCTGTTTACACGTTAATGCCTTAACCGAATTAACCTCTTGGAGAGTTTGTACCGTTAGTATATGCTTAAAGCTCGAGAGAGTTAAAGTGAAATAATCCTGGATGGTTGAGAAACACTAGGATTTACCATTAGAATACGAATCTCTATAAGTGCATGCATGTCTAAATTCCGTATTACTCATAGTTAATAGATACGTAGAACTCATAAGGTGGACATAACCCTAACTTATCATTCTCTGTTATTAAAGCTTACTACACAAATCGTTTTATTCGTTACTTTGTGCACATTAATTCATGCCATAATTCAATCCCCCCTTTCCGTAGAATTTTCGACCAACAGTCTACTAATAATTGCAACACTTAGTGACCAAGTATTCCCTGTGGGATTCAACACCCAACCCAGTTGGGTTCTATATTTGACAGCGACCGCTTACACTCTTATGAGAGCTGTAGTTTGGGCGTTACCAAATTTTGGCGCCGTTGCCGGGGAATACGGTTGTCAACTAAGTTTGTGATAGTTACTAGACCCTTTGGTCAAAGATTCTCAAATTTTACTTTTCGTCTGTTGTTTTTGTTTTATTCAGGTTTTGCTCAGTGCATGCCAAATACTCGAAGTTTCGGTCAGCCATTATTACCCATAAACCCTGAACCACAACTTATTAGTAGGATGGAGGCGCAACGAGACATCGAAAGAAGGGCTGCTCAACAGGAGCAGGCTAGATTAGGTGCATTGGCCGCTGCTCAAGTGCATCAACAGAATATTGATAACCCAGGTCGAGCAACAAATCCTGATGATGAGGACCTGGGTGATGATGAGTTACTAAAACCTTGACATGCTAAGGAGGTGGCAGCACCTGTGAACAGAAGAGATTGTCAAGCTAGATTTAGACCTGAACGCCGAGCTGTGCAGATTCCTTTTGACGACGATGATAACGACCTAGATGGGGCTGGTGCCATAGGGGGTATTACTCCTCTGCCCTTGGCACCTGGAGCCAAGTTCAATATCACTAGCACCATGATTCAGTTATTGCAGCTCAAGGGGTTATTTGGTGGACTTGCAGGCGATGATCCGAATATGCATCTGATCAATTTTATCTATACATGCAAGTCATTCGACAATCCAGGCGTTGGACAGAATGCAATTTGACTGCACTTATTTCTATTGTCTCTATCTGTGGAGGCAACTCTATGGTTGAACGGGCTAACTCCTGATTCTATTACTAATTGGAGGCAATTGAAAGACGCTTTCCTAGAAAGATTCTTTCCGCCATCCAAGAGAGCACAGTTGAGAGATGAGATCAGCAATTTTCGACAGCTTCCAACTAAAGCTCTCCACGAAACATGGGAGAGGTTCAAGAAGAAGCTTATGCGGTGCCCAAATCATCATATGACCAATGTCCACTTGATGGAGATATTATACAGGTCTTTGAATTCGGTGACTAAGCCAGTGGTTGATAATGCTGCAGGAAGGTCATTCATGGACCTTACTTTTATTCAGGCAAGTGATATGCTAGATCGTATGACAAAGCAGAGTAGAGCTTGGCATACCAGGGATTCTGAGGTAGCAAGATCTACTATATCCATTGTCATGACTGCAGAACAAAGGCGAAGAGAAGAAGAATGTGATCAAGATATGGTGCATATGAAAACGCAGATGGATCTTCTTACTAAGCATTTATTATCAGGGAAGACCAAAAAAGTCAAAGCTATTGTGTCACAGGGAAGAGATGAATCCGATTCTGAGGAAGAAGCTAACTACTTGAATAATCAGGGGGGTTTTCGAGGCAATGCCCAAGGAAACCAAGGTCGAAACTATTATGATAAATCTGGAAACAAGGACCGTGATCAAGGTAGTTGGAAGAATAAGACTGACAGGAGTGGTTTGTATGTTCCTCCTGGAAACTGTGAGGTCGTGGCGTCTGGCTCTGGGAAGATGTCAATGGAAGATATGATGGCTAAGCTGTTGAAAGGAGTGGAGGCAACCAATACGGGAGTAAATGAGGTAAAGAAGGATTTGTCATCAATAAATCAATTGGTTGACTCACATTCCACTTCAATAAAACAGCTGGAACAATAATTGAGTCAACATTCAGCGGCATTTAATCAAAGAAAGGCTAGCGCTTTACCTAGTGACACTGTGCAAAATCCAAGAAATGACAGATCATGTATGGCTATTACTACCAAAAGTGGTTAGGTGTTGGAGAATCCTTCCCAGGGCAAGCAGGTGGTTGATAATATAGCAGATAATGTTACTGATGCAGAATGTGAAGATGACGAAGAAGCTGAGGTGGGTGTTAACGATGTCACCCCTAGACGTCTACAACCTGAAAATCATCGAAAGTCAGATACAAAGGAAGCGGTGGAGAAAACTATTCCCCTTCCACCACCACCTTTTCCTCGGAGACTGAAGAAGAAAGCTGATGATACTAGGTTCAATAAATTTATGACTATGTTGAAACAGCTGACTATTAATGTCCCTTTGGTAGAAGCGCTGGAACAGATGCCTGGGTACGTGAAATTCATGAAGGACCTTTTGACAAAGAAGTGGGCAGCAAGTTATGAGTTGGCAGACAATGTTCATCATTGTAGTGCAATTGCTACAAGATTATTAGTTCAGAAAAAGGCAGATCCTGGTGCTTTCACTATTCCTTACACTGTTGGATCTTTTGATTTTGCCAAGGAATTATGTGATTTGGGGGCTAGTATCAATTTGATGCCGCTAATCGTCTACAGGAAGTTGGGGTTGGGCGATCCTACACCAAGCAATATGCGGCTCGTGATGGCAGATAGGTCGGTAAAACGACCTGTTGGTATCTTATATGATGTGTTGGTGAAGGTTTCTTACTTCATTTTTCCTGCAGACTTTGTTATTTTGGATTGTGAGGTAGACTCTGAAGTTCCCATAATCTTTGGGTGTCCCTTCCTTGCAATAGGAAACGTGCTTATTGATTTGAGAGCTAATGATCTTTTATTCCTAATGAATGACGAAGTGGTCCATTTTGATGTATGCAAATCAATGATGCAGCCCAAAGATATGAATGTGTTCTCTGTAGCTGATGTTTATTATGATGATGAGAAAGAATAATCTGTAGAGAAGCAGCTTATTGTTGATCCATTGGCGGCTGTGCTTATCAATTTTGAGCGTGAGGGTGTTAAAGATTATGAAGAAACTATTTGTGCTCTAACAGGAATAGGGTCGTATTCTCATGCTCCCAAGAAGCTGGACCTTGATCTCAAAAATCGACCTACACCACCAGCAAAACTATCCATTGAAGAGCCACCAATGTTAGAGTTGAAGAAGCTGCCCAGTCATCTAAAGTATGCGTTCTTGGGAAGTGGAAACACACTTCCGGTTATTGTGGCGGCTGATTTGGGTGAGCAGCAAGTTGCAGGTCTCATCTAAGTTTTGAGGAAATACAGGAGATCCATCGGTTGGACTATCACTGATATTATTGGTATCCCGCCTGGGATATGTATGCACAAGATTCAGCTTGAAGAAAATTGCATACCCACTATTGAGCATCAAAGGCGTCTGAATCCACCTATGCAAAAGGTGGTGAAGAATGAAATTATTAAGTGGTTAGATGCAGGGGTAGTGTATCCAATCTCCCATAGTAAATGGGTGAGACCGGTACAGTGTGTGCCCAAGAAAGGGGGCATGACGGTAGTTGTAAATCAAAAGAATAAGTTAATTCCACCCAGACCTGTCACAGGGTGGAGAGTGTGCATGGACTACCGAAAGCTGAATTTGTGGACACTTAAGGATCACTTCCCAATGCCATTCATGGACCAAATGCTTGATCGATTGGCAGGGAAAGGATGGTTTTGTTTCTTAGATGGGTATTCCGGCTATAATCAGATTTGTATTTCTCCCGAAGATCAAGACAAGACAACGTTTACATGCCCATATGGTACGTTTGCCTTCAAAGGTATGCCATTTGGGCTATGTAACGCACCTGCCACTTCTCAGCGTTCTATGATGTCCATTTTTCTGATATGGTTAAAGACTCCTTGGAGGTGTTCATGGACGATTTTTTAGTGGTAGGAGAGTCGTTTGAATCGTGCTTGGCGAATCTAAGTATGGTGTTGCAGAGATGTGTTGAATTCAACTTGGTGCTAAACTGGGAGAAGTGCCACTTTATGGTTAAGGAAGGTATTTTTTTTGTGCACAAAGTTTCTGAAAAAGGAATTGAGGTCGATCGAGCGAAGATTGAAGTTATCGAGAAATTACCACCTCCGATTTCTATAAAGGGAGTTCGTAGTTTCCTCGGTCATGCAGGTTTTTATCACAGGTTTATTAAAGACTTCTCCAAGATTGCTATCCCGTTATGCAAACTTTTGGAGAAGGATGCAAAGTTCAACTTTGATGAAGATTTCTTGAAGGCAATTGAATGCCTCAAAGGGAAGCAAGTTGAAGCTCCTATCATTATGGCGCCTGATTAGTCTCTACTGTTTGAAGTTAGGTGTGATCCAAGCGGGGTGGTGTTGGGTTCCGTACTTGGTCAGGGAAGAGAAAGGTTATTTCATCCAATCTACTATGCGAGTAAGGCTTTGAATGGAGCCCAGAAAAACTATATCGTCACAGAATAAGAGCTTCTAGCGGTTGCCTATGCTTATGAAAAGTTCCGTACTTACTTGTTGGGAACCAAAGTGGTGGTTCATACAGATCACACTGCTCTGAGATATTTAATGGCAAAGAAGGATGCTAAGCCAAGGCTAATTCGGTGGGTGTTATTGCTGCAAGAATTTGATTTCGAGTTAAAAGATAGAAAAGGTTGCGAAAACCAAGTAGCTGATCATCTATCTAGACTTGAGAATGAGCATATAGCGCAGCCCGATCTTGAGATTGATGATGCATTTCCTGACGAAGAGATCCTAGCCACGATGGTAGAAGAGTTACCGTGGTACCCAGACTTTGCTAACTACGTGGTAAGTAATGTGATGCCTGAGAATCTCTCTTTTCATCAAAAGAGGAAGTTCATGCATGATGTGCAACACTATTTTTGGGATGAACCATATCTTTTTCGACGATGTGCGGATGGTATTATTAGGCGATGTATACCTCATGTGGAGGTGCCTAGCATATTGGAAGCAAGTCATGCTTCCCAAGTTGGGGGTCACCATGCAGGTGGTCGGACAACCAGAAAGGTATTGCAAAGCGGCTATTATTGGCCTTCATTATTCAAGGATGCCTATGATTTTGTGAGAAGATGTGATCAGTGTCAGAGGCAAGGCGCTATTTCAAAGCATCATGAGATTCCCATGTCTAAGATTCTTGAAATAGAGCTATTTGATGTATGGGGTATTGATTTCATAGGCCCATTTGTGAATTCGTTTGGGATGAAATATGTCCTAGTTGTTGTGGATTATGTATCCAAATGGGTCGAAGCAGTAGCGCTAGCTGATAATGAAGGTAAGCGTGTTGTAGCATTCTTAAAGAGAAATATCTTCTCTCGTTTTGGGGTACCACGTACCATCATAAGCGATGGAGGATCACACTTTTGCAACAAGCTATTCAGAGCCATGTTGATGAAATATGGGGTCAAGCAACATAAGGTAGCCACACCTTACCACCCACAAACTAGTGGGCAGGTAGAGGTTTCTAATCGGGAGATCAAGCTGATCCTTGCTAAAACTGTAAATGCTAGTAGGAAAGATTGGTCTCGGAAGCTTGACGATGCCTTATGGGCTTATAGGACTGCATTCAAGACACCAATTGTCATTTCCCCGTACCAACTATTTTATGGGAAGGCTTTTCACTTGCCAATTGAGCTCGAACATAAAGCATTGTGGGCGTTGAAGCGGCTTAATTTGAATTGGGATGATGCTATTAATCTGAGATTGGAGCAGTTGAATGATATGGATGAATTCCATCTACATGCGTATGAAAGATCAGACCTCTACAAAGAACGGATGAAAAATTATCATGATCATCGGATTATCCAACAAAATTTTCAGAAGGGTGATATGGTACTCCTTTTCAACTCTAGACTCAAGCTATTTCCGGTTAAGTTGAAGTCTAAATGGTCTGGTCTGTTCAGAATTAGCCAAGTCTACTCATTTGGAGTAGTAGAGTTAGAAGACAATAATGGTGGTGTCTTTAAGGTGAATGGCCAACGAGTGAAGCCATATATTGGTCATCTTGACTCGATAAAATGCATGACCACCATTTATCTCGACAAAGTTTAGGTACTATGTCATGCCGCGATAATAAATCAAGCGCTACGTGGGAAGCAACCCATCATTTTTAATCATTTTGTTTTACTAGGAGTTTGTTTTTGTTAAGTAAAAATCCAAAAAGAAGAGTCGATCCACGACCAAAACTAAGGCGCTTGGTGGGAGGCAACCCATCGTTCTAATCATCTTTGTTGTTTTTGAGTAAGTGTAGGTGCAGGGCATATGAAGGAGGAGATCTAACCCAAATTTTGATTTGGAAGTGTGTCATGTTGAAGGTGGTAAGTTAGGAATGAAGAATCAAAGGCTATTGGTTAGGCATTGCCTATGCAAATATAGGGAACGAACAAGGCAAGGCCTATGTAAATCTAGGCAACGAACAAGGCAAGGCCTATGCTATGTCCTAAGACCTCTGAATCTACAATGCCATAGCATAGGCGCCGCCTATGCTCAACTAGGCAAAGCATTAGGCGCCGCCTATGCCAATGCCTTTGGTCTCTGAATCTACAATGCCATAGCATAGGCGCCGCCTATGCCCAACTAGGCCATAGCATAGGCGCCGCCTATGCCCAACTAGGCTAAGTATTAGGCGCCGCCTATGCCAAGCATAGGCAAAGCATTAGGCGCCGCCTATGCTCACTTTTTGGTCTCCTTACCCGATGCTACATGGGTCAAACCCGATTGATAGCTTGTTCTATAAATAGATCTTAAACATTAGAACAAAACACACTTATTTGCTCAACCTAGGCGCCGCCTTTACTCTCCAAATCTCTCAAAACTTTTCTTTTTCCTCATCTAACCTTGCAAGATTATCTTCCAAGTCCATCACCAAGTAAGTTCTACTTTTATATTCTGTAAGTTGTTACAATACTATGCTTATAATGATTTGTTAGATATTAAGGAGGTGTTGGTGATTTGAATGTTGTTGGTTTGTTATGATACATCTAGTTGAGTGAAAGAATACGTGTGGGTGTTCTTGAATTTGTTCCGACTTATATTTAATTTTGATACACTGTCATACTTTTGTGGAATCAACATGGTAAATTTAATTGCATAAACTTCAAAATTGAATGCTTGAATGTTTGAATGACTCATTCATCGAGATAAAGATCATGATTGAATACAAGCTTGAGATGTTGTGATTAGTTCTATGCCATAACTTAATTCGATCTCTATGTAGTAGTCTTGTTCAAAAAGTATATCAATCCAAACATGAAAGTATAGTCAAGATTACATGAAATAGAGTTGGACAAGATAGTTAAGATGACATGAAAGTATGACTGTGCTAAACGTTTTGTTGGAACGGATCGCCTATATGTATGTCGATGAAGTCTGAGTAATCGACATCACTCACTTAAGTGTGGGGTGGTGCCAGTATTGTTGGTTTGTTGATTAAATCCTCCGAGATAAGCTAACGTGAATCTATTTTAATCTTAGGTAGAATGGCACCAAAAGTACGATCAGGAAAAGAAAAAGTGTCCACCTCACAGAAAGGTACGAAAAGGGGAAGAAAAGAGCAAGCTGAATCCTCCTCGCTGCAAATACCGAGACGCATGTTCGGGATAAAGTGGGTCCTAGAGGAGGAAGGAAAGGAGTGGTACAAGAACAACAATTTGAAAAATTATGTTCACGTGGAGTTGATACAGAAGGAGAGTCTAGCGAAGAGACAACCTAACATTTTGGCTAAAATTATGGCGCTAAATCTTGATTTCATTTTTCAAGACATGGGAGAATGCAATCTTGATCTACCGTGAGAGTTTTATGCAAATTGGTCCCCAAAGACTACCGTAAGTGAAGTGAAGATTCGGGGCCAAGTTTTGCAACTGAATGCGGAGTTCTTCAACACTTTTCTGGGTCTTCCATCTGTCGATCCATCATCGCTCAAGGAGCTTCAACAAAGA
This sequence comes from Capsicum baccatum var. pendulum, assembly GCA_030864225.1. Classification (NCBI taxonomy): domain Eukaryota; kingdom Viridiplantae; phylum Streptophyta; class Magnoliopsida; order Solanales; family Solanaceae; genus Capsicum; species Capsicum baccatum. Next base: position 169,634,126 of record CM061561.1, on the reverse strand, counting down.
CCTTCGTATAGGGCAATCAGACACACACTGTGCGGAACTAAATCAATGGCACGTTGGAATCGTCACAAGAATACCGGTCGACACAATACCTTCCCATATGCTTCCCTAAACAAAGAAGCTCGGATATGGTTGAGGATAGTCAACTCTTGCCTCATTCCTGGGACACAGTACACAAAGATCACACGTGATAGAGTATGCTTGGTGTACGCTCTGATGACTAATATTCCCATCAACATTGGTGCGGTTATACGATCATCAATGCATAAGGCTAGGCTACATAAGAGGTCCCACTTCAGCTTTGGCAATCTGTTGACTGTGATATTAAGGAAGGAAGACATTGAAGAGGAACCTGCAGATCATAAGCTTCCACACAACCCAAAGAAGGTTGACCTGACAAAGGTTAAAGATGCTGAAACTATGCATGGCGTCAACCTAACCACGGTTGAATGACATGCTCGCGACGAAAGAATCTTTCTCCATTTATATGGCATGACGAGGTTTACCATGATGAGAAGGGGTCGTGTTCCAACTGATGCAGAGCTCCAACAGTTGGATTATGACTACCCGATGAATGAGCATGCTCGGGCTATGTGCGGAGTAGGGGTGCATTTTGAGAAACCTCTCGATGATAACGTGTCAACCGATGATGACTGCCGAATGCCAGACTCAGATGTGGAAGAGAACTCTGATGACGACAACTCTAATGATGATTTCGATGCAGGGGGTATGACCCCAGACATAGAGGAGGAGTCCGACTAATCAGGTTTTCCTTATTTATTTTCCACTGAGGGCAGTGTGTCCCATCTAAGTGTGGGGTGCTGGTATTTGTATGTTGTACTTCCTTGCCTGCATTTATTTATGTTTTTTTGTTTTAATTAGTCGTAATTAGTTAGTATTAGTTAGAGTTTTGAATTTTTTTGTGATATTGCATGAAGTGCATAAAATTGTTCTGATAGGCGGCATGGTATTATGACAAAAGTTTGCGCTAAAATCATTACTATTGAGACGTTTAGGCTCTAAGTGTGACTCACTATGTGATAAGTGTGTGGTTTAATTCCTTCATTTGTTGGGTCAAGGGTCTATACTGCTCTCAATAAAGTTGACCATGTGCCTTGTGTGTGTGAGGTTATAGTATATTCTGTGTTGTGACTAATGCTAAAACTTGCCTAGTGTGTGTGTAAAGCGAAATAAAGAGTGTGAGTTTAGGAGATGATTTAGGCATTTCTTTGGCAGCCTATAATTGTTTACTTTTTTTTTACCTACTTGTGTACATTATCCTAGTTAACCCCCTTTGAGCCTTTAGCTATTTTCCTTGACAGCCTCATATGTAGCCTAATCCATTTTTTTCAAGAGCATAATTTGATCCAAATTCCTAAGCGCTTTAAATTGTGGAGTAATGTGATAAAATAAGAGGGAAATGGTGAGAGTGATACCTCAGAGTATATTGGTGCTTGAAATTGTTGTGAAAAAGAGTGCTATCATAGAGGTGCTTTAGAAAATATGAAAAAAAAAAAAAGGAAAAGAAATAGAAAAATAAAAAGATAGTTGTGTTTATGTTTGAATAACAAAATAGGTGAAAAGGGGTGGTAGATGAAAAAAAAAGGGTAGCAAGGTTGTTTAAAAGAGAATGTTAATGGCATAATGTGATGTATTAAAAGCACTTAGGGAACATAGCCACTATTTCTGGCCAAAATAGTCCTACCTGTCCCTTAGCCTACATTACAACCTGTAAAAGACCTACTTGATCCTAAGCTTAGCATTCTGATATTAGTAGAGCATTACACTAAGGGAAAGCCTATGGTCATCAGTTGCAACATATGAATTCTTTGTGAGAGAGAGAGCAAGGAGAGTCTTATACCCATGTTTCGAAAAATGCAAAACTTGTGAGTGATTATAGGTGATATATTATGTGAGACACGCATGGTTGATGATTTTTTGGGTAGTTTTGTATGATCCTTTGTGCCTTAACTCGTGGATACGAATTAACCATCATCACGAGTCTATGATTGGAGGTTGAATTGTTTCTAGTAGTGATTAAGAGAACTACTCTTTGTTAATGATTGCCGCATGTCTTGTTGAACATTTTGAGCTATTACTGTGAAATCCTAAGTAGATGTTTGCATGGAGGTAATATTTTGTTAGAGGACAAACAAAGCTTTAAGTGTGGGGTGGTGATGTTGGGCGTATTTACACGCCTAAACACCATAATTTACCCATGTTATAGCTAAGTTTTGAGGATAAAATATATAATTCCTGCACTTTTAGTGCATCTTCCTGTAAGTGAGCTAACTAATGTGATTATCATGTTTTCAGGTATTAATGATGAAGATTTCAGCACTTTGTGGACCCTTGGGCAACAAAGGAAAACTTCACGTAAGAAGGAAGGCAGCTTTCGGAAGCTTGTGGACTGAATATGATGCATGGAGAAATTGTCCCGGGCAGAATCAGTATTTCTTAATACTTAAGGGTGCAGCAGTAACCTAGTAGGACTAGGACATGGATGCAGTAACCGAGTAGGACTAGGACAAGGATGTTATAAAAACACTATTTGTTGAATTTTTCAGCAAGCATTATTATTCATTCGCTTCTTAGTCATTCGACTTTTGCTCCCAATTCACGTTACAGATTCTGTAGTTTTAAGACAGAGAAAACTCGGCTCTCTTGAGGCTCGGATAGAAGAAAAACGTCAAGCCCTACTTGACGCCATTCTCATCCCCAACGTGAGATTATTCTAGATTTGATATGATGATGATGTCTTCTTTGATCTCCGTTGTAATCATGAGTAGCTAATCTTCTCTGTTAGGGTTATGGAAGCCTTTTGATATACTATCTATTACTATGAGTTTGTGAATTCTTGATGTGCATGCTACTTATATCATTACTCTCTTTGTTTTAATTAAATTCTTGTGGTCGCAAACATATAGAATACGCCATTATAGCATTAACTTGTTCGAGAGAAAAGTTACATGTTTGGAAAAGAGAGTGTGACAAGGAAATAGGGCTACCAACCCCTGTTTACACGTTAATGCCTTAACTGGATTAACCTCTTGGAGAGTTTGTACCATTAGTATACGCTTTAAGCTCTAGAGAGTTAAAGTGAAATAATCCTGGATGGTTGAGAAACACTAGGATTTACCATTAGAATATGAATCTCTATAATTGCATGCATGTCTAAATTCCGCATTACTCATAGTTAATAGATATGTAGAACTCATAAGGTGGACATAACCCTAACTTATCATTCTCTATTATTAAAGCTTACTACACAAATCGTTTTATTCGTTACTTTTTGCACATTAATTCACGCCATAATTCAATCCCCCCTTTCCGTAGAATTTTCGACCAACAGTCTACTAATAATTGCAACACTTAGTGACCAAGTATTCCCTGTGGGATTCGACACCCAACCCAGTTGGGTTCTATATTTGACAGCGACCGCTTACACTCTTATGAGAGCTGTAGTTTGGGCGTTATCAGAACTCTGAGTAGATCTCCAGGAAATACATCTGGAAATTCATTCACTACTGGAACTGACAAGACTTGGAATTTTAGAACTTGAATCTTTGACTCCTAAAAGATGATAGATGCATCCCCTTGGAAATCATCATTCTTACCTTAAGGAAAGATACAAACCAACCTATTGGCACTGAGGTATTACCCCTTTATTCCAAGACTGGCTCATTGGGAAACTCTGTTACTATAATCAACTGAGGCATAGAAAGAGTGAAGCCAATCCATGCCAAGAATAACATCAAAATAAGTCATGTATAGCTCTACAAGATCGATTAAAGTGACTTTATAGGGTACTATAACTAGGTAATTTCTATATAGTAGTCTAGCTATGATGGAACTACCGAGTGGAGTAGAAACTGAGAAGGGTTATGCAAGGATTTTGGGGCTGGCACTAGAATCTACTACTATATGGGGAGTCACGAAGGAAAGCGTGGCTCCGAGATCTAACAATGAATAAACATAAAAGTGAAAACTTTCAACGTACCTGTAACCACATCAGGAGAACCCTTCTGATCCTGTCTAGTCTGAAAGGTATAAAGCCTATTCTGATATTGTCCACTAGTTGCACTTCAAGTGGCACCCTGCTGAGTTGTGCGACCTACTAGAATAGATTAGGAGTTAGCCTGACCATGCTGACGTACATTCTTACTCTTAAGTTCAACCATTGGGTAATCCCTTATCATATGGCCTAACTTCACACACCTAAAACAGGCTTCATTACCTACCATGCACTAACCCAAATGGTTCCTACCACAACTTGGCAAACTAGGTTGGTGCGATCACTATTCATGCTACCATGATACTTAGAGCCCGACACCCGTTAACCAATATTCGATCTAAAATTAGGAATTCCAGAACTGGAAGAAGATGAGGCAGGGGCTGAATATTTCTAGATTAATTTAAAATAGTTCCCACCATCTGACCTTGATTGAGATAAATTGAAGCCACCAGTTCTATCCTTTTAATTCTCCCTTTCCTTCTCTTTGAGCTTTTCCTCCTCTATCTATTCAGCATGGACCATCAGTAGCCTAAGGATATCCATTTCCTTAATTAACATGGTTTTTCTACACTCCTTAACCATAACCTTAGAAACACTAGAGACGAACTTACTCATTCGGGCCCTAGAATTATTCACCATAGTCGCAGTGTACCTCGTCAACTAAGTAAACTTGAGTTAATACATCTTGACTCTCTTACTACCTTGCTTTGAGTTGATGAACTCCTGCATTTTAGCTTCTCTTAACTTAAGTGGAAGGAACTTTTCCAGAAATACAGCAACAAACTCATCCCACTCTATTGGCCTTGCGTCTACACCTCTATATTTTTCCATATCATATGCCAAGTATAAGCCACACTTTATAGTTAGCAAACAGGCAGGTCTACACTCTCAGTAGAAGCTAACAGCCATGATATTAGTCATCTTTTTAACACTGTCCAAGAATTCTTGTGGGTCCTCCTCAAACTTAGACCCAAAGAAGGTTAGAGGATTCATCCGAGTGAAGTCCCGAATTCTAGCTACTGTCGTACTCACTACTGGGTTGGCTGGGGCAACAACCTGCTGGTTACACTGAGTAGTCATAGATTTTGCTAGAGTTTTAAAAGCAACCCTGAACTCAGTATGAGAGATTGGTTTATTTAGAGGGTCCTCGAGAACTATCAATGGTTCTTCTTCGTTCCCATTCCTCCTTCCATTAGTTCACCTAGAAAGCATTATCTATAAATAGATAGTAGACGAGTTAGAAGATAATTTTTTATAGATCTCACACTTTATTGAATGACAGGAGTCATGAAGGAAATGACAACTTTCAAAAAGATTTCATAGCTTCTCCCCCATAAGTGTGGTGTGCTTCAGAATAATGAACAAGATTCTACTTAACGCAGCATTCAAACTCCGTAGGATACTTTAAACCTAATACTCCAATACCAATTTTGTCACAAACTGAGACTACCCTATAGTAGTAACACGGTGCCTAAGGTCTTAAGTAACCCTAAGCTAACCCATGACCTGGCATACATTTGAATAATAAATAATGTAACAAAATAATGAGAAGAAGATAACTTAAATAGCTGATGGAATCCATAATATGTAAAACCAAATACCTAATAAAACTAGAACTAGAGAAAAAAACCATCTGACAACCAATCAAATGGAAAATTTAAACATTTATATGAAAGCATGTACTTATAAGGAGTTGTTGCGACAAGTCCCAAACTAACTCTAATTGAAAAAAATTAAAATAAACCAATAAGAAAATAAATATCTAATAACTAGTCCTCGAATGATAAGGACTCACCAAAAGCTACTGTTGAATGTCACGCAGAAATGCGCTAAGTGTGGTCTGGGTACTGAGCGTTCAAACCGACATTATGAGACAATATTGCATAGGAAAGTATGTGATCAATACTTTGAAAGTATTTATTATGTGATATAAGATATAAGCTAACATAAACTGAACATGAATGCATGAACATATAATTTAAATGCAAGGCCAAGTATAAACATATACTAGATAAAATAGAATATTGAATAACTGAATATTTGGTCAAGCAGACCTGAACTAAATATAAAGTAAAAATGAATCTAGGAATAACCGACATATCCCAATCTGAGCAAAACCAGTGTCTAACCTGTAACCTCAATTAAAAATGTGCTAGTACCTTGCCAAAGGTACCAACACTAGCTGATGTAAATCAACTTAACTGATGTACCAAAGGACTAAGGTGCCAGTCTTGATTACTGGGTGACACCTTATAACCTATGGTGGCATCGTACTTCTGGAATTTAGGGAATTATACTAATGGTCTCAGTCATCAACTAGTGGGTGAGTTTTCAACCCTGCATTCACTCGGTGCTAAGTACTATTCCCAATTGAATTACACGTAAAATTGATATATATGTATGTGTGCATGTGTGCGTGCATGAGCATGTGTGGTCAATCTAGTAAATTATTGAAAATATCAACATATGTATTGTCTAAAGTTCTCAAAACATGCCAACTAGTTTATGAATGAAATCCTAGATATCGGGTGTTTATAACCCACCGACTTATCTAATGCAACTGAACATGATATTAGATTAAAGATGATCATAGTAGTGACTTTTACAAAACATAACCCATACTTAATAATTTATCAACAATGAGGAAATTCATGATGGTGAGTTTTAGAAGATGCAAATTTTGTGGGAAAACATGTTCTCATGGTTTATTTACAAAGTAAATTTATGAAATTAAAGTAACTTCATATTTGACCAGGAACCCAAACCTAAGAGGAAAGTAAACTTGAGAATTTTATAAGCTTTTGATACTCAATAGGTGGAAGGAACCCATTGATAAAATCCAACATACCTGGAGTGAAAGGCTTGGAGAAATCCTTGGAATTGAACTAGGAATGGATAAACCCTAGCTTGCTTTTGGAGATGAGAGAATCACTTCTTTTTGGCTAAATGTAGAATGATTCTCAGTTTTCAATGGTTTAGGGTAATATTATCCCCTAATAATTGCTTTTGCAGTTCCCAAAAAATGTGTGTTTTGGGGTTAAAGAATGGGAAAAGACTTAACAACCACTTTTATATTGTTTATTGAATTTCTGGGAAACATTCATCAGAACTCGAGTAATGACTCATTACGTTTGGTCATGACTCGTGTCTGAGTCCTGACATGAGTCTTAAGTTCTAAGCCTCTTATTTTATGAAAATGATTCCTCTCTTAAAGACTTATTAGGTCTGATCACGGGTCGTTGGGAGAAGTTGTGGTCAGAGACTTGATTTGTGAATTTCTTTTTGTTGTGATAATGGGTCCACCTAACGACTCACTAGGACTAGTAACGAGTGATATTCTGGACTCATCACCAATGGGATGAAATTTAAAATCCTCCATTGTTGTGGCAACGACTCCACAAAATGACTCCTTATGAATGATATTGCGTAATTGCCAGATTCATTGTAATTGACAGTTGACAGACCCCTAAAAAATTTGCCATAACTTTTTGCCACGATATCGAACTGAAGCGAGACCAGTGGCATTTCAAAGCTAAATAAATGTACTATAATTTGATTGGGCCTAAAGCTTGAAAATTTGAGATATTTGACCTACCTAGTATGAATAAAGTTAAATCTTAACCTACCTTGAATGACAAAGTTTTGGTCTAAAAACCACTAACTACGAAGCCTTCCCCTCACGAAAGGCCTCAAAATTGACTAAAACATCCAAATATTTAATCTACACATCAAAAGAAAGCCCATGTTAGCCATATTTCTCACTTCTGAATCGAATTCAAAATGGACACTTGAAAAGAGTGTTTGAAAAACAATGGTAAAACCAGAATTTTGGTCCAAAAATATTTTTACCAAGATTGAAGAAACTTTTAGGAGAAAAGACTAAGTGAAATAGGACAAAAACCCCTAATTTCCACCTCTAAATCCACATTAGAACAAGATTTAAATAATAAAACTCATAGAAAAGTAGTTGAAGTGGGAGTTTGGAGCTTACCCTAGCTTAGAAATGGAAGTAAATGCCCAAAAACTCAATCCTCAAGCTCCAAGTATCAAAAATGGTGAAGAAAACCCAAGAAAATAATTATTTATGACCATGTTCCAGGTGCCGCTAAAGTAGTCATATAGGCGCTTCAACAGTCACCGTTAAAGCAGTCAAGTAACACTTTAGCAATACCGTCTTAGTGTGATAGTCTGCTAAAGTAGACAAAGGACACTTTAATGAAATCTTCTAAAGAGGACAAGGTCTACTAAAGCGGATGAGGGCTGCTAAAATGCCCTTTCCCAGCTAGTAGTCGGCTGCTAAACTGACCAAGTGGTGCTTTAGCGTATGCTGCTAAAGCAGCCAAAGTGGTTCTTTAGTGGTTACACAAGCTAAGTGGTGCACTAATTGTGGATATTTTGAATTCCAAGTCTCCACGGACCCCTTGATATTCATCTAGAATCCCAAAACTGCTAACCAACTATGCTACCCTATCAAACTCATCACTCCAGACTCAATGACTATATCATATATTCAAAAAATTTTGTTACCATTGAATTAATCCCTGATACCTATTTTCATATATTTCTAAATAGACGGTCGAAATGAGATATAACAGTAAAAAAACTACACCAACTATGTTACCAACCTAAAATCAGCATTTCGAAGTTGCTAGCGCTATCTATTTTTTCATCTGATGCACAAATCAAAAGTTGTTGACTAAAATCAACTAACATGCCTTTAAGACCACCAAAAATCACAATCTGACATAAGTAAAAAGAAAATGTATTAGGAACTATGTCAATCATTCCCACACCACAGAAATACAAAAATGCAACCACGGGGAGCTGTAAAATTGTCAAATCATATAGAAATATATATTTCACACAAGCACCAAAAGTTAGATCTTTACATCATCCACCACTAAGAATCTAGTTCTTCCTTTAACAAATGGCAATAAAAATACGTAAATTAGCAAAAAAAGTGGGGATAACAACTATGCATATCAAACTCGACCTCCCAAGTAGACTCACATACAGGTCGATGCCTCTACTGGAACTTAACCAAATAAATTACTTTAAAATGCAACCTTCTAACATCTTTTGCTAGGATAGAGACAAGATTCACATCAAAAGACAACCACTTATAAAACTAGACAGAATCCTAACTAATGAAATGACACACATCTAAAATGTAACACTGCAGAATATAAGCATAAAAAACTTAATGTATTAATGATAAGTCTGGAGATAATGCAAACTCATAAGCCATATCCCCAATAATTTGAAAAATCTAAAAAGGTCCAATATACCTAGGGCTAAAATTTTCCCTCTTCTCAAACCTCATCACTCCCTTCATGGGAGACACGCGATGAAAAACACAATCACTAATACTAAATCTCAAGGAACAAAGTCTACGATATGCATAGCACTTCCAGCTACTCTGAGATGCTCAAAGTTTGACCTGAATAAGAAAAACTCTATCTAAAAACTCACAAATAAAGTTCATCCCTCAATGTCGAACCTCTAAAACATAAAACTAACTAATTGGACAGAGACAATTCCTACCATATAATTTCTATTTCCGCTTAAGAATGGGTAACCTCTGAAGCAAACCCCCAAGTCTTAAATGCTCGACCTTCTGATGTATCATGGTTTCATGGCACTTTTATTGCTTGAAACCTGAAGATATGCAAGTACTTAGGCTCATTTTTGTGGATATGATGTGTTAATATGTTATGATTTTTGGCAAACTAGGTTTTGGAGCTTAAAATAAATAAAACGAGGCAAGAATGAAGAATAGGACACTTATAATGCCACCTACATGGTGTAGGTGGGCGATATAAGTTACAGAAAGTTCAAATTTAGAGAATCTGAAAGATGAAATTTTGACTAACACTTATGATGGGTCACTTACCTAGGGTAGAGCCACTTACACCTCATAAGGTCTATCATAAGTCGTAGATACTGATGGTTCAAAGAAGCTAAAAATTTCAAGAGTTTTGTCACTTAAGATGCCCAACGACTTATGATGGCACTTACCTGGGTTAAGTGGTAGCCGACCCAAGTTTCCCAATTTATTTTGGTTTGGATTTTTAGGGTTTATATGTAAATCTATAAATTGTCTTATGATATTTTTTATGTTAGTGAGTAGTTTTATGCACTCATATAATTCACAAACATATATTTGATTCTAAGATTGTGTTTTGATCTTGGAATCTCTTTGTTCTTGGTTGATAGTTGATTAATGAATTTGAGACTTTGGTATTTATTTTTCCCTTATTGTGATATTAATTATTTAATTTTTTATTAAATTCCTAGGTGTTTCTTCCAACTATGTGCGGCTAAATCCCTTAGCTAGGGTTGTGAGAACCCTAGCAGAGTGACAAAGTAGGGGAAGTAAGAGGTTATTCTAGATCATTGTTTACACTTGCATTTTGATCTTCTTTAGTTTAATTTCTTTCTAGTGGTATCCAATGCTAATAATTTTCCTGTATTCGAGATTATCTTCACAAGAGAGATTTAGATTGGGAAAATAAAATTACAATAATGATTCCAGGCTAACAACCTTCGTCTAATAAATTGAGACCTAATAGGTGATAATTAAACTGGGACAAAAGACAAGTTTTACTAAAACGACACATTAAGACTCAATAGTTAAAAGGTGAGATTTATCAAAGTGTTCACAAGACATTTGATAATACTTAGATTGTGAGATTCGACATCTGCGGAAATGAGATAGTTATATTAAGGACGTGAAACCTACGGAGTGAGAAATCTAGGGGAATGCAGTCCTAGTGTTAATCTAAGATTAATTACAACTAAAGGCATTAAAGACTACTTAATTTTTATTAGTTGCTGTAAATTTCTACCATTTAATTTCCTGTTCTTCCGACTGTTTCAGCAATTTTGTGAGATAGATTTGACCTATTCCATATGGGATTTACCACAACCTAGTTGGAGTACTATAATTTGATAGCGACCACATTGTATTTTTGTTGAGGGTATAGTTCGGGTGACAACAAATTTTTGCATCATTGGTAGGGAGTACAATTGTAGATTTATTTATTGAATTCGTTGAGGTTTTGGGGTTTTACTTTTAAATTCTTCTTGGGGAATACACTGGTGTATGCCTATCACTAGGAGTAAAGACAATCCCTTATTTCTACCTAATCCAGACCAAGAATGAATACTAGAACCAAATTATTTGGTGATAGTACATAAATATTATGCTTATCTTGAGGAGTTTTGGGATAATCCAACTGCCTTGCCTCCCTCCCTCCTCTCTCCCCCTATTTAGTGTAATTCAGGAGACTGTAGATCAAACTACTAAGTGGCTAGTACCTAAAATAAATTCATATAAACTGAAATCGCAAGTAGGTTTTAGGGACCTATAATCAAATCTCAAGTTAAGACTCATCAAAATGTGTAGTAGATGTCATAAGGATACACAAATCATATAGAAATCTTGAATGTTCAACAATTTGTCCTCAAATATCACAACATACTCATGTACTTCAATTTATAGAACACTGGTAAATCTCAAAATCTCATGCATAGTAATATTAGATATGAACCCACACTTCAAATTCAAAGGAGAACTCATAAAGTCATATATATTTGTAATTTCAAACAAGTTTTGGATGCAAGGACGAAAGAATTGTCCTGGTTGAAACCCCACATACCTTATATTGCAAACTAGAAGAACAAGATTGCTTGAACCTCTTCTTCTTACTCTTTAAGAGAGGGTTCTTTAAGCCTTGGTCTTGGAGAACTCGAATCTCAACTCAATTTGTAGAATCTATGGTGAGTTCTTGAATTTCTTGGAAAAGGGTTTTGGGTTTGTACTTGAGGAAAAAACCCTAGCCTTTTGATGTTTTGAGAGATAATGAAGTCATATGCTTCATTTTGCATATATCTAAGTGTTAAAAGGGGAAAAGGGACAAAAAGTCCTTTCAAAACAACTTAAAAATAATGAATGGGATTTGCGACGGTCGGAGTGATGGTGTGTCGCTAGTCTGATGATTCGTCATATCATCCATTACACGTTAGTCAAAAAAAGCCCATATTGCCTTAGTTACGATGGTCCTTGCGATGATCCATCGCTAGCTTGATGGTCCATCATCTTAGTCATCGCACTTGCACTATAAGAGGGAGTCACTGCCTTGGTTACAACGATCCGAGCGATGGTCTATCTCAAACTTGATAGTCTATCAACCTGTCTGTCGCACCTGGGTAGTTCCAAAAACACTCAATAAAATAGCCTTCACTTCTCACCCTAATAACTAATTTAGACGAAATTGGTATCGTTGAAAAGCTAATTCAATTCTACATGACAAAAAGTCAATATTTGGGAAATTTTACACTGTTTAAAATATTTCTCACTTGGGAAGTCATACCTTACTCGGCTAAATCAAGCAACATAACACTTAATCTATCAAGACAATGCACATGATGTGCTAACTCTTTCTTACCTTCCTCTATATGAGCAACACTACCCATAGAAAACCTACTAATGACATCAACCACTACATTGGCCTTGCCTGGGTGATACAACGCACGTATATCATAGTTTTTTAACAACTCTAACCACCTCCCCTGCCGAAGATTCAACTCTTTCTAGGTAAACACATACTGTAGGCTCTTATGATTTGTAAACACATCAACATAGACACCATAAAGATAGTGTCCAGATTTTCCAAGCAAAGACTACAACAACCAATTCAAGATCATGGATTGGGTGTTTCTTTTCATGAGGCTTTAACTGTCTATAGGCATAAGCTATAACCTTACCTAATTGCATCAACACACAACCCAAACAAACTCTAGAGGCATCACAATATACCAAAAAACCATCTCTACTATCAGGCAAAGTCAACACAGGGGCTGAAGTAAGTTGAGTCCTCAACTCCTAAGAACTCTTCTCACAAGAATCTGGCAACTGGAACTTAACTTTCTTTTTGGTCAATCGGGTCATGAGAGAGGAAATAGAACATAAAACTTCAACAAAAATGGCGATAGTAGCCAGCTAAACCCAAGAAACTTCTAATTGCTGATGGGGAAATAGATCTACGCCAATTTCTTACATCTTATATCTTTTGGGGAACAATTTTAATGCCTTCAGCTGAAACAATATTACCTAAAAAAGCTACTAATCTTAGCTAAAATTCATACTTACTAAATTTGGCAAACAACTGGTGATCTCTAAGAGTTTGCAGGATAATTCTAAGGTGATCTGCAGGTCATTCTCAGAAAGGGAGTACACAAGGATGTCATCTATGAAAATAATGACAAACACATCAAGATATTACTTGAACACTCGATTTATGAGATCCATAAAGGCTGATGGGGAATTGGTTTGCCCAAAAAAAATGACTAGAAACTCTAAATGACTATAGCGGGTTCGGAAGGCTTTCTTTAGAATATCACATTCCCTCACTTTAAGCGGATGATGGCCAGATCTAAGGTCTATCAAACAGGTCATCAATTCTCAGGAAAGGATAATTATTTTTAACATTGACCTTATTAAGATGACGATAGTCAATGCACATAGGCAAAGAACCATATTTCTTTTGCACGAATAAAATAGGTACGCCCGAAGGAGAAATACTAGGCCTTATGAATCCTTTGTCTAAAAGATCTTTGAGTTTCTCTTTGAACTCCTTAAGCTTTGTAGGTGCCATATGATAAGGCGGGATAGAAATAGGCTGAGTGTCAGAAAGAAGGTCAATTCCAAATTCTATCTCTCTATCAGGTGGTACCCTTGGGAGATCTTCCGGAAAAACATCAGGAAACTTATTAACAATGTTAACTGCCTAAATAGTTGGAGCCTCAAACTTAGTGTCTTTAACTCTAACTATGTGATATATGAAACCTTTGGGTATTAGATTTTTGGCTTTGAGATAGGAAATAAAATGGCTCTTGGGAGATACTGAACTCCTGGACCACTCAAGAACTGGTTCATCAGGGAAGTGAAACTTGACCACACGGGTACGACAATATATAGATGAATAGAAAGAATGAAGCCAATCCATATCCAGAATAAGGTCAAAATCCACCATGTCTAACTCTATTAAATTAGCAAATATAACTCTATGAAGAATAATAATAGGAAAATTTATGTTCACTTGCTTGGCAACCACTAGCTCTCCTACTGATGTGGAAACTAGGAAAGGCTAAGCAATATTTCTGGGACTCATTTCAACATTCACAACGACTAATGGGGTCACATAAGATAAACTTAACCAGGGGTCCAACAACACATAAACATCAAAGCAAAAGACACAGAGCATAACAATAATAATGTCAGGAGAATCCTCTTTTTCCTGACTGGATGGTAAGCCATAGAATCTATTTTGGCGCTGAGCACCAATAGTGCTAGATAAAGTGCCCTGAACAGGGGCAGGATGAGGTACAGGACCTTGTACACTAGTAGTTTGTGCCTAAGGTCGAGAATCTCCATTCCCCTGCCTAGCATGCGGACAATCTCTAACTCTGTGGCCCAGCTTGACATAACCAAAACAATCCCTCTAATATGTGAAACACTCACTGATATGATCTCTACCACACTTAGCACAAGAAGCATAGCAGGGTCTGTTACTTACATTGTCCTGTGACCTAGACATAGAAGACTTGTTCCATTACTTTTTCCTGCTTTAGGCGTAGGAGAACTAGCTGATAAAGGCGATGGCATAGATGAACGACTTTGGAACTGTGGGAGGTTCCCTTTATGGGAACTAGCCTGACCATACTTATATTGCTCAGATCTAGCCCTCTTGTTACCCTTCTCTCTAACTCTCTCCCTTATCTTATCTGCCTCTATCTGCTGTGCATACATCATCAACCTAGACAGATATATATCCCTATTTAGCATCACCGTCCTACACTCTTTCAGTACTAAACCATACATACTTATCATGAACTTACTAATACTAGCTCGAGTATCATAAATCAAATCAGGAGCATACTTGGCCAACTGGTTGAACTTCAAGCAGTACTCTGTAATAGTCATGTAGCCCTGCTTTAAGTTCATAAACTCCTCAATCTTTGTTTCCCTCATCTAAAGCAAAAAGAACTTGTCTAGGAATGCATCTTAGAATACTTGCTAAGTCATAGGAGCAACACCCTCACCCCTATCCATCTTCCATGTAACCACTGAATCATAAGCAATGTCTTTCAACCTATATTACATCGGCTAAACAATTTCTTCCTCAGAAACATGCATCACCTGTGTGATCTTTCTAACCTCCTTAAGGGATGACTGTGGGTCCTCACCTACCTTAAACACATAAAACTCTGGTGGATTCATCTGCATAAAATCATGAATGTTAGCAGCAGCCAAATTATCTCTATTTATTTGTAATAGGGGCCTGGTTATTATCCTAAACATTAGCGGTGAATGCTTGGACTAACGCTTTAAAGGTCGCCCAAAACTCAGCATGAGACACTATCTCATTCAAGGGATCAACAAACTGGGGTTACTCATTATTATTTTTGCGGGTGTATGCTCTTTGGGGAGGCATTTTCTAAAATAGAAGAGCACGAATCATTAGATAAGATGGACAACTATAGGCACGATAGATTCTGAAAGAAAGAATAATTTTTTCCTAAAATGTTTTGTAGTCTCTTTTTCATAGATATGGCACGCTACACACCGATGATCAAGACTCTACTCAACGCATCTTGTTAGACTCCCTAGGACTCTTTAAATCTTAGACTCTGATACCAAGTTTGTAATGATCCGAAATTACCTCCCGAGACATCATACGAAGCTTAAGGCTACAAGTAGCCCCAAACTAACCCTTTGAGCCTATTACTACGTATAATAACTCAATTCGAGATGAAATAAACAAAATAATAGTATTATCATATCAAATTATAGGTAATACAAAGAAAATACTCGGTCCAAATGACCACAAAATTGGAAACCTCGACATACTAACAATCTGATAACTAGTCTGACAAAGTCTCTACTACTCAAGTCTACTAGAGATCCATTGGGAAAGGTCCCCAACTGACTCAACTTGAAATAAAAGCAGTAATATGTCTACTAATAATATTGAAATATCTAAAGATAGGTCTTTGAACCATGAGGACTAATCACTATGAAGATATAGACAAAGGTACTCAAAAATCATTGACGAGGCTCGGACTGAGCACCTGAACCAACATTATAAGACAATGTAGCACATAAACGTATATGTGGATTAGCACTTGGGAATGTACTAAGTATATAGGGGTGTATACATTTAAAGAAATCAATATCGATATTCTTTAATCAAATCATGCATGCAAATATGAATGACTCACATAGCTTGAATATGTCTACAATATAAAGCTAATAAATCATGTAGAATGAAGCATGTAACCCAATTCTCGTTAGTCATTATACTTTATCTTTAAAATCTAAACTCTTCTCTTATTCTCATTAATCGAAGACTAAAGAAAAGCTTTAAACAATACTTTCCAACTCAAGCATATATCTCATGGAGAGTAAAACTTCTTTAATGCTCAAGAACATAGAACTCTTGTAAATTCAGGACAATTGTAACTCAGAATTCTATAACTCTTACTAGTAGGGAAAATTACTTTACTCTTGGGAAAAATTTACTTTAAGAAACTATTTTGAAAATCTTCCTATTAGGAAAAATCACTTATCTCAAAGCTTTAGGGAAAATATTCTATCTCAAGGGAGGTTCTCTTAACCGACATAAACCATGCAAGGTAAATGGAGTCCAACATCTTGTACACCTAAGGAAGAAACCTTACATTAGGGAGAGGCATCATACTCTTGACAGGTAGTATAACCTCATCTATGTGATCACTTATCTTGGCCTCCGGCCCATAAATCTTAGTCCTACGGTGGTATGTAGTTCTGGGGTATGAAATCATAGTAACTTACCCAACTCGGTGCTAAATACTAGTCCCTTTAGCTAGCTATGCTCATCTCAGTAAATCCACTTTAAAATAACCTCATAGTTCATAAGAACCAAACTACAAAATCTGTAATCTCATTTGGTAAAGTGGATTTCAAAGCTACTCTGACTATTAAGGTCAAAACTTTCTCAATGATCTCAAAATACTCAAATCATGGGTGCTTATAACACAAAAGTTCATAAAAACAAAAATTTCAAGTAGAGTTCAATGACTCATAATAAAATATCAAGTTAAGACTCATCAAAATACGTACTAGACGTCATAAGGATACACAAATCATATAGAATTCTGGAATGTTCAGTAATTTGTCTTAAAACCTCAACATATCATGTGCTTCAATTTCAAGAACATTGGCAAATCTCAAAATCTCATACATAGTAATATTGGGTATGAACCCACATTTTAAATTCATAGGAGAACTCATAAAGTCATATATCTTTGTAATTCATTACAAGTTTTGGGCACAAGGATGAAAGGTTTGTCCTTGTTGATACCCACATACCTTAGATTGTGAAATTAGATGAACAAGCTTGCTGGAAACACTTCTTCTTACTCTTTGAGAT
The DNA here is from genome assembly GCA_030864225.1 of Capsicum baccatum var. pendulum. NCBI lineage: Eukaryota > Viridiplantae > Streptophyta > Magnoliopsida > Solanales > Solanaceae > Capsicum > Capsicum baccatum. The sequence goes on along the minus strand of CM061561.1, from coordinate 169,616,639 downwards.
ATGGTTCTTGTAGCCTTGGACTAGGGAAACTTGAATCTCAACTCAATTTATAGAATCTGTAGTGAGTTCTTAAATTTCTTGGAGAAGGGTTTTGGGTTTATTCTTGAGGAAGAAACCCTAGTCTTTGGATGTTTTGGGAAATAATGAAGTCATATGCTTTATTTTACATATATCGAAGTGTTAGAAGGGGAAAAAGGCCAAAATGTCCTTTTAAAATGTCTTAAAAATAATGAACGGGATTTGTGATAGTTGGAGTGATGGTCCATCGCTAATCTGCCGGTCCATAGGATCGTCTGTCACACGATGGTAAAAAAAAAGGCCACACTACCTTAGTTGCGATGGTCCATCGCTAGCTTGGCCATTGTACTTAGGAAATAATATGATGTCACTAGCAATGGTCCCAAGTGATGGTCCATCGCAAACTCAACTGTCCATTAACCTGTCTGTCGCACCTGGGTAGTTCTAACAACTCTCAGTAAAATAGCCATAACTTCCTACCCCGATACTGGATTTGGATGAAATTAGTATCGTTGGAAAGATAATTCAATTATCCATATGACAAAAATTTGATATTAGAGAAATTCTACATGGTTTAAAATATTTCTTACTTCGGAAGTTAGCCCTTACTGTTCTTATAGATGAAACTCGACTAAAAAAAAACATTGTGTATTACACTTCAGTACTCCTAATTTTTTTATATTTTCCAGCTTATGAAGATCTATATGAAGACTTGAGGTATGTAGATCCTATCGAGATAAGATCTATCATTCCTCCTTCATTTCCCTAGGGAGTAATTTTTGACATTACTAGTGTTATGATCCAGTTGATGTATGTGAAAGGTGTATTTGTTGGCCAACTGATTGATCACGCAAACATGAACTTTATAAATTTTGTTAGAATTTGTACTTCATATAATATACCTAGGGTGGATCAGGAAGCTTTAAGACTTAGGTTGTTCCCATTCTCACTAGTGACTGAAGCAATATTATGGTTATGGAAACTACCTCAAAGGTCTATTATTACATAGAATGAGTTGCGCATACAAATCTTTGACCGATTCTTCCCTCTTACTAGAATTTTGTAGTTAAACAATAAGATCTATAATTTTAGGTAGTTGCATTCTGAGCCACTATATGAGGCATATTTTATGCTTAAGAAGAAGTTGATTATGGTTCCCAATCACAGAATTATAGGTAGTAAATTACTTGAAATATTCTATTAACCCTAAATACTAGTTCCAAAGCTATAGTAGATACTATTATTTGTGGATTTTTCATGCGCCTGTATTAGGAGATCGCATCAAATATATTAGAAAAAATCATTCTTACCAACCGACGGTGTAATACATGGGACGCTGAGAGAGGCACTGGCACTTATGTTATTAGGGCTTCAAGTGAGAAATGAATTGTTAATGGCATAATGTCTCAAGAGTTTACTCAGCTATGGACACTAACAAAATAATTTGAAACTATGAATTCTAAAAAGTTTAATTATGTGGGTTCATATGGTAAGGACTCTAAGTCATATGATTTGGGTGTAGATTTAGAGCTAAAGTATCTAGATAGAGAGTTGATGGGTTTTAGAGCCAAAGGCTAGGGGTCTAATAAAGACATTCAAAATTCGAGGTAAGTAAACCAAGATCGTAACTACTATAGAGATAGATAAAAAGGTCAGAGTAGAAAGAGAGAGGGTGATTGAAGGTGTATTATTGATTATAAGGAACAAAGTGTGTTTATGTTCTTCCATGAAATAGAGATGTTGATTCTAGAATGGATGTTGTGCTGTCAAAACTAGTAAAGGGTTAGGAAAGTCAATAAAAATCCCTTAAGAAGATTAAGGTAGATATTTTAGGACTCAGCCAAAAGGTAGAGTCATATGCTACTATTATCAAATAGCTTGAGCAGCAGTTTAGGAAAATCACGTCCATGTTGAATTAGCATCAACCGAGCACTCTTTTAAGCAATAGGTTGAAAAATCTAAAGAACGACAGTCACTTTCTAACCATCACCACTCAAAGTTGTAAGGCTACTCTTGGTCCCCCTATGTTTGTGGTTGATGAGCCAAGTAATAATGTGGTTGATTTTGACAAGGTACCCAAAGAAAAACCTAAATTGTTTTTGAGTAATTGTGAGTTATCATAAAAATTAATGTGTGTTGGTAAGAGTGTTGAGAAGGATAAATTAAAAGGAAAGGAAGTTGAGACTTTAGTAAAGACCATTCCAAGACCACCCCTACTTTTTCTGCAAATGTTGAAGAAAAATCAAGAAGATGAAAAGTATAGAAAGTTAATTGTGATGCTGAAAGAGTTGAGTTTGAATATCTATCTTCTTGAAGCTCTTGATCAGATGCATCTTGGTTCACATAATTTATGAAGGATTTGGTAACAACGAAGAGAGACATCACTTATGAGGACATTGGTGGGTTGTTTAATTACTATGCAATTACATCCCTATATCTAGCATAAAAGAATGTTGATCCTTGTGCTTTCATGATTCCTTGTACTATAGGGACATTTAGATTTTATAGATCTCTATCTGACTTGGGTTGAAACATTTATTTTAGGCCACTGGAAGTGCTCAAATAGTTGGGCTTAAGAACCCCCAAACTAATAACGATGCAATTGTTGATGGCAGATCATATAATTAAGAAGCCTATAGGTATATCATTTGATGTTTTGGTAAAGGTGGACAACTTCATCATTCTAAAAAGCATTGTTATATTGGATTGTGATATTTATTTTGAGATGCCCATACTTTTAGGGAGGTCTTTTTAGCCACATGTAAAGCATTAGTGGATATAGAGAATGGGGAGCTTAAGTTTGGACTAAATAATGAAGATGTCATGTTCCATGTAATATAACCAAGAAGAAATTAATTGACATGAGGGTTGCTTCGATAATAAGTTGTATTGATAACCCTGGAGGCTAACCCTTTGGCTACCTTAATGAATTTTGAGTAATCAAGGTTCTCGCATCGTACCGCGATATTTAATCAGGCATTGCCTGAGAGGCAACCCAAGGTATCTTGTTATTTTTGCATTTTTGTTAATTTATGTTATTATGATTGGTGTTAGATCTATGCATATAAGGTACCACAGGTATGTTCCTAACTCTCTTGTTTTGTAGTGGCCTAATGCATTGGGGACAATGCATGTCTATTTTATAAGTGTGGGGCTAGTTGTGGTTCTAGATGTCCTCTTGGGTATTTTGTTGTCGTGTCTTTTTTACATGATTTCTATTCTTAGTAGAGCTGGGATATTTAAGACGTAGTTTGTTTTGTGTTGTGTTTTTTTGGTAACTAGGAGAAGGCTAAATACTTAAGGCAGTTGACATAATTTTCAATAATTAAGCTTAAATGTGTTAGGAAAAATGACACCCCTGTGGAAAAATTATTTCAAATTGTGTGATGTACTTATATGTGTGACAAATATTAATCTTGTTATGGCATTAGGATTATGGACATAACAATCATGGTTAGCATTTGCATGAACTGGATAGGTAGTGGTTTGTGATGTAACCTTGTTCCATGTGTGTGTGAGATGCTTGCTTGGTTCCCATTGTATATTGAATCCAGAACTTTTCTGATTAGTCTTTCCTAGGTTGTAGAATAGTCGCGTAGGAAAGAATCATTGGCTATTGTTGATTTAGTCAACCTTTAGCCTAAATTACCTTCCAAATGAGAATAAGTATCCTTTGATCCCTGTTTTGAGCATGTATAGTCTATTTTTCTTGTTTTTTCCTTTTACCTTCCCAATTTAATTACAATGAACATGTTTTGGCCATGTTCCTCCTTGTATAATGTGAACCTTAACTTAGGGAAATTGTCTGAGTGTGTCTATCATAGGGGTGTATGATTAGATGTTTGTATGAAGAAGGGATTAAATAAGAGTAAAGATAGTTAGGTTGGTTTTGATAGAAAAAGGAAAAAAAGGAAGAAGGAAAAAAATAAAAAAATAAAAGAAACTGCACCTATCTTGAATAAGAAATAAAAGGAAAAATGGAGTAATAAGAGAAAAAAAATTGGTTGATAAGTAGACTGATGAGTGGTAAATTTACCAGTCATAGATGCCCATATTCGTGTACACTTCAATGGTTAACTGGTGCTAATGAGACAAATTGGTCATTTAAATGCATTGATTCCCATGTATGTTTTGTTGGTATACAGGTAATTGGAAGAAAATAAGTGAAGGAATCTGAAAAGTGAGCTAAAATGGAAAAGTTAGTGCAAAAGATGGAAAATCAGGTGGTCCTCAGGTACCGCAATCGCAATGCTTAGAGTCACTATCACGGTCGAGCAGTCTGAGGAATAGATGACCCACAATTATCACAAACGCGATCCTATAGTCATGATTGTCGTAATGTGATCGCAATCCAGAGAGTGCGATCGCAATAGAGTGGAAAATAGTCCAGGACCAGATTTGTAATTTCATACAACTGAACCCAAATTCTCTAAAGGGAAAAACCATTTCACTTTTGAGCATCTTCCAACTAGAATTCAAATTTTGGTATGGAGAAACCCTACGAAATTGTGAAAAACTATTGCAACTAATTTTTGAAGAAATTTTAATTGTGAATGAGATTGAAGATTCTAAATAGTTCTTAATTGATATCAATGGAAGCATTGGGTTTTCACTTGGGTATATTTACTTTCTCTAAACTTATGAATATCTAAATATGTATCTTGTGGTTATGTTGGAATATGGTGCAAATGTGTGTGGATCATGATTGTTAGTGTAAATTCTAGGTTAATGATGTTAGGTTTCACTAATACTTAATTGTTAAATTAGAAATTGTGGGTGAAAGCCCCAATTTTCCAAAATCCCACATCATCAATGAAATTGGGATGTGGGTATCTTTTTAGATCCCTTATCATCCTTGAAAGAGGGATATCATTGACAAGTGTTTGTGAATAATAATTAGATGATAGCTTATTCCTTTACATTATCTTAGAAATAAAGATGGATAGTGAATTTACTATGCCTTGGGCATCTTCCTAGAAATAGGGATGTCTAATTAAGGTTTTAAGTTGATTGATTATCACACCCATGAGGTATTCGAAAGAATCCATAGGTGATATTTTTCGTGTTTGGTTGAAACCTAACACCAAAACCCCTAATCTAGCCTACCAATATATTCATTGATTAGAATTTGAATATAACTCTCATGTACCCATACTCTATTTTCCCCGAAGAAAACATAATCCCAAGACTATTCTCCTATTGGAATTTTATCTACAATTGTTGGTTCAGGTGAATTTTGTCTAAACAACCATCCAAACCTTAACCCTAATTTTAATTTGTGTCTTACTTTATGTTTATATTGCGTGTAAATACTTGGTAGATTTTAATATGCGTAGGATTTGAATATTAGTTACACTCCTTATGGATTTGACCCCAACTCATGTTGGGTTATTATATTGACAACAATCGTCCTACACTAAAAAAAATGGTAAAGGTGAGCGCGATCAAAATGGCACCATGATTGGGGAGTGCAACTTAGTTTTTCCTTATGCAGTATTGATAGTAACTTTGTGTTTAACCATAGTGTTTTTCTATATAATTTGTTTGTTGTTTTTGTTTCTTCTTAGGATATTTTCATAGTTTCCACGACACAATGAATAATCATGCAAGCAATGGCCGTACCATTGATGGTCCCCTCGATGATGAGGACCACCTCTATGATGTAGGGTGTGCTAGTGCCATCCGCATCCCACTGAATGAAGGGAATAAATTATTCGACATCACATGTGTGATGTTACATATGTTTCAAATGAAAGGTGTCTTTGGGGGTCAAGCTCATGAAGATCCAAAATTGCACTTAAAGAATTTTGTGGAAGTGTGTGCCTCGTTTGACAATTCTCATACCTCATAAGAGTCCATACGGTTATGACTCTTCCTGTTCTCTCTAATAGTTAAGGCGGTGTTGTGGTTATGGTCTCTTCCCATTGGATCCATCACATTGTGGGTTGATCTTATCGATGCTTTCTAAGATTGTTATTTCCCAATATAAAAGATGTTGTAATTGCAAGACAATATCATTAGTTTTTGTCAACTCAATGGAGAGTCTCCACATGAAGTTTTGGATGGATTTAATGAAAAGGTTATGAAATGCCCTAACCAGGATATAACGAATAAGATTATCCTAAAAATATTCCATAAGGCATTCGACTAACTCAACAAGACCATGGTGGACAACGCGGCTGGTGGATCACTAGTGAGGTTGTCATATGGTGTGTCTTGAACTTTGCTTGAGAAAATCACAAAGAAAAATATGGTTAGCACACTCGGGATGGCAAGGTATCCATGAGTTATCCAACTGCCTTGATTGCGGATAAAGAGAAAAGAAAGAAATAAGAAAAGAGAGAGGAAAATATGCAACCCATCATGCCATGAAAGTGGCTCGTATCCTCTGATTTTTTCTTTTTAGAGTAGCTTATTTTTATTAAAATTGATCCATGCAAATTAGGTAACCAATGGGGTTGTATTTAAATGATGTCGAGTAAGGGAAAGTACGAGAAAATTGAGTAGTGGACTGTGTTGATGAAAATAGGGGAGCTAAAATAGATCTCAGGTGTCGCGATCATAATGGAATAGGTCTCATGATCACAAAAGGTTGGGGTTTACAATCGCGATCCCTCATTCGCAATCCTTATTAGGACAACTTTAAACTTGAACAGTTGCCAACCCCTACTGCATTCCCTCTACCATTTTTTCAAATTACTTTAAATTGTGCTCTTGTTGATATTTTCAAACTACATTCCATAATCCAGTGTGTGCTTAAAGTTCTCTCTTTAATACTCATGTGTGATCCTTAAATCTCATGTCTTAGGAATGACCTAAAAATTATAATTTGCATGCTACTCTTTGTTGAATTATAATTGTGGATGTGTTTGGCTATTGGTATTGGTCTGTACATTTATGGGGAAGTATTGAGTACCCTAATTTGTTCAAAATTAACATGAATAGCATATACATACCAAGGTTTTGATTAAATTCCCAAACAAATTCCTTGCTAGTTTTTTCACGATATAAGGGAATGATTGAGTGTCTATGGACAATTTTTTTTGTCCATATTGTAAATTTTTAGATGTGGAACATAATTGGTCATTGAAACCGGATGTTTTGGATTCTAACAGGTTTGATCTGACGTTCCTCAACTATTGCAATCGAAGTTTGAGGGTTGTGATTATAAACCTATTAGCTCGATCAAAATAAATGAAATCACAATTATCAAAGATCTCTTAAATGGAGATCACAAAACAAGATGACTATGATTACAATAACTCAGACCAGTCTAACAGATTGGTCAAAATCTTAAAACTTACATTTTTAAGATTGTCCATGTCCCATGAGTCTTTCCTTTAGCTTAATCAAGCTAAATAGCATATTTTTGTCACATTGACCTTATGGACTAATGCTTTGTGTGAGGATCCTAGGTACTAAATGGCAGGCTATGATACCAATTATTTCAAGGTCCCAAAATGTGAGACTAAATATTTTGAGGACCTCTTGAAAAAGAAGTTGCAGCACGAGATGGGGATCTCACTAGAGAATATGCTTGGGAAACTCATGGGTTTGTATTGGAGGCTAAAGGCCACAGGATAGATATGTTTTGCCCCAAAACCATGTAGGGGAAATTAGCATTAAATGAGGGAATTCTATGCAAATTTCTTTAGAGTAGACCTCTCTAAGCAAGTGATAAGAATCAGGGGCAAAGAAGTATATTTTGGGGCTGAGAGGATTGATAGAGTTTATGGGTTAGAAAATGCATACATGAATGACTATTACGCCAAGGATTATGCTCCTGGGAGGTATCTTGTTGAGCATCTCTGCTCAAGGATGGTTGTCCTATGGATTACCACTAAGACTGGGATACTGATGAGTTGTTTTACTGTTGAAGCTAGGATTTGGATGAGTTTTATTTGTAGAAGGGTCTGTCCCACCACTAACCTGACAAATGTCTCGACTATGAATTCTCAAATGGTGGCCTGTCTCTCAGATAACATTTCTTTGAATGTTGGACATTTTTTCCACATTGAGATTAGGCACTACAGAAGAAAATGGGGCCTATGCTTTTGTACCATCGTTTATCAAGTACTTGTGTAGGAGAGCCAGTGTTGATGTGTACTCGGAGAATAGTTGGTTCTCCCCCAAGACTCCCATTTACCCACTGAAGAGCTGTGGAGAAGGAGCTCTTAGAAAGATCAAGAAAAGAAAGGTTGGGTTAGGAGGTCAACAGAGAATGATACAGATTCGTGCACGCCATGCACTACACAGACATTTGAGGAGATCTAAGTTAAGATGAGAACGATCAGGGATCTTGTGTCCAAATTAACTTAGGGGTCGAGAGAGTCTTTTATCATCTGTCATTTCTATGTTGCTCAGTACTACCATGAGAAGTACCTAGAGGTCCATAAGAAATAGGTATACTACATTTTGGCTTTAAGAGAGCCTACTCCTCATTGGAATGATCCTAGCAGTCACTAGAGGAATTCTGTGACAAGAACGAAGGATGGAGAATAAGAGGGACAAATTCTTTATGAAGATTTGGAAGAGGGTAAAAGGCCTTTGGAATGTCCTGCAACCTAAACAAAGACTTTTTTATCCCCGAGATGATAGTGATGATGAGGTCTGAGGTATATGGTCAGACTCAGATGAGGCTAGGGATAATATTAAGATCGAGGGCGACAACAGTTCTTGATGCGGTAATAGGGAACACCTTTTACTCTTTTTATGCTTTCTTAATTATGCAATAAGGGAACTACAATGTTTTACTTGGGGGTTCCCATCTCTATAGTAGTCATAGTTATTTTATATTTTTATTTTGTACTATTGGGATATATTTTGGATGGTTTTTTGGGATGATAAGGATGATTCTATTTTCATTTTAGGTTGTAATATTCGGCCACCATGATTGTGCCTATATGTCATGGATTATTTGTTTTTTTTCATTCTTATATTTTTTTTATTCTTATTTTGTTCATGATGATGTCAGATGAGCCTTTCTCTATGATACATTGAGTGACGATATTCTTATGGGAAAATCATTATGATTGGGTTTAGAGCCATTTATGCTTTAGAAGTCTAAGTACCCGTGGAATTATTGTTTTCTGACTGCCTTTATACCTATAGTGATTTCTAAGTAGCCATATAGTTTGCCCTTATGAGAGTCGAAATATGAGACCACGGCTTGGTTTGGTGCAATTGATAGTAAATTTTACATGATGTAAATGCAAAGCAAACACCCCCTCCATCCCAAAACTTTATGAAAACCAAGGGCATGGACGTGAAAAATTTTGTTACAATGCTTTCCCTCTTTTGTGACTCCAAAACCCTTAGTTTGTAGTATATGGTAAATACCTTCTTTTGTGTATAGTAGGAAATGCAATTGAGCCTCCTTGAAAAGTTTGCATTTCATGTATGGTGAGCGTATTTGTTTACTCTCATGCTTGCATGTATCATCTAGAACTTGCCCCATTAGTCTCTCAAGGCTAATTCAGATTATGCTTTGTTGGTGAAATGATCTTAGGACTTGTTTGTGAACATAATAACACACTTTAGCCTAAATAGTCTACCCTTACATAGAATAGTATCCCTAGTCACCCATTTTAAGAATTCAAGCCGTCTTTTGGAAACCACATTGCAAGCCTTGAACTATTTTAGTTTTACATAACCCTAACCTCCTTGAGCTTGAAAATAAAACTTGATGCTAAAATCCTATGGTGGGGTGGTAAATTTTGTAAAAGGTGACCTTAGAACATATTATTATAAGTGGGTACCTAAAATATATGCAAAGATCAAGTAAGGAAGAAAGAAAGAAAGGAATTATCAAAAGGAGGAAATGCATAGATGGAAAAAACATAATGAGAAGTACATGCTTTCAAAAAGATAGGTAATTCAAGGTAGTGAAAGTAGGAATGGATGAAGTCGGAATCAAATAAAGTGACCCATGGCCAAAAGTTTGATTGAATAGTGTGATGTAGGTGTTCAAGGAGCGTGTAGTCACTTTATTCCCAAATTATATCACACCCTTTCCACTAGTCTACATCACAAGATTTAAAAGGTCCTTCGATATCTCTAATCAAGTGTATTCAATGTAGTGGCGATTGACAATAAGGCCAAGTATATAGTATGATACTCGTTTACATTGAGAGATTCAATATGAGAGTGAGTGTTTGTACTTAAATTCATTGTTGTATGATAAATAATTTGGTATGTGGGATTTTTTTTTTGTGAGGAGATATGTAGACAGTTTAAGGCGGGTGAAATTTTTATCTTCTGATAATGAGGAAAAGGAGAGCAGTCGAGTTGCTATCGATGGAGAGTCACTTTTAGTGAATTAGTGATTGTTGCATTGTTGTTCTTTAAAGACTTTTGCATCTTTGAGATTGTAATATATGTTGAGAGGAGTGGTGATAATAGATTTAACCATGCTTGAAAGATACTTGTTGGCGCTAATCAAGTTTGAAGTAATTGTGATCAGTTGGTTGAGGGCAGGAAAAGTTTTAAGTTGAGCGTGTTGATGTATGGTAAATTTACCACTCATTAAAACCCAAATTTGTGTAGACTACTAGGGTTAAATGGTTCTAATGAGGCAAATTTTTCATTTGAATGCACTATTCCTATGTTTTGCTGGCATACAGTTAATTGGAAAAAAATAAGTAAAGGAAGATGAAAAGTGAGCTAATAGAGAAAAGTTTGTGTAAAAGCTGGAAAATCAAGTGGCTCACGGGTACCGTGATTGCAATGCTTAGAGTAATGATCATGGTCAAGAACCTGGAGGGACAGATGACCCTCAGTTATCCTAAATGCGAACCAATAGTCGTAATCGCAATAACATGATCTTAGGTGGATTTATGCACCTCCGAGCTTATTTAGCCTTGTTTTGAGGATGAATTTTGTGATTAATCTGTTAATGATGATATAAATAAGAATTTAAGTATTTAAGTATTTAATTACAATGTTTAAGGTTTATTTCAAACAAGTTTGAACTTTATTTTGTCACTTAGAGTTCAAATGAGAAAAATAGTGTTACTAGCTTGAGCTAGGTGTTGTTCTAGTGGATCTCGATGGATTCTAGTGAGTGTAATGAGTATCTAAGGTTATTATTGTGTAATTACACGTGGAAAAACTTGATTATAGTGTTGAAGGGTCAATTGAATTAAACCTATAGTCGAACAAGAAGTTAAAAATCAAAAAGGGCAAAATTATTTCTTAGCTTAAGTTTCTAATTCGTTTTCCTTGATATTGTGTTGTTTTGAGCTCTAATCTGTGGAGTTTGATTCAATAGGATGCTTAGTTAGTTGATTGTGATGATATATGGATGATAAACAAGAATTTTATAGGATTTTTTCTAAGTTGATTGTAATGATATAGGGATGATAAACAATCTGGAAATCAAGTGGAAACAACACCACAAGGCTTGGGGTGGAAGGACATGGAGATGTCTTATAACATGAATTTATAGTGTGTTACCATTATAGAGGGGTGTCGCACCCCATAATATACCAAAATAAGAGGGGTTTAGCATAACCCATATCATGGTAATAAGCAGCACATTGTACACCCTATTTCCACGGATTAAGAAGTGTGATGCAAGCTTTATTACATATATGGCCAAATTGTCCTCCTATAAATAGGACACTTCAACTTGACGTTAAACACCTTGTACAACTTTAAAACTTTGAGAGGGGATGGAAAACACTTAAATTAGGTTTTTCTTCTTTTAATTTAGTTTATTTATGGATTTTATCTTGTATTCATCCATGGTGATTACAGTTATGTCCATGAGTGGCAAAAAACCCCCTTTTTCCGGTATTAAGGCCAAGAACATGATTACTATTGATTGAATTGATTTGGTTTTTATTGCTTATCATATTTGGTTGTTTATTAATACTTTTTATAACTATTTTAAGTATTAGTTACCCTTAGAATATGTCCATTATCTGATTTGAGAGCTCAGGAGGGGGAATAAGAGGATAGAACGTGGGGTAAATAGAGTAAGGTTCTTATTTCTTAAAAAATAAGGGATTTTAATTACCATATATGATGGGGATATACCTATAAGCATTGTTTGATTCACTTGAAAAATTAAACCTTAATACATCTAAATGGATTATTGTATACCACTCAATGATTCAGTTGTAATGTCCAGTTACGTAGAAGACTAGAGGATAGGGAGACCATGATCATACTACAAACCCTTCAAATCAACAACCAATATTAAGTAATCTAACCAATGAATTTCAATAGCTTAGTATGATTGTTTGTAGATCCTTAACCCTAGGCGTCCCCTTACTGATAGTCCTGAACTTTTACTTTCTCACATTGTTTACTTTACCTTTAAATCATAATTCTCTAAAACTCTTTTTTCATGTTTGTACCTTTTTAATCTTAATAGTTAAACTTGAATTCCATAGTTGTTAAAACAATTCCCCATGGGATCGATACTTGGCTTCTAAAAGGGAACTTTACTACTTGGTGAGAACCCATACTCTTGCGTGTGTGCTTGCGCGCAACAAGTTTTTGCACCATTGCCGGGGACATGTAAATAGGAAACTATCTTATTTTTTATTTATCTCTATTCATTTGTACATAGTTTAGTATTTTTTTATTTTATTTTCATTTACATTTTTATCACACTTCTTGATATGGTAGCCTGGCATAGATGGTTTTTGAGTGATGATGATTTTTATTTTTATGGGGGTGGATCCTATCGAGAGCCTTTTTGTCTATTTTTTTATGGAATCGTGTGGATGGTACCTTCTCAATATAAGGTAGAGACTATCCTATCTATGGTGCAGACCAAAAGTTGGTGCGAGGTTCGTGGCAATAGTGGTTATTCTGCATGTATGTGTACTGCCGATCAGGAGTCAGTGATGTTTGTGGACAATTCTCAAAGGCCATATTATAAGGATGCCTATAATCAAAAGTGGCTGACTCAGCTACCAATTCAATCATGGAACAACCAGCAGCAGCAACAGCAAAACACATAGACTAGTAATATAGAGGAGAGGTTAAAGAAGTTCATGGCCACCCAAGAACTGTGGGTTGTTGAACTTACAAATCATCAAATAATTCTAAAGTAGTTGGAGAATCAGTTGGGTAATATACAATAGCCACAAAATTCCAGTTCTCAAGGTGGTTTTCTAAGTGAAAATGAACCTCTTAAACAATTAATGAAAATCACTTTGAGGAATGGTAAAGAACCTCAAAAGAAAACTAAGGAGGTAGATGCAGAGTTGACTCCTCATCAGGTTGCAAAAATAGTTGAAGATCATTTGATGAAGTATGAGTACTCGAAAACTAATGTTGTTGAAAAGGTTAGGGAGATACCACCCCTATCTCGATAGAGGTAGAGAAAAGAACAGGAGGGTACTAGCCAATTTATTGAGAAAACATAAAAAATTCATTCATTCACATGTCATCTTTCTCTTGAGACTCAAATTGAGAAGGTGAATAAGAGTGAGTGTGTTGTGGATGGTGTAAATATTGAAGTTAGATTGGTTGGGACTCATTCAAAGTACTTTTCTATATTATGTTTAGATGATGACATGACTGTGGAGTCGTCAAAAATAGTGGAACATTTTGAAGATGACGAACAAGAATCCTACATTCGATATTTTGCACTCGAAAAGCAACCCAAAAATATACCAAACTTTAAGGTTGAGTGGTTTACCATACACAATCCATCACTCAATTCACTCATCTTTGTACCACCACCCTATGAGTAGAGCAAATAGCTGGATACGAGGTTGGGGGTAAAATTTATATCCTCAAGGTGAAGGAAAAAGTTGATTGAGTCATGCCGCAAAACTAAATTAGCCGCTGCTTGGGAGGCAACCCAAGTTAAGTTAATTTTTATTTTTAGTATTTTAGTGTTTAATACACTAGTTATTATTTTTTTAGTCACAGGTTGATGGGAAGTCTAAGTACTGAAAAACCTTAACTAAGGAGCATAGAAAAGACTAAGTGTGGGGTACCAAGACCCTCTTAATTTATAAAGATTCTACTAGCTAGGACTTAAGGACTTATGGAGTATTTATATCTCTACCTTTAAGTAAACTTTGGGGCTAAAGTACATTTCTAAGTGTGGGGTGGGAAAATTCCCATTTTTAGGAGCAATTTTAAAATTTTTTGGGTTAGGAATATGTGGGATTTTCTTGTTGGCGATATATTTGACTGCATGATGTGTGTTTTTGGGTTGTAAAGAGCATGTTGATTGTATTAATTGCTACTTTTTAGAGTATTAGGCTCATGACTATGACTCTTGTACTTTTTGGCTTAATGTTGAATTCATGTGATCGTTTGGTTGAGAGTGTATAATGATCCTACTTGAGTTGATCATGTGCCATGTGCGTGTAAAGTGTTTTGGTATTACTTGTTTTATTTGATGTCAAGAGCTTACCTGGTGTGTGTTCAAAGCTAAATAAAGATTGAGGGTTGACGAGAATATATAGCCATTTCATTGATAGCCATGTTTATACCCTTTTTCTAACCTACCCTTATGCATAATCCTAGTTAAATCCATTGAGCCGTTAGCTTATTTTATTTGGCAGCCTCATACGTAGCCTATAGCCCCTTCTTTTATAGACCTTAATTTGATATAAAGCTCCTAAGCAGTTTAATTAAAATTTAATTGTGTTAACGATTTTGAAATCAAGTAGAAGAAAGGTGAAAATGAAGCCCCAAAGTAATAATTATTGGTGTATACAATTGATGTGTTGTGGTTGGGAGTGAAATAAATTTGTGAATTAATAGACAATACTCCTTCCTATATTGTGTGTGAATGAGCTTAATGAGATGGGGCAAAACAAAAGATAGGGGTAGACAAAAGTGGTGAAAAGTGGTTGTTAGAAGTGAATTAAATGAAAAGTGTGATGTATTAAAGAGCTTAGGGAAGATAGTCACTATTCTTAGCCAAAATAGTTCCTACCTGTCCCCTAGCCTACTTTAAAACCCTTAAAGACCTATTTGATCCTAAGCTTTATCATTCTGATATTAGTAGAGTACTACATTAAGAGCAAGCCTATGGTTCATCTTGTGTAACTTGTGAAATTCTCTGTGAGAGTGAGCCCAATTTGATTATTATACCCAGTTTGTGATAAATTGCTTTTGTATGAGTAATTATAGGTAACTATGTTGTTGTGTGGGCACATGTTTAATGAAAGTATGCATGAGTTTTCAAACTTGGTGAGTCAATTGTTTAGGCTAGGACGTTATCAAGTAGTATTCGTGAACTTTCGATTGTGCATGTAACATACTTAGTTAGAAACTTGCATTCTGTCTAGTCATTGTAGTAATAGCTTGAGTGTCTTGCTTGTGGTAGAAATGCAGAGTCTCCTCAGCTTACGATGATTAGAGTAAGGAGTTGTTTAAGGAAGAATAAGGCTTTATAAATGACCCCACCCCGTGCCTTGTCGTATTGGGCATCCCAAGTCCAACCAGGACCGGGCACCGCCAAGTGTTACCCAACCCAACCACCTATATCCATGGGCTGAATTTTGAACATATTACATGATAGTGTTATTGTTCTCATTAAGACTCTAGGAAAGGGTCATAACCACGAACAACCTAACCAAGTCTAATCATACCTCACCAACAACCCAACCATACAAAACCAAACCATAGACCATAAACCAAAGAAAATACAAAAACATAATATGAAAATCAATCCTGCTATGTAGTAGGATGGAAAAGTGAGAAATCAGGTTTGATGATGCAAGCCTCATTATCAATACCAATGCTAACGCTGACATCTCTACTGATCCCGCCCATACCAAATCCCAAAAGGACCACAAAGCCTCTATTCAATAGAGTAAACAAATTCGGTTGGGACGTGCCACCAACCATGTCCAAAACCAATATACAAAATTAAAATAAAGTGTCTAAATAAATCCATAACATAAAATAATCTCTTCCAAAAGGATGGAAGCTCACCACTTTAGTCCAAGTGTTTATACCGAATCCGCAAGCTAAATAGGAGGAGTAGAATGGTCGGCTCCTACATAGCGTAGGTATACAGCCGCTAGTAGATAGGGTTAGCAAATGACCTCTAGCATGAATCTCAGGATAAGAATAAAATGATGCCAGTTATAAAACCAAGTGAAACCATCCATAATGCATACAACCATACATATAAGTTCCGGGAAAGGGAACCGGATTTAGCATGCATTTAAAACCTTTATACATGGGTTGTGTGGCTTTGTCATCCTAACCACCATGGTCCATATAGGTTCATCTCCCACTGCTGAAAGAGCCCCAATGCGTGTAGCCATACAACCAAGGAATATCCCATGGGATGATTAGTACATCTCCCAATATAAAATGTGGAATACTCATATCGTCATCAAGACCCCTCATATCGACATGAGTTTCAGGTTTTGATCACCCTAGGACTGCCACCTTCCATGGCTTAGCTTCATGCCCTGCCATTAATGCCCAATTCAAATAATGTCAAAACAATCCATTTACCATTTATTAACCAAGGCCAATATTAGTGGTATTGTCATACCACCCCTTACTTGCAAGTAATATCCATAGGAACACCATTTAGGTTAAGGGGACCTTAGATTCCCTTCCAATTACCATATTAAATCCCTTTGGGAGACTTCTATGTTCTCCACAAGCATAACTATTTAGACTTTATCCTATTAAAACCATTTAAACCATGCATAAATCCTTTATCTTGTATAAAACATACATGAGTTCCACTAAAAGAAGTCAATGCAATGAACTTATCTTTAATAGCATTTTATCAAACACCTTAGGGACAAAATCTAACCAAAACCAATTCCAAAGACCATGAAACCATTACCATGAAATTCAATTGTCCAAATCCTCTATTGATGCATATAAAAGATGAATTAAAACCATAGGAAACCATAACCACACATTCAATATCAAAAAACCCCAAATAATAGTTGGAAACCACAATCGTGAAATAATAAAACCATGAAATCAATCATATATACCATGGATTTAGTTTAAATTACAATTTGGGAAGAGAATCATGCCTTCTACCGAAGAATTGATGGAAGGAAATCACCAAGACAGGTCCCAAAGCAATACACAAGATGAAACTCTATCCTTCTTGCCCCAAAAGCTCTTGAAAGAATTATGAGTTGATTTGTAATAGTTTCTATGTGTTAATGAATAGAATAATAGGGTAAATAACCTCCTAGGTGTATTAGAAGTCTTGGGTACTAGGTAGGGTAAGTATGGAAATATCCAGAATAGTACCACTTAAATCCCTTAAGACCCATCACAGAGTTATGACAAATCCATATGAGTCGTACCCTCTTATACGATCGGATCCACCACTCGTATTCAAGCCTCAACCCTTAGATTAAACTCAATCCAGTATACGACTCATCCAACCAAATTGTAATGATAGATATGATTCGTACCCATAACCCGTATCCTTATTAGAATAAAATTCTAGGAGGATAAAAAACTGCACTATACAAGTCGTTAATACGACTCGTACCAATCCCTATGACTCGTAACCCTAAGTCGTACCTTTTTCAGTGACCAAAACCATTCCACCCACTAACTCTAGTCAATATACGATAAGACCATACTACTCATACACCAGCATACGGCGCGTACCCATGAGTCATATTGGGTCTAGAGAATGAATTTCTAGGAAATTTTCTAAGGGTTAAAACCCAAGATGTTTTTGTCTCCCCCACTAGGAACATTCATCCCTGAATGACGTACAAGGTAGGGGTAACCACACACTGTGTCATTTACATTATCAAACATCCTTTAAACAATGTTTGAAAATAAAGAGGAAAATACCTTAATATTTTCTTTAACAAACTATGTAAATAAAGATGCGTTCAAGAAACATGCCTTCCTCACGAATCACAGAAGCAGAAAACATATGTCGATATTTGGACTTTATGTCCTCTTACGCTTCCCTAGTAGCATCTTCCACCTTATGGTTCCGCCATAGAACCTTAACTAAGGTTGCATCCTTTGTCCACTACCAATGAACTTGCCTATCTAATATCTCAATCGGGACCTCTTTATAAGATAGAGAATCCGAAATACCAAATTCTTCCAAAGGAACAGCCGAAGAAGGATCAGCTAAACACTTCCTCAACATAGAAACATGAAAGACAGAATGAACCAAACTTAAGCTAGATGGTAACTCCAACTCACAAGTAACATTACCAACTCTTTAGAAAATCATATACAGATGAATGAACCAAGGATTGAGTTTCCCTTTTTTGCCAAACTGCACCACTCCCTTCATGGGAGACACCTTGAGCAATACCTTATCTCCAACCTTAAACTCCAAGTCTCTACGCCTAACATCTACATACAAATTTTGGCGACTTTGGGAAGCTTTAAGCCTATCCCGAATCACCTTGACCTTCTCCATCACCTGATAAACCAAATCCAAACTAAATAAGTCCATTTCTCCAATATCAAACCACTAGATAGGAGACCTACGCCTCCTACAACACAATGCCTCAAAGGAGACATACCAATACTAGAATTATAGCTATTGTTGTAAACAAACTACACCAAAG
This sequence comes from Capsicum baccatum var. pendulum, assembly GCA_030864225.1. Classification (NCBI taxonomy): domain Eukaryota; kingdom Viridiplantae; phylum Streptophyta; class Magnoliopsida; order Solanales; family Solanaceae; genus Capsicum; species Capsicum baccatum. The sequence continues at coordinate 169,598,100 of CM061561.1, read as the reverse complement.
GTAGATGCTCCGCCCGAATGCCACCACAGTCAATAGCACAGTCCCAAATCATATCTTCCAATGTCTGACTAGGTCTTTTTGCTTGCCCATCTGACTATGATGAAAAGTGGTACTCAGACTAACGTTATTCCCCAACCCTTTCAGAAAAAACTACTAGAAATAAGATTGAAACTACATGCCATCATCAGAGATAATCAAAACAGATACCCCATGCAACTTCATAATCTCCTAAAGATGAAACCAAGCATAGTCCTTTGCCGAAAAGGTTGTTCATAATGGCAAAATATAAACGGACTTGGTCATCCTATCTACAATGACCCAAACTGAATTATACAGATTTCGAGACCAAGAAAGACTGATAACAAAGTCCATATTGATCACTTCCCACTTAAACTCAGGAAAATCAATATCTTGATACAACCCTCCTGGCCTCATGTGCTCAACCTTAACCTGTTGACACACCATATACTTCGCCACAAAATTAGCGATATCCCTCTTCATGCCATTCCACCAGTAGATCTCCTTGAGATAATTATACATCATAGTCGAGTCAGGATGAACAATATAGCGCGAACATGTGCCTCAGCCACAACCATTTTCCATAGCCCATCGACATCAAGAACACACAACCTCTTTTGGTACCATAAATTACTGTCATTACTGATCTCAAACACAACTACCTTTTGCCCACCAACATCACCCTTGATTTTTATCAAGATACTATCTAGAACTTGTTTCTCTTTAATCTCTACACCAACGGATGATTGAACCACTTTTTACACTGTCACACCACCATCCTTAAAGTCCGATAGATGAACTCTAAGATTATCCAAGCGGTGAATACCCTTCACTAATTCCTGCTTGCTTTCCTCCACGTGAGCCAAACTACCCATGGATAACCTATTAAAAGCATCAACAACCATATTAGCCTTACCTGCGTGGTAGTAAAGACTCATATCGTAATCCTTGAGATGCTCAAGCCACCTTCTCTAGTCTCTCTGAGTGAACCTGTACTGACGACTCTTGTGATCAGAAAAGATATCCACATGAACACCATACAAATAATGCATCCATAATTTCAAAGCAAACATAACTGCCAACAAAATCAATTAATAAGTAGGATAATTCCTTTCATGTATCTTCAACTTCCTAGAAGCATAGGCAATCACTTTCCCATGTTGTATCAAAACACAACCAAGACCTACTCGAGATGCATCAAAATAAACCACAAACCCATAATTGCCTTTTGGCAAAGTCAGGATTTGCGCCGAAGTCAACTTATCATTAAACTCATCAAAATTCCCTTCACAAGCATCCAACCAAGAAAACTTAACCTTTTTCTGAATCAACTTAGTCAAAAGAGTAGCTATCAAAGAAAAGCATTCTAAAAACTACCTAAATACCCCGCTAAAAGAAAGAAGCTTTGAATATTGGATGGAGTTATAGGTCTAGGCCACCTCTTTACCATAGCAACCTTCTGTGCATCCACCATGATCCCTTCACTAAAAATACTATGGTCAAAGAAAGTCAAAGCATTCAACCAGAACTCACACTTAGAGAATTTAGCAAACAAATGTTGTTTCTTCAAGTTCTACAATACCACACAAAGGTGATTAGTATGATCTACCTCCTAATTCAAATAACCAGAATATCATCAATAAACACAATGATGAAGAAATCTAAATAATGCTTGAACACCCTGTTCATCAAGTCCATAAATAATGCCGAAGAATAAGTCAACCCAAATGACATCACCAAGAACTCAAAATTCCTATACTAAGTACTAAAAGTCGTATTAGGAATATCCATCTCTCTAATCTTTAGCTGATGGTACCCAGACCGAAGATATATATTAGAGAAAAACTTGATGCTTTGTAACTTGTGAAACAAGTCATATATCTGAGAAAGAGGATACTTGTTCTTTACTGTCACCTTGTTCAACTACCAATATTCAATGCACATCCAAATGGAACAATCCTTCTTGGCACAAACAATACCGGTGCACCTTATGGTGAAATACTATGATGAATAAACCCCTCATTCAAATGACCGTAAAGTTGTTCCTTGAGTTCTCTCAAATCAGATGGAGCCATTCTATATGGAGGAATAGAAATTGGACGATTTTCTGGAAGAAAATTAATACCAAACTCTATTTCCCTATTTGGAGGAACACTAGGAAGATTATTCGAAAAGAGTTCTCAAAACTCATTCACCACATGGACCGAATATAAAGACGGACCTTCCGAGTTAGAATTTTTTAACTCAGATGAAGTGATAAAGACAACCCTTAGAGATTAACCTTTGAGCTATAAAATAAGAAATAAAACTCCCCCTAAAAGCTAAGGAACTACCTTCCCATTCTATAACTAGTTCTTAGAAAACTTAAAGATAACCTTACGGGTCCAACAATCCATAGATGCATAACAAGAATGCAGCCAATCCATAACTAGAATTACATCAAAACCTACCATATCTAACTCAATCCGATCCACCAAGGTCTTTTTGTTACCAACAGGTACCACACATCCGCTATAGACTCTCTTACCAATAACTGAGTCACCTATTGGGGAAGAAACAGAAAAGGATCCAAGATAAATTATGAATCCAAACCCAAAGACACAACCATATATGGAGTCATAAAAGAAAGAGTGCACCCCAGAATAAGCAAATAATATACGTGGTGAAAGAAAAGTTATAACGTACCATAACGACATCAGGTGATGCCTCGAATTCCTATCAAGATGATAAAGCATACAACCTATTCTGACAAACACTAGAACCAGGAGAAGTAATAGAAGCAGATACCGCCCCACCAGGTGTAGAAGTAGAACATAAAGTCATAGGAATCTTATTCTCCCCTGTAGCAACCATATTAGTCAGATAATCCCTGAGCCTAAATGCCCATACTTAAAGCATTTGTCCCTTCCTTGTGATATCCTCTATGAGGATGACCATAGAATTGACAAAGAGGACACAAAAAAATTGATTGATCTCTGCTCGCTTGATATTAGGCAATCTATGCCCTATAATTATCACTACCTTAATGATGCCTGTCCCCTGACTGATAAGGAGAACTAGCAAAACAGGAGCATGAACTCCCCCACTTATTTTTCTTCCACTTTCCACCATCCCTACCACCCTAAGACTAAACACCTACGTGATTAAAAAACCTTCTCCTTTTTCCCTATCTATCCCTAAACTAGGCTTGTTTTCAGTTCTCATCCTCAACCTACTACATATGAACTATCAACCTCGAGATGTCTATATCTTTAATCAGCAAGGTATTCTTGCTCTCCAAAATCAAATCTCTACTCAACCGAGAAGCAAACTTCCTCATTCTAAAACTGAAATCAACTACAAAATTAGGAGAATACCTTGATAGCTGATAGAATTTCAAATCATATTCCTTTACTAATACCCTCCCCTACTTAAGGTTCACAAACTCCTCCATCTTAGCTTCCCTCAACTCTTGAGGAAAGAACCAATCCAAGAAGGCATTATAAAAGGCCTTTCACAACCATTCCTCTTCCATATCACCTCTATCCCTATCGCACACCTTATAATACTGATATGCAACATTCTTGAGATGATAAGATGCAAAGTTAACCCCCACTATATTAGTAGCCTGTATCACTCAAAAGATTTTTTCCATCTCATCCAAGAAACCCTATGGATCCTTCTCCACCTTTACCCCACTAAAAGTTAGAGGAACCATCTTTATAAGTGTAATAATACCATTTATACCAACCCCATAAGTACCATAAAGCCTTTATCTAAAAGTGTAAAAAAAAATTAGTTAGGATATGCCCCCAACCATGGCAAAAAATAATATCCAAAATAAAAAAAAGTGTCTAAGTAAATCTATAACATAAAATGTTACCTTCCAAAAGGATGGAAGCTTACCACTTTAGTATAGATGTTGATACCAAATCCACGTGCTAAACAGGATGAGCAGAATTATTGATTTCTGTGTAGCATTGCTATACAACTGCTAGTAGACAGGTTTAGTGAATGACTGCTAGCATAAATCTCAGGATAAGGATAAAATAATGCCAATAATTAAAACAAGTGAATCAATATATAATTCATACAACCATACATATATAGGTTTTTAAAAATGGAACTAGGTTTAGCATGTATTTAAAACCTATATACCTGGGTTGTGTAGCTTTGTCGTTCTAATCACCAACGGGCCATATGGGTTCAGCCCCCCTGCTGAAAAGGCCTCAGTGTGTGAAGTCGCATGACCAGAGAATATACCATGGTATGACTAGTACATCCCAAATATAAAATATGACACACGCACATGGTCATCAAGACCCCTCATATCGGCAAAAATGAGTTTCTTATTTTGATACCCCTAGGACCGCCACATTCTACGACTTAGCTACACACCCCACCATTAATGCAAAATTAAAACCATCTCCAAAAAATCCATTTACCATTTATTAAGAAAGCCCAATATTAGTGGTATAGTCATACCACCCTTTACTTTCAAGTATTATCCATAGACAAACCATTTAGGTTAAGAGGACCTTAGTTGCCCTTCCAATTACAATATTAAATCCACTTGGGAGACTTTCATATTCTCCATAAGAATAAACATTTATACTTTTGTCTTTTCAAACTATTTAAACCATGCATAAATCCTTTATCCAATTCAAAACATGCAAGAGTTCCATTAAGAGAAGTCAATGGAATGAAGATATCTTTATAAACATTTTATCAAAAACCTTAGGGGTATAGTATAACCAAAATCAATTCCAAAGACCATTAAACCATTATGATGCAATCCAACTGTCCAAATCCACCATTGATGCATATAAAATCATAAGTAAAACATAGGAAACCATAACACGACATTCAATATCAAAGTCCCCTAAATAATGGTTTGAAAAAATAATAATGAAACAGTAAGACCATGAAATCAGTCATATAAACCGTGTATTTAGTTAAAATTACAATGAGGGAAAAGAATCATTCCTTATACTGAAGAATTTATGGAATGAACTGAATAAGATAAGCCCCAATGCAATCCACAAAATAAAACCCTGGCCTTTTTACCCAAAAATGTATTGATATAATTATACGATATTTTTGAATAATTTCTAAGTTTTAATGTATAGAATAATAGAGTAAATAACCTACTAAGTGTATTGAAAGTCGTGGGTCCTAGTTAGGGTAAGTCAAAAATGTCTAGACTACCCCCACATAAATTCCTTAAAATCCATCCCAGGAATATGACTGACTCATACGATTCATACCCTCTTATAAGATTCGTATCCTCCACTCGCATCCAAGCCTTAACCTTTGGATCAAACACTATCCTATATACAACTCATCCATCCAAGTTGTAACCGCAGCATAGAATTCATACCCATAACCTGTATCCCTTATAGAATAAAATACAAAAAGGATCAAACACTTCCTACCATAAGAGTACTTGATATGACTCACACCAATACCTATGACTCATACCCCTAAGTCGTACCTATTCTAGTGACCAAAACCATCGCACCCGCTAATATTAGTTAGCAAATGACGGGACTATAGCACTCGTACCCTAGCCTATGGCTCATACCCATGAGTTGTATTTGATACGAAGAATGGATTTCAAAGAAATTTTCTAAGGTTCAAAACCTTGGATATTTTACTTTAAGTTTAGGGTGGTGATCTGAGGTGGATTTATGTACCTCAGTGTTGTTATCCAAGCTTATTTAGCCTTATTATAAGGACAACTTATGTGGTTAGTGTTTTAATGATGATATAATTGTTCATATAATTATTTATATATTAAATTAAAATGTTTAAGGTATATTTCAAATAAGTTTATACATTATTTCGTCACTTAGAGTTCAAATGAGAAAACTATTGCTATAGCTTGAGATAGATGTTGTTCTAGTTGATCTCAACGGAATCTAGTGAGTGTAATGAGTTAATATAGTTATTATTTCCAATTATGTGTTTAAAAATTTTTTGTAGTGTTCGACTTTCAACTGAATTAATCCTAGAGTATAACAAGAAGTTAAATATCAAAAAAGGGTAAACTAGTTCTTAGCTAAAGTTTCTAGTTCGTTGTCCTTGATATTGTGTTTTTTGAAGCTCTAATCCATGGTGTTTGATGTTATAGTATGCTTGATGAGTTTATTTTGATGATATATGGATGATTAAAAATCTTTAAATCAAGTGGAAACAACACCACAAGGCTTGGGAAGAAAGGAAATGGAGATTATTTATAAGATGACTTTCCAGTGTGTCACCGCGATAGAGGGGCATCACACACCCTATTCTATCGAAATAAGAGGGGAGCCACACACCTCATTTCATGGGAATAAGAATCATGTTGTACAAATCATTTCATGTGAATAATTAGTGTATCAGACACCCCATTACCAAGGAATAAAAAGTGTGACGAGGACCTTATTCAACCGACAGCCAAATTGTCCTCTAATAAATAAAGCACTTGAACTTGATGTTAAGCACCTTGGAAGGATTTAAAACTTGGAAAGGGGATTTAAAACACTTTAATTAGTGTTTTTATTCTTTTAATTTAGTTTATTTATGGATTTTATCTTGTGTTCATCGATGGTGATTACTGTTATGTCCAAGAGTGGCTAAAAGCCCCCTTTCCGGGGTTAAGGCCAAGAACATGATTACTATTGCTTAAATTGATTTGTTTCTTATTTCTTATAATATTTGTTTGTTTATTTATCCTTTTATAACTATTTTAAGGATTATCTACCCTTAGAATACATCCATTGCCATCTTTGTAAGCTTGTGAAGGGGATAAGAGGATAGAACGTGGGGATAAATAGAGTAAGGTTGTTATTCTTTTATAAAATAAGGGATTTGAATTAGCATCTAGGATAGGGATATACCTAGAAGCCTTGTTTGGCTCACTTGCAGGATGACACCTTAATTCATCCAAGTAGATTAATGCATCCATTCTCGACGATGTTGTTGCAATGTCTGGTTAGGTAGAATATTTGAGGATCGGGAGACCATAATCATACTATAAACCCTGTGAATCAACAACCAAGATAAGTAATCTAACCAATGAATTTCAATAGCTTATTATGATTGTTTGTTAGGAGTCTCATTATTGATTGTCCTAGACTTTTACTTTTAAATCATAATTCTTAAAAACTCTTTTTGTCACGTTTGCACCTCTTTAATACCAATTGTTAATCTTGAATTTGATAGTTGTTAAAATAAGTCCCTGCGCGATCAATACTTGGCTTCTAAATGGACACTTTACTACTTAATGAGACCACGCACACTTGCATGTGCCCTTGGGTACAACATAATGCGATCAATATCTAGAGAGATCAATCATGATTGAATGGACAATAGTCCCAGGGAAAAATTTTAATTTCAAGAAGCTAAACCCAAATTCTCTAAAAGGCACAACCCTTTCCTGTATGAGCTTCTTCCAACAAGAATTCATTTTTTGGCATGGACAAAACCCTACAAAATTTGAAAAGACTACTGTAGCTAAATTTTTGAGGAGTATTTACATATTAGTGGTGGATGGATGGAATACGCTGTAACTTTCAAATTATAATACATCTTGATCACTATTGGATGGATGGAATACCTGGAACAATAAGCCTCTAACAAAATCTATACAATATAATCACCCATTTTCAGCAAACAAACTCGACCTTCAATCGTCAAAACACCATCTCAATCAAGTGAAGCTTCCTTAGTCTCATCACTCAACACCTTATCCCGAATCACTCTCAACCTAATATCATCAAACTGATGAGCCAGAATTTTCTCGATCAAAGAATACCTAGCCTTCACAAATGCCAAAACATACCTAAGTGTCAAAATATCAAGCGTAACCATCTTGTTAGTCAAAGACTGAACCTCTAAGGCCAAATTTCTTAACTGAGTCAGAAGATGCGCCAAGCTACCTAAGTTAGACAATTTCAAATTCAAAGAATCTGTAACCACATTAGGCTTACTCGGGTGATAGAGAATAGTCAAGTTATAATCCTTAAGTAACTCAAGTCAATGGTGCTATGTCATAATAAGATCTTTCTGAGTGAAGAAATACCGAAGGCTATGATAATCCAAGAATAACTCACAACAGACTCCATAGAAGTAGTGCCTCCACAACTTCAAAGAAAAAATCACCAGGCACAACTCCAAAACATAGGTAGGGTAGTTGTTCTCGTGAGGCTTCAACTGACAAAAAGCATAGGAAATTACCTTACCCACTTGCATAAACACAACACCAAAACCAATACCTGAAGCTTCACCAAAGATGGTAAAACCCACGCACCATCCTAAGGCAAAGTCAAGATAGGAGTTTTTGTCAACAAATCCTTGAGCTTTTGAAATCTTACATCACAAGTGTCGGACCATTATAAAGAAATCTTCTTCTGAGTTAACTTGGTCAATGGAGCTGCAATAGATGAAAACCACTCAATAAAACACCGATAGTAGCCTACTAAACCAACAAAACTCCAAATCTTAGTGAGAGAAGTGGGCCTATCCCAGTCACAAACTACTGGAATCTTATCTTGAACGACCATAATACCATTCTTGGTAACCACATGACCCAAGAAAGAGACAGATTCCAACTAACACACTTGGAGAACTTAGTATTACACTTCTCATTCCTCAATCTCTTAAGAACAATCTGCAAATTCTACTCATGAGTGAACTTATAATTTGAATAAACCAAGATATCATCTATAAATATAATGAAAAAGAGTCGAGATACGGTTAAAATTCCCAGTGCATCAACTCCATGAATATGGTAGGGGCATTTGTCAAATTAAAGAACAGAAGCAAGAACTCATGACGACTGTACCATGTCCGAACAGATATCTTGGAAAAGTACAAAGCTCTAATACTAAACTAGTGATACTCGAACCTCAAATAAATCTTTGAAAATATGGAAGCACCCTGAAGCTGATCGAACAATCATCAATATAAGAAAAAAGGTACTTATTCTTAACTGTCACCTTATTCAACTACTGATAATCAATATGCATATACATAGACCCATCGTTTTTCTTTACAGACAAGGCAAGAGCACCTCTAGGTGATATACTATGTTGGATAAACCCCTTATCCAAAACTCCTACAACTAAACCTTTGATTCCTTCGGCTCTACTGGGGTCATAATATTAGGAGGTATAAAAATGGACTTCCTTCCCAACATATCATCAATAGAAAATTCAATATAATAATACAGTTAAATACCAGGCAAATCCATAGGGAAAATATCTATAAAATCATGAACAATTCTATCAAAATTAAAGATAAAGGAGAAAGCTAGACTAGTATCACGAATGTGATCTAAATAAGACAAGCATCCGCTCTCAATCAAATAAAGAGCCAAAGGGAAAGATAAAAATCTCTTGGGCCCTGAATATAAAACAACCTTCCAAGCTATTCTTGGTACACCCTACAAAGAAAAAGTTACGGTTATAGTATAACAATCTAGGACAGCATGATAAAGAGCATCCAAACCTAGGATGACATTGAAATCCACCATTTCAAGGACAATTAGACCTACCCAAGTCTCACACTTTTCAAAAGTCACAGTACAAGATTGGTACACCCGATCCACATAAAGAGTCTCCTACTGGGTTGGTACACGAAGAGAAACATCAAGAGACTCATAAGAAGAATCAAATCCTGAAGCAAAATATGAAGATGCATATGAAAATTTTGATCCTTGATCAAATAACATAGATGCAGATCTAAAGCAAATAGGGATGATACCTATGATGACACCATTGGAGGCATCTTTCTTTGGCTTGGTAGGTATAGCATTGCACTATCCATATCCATCACCTGGCTGAGTAGCCTTGCAGCCACTACCACTACTTCTGTCTCTTGCACCACTGGGAGAACCTCTATCTCTCAAAGCTGATATAGAAGTAGCCCCGATAAAAAGGCAGGGAAAATCCTTAGCCACATGATCAGCCTTATCGCACAAAAAATAAGTCCTATGGGCTAACTCAATAGAAAGTAGTACAGCTAAGCTAAGATGACTACCCAAACCTACTAAACCAAAAGCCCAATACTTGAACTTTTTAAGGATACTTGCATTGCTCTACCATGATACCCATGGATGTCTCTAGAATCTTAACCTCAAGAAATGAGTCCCCCAAACCTCGCCCTGATAGTGTACCTTCTTGGCGCCTTCCTACAATGCTCAAAGAATAGACTCAATCATCTTAGTATAATCCATAATATTTTAAAATGATGTCCTATACGCTACCATCTGAGTCGTAGCAATCTAAAGAGAAACATCCAATCCCTTTATGTACTTCCAAATCCTCTAAAAGTTGATGGAAATTCTGGCATAAGAATATATGAACAAGGCATGAAAATGTGTCTCATACTTTGCAACAATCATAGAACACTACTCCAAGAGATTAAATTCATTTCTCATCTAATCCCTTAAACTAAAGGGAACAAACCTATCCAAAAAGACTCAATAAACTGATCCTAAGCCATCTCTAGCAAACCAAGAGGTCAGTATCAAACAAGTGACCTACACTAATCTCTATCTATATCTCTCAACTAATAGGTAGTACACACCACCCTATGTGACTAAGGAAATCCAAGGTTATGCAACATAGCACGATAATCTATCACGATCTCATAGGCATCCTCATATACGACACTCCTAAACCTAAGTGTACGCAAATAAGTAAATTTGTCAAATCTCTTTTGATCCTCAGAAGACATAATTGTACTTGCAATAATAGGAGGCATAGTAAATCAGGATGGCTAAGAATCAATCTGCTAATGCACCATAGAAATATATTGAACTCTAAATCTTGGAAAAGCATGCTCAGATACCGGTACTAAAAGATGAACCGCACTCAGAGTCTATAGAGTACCAATAGCAGATATTGGTACAATAGTAGGATCCATACTCAGAATTAGTGGAACACCATAAGAATACTATGGAAAAGAAGAGGTACAATTCTCAGTGTTGGAGGAAAACTAGGTGCACTCATAGGAGCACCCTTTAAATGGTTTAACAATAAAACCAACTCTTCTAAGACTACAATAGAAGAAATCTGTATGATCGGTATAGGCTCCATAACTCCAACATTCTTAACCTAATGCTCAGGGGAGAGTCCCCTGGTTCCATCTCTCTATGTGGAAAATCTCTATGTTCATCCTCCCTATCGAGTCCGACCATGACTCATAAGTCGCCACCTAGACTGGACTCTGTCCTTAGATAATGTCTCTATATCTCTAGCCTCACTAGATCTAGTAATCATATTCTACATAGAAAAGAGTGAAATATGACATAGAACACAAGGTATGAAAGATTTTCACAATATAAAATGAAATAAGAAAAGTTTCCTAAGGATATCATATAGCCTCTCAAAGATAGATTCGAACATCTATGTACCGATCTGCAAGACTCTATTAGCAACTCTATTCTTACACTATTTAGACCAATAAACCTAGCTTTTATAATACCAATTTGTCATGACCCAAAATCCAAGGGTCATGATGGCACTTGTTATGGAAAGCCTTGATAAGTAAGCCAATCAGCCAAATTAATATGAAATAAGAACTCAATACCAAAACCCATGGCAAGACCCGTAGAATGGAGTTGAACCACACACATATTTAGTAAATAAAGAAATACATAGTCAATGACACCGATATAATATCCCAAAACCTAGTATCATAATATAAGAACAAACTAATACAACTCAAAATCAAATATACATTGGATATCCCAAATGGAACAACTCTATATTTGAATACAAATAAGACATACTCTAAATGGAAAAAGGTGGTACTCAACTGTGGATGCATAGATCTACCGCTACCTCAAGTAGACTCCAAATGTCACGAAATCAGCTATTCATGTAGTGCACTGGTACCTAGAGATATACTGAAAGAGCATAGTTAGAATGAGTATGATCGACTTATACTCACTAGGTATCATACGCCTAGGTATCGTAGGCCGACTGGGTGAAGTAAAAAATAAAGCACATAACCATAAAAGTATGGGCACGTCACCTGCATTTAGAAAATATCCCAAATGGTAGCCCACACCATTTTCACTAATTGTTCTACTGTGTACACATATAACAATAACAAGTAGGAGAAAGAAAAACTAGTATACATATACTCTGAATACAACTATAAGAAGATAGAATAAATAGATGAATTTTAAGTCACAAACAAAACTAATATCATTGAATAAAAACAACATATGGAATGCAAAAGATAAAGATGATGATGATGATAATGATTATGTAAGAGGTTATCGCACAACCTCTATATACATCTACCGAGCTCAGCTACAGACATAGGACCCATGAGAGGTTTATCAACCCACACCTATGAAGCTTTACTCCTAGGTAGGACCCATGATTGTTTCATGAACATATATAAAACTAATATTTAATACCAATATCCATATATCTTCTCTATCACATTCATCGGTAGAGAGTTTTTATTGATATCACATTTTCTATCAAAAAAAGCCAGTGTTTCCAATATATCTGTAGTGGTGCCAATGATTCATAAATGAATATAATATGAGAATGCCATGATCATACCAACAAAAATAAGAATATCTAATTTACCAACCATGTGACCTAAAAATTCACTCAAATCAGCCAACAATCCATGATCCAAAATAATCAAGAAACCATCAAGTCAAACATGCGAGAAAATTGTCATTGATACCACATAAATCCAAACATCTAGGCTTTTTCCAACAAAAAAAGTGCAACCAAACATACATATATCATCAATAGGCCAACAACATCATATAAGAACCCCCATGGTCATAGAGAACAATATAATATCTCAAACCCAACAAATATCATCAACATAGGCCCCACACAAGCACATAAATCACCTAAACACATTTTCCATGACTAAACCTCATACCTATAGCATGATTTTACATTATTTTTAACTATCCAAACTAGTTTGAAGATATTTAAGTCATAACCTCCCTAAAATGATAGAATTATAGTTCAAAAGCTCTAACTACGAAGCCTTCCCCTAACGAACGACCTTGAAAACAACTAAAATATAAGAATATGGAATTTATGCATAAAAAAATGATGTTACCGATATTTTCCACTTCCAAATTAGGGTCAAAACGAACCCCAAAAATGGGTTTTTAAAAAGAAGGGTAAAATTAGAATTTTTGTCCAAAAATATTTTTATCAAGATTAAAGGAACTTATAGGAGAAAAATCCAGGTGAAAATGGAGTCAAATTGAGATTTGAATAAAAAGGAATGATTTGGGCCTTCGTGACCAAAATCCCCAAATTCCACCTTTAAATTTACATTTAAACACTATTTAAATAATATAAATCAAAGAAATATAGTTAAAATGGAAGCTTGGAACTTACTCGAACTTATACATGGGAGAAAATGCCCAAAATCTCGCTTTCCAAGCTGCGAGGCTCAAAAATAGTACAAAAAAATTTAAAAAAGGATTGTTTATACCCAGGTGTCAGGTATTGTTAAAGTGGCCAAGTGGCAGCTTTAGGGGTCACTACTAAGGCGGTCAAGTATCACTTTAGAGGTACCCACTTAGCGTATCAGTCCCCTAAAGCTTACAAGATTTGCCTTATCTCTCATGCTCAACTTGTAGTTAGCTTCTAAAGTGACCAAGTGGCTCTTTAACGCATGCCGCTAAAGCGGCCCTAGTGGCACTTTAGCAGCTACACCAGCTGAGTGGTGCACCCGCTGTAGAGACTTGAAATTTCAGGTCTCCACAGAACCCTCTGGATTAATCCAACATATCAGAACACAAATGAACTATTTACCCTAAAAAAATTTGAATCTCCAAACTTAATGGTGATATCAAATTTTTGAAAGAAAAATTATTTTCAAAGAATTGATCCCGGAGACCTATTTTTACAACATTCTAAATGGAGGATCTAAATAAGATATAAAAGTCATAAAACCACATGAACTATTTTACCAATCTAAAATTGACGTTTTAAATCTAATGGCACAATCTATTTTGCCATCAACATAATGATCAAAAGATGTTCACCAAAGTTAAGTAATAAGCCTTTAAGACCATAAAAAATTACAAGATCACGTAAGTCACATCAACTGAATTGGGAACTATGCCAATTATTCTCACACTCTAAAAATACCATAATGTACCAACGAATAGTGGTAAAATTGTCAAATCACACAGAAATAAATATTTCACCCAAGTCATCAAAATTCATGTCTCTAAAACTTAATTACACATGCAACTACTCTTTTATGTGTGTTACTATTATAATTTAAAAGACAATATTTAAAAGTATGGCCTACAATTTTCATTAAATTATTTCACTCTACTTCCAAAATATTTCAATATCCCTCCAATTTATTATTTACTAAAAATAAATGAGAAAATAAAATATTTAACAAATATATCACTCTCATTCTCTCTCTTTCTCTCTAATATACAACAAATAATTTATTAGATATCTATTTCCCACAGTTACTATCAACCTTAATTTCAATCACAAGGATTTCTTGCTTAGATTTTGTATACTCTACTGCTCAATTTTATGCTTTCACATTTCTCTCTTCATCACATAGGTAAGAACTCTGCCTTAATTATCTTTTCTTATTAGATGAGATTTATCAGCTAAAATTTCATCTATGATAACCTTTAAGTCACATGGTTATTTTTGTTTTTTACTCTAAAATTAGATTATAGGTTGTTTGGTAGCAGGAGATAGGAAGAAAGTGTTAAAAGTCTAGGATTTTTGACAAATGATAAAAAAAGGTTCTTCTCGGTGTTAAAGGAAGATGTGGTGTGTGGGTTATTCCTGGGAAGTTTTCTTAGGAGGAAGAAAAATAGTAGTAGTCGTTAACTCTCAGGTATGGTATCGGTAATTCTTACAACTTTTAGTTAAGGTTTTTAAAATTTTTGTATCTCCGCATCCTTTTATGATAGGGTACATTTGTATGTGTGAGGAATTATTTTCTATGTGTATGTGTTTGGAGAATTTGAACATCGAGTTAATTTTTTTTCCAATTCTTAAATATATATTTATAGATTTACTTATGAATATTTAAGTTCCACTCGTTTCTATTTCTACTTGTTTCTAGCTTTATGGAACTAAAGAAATTAAATTAAGAACCATTATGAATTGAATCTAGCTCTACTTATTTCCATTTATTTTAATTTTGTATTTTGATTTTTATGAACACTATTATTGGAGCTCTGTGGATTTTTCTTTCAGTGATTTGATATATTCTTTCGTCAAGGTTTGCGAGTAATTAGTAAAGTTTGTTACACATAAAGGATGAATAGTCAAGAGATTAAATCAAGTCTATAGTTGTGAATTTTCCTTATAGTTCTGAAATCGTACCTATAAATAGGTCAACTATCCAAGTGAACTGAAAATTCTCTTATTCCTACTATTGAATTATGTGGTTACTATGAATTTAGATTGAGTATAGACTGAAAATGAGTTTTCTTGATCATAGCAGGTTATTTATGTAACTTATTAGAAAAATTCAATGTTAGTTCTCAAAGACATAACTATAATTTCTCTTATTTCTTGAAGTTATGATGTAATTAGATTTTCAGTATTTTTGAGCAGAAAACAACTTGAGGGAATCCCACAACTATAATAATTGAAGAGGAAGAATAAAAAATTATCAACTTTGTCTGAGACCAGATATGTCTAGTAGCTTTTGAACAAAATATATCATCCATTATTATGAACTTTTTGGTTATATCTTAAATAGTTAGAGTTTATGTCATTTGTAGTTAGCATACTTGAAAAATAATAGCATCACGACAGATAACGTCATGTTTGATTGCAAAAATTTGAATTTTTTATTATGTTTTTTTACTTTTCACTCTTTTGTAGGTTTAATGTGAAGACTGAAAATGAGGATGGCTTAACTATTAAGAGTACTATCAAATATACAGTTAGTGCGCCTGGTGTAATTGGAATGGGGTGAGGACGAAGGGTTTAAATCTTTGACAATAAAAGGAAAAACTCCAACTATGTGTTTATTTTATCAAACTATTGATCTAGTTAAGCAATACATCCATGAAGTTGAAAAAAGTATTTTTTTTTCAAATCTATTTGTGTTTTCAATTTAATAAACAACATAAATTTAACACCAAAGCTTATTTTTGGTCGACCAAAACAAGTTGATCTAGATAATAAATATTCCCAAAGAAACAGTCGACACTAGAAAATGGTTTTACAATTTGATTTTCTTTTTCCAGGTTCAATAGAAAAGGGACCAAAAGAAGGTTCTAAATGTATTACTATGTCTTTTAGTCAAGGAATAAGAGCAACACATAAGAACACCATGTTTATTGACAAAGAGTATCTGAAAGTTAATAGTTCATTACCTCCATATACTAATAAGGTTAAGAAATACACAGAAGAAGTTAAAACAAGTTAGGTTTGAAAATAGCTTCTTATTGTTAACAACTTATTCTCTATGGGATAACACTTTTATGTAACAACTCATGGACGGACTTTACAATAGAGGATCTGTGATTGTTAAAAAGAAGATAAAAATTATATTACGTTAATATCAATATGTCACATCTACTAGAATATGCATATTAATATTCCTAGTGCATTGTTATTTATATAAGTATCTGCACTTTTGCACGGTGTTGCACCCTTTACTGTTGTTGCCTGCTTAACCTAGCCAAAAATTGTCTACCCTATTAACAACATGTATAATAGAATTCATCTTCTTGTCCGGTAGCTGCTATTTCTTGGTAGATCAACTTTTTTATTTTCATATTTATTTCAAAATTCTTTGAACATACTTTTCAAAGTAATTATTGGATTTCCTAGTGTCGAAACTCTTCCGGTATAGAAAACATTAAGGTAGAGAAGCATATAAAATGAGCCAATATTCATATGTTACAAATTGAAAATTAGTGGTTTGTTTCAGTGACTTAATAGATTACACACACAAGGGAGGCTTCCAACATCTTTATTTAATAGTGAAAGGGAGATTGACAGCGAAGATATAGGATTTACTAATTGGCTACAATAATTTTATATTTGTTCATGGTTCTATTGTAATGACCATCTCTATCATTAAGAATGATTCCTACATTTAAATCTCATCTCTAATTTCTTCCGAGTTTGAAAGTTACAAATTTCAGGCTAGAATAGTTTAGATCAATTTCGGAGCGAGCTATGACCTAGAAAAATTTGGGAATCATTTGGTTTGGGGTAGTGGTAATTGTCTTGATTTATAGTTAGTCAATATGATAAGTAACCCATATCAATTTACAAAATTGAATTAGGATAAGTAGAATTCCCTAAATTAATCTTAGAGTAGAAGGCACTATTCGAAATATTTTATGTTTAAGGTGTGTTGCAAAAAGTGAGATTCTTTGGTGAAGGTGGACATTTTGGACCGCTATAGATCTTAAAAATTCTCGTTATAGCAGTGTTTAAGGGCATTCAATGACCGCTATAGTGACAAAAATTATATTGTTAACGAAATAATTTCCCAAAATACAACTATAGTGGTCAAGTACCACTATAGCGATGAAAATTGCAATTCTAATGAAATAATTTCCCCAAATATTTTATTTCTCAAAACCTGATTTTGGTTCCAGGAAAGGGAGATTTAGGACAAATATGCAACAAATTATCTGTTTGGATTAATAAGGTAAGCAATTCATTCCCTTTAACTCATATTAAATTATTAAGCCTTAGACTTATTAATTTGTAGAGTTTGGGGAGGTTTTTAGGGTGGATTATTGTTAATTTATGGAGAAAGACAAAATTTAGGATTAAGTTAATGGGTTTTAATTATTAACATTTAATTTACCCTTTCATTTAGTTAATTCACTAATTTATCCATGAAACCTATAGTTTTTAGTGAATTACCTAGAAAAGCCCTAGAACGGGGAGAGAATGATCATGAATTTAACCTTAGGAGTTAGGTGTGAGTTATAAATTTTTACACATTAGGTCATTTATTTAATTATGTATTCATATGAATGTTCCAGACCATGATTTAGTGGAAATTGCACGAAAGTTCAAAGCTCTGTCATAAGGAGTAATGCAATCTTTATTCGAGGTAGGTGATGGTATGGTACTTTAATTTAATTTGTGCTATATGCACATTTTAACTACTTTTTAGCATGAATTTTTAGTGTATGTTGTTTTGTGGGGACTATGCAATGATTTGCGGTTATACATTATTTTCCACGTACCTTACTTACTAAATGTAAAATGTTTGGTATTTAGAATATTCTTATGTGATTTTGGTGGAAAAAAGTTAGTAGATACTTCTGTCTAGGATTTTAGTATATTTTCCCCTGCAGTTAATAGCTAGAGGGAGGTTGTATATCCCTTATTGTGTGTATATTAGGGTCAGGTAAATTTGACGGTTCCATGGCGGTTTGAATAAACTTGACTTGGTGATAATATATTGATTTGTTGGTTGGATTCAAAATTATATATCATTGCTTGTTCTGTTAAGTGTATGTTCGTTAAGAGTGGATTAACTTATTGTACAATAACTTAGTTATATGTTCATATTCTCATCTTGAGTTGGCCAAATAACCCTACTAGCACACTATAGTCATTATGTTCTAATACAATACCTATATTTACTTTTGTGAGTATAGCAAATATTTTAGCGACTCTTATGAGACCTCACATGTAAATCCAGCTATTAACTCTAGATTTTAAGGTGGGAAGCATATCGAGCTACAATGGGATCTCTCTTTATTACATTTTCCTTAGTTTGGACTTATGTACTTTATTTAGTTTTTGGGGTTGCATCCCCCTGATAACGCTCAATCTACAGCTCTCGTAGGAGTGTAAAGCGGTCGTTGTCAAATATATAACCCAATTGGGTTTGGTATCGATCCCACAAAGAATAGTCGGTCACTAAGTAAGCAAAGATTACTAGACTTGTGGTGCAAGTCTCGTAAAAGAGGGGGGATAGTAACGTGCAATTGATGTGAACAAAATGGTAGAGTAAAACAGAAAATAGCAAAGTAAAAAGAAAGAATGTTTAGTAAGCTATAAAACAATGAGAATTGAGAAGTTGGGGTTATGTCCACCTTATAAGTTGTACGTCTCTTGTTGGCTATGAGTTATGCGGAATTCAGACATGCATGTGCTTATAGAGAATTGTATTCTATGGTAAATCCAAGCGTCTTTCGACCTTAACAAGGACTATTTCACTTTAACTCTTTCGAGCTTAAAGCGTGTCTAACGGTACATATTCTCCAAGAGGTTAATCCAGTTACGACACTAACTTTTTAACTGGGGTTGGTGCCCTATTACCTTGACATTATCTCTTTTCCAGACATATAACTTTTCTTTCAAACAATTTAATACTATACTGGCGTTATTCTATGTGTTTGCAACCACAAGAATTTGCATTAAGATGAAGAAAATAATGATATAAGCAGCATACGTGTCGCGAATTCACAAACTCATAGCAATAGATAGTATCTCATTCGGCTTCCATAACCCCAATAGAGGAGTTTAGTTACCCATGAGTGCGAAGGAAATCACAATAGACATTGTTATTATACCACAATAAAGATCTCGTGTAATAAGGTATGGTGTGGCATTTTGGGCGTGAACTCCCTTGCAAAGTAACGTTTCTCTTGTTGTGGATATTAAGAATTGAGTAGATGAATAGAAGAAGAATAAAAGTAGAATTAATGGAAGAATTATAATCCGAGTTGTAAGTTGTGGAATAAGAAGTAGAATGAGAATGAGAATGATAATGATAAAAATCTCTAGCAAAATAGGGTATTTATAATACCCCTATCCTATTCCTACTAAGCTAATGCATTACTTAACCCAATCCTACTAGGTTACTGCATCATTATCCTAATCCTAATAAGTTACTGCTAGTCTCCAAAGTCTTTAGAATTGCTGTTTTTGCCCAGGACAGATTTTCCATGCGCCACTTTTGGTCCTTGGCGTCCAAGCTTTCCCTTCCTTCTTTCGTGAAGCTTTCTTTGGCATCAAGTTATCCATAAAATGCTGAATTCTGCATCATTTATACCTGAAAACTTGCTAATCATGTTTGTTAGCTCACTTATAGGAAAAAGGACTAAAAGTGCATAAATTATATAATTTGTCCTCAAAACTTAGCTAAAATATGGGTAAAATATAGTACTTTAGGCGTGTAAATTCGCCTATCATTAACACCCCACACATAAAGCTTTGTTCAATTTCGAACAAACTATCATGTCCATCTACACATTTACTTAGGGTTTCACAGCAACAACACGAAATAGTCATCAAGACAAGCATAGCAATCATTAACAAAGACTAGTTTTCTGATCATTAGTAGAAACAATTTAACCTCTAACATAGACTCGTGATGGTGGTCAACTCATATTCAAAAGTCTAGGCATAAAGAATCATACACAACTATCCAAAACTCATCAACCATGTGTGTCTCACCATATATCACCCATAATCACTCACAAGTATTGTATATATTTCAAACATGGGTATAAGATTATCGTTGCTCTCACTCTAACAAAGAATTCATATGTTGCAACTGATAACCATAAGCTTGCCCTTAGTGTAATGCTCCACTAAATATCAGAATGCTAAGCTTAGGATCAAATAGGTCTTTTGCTGATTGTAATGTAGGCTAAGGGACGGGTAGGACTATTTTGGCCAGAAATAGTGACTATGTTCCTAAGCGCTTTAATACATCACATTATGCCATTAATACTTTTCTTTCAAACAACCTTTCTACTTTCTTTTATTCTACCACCCTTTTTTTTGTCACCTTTGTTTTTCAATTTTAAACATAACTAACCTTTCAGTTTTCCTTTCCCTTTTTTTTTCATAACACCTCTTATGATAGCAATTCTTTTTCATAACAAATTCAAGCACCATTACATTCTAAAGCATCATGCTCACCCAATTTCCTTTTATTTTGTCACATGACTTTACACTTTAAAGCACTTAGGAATTTGGATCAAATTATGGTCTTAAAAAATGGATTAGGCTTACATATGAGGTTGTCAAAGAAAATAGGCTAAAGGCTCAAAGGTGTTAACTACGATAATGTCCATGGGTAGGTAAAAAGAGGGTAAACATGTCTAGGTTGCCAAAGAAATGCCTAAATCATCTCCTAGACTTGCACTCCTTATTTTTGCTTTCCATACATACCAGGCAAGTTCTAGCATCAGCCACAAACACAGAATATACTATATCCTCACACACATAAAGCACATGGTCGACTTTATTGGGAGTAGCATATACTCTTGACCCAACAGATGAAGGAATTGAACCACACAATATCACATAGTGTGTCACAATTAGAGCCTAAACGTCTCAATAGTCATGATTTTAGCATAAACTCTTGTCATAATCTCATACTGCCTATTAGAATAATTTCATGCGAAGTTAAGTAAAAAATATTTTTAACTAAAAAAATTAACTACGAAAAAGAAAAAACAAAACAAACATAGATGCAAATGAAGATAGAGAAGTATAGCATGCAAATACAAGCACCCCACACTTAGACGGGACACACTGCCCTCAGTAGAAAATAAATAAGAAGAACCTGGTTAGTCGGACTCCTCCTCTATGTCTGGGGTCATACCCCCTTCGTCGGAATCATCATTGGAGTCGTCGTCATCAGAATTCTCCTCCACATCAGAGTTCTGGCATTCGTCGATCATCATCGATCGGCACATCGTCATCAAGAGGCTCCTCAAAATATGTACCTACACCACACATCGCCTTCGCGTGCTCATTCATTGGGTAGTCATAATCCAGTTGTTGGAGCTCTGCAGCAGTTGGAACACGGCCACCGCTCATCATTGTAAACCGAGTCATGCCATAAAGATGGCGAAAGAAACTCTCATCTCGAGCATGCCTTTCTGAAATGGTAAGGTTGACGCCATGTATAGATTCAGCATTTTTAACCTTTGTGAGGTCAACCTTCTTCGGGTTGTGTGGAAGTTTATGATCAGCAGGTTCCTCTTCGATGTCCTCCTTCCTCAATATTGCAGTCAACAGGTTGCCAAAACTGAAGTGGGACCTCTTGTGTAGCCTAGCTTTCCGCATTGTGGATCGAATAATTGCCCTAATGTTTATAGGGACATTCTTCATCAATGCGTATACTAAGCACACTCTATCTCGTGTTATCTCTGTGTACTGAGTCCCTGGAATTAGGCAAGAGTTGACTATGCGCAACCATATTCTTGCTTCTCTATTCAAAGGAGCATATGGGAAGGTGTTGTGTCGTTCGGTGTCCTTGTGTCTACTCCACCGTGCCATGGACCTTGATCCACAGGGTGTGTGTCGAATGGCTCTATATGGAGGTCTACTGTACATCTCTTTGAATGGTGATGGATCAACAGCAGGCAAGCCAAGAAAGGAGTTGAAGAAATCCGCATTGAGTTGTAAAACTTGGCCCCAAATCTTGACCTCGCTTCCTGTGGTTTTCGGTGACCATTTGGCATAGAATTCTCTTGTTAAATCGAGATTGCACTCTCCCATGTCTCGGAAGATGAAATCAAGATGTAACGCCATGATCTTGGCCAACATGCGCGATTCTTTCTTTGCTAGGCTTTCCTTGTTTATCAAGTCCACATGAACATATTTCTTCTCTTTGTTGTTCCTATACCATTCCTTTGCTTCCTCCTCTAAAACCCATTTAATTTTGAACATGCGGCGTGGTACTTGCATCGAGGAGGACTCTCCTTGCTCTTTGCGTCGTCTTTTCTTGCCTTTTTGGGAAGTGGTTGCCTTTTCTTTGCCTTGTCTTGCTTTGGGTGCCATTGTACCGGAGACTAAAACAATGTTCATGTTAGAGTCATCTCGATTGATACAATCTATAAACATTCAGTAGTGACACCACCCCACACTTAGTTTGTTGGTACAGACTAGTGAAGCGAAAGTGGTCGATTACTCAGACTTCATCGGCATACGTTTTAGGTGCTATATTCCAACAATAAAATCAGTGCAGTCATACTTCTTGTATTCTTAGCAATACTTTTATGTTTGATATAACAAGACCACTACATAGGGATTGAATCAAGGTATAGCATCTAGAAATAATCACAACCTCCTATGTTGGTAGTCAACCATAATTCTCATCTTGATTAACAAGTTATTCCAACATGTAAGCTTTCTATTGACAAGATTATGCAATTTTGGTGACCATGTCAATTCCGCAAACGTATGACAGTGCATCAAAATCAAATTCAAGTTGGAAACATGTTAAGATCATTCGTACGTATTCTTTCACTCACTTAGTTGTATCACAACACATCAACCACATTCAAGTCACTTCTACTATTTCAAGATTTAACAATTCATAATAGGCGTAGTAGTGTAGTACTTACAGAATATAAATGAAGAACAAAGAAGTACTTACTTGCTTGATGCCTTTGGATGATGCTCTTGTGAAGTAAAAGAGCAAAAGGAAAATTTTGGAGAGGATTTGGAGGCTATAGGCGGCACTTATGCTAGGTTTCCAATGTGTTTTTGGTTCAAGACTAAGTCTCTTATTTATAGGGGAAGGTTGGGTCAGGTTTTGACCCAT
Organism: Capsicum baccatum var. pendulum; assembly: GCA_030864225.1. Classification (NCBI taxonomy): domain Eukaryota; kingdom Viridiplantae; phylum Streptophyta; class Magnoliopsida; order Solanales; family Solanaceae; genus Capsicum; species Capsicum baccatum. The sequence goes on along the minus strand of CM061561.1, from coordinate 169,574,568 downwards.
TTAGAATCGGATTTGGAGATAAGAAGTGACCATATGCGGCGCCTTTTGCTTTGCCTATGCTTGGCATAGGCAGCGCCTTTTGCATAGCATTGTTGAGCATAGGCGGCTCCTATGCCATGGCATTCTTAGTCATAGGCGGTGCCTTTTGCATGGCATATGAGATTCAGAGACAAAAGGCATTGGTATAGGCGGCGCCTATGCTATGGCATACTTGGGCATGGGTGGCGCCTATGCTATGGCACACTAGATTCCGAGAGCTTAGGCAATGGTATATGCCTTGCCTTGTTCATGGCCTAGTTTTACATAGTCCTAGCCTTGTTCGTTGCCTATATTTTCATAAGCAATTCCCAATCCATAGCCTTTTGCTTCTTCATTCCTAACTTACCATCTTTAACATGCAATACGTCCAAATCAAAATTTGAAACCGACCTCCTCATTTTACACCTCTTTGCACCTACATTTACTCAAAAACAACAAAGACGATTAGAATGATGGGTTGCCTCACATCAAGTGCCTTAGTTTTGGTCGTGGCACGACTCTTCTTTTTGGATTTTTATTTATCAAAATCAAACACGTAATAGAATGAAAGAAAGACAAAAATGAAAAACGATGGGTTGCCTTCCATCTAGCACTTGATTTATTGTCGCGGCACGACATAGTTATCTCGATAACTTAGACTTCATCGAGATAGATGGTGGATCGTTTTCTGTAGGCATGCTTGTAGGCATGCAATCTTCTTTGAGATGACCCTTGTGCATGCCTATCCTGGGAGGGATACTAATTATATCATCAATAGTACAACCCATGGCTCTCTTGTATCTCTTCAGAGCAGAGATGAGAGCCTCTACATGTTGTTCACTTAAATCATCCGTCGTACTTACCGGAAGTATATTTCTACTTTCCAAGAACACATACCTTACATAATCGGGGAGCTCTTTCGATTCTAGAATTGGTGGCTCTTCAATGGAAGTCTTCCCTGTTGGTGACGGTTGATTCTTAAGATTAAGGTTCGGCTGTTTAGGAATACGAGAATAGGACCCTATTTCTGTTAGAGCACATATAGTTTCTTCATAATCTTCATCATCCTTATGCTCAACATTCAGTAGCGCAGCAGACAATGGCTCAACAGTAAGCTATTTCGCTATAGATAATGCTTTCTTATCCTCATAATGAACATCAGCTGAAGAGAACACATTCATATCGCTGGGCTGCTTCATTGCTTTGCATATATCAAAACGGACCACTTCGTCATTCAACCGAAATAAAAGCTCATTAGCTCTCATGTCAATAAACACACTTTCTGTTGCAAGGAAATGGCATCACAAGATTATGGGAACTTCTGAGTCTGCCTCACAATCCAGAATTGCGAAGTCTGCCAGAAAGATGAATGAAGAAACCTTTACCAATACATCACATAGAATACCAACAGGTTGTTTCACCGACCTATCCGCCATTATGAGCCTTATATTGGTTGGAGTAGGATCACCCAACCCCAACTTTTTATAAATAGATAATGGCATCACATTAATGCTGGCTCCTAAATCGCATAATGCTTTGGCAAAATTCAAAGATCCAACGGTGCAAGGAATAGTTAAAGCACCGGGGTCAGCCTTTTTCTAAACTAGTGATCGGGTAGCGATTGCGCTGCAGTGATGAACAGTATCCTTCAACTCATAGCTTGCTTCTCTCTTCGTTGTCAAAAGATCCTTCATAAATTTCGCATACCCAGGCATTTGTTCTAGTGCCTCTACCAACGGAACATTAATGGTCAGCTGCTTTAACATATTCATGAAGTTGCTGAAGTTTGCATCATCCGCAATCTTCTTCAATCTTTGAGGAAAAGGTGGTGGTGGATAAGGAATTGTTTTCTCCATGGCTTCCTTCTCCTCTTGCTTCCGTTTTTCAGCCTTTTCAGGCTGCAACATGCTCGGTGTGACGTCATGGACGTCGAGGGTGGTTTCTACGACAGCTTCTCCTTTCGCCTTATTATCGATGTCTTCTGCCTCGTCAACCACTTGCTTGCCTTTGGATGAAGTTTCCAGCACCTTACCACTTCGGGTAGTAATAGCCATGCATGATCCGTCATTCCTTGGATTTTTCACAGTGTCGCTAGGTAAGGTGCCAGCATTTCTTTGAGTGAGTGCTGCTGAAAGTTGGCTCAATTGCTGCTCTATTTGCTTGATTGAAGTGGAATGTGAGTCAACCAATTGCTTTATTGAGGACAAATCATTTATTTCCTCCGTTACTCCCGCGCTGGTTGCTTCCACTCCTTTCAACAGTTTAGCCAGCATATCTTCCATGCTTTCGGAACCAGATGTGGTGGTGTCACATCTTCCTGGGGGAATGTATAAACCACTCTTTTCATTCTTGTTCTTCCAACTACCTTGGTCCTTGTTTCCAGATTTATCATAGTAGTTCCGACCTTGGTTTCCTTGGGTATTACCTTGGAAACCCCCCTGATTGTTGAAGTAGTTGGCTTCTTCTTCTGAATCAGATTCGTCTCTTCCTTTTAACGCAACAGCTTTGACTTTTTCGGTCTTCCCTGATAATAGATGCTTTATAAGAAGATCCACTTGTGTTTTCATGTGCGCCATATCTTGATCACTTTCTTCTTCTCTTCTCCTTTGTTCAGCAGTCATGCCAATAGATATAGTAGAGCTTGCTACCTGAGAATCCCTGGTATGCCAAGCTCTACTTTGCTTCGTCATCCGATCTAGCATATTGCTTGCCTGCCCAAAGGTAAGGTCCATAAATGATCCTCCAGCCGCATTATCCACCACTAGTTTAGTTATTGAATTGAAGGCTCTGTATAGTATCTCCATTAGGTGGACATTGGTCATGTGATGGTTCGGGCACCTCATAAGCTTCATCTTGAACCTCTCCCATGTTTCATGAAGAGCTTCGGTTGGAAGCTACCGAAAGTTGCTGATTTTATCTCTTAATTGTGCTCTTTTGGATGGCGGAAAGAATCTTTCTAGGAAAGCGTTTCTCAATTGCCTCCAATTTGTAATAGAATCAGGAGTCAACCCATTCAACCATAGAGTTGCCTCCCCAGACAGAGACAATGGAAATAGGCGTAATCGAATTGCATTCTGACCAATGCCAGGATTGTCAAACGACTTGCATGTAGAAATAAAGTTGATGAGATGCATATTCGGATCATCGCCTGCTAGTCCACCAAATAATCCCTTGAGTTGCAATAACTGAATCATGGTGCTTGTGATGTTGAACTTGGCTCCGGGTACCAATGGTGGAGGAATAATGGCTCCTGTGGCTCCGGCTCCATCAAGATCATCATCATCATCGTCGAAAGCTGGTTGTACAGGTCGACGTTCATGTATAAACCTAGCTTGACGATCTCTTCTATTAGCAAGTGTTGGGATCTCAGCAGTATGCCTAGGATTTAGTAACTCATCATCACCTAGGTCCTCGTCGTCAGGATTTATTGCTCGCCCAGGGTTATCAATATTCTGTTGATGCACTTGAGCGGCTGCTAGAGTAGCTAGTCTCGCCTGTTCCTGTTGAGCAGCCATCCTTTCAATTTCGTGTTGTGCCTCCATTCTGCCAATACGTTGTGGTTCAGGATTGATAGGTAATAACGGATGACCAGAACTTCGAGTATGGGGCATGCACTGAATAAAAACCTGCAGAAAACAAAAACAAAAACTAAAAGTAAAAGTACGAAAATCTTTGAATAAAGGGTCTAGTAATTATTACAAACTTAATTAACACTTGTATTCCCCGGCAACGGCGCCAATTTTTGATAACACTCAATCTACAGCTCTCGTAGGAGTGTAAAGCGGCCGTTGTCAAATATATAACCCAACTGGGTTGGGTATAGATCCCACAGAGAATAGCCGGTCACTAAGTAAGCAAAGATAACTAGACTTATGGTGCAAGTCTCGTAAAAGAGGGGGGATAGTAACGTGCAATTGATGTGAACAAAATGGTAGAGTAAAACAGAAAATAGCAAAGTAAAAAGAAAGAATGTTTAGTAAGCTATAAAACAATGAGAATTGAGAAGTTGGGGTTATGTCCACCTTATAAGTTGTACGTCTCTTGTTGGCTATGAGTTATGCGGAATTCAGACATGCATGTGCTTATAGAGAATTGTATTCTATGGTAAATCCAAGCGTCTTTCGACCTTAACAAGGACTATTTCACTTTAACTCTTTCGAGCTTAAAGCGTGTCTAACGGTACATATTCTCCAAGAGGTTAATCCAGTTACGACACTAACTTTTTAACTGGGGTTGGTGCCCTATTACCTTGACATTATCTCTTTTCCAGACATATAACTTTTCTTTCGAACAAGTTAATGCTATACTGGCGTTATTCTATGTGTTTGCAACCACAAGAATTTTCATTAAGATGAAGAGAATAATGATATAAGCAGCATACGTGTCGCGAATTCACAAACTCATTGCAATAGATAGTATCTCATTCGGCTTCCATAACCCCAACAGAGGAGTTTAGTTACCCATGAGTGTGAAGGAAATCACAATAGACATTGTTATTATACCACAATAAAGATCTCGTGTAATAAGGTGTGGTGTGGCGTTTTGGGCGTGAACTCCCTTGCAAAGTAACGTTTCTCTTGTTGTGGAAATTAAGAATTGAGTAGATGAATAGAAGAAGAATAAAAGTAGAATTAATGGAAGAATTATAATCCGAGTTGTAAGTTGTGGAATAAGAAGTAGAATGAGAATGAGAATGATAATGATAAAAATCTCTAGCAAAATAGGGTATTTATAATACCCCTATCCTATTCCTACTAAGCTAATGCATTACTTAACCCAATCCTACTAGGTTACTGCATCATTATCCTAATCCTAATAAGTTACTGCTAGTCCCCAAAGTCTTTAGAATTGCTGTTTTTGCCCAGGACAGATTTTCCATGCGCCACTTTTGGTCCTTGGCGTCCAAGCTTTCCCTTCCTTCTTTCGTGAAGCTTTCTTTGGCGTCAAGTTATCCATAAAATGCTGAATTCTGCATCATTTATACCTGAAAACTTGCTAATCATGTTTGTTAGCTCACTTATAGGAAAAAGGACTAAAAGTGCAAGAATTATATAATTTGTCCTCAAAACTTAGCTAAAATAAGGGTAAAATATAGTACTTTAGGCGTGTAAATTCGCCTATCATCACCCCCTTTTGACATTCTTAGTATGTTTTGGTACACTTAATTTTGGATTTTAGGGACATTTAGTTTAGTATTTATTTCCATATTTCTCATTATTTGTTAGACTGATTAATTCTTGAACTATTAATAGGATTGTTTTCCTTATTTATTGTGAGTTTTGGATTATGTTTATGGGGTTATTGGTTCTCCCACCGGGTGAGTAGTGTGGGTAAGACTCACGATGGGTTTGGATCATGAAAAAGTTTGTATTAGAGCCTAGGTTCGTCTATCTCTTTTTACCAAAATGAATCCAATAGAGTCTTAGGAATAGTTATAGAGACATCTGTATTTTTTTATTGGAGAGTATAGAACTTTAGGAAAATCTATATTTCTTGATTTTTTCATGTTGTAACTTGACTTCAATTGGTATCTGGCAGTCCAAATTGGTATATAATATTATTTATGCTTTTATCCATAGATGGCGACACTAGGTCTAATGGAACCCGACCAACAGCTCCAATATAAGCTGCTCTAATTGTGGATCAAGTCAGAAGGGGAAGAGGACGAGAAAGGTGTGGAGGTAAGGAAGTGGAGGGCGAGGCACACCTACCTAGGGAGAATCTCAAGTAAAATCTGGCCATAATCTTTAGAGGTTAGCATTACCTTAAACACCATAGGATTATTTAGAGAAGATGAAAGCAGTAGAAAAATAGGTTGTGGAGTTTGAGGTAGCGGCTCAAGATGGGTTAGATACAATTAGGGAGCATACTGGGATAACTAATGGAATTTCAAGGCATACTCCTTGACTTTCATCCTCCCTTGCATCAAGTTAACAAAATCTTTTGCTTTGGCTTTCCTCAAATCCTAAGAAAGAATCAGTCCAAAAATGCACTAGAGAAATCATCCCTTATGGAAGAACTAGTATCCTCACCCCTCGACTATTCCCACTCTTCATACCACCGGTACACTATATCTTGCAATTGGTAGGTAGCAAACACTAAAATCTTAACTTTCAATACATGCATAACCCGAAAGATCTTCTCCATCTCTTCAATGAAGCTTTGAGGATCCTCCTCAAACTTTGTACTAGTAAATATCGGAGGATACAAACTCATGAATGTTCCAACTATAGTGGCCTCAAATGAACCCGTAGCAGCACTAGTAGAAATAGACTATTATGACTGAGAAGTCAACAACTAAGTCAACAGGGTAATGGAGCGACAGAACTCAGCATTAGTAGCCTCCCTGGGAGGTTACTGAGTATGAATGTCACCCTCACTAGTAGGATTAGTAAGGATAGGTGGAACCCCATGCGGAAAATCAAATGCAGCGACCCTTGATTGAATGTAGACCCCAAAATTTTTATGAGCTCCATCCATATTGTCCTCAAATAAAATAGAACAGTTTTCATAAACATCAGATATTCTTGGAGGAAAGATCTAAAAGATGAGCAAATAGAAATCAGAAGAATCCAATACCTTAGACTCTATAGCTCGAAAATAAGACAACAAGAAAGGGAAACATTCCTAAATGTCTCATAGCCTCTTATTTATAAGTGTGGTGCACTACACAGCTATAAAAGAGACTCTACTTGACAAAACTTTGTGGACACCCAGTTGACTATGAACCTAGGCTCTGATACCCACTTTGTCATGGCCCGAACCCAGGCCTATCCATGCTAGGCATCGCAAGTCCCACATGGACTGGAGATTACCCCTTTAACCTAACCTAACCAAACTATCAGCCACAAATATCAGAAGAATCATGATCATATAAAAAGATAAATCCAAATAAGGCTAACAATAGATAAAGAAACTTCTAATCATTAATCACCACAACACACTAAACCAACATACCTAAGTCCAGAGTAATCCATAAAGCCTTTATAATCCAAAGTCGCCTCTATAATCAAAAGTCGATAAACCATTGGGACATGCCCCAAATAATAGCAAAAATCAAACTCTAACAAAGTCTATAACATAGAGTAAAAAGACCATGAAATAAATACCTTCCAAAGTATGGAAGCACACCACTACAATGTCTACTCACGAGCCACTCGAACATTTGGTCACTATACAGGGAAAGAAGAAGAAGTTCCGATCCTTGAATTACGTAGGGATATAGCATCTAGAGATGGCTAGAGGTTGGAATTCTAGCATGTAACTCAAGGATTAGGATACGATAATTCCATTAGGTAAAATCAAGTCAAAACCTCATATGCAATCATATCTATACATATATATATATAGTGTCAAAAAAAGGCAACAAGGCTTAGAATGAACTTTGAAAACATTAACTTGCGTTATGTATCATAACATTAATATAACAAGCCACCTACGGGCTATATAGGCCCAGTTCTCCCCTATTTGGAAAGGCCCCAGTGCGTGTAGCCACACGAACCAGAGAATATCCATATCCATATATGCCATTATGGGGGACTCAAATCTCCCGACATAATCAAGGTGATATAGCACCAATGTATACAATATGTGGGACTAAAACCTCCCATTCATATTTCCATTGGAAGGACTTGAACCTCCCGAACATATAGACACCCATATTGGCTAGCGCAGTTTCTAGTGCTAGTCCTTTAGACTCTACTTTCACGGCCCGGCTACATATCCTTATTTAAAGCTTATTTTAAAAAATCATTTACACATACACAGAACCATTATTCCACTTACTTACCAAAGAAATATTGTTAGTATCATCATACCAACCCCAATTGAAAGTGTACAACATGCCATAATCATTATCATTTAACATTTGGGACTCAAACCCATAGTCTATACTAAGACCTCAATTAAGTTCAATATTTAGGCACTTTAACCCATTTAGATAATTAAACCACCAAGGTTAAAATTAAAAACTACTTTGTGACCTACAAGGTTTTCATGAAACCATTTTCTAACCATTTTCATTATTGAGCAAATGTCTTTGTTCAAATCACAATTCAATTGATTTAAGGTTACCAAGACCTTCACATAATCATTCATCCCTAATTAGTATTCTTATACCAAACATTATTTCAAAACACAATTCATCTTGTGACAAGATCCTTCTCATGGATATTTTCACAAATATGTTGAGGGCATTCTGTTTTAAAGCCATTACATAAGTCAAAAACTATCAAGTTAGGGTTAATCATGAACCCTTAGTTTAAATCACAATTTCCAAGAACCCATATGTGCAAAACCATTACTAAATCATGCATAAATACAAGTTAAGACATGAGAGAACAATACTCAACAATATGTATTCAAATCCTCAATCATGGCTTTTAAAACCACAATTTATGATTAACAATGTTTAAAACATAAGATTTTATGAACTAACAATGAAGGAAGATTCAAATTCCTAAATTACAAAGATTCACAGAGAGATTTTGATCTTTAAGCCTCTAGGTGACCACTTTGATAAAACCCTAGCCCAATCTCCTTGATAGATTTTTGGAGAGTTTAAGAGAGTGTTTTGATCTTCAAAAATGAGTATTGAGGGACCAAATAGTGTTATAAGACCTGGGTTTTATGGTATTTGGGTGGGAAATGTTATAAATACACTCATCTTAAAAGTTACAAAAGACTCACATGAGGGTATGATTTGTCTCTCCCTTAGTACCCACATTATACGAGTAGTACCCGCCACACATATGTTGATTAGAATGTTGGACATCACATTATGTCAAACTTATGACTCATTAGCCTAAATTGTACCCTACTATATGAATAGTACCATCAAACCATTCCCTAAGTAGAATATAAAGGCTAGACCATGAACAACATACGGTTTGGCACTACTATTTTTGTATCATGTACATATGACTCGTATGATGCCTTCTCATTCAAAGAATAAAACTTGTCCAATGAGACACCGACCAACATATGACAATGGTACTATACCTATACACACATCATACGAGTGGTATGATCTAAGTAATATGATGCACCAAACATTTAAGACTATGGAAATTTTTCTAAGGCCAATGTTCGGGGTGTTTTAGATTTAGCCTACGAGGAGGAAACAATAGCAATTTTAAATTAGTATGATTGAATAATTAAGGAAAAAGTAAATTCATTTAGTTAAGATGTAATGGAAACATTGTCTAGTTGAGGAAGCCACTTGGGAGACAAAACATAACGTGCAATATAGATACCCTAAATTATTTGAGGATACAAGTGCTCTTCTTCTTCCTTGTTTAGCCTATTTTTTCATTTGATCATTAAGGGAAGAACGATAGGTAAATTAGTATTCATTGCAATGACCCTATCTGTTATTACATATGAGTCCTATGTTTAAAATCTTTTCCAAACTCAGATACAAATTTCAGGCTAGACTAGTTTTGATTGAATTTTTTAGCATCTAAAATCATATGCATGAAATCCTAGGTCGTCGAGGTACTCTCTAAAATAATTCAAAACATATAAATTGGGTAATATAGCATCTAAAAGAATATGCATTAAATCCTTGGTCACCAGGTGTTCATAATCCGTTATCTAAAGAATGCTTATGCAACTATTATATCAATTTAGTAAGCTGAACGAATTTATAGAATTTAGTGACTCAAGGATTGGGATCATCTCCAAGTAATAATATTGATACTTATGCTAAAATAGGAATTATAACACAATGACACCAAAAGATTGAAGTTTCAATGAATTTATCAATATCTATGAACTGTAATTTGTATCCAGGCTTTTTTAGTCTTGTTTAGAGGACTACTTGTGTGTTGAATGTGTTAATAATGAGATAATTAAGCATATAAGTGTTTTAAGTACATGATTTAAATATTTAAGGTTCTTTCAAACAAGTTTGTTATTACGACCCTAGGCTACCCCCTAGTCGCGACAACGGTGCTTACGGTCACAACTAACTACAAGCTAACTCATGAGCTGGTACCTGCTATGAGCACTGAGCAAAATAATAATATTAATAAATATGTGCAAAAGATAAACCGATAAGCCCATAAAACCTTAATACTGAAAGTATAATTTAATCTCAAATCTGATGCATCTGATAAAATACTGGAAACCAAACTATCTATCTGTAGAAACTAACAAGACTCTTAAAACTTACTAACTATCTAACTGACTGCCTGATTGTCTGAAAGACTTCAACTGACTGAGGAGTTAATGGGACAAGCACCCAACAAACTCCGACTAGCTGAGCATAGTAAAATAATGACGTAACTATATAAGATATATATAAACTCGATGGATAAGGACTCACCACTATTGCTGCTGAGAAACGTCAGGCTGGCTAAGTATAGTCTGGAAACTGAGTGTTCAAACCTATGTTATAATACAAGGTAGCGAAAAGAAGAATATGTGATCAGTACTTTGAATGTACTGGCATATAAGATAAGGTCTGCATAGAATTCATAGGATGACTGAGCATAAATTCATAAACATATAAAATCTAAGAGTGCAAGACCAAGCATAAATATGTTATTTAGATAAATCTGTAACCTGAAAGACTGAAAGTTGTATTACTGAATAAATAAAAAATTTTACACTTGGACAAGAAAACCTAAACGGAAACTAAATAAATACTATATTGATTCAGTGGGAAGTATAATCTAATCGACATTCCCTAATCTGAGATAATCGAGGTCAACCTATAACTGCAGTTTGGAGGGTGTCAGTACCGTACCACGAGTACTAACATTGGCTATGTAGATCCACCATACTAGTGTCCCAAAGGACTAAGGAGTCACCCTCTACTGGAAAGTGCTCTCATGAGATCTCTGACAACCCTCAACTAGAAGGTAGACATCTCAAATCTATGGTGGTTTCGTAATCTGGAATTCATAGACTGCTAAAAAAGATCACACCCTGTACTGGTAGGTGAGCCCCCATCCCTGGGTTTGCTCAGCGCTAAATCCTACTCCCAACTAAAATGACACTAATACTATACTAAACTTAGTTTAACTAGGGCTCATCATGATCATGTATAAGGATACTGATAGAATTCATGGACTAATTGCTTGAGTACTTGAAAAGCTGAAATCATGGACAACACATAGGTATTGGGTGTTCATAACCCGCCAGAACTGAATGAAACATTAATAATAGAATATCAAATCTTACAGCTATAATATGGAAACCATAGTTCAAAACACAAGGCGTAGACACTTTTTCCAATTATGAGAGAAACTTGATCATTGAACATTGGAACACCTTATACATGGGAAACGACATGATTTCCTGGCCAAATTCTTAACCTAGGGATTTAACATATAAATATAGTCAATTAACATATGAAATGGATTAATCCACTTGAAAATACATGTAAACATATCATGTACTTAAATTAATGAGAGATCTGTAAAGCTAGTTCATCTTGAACATGTAAAAGCTCATAATTTAATAAAAAGGGATTTTTGGACTCCATGGGTGAAAGGGACCCATGGATGAACATGCCACATACCTCACTAGATTAAATCTTGAAGATTCCTTGAGGATTTCTTGAACCTGAAGCTTGAATTCCTTGATTTCTTGCAAAAGAGTTTGGTCTTGTTCTTAGGGAAAGAGAGGGTTTCTTTAGAGCAATATGTGAATAAAAGGGCAAATAATGCCCTTCGAAGCCCCAAATTAGAGTTATGGACGGATTACGTGAAGGGAAATGACCCAAAAATCCTTAAAATTTCAAGAAAAAAAGTTGAACATAATAGGAAAGGGGAGACGCGGGCTTTGGAGAGGTGGATTACACCAGGCACCGCTCTTCATACCCCAGTGGACTAGAGGGGGAGGTGCCCACTTATCCCGGTGGTTTTACTGGTTTGGTTTTCCAAACACACCCCTATACTCATCCAAAAATTCCAAAACTCATTTGAGACATACTTTGAACATCCCCTATCATGAATCAACCCAAAAAATGATGTCTCGAGGTTAGGGAGGTTAAAATAAAATCATCAAAGTTTAGGGGTCTTGAAAATGACTATGTCCTCAACAATTATTAAAAATTTCATGTCTTGCACCCCTTAAACATGCAAGTGTGAGCTGATTTGAGCTTGGCATCTTATGGGGTATTACATTATCTCCCCCTTGGGAACATTTGTCCTTAAATAAGATTGGTTAGATTGGAAGAACTAAGGCAACTGAGATCACATACTGAACATGTATGACTGGAAACAAGATTATATAACTGACTTTGAAATATAATACATGAACTGAACTAATTTTCTGAAAGCATGCAATGACATCAGATTGATTACATAGCTAAAACTGATAACAAAAGAGAGTAAATTTGAGGAAATTATTACCTTTAGCCGAATCTGTGTTTGCAAAAAAAAGATGAGTGTACTTGGTTCGCATATCTACTTCTGCTTCTGAAGTGGCTCCCTGAACGGAATGATTATACCAAAGAACTTTAACCGAGGGGACTTCTTTATTCCGTAGTCTATGAATCTGACAATTAAGAATCTCGACTGGGGATTCTTTGTAAGAAAGTCTATCCTTGACATCTATATTTTCTAATGGAACATGTATAGCAGAATCACCATTACATTTCTTTAACAAGGAAACACGAAATACCGAATGTAATTACGCCAAATTTGTAGGAAACTCTAGCTTGTAAGCTACCTTCCTGAAATGGCTTAAGATTCTATATGGGCCAACATAATGGGGGCTGAGTTTCCCTTTTTTACTAAATCTCTTTACCCCCTTCATAGGAAAAAATTTTAAATAGACCAAATCACCAACATCAAATTCAAGATCTATTCTCCTCACATCTATATAAGATTTCTAGGGCAGTCTTCTGCCTCTCCCGTATCAACTGAACTTTCTCCATTGCCTCAAATACTGAATCTGGCCCTATCAAAGTAGCTTCACTTGCCTTAAACCAGCCAATAGAAGATCTACATCTCCTTCCATAAAGGGCCTCAAAGAAAGCCATCTTAATACTGGAGTGATAACTATTGTTATAGGCAAACTTAATCAAAGGTAAGTGGTCATCCCAGCTACCTTTTAAATCAATAGCATAAGCTCTTAACATGTCCTTTAAACTCTGAATTATCCTTTCTGCCTGACCATTTGTTTGAGGGTGAAAAGTTGTATTGAGATGAATTTAGGTACCGAGACCCTTCTAAAAAGCCTTCCAAAAGTGAGAGGTGAAAAGGTACCTCTATCTAATATGATTGACAATGGAATCCCATGCAACATAGACAATTGCCTAATATAAAACTTATTATAATCCTACACAGTGTATGAAGTATGAACTGGCATAAAATGAGTTGATTATGTCATTCTATCCCCAATGATTCATATCGAATCGTGTTGGCGATGCATGCGAGGCAACCCTGTCACAAAGTCCATTTTCACCACTTTCCATTTCCAAGTGGGGATGCTAAGTTCCTAAAATATACCACTGGCCCTTTGATCCTCGACCTTAACCTACTAATAGTTCGAACACTTAGCCACAAACTCTGCAATATCTTTATTCATACCACTCTACCAATAGATTTCCCGCAAATCATAGTATATCTTTGTGGCTCCTAAATGAATAGAATATCGTGAACTATGTGCTTCTGCATGTATTCATTGTCTCAAGCCATCAACACACAGAATATATAATCTACCATGACAACGAAGCACACTATCTCCCCCTTGGGAGAAAACCTCTACCTTCTAATATCTAACTTCCTCCTTCAACTTAACCAAACTAGGATCTCTTTCTTGCCTTTCTTTCACTTCAGCAACTAATAAAGATTCCAAACCATTCCAAACCCATATACTACCTTCGGTCAAATAAACCAACCGAACACCCAATCTAGCAACCTGATGAACCTCCTGAATTATCTTTTTCTTATCATCCTCTATATGGGCAACAATACCCATAGACAACCTGCTAAGGGCATCTGCCACTACATCAGCCTTTCTCAAATAATACAACACGCTCATATCATAATCTTTTAATAATTCCAGCCACCTTCTCGAACAAAGATTCAGATCTTTTTGAATGAATGTGTACTATAAACTCTTATGTTCAGTGAACACATCAACATGAACCCTATAAAGATAATGTCACAAAATCTGTAAGGTGAAAACAACTGCTGCCAACTAAAGATCATGGGTAGGATAAGTCTTTGCATAAGGATTAAGTTTTCTAGAGGCTTACGCTACAACCTTACCTCTCTACATCAAAACACAATCGAGACTTACTCTGGAAGCATCGAAGTAAACTACAAACCCATCTGAACCATTTGGCAAAGTCAAGGCTAGAACGGAAGGAATTGAGTCTTCTACTCTTGAAAACTGTTTGTGCAAGAATCTAACCACTAAATTTAACTTTCTTCTAACACAATTAAAACATGGGTAATTCAATAGAAGAAAATCCTTTGAAAAACTTTCTGTAATAGCCAGCAAAACCCAAGAAACTCCTGATATTTAAAGGAGAGATAGGTCTAGGCCAGTTCTTACTGCATCGGTCTTCTGAGGGTCAACTTGTATGCCATCACTGGAAACTATTTGTCCAAGGAAAGCTATTAATCTTAGCCAAAACTTATACTTACTGAACTTAGAAAACAACTAATGATCTCTAAGGGTCAGCAACACAACTCTCAAATGGTCTCCATGATCATTCTTACTATAGGAATAAACAAGGATATCATCAATCAAGACTATGATGAACATGTCCAAGTACTGTTTGAACACCCTATTCATGAAGTCCATAAAATATACAGGGTCATTCATTATTCCAAATGACATAACTAGGAATTCAAAGTTACCTTACCGAGTTCTAAAAGCTATCTTCAGAATGCCACATTCTCTGACTCTAAGCTGATGATAGTTGGATATGAGGTCTATCTTAGAGAAATAATTGGAACCCTAAAGTTGGTCAAACAAGTCATAAATTCTGGGGAGAAGATACTTATTCTTGATTGTGACTTTGTTCAACTGACGATAGTCGATGCACATTCTGATAGAACTATCTTTTTTACTCACAAATAAAAATAGAGCACCCCATGGAGAAATATTGGGCCTTATGAAAACATTATCTAAGAGATCTTTCAATTGTTCTTTCAAATTCTTATTCTCAACTTTATCCATTCTATTGGGTGGAGTGGGTATCTGGAAGGAGATTTATTCTGAAGTCAATTTCTCTTTTGGGAGAAACTTCGAGAAGATCTTTAGGGAACATATCAGGGAATTCGTGCACTAGTAAAACTAACTCAAAACTCAGAGTCTCATAACTAAAGTCTTTGACTCAAATAAGGCGGTAAATGAACCCCTTAGATATCATTTTTCTTTCTTTAAGATAAGAAACAATCTGACCCCTAAGTACTGGGTACTACCCCTGCATTTAATAACTGGTTCAATAGGAAACTAAAACTGAACGACTTTATTTCTATAATCAAAGGAGGCATAGTATTAGTGCAACCAGTCCATGATAAGAATAACATTGAAATCAGTCATCTCTAACTCCACAGGATCAACTTAGGTGACTTTCTCATATACTATAATCGGGCAATTTCTGTTTACCCATCAGGCTATAATGGATTTGCCCATTGGGTAGACACTAAGCAAGGCTCGTCTAATATTTTGGGACTAACACCAAATTTCACGAATATATAAGGAGTCACAAAAGAAACTAAAGCTCCGAGGTCTAGTAAAACATAAACAGGATGATGGAAAAATGATAACGCACCCATAACCATATCAGGAGAATTCTCTTGATCCTGTTGAGTTTGAAGGGAATATAACCTATTTTGGCTCTGCTCACTTGTGGCACCCTACTAAGTTAGGCGACTGGTTGGACCTGAATGATGATTAGATTGACCCTGCTGCCCAGCCTACGAGCAATCCCTAACCCTATGGCCTGGCTTGCCATATCTAAAACACATATCACTGCTAATTGTACACACACCCTGATGAATCCTACCACACTTTCTACAGATAAGATTTGTATGACCACTATTCATACTACCCTGGGACTTAGAGCCTAGTGCTCTATCCCAATTGTCATTCCTGAACATCGGCACTGGCACACTAGCTGAAGATGAAGCTGGGGCTGAAAATTTTGGACAGAATTGAGAATGGTTACCACCTTCAGACCTTGGCTGATAGAAGTTGAAACTACCTATTCTATCCCTTTTATTCTCTCTCTCTTACTCCTTATGTTTCTCATCCTTAATCAGTTGAGCGTGAACCATAATTCTAGAAAAGTCCATCTCTATCATCAAAATGGTTGTCCTATACTACTTGACCACACTATCAGCTACATAAGATACAAAGTTACTCATTCTAGATTTATTGGCTGCCACCATAGTGGAGCATACCTCGCTAACTTAGTGAACTTAAATGAGTAGTCCTTCACACTTATACTACCATGTTTCACGTTAATGAACTCATGTACCTTAGCTTTCCTCAGCTCTAATTAGGAAAACATGTCTAATAAAGCCATGGAAAACCCCTCCCACTCAATAGGCCTTCCCTCCATACCCCATTCCTTCTTCCAATGCTTATACCAGGTATGAACTATATCCTATAACTGATATGCAGCAAACTCTACACTCTCACTCAAAGTGACTCCCATGATAATAGTCACCCTTTTTACCATATCCAAAAACTCCTGTGGATCCTTCTCTAACTTGGATTCCATTAAAAAAGGCTAATTGATTCGAGTAAAATCTCAAATCTTAACTGCAGCTGTATTTGCCACTGGAGTAGCTAGGGAAATAGTTTGCTAGTTGTGTTGAGCAGCTACTGAATAGGCCACGGTCATAAAAGCATCCCTGAATTTAGCGTGGAAAACATGCTTATTCAAGGGATCTTCCTGAATAGGTGGTGGTATGGACCGATCCCCATTCCATTTTCTATTATTTCTTATGGGAGACATTATTTGTAAACCTAATGAAGGATGAATTAGAAAGAGTTTAAATAGAGATCACTTCCTTTCGCACAACATAACACTAAAAGAAGGGAAACTTTCATAAAATATTTCATAGCTTCTTTTTCATAAGTTTGGCACGCTTCAAACCTACACACAAACCCTACTTAACTCATCTTTTAGACTCTCTAAGATAATTTAAACGCTTAGGAATTGATACCAAGTTTTATCATAACTGGAGGCTACACCCTAGCTACAATAACGATGCTTACGGTCATAAGTGACCATAAGCTAACCCATGAGCTGGTACCTACTATGAGTGTTGAGTAAAATAATAATAATAATTACCATGTGCATAAGATAAACCAATAAGGCCATAAAATCTAAATACTAAGAGTATGATTAAATCCCAAATCTGATGCATCTACTAAATTACTGAAAACCAAACTATCTATTTGGAGCAACTAATAAGACTGTTAAAATTGACTAACTATCTAATACACTATCTGCTTGTCTGAAAGCCTCTAAATGACTGAGGAGTTAATGGGAAAAAAACCCCAACTAAATATGATAAATTAAGCATAATGAAATACTAAAGTAACTGCATAAGAGAAAATATGCCATCAATGAATGAAGATTCACCACTACTACTACTGAGTAAGGCCAGGCTTGCTAAGTACTATCAGGAAATTGAGCGTTCGTACCTTTATTATAATACAACATAGCGCAAAGAAGAGTATGTGATCAGTAGTTTAAATGTATTAGTATATAATACAACATAGCGCTATAAAGGCATAAACATATAATATCTGAGAATGCAAGACCAAGCGTAAATATGTTACTGAGATAAATTTGTAATCTGAAAGACTAAAAGTTGTATAACTAAATAACTGAAAATATGTACACTTGGTCAAGCAAACTTGAGCTAATTCATACTAAATACTATACTGAGACTGTGGAACGTATCATCTAACTGACATACGCCAATCTGAGCTAATCAGGGTCCAACCTATAACCCAATTAGAAGGGTATCAGTACCGTGCCATAGGTACTAACACTGGCTGAGTAGATCTACTAATCTGGTGTTCCAAAGGACTAAAGAGTCACCATCTACTGGTAGGTGCTCTCATGAGATCTGCATCAACCCTCAACAAGCAGTTAGACATATCAAACCTATGTTGACTACGTAGTTGTGGAACTCAGGTACTACTATCAAAGTTCAAACCCTCTACTAGAAGTTGAGGCTTCATTCTTGGGTTAGCTCGGTGCTAAATCCTACTCCATACTGATCCGACACTAATACTATACTAAACTAAGTTTAACTGGTACTTATCATGCACATAAATGTGTAAGTATACTGATAAAATTCATGGATTAACTGTCTAAGCACTTGAAAAGCTGAAATTATGTACAAAACATAGGTATAAGGTGTAGATAAACCTCCAGCACTGAATGAAACATTAATAATATGATATTAAAGCTTTCAATTGTAATACATAAATCATAGTTCAAAACTCAATGCACAGACACTTTCCCCAATTATGAGAGAAACATAAACACTGAACATAGGAACACGTTAAAAATGGGAAACAACATGATTTCTTGGCCAATTTATTAACCTATGATTTAACATATAAATATAAACACTCAACATAGGAAATGGATTACTCCACTAGAAAATACTTGTAAATGTATCATGTACTTGAATTAACAAAAGATTCATGGAGCTAATTCATCTTGAATATGTAAAAACTCATAATTAAAAAAAAAAAAGAGGATTTTTGGACTCCATGGGTTAAAGGAATCCATGGATGAACATCCCACATACCTCACTAGATGAAATCTTGAAGATTCCTTGAAGATTTATTGAACTTGAAGATTGAATTCCTTGATTTCTTACGAAAGAGTTTGGACTTGCTCTTGGGGAAACAGAAGGTTTCTTGAGAGCAATTTGTGAATAAAAGGTAAAATAATGCTCTTTGGAAGCCCCAAATTCATTTTATGGATGGATTAGGTGAAGTAAAATGACACAAATACCCTTAAAATGCCAAAAACAAAAGTTAAACGTAATAGGAAGGGGCGGTATAGGATCTAGTGTGGTGGACTAGGCCGGGCAGCGCCTACTTCAGAGTGGTGGATTAGACCAGGAGGTTCCCGCCTTACCCTAGTGGACTAGAGGGGGTGGTGCCCGCTTATCCTGGTGGTGCTACAGGTTTGGTTTTCCAAACAATCCTATACACTCGTCCAAAAATTTTGAAACTCATCGGATTCATACTTTGAACATCCCCAATCAGGAATCAATAGAAAAATTGACGTCCCGAGGTTGGGGAGGTTAAAATAAAATCATCAAAGTTTAAGGGTCTTGAAAATGACTAAGTCCTCAACACTTAGTGAAAATTCCATGTCTTGGACCCCTTAAACAACCAACTGTTGAATGAATTTATCTTGGAATATTATAGGGTATTACATTTGCACTCAATTTGGTCACTTATAGTTTAAATGAGAAAACTAGTGTTACTAGCTTGAGCTAGGTGTTGTTCTAGTTGATCTCGATGAATAATAGCGTTTGTAATCAATTCCTAAGTTTATTATGGTATAATTACATGTGGAACAAGGTTTTTACAGTGTTCAAGATTAAATTGGATTTATTCTAGAGTCGAACAAGAAGTTAAAGATCAAAAAGGGCAAAACTAGTTCTTAGATTAAGTTTCTAGTTTGTTGCACTTGATATTATGTTGTATTGACCTCTAATTCATGGTGTTTGGTGCTATATGATTATTTACGAGTTGATTGTGATGCTATACGAAAGATATAAAAGATTAAAATCAATTGTAAACAACACCAAAAGGCTTGGGATGGAAGGATAAGTGCACAAGACATGTTTAAAAGTGAAATTGAGGTCGTAAATGCATAGGCATTGCGGACCTTGGTCCAAGAGGGGCATCGTGTACATAGATATGGCTTACTGAATGACTTTAAAGTGTGTAACCATGATGAGGCTACATCTCAAAACCTATTCCATGGAATAAGAGGGGCGACGCAGACCTTAATCCCAAAATAGCCAACTTGTCCTCCTATAAATAGGACACTTGAACATGATGTTTGAGACCTTGGATGGATTTAAAACTTAGGAAGGGAAGGAAAACACCTCAAATAGGATTTTTCTTATTTTACTTTAGTAGAGTTATGGATTTTATCTTGTATTCATCTATGTTGATTATGATTATATCCATGAGTGGATACACGCCCCTTTTTTTGGTTGAGGTCGAAAACATGACTAAACTTTGATATTCTTAGAGTGGTTTATTGTGGAATTATCATATGGGTTATTCTTAATATCTTGTGCTTAATATTTTGATGATTGTCCACCATTAAAATAAACCTATATTTCTTTGTAAACCCAAGAGGAGAATCATAGGTTAGATGAAAAAGTTTAAGGAGAAGGCTTCTTATTCTTTTATAAAATAAGGGATTTAAATTAGCATCTAGGATAGGGATTTACTTAGAGGCATTTTTTTGTTAACTTGCAAGATAACATCTTAATTCATCTAAATGGATTATTGCATCCCTGCTCAATGATTAGAGGATCAAGAGACCACAATCATACTCTAAACCTTGTTAATCAATAACCCAATAATCAACTAAACCATGAAAATAATAGAGATTCATAAGATTGTTTATTGTGTCTCAACTCTGGAATACTCACTTATATTGGTTACAACCTTTCTTAGGTTGCTATTGTCATAGTCTATTATTTCTTTATTAATTAGACTATTCATTAAATCTTCATAATTACCTCGATTCTTTAAAACACTTAATACGTTCTTTTTAAAACTAAATGTTAGCAGAATTACTAGTTTAGTAGTCTACATGGATATGATATCTCACTCTCTGAGTCACTATATTACTTGTTCAATTGTGTGTACTTGAAAATGCAATAGACCATAACAAAATTTTTGGCGTTGTTACCACAATAAAGTGTGTTTGTGTATGCCATAGATCGCAATAAAGTTTTTGGGGGGAAGCTTTTAAGAAGACGTATGAGGAATTATATGCACTACAAAATTGAATTTTAGAAAGGAATCCTAAGTGGCATACTGACTCAAGAAGTGTTCCAAAAGAGGTTGAAAGTGTGTTGGAGGTGGACCAGTTTACTGGTATATCAGCACAAATTTTTACACAATAAAATCAATTAACTACTTATCTCAGCAATATAAAATTAGGGGTTACACAACCTGCAACAAAATTTATGGCAATTCATTATGCATATACTTGGTGTGAGGTTTGCGGAAGTAGTGAGCACGCAGCAGAATCTTGTGCGGCAAATCTAGAGTCTGTTAATTATATGGGGAATGCAAATCATCAATGACAAGAAAAATTTGGTAAAAATTACAATCCAAACTGGCTCAACCAACCTACTTTCTAATGGGGTTAGAATCCAAGACAAAATGAAAATCAATACTATGGGCCAGTGAAGCAAGCTCAACAACAACAGATTCAGGGAATTAGAGCACAGCTCAGACTAGCAATATTGAAGAGATGTTGAAGAATATTATGTCTACTCAAGCACAGTTGGTAGCAGATATAAAAAGGCAGCAAATTATTGCAAAGAACTTCGAGATGTAGATAGGTCAGATGGCAGGAGCAAGAAATCCAAGGCTTCAAGGTGGTTTGCCAAGTGATATTAAATATCTTAAACAAGTAATGACAATCACTATGAGCAGAGTTAAAGAGCTCAATGAATAACCTCCAAAGATAATTAAGGAGGTAGATGTGGAGTTGGCTCCTCAATAGGTAGATAACAAATTTGCTGAAAATTCAAGAAAATTTAAGTACAAGAGAACAAAAGTTGTTGAACAGGTGAATAAGAGACCACTACCACCTTTTCTAAAGAGGATTAGAAAATCAAAGAAGGATGCAATCTTCAATAAGTTATTTAACACGTTTAGGTAGCTTCACCTTAACCTTCCTCTTTTAGATGTTTTGATGGAATTACCTAAGTACACTAAGTACTTAAAGGATGTGGTGAAAAACAAATTTAAGCTATAGGACATTGATATAGTACAACTAACTGAGGAGTGTAGTTCTATGGTAATATAGAAGATTCCCAAAAATCTCAAAGAACCTAGGAGTTTTATGCTTCCTATTCAAATTGGAAAAAGGTAGGTGATCTACGCACTTAGTATTTAGGGGAAAGCATCAATATGATGCCCATATCTTTTTTTCAATATGTTGGTCTTGGGGAATCCAAGACCGGGCTTTGTGATACTCCAATTGGAAAACCAAACCCTATCCCATCCTGAAGGAATCATAGAGGATGTTCTAATCAAAGTCGGTAAGTTTATTATTCCTATTGATTTTATTATTTTAGATTTTTAGGCAAATAAAATAGTACCAGTCACCTTGGGATGTCTAGTTTGGTGATGGAATGAAAATTTATAGATTTTATAGAGGGCACACTCACAATGAGGTTCGATTATTAGGAGGCGATTTTCAAAGTTTACAAACAACTCAATTCACTATCCCACTATTAAGATTTGTGCATGATTACAATGATTGAAGGGGATACGTGTAGGGTAGTGGAGTTTATTCCCCCAAAAATATCTTCTGACTTCCACATTGATCTTTCCAAGCCACAAATACCCCATTCCGAATAGATGCGGATTGATGAGCCTAAAAAGGCTAATGTTTGGAAAGTTGTTGATCATGAGAGTACACACTTAAGAGGTAAGAAATAAAAAACAAGATGGCCTCCAAATAGTAGGAAAAGGATGAAGGAAAATATCTAAGTTGATGTAGGTCATGTTGTGATACTAAATCAGACACTACTTGATAGGCAACCCAAGTTACGGTAAATTTTATTTTTAGTAGTTTTAGTTTTTACTTCATGTAGTTTTTTTTTCTTTATTGAGTCACAGGTTGATGGGAAGTTAGAGTACTAGAAAATCTAATCTAAGGAGCATAACAAATACTGAGTGTGGGGTCACCGGACCCTCTTGATGTATTGAGATGCAAATAGCTAGTCCAAGAGAATTCAAGGAGTTTTTCTATCTCTACTTTTGAGTACACTTACGGGACAAAGTAGATTTTTATGTTTGGGGTGGGGAAATTCCCAGTTTTAGGAGTAATTTTTAGTTTTTTTAATTTAGGTAAGTGAGATATTTTTCTTAGTGCTATGTGTGATTACATGATGTAAGTGTTTTGGTTATAAAGCATATTGATTATGTGAATTATTACTATTTAGACTCGTATGCTCTTCATTATGAGTCTTGTACTTATTGTCCTAATGTTGAATTAATTTGATTGTTTGGTTAAGAGTCTCTAATGATGCTACTTGAGTTGAGCATATGCAATGTGCATGTGAGATGTTTGTATGTTCCTTGTTTTATTTGATACTTGAACTTACTTGGTGTGTGTGAAAAGGAAAATAAAGAGTGTGGGTGTAAGAGATGACATAGATAATTCGTTGATAGCCTTGTTTCATACACTCTTTTACCTACCCTTGTGCATAATCCTAGTTAAACCCATTATGGATTTTCCTTATTTTATTTGGCAACCTCATATGTATCCTTTATCCCCTTATTTGATAGACCTTAATTTGATCCAAAGCTCCTAAGTGCTTTAGTGTAAAATTAAATAAGTTAAGGATTTTGAAATTCAAGTAGGAGAAATGTGAAAGTGAAGCCCCAAAGTAATAGTTATTGGTGAGTACAATTAATGTGTTACGTTTGGGAGTTAGAGAAATTTGTGCTAAAGAAATTCTCATTTTTAACCCATTTATGTTTCAATGAACCTGTTTTAGCCCTGGTCCTCCTTGGACATTATGCACCTTAACTATGGCAAATCACTTAAGTTAAGGATGCCTATCATAAGGGTGCGTAACATAAAGTGCATATGAAAAAGGGTAAATTTAAATCATAAATTAATAGATAATACTCTACTCCATGTTTCATGTGAGTGAACATAATGAGAGGGGGGAAAACAAAAGACGGGTTGACAAAAGTGGTGGAAATTGGTTGTTAAAGGTGAATTGAATGAAAAGTGTGATGTATTAAAGCTCTTAGGAAAGATTGTTGCTATTCCTGATCCAAATAGTTCCTACCCGTACCATAGACTATATTACAACCCTTAAAGACCTATTTGATCCTAAGCTCCATCATTCTGATATTAGTGGAGTAATACACTAAGGGCAAGCCAATGGTTCATTTTTTCTAACTTGTGAATTCTGTGTGAGAGTGAGTGTAATTTGATTCTTATACATAATTTGTAGTAAGTTGCATCTATGCAAGTGATTATGTTTTATGATAGTTTGGTGTTTTGTATGATTTCTTTTATTGAACAACATGTATGAGTTTTCGAACTAGGTGAGTCAATTCTTGAGGCTAGGATATTTTGAGTAGTATTCTTGAATTGTCAATTGTGTTTGTAACATGCTTAGTGTAGAAACTTGCATCCTACTACTGTTTGAATCCGTTAAATACCTAGTAACCTATCAAACCCTAGTCCATGGATCCCATAACTCTGGCTAATGGAATTAGTCGCTCATAATTTGATGATGAAATACAAAGTTGAATTCATGATAATAAGAATAAACTTACGAACGGATGAAAAGCAACAAGTAGTTTCTTCAATTTGATCCCAAAAATAGGAATCCAGAAATAGTTGGTAAGTGTTGAAGAAAATAAAACTCTCCCAAACTAAAAAAAAAAAAGAACTCCTTGAATTAACCCTAAAAGATGTTATTTATACTAAAGCCTAATTAAGAAAATAAAATAGCAAATTCAATTAATTCTTAGATTAGGTAACGCCCAAGATGACTCCGCGTCAAGAGTCTGACGCCCTATCACGGATGGCGTCAGACTTACTCCAGTTTCTTCAATTCACTGCCTTAGGTTGACGATGAATCTGACACCGTGTCAAGGATCCGACGGCATATCACCAACGTTGTCACATATGTTCTCCTATCGCTGATTTTCTTCGTAAGGCTGACGCCATTCTTGATGCCTTATCACCCACTTGATGCCACATCACAGACCTCGTCAGAACTGTTTTTCAGCTCCAATTCCCTAGTTATGGATGATGTTGCTTTTGATAGGCTATCACAAGGCTGACGACTTATCACAGATGTCGTCAGCCATGTTTTCTTCTCTTTTGCTCAGATTTTCAACTATTTTGCTCCATTATCATTTATTTCCATTCCTTCAGCCTTTTACTACAATATTATGAGCAAACACATCAAAACAACAAGACTTGCTTTACAATTCACAATTATTTTGAGCTAAAAACCATTAAATGTGTTAGCTTTTGCTTACACATCAACACCCTCAACTTAAAACAATTGCTTGCCCTCAAGCAACAAACTAATTAAGAGTATACAAAGTACAAGTTGGTAACTAACTATTCATATCAGTTCAGAATACATACACCATCTCCAAGGTCAGTCAAATTAAGAGCAACTGTGTCTATTATTGAAAACACCCATGCAACTCATGAGGATCAATATATGACAAGAATTTTAGAAATAACAACCCAGCACATACTCAAATCACACTATCCAAATAAGGCAGTGATTAGCAATATACCTAGTATTCCCTCACAACGAAGAAATCTTTTTTTCACTCATGTCAGAATTTACATACATAAATACAGGGATAAACACAAAACTCACTCTCAGAATGAACTTCCAACATTGCGCATCAAATGTCATAGGCTTGCCCTTATAGTCAGTACCCAAGTCGTCAGACAGGTCAGTTAGGATCACTATAGGGCTTTTCTTAAGCTTCTAACGTAGGCTAGGGGCTGGTATGATATTCATGGATATTTCAGAGTGACTATGCCTTCTTGACATTACACTAAAATCTTGGGGTTTCAACTCCCAACCTTCTTCTCTTTCTGTCTTTTATTGATCACACATGCTCAAAATGGATGCGGTCTTTTCAATTATCACATTATCTTATTATCATATTTTACACAACTTTCTCATTTCTTATTCCTTTTTCACAGCACCCAACTTTTTATTATTTTGTTTTATTCTTCCTCTCTTCATACTCATTTTGTATCACGTACCCCTATGATAGCTACCCTCAACTTAGGTTGTTTGATTAATTCAAGGTGCACAGTGTCCAAGGAGGACAAAGGCCAAAGCAAGTTCATTGTGATGTAAACGGGAAGGTGAGAGGTGTCGTAGAAAGAAATAGGCTAATTAGACTCAAAACAGGGATCAAGAGATATTATACACATAGGGAAGATCATTTTGGCTAAAGTGGGCTAAAATAAAAAAGGGCCTATGATCCTTTCCTCACTCCTATCCTATGACCATGGCAAGACTAATAGGGCAAGTTCTAGATTAAACACACAATAGGAACTGAGTAAGACCTTACACACACAAGGCACATAAGTATCTTGCATATCACTACATATCCAGTTAATGTACTTATTTAACAAAGGTTATTCAGTTGCCAGACTAATGCCACAAAAAAATACACCATTGCCACAAATAGATGCAATTCACATAGTAATATATCAGACCAATGGAGAGGTGCTCAAAAATCTCAAAAACAAGTTAACTGCCTTAGGTACTTGTATTTCTCCTAGTCATCTACAACACATCACAAAACAAGCACAATACGCCTAAACATGATGGCTCTACTAGGAACAAGACTCTGGGGAAAAGTAGAACGGCAAAAAAAACCCCAGGAGGACATCAACACCCACAAGTATCCCCAACACCCTCAACTTAAAATCATGTAATGTCCCCAATGCGTCAAACCAAAATAAGAGAGTTAGAAACATACCTATGGCACCATGGGTGGGAAGATCTGATGTCAATCACATATAAGAATAGAAACAACAAAATACCTTGGGTTGCTTCCTAAAAAGAGCATAATTTAGTGTCGCAGCATGACAACACCCAGTCATCTTTTATCCCTCCACCTTGACGATTTAAATCGTTGGCCCATCTTTTGATCTTTACATCTTTTAGGTCCGTTGGGCAAATGTGTGGGCATGATAAGGAATATTCTGTCATGTCACTTCACAGACTTGAACCACTTCCCTAATTTTGCATCGAACTTTTGTGTGAGCTCATTCAGCAACGATGAGGATCTTAAAAAGCCACTAAATAAATATTGATCTTTAAGATTCTTGGCCTTCAAGACGGGGGTTGTGGTATAACCTTTTGGAAAGATAAACTCCAAAATGTAAGAATTTTTCTCCTCATTTTAAAAATTCATCATTTGCTTGGGTGGTTCGACTTTCTTCACTTCCACCAACATAATATTGAAAAGTGGTTCGAATAAGGACTGACTCTTAATTCTGGATTAGCATCTCTATTAGTATCTTTACCCTTAAATGGACTAGAGTCTTCACAAGGATTGTTCTTTCTTTCTTCTTTCAATTCGAGTACCATTTTATCATCTTTGACATCTTCATTCATGAATGGTTCGGTTGGTTGGGAAATCTCTAATGGAAGATCAACATCATGATCATCATCAGTATAGGATTATTGATCCTTATCTTCACACTCTTCCATGATGTTAAATGATTCCATAGATAAGATATCATCTAACCATAATATATAACAATGCTTTGAATAATTGACCTCTATATCCATATCTTCGTGAATGATCGGCTTTATATCTTGATGCATATCACGTATGATATCATATGTTTCTTTCTGGAGATCCAACTAGCTTCAATGCCATTCTTACCGGTGCTTTGTTCTTCCTTTTCTTGACCATAAGACCTACCAAATTCATAAAAAAAATTAGAATTTAGGTTAGTGCAATAGGGGGAGGGGGCATTCGGGCAATCACTCCAATATCCATCTTGACCGCCACATAAAAAACAATCATACTCTCGGTAGGATGGAGATGGTGTACACATCTTTCTCCGGAGAGCACATCTACAATCTTGCCAAAAGTGAGGTCCATCACAATATGGACATGGACCATCAAGATAAGATTTCCAACCACCAAGCTCATGTTCATTCCACGATGCCATAGTAATAAGTAAACTAAAATAAAAATCTACCTAACACGAGAAATAAAACAAAACTAAAAACAACTATTTACAAGTTTGAATTCAAGCTAGTAGGCTAAAATTCCAAACCAACTCAATACGTCAAATTGTTCCCCGACAACAGCGTCATTTTTGATAACACTCAAATTACCCTCTTGAATGGGTGTAAGCAATCGTTGTCAATATAAAACCCAACTAGGTTGGGGTCGAATCCTACAAGGAACAATGTGAATGGCGATTAAAATAGTTTGAAACTAAAGCTACAAGTTAAATTCAAACAATCGATATAAAAAGATAAAATGGGGGTTTTGGAGATAAGCAAATAATTTTTTTGGTCACTTTAATTTCAGTGTTTGAAATCAGTCTAAATGGGAAACCAGAGTTATGTTCACCATGGGTTTTGGGAATTGACAGATACTAGGTAATGCTTGGGATTTTTAAAGTTAGTAGAAATAGCAGAATACCCCTGACGATGATACTATCTGACTTATCTCTAAACCACACCAGACAATTTATTATCTAATTCTCTCGAACATAGATATCTCAAACTTAGATAACTTATCTATTTCCAATAGGATTTTATCTCAGGTAGATCAATCCAGTTACGGCATTGATCATTAAACAGAAGGTTCGTAGCTTTCGAGTCCCTATTGATAATTCACTAACCTAATGCTTGCAACTGGTAGATTTCAGTTAAAACAACAAAATTTCAAGACATCCTACTACTCTTTCAATCCGATAAATACCTAGTAACCTATCAAACCCTAGTCCATAGATCCCATAACTCTGGCTAATGTAATTAGCCGCTCATGATTTGATTAACAAAATACAAATCTAAATTCATGATAATAAGGATAAAGTTACGAACGGATGAAAAGTAACAAGTAGTTTCTTCAATTTAATACCACAAATAGTTGATTAGTGTTGATAAAAATAAAACTCTCCAAAACTAAAAAAAACACCTTGAATAAACCCAAAAAGATGATATTTATACTAAAGCCTAATTAAGGAAATAAAATAGCAAATTCAATTAGTTCTTGGATTAGGTGATGCCCAAGCTGACGCCGCATCAAGATTCTGACGCCCTATCACGGATGGCGTCAGACTTGCTCCAGTTTCTTCAATTCTCTACCTTAGGCTGATGATGACTCTGATGCCGCGTAAACGATCTGACGGCGTATCACCAACGTCATCAAATGTCTTCTCCTATCACTAATTTTCTTCTTAATGCTGATGCCATTCTTGACACCCTATCACCCACTTGACGCCATATCACAGAAGTCATCAGAACTGTTTCTCAGCTCTAATTCCCTGGTTAAGGCTAACGCTGCTTCTGATAAGCTATCACAAGAATGACGACTTATCACGGATATCATCAGCCAAGTTTTCTTCTCTTTTGCTCATATTTTCGACTCATTTGCTCCATTGTTATTTATTTCCATTCCTTCAGCTTTTTACTGCAATATCATGAGCAAACACATCAAAACAACAAGACTTGCTTCATAATTCAATATTAATTTAAGCTAAAAAAACATTAAATGTGTTAGATTTTGCTCACACATCAACACCCTCAACATAAAATAATTGCTTTCCCCCAAGCAACAAAGTAACTAAGAGTATACAAATTACAAGTCGGCAGTTAACTATTTATATCAGTTCAAAATACATGCACCATCTCCAAGGTCAATCAAATTAAGAGCAACTATGTCTATATTGAAAACACCCATGCAACTAATGAGGATCAACAAATGAAAATAATTTTAGCAATAATAACCCAGCACATACCCAAATCACACTATCCGAATAAGCCTGTGATTAACAACATACCTAGTGTTCCCTCACAACAAAGAAATCTCTTTTTCACTTATGTCAAAATTTACATAAATAAATACAGGGATAAACACAAAACTCACACTCAAAATGAAGTTCCAACATTGCGCATCAAATGCCATAGGCTTACCCTCATAGTCAGTACCCAAGTCATCAAAGAGGTCAGTTAGGATCACTATAGGGCTTTTCTTAAGCTAATAACGTAGGTTAGGGGTTGGTATGATATTCACAGATATTTCAGAGTGACTATGCCTCCTTGACATTACACTAAACTCTTGGAGTTTAAACTGCCAACCTTCTTTTCTTCCTGTCTTTTATTGATCACACATGCTTAAGATGGATGCGGTCTTTTCAATTATCACATTATATTTTTATCATATTTTACACAACTTTCTCATTTCTTATTCCTTTTTCACCGCACCCAACACTTTATTCTTTTATTTTATTCTTCCTCTTTTCATACTTATTTTGTAGCACGCACTCCTATGATAGCCACCCTCAACTTAAGGTGTTTGCCTAAGTTAAGATGCACTGTGTCCAAGGAGGACCAGGGCCAAAACAGGTTCATTGTGATATAAACGGGAAGGTGAGAGGTGTCGTAGAAATAAATAGGCTAATTAAACTCAAAACAGGGATCAAGAGATATTATGTACATAGGGAAGATCATTTTGGCTTAAGTGGGCTAAAATAAAAAAGGGCCTATGATCCTTTCGTCACTCCTATCCTATGACCAAGGAAAGACTAATAGGGAAAGTTCTAGATTAAACACACAACGGTAACTAAAGAAGACCTTACACACACAAGGCACACAAGTATCTCGTATATCACTACATATCCATCTCATGCACTTGTTCAACAAAGGTTATTCAGTTGCCAGACTAATGCCACAAAAAGATACACCATGGTCATAAATGGATGCAATTCACATAGTAATATATCAGACCAATAGAGAGGTGCTCAAAAATCTCAAAAACAAGTTAACTTCCTTAGTTACTTGTATTTCTCTTAGTCAACTACAACACATCACAAAACAAGCACAATACGCCTAAACATGGCGGCTCTACTAGGAACAAGACCCCGGGGAAAAGAGGCACAGTACGAAACACCCTAGGAGGACATCAACACCCACAAGTAGGACCAACACCCTCAACTTAAAATAATGCAATGTCTCTAATGCATCAAACCAAAACAAGAGAGTTAGAAACATACCTGTGGCAGCATGGGTGTGAAGATCTGATGTCAATCACATAATACAAATACAAACAACAAAATACTTTAGGTTGCCTCCCAAGAAGCACCTAATTTAGTGTCACAGCATGACAACATCCAGTCATCCTTTATCTCTCCACTTTGATGATTTAAATTATTGGCCCATCTTTTGATCTTTACATCTTTTAGGTCCGTTGGGAAAATGTGAGGGCATGATAAGGAATATTCTATCATGCCAGTTCAAAGACTTGAACCACTTCTCCAATTTTGCATCGAACATTCTTATGGGATCATTGGGCAATGATGAGGATGTTAAAATGCCACTAAATGAATATCGATCTTTAAGATTCTTGGACTTCAAGACTGGGTTTGTAGTATACCCTTTTGGAAATATAAACTCCAAAATGTAAGAACTTTCCTCCAGGTTTTCAAAATTCATCATTTTCTTGGGTGGTTTGACTTTCTTCACATCCACCAAGAATAATGTTTAAAAGTGGTTCGAATTAGGACTGACTCTCAATTCTAGAGTTGCGTCCCTATTAGTATCTTTACCCTAAAATAGACTTGAGTCTTCACAAGGATTGTTCTTGATTTCTTCTTTCAATTCTAGTACCATTTCCTTATCTTTGGCATCTTCGTTCATGCACTGTTTGGTTGATTGGGAAATATCCAATGAGAGATCAACATCAAGCTCATCATCAGTATGGGATTCTTGCTCCTTATCTTCACACTCTTCCATTATGTTAAATGATTTAACAGACAAGATATCATCTAAACATAATATAGAAGAATGCTTTGGATAATTGACCTCTATATCCATCTCCTCATGAAAGATCATCTTCATATCTTGATGCATCTCACATATGATATCATATATTTCTGTCTGGAGATCCAACATTCATTGAAACATAGCTTCAATGCCACTTTTATCGATGCTTTATTCTTTCTTTTCTTGACCATAAGACCTATCAAACTCATAAGAAGAACTAGAATATTGGTTAGCGCAATAGGGGGAGGGGGCATTTGGGTAATTAATCCAATGTCTATCTCGACCGCCACACAAAGAACAATCTTACTCTCGGTAGGATGGAAATGGTGCATACATCTCTCTCCGGAGAGTATATCTACAATCTTGCCAAAAGTGAGGTCTATCATAATATGGCCAAGGATCATCAAGATAAGATTTCAAACCACCAAGCTCATGTTCATTCCACGATGCTATAGTAATAAGTAAACTAAAATAAAAATTTACCTAACACAAAAAATAAAAGAAAACTAAAAATAAATATTTATAAGTTTGAATTCAAGCTAGTAGGCTAAAATTCCAAACCAACTCAATACGCCAAATTGTTCCCTGGGAACGGCGCCATTTTCGATAACACTCAAATTACACTCTTCAATGGGTGTAAGTGATCGTTGTCAATATAAAACCCAATTATGTTGGGGTCGAATCCCACAAGGAACAATGTGAGTGGCGATTAAACTAGTTCGGAATTAAAGCTACAAGTTAAATTCAAACAATTGATATAAAAAGATAAAATAGGTGTTTTGGAGATTAGCAAATAATTTTTTTGGTCACTTTAATTTAGTGTTTGAAATCAGTCTAAATGGGAAACCAAAGTTATGTTCACCATAGGTTTTGGGAATTGACATATACTAGGTAATGCTTGGGATTCTTGAAGTAAGTAGAAATAGTTGAATATCCTTGACGACGATACTATCTGACTTATCTCTCGACCTCACCAGATAATTTATTATCTAATTCTCTCAAACTTAGATAACTTATCTATTTCCAGTAGGATGTATCTCAGGTAGATCAATCCAACTATGGAATTATTCATTAAACAGAAGGTTGGTAGCTTCTGAGTCCCTGTGTATAATTCATGACCTCTAGTCTATTTCTCTGTTAGAAGCAAATAAAAACTAAGGTATAACCTAATGTTTTCAACTAGTAGATTTCAGGTAAAACAATAGAATTTCAAGACATCTTACTACTATTTAAATCTGATAAATACCTAGTAACCTATCAAACCCTAGTCCATGGATCCCATAACTCCAGCTAATGGAATTAGCCGCTCATGATTTGATGAATGAAATACAAAGTTGAATTCTTGATAATAAGGATAAACTTACGAACGGATGAAAAGCAACAAGTTGTTTCTTCAATTTAATCCCGAAAATAGAAATCCATAAATAGTTGATAAGTTTTGAAGAAAATAAAACTCTCCAAAACTAAAAAAAGAGAACTCCTTAAATAAACCCTAAAAGATGCTATTTATACTAAAGCCTAATTAAGGAAATAAAATAGCATATTTAATTAATTCTCGGATTAGGTGACGCCTAAGCTGACAATGCATCAAGAGTTTGATGCCCTATCACGGATTGCATCAGACTTGCTCCAGTTTCCTCAATTTTCTGCCTTAAGCTGATGATGACTCTAACTCCGCGTCAAGGATCTAATGGTGTATCACCAACATCATCAGATGTCTTCTTCTATCGCTAATTTTTTGCTTAAGGCTGATGCCATTCTTGATACCTTATCACTCACTTAACACTATGTCAAATAAGTTGTCAAAACTATTTTTCAGCTCCAATTCCCTGGTTAAGGCTGACAATACTTCTGATAGGCTATCACAAGGCTGACGACTCATCACGAATATTGTCAACCATATTTTCTTTATTTTACTTAGATTATCAACTCTTTTGCTCCATTGTTGTTTATTTCTATTCCTTCAGCCTTTTACTACAATATCATGAGAAAACATATTAAAACAACAAGAGTTACTTCAAAATTCTTCAAAATTCACAATTATTTTGAGTTAAAACCCATTAAATGTGTTAGATTTTGCTCACACATCAATAATTGACAATCTAAGTGTTTTAGTAGTTGATTACAATGTTTAATGTGTTTTTCAAATAAGTTTGTACTCAATTTCTTTACTTTGAGTTCAAATGAAAGAACTAGTTTTACTAGCTTAAGCTAGGTGTTTTTCTAGTTGATCTCGATGCATTCTAATATGTGTAATCAATTCATAAGTTTATTATTGTATAACTACATGTGTATAAAGGTGGTTATAGTGTTCAAAATTCAATTGGATCAAGCCTAGAGTCAAACAATAAGTTAAAGATCAAAAAGGGAAAAACAAGTTCTCAGCTTAACGACCAACTTGTCCTCCTATAAATAGGACACTTGAACATGATGTTTGAAACCTTGGACAGCTTTAAAAATTATGAAGGGTATGGAAAACACTTAAAATAGGGTTTTTCTTATTTTACTTTAGTAGAGTTATGGATTTTATCTTGTATTCATCTATGTTGATTATGACTGTGTCCATGAGTGGCTAAACGCCCCCTTTTTGGGGTTAAGGCCGACAATATGATTACACGTTGATATTCTTAGAGTGGTTTATTGTGTAATTATCATATGGGTTATTCTTCATATCTTGTGCTTCATATTTTAATGATTATCCACCATTAAAATAAACCTATATTCCTTTGTGAACCCAAGAGGAGTATCATAGGTTAGATCAAAAAGTTTAAGGAGCAGGTTTCTTATCCTTTTATAAAATAAGGGATTTCAATTAGTGTCTGGAATATAGATATACTTAGGGGCCTTTTTTTGGTTAACTTGTAGGATAACATCTTAATGCATCTAAATGGATTATTACATCCCTGATCAATGATGTAGTTGTAATGTCTATTTAGGTAGAAGATCAGAGGATCAAGAGACCATGATCATACTCTAAACCTTGCGAATCAATAACCCAATAATAAACTATACCATGATAAGAATAGAGATTTGTAAGATTTTTTTATGTGTCTCAACCATAGAATCCTCACTCAAATTGTTTACAACCTTTCTTATGTTGATATTTTCATACTATATTATTTCTTTATCAATAAGTCTATTTATTAAATCTTTATAATAACCACAATTCTTTATAACATTTAATACATTCTTGCCAAAATTAAAAGTTAGTAGAATTACCAGTTTATAGTCTTCAAGGATACGATATCTGACTCTTTGAGTCACTATATTACTTGTTCAATCGTGTGCACTTACATATGCAATAAACTGAAACAAAGTTTTTGACGTCGTTGCTGGGGAAAATTATAATTCGTAATTTTCCAAATTTTTGGTTTTTGATAATAACTTTAAGTTTTAATGACTTGATCTTAGTGGTTGACTTTTGCAGGACTAGCAAAGTACTGGACTAGTAAAAGATAGAGAGTTGTTAATTTCTTATTCAGACCCTGAACAGGTATTTCATCAGAGGTGAAGAGTTCACTATCCAATTCAACGAGTTCAAATAGCGGAGCAAGGAGATTCTAACCTTATTGTTCTAATTGACCAAAATGTGGCACGTGCTTCAGCTTTGGTGATTCTAGATGCTCCTGGTCGAGTAAAAGCTAGACCTGTTCATGAAGTGGTAATCCCATTCACAAACCAAGCTACTAATTGCTCTCGCAAGCCTAATGTGGGTTCTCGATTTGAATTGAAAAAAACATATGGTCCAGCTATTGTGTTCAAATGGATAATTCTTAGGGTTATCACATAAATGCGCTACTGAATTGAATTTCGCAAGGGAATGCTTAGTGACATGTTGACTCAAGAAGTGTTCCAAAGAATATTATAAGTATGTTGGAGGTGGACCAGTTTACTGCAATATCATCTTAAGTTATTGAACTAAAAAATAAGTTAACTACTCATCTTAGCAATATAACATTGGGGGTTACACAGCCTGTAATAACATCTAATGTGTTCCTAATGTTATTATTGTATAATTACATGTGTAATATATTAGTAAGGTTATTATTAAATAATTATATGTGTAATGTGTTCCTAAGGTTATTATTGTATAATTAAATGTGGAAAAGCATGTTTAAAGTGTTTAAGATTTAATTGGATCATTCCTAGAGTCGAACAAGAAGTTAAAGATCAAAAAGGGAAAAAGTAGTTCTTAGGTTAAGGTTCTAGTTCGTTGTCCTTGATATTATGTTGTTTTGAGCACTAATTTGAGATGTCTAATGCTATAGGATAATTTATTGAGTCTATTATGATAATAGATGGATGATACATAAGTTGTAAATTAAATGTAAACAACACAACAATGTTTGGGATGGAAGGACAAGTACACAATATAAGTTTAGAAGTCAAATTAAGGTCGTAAATGCATGGAGCATCATGGACATTAGTACATTACATGACTATGTCATTTTATTCACGGAGAAGGCTTACAATGTGACTTTCCATTATGTCACCATGATGAGGCAGCAGTGAAAACACTAATGCATGGAATAAGAGGGGTGACGAGGACCCTAATACGAGAACGACCAGTTTGTCCGCCTATAAATATAACACTTGAACTTGATATTTAAGGCCTTGGATAGCTTTGAAACTTGGAGATGAGCTGGAAAATGCTTCAAATAGGGTCTTTATTCTTTTACTTTAGTATAGTTATAGATTTTATCTTTTATTCATCTATGTTGATTATGACTATATCCATGAGTGGCTAAACGCCCCCATTCTGGGGTTGAGGCCGAAAACAGGATTGCACTTTGATATTCATAGAGTTGTTTATTGTTGAATTATCATATGGCTTAGTCTTAATCTCTTGTACTACTATTTTTATTATTGGCACCATTAAAATAAATCTATATTCCTTTGTGAACCTAAGAGGAGAATCGTAGGTTAGATCGAAGAGTTTAAGGAGCAAGGTTCTTATTCTTTAATAAAAGAAGGGATTTGAATTAGCATCTAGGATAAAGATATACCTAGAGGAATTTTTGGTTCACTTGTAGGATGACATTACTCTAACTATGCTAAGAACTAATATGAAGAGCATTTGCACAACATATGAATCTAGTTATTGTTAGACTTGGAAGGGATTAATTCAACATTCCTTAAATAAACTATTTTAGATGAAGCATGTGCTCTTTAGTATTATTCTTAGAATATGATTAGGAAAAGGAATAGTATATAAAATTATACTTGCCAAAGAATTCTATTGTAGTGTCAATCAATAGGGTCTCAGTGTCATTATGTAGAAACATAACTCAATAATAATATTTTCTCCATTATTTCTCACATGATATTAGAGACGTTATTGACAAACATTCAAAATGAAAAACATTGTAAGCCTATTTCATTAATTCTAAAATTTGTAAAATCTGTTCATTGTCTTGTATTCTAATACATGGGTGTTGTGCAAAAACCAACACTACCATAAGGCCCAAAATTTTTTGGTGATAAAACCCTAACAAAAACCACCAGAAACTAGCACCCCATGCTCTCACACACCGATGATAGTGCATTTTTTAGCAAGATTTGTGTCACACACCTAGAGATTCTAATCAAGTTTCTTAGTTTTTCAGTTTTTTGAGTCATCTTGGTCTTCTCACCATATTCAAATAACTTTTCCAGATTCCAATAACTTTTCCAATGCTATTATTTTCTACTAGTTTTTTCTTGCTTTCAAGATGTATATGTATATATGTGTCTGTGTGTTCACTAAATTTCTTTTGTGTGTGATATTTTAGGCTTCAAAATTATGAGAATTGTAAGTTAAAGCCCTATGATTACTTCTAAACCATTAATGGTAAGTTCAAATTATTTATCTTAGCCTTTCTTAGTTGAGTAGTGGTGAAAAGTTTAAGGTTTTCATGATCACTCAAAAATTAAGAATAGCATGGTAGATGAAAAGAAAAATTCTAGTGAGAAATATGTGAAAGCCAAAGAACAATGGATAAAGAATGACAATCCATTATGTTGTTTCTATGGCAATCTATTGATTTGAAATTGATTTTGCTATTTTGCCCATTCCATAAGTGTTATTTAGTTTAGGATAAGGCTCATTCTTTATACAATAATGACATAACTAGTAATTATGATGTGATACCTCGAATGACCAACTTAATGAAGTAAGAATGAGATATGTTTACATAATTGGGACAGGTACAAGCAATCTTAAAGGAATTTAAAACATTAATGCCTGTTAATATGGATGTGGAAAAATAACAAGAGCTTCTCAACACTAAAGACCTGGGTAGACTGAAGTATTTTCTAGGTATTGAGGTTTCTTAGTCCAGATTAGGTATTATTATTTCTCAACATAAATATTCCTTAAACATTCTTGAGAAGATAGGAATAATGGGATGTAGACCAATTGACACTCCTATGAATCTGGTGTGATATGGTTTCAAAGCACTATAAATGCTTAAAACAATTAAAATATGCAAGTTACTTAGGTTTTTTGTTATGTATGATGTATTTTGTGTTATGTTTTGTAGGAAATTAGCTTTTTGGAGCTAAACTAAAGAAAAGGAGTAAAACTTAATGTTTTGAACCACCTACGTAGGAACCTAAGGCATGTAGGTACTACTTACTAGGTGTAGGTTCCAAAATAAGTGCCATAGGATTGACATACAAATATTCAAAAGCTGAAAAAAGAAGACCTTGTTACCTACGGAGGACTCCTATGGCCCGTAGGTTCCACCTAGGATCCATAGGAGCTAGAGTATGTCTGAAAATATTAAATTTCAGAGAGTTTTTAGGAATTTTTGGGAGCCTATCACCTTTGTGGGATCACCTATGATCCATATGTGCCACCTACAGCCCATAAGTGACCAGTAGGTAGCCACTGACTTTAATTTTCCGTCTCCATATTGGATTGGTTTCCTAGGGTTTTCATGTAGTCTATAAATACCCCTTTTTTATTTTATATTTAGTTTATGCACTCTTATTACATAAAAATATATATTTGATTTTGAGATTCAATTTTTGTCTTGGTATTGCTTTGTTCTTGATTTTTGTTGATTATTCAATTTGATGGCCAAGAAAAAAAATATTGATTCTATGTCGTCTACACCAAATTATATGGATTGTCTTTCAAAAATGAGTGACTAAATCCCTTAGCTAAGTGAAACACCCTGGATATTGATCCCTAAAATTTTCTTGACCTTTCAGTTTACTGTCCAAGAATGACTCACCTTACGAGTCATAATGTGTCTTGGCAGTTCATACAAACCAAATCATTGTGTGGCCAGTGAAGGCTTCCTTTGATTCTTTCTTGGTTACGACTTGAGCCCAATGAGTCTTCAAGACTCTATAAGAGTCGTAAGGTATCAATTATAAGGTGCCCAGTGTAATTACCCAAATATTCTATTTGGTTTACGACTAGGACCCTACGAGTCATATGGTCACTTGACGAGTCATATGGTGTTAGTCATAGGGTCACTAGAGAGGGGCCCCTAAGATATTATCTAGACTACGACTCATACTGACAAGTCGTAGTGAGTCCTTACGAGTCATATTATGACCTGTAGTAATGAGTGGCAATTTTTAGCTCTTAATGAAAGGCACTTTGGATATTTCTCTCTTTACCCATTTAGTACCCACGGCCATAAAACACCTTTGGGGCATTATTTTCAACACTTATAAAGCATAAACACTCTCCCAAACTCTCTTAAATCCCCAAGGCAAGAATAAGCTAGGGTTTCTAAAATTTAGTCATCTAACTTCCTCAAGGGTTAATTTCTTCTCAAAAATTATGGACCTTTTAGGCATATGACTCTACCCTTAAACTTATTTTCTTCTGAGCATATGTATTAAAAAATTATTGATGTGAAAGTATATGTGGTTTTTGACATATGTTAAGGGTTTTGGTATGGTTTGTTCTTTAATTGTTTTCCTATGATTTATTATTCATCAGTTGTGTTTTATTAATGTTTTTGAAACTAGTGGGGTGCATGGTTATGTGAATTGGAGTGAGGGTTGAGGCATTCCCCCAAATTGATATCTTGAACTTGGAATTGGTTTTGAATAATTGTGTCCCCTTAAACCACTTGTGTAAATGGCTTTGAATTGTTGAATCGTCATTTGATTTCACTAACTCACCTACACTATTGCATTGCATAAATGGTGAAAAGTTTAAACATTGATTTTGAAGGCCTTGTTGATCGTGTTTCGATTAAAATTCTAACCTCGAGGGTCAAGCCATTTCCTCTAGTTAATTTGATAAACTGAAAGGAGTTGAGGCATTCCTGGTATTTTATTTAATGACCAAAGAGGGTCGAGGTATTCCCGTAAGATAATGGAATATAATTAAAATGACATAAATGTAAGCTCGCAAGCGTAAAGGTGTGATGATACTCTTGGTGTGCCATAATGCGTAATTCTATGGTTTAATAAAAGGGTTCTGTGAAACTATTTTAATATGGGGTTAAAAGGGTTATATAGCTAAGGCGCATAGGTGTGAGTCTTGAAAGACTTGTACTAGAAATTCATGTTTGCCTGCGTGAGGGTTGTCTTTGATAACTGTGTTCTGAAAACACATACTCTCTCTCTCTCTCTCTCTCTATATATATATATATATATATATATTCATCTTGGATTTATGTA
The DNA here is from genome assembly GCA_030864225.1 of Capsicum baccatum var. pendulum. Lineage (NCBI taxonomy): Eukaryota > Viridiplantae > Streptophyta > Magnoliopsida > Solanales > Solanaceae > Capsicum > Capsicum baccatum. Next base: position 169,534,165 of record CM061561.1, on the reverse strand, counting down.
TGGTTGGTTATTCTTTGGTCATTCTTAATATCTTTGGTTCGTGTGACAAACTCAAATTGAGGCCCTTTCAGTAGAGAGAGTTGAACCCATATAAACCATGGGTGTGTTTATGATGGTTGAGCTACATAATCCAGGCTAATGTGTCATTCTAAGCCTTGTTCCTTCTCCCAGCATCTTATATATCTATGTATATATGTATGTACGTATGTATGTGTTGCATGTGTACTTATGCATTGATTTTGAATTATTTTTGGAATAATGGTATAATTTTATTCCCTTATCCCTGAGTAACATGATAGCTCTTAACCTGCGAACTGTCTCTGGATGCTATATCCACACATGATGAAGTAATTGGAGACACTTCTCCTTTTCTTGGATAGTAATAGGTGATCTTGGATCGTTCATGAGTCGACTTGAAGTGGTGAGCCTCCTTCTTGTTGAAGGTTATTACTTCTTGGTTAACTTTGTGTCGCAGACCACTTCTTTGGTTTTTGGTTTTTGCTATTATCGAGGGAATTTCCCAACCTACATTAGTTCTTGGTTGTGTTAGAGGCTTTGTGGATATTGTGTATTTGGTATTGTTGTAGATATTCTTAAACTCTTTAAACTTACATTTATTCTATCTTGTTATATGTTTAGAATTCATCCGCTGCTACTGTATCTATGTACTATTTGGCTAGGAAAAGGTTTGGTCTCCGGTCCATGAAGGACTCGAGTTACCCGTCATGACCAGGCCCGAGTTCAAGTCATGACACTAAGGCTGGGGGGAACCCTGGCAGATTAACAAAGTAGGGGAAGCCCAATATTGTCTCAAACCGATATTTTTGAATGTATTATGATCGTCTTTAATTCAATAGACTTCTTAGCAGTTGCAAAAGTCAAGATCCCGCCTATATTTACTATTTACTTCACAGGAGAGGTAAAGAGTAGGAAAACAAGATCTCAACAACAATTTGGGGTTAATTATTGAAATAAGCCAATCATCTTCATTTACATAAGATATTTATCTTCATCTAATAACTTGAGACTCAAAAGGTAATAGTTAACCTGGGAACTAGGATAAAAGTTAGTAAAGCGATACTCTGAGATACAAAAGGTAAAGAGTGAAATTCACTAGTGAGTTCATAAGACAATTGGTGATACATAACTTATCTGTTTCTGCATACAAGATATTGGGTTGGTTCAAATGAGCACAAAAAACTGTCAGAGTTTATAAGCCATAGGGAACACAGTCCTAGTGTTCATTTCTAATTGATTACAACCAAAGTATACCATATCTTGTTAATTCTCACAAATTATAGATATAATCCCCCCTATATACTTTCTTGTCCTGCCCATTGAAGTCAGCAAGATTGAGAGATAGTTCACGTATTCCCAATAGGTTCGACCGCAACTTGATTTTGGTTACTATATTTTGCATAGTCTGCTTTAACTTCAATTTGAGTTGTAGCTTTTGGTGGAATCAAAATTTTGGCACTATTTTGGGGGAATATGGTAATTGTTTATTGAAGTTGCTAAAGTTCTTGGGGTTTTGTTTACTATTTTAGTTGGGTGTACACCTGTGTATGCCTAACACTAGGATTTAAGGCCTACCCTTACTCTAACTTAATCCTAACCTAGAGAGAATCTTATAGACAAATTGTATGATGACTGAGCATATACGTGAAAGAAATATTGTAGGGGATCTGGATGATCCAACTGGTGTGCCTCCTCTTCCTAGAGCTGTTCAGAACATTGTTGATCAAGAAATGCACCAGTTACTAGAAGAAGCATCTGCTAACCATAAGAAGGATGCAGAAGTTCATCATTTAGCTCAGGAGGCAGTGCTATCTAGGCAGAGACAAAAAGCAGATAATCAAACATCACTCAACAAAAATTGAGAAGACGACTTGGGTACGTTGAGCCTACTAAGACAGGAGTTGTCATTCCTCCTACACTACCATCAAATATGAAGTTTGATATTACTAGTGCAATGATCCAGCTATCGAATCTGAATGGTGTGTGTGAAGTTTTTCATACTGATGATGAAAACATGTACCTCAGAAACTTCATTGGGATTTGCAATTCATATACTATCCCTAGGGTAGATCCGAAGGCTATGGTATTTGCACTTCATATAAAATACTGAGGGAAGATCTGGAGTCTCTTAGACTTAGGTGTTCCTTTTATCTTTAATTGGAGAAGCTACAGTTTGGCTAGCAGAACTTCATCAATGATCGATTACTAATTAGAATGATTTGAGGAGGTATTTCTTATATTGTTTCTTCCCCCAGTATAGAATGTTGTGTTTAAAAGATAAGATATGCAGTTACATTTTAAGTCGATGTGTAAGGTACAAATTTGATAAAAGAAGAAGTTAACAATAGTACCCAATCATCATATTTTGAGTAAAATTTTGCTTGAAATATTCTATCGAGCCCTGAATTCTAGTTCCAGAACTATAGAAGATATGATTACTAGTGGAGCATTCATGCATCTATGCTAGGAGACAGCATAAGATATTCTAGACTAGATCTCTCATACTAATCGAGGGTGGCATACTTGGACAGCTAAGAGAGAAGCTGGCACTTATGCCATTGGGGCTTCCAGCGAGCATAGAGTTGGTGATGACACGGAGGCATAAAAGGTTATGTAGTTGAGAACTGAGATTGTGGTACTAATGAAGTAATTCATAATGATGAATTCTAAGAAGGTAAATTCAATGGGTTCACAGGGTAAGGCCTCTAGATCGTATGATTCTGATTTAGAAGAAGAGGCCAAATACCTAGATAGCAAATTGGTGGGTTTTTAAGCAAAAGGTAAAGGAGACCAAGGTCTATAACAGGGATAGGTACAGAGATAGGATCAAAGTATGGGATGGTGACTGGCGACTCAAGTATCTTTATAAAGAGAACGGTGGAGTTTATGTCCCGCCAGGCAATCGTGACTCTTGATTAGTGTTAATCCTACCACTCATTCGCTCTAATCATGCATGCATACTACCATATTTTGTATTAGAAACGAAGGTATTATATGTATTTAAGTGCACTAAAACCGATATTTTGCAGGTATAAAGTGTACAAGGCGAGCATATGTGGAATGGAGCTATAAAGAGAGAAAAATAAAGCAAAAAGAGTGCATCTCAAAACCTGAAGTAGTCAACCTCAGTTACCGCAACTACGGTCCTCAAGCCACGATCGCAATGAGTCCAGGTGGTCAGAAAAGTGCGGTTGTAGAACCTAACCGTGATCGTGTAACTGTGGTTGCGGACAAACACGCGATCATAAATCAGCGAGATTCTAATTCAAATTGCTTATTTTATAAAAGAATAAGAATCCTACTTTGTTCATCCCCAGGTTCTGTCTTCCTATTCCCACTCTCGAGATAACAAGGTTGAAAATATATGCATTTTAAGGTTAGTTACTCCTTAAAATAGTTCAAACAAGGCTAAACAAATAACCAAATATGATAAGCAAATCAAACGAAGTCAATTCAAAATGATAATAGTCATGTTCTTGGCTTTAACCCAGAAAAGGGTGCGTTTATCCACTTATCGACATAATTATGATCCAACTAATTGAAAACATTATCAAATATATTAAAAATATAAAGTTATAGAATAAAAATCCTAAATAAAGTGTTTAGTATCCCCTCGCAATTCTATAAGATGTCCAAAGATAAAGTACAAAGTGTATAAACAGGCGTATTTATAATTGGGCAATTTTTAGCTGGTTAGGAAAGAAGGGGCATCATGGGCTGTTGAGCATCGAACTATAGGGGGCATCATGAGATATATTTCACCTCTCTAAGACAGGCTATGTGGGCTCTAGTACACTGCTATGGAAAGGGCGAAGCAGGCATATCTTCATGCCTTCATTATAATTTACTTCCAAAATTTTGTTTAAGTGTCCATCGTTAATCCTTGACTTGTGGTGTTATTTTACCTTCAATTCAAGCTTGCTCAACATCAAAATATCATGAATATTAAATTATTAGGCATCCTAAAACATCAAACACCAAGCATTATAGTTCAACACAACACCCCGTCAAGAACTACAAGCTAGATATTCAAACAAAGCAATAGTCTCGACTACTTATGCTTAAACTTATTATTGACTCTTTTTTAATTTCAATTAAAATTTGCACATTATAAAAAAATTTCCTCTCACAAATCCACAATAATGACATTGGAAACTCATTTGACACATTATAATCCATCACGATAGACTAGATCAATACCTAGCTCAAGCTAGGAAAACTGTTTTCTCGTCTAGACTTTAAATCATCAATTTAAACCTAAACTTGTTTGAAAACACTTTTAAATAGTTTAATCACATCATTGAATACATATTCTTATTTATATCATCATTAGCACATAAAGCACATGAATTTTCATTAATACAAGGCTAAATAAGCTAGGACAACAACACTTAAGTGCATAAATACACCCAAATCATGTGCCAACAAGTGAAAGTTGAGAATATAAAGCTCAAAGAATTGTATCAAAAAATTGTGTTGTCTAAATGGAAGTGGGAAGTTATCAACATGGATTTCTTAATGGGTCTCCCTCGGTCTCAAAATCAATTTGATTTGGTTTGGGTCATCATGGATAGGATGACAATGTCTGCTCATTTTGTACTAGTAAGGACTAACTTCTCGACTGAGGATTATGCAAGGTGGTACCTCCATGAGATTGTAAAGCTGCATTAGGTACATGTTTCTATCATCTCAGATTATGGTACATAGTTTTCATCTCACTTTTGGTGGTCATTTAAGAAAGGTTTGGGTACTAAGGTGAGTTTGAGTGCTAATCTTCACCCTCAGTCGGATAGACAAGTAGAAAAAACTATTCAAATATTAAAGGATATTCTTTGTGCTTACGTGATCGACTAGAGTGGTAGTTGGGTTGAGCACTTACCTCTTGTATAGTTTGCTTACAATAATAGCTACCACTCTAGCATTGGGATGGCTCCATTCGAAGCCTTATATGGTAGGAGGTATAGATCTCCTATTTGGTATTTTGATGATGGTGAGGTGGATATTTTTGGCCCATATTTAGTTCAACAAACTATGAAGAAGGTGAAGGTGATATGATATAGGATTAAGGCTACCTAAATACACCAAAATTCCTACACATACGTGAGGCAAAGGGACTTGGAATTTAAGGTTGGAGATAGGTTATTCCTAAATGTATCTCCTAAAAAGGGAGTGATGCGATTTTGGAAGAAAGGGAAGTTCAGTCCTCGATATTTTAGTTCGTACTTGGTTTTGAGAAGGGTTCGTAATATTGCGTATGAGTTAGAGTTGCACTCTAGCTTGAGCTCCATTCACCTAGTATTTAATGTCTCTATGTTGAGAAAGTGTATTGGTGATCCATCGCAGGTTGTGCCTCACAAAGATAATGGTATTTCAAATTTTCTATCTTATAAGGAGATTTTGATTCAAATCTTGGATCATCAGGTTCATCCATTGCAGACCAAGAATGTGGCCTCGATAAAGGTTCAATTAAGGAACCACAATGTGGAAGAGGCTATAGGGAAAGTGTAAGAGAACATGAAGTCCAAGTATCCATTCCTATTTTCTTCTCAGAATTTAAATGTGAAGTATGTGTTGATCTTATCATCCCTATTTTAAAACTTTGTTAAAGAAAAGAATGAATCCCTTGGTTTATTTTTTTTAAACTTAGTTAATGGTCAAAATAGAGGTGTTGGGGTTTAAATTGTGCTTGTACTTCCTTATTCCATCATTCGAGGATGAATGATCCAGTGGGGGAGAGTTGAAACACCCTGGGTTTTGGCACATACAAATTTCTCGAGTCTTGAACTTTTTGGTCATCATACAACTTAGTATACTATTCATATAGTATTGGTAAGGGTCAGGTAACCAAATTTGTAAGGTGTCTAAATTTTGGTGGTTAAGTTTTTATTGTGGTTATGGGTTGGTGGTGATGAGTCGAATGTTCATAATACTAGGGGTGTAGTGTCTATCCATATGTTGTCAAGTGTCTAGCCTTGATGTTCTGCTTAGGGTACGACTTGAAGGGTACTTGTCGTATGGTGATGGTACGAGTTAGGCTAAGAAATGGTATGTTGGACAAAGTGTGATGTCCAACTTTATGATCAAGATACAAGTAGAGGGTACTACTGGTATGATATGGATACAGATTAAGGGGTCCAATTGTCCGGTCCTGTGTCTTTTTTACAATTTAAGTTGGGGTTATTTTGGCCATTTCACCCTAATAACTCCTTTTGAACCCACGACATAAAACACCTTTGGAAGATTTCTTAACTCATTATTCACACTCAGACACTCCCTAAACACTCTCAAATCTCTCCTAAGCTTTTGGTTCAAGAAAGGCGAGTGTTTTCTTCAAGGCTATCAATTAAGGATCTTAAGGGTGGTTTATATCCTTCTTCCTTATTTTCTAAGGCATGTTACTCTTCCCTTATTCTTAGTTCAACTAAAAAAGTGTTTCAATGAAAATTTTTCATGGAATTATTGTTGTATTATTTTGGGTTTTGAAGCATATGTTGGGGGTTTTGGTTGTTCTTAGTTGGATAGTGTTTTCCCATGTTTTCTTATGTTTTTCATGTTATAATTGTGATTTATACATGTTGTTACATAGCTTTACTATTATTTAAATCCTTGCATTGTCTAAAAGGTAATGGAACTCAAATTGGTTTAAATAGATTGGAAAGGACTTGGTGACCATGTTATTTTTTTAAATTGAAACATTGGAGTCAAACTAGTTTAATGGCTTTAGTATGGCATAAATGGATAGACTTGTGAGCTCTAGTTTTGGTATAAAGATACCAATGATTAATGCCTAATAAATAAAACTCCTTGGTAAATAGTTGATTATATGTGAAAGGATTTGATATGGGCTTAAACAAGGATGTGTTAGAAAAGTCGTGGAAATTAGAGGTCCCTAGGGGACCAAAAGTGGAAACTCACAATTGTCGATGTGAGGTTGGTCTTGGTGACCATGTGCATCATGTCACACTTTTATTTTAGGAGATATACTAGTCATATTAGGTAATTCTCTGGATCATGTGGCTAACATGCACCAAGGTCCTTTCAGCAGGCGAGCTGAACCCATATAGCCCATGGGTGGATATAGGATGACAGAGCTACATAATCCCAGGTTAAAGGTTTTTAATGCATGTTATATTTAGTTCTCTTCCCTGGAATGATATATATATATATATATATGTATATACTTGCATATGGTTATTTTACTTTGTTTTAAATAAGGGAATTATTTTATCCTTACTCCTGAGTACATACTAGCATTCACCCAATTACCCATCTTTGGGTGTTGTATCCCTATGCAATACAGGAACAGGCCATACAACTCCTCCTACTCAGTGATCTTGGATTCGTGAAAAACATTGTCTTGGACTGAAGTGGTAAGCTTACATACTCCAAAAGACTCAATTTCATATTATGGACTTATTTTAATACTTTGGTATCTTTCTTGGACTTTGGTTTGTTTATGGTCGGGGGCATGTCCTGATCAAATGTTCTTGGATTTCAATTAGAGGCTTTGTGTGACTACTATGGGCATTGTAGATGGATTGCTAGTTACATTTCACCTCTTAATATGGATGCCCCTTATGTCGAAAGGCAAGGTATGATTAAGAAGTTGGCGCTAAATTTTGTTGCAAAGTTTAGGTGGTTGTTAGTGCATTATAAATTATGTCCAAATACAGCGGAAGACTTGCTTGCTTGAGATGGTGCAGCATTGATTGCAAGAATGGCATCTAGTTATGATATTGACTTTGCAACCATCATCAAATATAAGATGCATGAGAATGCATTTAAGGAGATAATCACACTGTCTTTTCCTTGTCTTGTATAGTTGTTATATGATGAGGATGATGTGCTAGAGATTCCTAGTGTTGATTTAAGAGTAGAGGTAACATTTTTTAATCGTAATTCGATAAACCCATTACTTAGATATAGGTCTAGTACATCTTCGATAGTGTTTTCGGCCTCATCTGAGGGCCTATCATTTCCAGTGGGGCCTACTTCTGGAAAGGGAATAGATGCTGGTGTGAGTTTGGATTTTGAGATAGCGCAGAAGAGAGAGGCCCCTAAGATGAGTACACAGGGTGAGTAGGCCCCAGCCATATCCACTTCAGTACTAGCTTCTACTTTTGACCCAGTTTGTGCATCTACATTACCCCCTCGCCCCTCTACTACAGTTGTTGCATTAGGTATGGTTTTTGTATCACCTGAGTTTTTGTAGGGCTTGGTAGATAGTTAGAGTGCTACCACCATAAGGCTAGATTCTGTTGAAGATGAGGTGGAATTATTAAATAGGCTGATACATCCTTGGGTCAGGACGATACTTGAGGCAGCAAAGACTAGATTATAGGCTACACAAAGGGATGAGATGATAGAGTACTAAGCTGAGGTTCATGCCCATATAGATGTTTTTTAGGGATGAGTTTCAGGCTAGTTTACCCAATCTGGATGAGATTATATAAGAGGTGGCCACACTACAAATAGAGATATGATCTCTCATTGGGAGCAATATCTCATCCATTCCTCCAGTTATACCTCTAATTGTTCAGCTAGCACCTCTATATGGCCTTGGACATTTTGACTTTTTCGAGGAGGATAAGGAGGTTCTCCCTGTAGTTGGAATAAATAGAGGTAGACCTATGTATTTTAATTCTCCCGATATACCATGCGATTAGGCCCTGAGATGGGCTACACGTGATTCGATAAAGACTGGATTTACTGCTAGGCAGGGGTGTGCCAAGATAGTTGTGGGTGCATCTTCTATTAATGCACCTCCTGATAGTCGAGATACCCCCACACAAGGATGATCATGATGAAAATTCCAAGTGAGTTCCAGGTATGTCCCTATTCCCTTACTTTACATTACTTACACACAGTGGGGACAGTACATAAGGTTTTAGTTTGGGATGGGGTATACCATAGTTGTCATAGATTTTTGTTGCCATGTTTCTTCTGTTGATTATAATATGGTTGTAGAACCAGCATGTCGAGGTTAATTTTTTGTCGTATTTTTTTTTTCATTTTGTACATTTTTTAATTAGAAGATTTCTGAGTATTTAGAGCAGTTGACTTGGTTTTTTCTTGATTTTTAAGAAAAATAATACCCCTCCAAAAAATTGTTTTCCAACTGTGTGAGTGTATATATGTGTGACCATTTTGGATATAGTTATAGAATTAAGATTACAGACATGATAATCATTACTAACTTGTGCATGAACCCAATAGGTAATAGCTTGTTATGTAACCCTGTGCCATGTGTGTGTGAAATACTACTTAGTTCCCTTTATCTGTTTAATCTAACACTTGCCCAGTTAGTCTTGCCTATGTTGTAGGATAGTAGGTTAGGAAAGTATCTTAGGCCATTTTTTATATTAGTCCACTTTTAGTGTAAATGACTTTCCATGTGTGAATGAGTATCCCTAGATCTCAATTTTTTACCCTTATAGTCTTTTTACACCTTTCACCTTCCCATTTGTAATAAAATGAACCAATTTTTGTCCTGGTCCTGGTCCTCCTTGGATATTATGCACCTTAACTCAGGCAAATCACTTAAGTTGAAAGTGACTATTATAGGGGTGTGTAATGTAAAGTGGGAATAAAAAGGATAGAATAAGAGAAAAAAAGTAGGGTTGGGTATGGTAGAAAAATAAATATAAAAAAAAGAATAAAAGAAACCATACCCAACCTGAATATGCCATACAAGTATAAAAGGGGAGAAATAAGGGTGGAATGACAATAAATTGGTTGATAAGTGAACCCCAAAGTAAGTGTAGTTACAAGGAGGCTTAGTCACTATGTATATCCATATTTACCATACCAACCCTAAGCCAACATTCCAAGCCGAATAAAGTCCTATAATGATCTTAACTCAACTATCTGAAAGCTAAGGTAGAGAAAATAAGGGCAAGCCTATAGTATTTCATGTGCACTAGTGGGACTTCTCTTTTTTACACCAGTGTCTCTTGATCATCCTTGCATTGACATGCAATATTTCATATGAGTGAGTGACACTTCCTTATTGTAAGGGCACATGGGTTGTATTGTCGGTTGCTAACTTATTTGCGTAGTGTAACTTGTATCTATGCATGGTTGTATATTGCTAATGTAATGCCATATCATTATTCCCTTGTGCCACATTGCTATTCTCATGTATACACATAGTTGGTTTTGAAGTATTGAAATAGGAGGGGGTAATGTATTTGAGCTTATTGATGATTGACAGCCTTAGATAGGTTAAAGTTCTCATAGTTAAGTGTCACTGTTTTATTTTGTTTTGTTGTGTTGCTTAAGGACATGAAAACATTCTAAGTTTGTGGGTGTTGATGTACTAGGGATTCATAGAACTTTCGATGCTTAAAACGATGAAAATATGCATGTTACTTAGGTTGTTTTGTGATATATGATGGGTTTTGTGTGTTTTGAAGGAAATAAAGTTTGGAGCTATTCTTGAAGAAAGGGCTGAAAGTTAAAGATTTGGACCACTAAAATAGGAACCTATGGCTCGTATGTGCTACCTACGATCTGTAGGTGTCAAAGTAGGTGACAAAACTTAAAGATATAGAGACTTAGAAGTTTAGAAAGAAGACCCTATCAGTTACGGAGGGCATTTATAGCCCGTAGGTGCCACCTACAGTCTGTAGGTGATAGAGTAGGTTATAGAAAATCAAATTCAGAGGGTTCCTACAGTGTTTAAAGACCGTGGCACCTATGTGGGACCACCTACAATCTGTAGGTGCCACCTACGGCACGTAAGTGGCCTAGTAAGTGGCCAGCGACCTTGAATTTTCTCCTTTGTTTGGGAGTTATTTCCACGGGTTTCCTTGTAATCTGTATTTACCCTTTTAATGTTTATTAGTCAGTTTATGCACTATTGATAATTACAAACATATATTTCATTCCAGGATATAAATTTGATCTTGAGATTGTTTCGTAGTTATTTTGGTATTTTATTTAGTTAAAGACTTTAGGGTTTATTCATTGATTACTGAGATATTTTTTGAGTGTATTCAATTTTGAATTTATTTGATCATTTCACAACCATGAGAGGGTAATTCCCTTAGCTAGGGTTGTGGGACCCCTTCCTAAATAACAAAGTAGGGGAAGTGTTCAATCCTTCTAGATTATTGTTGCAGCATGCATGGTGGTTTTCATCATAATTATTGCTTTCATAATTATTGCTTTCTTAATGGTTAAGAATGATAGGATCCAGCTTGTATTCACTATGAACCCGAGAGGGAGGAGAGATTGGGAAAAGAAGATCACAACATTGATTTGGGGTTAATTGTGAAAACAGGTTACCTATATTATCTACTTAAGATAATTAACTTACATCTAATTGACTTGAGACCGAGAGGAGATAATTAAAATTGGGGAACAAGGTAATGGTTATTAATGCAACACTCTAAAACCAAGAGGAGATAAGTCAAATTCACCTAAGTATGTTGAGAGGCGGTTGGTGATACCTAACTTACCAGATTCTACATACGCAGCAGTTTGATAGTTGGATTGAGCACGAGAAGCCTAATAAGTTAGAAGCCATGGGGAACACAAGCCAAGTGTTTGTTTCTGATCTTTTACAACCCAAGATTTTAAGTTTGGTTACTTGTTTGAGATTTCTACTACAACCCCCCTCCCCCTATTTACTTTTATTCCTTCCCGTTGATTTCATCAAACTAGAGAGACAAGTCCACATATTCCCTATGGGTTTAACCACAACCTAAGTTATGTTACTTTTCTTGATATCAAGCATTTTGTCTTCAATTGGAGGTGTAGTTTGGGCATTGATCAGGGACCAGGAGAGTGGGAGAAGAGGATCTACAGGATCTCAACTTGCCATATAATCAGGCGCTGAAAAGGGCCACTCATGATTTTAAGCAGTATGCAATTGTTGATTGTCACGAACCAAGGCTACCTCCTAGCCGTGACAACGATGCTTACGGTCATAAGTGACTAAAATCTAACCCATGATCTAGTACCTGTTGTAAGCACTGAATAAAATAATAACCATACACATATGCAAAAGATAAACTACTGAAGCTGAAAAACTATCTAACTGACTGTAGTGTAATTAATACACATATACAAAAGATTTGGTAACTGACTTTCTAATTTTCTTATTGTCTGAAGAGCCTCTCACTGACTGACTGAGGAGTTGATGGGACAAGCCCCCAACTAACTCTGACTGACTGTACAAAACAAAATACTGAAGTACTGAATGAGAGATAATATGTCCTCGATAGATATGGACTCACCACTACAGCTGCTGAGTAGCATTGGCTGTCTAACCGCAATCGGGAAACTGAGCCTCCGAACCTATGATATAAGACATCATAGCACAAAGAAATGTATGTGGCCAGTACATTGAATATGCTGGTATATGAGATGATGTCAGGCTAAAATGCATGGGGTACTATGCACATGAGATAAGGACTAACTGAACAACATAAAGTAAGTGAGAATGAATACATGAAAATTGTAGTATCTGAAAATGCAAGACCAAGAATATACATATTTCTAAAATAATCTATAATCTGAAAGACTGGAATCTGTATAGCTGAATAACTATAAATCTGCATGCATTGATCAAGCAAACTATAACTAAATATACACTGAATATTGTACTGAGATTGTGGGAGGTATCACCTAACCAATATACGCCCCAATCTGAGCTAATCAAGATCTAACCTGTAACTCCAGTTGGAAGGTGTGTCAGTACCGTGCCACGGCTACTAACACTAGCAATGTGGATCCACTAAATTGGTGTCCCAAAGGACTAATGAGTCACTCTCAACTGGCATGTGCTCTAATGAGATATGTGTCACCCTCAACTGGCAGGTAAACACTTTGTCAACCCTCAACTAGCAAGTAGACATCTCTAACCTGTGCTGGCTACGTAGTTCTGAAACTCAGGGATATCTACTAAGGGTCACACCTCTCTAATGGCAGGTGAGCCCCCATCACTGGGTTTGCTTGATGCTAAATCCTACTCCCAACTGAACTAACACTGGAACTAAAATTGGACTGAGTTTAACTGAACATGATTTCATGACTAATAATGCTCATTACGATCATAATAACTGAGTAGATAAGAATAATCATGGTTTCACTTAAACATACTTGAAAATATAAAAATCATGTAAAATACGTAGGTATCGAGTATTCATAACCCATCAACACCAAATAATCACTGAATGTAATAACAAACTGAAAACTATAGTAAATAATCATGGTTCAAAACCCATAAGTATAAGCATTCCATCAAACAAGTAGGGATCGTGAATTTAAACATAGGAATGCTTTAAATAGGGGAAAGTAACATGATTATATGACTAAAATCATAACGTTAGGGATTTAACATGGCATTACTTTAATAAAGCATGGGAAACTCAAATTCATATCATGAGGAATTTAAAATCTCGCATGGAATGATACATATGCTGAATTGAATTAAAATCATCATGAAAAGATGAATTTAACCCATCTTAAGCAATATTAAATACCATAATAATAGAAAATCCATTCTTTAATTAAAACGAGGGTTTTGGGGATCCAATGGTGAAAGGGGCCCATGGATAAACACCCCACATACCTTAAACTTTTAACTTCAAAGAGAAACACCAATCTTGATGCTTTCTAGAAGGTTCTTGAACTTGAGAAACTTGAATTTTTAATTTATTGGAGAGAAAGGAATTGAATTTGTGTTCTTAGGGAAAGGGAATAGTTTTATTGGAAGGAAACTTGGAGAAAAGGGGAAAAATTATGCCCTACTTGATGCCCAAGTCACAATATGAACGATTGGGTTGAGGGTAAAAGACACAATCACCCCTCAATCATTTAAATAAAAAACTGGATGTGGAAGGCTTACTGCAATGCAGTTGTATCATAGTCGTTGAATTCCCTCATCATGACGCGGTTGTATGAGAATGGGAATAGATTTGTGACACGGGATTATCGTGATGACCCTCTGGTTCCGTGATCCAGACATAACTCAAAACTTATCCGAAAAATATGAAACTTCTTTGAGACATGCTCCTTATACCCCTGAATATAAATTATCTCAAAATCCAACATCTCAAGGTCAGTAAGACTAAGTTAAAAATCCTCCAAGTTAAGAAGGCTTAAAAATGACTATGTCCCCAAAACTTAGAAAAATTTTTAGGCCATAAGCCACTTATGTATACAACTAGAAGTTGAACTAAGCTGAGAATAGTACGGGGTATTATAATATCTCCCCCTTAGGAACATTTGTCCTCGAATGAAACTTGTTACACCGAGAGTACTAAACTAAGGTAACTAAGATCACATACTGAACATGCATGATTGGAAACATGACTACATAACTGAGTCTGACACATGATACGTTAACTGAACTAATTTCGTGAAAGTATGCAATGACATGAGAATGATTTTATAGTTGGAACTGAGAGTATACATTGGCCTTGCCCGAATGATACAAAACACTCATATCATAATCTTTTAACAACTCTAGCCACCTTCTCTGACGAAGATTCAAATTTTTTTGTGAGAACACATACTACAAACTTTTATGATCCGTGAACACGACAACATGAACCCCATAAAGATAGAGCCTCCATATTTTCTAGGCAAAAACAACAGCTGCCAATTCAAGATCATGGGTAGGGTAATTCTTCTCATGGGGTTTAAGTTGTCTAGAGGCATAGTATATGAACTTACCTTTTTACATCAAAACACAACCCAAACAAACTCTAGAAACATCGCAGTAAACTACAAACCCATCTGAACCATCTCGAAAAGTCAATACTGTGTTGAAGTGAGTTGAGTCTTCAACTCCTGAAAACTCTTTTTGCATTAATCTGACTACTAAAATTTGAGTTTCTTCAATCGAGATATAGGGGATGCAATAGAAGAAAATCCTTCAATGAATCATCTATAATAGCCAGCCAAACCCAAAAAACTCCTAATATTTGATGGAGAGATGGGTCTGGGCCAGTGTAACGACCCAAAATCGTCTCCCAGGATGTCGCATGATGCTTAAGGATACAAGTATCCCCAAGCTAACCCTTAGAGCCGGTTTCTACCAATAACACTCAATTCAAGATAAAAGAGACTCAACACTCGCATAGTCATATTACATAAAAGGGAATATGGGAAAGATACTCAGTTCATATGACCATAATACAGAGAAACCTCAACAAAACCATAATACCAAACCCTCGACACATCTTAAGTATGATACTAGTCTGACAAGCCTCTACAAATCAAAATCTAGAGAGCCGTTGGGATAGGTCCCCAACTGACTCGAAATGAACTAAAGATAAAACATAACCTCTCAAGTACAATAAATATCTGAAGATCGCCCTCCAACCATGAGAACTCACCACTACAGAAAATGTAGGCAAGGTACTCGGAGGATCACAGGCGAGGCTGGGACTGAGCACCTGAACCTACATTATAACATAATGTAGCACATAGACATATATGTAAATCAGTACTTGGAATGTACTGAGTATGCGGGGGTGAATACATATGTATAAAGTTGTAACAATCTTTTACAATAAAACATATATACACAATGAGATAACTCACATGGCTTGAACAAGCCTAGAATATAAAGCTCACAAATCAATATAGCATGGGGCATGTAACACAAATCTCGTAAGTCGTCATTGTTTAACTTTAAAATCAAAAATCATCTCTTATTCTTAATAACCAACAAGTAAGGAACTTTAAACAATAGTTTCAACTCATTCATATTTCTCATGGAGGGTAAAACCTTTTCAATGCTCCATATTTCATTGCTATTTAGAACTAATATGCTTGGAATTTGGAATCATATGACTTGGAAACATACTTGAAGGCATTTCATTCACCTTAGGAAAATATTTCATTTCAAGCTTTAGGGAAATCATTCTATCTCAAATGGAAAAGCATTCTGGTTTATGGAAACAACTTATCTCAAAGCTTTATGAAAGGTACTAAATAAGGAAAGATACTTTCATTTAGAAAAATAACTCACGTCAATAAAATACTCTAGTAAGGGAACATCTTTGCAATTCAACCATTTAGAAAAATAGCTTATAGGAAAGGAAAATAAGTATTTGACCTCAAAGTTTGAAAGGCAAGGGAGGTTCTCATAACCAATATAAACCATGCGAGCTACATGGAGTCCAACGTTTTGCCCTCCTAAGGAGGAGACCCCACATTGGGAAGGAGTGTCATACTCTTGCCGGGGAGTATAACCTAGATATAGTGATCACTAAATAAAACTTGACCTCAGGCCCAATCATAATCATCATAAACTCAGCCTCAGGCCCAACCTATGGTGGCACATAGTTTTTGGGTAAGAAATCATAGTAACTTACCCGCTCGGTGCTAAGTACAACTCCCTTTAGATTATCTGCGCTCATCTCATAAAAATCCACTTTTAGAATAATCTCATGGTTCACCACGAACCCAATAATCAAATCAATAATCTCATATGATAAAGTGGACTTCAAAGCTATCGGACCATTAGGTCAATTCATTTCTCAATCATCTCAAAATACTCAAATCATGGGTGCTTATAGCACAAGAGTTCATAATTTCACAAGTCTCAAATAGGGCTTTCTAACCCATAGTTCAATCTCAAGTTGAAGGCCGTCAAAAGCATAATATATAGCATATAGATTCATACATCATGTGGAAATCTAGGAATTTCAGGAATTTATCTCAAAATCGCAATATAGTCATATGCTTTAATATCTCAACATTGGAAATATGAGCTTTTTAAGGAGTAAAATTATGAGGTTTATACCCATCTATAAATTCTCAATAAAACATGCAGAAATCATGCCATTTGACTCTTAATTCAAGGGAAATATCAAGATAATGCATTCAATAATAATGGAGGAAAAAACCCAATTCAAATACATGTAAAAACCTCATAGATTTTAGGAAATTCGTGACGTAAATAAACCTTTTGGGTACAAGGGTGAAAGGCTTACCCTTGTTCAAAACCCCACATACCTTGAATTAGAAGCTTTGGATGAACTCTTACTTTTGGAACTCTATTCATACTCTTGAATGAGGGTTCTTGAGGCCCTTGACTTGGGAACCTTGAATCTTGACTCAATTTAGAAAATCCATGGTAGATTCTTGAGATTCTTAGAAGAGGTTTTGGATACTTTGGGTTTTTTATGAGTGAAAACTTGAGGAAAACCTCATAGGATGCTTGAAAATGACTTTGATTTGGTATTTGCACGGTTTTATAGGCTTGAAAAAAGTCCAAAGTGCCCTTTTTGGATTTTGCACGAATATGGAAAAATTGAACTGGGAACCCGATTTCATAAGCCACCGTGATGCGCCACTTATTGCGGTGGCTCACTGGAAATTGACAATTGGTAAACTGGGAGTCCCCACGATGCAGAGCCATTGCATTATCCCACTATCGCGAGGTTACACTGGAAATCGACTATTGGAAAATTGGGATCCTCCGCGATGCGCCACTATCATGGAGTCCCACTAGTAATAAAAAATTGCCAAATAAACCCTCTCCACGATGCACCAATCACTTAAATGATGCAGTTTACGACTAAGGCTTAAATTAGCCATAATTTGTTACTCAAGTATCGGATTTGGGCAAATCTTATATCAACGGAAAGCTTATCAAATTTCCTATGTGATAAAAAGTCAAAATTAGGGAAATTCTATGTGGTTAACATGATACCCACTTAGAAATCCACTTCTCAATCTTTTAGGGCCGAAATCACGCCTTACTTGACACACCCTAAGACTCAGACTACGAGGGAACTTTGCGGGGCTTTACAGCCAGTTTTTCACTACTTTAGTATTTTAAGGGTCAACTTAGATGCCATTATTGAAAATAATATGGCCAAGTAAATCTACTGATTTTATCCAAAACTATCATTTACAGAACTTAGTGAACAACTGATGAGTTCTAAGGGTCTGCAATACAATTCTCAAATGGTCTGTATGATATTTTTCACTATAGGAGTAGACAAGAATATCATCAATAAAGACTATGATGAACATGTCCAAGTACTTCTTGAACACTCTTTTCATCAAGTCCATAAAATTTGCAGGGTCATTCATTTGTCCTAAAGACATAACTAGGAATTTAATATGACCATATCGAGTACTAAAGGTTGTCTTTGAGATTTCATATTACCTAAATCTGAGCTGATGATAGATGAATTTGAGGTCTATCTTAAGGAAATAACTAGTGCACTAAAGTTTGTCGAACAAGTCATCAATCCTGGGGAGTGGTTACTTATTCTTGATTGTGACTTTGTTCAATTTACGATAATCAATACACATTCTAAGAGAACCATGTTTCTTACTCGTGAACAAGACTGGAGTGCCCCATGAGGAAAAACTGGGTCAGATAAATCCCTTATATAAGAGATCTTTCAACTACTCTTTCAATTCTCTAAGCTCAGTTGGAGTCATTCTGTAGGGAGGAATAGAGATAGGTTAGGTACCTAGAAGGAGATCTATTCTGAAGTCAATTTCCCTTTTAGGAAGAACTTTGGAAAGGTCTTCAGGAAACACAACAGGAAATTTCCTTTCTACTAAAACTGACTCAAGACTTAGAGTCTCAGAACTAGAGTCCTTAACTTGAACAAGATGGTAAACACACCCTTTAGATATCATTTTTCTTTCCTTAAGATAAGAAACAATCTAAGCCTTAAGCACAGAGGTACTACCCCTCTATATAAGGATTGGTTTGGTGGGAAACTGAAACTAAACGACTCTATTTCTATAATCAACTTATGCATAGCATAAGTGGAGCCAATCCATGCCGATAATGAAATAAAAATCAGTCATCTCTAACTCCACAAGATCAACTGAGGTAATTTTCTGAGATACTATGATGGGGCAATTTCTGTATACTAGTCTGGCTATAATAGATTTACCCATTGGGGTAGACACTAATAAAGGTTTTGCTAAATATTTGGGACCGACACCAATATCAACTACTATATAGAGGGTTAAAAAGAGAGTGAAGCTCTAGGGTCTAAAAAGGATAAACATGGAGATGAAAAACTTGTAACATACCCGTAACTATGTTAGGGGAACTTTCTTGATTGTGTCGGGTCTAGAGGACATACAACCTATTCTGATGCAGCCCAATGGTTGCGTTGGAAGCAGCACCCTTCTAAGTCAGACGACTGGATGGAACTAGAGGACGGTTGGACTAACCCTCCTGACCAATCATTGGGCAATCTCTGACTCTGTGGCTTGGCTTGCCACATCAAAAACCAACATCAATACCATCTCTACACACACCCTAATAATTCCTACCAAAATTCCCACAGAGAAGATTAATACAACAACTGTTCATATTACCTTTGGACTTAGAGCCTAGCGCCCTATCCAGACTATCTTGCCTGAACTTAGGCACTGGCACACTAGCTGAAGATGGAGCTGGGGCTGAAAACTTCTCATAGAACTAAAAACGGTTACCACTTTCCAACCTTAACTTAGAAATGTTAAAACTACCTGTTTTGGCCCTCTTATTCTCTCTCTTTCTTCTTAAGCTTCTCTTCCTCAATCTACTAAGTATGAACCATAAGCCTAGATAAATCTATCTCCTTAATCAACATGATAGTCCTACACTTCTTAACTATACTATCAGTAACACCAAACATGAACTTACTCAGTTGAGACCTATTGTCTGCAACCACATTAGGAGCATAACTCGCCCACTGAGTAAACTTAAGTGAGTACTCCCTTACACTTATGCTATCCTGATTTAAATTAATAAACTCATGAATCTTAGACTCTCTCAACTCTAATGGGAAGAGCCTGTCCAGAAAATCTGTGGAAAATTCCTCCTACTCAATAGTCCCTACATCAACACCACGGTTCTTCTTTCACTGCTTAAACTAGGTGTGAGCTACATCCTATAATTTATATACAGCTAACTCTAAACTCTCACTCAAAGTGATGCCCATAATATCTTTCACTTTCTAAATCATATCAATAAACTCCTATTGAGCCTCTTTAGACTTGGAGCCTAAAAACAAAAGAGGATTTATTCGGGTGAAATCCCGAATCCTAGTTGAAGTTGTATTTTCTACTAGATTAGCTGGGGCAATAGCTCGATGATTGTTCTGAGTAGCTAATGAATGGTCTAAGATAGTGAAAGAAGCATTGAACTCAGTGTGATAGACAGATTCATTCAGGGGATTTTCCTGAATAGGTGGAGGTGCGGGCTGATCCTCATTGCTTTTTCTGTTATTTCTTCAGGGAGGCATAGTCTATAAACAGAATAAAGTATAAGTTAAAGATAAATTTTAAATAGAGATCATGCTCAATCACATGACATGAATACTGAAAGAAGGGAAACTTTTTCCTAAAACATCTTGTAGCCTCTTGTCCATAAGTGTGGCGTGATTCATATCCATGCATAAGACTCTACTCAATGCAGCTTTTAAACACCCTAGGACACTGTAAAACCTTAGGCTATGATACCAAGTTTTTTCTTGACTCGAGGCTACCTCTTAGCTGCAACGTTGATGCTTATGGTCAAAAGTGACCACAAGCTAACCCATGATTTGGTACCTGCTGTGAGTACTGATTAATATAAAACCATACATGTATGCAAAATATAAAATATTGAAGTAATGCAAATCTAAATACTGAAAATGTGGTACAACTACAAGTTTGAAAGATCTTCTGAAATACTAAAATTTAACCGTCAACTCAAAACAACTGATAATTTTGAGAAAACTGATAAGCTAAAAAATTATCTAACTACCTATTTAATTTTTTGATTGTATAAAAAGCCTCTAACTGACTGACTGGGGAGTTGATAGAACAAGCCCCCAACCAACTTTGACTGACTGGATATAACAAAGTATTAAAGTACTAAATGAGAGATATTATGTCCTTAATGGTTAAGGATTAACTACTATGGCTGCTGAGTAGTGCAGGTTGTCTAACTATGGTCGGCAAAATAAGCCTTCGAACCTATGATATAAGATATCATAGCATAATGAAGAGTATATGGTTAGTACTTTGAATGTACTAGTATATGAGATAAGGTCGGGCTATGTACTATGCACATAAGATAAGGAGTAACTGAACAGCATGAAGGAACTGAACATGAATGCATGAAAACTATAGTATCTAAAAATACAAGACCAAGAATATACATATTTTTGAAATAATTTGTAATCTAAATGACTGAAATTTGTATAGTTGAATAACTGTAAATCTGTATGCTTTGGTCAAGAAAAGCTAAATTAAATACACATTAAATATTGTACTAGTACTGTAGAAGGTATTATCTAACCGACATGCCCCAATCTAAACTAATCAAGGTCCAACCTATAACCCCAGTTGGAAGGGTATCAGTACCATGCAACGGGTACTAACAATGGTTGTATGGATTCACTAAACTGGTTTCCCAAAGAACTAATGAGTCACCCTTAACTGGCAGGTGATCTAATAAGATATGTGTCACCCTCAATTGACAAGTAAACACATTGTCAACCCTCAACTGGCAAGTAGACGTATGTAACCTACGTAGCTCTGGAATGTGAGGGTTGCTACTAAGGGTCACACCCTCTACTAGTAGGTGAGCTCCCATACCTGGGTTCTCTCGATGCTAAATCCTACTCCCAACTATACTAACACTAGAACTGAAACTAGACTGAGTTTAACTAAAAATGATTTTATAACTGATAGTGCTCATTATAATAATAATAATAATAATAATAATAACTGAATAGATAAGAATAATCATGGTTTAACTTAATCACACTTAAAAAATTTAAAATCATGTAAAACACGTAGGTATCAGGTATTCATAACCCACCAGTACTTAATAATCACTGAATGTAATAACAAGCTTAAAACTGTAGTAAAGGATCATGGTTCAAAACCCATATGCATAGACATTCCATAAAATATGTAGAGATCATGAATTTAATATGGGAATGTTTTAAATAGGGGAAAGCAACATAATTACATGACTAAAATCATAAAGTCAGGGATTTAACATGGAATTCACTAGAATAAAGCATGGAAAATTCAAATTCATTGCATAAGGAATTTATAATCTTACATGGAATCATACTTGGGCTGAATTAAATTGAAATCACCATGAAAACATAATTGAAAAGAGGGTTTTGGGGTTGCATTTGTGAAAGGAACCCATGGATGAACACCCCATATACCTTAAACTTTTAACTAAAAAGAGAAACACCATTATTTATTATTTCTTAAATGTTCTTAAACTTGGGGAACTTGAATTCATGATTTCTTGAGAAGAAAGGAATTGAATTTGTGCTCTTGGGGAAGGGAATGGTTTTCTTGGGAGGATAATTGGAGAAGAAAGGTAAAATTATGCCCTAACTAATGCCCAAGTCATGATATGAATGATTGGGTTAAGGGGTAAACGACATACTTGCCCCTTAACCATTTAAATCAAAATATGGATGTGACAGGTTTACCACGATGCGGTCCTATCACGATCATTGAATTCCCTCACCATGATACGGTCTGTATAAAAATGGGAATAGAGCCGTGATGCGGGCTAATCATGATGACTTTTTGGTTATGTGATCTAAACATGACTCAAACACCATCTGAAAAATCCAAAACTCCTTAGAGACATGCTCCCTACTCTCATGAATATAAATTAACTAAAAAACCAATATCTCGGGGTCGAGAAAACCAAGTTAAAAATTATCCAAGTTTAGAAGCCTTAAATATGACTAAGTCCCCAACACTTAGTGTAATTTTCATACATTAAGCCCCTTATGTATGCAATTAGAAGTTGAACTGAGCTAAGAATAGTATGGGGTATTACATTGATAGGTAGAGTCATGTTGAGCTAGCCATGGGTGCATCCTTTAGTAGTGCACCTCTACCACCACCGCCTCCGCATGTTGAGATACCCCCTGATGGTGATAAGTATGGCACAGACGCCTAGGGCATCCTAGGTATATCATCATTCCCTTGCTTTCATATTATTTAAATACAATGGGGACATGCATCAATTTTTAGTTGGGGTAGGGTATACATAGCCATCGTGTGTTTTTATTTCCATGTTTCATTTACTCTAGGTTATAGTATGGTTATAGAACCGGCATGTCTAGGATAATTTGGTGTCATATTATGGTTTTTTTCATATAGTGTTGTGTTTTTATATAATTAGGAAATTTTTTAGTATATAGGGCAATTAGTGTACTTTGTTTTTTTATTTTTTAGAAAACTGGTACCCCTCTAAAATTTGTTTTGAACTTTGTGATATATATGTATGTGTGACCATTATGAATATCATTAGGGCATTCGAATTAGGGATACAATAATCATAGATAACATTTGCATGAACCAAATAGGTAGTATCTTGTGATGCAACCCTATGATACGTGTGTCTGAGATACTACTTTGTTCCCTTTGTGTGTTGAATCTAGAACCTACCAAATGTGAATAAGTATCCCTTGATTCCTATTTTGTGCTTATATAAACTATTTTTTTTGTTTTACCTTTCACCTTTCTATTTGTGTTATAATGAAATTGTTTTGGCCCTGGTCCTCCTTGGACACTGTTCCCGTTAATATAAGCAAATCATCTAAGTTGAGGGTAGTGGGTATAAGTAAAGGGTAAATAAAATAAGGGTAATTAGGGTTGGATGTGGTCAGTAAAAAGCTAAATAGATAAAGAAAAGCAAGAAGATGAGAAAAAAGGAATAAAAGTAACCTCACCCAACCTGAATGAGCAATAAAAGAATAAAAAGGGAAAATAAGAGTGAAATAAAAGAAATTGGTTGATAAGTGAACCCCCAAAATAAGTGTAGTTTCAAGGAGGCTTAGTCACTAAAACTGTTTATATGTACCATACCAGCCTCCAAGCCTACATTATAAGCCAAGTAAAGTCCTATGGTGATACTAACCTGATTGTCTAAAAGGTAAAGTAAAGAAAATAAGGGCAATCCTATGGTATTTGATGCAAATGATTTAAAATTCCTTATGATTATAAGTGTCTCTTGATAGTTCCTGCATTAACATGCATGATTCATATAAGTGATCGGGACTTCTTTGATGTGAGGGCGCATGGATTGTGTTTCAAGCTGTTACTTGTTTGGGTAGTGTAACTTGTACATATTCAGAGTTTTTTGTTGCTAATGTAATTCCACATCTTGATTCCCTTGTGTCAAATTATTATGCTCTATTGATACACACAGTTTGTTATTAAGTGTTAACATATGAAGGGGTAATATTCTTGAGCTTAAAGTTGATGATTGACTAACATATCTAGCTTAGGTTTCTCCTAGTTAAGCTTCATTGTTATGTTTGTTATTTTGTGTTTTCTAAGGGCATGCAAAAACTCTAAGTTGAGGGTGTTGATGTGCTATGGTTTCATAGAACTTTCAACGCTTAAAACAATGAAAATATGCAAGTTACTTAGGTCTTTTTGTTATATATGATGTATTTTATGTTTTGTTTTCCAAGAACCACACTTTTTAGATGTAAACTATAGATAACAATTAAAAATTAAAGTTTTGGACTGTAAAACCCCTCAAAGTTCCCTTGAAGTTTGAGCGTTAAGCGTGTCAAGTAAAGTGTAATTCCATCTCTAAAAGATTGAGAAGAGACTTCCCATGTGATTGGTGTTTAAACCATATCGAATTTTCTTAATTTGACTTTTTTCATGTAGAGAATTGAATTAGATTACCAACGATACCAATTTCATCC
The DNA here is from genome assembly GCA_030864225.1 of Capsicum baccatum var. pendulum. Lineage (NCBI taxonomy): Eukaryota > Viridiplantae > Streptophyta > Magnoliopsida > Solanales > Solanaceae > Capsicum > Capsicum baccatum. The sequence continues at coordinate 169,509,467 of CM061561.1, read as the reverse complement.
AAATCTGGCATTGGGGTGAGAAGTTATTACCATTTTATTGAGAGTTGCTGGAACCGCTCAGGTGCGACGGACCATCGAGTCTGTGACAGAAAATCACTTGGACCATCATGACCAAGGCAAAAACTCCCTTTCCTGGCCCAAGTGCAACGGCCAGGACGACGGACCGTCAATGCTGCGACCGATCGTAGCTGAGATCGTTGCCACTAAGGCAGTGAGGTATCATCCTGTCCAACATGCGAAAGATGTTTCTATAGACCATTAAGACTATGATGGACCATAGCTACTACTATCGTATCGAGGTACTCTTTTTTATAACCCATGATTTTAATCTATGATTTTAATCCTTTACAAGTTAATATTTGAAAGTTTGAGATATTGAAGTATATGAGTATGTTGAGATTATGAGCTAAATTGTTGTAAATTCCATATTTCTATATGATTTATGAATCTATATGCTATCTAATATGCATTTTGATGAGTTTTAACTTGAGATTGAATTATGGGTCATTAAGCCCTACTTGAGTCTTGCAATTTTATGAACTCTTATGCTATAAGAACCCATGATTTGAGTATTTCGAGATTATTGAGAAATGTTTTGACCTAATAGTCATAGAGCTTTGAAATCCACTTCACTACATGAGATTACAGATTTTACAATTGGGTTCTTATTGAACCATGAGATTATTCTAAAGTGGATTTCATGAGATCATAGAGATAAACTAAAGGGAGTAGTATTTAGCACCAAGTTGGGTAAGTTACTATGGTTTCTTACCCCAGAACTATGTGCCACTATAGGTTGGAGATTTTTGGCCTAAGGCCTAGATGATTGGGCCCAAGGCCAAGATAAGTGATCACTGATTTGAGGTTATACTCCTTGGCAAGAGTATGACTCCTTTATCCAACATGAGGTTTCTTCCTTAGGAGGACAAGACGTTGGACTCTATGTAGCTCGCATGGTTTATGTCGGTTAAGAAAACCTCCCTAAACTAAAGTTTTTTCCATTAAGATAAAATATTTTCCCTAAAGCTTTGGGATGAGATATTTTCTAAAATGAATGAAATGCTTTGATTATTTTCCAAAGGAAGAAGTATTTTTCTCTACTAATACGGATTGATCACTGATTTTCAAACCCAAGTTATATGATTCTGAGTTCCAAGTGTTTGAGTTCAAAAGAGTTATAAGTTCTTGAGCATTAAAGAAGACTTACTCCCCATGAGATATATGCATAAGTTGAAAGTACTGTTTAAATTTTCCTTTAGCCTATGAGTAATGAGAATAAGAGAAGAGTACAGATTTTAAAGCCAAAGTATAATGACTCGCGAGATTTGCGTTACATGCTTCATTCTACATGATTTATGAGCTTTATATTTTTGACTTATTCAAGCCATGTGAGTCATTCCTAATTGCATGCATGATTTGATTAAAGAGTATTGATATTGTTTCATGTAAATGCATACACCCCCATTTACTCTATACATTCCCAAGTGTTTATCCACATATACGTCTATGTGCTACATTGTCTTAAAATGTAGATTCAGGTGCTCAGTTCCAGTCAAATTAATGATTCTCGAGTACCTTTGTCTATATTTCTCCAGTGGTGAGTCCTCATGGTTCGAGGGCCTATCTTCAACTATTTCATATTTGAGTGGTTATGTTATTACTTTAAGTCTAGTTTGAGTCAGTTGGGGACCTGTCCCAACGGCTCTCTAGTTCATGGAGTAGTAGAGGCTTTGTCAGACTAGTTATCAGATTGTGGTTGTGTTAAGATTTCCAATTTTGTGGTCATTTGGACCGAGTATTACCTTCGTATTTCCTTTTGTTTGATATAACAGTGCTATTGTTTTGTGTATTCCTTCTTGAATGAGTTATTATGAGAATTAATAGGCTCAAAGGGTTAGCTTGGGGCTCTTGTAGCCCTACCGTATGACATCTCGGGAGGTGATTTTGGGTCGTTACATGGACCACCTATGTGGGAACCTATGGCCTGTAGGTACTACTTACTTGTCATAGGTTCCAGAATAAGTGTTGGAGGATTGAGATACAGAGATTCAGAAGCTAAAAAAAAGAAGAACCTACTACCTGTAGAGGGTACCGTAGGTGCCGCCTATAGTCCATAGGTGTTGTAGTATGTCTCAGAAGATCAAATTCCAGAGAGTTTTTAGGAGTTTTGGGGGGACTAGAAGCTACGTGGGACCACCTATGATCTGTAGGTGTCACCTACGGCCTATAAGTGGCCTAGCTAGTGGCCACCGACTCTAATTTTTCTTTTTGTTTTGGATTGGTTCTCCAGGGTTTCTATGTATTCTATAAGTATTCTTTTATTTTTTTAGTTATTTTACGCACTCATATTACTTAAAAACATATATTTGATTCTAATATTTGATTTTGATTTTGGTACTGCTTCATCCTTGAATTTTGTTGATTATTCCATTTGAGACTATGGGTTTTATTCAACTATTATTGTAATATTAATTCTATGTCTTCTTTATAAAATTCCATGGATTGTCTTGCAACAATAAATAGCTAAAACCCTTAGCTAGGGTTGTGGGAACCCTAGTGGATTAACAAATTAGGGAAAGTGAATTATTGTCTCAAACCACTATTCTTACATAAGTTGTGATCATCTTCAGTTTAATTGGATTCTTAGCGGTTGCAAATGTTAGGATCCCACCTATATTTACTACTTGCTTCACAAGAGAGGTAGAGAGTAGGAAAAGAAGATCAAAATAGTAATTTGGGGTTAATTGTCGAAATAATGTAATCATTTTCATCAAATTAAGATAGTTATCTTCATCTATTAATTTGAGACTCAAAGGGTAATAATTAATTTGAGATCTAGGATAAGGGTTAGAAAAGCGACACTCTGAGACTTAAAAGGTAAAGAGTGAATTTCACCAATGAGTCCATAAGACATTTGGTGATACATAAATTATAAGATTTTGCATGCAAGATATTAGGTTGGTTCAATTGAGCAGGATAAACCTACGGGGTTAGAAGCCAGGGGAAACACAGACCTAGTGTTCATTTCAGATTGATTACAACTAAAGAATGCCACATTTTATTAATTCTCACAGATTAAAGCTACAATCCCCCCATTTACTTTCCTGAATGCTCAACTTCTTTCATGACAAGGGGAGCCACTCTATGATCCTGGAAGGTATAGATGAGTAGTTAGAAAATTAATTATCTCACAGTGACTAAACTAATATATCTTTTCCTACGAGTATTGTAAGTCAGTTTATGAATTTTTCTTGGGATAGTCATTAGGATGCAGTGGTTACTATACTACGATATATAAAGTCAGATTTAGATAAAGGACTACTCTTTGAGGATCTAGTCCATGAGCATATTATTAGATATATAGATGTTGATTGGGAAAGATTACTCTCAGGTAGGTATACTACATCTGGATATTTTGTTTTAGTAGGAGGTAATTTTATGTTCTGGAAGAGTAAGAAATAGAGTATGGTTGATCAATCTAGTGTGGAAGGCAGAATATCGAGCAATGGATATAGCAACTTATGAGCTAGTTAGGATCAAACAGTTGCTGAGAGAACTAAAATTTAGAGAAATCAATAAGATGGAACTTGTGTGTGATAATCAAGTGGCCCTTCATATCATGTCAAATGCAGCATTTCATGAAAGGACTAAGCTCATAGATATTGATTGTCACTTTGTTAGAAAAAAGATACTATAAGGAGATATTATTACAAAATTTGTTATGTCAAATAATAAACTTGCAGATATCTTCACCAAGTCCCTCACCGGTCCTCATATTAATTACACTTGTAACAAGATAGGTACATATGACTTGTATTGTTGACAAGCTTGAGGGGGGGGGGGGGTAGAATAAGAGTAGGAATAGGAATAGTATAAATCCTGCTTGGTAAAGGATTGTAATGTTGTGCCTATAAATGGGGTCTCAATGTAATTTTGTAGACACACAATTCAATAATAATAATTTCTCCATTATTTCTCACAATTATGGTACTAGAAAATTTATTTATAACCAAAATCTTAAGTCCAAATCAAATTCTTGCTCCTTTATATTTGACAGTTTAGTAAAAACAACTTTTATTTTGATTCAGCTTCTCTACCGATAGAAGTTAGTGATGATGTAACCAGATAAGATTTTCCATGAATAGTAAGTAGATGAACAAAGGGTTACTAGTGAAGGATTATCTTTAATCCAAGTAAAATCTTATTCATTTGGTGCAAGTATAGTTTACCAAATTTGTCAATCTGCTAGTCATATTTTTTCCTAAATTTATGAACTAAATTTATTGGTTAAGCATTATCTTTTCTTGTTCATACATGGTTGCAGGATCAACTATAGTCAGTGATGATATGGAGTATCTATTTTGGCGATCAAGGTCAAAGTACCTTATTTCAAAGAAGAATTCATTTGCATCCTACAACTAATGAAAAGAAGTCATAGGTCTTCCAGTATGCACCTTCCTATACCTTCCAGAAGTTGAGAATATTTTTTATATATTCATATCTATTGATTCCCCTTTTTCCACTAGGAAAGCTCATATATTTATCATTTTTTGAGTGGTGCTTCTAAATTTTTCCTGAGTTTGTAATAATCGAAAGAGTGGTGCAAAAGATAATTGTGTTGATTCTTGATCCTAATTGTGAATGCTGCAAAATGTAAAATGTAATAATTTATTATTCTACCTCCTATTTTGATAATTACATTGATTTCAATTGATGTTTATAAATACAATTGGCATTTACATTATTTTCTACCATCATTGTACCATCAGTTGTTTCCCATTCTTAATGGAAATCCTATTGAAATTATCTCCTTGAGCCACAGTTGAGGTTATTTTCCTTCCCAAATTGGAACCAGGAATTTCAGTTGTGTACATAACTTGAAACACATACTCTTCCTTGAATTATATTAAATCTTTTCTTTTATACGAGGATGTTAGGTTTTGTTATTCTCTTCTAAGACTCTTAGTGTTACTATCAAAGAATCCCATAAACATCTGGTGCTTCAACATTATACAAGTAAGGGGTAAAGAATTAGCAGATTGATAATATGATTCATATGGATTGTCTGAATGTGTGGGAATCAACTTCCTGTTTATTGAATGATATGTCCCTTGTATGATTTATTTCATTGTGCTTTTATTTTCCTAAATTTGTAGCAATTGCACCACAGACAAATCAACATGGTTCTGTAAGATGAGAACAGTCTAGGCTTATAGCATCTCAACAGTTTCAAAAATGTAATGCTATTGGATTGCACTTTTTTGGTTTTTAATAGTGCTCATACTAATTGTAGGTGTGACTGCATAGGCAAATGTCATTGATTGAATTTGAATGTTGGACACAAGTGAACTCGACCGATTGAAGTGAATGATAAATATAACTATGTTGATAGGACCTTGAATGCTTTTTACTTTGGGTAATGGAATTTATATTTAGTATAGATCTTGTCGATATTACATTCTAAGAAGGTGTAATTACATTTTGAATACATTGTTATTTCTGAAGTTTATTGCAAAAGATTTAACATTTGAATATTTATTAGCTACTTTGGTGTTTGAGATCATTTATGTATGTATATGTAAGTGTATATGTGTGTATAATGTATATATAGTGATTAGATGCAAAAAAAATCATTATTTTTAAATTAGAATATCTGTCTATAAAATTCTAGACAATGTTCCTACACTTCAAATGTGTCACAATAGGAATCTGAACTGTGTGCGTGTATAAAAGAAAAAGTTACACTTTATAGGGGTTTTTGTATAAGAGGTCTAAATGGCTTCACTTTTAAAGCATGGCCAATAACAAAGCAATGGTCGTGATTTTCAAGTGTAGAATTATCAACTAAAACTATTGCCAATGAGATGCTATAATATGTGGCCTTTGTAACTCATCGTCCATGCTTTTTAAGAGTAGCTGCTTTGGCCACACTTAAATAGAGTAGCCTAAAGTTAAAGGTTACGACTCTTTAGCTCACCCATGAAAATGTGTGGTGTAAAGGTCAAAAACATAGCCTTTGATCAAAGAACACACTTATTACTACATTTTCCTCACTTTAAAAGGGTGGCTAAAAGCATACAATATTATAGTGTGAGGATATACCCAAGACACCCTTTAGGACTCGATATGGGCATTATGAGTTCTAAATGAGTTTTTATGGGTTGACCAATCCCCTGACAACCTTTATTATCTTGATGAACTGTATATTCAAGTAATTTTTGGACTCTTCTATTATAGTGTTTATTGATGCAATTTTGGTTTACTCAAGAGAAAGAAAGAACATAAAGGTCATCTACACATTATTTGGGGAATTTTAAAGGAAAGCAATTGTATGCAAAGTTCCTGAAAAGTGAGTTCTGGTTGTGTTCGGTTTCTTTCTTAGGGAATGTGGTTTCGAAAAAAGGGGTAATGATGTATTTCTAGAAGATTAAGGTAGTTAAGAATTAGGTTCGACCAAGATCGGTGATAGAGGTTAGCATCTTCATCGGTCTTGTTAGTTATTACCATGGGTTTGTTAAGAATTTTGTATCTATTATCACTCAATATGCAACGAATCAGAAGGAGGTGCCATTTATTTGGTCGGATAAGTGTGAGAAGAGCTTCCAAAAGCTCAAAACACTTTCAACTACAATTTCTATTCTTTCATTATCAGTTGAAGGTATATCATTAGTGAAAATTCAATTTTGTCTTTGGGTGTTGTATTGATGGAGGATAGGAAATATCATTTCCTACGCTTCGAGTTAGAAAAAGCTTTATGAAAGGTACTAACCGACTCACGGCCTAAAGCTCGCAACGGTGGCTTTTGCACTCAAAATTTGAAGACACTATCTTAATGGTTTCAAGTGTGATGTATTAATATATCATCATAGTCTACAGAATTTTATCATGAAGAGAATTTGAATTTCAGATAAAGAAGATAAATGAAGTTGTTAAAAGACTATGATATGCCCATTCACTACCATCCGAGTAAGGCTAATATGGTGGCAGGTGCATTGAGCCAAAAAGCAGTAAGTATAGAAAGTTTGGCCAATTTGAGGGTGTCAAGGTGACCCTTGGATATAGAGTTAAAACTCTGGTATATCGGTTCATATAGTTTGGTGTTTCAGACAAAGTAGAGTGTTAGCTAGTGTTGATGTAAAGTGCAACATTCCTTGATGAAATTAAGGCCAAAGAGTTTGAGGATATAAAACTGAACAAACTTTGAATATAGATAGTACTTAGTGAGGCGTTAGACCCTACTTTTGATACGAGGAGAGTGTTTTGATTTAGAGTGGCTGTGTGTTTCTCGCGTTAGTGATTTGATTCCGAATGTGTTTATTTAAGCTAATAATTTGTGCTATTCTATTCATCCAGGTTTAACTAGGATGTATCATGACTTGAGACAGCTTTATTGGTAGCCTGAGATGAAAAGGAATATAATATAGTATGTATCCAAATTTCACAAAAGCCATCAAGTGAAGTATGAACATCAAAGAGTTGTAGAGTTACTCCAAAGGATGCTTATACCTAAATAGAAGTGGGGGAATATTGTTATGGATTTTGTGGTGAGACTCTCTAAGACCTTATGGAAGTATGACTCAATTTGGGTCATAGCAGATAGGCTGACAAAATTGGCTTATTTCATTTTGACTAAAGTGGATTTCAAGTCTAAACAATTAGCCAAGATCTATATTAAAGAGATAGTGAAGCTGCACAGGATGTCATGTTCTATTATTTTAGCCAGTGATATGATCTACAATTCTAAATTTTAGAACGTATTGTATGAAGATTTAGGCACCAAGCATACTTTTAGCATAGGATTTCATCCCCAGATTGATGGGCAGTCAGAGAGAAAATTCAGGTGATTGAGGACATGTTTATGGCCTTTGTGATTGATTTTAGGGATAATTGGGACCTACTTTTGTCGTTATGTGAGTTCTGATACAATAATAATGACAAATTCAAGCATTAATGGCACCATTTTGGGAACAGTATGGAAGAAATTATGGGTCATTAAGGTGATTTGAGACTACTGATGTGAAACCTTTGGGCACTAATTCGGTAAGGGAAGCTTGGTAAAAAGTAAGGCTTATTCAAACCAAGTTATTGGCTACCCATAGTAGGCAGAAGAAATATATAGCCTATAAGTTAAGGGGCATGTCTTTTTTGGTTGGTGAAAGAGTTTTCCTGAAGGTACTTCCCATAAAAAGAGTGATAAAGATCGATAAGAAAGGAAAGCTTAGCCCTTGGTATATCAGGACATTTAAGGTTCTCGAGGATGTAAGTTCAGTAGTATACAAGCTAGCATTATTTCTAGGATTGTTGGGGGTCCATCTGGTGTTATATGTATCTATTCCCAAAGGATACAATAGGGATGTATACTACATTACTAAGGTATATTCAGTATTATCAGATATGAACTTGTCTTATGAGGAGGAACTGGTTGCAATTTTAGATCAGTATCTCTAGAAGTTGATGTAACACCCCAAAAATGAGTCCCGAGACGTCACATGGTGCTCAAGACTACAAGTAGCCTTAAGCTAACGCTGTAAGCCTTTTACTAAATCTGAAACTTATTATAAATATATATGAACATAAAATAAATATGGATATCTGTCTAATCTAAGATGAAATTATCTGAACATGATATCTAAAAATACTTGACTTAAAAATCTGGACAATCAATACTAGAAATCTGAATCATGACTAGCAGTCTGACAAGCCTCTACTACTAACAACAAGTGAGTCACTAGGACAAACCCCCAGCTGACTCAAACTATTTGTAAATACTTAATCAACTACTCTAATGAACTAAAAAAATTGAATAACTAGGTCCCCAAACTATGAGGACTCACCAACTATCGGGGTGTAGATGGAGATGCTCGAAATCACTCACGTTGTTAAAATTGAGCACCTGAACCTATATTATGAGACAATGTAGCACATAGACATATATGTGGATCAATACTTTCTAAAATATACTGAGTATATAGGGGTGAAATGCATAGTAAAATAATGAGGGAATACATATATCTTTCTCATAAATAATGCATGCTAAGTAATAATGGCTCACTGTGGATTGAGTAATTGAAAGTTGTAATCATAAATCATGAATGACAAAATATACTATATGAATATTGTGAGCCATCACACTTAGTTCTAGATCTGTGCTTGAAATCTATTTTCAAATCATACATGCTAAGTATAAAAGGATTCACCTCTGAATTTGTAAACTGAAATCTGCAATCTCATAGCTAATGACTTATGTAAAACAATATCTGAATAAAATAGTGAGCCTTTATATTTAGTTTCTAAAATCTTTTCTGTTATTCTTTACTCTTTTTGGTAGGGAGGTTCTTCTAACCAACATACACTATGTGAGCTATCATAGTGTCCAACATCTTGTTTCTTTATGGGAAAACCTCACATTGGGGAAAGGTGTCATGCTCTTGACAAGGAGTATAACCTAAGCTAAGTGATCACATTTGTAACTGTCATCCATATAGAAATGGGAATAATCTGATAATCTAAACCTATGTTGGTTCATAGTTTTTGGGAATGTAAACATACCTAACTCGGTGCTAAATACTACTCCCATTAATCTGCATGCTCATTTTGTAGGAAATCTACTTTTAAAACTAGTATAAGGGTTTATGATGAAAACCTCTTGTGAATGTGTTTAATGTAAACTGTAGTTAAAATTGTAAAGTTGATTCCATATCTAAGCTAAGATCAAAAGATCAAATCTTGATCAAAATCTAAAAATAACTGATCATAGGGTGCTCAAAGCATTATCATTCTTCAAATATAAATATTCAACTAGGGCTTAATGAACCATGCATCAAATTCATGTCAAATTATCATAAAGGTCATGCTTGATAATGAAAGTATTAATAATTCAATTATAAATCTGGGAATTTATGTCATACGCATTAAAATACAAAAGTAGACATGAAATTCAAAATCTAAATCACTTGTAATCTCATAATCTTCAAATAGTAATGAGTGGGTATAAACCTTACGCTGAAATTCATATAATTTCATATAAAATTCAACTTTATAACTAATTTTGGGCACAAGGATGAAATTATTATCCTTGTTGAAAACCCCACATACCTTAATTGATGAATGGATGAAGAAGCTTGAACTTTAAGTCCCTATTTGTGCTCTTTAAGATTGTTTCTTGAAGATCTTGAAATAGAAATCGTGAATTTTGGGTTATCTTGAAAAACGAATGGTGGAATTTGGATTTCTTGAGGTTTTAAATTTAAGGTTCAATGGTTTCTTGGAGAGTAATTTGATGAATAATGAGCGTATTAGGCTTGGAATAGGTTTAATCTTGTGTTTTTAATAATTTGGGGGCTTCGAAAATGACTAGATTGCCTTTTCAAAAATTTAATTTGAAACTACAAATCCCAATTTTGCACTCTACCACGATGCGGCTCCATTGCGGTGGCTTACAGGAAAAGGGAAAAGTGCCATTTTGGGCTCTGGCGTGACACGGCGTAACTGTGTTGCATCAGTGGAAAAAAGATGAGTGATATTTTTCAATCCACCGCGATGCAGTATCTGTTCCATCGAGAATTCTTACTGGAAAATTGCGGTGAGCTACTGGAAAGGAACGAGTATGATTTTGGACTTCACCATGATGTGGCGTAATCGTGTTGCTTCACTGAAAAATGGACAATTACTAATCCGGCCTCCGCCGCGATGCAGTGCTATCGCGTTGGTTTACTGTTTCTCACTAAAATACCATAATTTCTCAACCAGGTATCGTATTTAGGCGAAATTTGTATAGTTGAAAAAATAATTCAATTATCTATAATTTGGTGGGTCTAGAGCTGGAAAATTTTACATGTAGCAAGAGTTATACATTTTTAAAGTTGACCCTTGACACACTAGGAGCTAAACGGGACTAAGAAAAGTGTGGGGTATTACAGTTGAGGACAAAGGAATTCACTTGGTAGTGGTTCGATGAAAGCATCATATAGTTGAGGAGGTCACTTGGGAAACCAAAAAGGACATACGGTACAAGTACCCATAATTGTTTAAGGATGTAGGTACTCTTTGTTTTCTTAACTTGTCCTATTCTTTATTGTTTGATCATTCAGGTTAAATTGGTATTCGTTGTAACGGCCCTCTTAATTGTTATGAGTAATTAAATAGGACAAAAATTTAGGGTAAGATTTTTTTTCCTTGAATTAGGAGTTAAAATTTTCAAGCTAGGCTAGTTTCGGACAAAATCTGAGCAAGGTATGTTGTAGGGCAATTAGGAATAGATTGGGTAAATATGTTTAAGTTTAGCTTGAGCTTATTATAGCTAACATGATAAAGAACATGTAGGACTTGTAAGAATTGCATTAGGGTAAGTAAAACTGTATTATCAAGCTCGATGTAAATGGGTCAATTCAAAATGTCGTGGTTGGAGAATGTGTTATGAAAAAGGAAAAAATGGGAAGATATCTTAGGTTCCACCTCGCTACAACCTCTATTGAATTGTGCATGTCGCTATAGCTACTACTGATTTTGAAAAATAATTCATGATATGGTAAAATCAGCCTCGCTATAGTAGGAGATGTCGTTACAACAATGTCACTATGGTGGGATCATGATTCAACTATTAATGTAGAAATTTCCCCAAAAAGATTTCATTATTCTAAACTAATTTTGAGGGTAGGACATAGGAAATTTGGGTGCTTTACTTTATTTATCCATTGATTTTCTTTATAAAGTTAAGTATTAATTCTCCATTAATTAGTTTTTGGGTTAATTAACCATAGAATCACTAGTTTATGGGTATTAAGTAAAGTTAAGCTCGAAGTAGCATATTATTTAGTGCAAGTGGGAAAAGTTTTAGTTGTTAATCATTAATTTACCCTCACATGTCATTATTTCACTATTCTAACCTTGTAATTGGTAGTTTTTAGGTGAACTGGTAGTAGGAAAAACTTATAATGGGCGGTATGATCATGAATTTGTCTTGGGGTTTGGGATTAGGTTATTATCCTTGAATGGCAGGTAACTTGGTTTATTGTATGTTGTGCTCTTGGTTTTAGACCATAATTAAGAGGGAATTCCGTTAAAAGGTGAGACTCGGGCTTAATTGAGTAGTACAATCTTGGATTGAGGTAGATGATTGTTAATGTAGCTTAATCCAATTTGTTATACATGTGCATGATAATTGTTTCTTAGTACTACTTGAGAAATGGATGCTATTAAGGAATGTACAAAAGAGTTATTTATATTCTAACTGTAACAACATTCAAAAACACTTATATGTATAGCTTCTTAGATGTTCAAGTGTTGGTTGTAATTATTTTTCTGTGATTTTGTGGCATCTATTGAATTACTTGTGGGATGTATAATTATTTGGCTATCTTTACGGGATCTGGTGGTATAAGAATGAATGACACTTGATGTCTGGATTTAGTACATGGACAGATCTTGTACCCTAGAGGACATAGCTAGTAACATGAATGTACAAGGTATGTGTAAGTGTGACGGTTTAATAAGTGAACTGAGGATTATGTTCTTTGTTGTTATCATGGATCCTTGAGTAAATTATCTTAAATGTTATATTGTTATATTGGTTCTTAATGTGGACCAAATGTAATTGGTAATTGTTAAAGGTGGTTTCTTGGGTAAATTAGGTGGCATAATAATGATTATTGGGTTATATTGGATCCTAGAGAGGTCCGAGCTAATGGTATAAAAAAGGGCATATTCTTATTGCTTCACTTATGTTATAAATGGAGGTGGAATTAGTATTAAGGACATTTTTTATTGACTTGGTTATAATTTGAGTCATGTATTGTTGACTTTGTTGTGGTTTAAGCCATGTATTGTTGACTTGGAGTCTTGTTGGTGAATTTGACCTGACTTCACTTGTACTCTTGTCTGAATCACATTTACTTATTAAATAAATCTCTTGCATAAGGTTATGTGTTGTGTACCAAATAAATGTTGTTAATTAGTGAATATGTGTTGGCTTGATTTACTCACTTATAGTTATATGTTTACATATCTAATCTTTGATTGGCCAAATGACCCTACCTATATTTATTATTTATTTATGTTCTAATATTACTCCTGATCTTACTTTGGTTGACTGTAGAGAATCTTCCATCAGCTACTATGAGACCTCTATTGTGATTTCAGTAGTTGATTAAAATTCAAGGATGGGCCGCATCTTTTGGTTACCATGGATTCATCTTTTGGTGTTGTCAAGTCCTTTATTCTGGGCTTATGCACATTCATAGGTTTTGGGGTTTCATCCTTTTTTGACATTCTTTAGTAATTTTGCTTCAAATGATTTTTGAGTTTAAAGGGTTTGTACAAGTACATTGTTTTCCACTTCAATTTCTTGTGCTTATGTTTACTTTGAATTAGATATTATTTTTGGATGATGAAATTAGATTAGTTGTATTACTTATAGCTAAGTATGGTTGATGTTAGAGTTAGTTGGTTCTCTCACCGAAGGGTTAGTATGGGTGCCACTTGTAATGGTTTGGGTCTGACAGATATACACATAGGTTAAAAGTATTTATTAAACCCTACAAAATATACAAGGTATAGGTGGAACTTATAAAGACGTATGTTTGTTTCCCTATATTCAATTAATGATGAGTTTCAATACACCAAATTTTTAGTTGTACAATGGACATGGGGACCCGTTTGCTTATTTGAAGAATCATTTAATGAAGATAAAATGGGATGGTGGAAAGAATGAATTGTTAATGTCTTATTTCCGTCAAATTTTGAGTCGGTCAGCCTCAGAACGGTATACTCGTCAGGATACTAGTAAGTGGTGCACGTGGGATGATATGGCTCAAGCTTTTGTACGTCAATTTAGTATAGCCTAGATGTTTTTCCAGATCATGTCTCTTTGACAATGATAACAAAGAATCCTGATGAAAGCTTTTGTGAGTATGGGATAAGATAGAGAGAGCAAGCTTCTTGAGTCAGTCCACCTATGGAGGAAAGTGAGATGGCTAATTATTTTCTTCAAGTTCAAGATTCCGCTAACTTATGCAACTTAATCTAAGTTATGGGTAGATCTTTCAATCATGTGGGGAAAATGGGAGAAATAGTGGAAAGTAAAATTAAGTTAGGAAAAGTCATAAGTTTTTCTACTTTATAGGAAACCACACAAGCAATTCACAATGGTGCGGGAAATTTTGAGGGTAAGATGAAAAAAGATGATGTTGCTATAGTCATGCAGGACTCTCAATATATTAGTGTACCACTTCATTGTCGGTTTTATGATGTACAATAATATGTTCAACCACCAAGATATAATCAATGGCGAGCACCAACACATCACAATCCTAGTCTATCTTCTCATAATGTTTGAACAACCAATAAACCTCACCTGAGGCAGGCGTATTGTTGGAATTTGAGACCCGGGGATAATTTATTTCATGACCTGACCTCGTACATAGTCATGACGAGTATCTCAAGCCCATTGAAGGACAGAGACTACCCCTTTTGCCTAGTCTATAGAAAATAATAAATATAATAGTAGAAGCAACCCAAACATAATATGAAAGATAGATAGATAACTTAATAGGAACTAAGAGTCAATAAATAGTAACCAATTACACTTTGTCCACAAAAGCCTCAAAAAAATCAAAGATCAACCTTGGTCAGAAATGCCCCTGACTATACCTAAAAGGAATCCAAAAGTGATAGTCTAAGACGATATAATGAAACCAAGAAGTAACAGGCCTTTTGAAAGAAGGAGGCTCACCACTTCAAGTGACCAATGGATGAACCAAAACCACCTAACTCTATACAAAATAACCGCAGAACCCCTAGAACCGTACATCATGAAATGACATAGCGTTCGGAGATGGTTAGTGGGATGAGCACTAGCATATAACTCATGGAAGGGATAGGGAAAAAGGTTTAAGCATGAATTTTTAAATCATTACCTGGACTGTGTATCTTTAACCTTCCTAAGAGCACCCACGGGCTAATGGGTTTAGCTCTGTCTATTAAAAGGGTCCCAGCACGTGTTAGCCGCACAAACCAGGAAAATCCAAGAAAGGTCCAGGGAATCCATGACCCCAACCATTCCAAAATATATAAACAGTATGAACTATGCACACAGTCATAAAGACCCCTATGCCGGCAAACGTGGCTTCTAGTATTGGTCTCCCCGGGACCTCTACCTTCCACATCAAGCTACACAACCCCCTTTAAGCTCAAATTCAACCATTTTCACATTCCCATCCATTGACTAAGGAGTCTTTTATTTAGGCTTCAACCATTGGTATTGTCATCCCAAATAAAGTTGATCTTGCAAACCAATTCCATTATACCATTCAAAAATCAATTAGCCAAATTGACAACAAAGTTTCCAATTCAAAACCAATCCATGGCCACCAAAGCCTTCAAAAACCTATTTTTTTAAGTTCCATTAACCTTTTAGGCAATGCAAGGTTCCAAAGTGAGTTAACCATGTGTATTTCCATGTTCGAAACCAATTTCACAAGTTGCGTTGAGGTAAAGATAATTCCAAACCATTAAACCATGAAATTTGGGGAAACTCATGTTCCCCATTCAAATTCCTATACCCTTGCATATATTGAGTTCAAAATTATGAAAATAACCATAAATGACCAATTTAAAACCATGGAAAACCAATTTACACCATAACCATACCAATTCCAACAACCCGCATTCAAAACCAACAATTAAATCCACATAGACAATAATTAAATACATGTTTGTATGAAAATCTATTTAGGGAAGAGATACATGCCTGGATATCAAAGAATTTTGGAGATAAAACCATCGATTATACCCTAGGTGCTTAATCCTTAGAAACCCTAGCCCTTCCCATGCTTTAGAAGTTTGAGAAGAGAGACTGATGTTTATAATTGAGTAATGAAAAATTATGGGGCCCTTTAGTGTGTTTTAAGTTGTAGGAATAATGGGGTTAAAGGAAAACACCAAAATTATCCCACATAAAACATGAAAAGAACTATCACCAATCGTTATGGATCAGGTAATGACTCATGGTCACTGGTCATGAGTCATCGCCATGACTTATAGCTCAAGCAAAAATTCAGTGCCACCTCAGTGGAATGGTCAGGAGTACCACCCTATGACTTGTTACATTACCCTACAAATCTTCAGGGCCAAATCATGATCCAACTAGATGCATTAGGCCACCTCACTAGAATTGCTAGGATTGGGAATATACGACTCATGAAGAGGGCTAATAACTCATCACCTGAGCCGTACTCCGGATAGTGAGAACAATTGCACAGAAAATTTTAGAGTCCAAAATCTAGGATATTACAATTTTACACCAATAAGAGAGTCATATGCAAGTTCTTATATGAATTTTAAAGGTTTTATTGTCGTATGAATGATTCCTAAAGATTATGATTGTTACGCCCAAGCGCACACACCAGTGTACGTAGACTTACCAAGTAATACAGTGGCCTTAAATAAATCCAAATACCAATCCCACAAGGAATTGTGTCGATAACTATTCTCCCTCTCCCGACTATGTAAAGGAGACCGCCATGCCAGCTATCATGCAACAATATTCAAAATTTCCTTTTGGCAGAGCTTTAGTCATTATGTCGGAACCATTATCATTAGTATGATTCTTCACAAGTTCAAGCAACTTAGAATCCAACAAATATAGAATTCTTGCCAAGATGTATAGCACTTTGACTGTCGCAATGAAGCACATACCTCTCTTGAGCACAACCAAGCTACTCTAAGAATCTCTTTATCGAATGCAATTCTTTACAATCTTCAATGGCAACAATAAGGTCAGCTTCTGTACTAGATAGAGCAACGCAC
Organism: Capsicum baccatum var. pendulum; assembly: GCA_030864225.1. Taxonomy (NCBI): domain Eukaryota; kingdom Viridiplantae; phylum Streptophyta; class Magnoliopsida; order Solanales; family Solanaceae; genus Capsicum; species Capsicum baccatum. Next base: position 169,492,664 of record CM061561.1, on the reverse strand, counting down.
TTTTCCAACCTTGATTTCCAAGACACAGCTCCCCCAGCAAAAGTAACAAAATACCCTAAAGTTGACTTGCGAGTATCAACATCACTATCCATGTCCAATTCAATATAACCACAGATAATAGGCTTCCCAGTACTGAAACACTAACTCAGACTAGAAGTGCCACAAAAATATCTCATAATCCACTTCACAGCATCCCAGTGTTCTCTTCCCAAATTGGAAAGAAATGGCTAACAATACCAATAACACGAGCAATATTTGGTCTTCTACAAACCATTGCATATATCAAACTACCAGTGACTTAAGTATAAGGAACTTTTTTCATATCTTCCTTCTCATCATTACTAGAAGAACACTGTTTCATGCTCAATTTAAAATACATAACTAAAGGTGTACTGACAACCTTAGCCTTATCCATGTTAAACCTTCGAAGTACTTTATGAATGTACTTCTCTTGTGATAACCACAACTTCTTCGCCTTTCTATCACGGACAATCTGTATGCCAAGAATCTGTCTTGCTAGTCCTAAGTCTTTCATAGAAAAAGACATACTCAACTCTCACTTCAACTTTTGAATCTTTTAAGCATTCTGACCAATAACATGCATGTCATTAACACAAAGCAACACAATAATAAAGTCACCATCAGGGAATTTTGGCACAAAAATACAATGGTCTGAAGTAGTGTCCCTGAAGCCCTGCCAACTCATAAAGGAATCAAACTTCATATGCCTCTGCCTAGGAGCTTGTTTCAAACCATACAAGCTCTTCTTCAATTCGTAAACATAATTCTCTTTTTCTATGACTTTAAAACCTTAGGGCTGCTTCATATAAATTTTTTCATCTAAGTCGCCATGGAGAAAAGTAGTTTTAACATCCATTTATTCAACCTCTAAATCTAGACTTACAGCTAAGCTTAGAACCACACGAATAGATGACATCTTCACAACTAGAGAGAATAACTCATTAAAATCAACTCCCTTTTTTTGGTTAAATCCCTTCACAACCAATCTAGCTTTATACCATGGAATTGGGTTATTATCTTCATGTTTCACCCAAAAAAACCACCAGCTTTTCAAAACTTTTATATCATTAGGCAGCTTAACCAAATCAAAGGTATGATTGTCATACAAAGATTTAATTTTATCTTCCACAGAATCAAACCACATTTCTTTTTCTTCACTTTCCATGACCTCATCGAGACTCTCAGGTTCTTTCTCGTCAGTTAAGAGTATATACTCACTGGGAGAATAACGAGATAAATTTATACTCTCTCTAGTTGATCATTAGAGAGAACTTGATGGACAATTAATAATTAGTTACATATCAACCATATCAACTTGCACTGGAGTATCAACAACATCATGATAGTCATTCTGGACATGATTATCATCTTCATTATCTACTTGATTTTCATCATCATGAAGATTTTCTTCAGGAGCAGTAGTCAAAGGAATCGAATTAATATCAACTAGACTTTCACTACTCTGAGAATCAACCTTCTCATCTTTCTTAAAATCTTTAATTGTTTTGTCTTTAAAGAACACAACATCATGGCTTCTAACAAGTTTCTTCTCAACTAGATTATAGAAACGATAACCAAATTCATCTTCACCATAACCAATTAAGATACACTACCTAGTTTTAACATCTAACTTTAACTTTTCATCCTTAATAATATGCATAAAAGCTTTGTAGCCAAAGACTCTAAGATGATCATAAGAAACATTCTTACCAGACCAAACTCTTTTAGGGACATCACCATCCAAAGAAAAAGTAGGAGATAAATTGATAATATAAGCAGCATTATTAAGTGCTTCTACCCAAAAGCAATCTGACAGTTTATCTTCTAAAAGCATACATCTAACCCTTTCTACAAGAATTTTGTTTATCTTCTCTGCTAAACCATTTAACTAGGGAGTCTTTGGAGGAGTTTTCTGATGCCGAATATCCTGCTCTTTGCAATATCTATCAAAAGGAACAATATACCCAGCACCATTATCTGAGTGGATGCATTCTAATTTCTTCCCTGTCTACCTTTCAACCAAGGCTTGAAAACCCATAAACACATCAAGTACTTAATTTTTGGACTTTAAAGGAAATATCCAGAGTTTGCGATAATGATCATCAATAAAAGTCACAAAGTAAAGTGCACCACCATGAGACCTTATTTTAAAAGGACCACACAAATCAGAATGTGCTACCTCCAGTAAATACAGCTTTCTTAAAGGCAAATGACTCTGAAAAGAAACTTTTTTTTGTTTACCGGCTAAGCAATGAAAACACTTCTTCAACTTTTCTTGTTTCACTCCAGAAAGTAAATTTTTCTTAGCCAAACTATTAATCCCCTTCTCACTCAGATGAATCAACCTTCTATGCCATAAATCTAATGAATTATCATTCTCCACCAAGTTTACTAGCCTCTAGAAGTAGATCCCTGAAATACATACAAGTTAGAAAACTTGTAAACTCAAGCCACAATCATCGAACCTCTAGTAAGCTTCTATTGGCCAGCACCAAGGGCGTTAACATAACCCCCATCATTAAGGTTCCCTTCAAAAATTAGATTCAAGCGAATATCTGGAGCATGTTTTACATTATTGAGAACTAGTTTGGAACTATTTTTACTTTCCAAACAACTAGTGACCATGCTAAATACTTTAACTTCATCATTCTTACTCATTTTTAACATTCTAAAATTACATGAAGTATAAGAAGAAGAAAATTCTTCTTTGGCGTAACATAAGAAGTAGCACCAGAATCCATAAATCAACTAGAATCATTGCGAACAAGATTAATGGAATTGTCACCACAAGCAACAAGAAGATCATCATTAATAACAACAGCAACATGATTTTCATTATCTTTTTCTTTATTTTTTGTCCCATATCTCTCTTATGTTTTTAATAGTATTTCATGATATGCCCTTTTTTGTTATAATAGTTACATGTAACATTCATAAATTTAGACTTTGACTTGCTTCTACTTTCATATCTATCATTTGGACCTCTGGACATGTTTTTTCCCCTTTCTTCAGTAACTAAAACATTAGAGTGTAAAGATCAAGAAAATGAGGCTTGAGATCTTCTTCTCATTTCTTTATTTAAGACACCACTCTTAGCATATTTTATAGTTACACCACCACTGGGAGCAGAATTAGTTAAAGAAACTCAAGAAGTTTCCCAAGAGTCTGGCAGAGTATTAAGAAGCCAAATTCCCTGAATTTCTTCATCGAACTTTATAAATATTTTGAACAGCTGGTCAAGGACACCCTGAAAGTCATTTATATAACCAGAAATAGAATTGTCCTCTTTATACCTGATATTTATCAATTGCTTAAGTAGGAACAACTTTTTATTGTCAGCCTTCAAAATATAAAGTATTTCGAGCTTGTCCCACAAACTTATGGCATATATCTCACTCACAATATGATTTCTAACATTATCTTATAAAATAGAAGATCTTTCATTTTGCCTTTCCAAGTATGACAATTACTATCATTCATACAAACCATTTTTTTCATATTTACCTCCATTATTCAAATAGACAATCAATAATAACCTACGCTCTGATACCACTTTGTTAGAAAAGGCAAGGGCACAGTCAAAATGCCTGACAAGGTAGCAGCAGAAGAATATCCAAGTTTAAACTTTTTCTTTCAATTTGAACTACGAGGAGACAAGCAAACCAAATAAAAATAGTAATTGTAGCAAATATATCAACCACACAAATACGATAATACAAGAATAAAATCAACCACACAACACATAAAATTTACGTGAAAACTCCTTCGATGTGAAGAGTAAAAAGCCACGGGATCAGACATTCACTATAAATACCAAGATTTACAATATTGTTCTCCAAAATTGGCCATAAAATAAGTGTCAAACAATGAGAAACAATACACCAAAATAGCACCAAACTAGAGAATAAAAAAGAGCACAAACACCAAAAATGCAGCTACTGATCGGGAATGAAAAATAGTAGCTACAGTCCACCAAATCCAACTTCTTCAATTTATAATCAAAGATTAAGATTATAGGAATAATATTTCCATAAATCAGCTCAATCATACAAGAAATAAAGTGGAAATCACAATTTAAAGTTGACTGTTGTGGTTGAAATTGGGGTGCAAAAATCTGCACATTTTCTCTCTTTTGTGGCTATTAAAACTCTCTTTGTGAATGGTCAAATAAAACCTATATATATATATATATATGTACATATATATGCCCCATAGTAATGGGCCTATGAAAAAAAGTTGATTGATCCAAATTGAGCTTTATTTATCCACATAGGAAGGAAAAAAGTCTCATATCCCAATATTTTTTAATGATATATATGGGATAATGTTTGTTTAAATGCTATGATTTTCTTTTTGATTTTGCTTGTTGAATTTCTTCTTATCTTCTTCATCACTTTGTGCCAACTGTTTACTGCTTACCAATTAATTGTCTCATAGTCATCATGTGTTTATGATTATCTATTGGAATGATCGTGAGTTATGACTATTAATTTTGACTAAGAGAATTGAATTTTGAGCTAATTGGATCATGATTTTTTTGTATTAAAATGAAAATTTTTAATTAAATTCGATCTTGGATCTTATCATTGATAGGCAAATCCTAGTTTTGCTAATTGTTTGTGCGATTTAATCATTTTTCATGTTGTTTGCTCTTTACTTTGTTGCTTTCTTTTTAAATATATTCATTTTACTGGGGAATGCCCCGAAGTACTATGAATTCGGCGGCCGTTCAAGACAAGGCTCGGGATGTCAGGTAAAGTATAGTTTAGGCTAGTTTAGATAAGGTAGGTTTAGTCTCATATTTTTTTAATTCGAATTGAAGATAATTTTTTATGTTTGTGCTCGTGTTTACATATTTGTTTGCTTTGTTTGTGAAATCTGATTCATTTTTAGTGTTAATTTAGATGATATAAATCAATGAAGTGATCGTTCTAAAACCACGGAATCGAGGGGGTGCCTCACATCTTAACCTCATTCTACAGAATTCCTTAACAAGAATCTTTGTTCATTGATCAATTTAGAGTCAAATGTTTTTAAAAATAAAATATTTTCTAATTGACTTGGCACATGAAACTCAATGTCAAATGATGACTCTGATATTTTAATCTAATTTTTTTTTTAGACATCTTTAGTTACTTTTGGATTTGATGACCTTTTTAAATATTTTAATAAAATTATTTTGATAGAAAGCAAAAAAAGGGGGGTGGGGGATGGGGGGAAACAAGGAGGGTCTCTACAATAATGGTTGAAGACATAAAAGTCTAGGATATAATTCAGAATCTCCCTAGAAATTTTAGACCTGCGAGATAAACAACTGGTCCTAGGATCGAGGCATAGCACACAAAGCGTTTAAGTATGCATATTACTGTATGTTGTGTGTATAACATATATAACTTGTATTTTTTGCATATAGGAATATATATCATTAAATGTCAAATCTATATAATGATATACACTTGACATAAAAAATATATAGTGATATTCAAATATACGTGGGGAGAAACATAAGTTGTAAAAGTCATGGGAGAGAACTTTTGCAAAGAACAAACTATGCTGAAAAAAGCAATGGAAAGATCAGTAATTTTTCATGAAACTTGAACAATTTTCAAGCAAATAAGTGGTGAACGGGGGCAGATCAACAATAGATGGCGGCATAGCAATAACGGCGGGCGATAGAAAAATCATTACTAGAGCCAGTGGGAAGAGAAATAGGAAGATCTCCCACACCCTTAATATTACTGAGTTTTATTGGAGGTGATATGTGTTTTGTTAAAATTAAAAATTGCTAAAAAAATTGAAAATACGATTTACCATTAAATAGGATAGTTAGAATCATAATTTTACATTGTTGGGTAAAAGCTCTTGATTCTAAAAGATGGTATGTCCATCATAAATAAAGTATATGAGGTTTATACCTACAAAGGGTCATTTGCACTTTTGTCTGTATATTGTGTTTGTTTTTAATTTTTCCTCTTATAATAAGAATTTTTTTATGGAGCGTAGTTTATATATTCGTATCTAAAAAATAAAATTAAAAAGATTTTGTATCATAAGATCTCACAGATTCTGACCTTCATGACTTCAGTTTCTAAAAGAACTCATGTCCCACTAGACATAAGTTTAGTTATTATCGAGGAGGAAAGATTTATGATCGGGCCATTTGAAGAGAAAAAAGTTAAGACCAGCCAATTTGAACGACAAATCATGTTTTATAAAAAAAGAAGGATTAAAACAAAACCATACCATATACGGAAACTTACATGGTATCTTATGAAAATTACATACAATATCCTATAACTAATTAGATTGACCAGTTTATTTTATTGACTCTTATATGTGATTAGAAGCAATGAATTATAAGACATATTACTTCTTAAAGTTAGGCTTAATTACATAAACAAAATCACTAGTAAACGTAAGACTTATGTTTTTTTCTATCTCATTATTCTTATTTCGATATTCAAAATCAGTTATTGTAAGGAATTCAAATGATAAAATATATTTGCCATTTAAAACAAAGAATGATTCTGCATAGTATATATGTCTGGAAAGAATGATTCTGCATAGTATATATGTCTGGCAGTATTCCAAGTAATTTTAGGGAAATCAATTTATAAATTTATTACATTCAAGTTACATATTCAATTTACAATAATGAAGTGTTTATTACATTTACAACAATATTCTTGAAATAACAAGTAACATCCATAATTTTTGTTAATAATATTCAACTTAGATATTCAATAATATATTTAATTTACAACATAGAGTTTCATTGTATAAAATAATATTTCATAAATACAGTAATATTCAATTTATATGTTAATGTTTTTTCAATAAAAGATTATCAACTTAATTTTCGGTTTACTTCTCAGAAGTATTCTATCGGTGTACAATAAATATTATTTAATTTTTTATAATGACGAAGAACTCAAAGTTGTTATAACCATTAAGTGCACATAAGATAAATTTTTCTCTTATGCAATAGCTCAAAAATAACAAAGAAAAGATAAATCGACTAGGCAATCCTCATGTGACAAGTTAATCCCAAAAAGTCAACCAATATTGAAGACAAGGGATTTCAAACTTGAGATCTTCATTATGGAAGTGTCAATTCAAGCCATTTGAGTAATCCCAAAGTGTATCCAATAAATAATATTTAAAAACTTAACCAACAATACTTAATTTATATGTGAAAGCTTTTTCATATAATATAAATTTAGTATTCATTTCAGAACATAAAAATTCAATACATGTACAATAATATTTCATTTATATATTTGTCAAAACAAAAAATATCGTGATTATATCTTTCCCAAACACCTGTGATAACCACTCAACCCAATCAAAAATGAGATGACATACAAAAAGAAAGGTTGGCCACCTGCTCATAAATCACATATCAAAGTAATAATAGTCTACCTAACATTTGACTGCACAAGCCACTACGAGTATCAAATAGAACTAAGAGTCTCACGTACCTATAAAAAATGATACATAAATGATAGAAGATATTCCGTAAATCATGAAATCAGTTACCAACTATGTCAGGACATTTGGGTGAAGATCTTGAACACCACTAATAAATTAGTGCTAGAGACATAAGCCTCGCATGTACACACAAGGTGCAAAAATAAACATGAATGTGTATTAATTCATATGTACTTAATAGCATCATTTTCTGACCTTAATTCAATGTGGTGATGAGAAAAAAAATCAATTTTCTATCATTTGATACTCTCCACATATACGCTATCGAATTCAGGAAAGAGACGTAGTCTACCGACCATTATCAATAGCAACAAGGAGGTAATTTGGTAAGAATAGTTCTCGTGATCTTTAAATAAGATTAAAAGGAGCAAAGCACTTAGTCTCAGCGCAAGTTAAGAAGATAAAGATAATGAAATAAATGCATATGATGCATATCCATTTATCTGGTCAGAAACCTATATCACCCATTGTCCTGTATAGCTAGATGTCACCCATGGTGGAACCGCACGATTAATATGCATCCTTCATCTCCTCCTATGAGTCCTCAGAGTAATAATTATATAAATTCTCAATATAAATGCCCTCGTAGGCCCTTGAAGAGTATTACAAAGTCCTAGTCCTCAAATGAACCATAATCTATGGATTTGACCTTAGAACCTCAAAAAGAGAACATTTTTATTATGTTAAACACATGTGAAGTGATGCGACATGAAATAATATATATTAATAAAATACAGAACATCATGAATAACAGAAATGATTTTCACTTCACAAGTTATCCACACTATTATTCGATCATATACATGCTGGCAGCACACATAGAACTTGGAATAAAGGAACTAGAAATTAGTTATACCCAAATATAGGGCATATGCTAATTTTAACAATCCTCCAACTTGTTAAAGAGTGGTTAGGGCCTAAGTAACCTTCAAGATTTTTCTTTGGGAGTTGAGTTAATAAAACCTCAAGATAGGGTAGTTTGAATAGAAAAAATAGCTTTGTGCCTATGTGTGGTAAATTTTAATTCACGATGTTATATTTTGGAATGTTTTATTCCATTATACGTGACCTAGTAATCTTGACCTCAACGAAAAATAATAAGATAAAAAATAAAGTTGTAGCATGTAATTAAAGGGGTTACTGCATTGACATTACTTTGTTATATCTAACTAGAGAATTTGTGTTGCAAAATGAGGATAGGAAGAAACTCTTCTTAAGCTACTATTTAGTGACCACAGGAAAAATTTCACTGCAGCAAGATTGTTCTAGCAGTCGGATTCTGTTGTAGCAAGAATAAAAGAGTTGATCAGGGTCACTACAGCAATCCCTTTATTGCCATAGGAAGGTAAGTGAAGAGATAAATAGGTCTTTCGTTGTGAAGTATATGAGGTAGAACACCTGATTTTGGTGTTGTATTATGATTTTTATACCAAAACATTCTAGAGCTTCATAGAGGTAATTTTTGTAAGTTTGGGATAAAATTTCTTCATTGTGGTAAGTTCTTCTGCCGACTCCTTTGTTTAGTAACCCACTAACTTCCTAGAATCATTGGTAAAATTATTAGGAGGGATTCATAGGTTAATAATCATAGGTATGAAAATGGAAAAAAAGCCCTTGAGTAGATGTAATATCCTGTAACATTACTCTAAAACTGTGAATTAATACTTCCTATTAAGAATTGGTTGTTTATAAACTTGAAATTTTGTAATTAGGAACCTTGAGTTCATAAAAAATGAGAACTTTTGCATAAAAATTGCTTAAAAGGAGATAACTGGAGTAGAAACTCAATATATTAGGGAATATGAGAATAATGAAACTAATAATTAGTCAATTAACCTTTGGGTAGCATTATAGACCGCAAATTACTCTTGGTGGATTTGAATTTCCAAAAGTGTAGAATCAAAGAGTAGATGATTAATGACTTAAATTTGTTTGTTTTAGATGACTAGCATTCTGAGCAATTAAGGAAAGGGAAAGCTTTCATCATTTAGCTTGTTTTCTACAAATACCTCACTCAAGTAGGTTTGGTTTATGCAAAGTTATCCTCAAAATAGTCTCTCATATGTCTTGTGATTTGATTAGAATATTGATTAGATTACAAATATAATTTGTGATTGATTGATTCATTTGGCTTGATATTGCTTGTATGAATAAGATTAAAAATGTTGAAGGTTTTTTAAATGACATGTGAAAAATGTTCACCCTTGTGAACTTGCATACTATTGATAATATCCTGAGAGATTGTTGAATACTAGAACGTATTGATATGTTAGAAGATATTAAAAATATAAATACTAATTTGATAGTTGATTTACTTTATTTTAATATGAGCTTATGGATGAGTAGGTATGATATGGGCGGGTACCACACTGGTATATTAAATGGAGCCTAGGTTTTCTCAAGAAAGTCATGACTAGTTATGCATAAATAAATTACTTTAGAATGTGTGTATAGGTGAGTGACACATGAGTTTTGAGATGGTTTCATGTGTAATTTTCTAGCTACAGGATGTTATTGTCAATTAATCAGTGTAAGTGTTAATCATTATTTGTGATGTGACCACATTGTGTTCACAGAGTTATTCCATGATGGTTGATTTATCTATTGAGTGATTCACATGATATCAGTTGTAGACCTTCATAGGCCCTTAATTGAGTGTTTTATATGACAATCTTACTTACATGCATTATGCGTTGATGTACTATTTTTCATGTTTTATTAATTCATGAGATGTATATTTTTCTATTTTGAGTCGACCTATGATGACTACCAGTACATAGTGTTTGAACCAATGCTACTCTTATACTCTTTTAATTAAGTATAGCTTATAATTTAGAGATTTCTATGCGAGCTCATATCTAGCATCGCCAGTTGATTCAGTTCGATGCTGAGATACTGTTATTTAGGCTTCCACGGATATTCATAATTACAGTTGTTTTACAATCAACATTTTTATTTTATTAGCAATTTTGGTTCACTCTTACACTTTTTTGTCAGCATCTTTTATGATGGCTTTTATATTCTGGGGATGTAATAGTTAGGGTTTTTTCATTTATTTATTATGTTTAAAGACATATTCTTCTTCTACCTCATGTGATTATATGGATTGGTTAAGGATTGGGTTAGATGGTTCTCCCACTAAAGGGTTAGTTGTGGTGCCACTCATAGCCACTTAGGTATTTACAAAGTTTGTATTAAAACCTTAGGTTTTGTCAATCTCGTCATACAAGCACATGTCTAGTAGAGTTCACTATAAAGGTAGAGATTGGGGGAAGGGGGAACCATTACTGGAAATCATAATTTGCCAACGTAAGGGTCTATATGATTGTGTGCTTGGTACACATTTTTTATTTTTGGGATTTCTAGAGCCTTTGAAGTCTTTAGCCCTCCTTCGTATTTCCTCAGTTCCCATGGCTAATAGGAGTTAGGCCTTTTCAGTAGGGAAAACTGAATCCATATATCCCGTGGGTTCCCTTAGGATGAATAGAGCTACAAAGTCCAGGTTAAAGATTTTAAAATCTCATGTTCATGACCCTTTACCCTAGCCTGACATCTTATATATGTATATATGAAGGTCTGTATGTGCTTTTGGCTAATTTTGGACATGGAATTATTTTATCACTTTTCCTGAGTTACATGTCAGTTCTTATCCTATTAACCATCCCTAGATGCTACATCCTTTCATATTGTAGGGTCAAAAAGTTTTCTATTACTCTTGTGTAGTGTTAGGTGCAGTGGTACGTTGTTTTATTTACTGTGAAGTGGTGGGCCTCCATCTTTTGGAAATCCATTACATTTCATTAGGTTTGCTATCAGATTTTAGGAATTATGACTTTTCTTTGTCATGGTCGGGGGCATGTCCTGACCTAGTTTGGTATTCTGGTTTTAGAGGCTTTTGTGGATAAGTGTGGGCTGGATTGTTAGTTTTGGACTCTTAGAACTTTTATTTGATATATTTATCTTTTTTTACAATCTTCATTGGCTTTTTCTTATTTATTATTATTGTGCTTTTGAGGTTAGGCTAAGGAGGTGGTCATCGATCCATGTTGGGTTTGAAATACCCATCAGGACTAAGCCCTAGTTTGGATCATTAAAAGATTAATATTAGATCATGGTTTAGTATAGTTGGGGTCCAAAAATCCATGTTGAGTAAAGTCTTTTTTATCAGTGTTTAACGCACCACACTTATAAGCGGGAGGCTACAAGGCATTTAGGAATAACTCTTTTTCTTGTGTTCTATTTTGGGCTATAGAGTTTAGTGTTATGAAACTTCTCTAACACTTGGAGTACTCACATTTCAGATCATGCCTCCCCGAATATTTGATGGTCGTAGAAACTCTATTGGACCCTCTGTCCTACCTAAAAAAAATATTAAGGGAACTCATCCTACTTATGGAGTACAGACCCGATCTATGGTCCCTGCTCCTAATTGCACTACTCCACGTGGGGTCCCACTAGTCTCTACTAGTCCTTATCGCTGCCTCTGAGGTGGTGAAGCTTATGCTCGGTTGCCCCAGGGAGATATCCCTAATATGGAGTTCCATCAGTCTATTGATATGCTTGCTCAATTAATATCATCGCAGTCTCTTCAGTCTGATTGTGTTGGTTCTATTGCTTATCCATCTGATTTCACCTAGGTTTTTTGGTTCATAAGGTTGAATCCCCTAACCTTTATAGGCTTTAAGGTTGAGAAGGATCCTTTGAGATTTATTGATAAGATGGAGATGATATTTAGGGTGATGCATGCTATGAATTCTAAAGGTGTAGAGTATGTTGTATATCAGTTAAAAGATATGGATTATAGTGGTATGAGGAATAGGAATCGATGAGGGGTGATGATGTAGGGCCAGCGGTGTAAGATGGTGTTTCAGGTACTTTTCTTGATCACTTTTTTCCTTGGGAGTTAAGGAAAGCTAAGGCTAAAGAGTTTGAGAATTTGAAGTAAAGATAAGTGTCAAGGAGTATACTTTGAAGTTCCATCAGTTGTCTCGCTATGCTCCTGAACTAGTTTCGAGTATGAGATCCCAAATGAGGAAGTTTGCTTCTAGGTTGTCCCATGACTTTGTATTGGAATACAAGGTTATGATGTTAAATAATGATACAGAAATCTCCAGGCTTGTAGTTTATATGTAACAGGCGGAGGATGAAAAGAAAAATCAAGTAGAGATAGAAAAGAGATAGAACAAATGGTTCAGGTATTCGAAGTAGGGTACAAATCAGCAAAATAGTAGGAGAGAGGGTAGATAGTAGACAAAGAAGAAGAATTGGGGAACTTCATATTTGTTGCCAGTGCTCTTTATCCTAAGCCTTCGAGTGATCATCATTTTTAGACTAGCAGTAGTCCTAAGGCATAGGGTCCCGGTCTCAGGCTAGTGGAGCTTAGTCAACCCTACCTTATCCTCCTTATTGATTTTATGGGCAGCTTCATCATGGTTATTGTTAAAAGGGGAGAAATTGGAGCTTTAATTATGGTGAATTTGGTCACATGTAGTGAGATTGTCCTTCAGCCAAAGTTTCCACTAGAGCTAACAAAGTTCCAGTAGCTACTTCTTCAGTTCCAAAACCTAAAGGCGCCACTTTGGGTACTGACACTAGCCGAAATCATTTCTATGAACTTTGTACCCATCAAGAATCTGAGGTATCTCCAAATGTTGTCAATGAAATATTATAGCTCTACTCTCGTGATGTTTACTATTTTTATACGGGTTCTACCCTATCTTGTATGATCCCTTATGTGGCTGTGCACTTCATTTTTTGTCCTAAAAGTATTTCTAACCCATTTTTTGTTTTGATGTTGGTAGATGATTGTCACGCCCCAAATCCTATTAAGGCGGACTGGCACCCGTTGCCGGTAAGGCTCGGGAGAACCAACCTGTAGCAATACATTACCTATGAACATTATAAGTTACTTTTATACTAAACATGCCCTCAAAAGATAAATGGAACTAGCAAGCCAAAAGATGTTGTATGACTAGGCCGTTGGAGCCACAATGTCTACGATACGATACATGACCATACTATACTTTACATAGTCTACAAAGCCTCTAGACAAGAAACATTATCTTATAAGGGTCGGGACAGGCCCCGCCTCATGATAAGATACTATACAATGCAAAAAGATATGATAAGACTCAAAGCCCCGAAGCAACCTGGAGCTCAGTGACTGCAGTTGATATCCTGTACTCTTACTGGGGAGGTTTATTAGCTTCTGCACCTGCAGCATGGAATGCAGGTCCCCCAACAGGGACGTCAGTACGAAATAATGTACTGAATATGTAAGGCAACATGTACCATATATGAGATAAAAGCTCAAATGAAACCATACACTGCTGTAAGGTAAAAGACCACCTTTATGAATATTGTGGAGTCATGCATCTTATAACAATTATGTTACTTTACTCTTATCACTTGTATAATCTGTGCACATCATGTAATACAAATGACCAGCTGATCAGTGGTAAATCTATATCAGGATCGACCCATGCTAGGCTTTCCATTCACCCCTGGGATACCCCCTGTAATACTGGGATTGACCCATGCTAGGTGATTCTTTCACCCCTGGGATACCACCCAACAGAAACAACTGTATACATATATCTTCTTATTACCTTTGAGATGAATCTTTGGTGGTCGTAACATTTGAGCTATAAGACTATAAGCATGACAAATGACAAGTATGTGACCATGTAACATCATATCACAATGAAAAGAGTGGGTTATACAATTAGTGAAACATGTAGAACATAAACAACGTATGAACTTTATTTTGCTAAAAAGAAGACTCATATGTCATGGTGTCCAATGTATGTATGCAGCAGTGACAAGGCTCGAATCTGGACACACAAATACATGTGAAAGAGTGGAGTGGTTATATCGAAGTTTGTAAAGATCTCTATGTGCCAATAAAGACTTTGGATTCCATGCCAAATAATAAGAGATCGAATAGCCTTACATACCTCGACATATCAACTTGTTTTTACCTCGAAATGACTTCTTTTCTTCCAACTATTTATCTACAATATCATGTTTTAAAGCTAGTATTAGCAGCTAATCAATGCATCTGGACAGCCCAATCTCACAAAACACAACACTTTGGCAACAAACGTATAACCATCGACTCAATGGTGTCATTCCGACTTTCTCAATTCTAACTGTCTTCAACCAGTACACATTATCACATACATGATGTACACAGCCTATATCAGCTCTACAACATGCTGGCAACAGTCCATAACTACAACACAGAACCATTTTACAAAACGCTCAACTAAGAAGCACAACATCTCGTCGTCTCCCTACATTTCGTCGTTAACAATTCATACTTGTCCCAACTTTGAACCAGATGCTCCCAACATATATATACATCAAATAAACCTTAACACAGTCACAAAATAGCTCAAAACACAGGGGGGGAAACGTGAAACATCAGCCCCCTCATCAAAACAGTCCAATACCATTTTGGAAGCACATAAGATCATATAAGGATACTTGTTTCCAAAGAACTAGCAAAACAGTCCAGCAACCTTGGCAACCATATACACACTATAACATATTAATAACCTCAACTTTATATCATATCAAAGTCAAAAATCAGGGTAAGAATCGTTCCAAAGCCAAGAAAATCAAACAACAACTTTCAGGACACAAGCTGTCCAGAAATTCCTGCACAGTACACCAGCCAACTTATCTTGTTTTCCATGGAAAATTCATATCAAGTATATGGTTATTTTTACATACCTTAACTCCCAAGGTGTAAGTATAATTCAAGAACTCAAAAAGTAGCCTTTGGTTGCCTTCCAAGGTGAAGAAATGCCAAGAGAAACTTAGAGAGAAAAGCTGAAATTGTTTTGGTCTCCTAATAGTTAACCTAAGGAGCTCGGTTTTGGTCCCTTTTTAAAGGGGCCTTAGACCGACTTTCTCCTAATATTTGCAACTGATTAACTCAAGTTGGTCAATGACCAATTTTCCCCTTTCACTTGGGCCTTTTGGATCTCTAAATCAATGGGCTTTAGTGGCCCATTTTCCTTAATCTTGCTTGCACTTTGTTTGGGCCCAATTTTCTTAGTAGTGAATGAATGTAGTTGGGCCTATTATATAAAAATCTTGGGCTGAACATCTTGGCCCAATATAATGCTAAACCATTGGCTTTAATAGCCTCCCTAACTTGGGCTTCGTTTGTCGCAAGACTTGGAAAGTTTCGGCGTTAAGCCTTGTCTTCGTTCCCCTTTCTTTTTACTAACGTCTAGACTTCAAGTGAGTTCACTTATGAATGAATTATTATCCCTCATGTATATATACATTTTTTTTTTTTAAGCCAACCACACAGGTGACTCACCTGCTAGCTTCCTAAGTTCCATAAGCACGTCAATGATTTTCTCCGTTTAAGGCCACAGTCTCTAAATAGACTTCCATATAGTGCCCCAATCTAACACTTGAACACTTGAAAAAAAAAAGTTTTGGTAGTAATTAAATCAAGTCGTATGTCATTTTATGTGAACATTACTAGTACATGCAAAATGTGGGGTGTTACATCCTCCCCCCCTTAGGAACATTCGTCCCGAATGTTAACATAACTGTATAGTCTAGGCAGGTTTGAATTTCTGGTCACACAACTGTTAATAACATAACTAGTATTCAAACACATACCTATTAATGTTCCTCCTCTGTATCTTTTAGTCCCTCCTTGTCTTCAAATAGATGAGGGTATTTGGATATCATTACTTCCTCCGGTTCCCACGTTATTTCTTCTACTTGGTTGTTTCTCCAGAGTACCTTTACTGATGCAATTTCTTTGTTCCTTAACTTTTTAATTTGGCGATCTAGAATAGCAACCGGTACCTCTTCATAAGTAAGATCCTCTGTGACCTGTACATCTTCTATAGGAGTGATACGAGAGGGGTCACCTATGCATTTTCGAAGCATTGACACATGAAACACTGGATGAACCATTGAAAGTTCCTGGGGTAGCTCTAATTCATATGCAACTTGTCCGACCCTCTTAGTAATCTTATATGGCCCTATGTAACGTGGGCTTAGTTTCCCTTTCTTACCAAATCTCATAACTCCTTTCATCGGTGATACCTTTAAAAATACCCAATCTCCAATAGAGAATTCCAGCCCTCTTCTCCGCATATCTGCATATGATTTATGACGACTTTGGGCTGTTTTTAGCCGTTGTTGTATCACCTTAACTTTTTCCATGGCTTGTTGGACTAAATCTGGCCCGAGCAAGGTGGTTTCACCCACTTCGAACCAACCAATTGGTGACCTACATTTCCTCCCATACAAAGCTTCGTAAGGCGCCATCTTGATGCTCGAATGGTAGCTGTTATTATAGGCAAATTCAATAAGGGGCAAGTGTTCTACCCAGCTACCTTTAAAATCTAATGCACAGGTTCGCAACATATCCTCAAGTGTTTGAATAGTACGCTCTGCCTGGCCGTCTGTTTGGGATGGAAGGCTGTACTCAAATTCACTTGCGTCCCTTAACTCCTTTGAAAGGACTTCCAAAATTTTGCCGTGAATTGAGCTCCTCGATCAGATATAATAGAGAGTGGGACCCCATGTAGCCTAACTATCTCTTTGAGGTATAATTTGGCATATTCTTCAGCTGTATAATCACTTCTAACTGGCAGGAAGTGCGCTGACTTCGTGAGTCTATCAACTATCACCCATATGGAGTCAAACTTATTAACTGAACGAGGCAAACCAGTTACAAAATCCATATTAGTCATATCCCACTTCCAAGTTGGAATCTCTATACATTGCATGTAACCACCTGGCTTTTGGTGCTCTACTTTGACTTGTTGACAAGTAGGACATTGAGCCACAAACTCTGCAAGGTCCTTTTTCATGCCTCCCCACCAAAACACTCCCTTTAGGTCATGATACATCTTAGTAGATCCTGGGTGGATGGAATATCTTGAATGATGGGCTTCTTCCATTATTCTCTTTCTGAGTCTGTTAACATCAGGAACACACAATCTATTTTGGCAATAAAGTACTCCATCTTGTGTAAGCCTAAACTCCTTCATTATACCTTGACTTACTTTCTCCTTAAGGCATTGTAGAATAGGATCATAATACTGTTTTTCTTTCACTTCCCTTATCAATGAAGAATCGACAGCATTATGTACAATAATGTCCTTTCTTGGAGTTTCGAGTAGACGAACACCCAGATTGGCTAGTTGACGCAGATCCTTAGCCATGCCTTGCTTTACCCCTTTCTGATCACTGGTACCCATGAGTGTCTTACGACTTAGAGCATCAGCCACCACATTTGCTTTCCCTGGAGGGTATAATATATCAATATCATAATCCTTTATTAACTCTAGCCACCTTCGCTGCCTCAAATTTAGATCTTTCTGCTTGAAAATATATTGTAAACTCTTATGATCTGTATATATGTCCACGTGCACCCCATACAAATAGTGGCGCCATATCTTTAAAGCAAATACAACCGCTGCTAGCTCAAGATCATGTGTTGGGTAGTTTTTCTCGTGTGGTCTCAATTGTCTCGAGGCATAAGCAATCACCTTACCATGTTGTGTTAGTACACACCCCAAACCAACTCTGGAAGCATCACAATACACTGCATATCCCTCTGAGCCTTCTGGAAGCACTAGCACAGGTGCTGAGGTTAGCCTGCTTTTCAACTCTTGAAAGCTCCTTTCACATGCATCATTCCATTGGAATTTGGTTTCCTTGTGAGTTAGCTTAGTAAGAGGTGCAGACATAGAAGAAAAACCTTCAACAAACCTTCTGTAATAACCTGCCAATCCAAGGAAGCTTCGAACTTCTGTAGGTGTCGTTGGCCTTGGCCAATCTTTCACAGCCTCTATCTTTTGTGAATCCACCCTTATTCCTTCATCCGATACAATATGGCCCAAAAATGCCACTGATTTTAACCAAAATTCACATTTGGAAAACTTAGCATACAACCGGCGATCACGGAGAACTTGTAGTACTAGTCGTAAATGATTTGCGTGGTCCTTTTCTGACCTTGAATACACCAGAATATCATCTATAAATACTATCACGAACACATCTAGGAAAGGCTTGAATACCCTATTCATCAAATCCATAAACACTGCTGGTGCATTCGTTAGCCCAAACGACATAACAAGAAATTCAAAGTGACCATATCTGGTTCGGAAAGCTGTCTTAGGTATATCTTTTTCCTGCACTCTCACCTGATGATAACCTGATCTCAAATCGATCTTTGAAAAGTATTTAGCACCCTGTACTGATCAAACAAGTCATCAATTCTGGGGAGGGGATATTTATTCTTAATTGTCACCCTATTCAGTTGTCGGTAGTCAATACACATCCTCAATGTGCCATCCTTTTTACGCACAAATAAAACCGGTGCACCCCAAGGGGACACACTAGGTCTTATAAAACCCTTTTCTAACAAGTCTTTCAGTTGCTCCTTTAATTCACGTAATTCTGCCGGGGCCATTCTATATGGAGGAATAGAGATAGGCTCGGTGCCTGGTAATAGGTCAATACCAAAATCTATTTCTCGTTCTGGAGGCAAACCAGGGAGTTCCTCAGGAAAGACATCAATAAATTCATTCACTATTGGAACAGACTGGATAGTTGGTGATTCTGCCTCCATGTCTCTCACTCTAACGAGATGACATATATATCCCTTTGATATCATTTTTCTGGCTTTAAAATAAGAGATAAACCTCCCTTTTGGTGCCCCAATATTGCCTTCCCATTCAAGGACTGCTTCATTTGGAAAGTGAAAGTACATCCTCTTGGTTCGGCAGTCAACGGTGGC
Source organism: Capsicum baccatum var. pendulum (assembly GCA_030864225.1). Taxonomy (NCBI): domain Eukaryota; kingdom Viridiplantae; phylum Streptophyta; class Magnoliopsida; order Solanales; family Solanaceae; genus Capsicum; species Capsicum baccatum. The sequence goes on along the minus strand of CM061561.1, from coordinate 169,473,364 downwards.
ATAGCAAGAAGCCAACCAATCCATACCCATTATAACATCAAATTCTACCATTTCTAACTCGATAAGATCAGCTAATGTATCTCGGTCGCAGACAGTCACTATGCAATCACAATAGACTCTTCTAACTATAATTGACTCCCCAGTTGGTGTAGACACCGCAAGTGGTTTATTCAATAATTTAGGTGTTCTACCAAGCTTCCCAGCAACTAATGGAGTAATATATGACAATGTAGAACCAGGGTCAATTAATGCATACACTTTATGTGAGAAGATGGACAATGTACCTATAACCACATCGGGTGAAGCTTCCAGGTTCTGTCGAGTCCCTAGAGCATATGTGCGATTTTGGGCCACGCTGGAACTAGCTGCCCCTCTAATACCTCTGCCGCGACCTATGGGAAATTGCTCACCTCTACCTGATGGAGGCACTGATGATGATGATACAACAGCTGATCTAGTAGGTTGTGCCATATCACCCCTGCGTCTTCTTGGGCAATCTTTTATTACATGCCCTGGCATACCACACCAATAACAAACATCTGTTCCCCTGCGACACGCACCTATATGATATCTCCCACATTGTCTGCAAGGCTGCCTAGGAGGCATTTGCTGGCTTCCCGAATATCCTGTTGTCCGTGTACCTTGGCCCTCACTTCTCTGCCCAAATTGATCATTTCTAGACCCTTGAAGTGGTGGTGGAGCACTAGCTGTAGAGTAAGAGGATGATGGCCTGGGTGGCCTATGAGAAAATCGTGGCCTAAACTCACCCTGGGGTGGTGTAAACTGTCCTGTAGATCTGGCCCTCTTGAATTGCCCCCTTTCTATTTCTTGTGCCCTCCTTCTTTGTCTCTGATCCTCCAGTTTCTGTGCAAAAGCTTGCATCCTCGCTATATCCATGTCTTTATTTAAAGAGGCAATGGTACAATCTCTAACCAAATATGAATCCAACCTATCGACATACCGATGGACTCTATCTACCATAGTAGGAACAACATTAGGAGCGTACCTGGCCAGAGAATTAAATTTAAGACTATATTCCCTCACGCTCATATTCCCCTGATGGAGGTTCAGGAACTGATCTGCACGGGCCTCTCGGATCTCTAATGGCAAGTAATGATCAAGAAAGGCCATTTTGAACTCCTCCCAAGTAGTTGGAGATGTATCTATGCCTTTGGAATGCTTCCAGGCTTCGTACCACAGTATAGCCACACCCTTCAATCTATATATTGCCAACTCAGCAGCTTCCGAACCACTTACATGCATAACATCTAAGGTGCGTTGGATCTGATCAATAAAATCTTGTGGATCTTCATTTGGATCTGTCCCAGTGAATGATGGGGGGTCTAAGTTGAGGAAATCACGTATTCTCGTACTGGCTGCCCTACCTGCACCAACTGCACCTGCAACTGGGCCTTCTTGTCTTTGACCTTGGCCAGCAACTATACAAGTCAACAGTTGAACTGCATTTCTCAAATCCTGCACAGAAGCATCAACAGGTGGTTCTCGGGGGTTTTCACTACTTCCTGGTGCATCAACAAATGGAGGGGTTAGAGATGTCTGTGATAGAGACTCATCTAGAGCCTCACTCTGTCGTCTCGCCCGATTGGGTATACCAACTACCACTTCTACTTCCTTTCCTTTACCTTTACTCTTCCTTGTCTCTGGCATACTTACTGTACAAAATAATTCAGGGATTAGACATGGTACACTTATAATATTTGGCTCTATGGCACGATCTAAAGAATGAAAAGAAGTGATAACTCCTAAATGCCACGTAGCCTCTTGTTTATAAATGTGGTGCACAACACATCGATAAACATGATTCTACATAGACACGGCTTTGTAGACTCCCTAGGACAAACCGCTCTGATACCACTTCTGTCACGCCCCAAATCCTATTAAGGCGGACTGGCACCCGTTGCCGGTAAGGCTCGGGAGAACCAACCTGTAGCAATACATTACCTATGAACATTATAAGTTACTTTTATACTAAACATGCCCTCAAAAGATAAATGGAACTAGCAAGCCAAAAGATGTTGTATGACTAGGCCGTTGGAGCCACAATGTCTACGATACGATACATGACCATACTATACTTTACATAGTCTACAAAGCCTCTAGACAAGAAACATTATCTTATAAGGGTCGGGACAGGCCCCGCCTCATGATAAGATACTATACAATGCAAAAAGATATGATAAGACTCAAAGCCCCGAAGCAACCTGGAGCTCAGTGACTGCAGTTGATATCCTGTACTCTTACTGGGGAGGTTTATTAGCTTCTGCACCTGCAGCATGGAATGCAGGTCCCCCAACAGGGACGTCAGTACGAAATAATGTACTGAATATGTAAGGCAACATGTACCATATATGAGATAAAAGCTCAAATGAAACCATACACTGCTGTAAGGTAAAAGACCACCTTTATGAATATTGTGGAGTCATGCATCTTATAACAATTATGTTACTTTACTCTTATCACTTGTATAATCTGTGCACATCATGTAATACAAATGACCAGCTGATCAGTGGTAAATCTATATCAGGATCGACCCATGCTAGGCTTTCCATTCACCCCTGGGATACCCCCTGTAATACTGGGATTGACCCATGCTAGGTGATTCTTTCACCCCTGGGATACCACCCAACAGAAACAACTGTATACATATATCTTCTTATTACCTTTGAGATGAATCTTTGGTGGTCATAACATTTGAGCTATAAGACTATAAGCATGACAAATGACAAGTATGTGACCATGTAACATCATATCACAATGAAAAGAGTGGGTTATACAATTAGTGAAACATGTAGGACATAAACAACGTATGAACTTTATTTTGCTAAAAAGAAGACTCATATGTCATGGTGTCCAATGTATGTATGCAGCAGTGACAAGGCTCGAATCTGGACACACAAATACATGTGAAAGAGTGGAGTGGTTATATCGAAGTTTGTAAAGATCTCTATGTGCCAATAAAGACTTTGGATTCCATGCCAAATAATAAGAGATCGAATAGCCTTACATACCTCGACATATCAACTTGTTTTTACCTCGAAATGACTTCTTTTCTTCCAACTATTTATCTACAATATCATGTTTTAAAGCTAGTATTAGCAGCTAATCAATGCATCTGGACAGCCCAAACTCACAAAACACAACACTTTGGCAACAAACGTATAACCATCGACTCAATGGTGTCATTCCGACTTTCTCAATTCTAACTGTCTTCAACCAGTACACATTATCATATACATGATGTACACAGCCTATATCAGCTCTACAACATGCTGGCAACAGTCCATAACTACAACACAGAACCATTTTACAAAACGCTCAACTAAGAAGCACAACATCTCGTCGTCTCCCTACATTTCGTCGTTAACAATTCATACTTGTCCCAACTTTGAACCAGATGCTCCCAACATATATATACATCAAATAAACCTTAACACAGTCACAAAATAGCTCAAAACACAGGGGGGGAAACGTGAAACATCAGCCCCCTCATCAAAACAGTCCAATACCATTTTGGAAGCACATAAGATCATATAAGGATACTTGTTTCCAAAGAACTAGCAAAACAGTCCAGCAACCTTGGCAACCATATACACACTATAACATATTAATAACCTCAACTTTATATCACATCAAAGTCAAAAATCAGGGTAAGAATCGTTCCAAAGCCAAGAAAATCAAACAACAACTTTCAGGACACAAGCTGTCCAGAAATTCCTGCACAGTACACCAGCCAACTTATCTTGTTTTCCATGGAAAATTCATATCAAGTATATGGTTATTTTTACATACCTTAACTCCCAAGGTGTAATTATAATTCAAGAACTCAAAAAGTAGCCTTTGGTTGCCTTCCAAGGTGAAGAAATGCCAAGAGAAACTTAGAGAGAAAAGCTGAAATTGTTTTGGTCTCCTAATAGTTAACCTAAGGAGCTCGGTTTTGGTCCCTTTTTAAAGGGGCCTTAGACCGACTTTCTCCTAATATTTGCAACTGATTAACTCAAGTTGGTCAATGACCAATTTTCCCCTTTCACTTGGGCCTTTTGGATCTCTAAATCAATGGGCTTTAGTGGCCCATTTTCCTTAATCTTGCTTGCACTTTGTTTGGGCCCAATTTTCTTAGTAGTGAATGAATGTAGTTGGGCCTATTATATAAAAATCTTGGGCTGAACATCTTGGCCCAATATAATGCTAAACCATTGGCTTTAATAGCCTCCCTAACTTGGGCTTCGTTTGTCGCAAGACTTGGAAAGTTTCGGCGTTAAGCCTTGTCTTCGTTCCCCTTTCTTTTTACTAACGTCTAGACTTCAAGTGAGTTCACTTATGAATGAATTATTATCCCTCATGTATATATACATTTTTTTTTTAAGCCAACCACACAGGTGACTCACCTGCTAGCTTCCTAAGTTCCATAAGCACGTCAATGATTTTCTCCGTTTAAGGCCACAGTCTCTAAATAGACTTCCATATAGTGCCCCAATCTAACACTTGAACACTTGAAAAAAAAAAAGTTTTGGTAGTAATTAAATCAAGTCGTATGTCATTTTATGTGAACATTACTAGTACATGCAAAATGTGGGGTGTTACAATGATTCTACAATTGCTAGAAAAATCTATTGGGGGTTGTGTGGTGTCTATTCATAATAGGGAGACATTAGTGAATTTGATAGAGCTGGATAAGATAGATTTTGATGTAATCTTAGGGATGGATTGGCTTTATTCGTGCTACGTTTCTCTAGATTATAGGACCTGAAGGTTCAATTTTCAATTCCCTAATGAACTGGTTATTAAATGAGAGGGGAGTTCTTTATTCCCCAAAACGAGAGGTTTATTTCTTATCTTAGATATCAGAAAATAATATCAAAAAGGTGTCTGTATAATCCAGTTTGGGTTAAGGATTCTGACTCTAAGAGTCCCTCTTTACAATTTGTCCCAATGGTTAATGAAATTCCTGAAATGTTTCTTGATGATCTTCCTGGAATTCCCCCGATAGGGAAATAGACTTTGGGATTAATCTTCTGTCAGATACCCATCCTATTTCCATTCCTTCTTATAGGATGGCTCCAGAAAAACTAATGGATCTTACAGAATAATTAAAAGATCTTCTTGATAAAGGGTTTATTTGTCCTAGTGTTTCCCCATGGTGTACTCCTATGCTTTTCCTACAAAATAAAGATGGGACTCTTCGGATGTGTATGAACTATCACCAGTTGAATAAGTGATGGTGAAAAATAAGTATCCTCTTCCTAGGATTGATGATCTTTTTTATCAACTTTAGTCATGAGTTTTGGCTAAATGTACCGACTTTTCTTTCGTGTGTTATTTCTAGTGAGGGGATCAAAGTGGATCCATAGAAAGTTGAGGTAGTTAAGAAGTTGCCTAGACCCATAACTCGCATCAAGATTAGGAGCTTCTTAGGCTTGGTTGGGTATTATAGGAGGTTTATGAAGAGTTTATTTTCTATTGTTGCTTCATTGATAAAGTTGACTCAAAAAAAGGGTTACGTTTTTGTGGCCCAATGCTTGTGCAGGGTTGTTTTGAGAAATTAAAAGATAAGTTGACTTTTGTGCTAGTTTTGACCCAGCCCGAAGGTACCAATGGGTTTGTTGTGTAATGTGATACATCCCGTGTGGGACTAGATTGTGTTTTGATGCAGCATGGTAAGGTTGTAGCCTATGCTTCCAAGAAACTTAAGGTTCACAAAAGGAATTATCTCACTTGCAATCTAGAGTTGGTAGATGTGGTCTTTTCCTTAAAGATCTGGCGACATTATTTGTATAGGGTGCATATGGATATTTATTTGGATCTTAAGAGCTTCTAGTGTGTTTTTACGCAGAAGGAACTACATCTCAAGAAGAAGAGGTGGCTAGGATTGCTTAAGGATTATGACATGAGTCTTTACTATCATCTAGTTAAAGCTAATATTGTTGTTGATACTCTTAGCAGGTTATCTATCGGGAGCTTATCTCATTTTGATAAGGAGAAAATAGGATTGGTAAAGGATATTCATAGGTTGGATAACTTGGGAATCCATCTCTTGGGCTCTGAGGGTGGGGTGTGATTGTTTAAGAAGTGGTTAAATCATCTCTTGTTACTGAGGTGAAGGAGAAGTAGGCTTTAGATCCCATGCCTATACAGATTAAGGAAGATGTTGGTCAGTAAAAGGTTATAGCTTTTGAGATTGTGGGAGGTGGCATCTTGATATATCATGAAATATTGTGTATTGCTGAGGTTGATGGGTTGCGAGAAAGGATTTTGACTAAGGCTTATGAGTCTAGATGTATAATTCATTTGGGTTCGACTAAGATGTTCCATGACTTAAAGAAAATCTACTGGCGGAACAATATAAACAGAGATGTGCCAAACTTCGTGGCTAAATATATGGTTTGCGAACAAGACAAGGTTGAACATTTAAGGCCTGGTGGCATGTTTCAAGATATAAAGTTGCCTATGTGGAAATGGGAGATGATCAATATGGATTTCATTATTGGTTTTTGGCGGTCTCGAAATAAATATGATTCTATTTGGGTTATTGTGAGTAGAATGACTAAGTCTGCTCACTGTTTTCCTGTGAGGACTAACTGCTCAGGAGAGGATTATGCTAAGTTGTTCATTCAGGTGATAGTCAAATTAAATGGAGCACCAATGTCTATCATTTCAGATCGAGGTATGTAGTTTTTTTCTCACTTATGGCATTCGCTTCAAAAAAGTTTAGGTACTCATGTGAACCTTAGCACCGCATTTCACCCTCAAATGGATGGAAAAGTAGAGTAGACTGTTTAGACCTTTGAGGATATGCTAAGGGCCTATGTGATTGATTTTAAAGGGAGTTGCGTTGATTATTTTCCTCTTATTAAGTTTTTGTATAACAATAGTTATCATTCAAGCTTCCAGATGGCTCCTTTTGAGGCTATCTATGGTAGGATGTGTAAGTTTTCTATTAGGTGGTTTGAGGTTGGTGAGACTAGATCATTTTGTCTTGACATAGTTCACCAAGCCATAGAAAAGGTGAAACTGATTAGGGAAATATGTAAGACTACTTAGAATCACCAAAAGTCTTATGCGAATGTGAGGCAGGGGGGAGTTGGAATTTGAGGTTAGTGATTGGGTGTTCTTGGAGTTTCTCCCATGAAAGGAGTTATGGTATTTCGTAATAAGGGGATGATCAGTCCCCTTTATGTTGGCCCATATCAAATTGTGAAGAGAATTGGAATGTTGCTTGGGAGTTGGATTTACCTATGAATTTGGGTTTTGTCCATCCTATTTTTCATATTTCTATGCTGAAAAAGTATGTGAGTGATCCTTCCTTGATAGTGCCTGTTAAGGATGTTGGTATGGTGAATTCCTTATCTTATGACAAAGTTCTAGTTGAGATATTGGATAGGCAGGTTCATAGATTGAGGACTAAAGAGGTAGCTTCGGTTAAGGTACTTTAGAGTAATCAAAAGGTAAAAGAAGATACTTGGGAGGTTGAAGAAGATATGAGGGCCAAGAATTTGTTCTTGTTCCCAACTTTGGATGCAATGTTTGAGGTATGAGTTTCATTTCCCTCTTGTTTCATTTTGAATTATTTTGGGGTTTTGGTTGCATTCTTTCCATGATCGTGCCAAGGGTACCCTAACTTCTCATTTGGGGATGAGTGATCATAAGGAGGGGATAATGAAATACCTCAGATTTTTGGACTCTAAAATTTTTGAAGTGTTGACAACACTACCATGACTACGACTCATGTGATGAGTCATTATCACTCATCACGAGTCGTAGGGTGGGACTCATTGTCTTAATAGTGAGTTGCCCAGGTTTTGGTCTTGTGACAATGAGTCTAGGGTATGTCCCATTACGTGACACAATGAGTCATTAGGAGGGACTCATTTTCCAAATATTTAGGTCGCTCAGATATTTTGCTTTTATCAGAGTTGACGTCATGAGATGTAATGTGAGACAATGAGTCGTGATGAGTTACTTGCTAACATAATAGTGGAGGTCAAGGATTTTGATCTCCAGGTCACGAGTCCATGCAACGACTAGTGGTCAGTCGTCATGAATTGTTACCTGAGTTATGACGACTAGGCCCAAAATTTCTTACATATTTTAATTATTGTTCTTTTGGTGTTTACCCTCCTTACACTTATTTCCAACAACCTTAAAACACTAAGGGACACTATTATCCTCAATTACTCAGATTAAAACCTACTCTCTTCATCTTAAACTCCCCAAAGGCAAGAGAAACTAGTGTTCATAAGGAATTCATTGTCCAAGCTTTAAGCTTCGAATTTATTTTAATTTCTTTGGTATTTCAGGTAGTATCTCTTCCCTAAATTTGTATTTTTATTATGGAATAAATTAATCCAATATCATGTGATTTAATTGTTGGGTTTGAACTTTGGTTGTGGGCTTTTGATTGATTATTACTTGACTGGTTTTCCCTATTCTTTAAACCTGTTATTAATGCTTGACTTAATGTTTTTGGGGTTGAATTAGGGAATATGGTACGGTTTGCATTGGGGGCATGGGTTTCCCCAAATTGATGAATTGTTGGCTTAACATTTACATTAACCTCAACCTAGTTTGTGAATTGGTTTTGAATATGGATATATTACATAATTTTACTTGTCCTTTTCAATAATTACATTGCACTTTAGGCTAAACAGATAAAGTGGTTTTCAAAGGTCTTGGTAGCCATCATTTTGGATTAAAATAGAACTTGGGAGACTAATGGTTAATAAATTAGTTATGGTACAATGGAAATTAGCTTACAAGTATAATTGGTACCAAATAGTAAATGCCTTAGTATGATACTCCTTGGTTTATGGTTGGAATTATGTGCAAAGTGATTTTAATTTGAGCTTAAAGGGGGTTATATAGCTCAACATGATGTTGGAGGTCCCTGGGGGGACCAATACTGGAAACCAGGTTTGCCAGTGTGGGGTTTCACATAATCGAATGCCTAGTTCATACATTTTATTTTTGGGATGGCTAGAGCCTTGGTGTATTTAGTCCACCTTTGGATTTCCACGCTTCGTGCGGCTAACATGTTCTAAGTCCCTTTTAGCAGTGGGAGCTGAACTCATATAGCCCATGGGTTCCCTTAAGATGGACAGAGCTACACAGTCCAGGTTAATTGTTTAATATCTTGCATTTATGATGCTTCTCTCTATCCCTACATCTAATATATGTATATATGAAGGTGCGCATACGGATTGGTTGATTTTTTACATGGCATTATTTGTAACTTTCCCTAAGTTACATGCCAGTACTTATCCCACTGACTATCCCTGGTTGCTATGATATTTTATGATATACGAAGGGTTTTCTATTACTCCTATGCAGTGTTAGGTGGTGTTGTATGGGGGTTGATTTTCTGTAAAGTGGTGAGCCTCTATCTTTCAAAAAGCCCTGCCATTTTCTTAGGTTTCTTTTTAGTTTTTGGGAATTGTGACTTTTATTTTTCATGGTTGGAGGCATGTGCTGACCTATTTCAGTATTTTGGTTTTAGAGGCTTTTGTGGGTAAGTGTAGGTTGGATTGTAGGTTTTGGACTCTTAGAACTTTCATTTGATATATTTATCTTCTATTACTATCTTCATTGGCTTTCGCTTATTTTTTATTACTGTGCTCTTGAGGTTAGGATAAGGATTGGTCTTCGATCTATGGTGGACTTGCGATACCAGCCAGGACTAGGCCCTGGTTTAGGTCGTGATAATTGGACTAGCTCAGGTAAGGTCTAAATCTTCTCCACTACTAGAGGATATTTTTGAGGTAGCAATAGAGGAAGTAGTTGAACCAAATGAAGTAGAGGTTGTGCCTAATTCGATGGTGTCTCATATGATACTTTAGGTACTAACTTTTTTGAGTGATTTAGTAGGGACTAAGGTGGCACCCATAGCTATCGTAGGTCCGTATCTAGGAATTCATTATGCTGCAATTGTGGCTCTATAGATGGATGAGGCCTTAAAGATAGATTTTTTTTAGACCAACTTGTGATAAATAGGTAGGAACATAATTTGATGAAGATTTTTACCAAGATTAAGCCTTTGATTTTTCTATGATACTAAAAAGGAATATGCATATGAGTTTTTCATTGACTATTACTAGAGGCTTCATACGATGGGGACGTGGAGTGGCATGGGGTAAAGTTTTCACTTTTTAATTACATAGAGATAGAAAGTTATAATAAAGAGTGTTTATGGGGTGTAGGCCTTTCATTTTTCCTTTATTGAGTTGGACACTATTCTACTCTATCTTACTTGAGAAAACATTCCTTATACTTTGCAATAGGAGGCAGGACGAGTTCAATAGTATTGAGTAGGGTAATTACTCTGTTACAACATATGATGCTCGCTTCCTCTTACACTCAAGGTATCAATTATAGTTATTACATATTAAGGAGGAGAGGATTCATTGGTTCGTTAAAGGGCTAAACATGGGACTTCAATTGTTGGCTCTTCAAATGGTATCATTAGGAAAAACTTTTTAGGAGGTAGTGGAGTATGTTCAAAATGTCAAGGGGGTAAAATAGGATACATATACAAAGTCTGCAGAGAATCCCCATAAAGATGTAAGTTGTAATGGATTTTTCTCTAAAGGTCAAGTTTCTCAAGGATATTCTAAATTCCTGTGTCAGTTGTCCATGCAAGTATAAACTAGGGGTTTTTGAGGGGGCAGCTAGCCTATTTCAGATAATAGTAACTAAATCTCTTCTTTAGTTTTGGCTAAGAGGCCTACTTTAGACTGGATATGCTATAAGTTTATTGAGCATAGGCATATTCGAAGATGGTGTCCTAGTCATAAACAAGCCAATCAGTCTACTCAGTAATAGGCTATATAAGCTCTAGCTCTAGAAGGCAGTGGAGATAGTTCTCATGGTAGGGGTCATCCTCAGGAAAGGCTTGGTGGCCACATAGTAGGTAGAGTTGGCAACCAGATGAATTGAAAATATGGACATAAAGTCAAGTTAGCACTTATTTTGGTAGAGGCAACGCACAAGTAGGTGGGCAAACCTATTTTTATGTTTTTAGGAGGCTTGAGGTAGAAGCATTTGATGTTGTGATCATGGGAACTATTCTAGTTTATTACCAAATCACAATAACCTTATTTTTTCTCGGCTCTACCTTTTCTAACATGTTTATTATTTTGTTTTAACTAGATATGAGATGTGGTTTTTGTGATTTTTTTTCCATTTTATACTTCTTTTGGTGATTCTGTAATTATAGATAGAGTTTGTTGTGCTTTTCTTATTACTTTTATGGGGTATAAAACTTGGGTAGACATAGCGATTCTTGACATGGTAGACTCTGATGTCATTCTGATAATGAGTTGGTTGTCTCCTTACCATGCTATCTCAAACTTTTGTGATAAGACAGTTATTTTAGCCATGTCATCTATGTTTAGGATTGAGTGGAAGGGTGATTGTAGTCTTGTTCCAAAAAAATATCCGATACTAAATTTATGCTAAAAAGCTAATGGAGATGAGGTGTTTGGCATTTCTAGTGAATCTTTGGGACACTAATGTTAAGGTTCCACCTATTGGGTTAGTTTGGATAGTTTGTGATATTCCAAATGTGTTTCCTATGGACTTACTAGTACTCCACCAAATTATGATATATATTCTATATTGATTTAGAGCCTGATGCCCATTCTATTTCCATTCATCATCAAAAGATGTCACTAGTATAGCTGAGAGAGTTGAAGGTTCAGTTGTAGTACCTACTTAGTAAGGGTTTTATTCGTCTGAATGCCTCTCTATAGGGTACTCCTATGTTCTTTGTAAAAAGATATTAGATTATGTGTATTGCATTGACTACTATCAGTTGAACTAGTCACTGTCTATAACAAGTATCCTCTTTATCATATAAATGACTTGTTTGATCAGCTCCAGGGTGCATCAATCTTTTTCAAGATTGACTTTAGGTTTGGGTATCATCAGTAGAAGTTTGAGGCTGAGGATATTCCTAACATTACTCTTCATACCAGGTATGGGCATTACGAATTTTCGGTATTATGTTTAAGGTTTACTAATGCCCAACTACTTTTATGAGTTTGACTAATGGGAGTTTTAAGCCTTATCTGAATTCTTTTGTTATTGTATTTGTTCATGACCTTTTGGTTTACTCAAAGAGTAAGAAAGAGCATGAGAATAATTTCATAGTGGTGTTGGATTTATTGAAGGAGAAGCATTTATATGTTAAATTCTCCAAGTATGAGGTTTTGTTGTTGTTTGTATCCTTCTTGGGGCATTTAATCAATATAAAATAGATGTAGTTATGAGTTGGTCTAGGCTACCTCAGTGATTGAGATTCACAACTTTGTGGTGTTGGCTAGGCATAAACGTGATTTTTTAAAAGTGTTTCCTTCAATTGTGTCCTACTTGACTCATTTGACATAGAAGGATGTGCCATTTCAGGGGCCTAAGGAGTGTAAGGAGGGCATCCAAAACCTCTAGACTTGGTTAACTACAACTTTTATCCTTCCATTTCTTATGGAAGGTAAGGACTTTATTATGTATTATGATGCTCCATGTTCTAGTTTAGGTGTTAATATGATATTGGATAAGAAAGTCATTGCATAGCTTCTACTTAATTGAAGGTGCCCGAAAAAATATCCTTCACATGACTTAGAGTTGCTAATGATAGTTTTTACTTTTAAAATTTGGAGTCACTACCTGTATGGTGTCCGTTATGAAGTTTTAAATGATCATCACAATCTCTAGCATATGTTTACATAGAGGAATTTGACACAACGTAGATGGATAGAGTTGCTCAAGGAATAAGATATTAATATTCTATACTTCTAGGTAAGGCAAATGTGGTAGTTAATACTTTGAGCAGGAAGCATGGGAGTATGGGTAGCATGGTTTTGTTAGCAACCAAAAGGCGACCAGTGGCTAGAGAGATCCAAACTCTGGCTAAAAATTATTTGTGGCTTTAAGATTCTAAAAAAGGTAGAGTGTTAGCTTGTGTTGAGGCAATATCTATGTTCTTAGAGCATATCAAGGCCTGACAGTTTGAGTATACTAAGTTAAGCAAGATCTGTGATAAGGGTTTGTAGGGAGAGGCCAAGGGGGACATGATTGATGATGAAGGTCTCTTGAGAATTAAGGTTGGTCCCCGTGTTGATGATTGTATTCATACTATCCTTACATAGGCTCATGGTTTGATGTACTCTGTATATCCTGGTGCGACCAACACGTATCATGATCTTAAACAACATTTTTAATGGGGTAGGATGAAGCGTTGTGATGTTGATTTTGTTGCATATTTTTAGGGATTTGGTCCTGTTTGATAAGAATCTTTCCTATAAAAAAGAGTCTGCGTCTATTCTTGAAAAAAAGGATCACAAGTTGAGGTCAAGGGAGATTGCATCTGTAAAGGTCCAATGGAAGAACACTCTTGTTGAAGAGGCCACTTAAGATACTGAATCAAACAATCATACCAAGTTTCCTAATATTTATGTTGAGTTATGTAAATTTTCCTTATTTTCCCTTCTAGCGTTGTAAGTTGATCGATTCGAGTGTGGTTCGAAAAGTGTTTTTACTATATTAGTTATTTTTGTTTACCCTTAGACTTGTTTGTTATCTTCTTTTTATGGTGACTTATGGATTTTAAGGATGTAATAGTTAGGATTTCCATATCTATTTTTATGTTTTGAGACTTATTATTATTCTGCTTTATGTGATTAAATGGATTGGTTAAGATTTGGGTTTGATGGTTCTAACATCGGAGGGTTAGTATAGGTTCAACTCACAACCACTTGGGTCATGACACTAATATTTTAGGAAACTCAGTCCAGACATCAACTGATTACTTCTGGCTATTTCATAATACGTCGGCACCCACATTGATACTCGTCATCTCACCTATACGAGGCCCCCAAATCAAACATTATTATAATTAGAATAAAAATGTAGATAACACTTCTATAAAAGAATCAAATAAAGTCTAAACTTGTCTTAAATGAAGTTTGAAGAATCAAATTGAAGTGTTACCATTTTGTAGATCCTGTGAACATATCCAATTAGATCAAATCCATAATCTACAGATGAAAATTAAACCAAAGACACCCAAATTAGTTTAATGTAACTCTAGGTCCAAAAGTCAACCCTAAGCCCACAAGTGAAAGACTAGAATTTTTTATTTTAAAATCATATTACCCATAACGTTGGGAACTCGAATTTGATTTTCATCAAAAATGGAACTAAAATTGACCATCAAATCATTAAATACCTATTCATAACTTTAGCCCCAAAATTTTGCAATTTCCTAATTTAAATTAAAATTCAAAGATGAAATCAATAGTAAATCATTGAAAATTGTGTAAGTAAAATTTAAGAGGCATATCCAAAGAAGAAAAAATTGAAATTACCTTGGTAAACACTATCCTCAAACATCAAAAACTTGGGTTTGAAATAATAAAATGATCTTACTGATAAAATAGTTAAACTGTCAGCAATCTCTGTAGAAGTGGTGATTTGACTACTGGTGCAATATAGTAGGCTCGATGGATCCTCCACACTAACAAACATCACTAGCCACGCTAGATTTAGTAAGTGCGGACTCATCCCATAGAGATAATCTCAAAGGAACAAAGAAATCTTTTAACTACATCTTTCCGTGGACTAGTCGTTGTAGAAGCAGATGAGCCAAAGTTCCCTGGTCCCATAGAAGTGATCCTTCTCAACTGGTAAGGCTCCGCAAGAGTAGCCTTGAATTGCAGGAGTAATTTTGCAGGTAGGGCCAAGGCATTATAGTTGTGGCTGCACCAACATCAATAACAAATATCTAACATAACCAAGCCCTCAAAAATCATGTAGGACCCCATGAGAAAAACAAGTACTCTACTCGAGTAGAAACAACATTCCATACTTAATCTTACCGGAGAAGCATCAAACAAAGGTCATCTGAACAAATATTTATCTAAATCAAACCTTAACCTTATACATTCAACTTTCTAGCCAACTACTCAAAATCCATCTAGACCATCCAGGATCCAAACCAAAGGTCAACCAAGGACAAAAGCCACATTCTAGAGCTAAGAGAATTGACAAAAGTCCTCTTTTACCTTGATATCACCAATTGTTGAATTTGGTCAACTATACCAACTTTCAAACCTTCCAAATAAAAAATTGTATAACTCTCAACCAACCACCTCGAGAATTATGCTAACTGCATTGGTAGACCATAAATAACATAAAGTAACTTGGGAGGGGTAAAATAGAGAGAACATAAACCATAAGTGTCACAACCCAATTTACGATCCATGATAGCACCTAATTTATTTCAGTATTAGGTAAGCCAAACTGTAGCCTGGAGCTATAAGCAATGGGTTAATTTGGTGGAAAAGGAATACAAGCTTGAAATTTGCAAGTCAAGACCTACACAATAATTCAAGTAATAATAATAATTCTAAAGATATTTAAGATAGCAATAACATCCCATGACCTAGTAGTGTCATTACAAGAGCCACTAACAAAAGGAAAAACGAGTGCAATAATAGTCATATATGCATCAGTCTTGAATAATCAAAGACTAAGATAATATAGAAGAAGGAGAAAAAGGGTAACTCCTACTCCGAGAGCTCACCCAGCCTCCGAACTCTAAGTAGAATGATTGTAACGTCAGTGGCAACCACTAGTACTTGGATCTGTACCAAATAAAATACATAAGTGTAGTATGAGTACCAAAGTCACAGGTACTCAGTTGGAATCAACAACTAACTAAGCTAAATCATAATATAAGTATAATAAAGATCCAAGATAAATAAGCTAAGTCAAGGTAAAAGGAAAAACTGGAATAATGCTCCAATACCATAAATGAATAATCAAAACATATATAATATGAAAGAAAGCATAATTATTGCAATAAGACTAAAGTGAATAAGTGTGGAAAAGTACATAAACCAATGCGGGCCCCTATAATCCCAAAGAGTGCATTCAAAGAAAGTAAATAACTGAAATTTCATTAATTATTCATATCTCAAGCCATAACTATGAATCTATCCTTTCTATATCGTACCATAAATAACCTCTCAATGTCGGACTTGAGTCCAAACTCAGTATCATCACCATTTGTCAGAATTAAATAGGAACTCAATATCATCATCGTTTTCCGAACTTGAACCAAAACTCATATCATCAATTGCCGAACCTAAAATGAAACTCTAAATCGATAAATCACCAAACTTGGTTCAAAAATAGCACCAACTCCCAAGAACCAATCAAGCATAAGTATAATATATCTAGCCTCTTCAAACTTAGTAATAAATATTTATAAGGGTATGACATGCTTATAGAAGTCTACAAGGATCTAATCAAGAATATTAGCCTAAGGTGGGATAGGGGGGCCGGCTTCATTTTCCCATCTCTCTACCAAACCTAAGTATCTAACTCGCAACTTTGAGGCTATTTTAACATTAAGTTTATAATGCCTTAGACAATGAAAAAGACAAAGTAGGTGTTTGGATGAGCTTATTTTAATTTAAAAATAACTTTTAAGCTGTTTTTAACTCTTTTAAGTGTTTGATAATTTAAAACTTGCTTTAAAAAAGTTAAAGTTTACTTTTTATAAGCTACTGATTAAAAGCACCTCAGTAGGTACTTATTTTTTGGGGGCTTATAAGTCATTGTGTTTTAACTCACTAAAATATATTTTTATTCCTTAATTTTTTTTATTTTTTTTTTTTAAAAAAAGAAGACATTTGTATCCCTCAATTTTTTTTATTTTTTTATTTTTTTTAAAGAGAAACTTGTGTGAGTACTTGTTATCAATTTTTTTTAGCATAAGAAAACATCATGACAAAATAGCATTTCTGCCGTTTGGCTTTAACTTATCACTTTTTGACATGATACACTCATTAAAAAAATAATTATTATACGATTATTTTACCTTACTATCTCTATTAATTGATGTTTAGGACCCGTTTGATCATAAATTTTTTAAGTAATTTTTAAAAAAAAAAATTGACAAATAATGTTTGGCCATATAATTTGTCATTATTTGGTAACTATTTTTGGCAAATAATTCAAATTCTCAAATACTAAAAAAAAAATAGTATTTGAACAAAATTTTATTTTTTGGGAACGTTTACAAGTGAAATATGTTTCCTAAATACTATGATCAGACACATGGTGAAACTAAGGGAACGTTTACAAATGAAATATATACTTTGCTTGATGGTTTAAATTCTTTTAACCCAAAAAAAAAAAAAAAAATTTAGCGCACAAATTAATAGTCATTCAAAGAAAATATTATATATATGTATATGTATATATATATATATATATATATATATATATATATATATATATATATATATATATATATATATATATATATATATAGTAATTTTAATTTGAATCATTTTAAAAATAAAAATTAATAATAATCAACTCTACATACATTTAACAGCTTTAAGGATATTTCGGACATTTTGTACTTATTTACCAAATACATTAATAATTTTTTTTTAGTTTCAGTACTTTTATCCAAACACATAATTGCTTATTTTTAAAATAAATTTAATACTTTCAAAAACATTTTTTCAAAGTCATTTTTTTAAGCCTATCCAAACGGGCCAAAGAGTAACAAAAAAACAGTTGGCATAGCTGTTGGTACTACTTTCTTTCTTCAAAAACATTTTCTATTTAATGCTCTGTAACTGCATATGATAATACTCCTCGCGTTTCATTTTATGTTTTGTCATTTTTTTTTTGATTCGTTTAAAAATGAATGTTACTTTTTCTTATTTGGTAATTATTTAATGACATTATTTCTATTTCATCTTTAGTGGGTCTCACTTATTAAGAAAAATAATTTTATAAACTTCATAAAATTATTATTTATTTCTTAAATTTTGTATCCGATTAAATAGCCATACATAATATGGTACCGAGGTAGTAGTATATTAGGCGACGACTTGTTTTAATGGACAGTCTTACTATGCAGTTGTCATGCAACAATGCCACGCCTTTTTGCCACTTCTTTAAGATATGTAGCCTAAGAATTGGGATGAACAAAAGACAACAAGACTGATCTAAAAATCAAGAAAACCCACAAGTAAACTTTACCTTTTGCTTTTGTACGACTTTAGTTTAGTTTCGGAATTAAAATAAGTCAAGAAATAAAAAAAATATCAAAATAAATTACTTATTTAATAAGTTATCAAAATAAGTTAAACGTAATAAATTATTATATTTTATATATATTTTTTAACGATCAACTATTAGAGATGAACATTGAAAATACTATTTGTAAAATGTAATAATTTATTATGTTGTACAAATAATAAATTATTACGTTTTACAAAAGTAAATGTAAAATATAATAATTTATTTTGTTTTACAAGAAAATAAAAAAAAATCAATATATTATCACATCCATCTTTAAATCAAATCATATAAAACATAATAATTTATTACGTTTTACATTTACTTTTAGTAAAACGTAGCAATAATTTATTACGTTTTACGAAAAATAAATATAAAACGTAATAAATTATTATAAACTATATAAATAACC
The DNA here is from genome assembly GCA_030864225.1 of Capsicum baccatum var. pendulum. Classification (NCBI taxonomy): domain Eukaryota; kingdom Viridiplantae; phylum Streptophyta; class Magnoliopsida; order Solanales; family Solanaceae; genus Capsicum; species Capsicum baccatum. Next base: position 169,454,838 of record CM061561.1, on the reverse strand, counting down.
CCACCTAACTCTGTCCCATCATTTACTTACTTTATTTTAAACGTAACCCCCCACCTCAGCTCCCCCATCCAACCGTTCCATCCTCTTTTACTTATATTTTTATGTGTATTAAAAATATAAAATTATTTTTTTTATTAATGTCATATTAGAGTGTTTCGATTAGAATTTTGAGGAGACTCGCATGCACAAATACGTTTCTTATTATAATTAGTGGAGTAAGAAATCGCAATTTAAGTTAGGAGTGTACAAAAATCGAACGGATAATAATGTTATTGATTTATCATTATTGGATTAATGATTAAAAAAAATTGGGTTATTGATTCGATTTTAATTTTTTTATTGGGTACTAAATTATTATTTTATACCCCATAAATATATAAGTAGGATTTTGATTGCAACTAAAATTCGATTTCTTTTCATATTAGTTACAACTTTCTCTATTTTATGGGTATTTTCTTATTAGTAAATCATTAATCAAATTGTTGGGTATTAAAAATCAATAACCAAAATTGTTAGGGTTTACTTATAATATTTATAGTTATATTGGTTATCGATTTTTAGTCCCTAACGATTTGATTTTTTATTTAACCGATAAGAAAATACTCATAAAATAGAAAAAATAGTAACTAACATGAAATGAAATCGAATCTTAGTTGCAACTAAAATCCTACTTATATATATATATATATATATACCAGAAGTGTAAGGCCCATGTCAGCACGGGCCCAACAGTAGAACATGTGGATTGCAAGTTTTAAGTTTTAAGATTTATCTTGGAGTAAAAAGTTTGAGCAGTAGAATATTTTCATTAGTACGATTGAGCTGAGGGGATCACAATTAAAAACCTTTTTTAAACCTTCTTGTTGAATTTTGTGATCAGAAATATAAAGAAAAAAGAGGCGTAAATCTGATGAAATAGCTTAAATCAAATATTCAACTGATTATTGATTTTCAATATCGCGAAGATTAAGAATCATGTAAACTTACCCGATAACGAGAATACACACATTAGATTCGCTATTGTTTTGTTTAATTATTAATTTTAACACGGGAAAAGAGTGTTGTTTTTTAATAGAGAAGGAAGAGTTGAGATTTTCATCAATTTATTTTATTTTTAAAATAGAGAAATGTTAATTAATATTGAGGAGCTGTAAAAAGTTGAGAAAGATGGCTACACATATTTGATAGAAAATTTGCTAATGTTAAGAAAGTAAAAGTGTTTGGTTGCAAATTTGTGATAGATACACGTTTTTTGTACTTAAATTTACTTTATTTATATTTAAATTAGTTTGTAAAAATCTTTTGCAAATAATCTTTATACTTCTTTTCCTTAATTTCTTTAAAATATAGTAATAAAATTTTCTTATGCTTTATTCTTCTCACACTTTACTACATACATTTTATCCTCTTTAAATCTCATTAGGTCATTTTACCCTCTTTAACTATCACTGTACATTAAATCACAATTGAAGCAGCTGGAGCAAAAATCAGTCAATTTTTAAAATTTTTTTTGTTAATTATTGTTATTAAAGTACTTTTTATTTCATTTTCAAATAATATGTGTTGCTTTATATCTCCTTTTGTCTCGTCCCAATTTATGTGGCACTAATATAATTTTGATAGTTAATCAAATGTTTTATGTTGACATATCATTTTGTTATTCTTATTTTTCTAATACATAAATGACTTATAATAAGGAGTGATATAGTAAAATCATTATTTGAAAGACGAAAATTTAATTTAAAACATTTAGAGTTAATTTCGCATTTTATGTCTATTTTATTTTTCATTAAATATTATTTATTTTCTTAATACTTAGATGACACATAATAATTAATTACGAGCGATTGATTATGTTATTACTATAAAAATTAATATAATTTTATCATATCCAATAGTAATCATCGATAATTCACCAGAATAGTATATTAATTAAATATGAGATGCTATATTTGCATATACAAAATATAATATTATTAAATATTATTGGATAGTGCATTATATTTATCTTTCACAATAATAAAATTTTACTATATATATTTATTTATTTCTTTTTAACTAGATACATATTGACCCAATACAAATTCTAAGAAAATATTCATTAGAAATTTATTTTATTAAATTTATTAATTTTGTACTTTAAAATTTTAAACTTAAGTTTAAATATTAGTATTTCTACATAAGAAACAAATGATTTTAAAATTTAAATTTACTAAAATAAATAAATAAATTAAAAGATTAATTTTCTATATAAAAGTCAATTAAAATAATAAAATTGATTTACTTTAAGTATTTAGTTGCAATGAATTAAGATAATTTTTTATTTTTTCATGATTTATGCTGCATCGATAAAATTTTGAGAGTTGAATAGAACTTTTATCTATTTTTAAAAAAAGTATTTTAAGTTGTTAATTATTATGATTTATAATAATTTTACGTAATTATCAAATAATATATTTACTCCTTGTGTCCCAATTTATGTGGCTTCGATACAATTTTGAGAGTCAACTAAAATTTTATATATCTTTTAAATATTTTAAGTTGTTAATTATTATGATTTGCAGTACTTTTTCTTTTATCTCAATTTACGTGGCATTGCTAAAATAATGAGAGTCAATAAAATTTTTATATGTCTTTTAAATATTTTAAGTTATTAATTATTGTGATTTGTGGTAACAAATTAGTTTTGAACATGATATCCAATTAAATAAATAAATAAAATTTACTTCCAATATGTAGTTATAGTTAATTAATATAAATTAATAGAATATATTAAATATTTAAATCATTGTGATGAAACAATAGAATTATTATATATTGGGGTATGGTATGTAATTAAGTGAAAGTAGAGGGTTTTTTTTGGTAATTACGTAAGAGGTGGTCGAAAATAATTTTTTATTTTGTCACGATTCATGCTGCACCGATAAAATTTTGAGAGTTGAATAGCACTTTTATTTATTTTTAAAAAAGTATTTTAACTTGTTAATTATTGTGATTTATAATAATTTTTACGTAATTATCAAATAATATATTTACAAATTGTGTCCCAATTTATGTGGCTTCGATACAATTTTGAGAGCCAACTAAAATTTTATATATCTTTTAAAAATTTTAAGTTGTTAATTATTATGATTTGCAGTATTTTTTCTTTTATCTCAATATATGTGGCATTGCTAAAATAATGAGAGTCAATAAAATTTCTATATGTCTTTTAAATGTTTTAAGTTATTAATTATTGTGATTTCTGGTAACAAATTAGTTTTGAACATGATAGCCAATTAAATAAATAAATAAAATTTACTTTCAATATGTAGTTATAGTTAATTAATATAAATTAGTAGAATATATTAAATATTTAAATCATTATGATGATACAATAAAATTATTATATATTGGGATATGGTATGTAACTAAGTGGGAGTAAAGGGATATTTTGGTAATTGGATAAGAGGTGGTCGAAACCACCTCTTCTATATAATTGAATATATATATATATATATATATATAAATCTATATCTATAATATATTAAAAGTATGAAGACTCTTAGAAAAGTGATTTGAACTTTTTGTCCTTCATTAAAAGACTCTTCTTTAGACAAAACTGTCTTTTCACTATTTTTATTAATTTATTATTTAATTATTTTTATTATATTAACTAGACTCCTAAAATATATGAGACTTCTAAAATATATGGAAGGAGAATCAATTAACATTTATTCTAGCTAATTAGAAAAATACTCCTAAAATAGGATAGAAAAATACTCCTAAAATAGGAATCTATTAAGAAAATACTTCTATAATTATTGGGATGCACGGTAAACAACCGAAGAAATCAATTTACTTATTGGGAAAATATGATTGATGCTCATCTAACTTAATCCAGTTGCATGTCTAGATTGGTGGATGCTTAATGTTTTAACCCTCAACTTCTATGTCGGCCAGCTTTGAAATTTTTTTTTAGGTAAAGGTTAGGTTTAATTGTATTGTTTTTATATCTCTATTTTGAGTTTTTTTTTGTGTGTGTAAAGGTTAAGTTTAATTGTATTATTTTGATATTTCTATTATCGTATTATTTTGTTATAGTTTACAGATGGTAAATGAGTGTCAGATGACTTTGAGAATTTTTTTTTGTAAAGGTTAGATTTAATTATATTATTTTGATATCACTGTCTTCGTATTGTTTTGTTGTAGTTTACAAGTGCTAGATAAATGTCAATCGACTTTGATAATTTTTTTTGATAAATGTTAGGTTTAATTAAATAAATTCTCCAAAAGATGCTGAATTTAATTATTATATTTATCTTTGTTATTTAGATAAATATCCTATTTAGTGTAACGTTTGAACTCAATAAAGTGAGGTACACGTGCAAGGAGCGTACACCTAAACTAGTATATATATATATATATATATATATATATATATATATATATATATATATATATATATATATATATATATATATATATATATATATATGGGGTGTAAAATAATAATTTAGTACCCAATAAAAAATTCAAAAGCGAATCAATATCCCAATAATTTTTTTTTATAAAATCATTAAAAAGATCGTTAATCCAATAACGATAAATCAATATCATTTTTATCGATTTGATTTTTGTACAGCCCTAACTTAAATTGTAATTTTTTACTCCATTAATAATAATAAGAAACGTATTTGTGCATGTGAGTCTTTCAAAATCCTAATCGAAACATTAGTCAGATACTACTATGAAATATTAACTGAAAAAATAATAACACACAAAAATATAAGTAAGGGGATGGAACGGTTAGGGTGGGGGCTGGGGTGGGGGATTACGTTTAAAATAAGGTATGTAAATTATGGGATAGGGTTAGGTGGGGTTATTTATATAGTTTGTAATAATTTATTAATTTTTATATTTACTTTTTGTAAAACATAATAAATTATTACGTTTTACAAAAAGTAAATGTAAAATATAGTAGCCGTTTGGCCATCAAAACTAAATTTTTTTGGAGTTGGAGTTGGAGTTAAAATTAGAGTTGTAATTGTGTTTGACCATGTCTTTTTTTATTTTATTTTATTTTTTTACTTTTGAAAAAACTTTTTAAAATATGATTTTATGCCCCAACTTTTACAAACTATCAAAATCACCCAACTAAATTTTACCTACTAACGAGAAAAGAACACAATTAGCCACTTTTATAAAAATAATTACACATACATGACCATATTTAATGAGTTTCAATTATGACATGTATAATATTTACATTAATCGTCTTTTTCTCATATTTAAAAATTTTAAATATGGATGTTATATTAACAGATCACTGCTTCCTATTTTTTAGGTAACAAATATTATCTTTCAAACAAATTTATTTTCTTAGGAATTTATTTAATTTATTTCCTTTATTCCATTCCTAAAAAATAGAAAAATGATGAGTTGTTATTAAATTTTAGGGTGCCGCTAATTTATTTCTTTAATTTTCTTATACATGAAAATTTTTACTGTGTGTGAATAAATTATTTCTATGTAAAAATACTTTTCATATTTATGGTATATCATATCATATACCATAAATATATAAATATGCTTAGTATGTTTCGTTATACTTTATATATTTATATATATATGTATATGGTATATACATTGTATAAACTTCATATATAACATACTTTGTATATTTATGTTATAAATATGCTTAGTATGCCTCTTATTATTTTGTATATTTATATACGTGTGTATATGGTATATACATGGTATAAACTTTATATATAACATACTTTGTATATTTTTGTTATCAATATTATACTTTATATATTTATGGGTATAAATATAATACTTTGTGTATAAAGATACCAAGTATTATGGTATATAAAGGTAGCAATTGCAGTTTAAAGTATAAATTTGTTAAATTGGACATATTTTTTTATGAAAAATATGTATCACCGATTTATATTTTTAGCATATATATGGTATAAACTATTTATATTTGAATAGTATAATGAAGATGTACACAATATAATAAATATATATAATCAAATTAAAAATGAGAATAATTTGTGGCAGGGGTAAACTAATCTGCTACAATTTTATTAATTCCGTAAATATAGAAAACGATTATCCATTATTAATTACACGACTATAATTCCTTAAACGTCCGTATCACAACAGAAAAATTATTATTATTATTATTATTATATATAGTAATTAGGATCATTAGCAGTAAAATAATGTCTTAAAAAAGGGAGAAAATTAAATAACAGAGAAAAATAATGATGAGAGAGAAAAAGAGATATATATTAATTAGGATAGCATTAAATTTGAAATTATAATTATCTTATTCTTTAAAACTGCTAGATACGTAATATTGAAAAAGTAATGTTATAAGGAGAGTTTTATGTAAAAATTTAAAATATCGGGGTTATATGTAATAATTATAAAAGTTGTAATTGGAGTTGAAAAATTGTGAAAACACCAAAAACCTATTTTCTTTTTTCAGAAAAAATTTATTTTCCGAATTTTCATGGCCAAACACCACAATTTTCAATTCCGGAATTTATTTTTTAACAAAAGAAAAAACTTTCATGGACAAACGTGCCCGTAATAAATTATTACGTTTTACATGATTTGACTTAAAGATGGATGTAACAATACACTGCTTTTTTTATTTTCGTGTAAAACGTAATAAATTATTACGTTTTACAAACAATATTTTCTCTGTTGACCTCCGTCAGTTGACCGTTAAAAAAAAATACCAAACGTAATAATTTATTATGTTTAGTTTATTTTGATAACTTATTAAATAGATGGTCTATTTTAATTACTTTTTTATTTTTTGACTTATTTTGATTCCAAGTTGAGGATTGCTACACTGTTTTGGAATTTGGTTATGTGAGTACAACTTCTTTACTTCTCTCGAGTATTTGGAGCCATGCCCTAACCAAGTTTACTTTGTCTCGAGTAAATGTAGTGCTTGTCCTTTTTCTTTTTGAGTCCCCACCTAAATGTTACTATGATTCAAATTAATTAGTTCTTTATATATTTCAATATGGGACATGGTAACTTTTTTCCCAAAAGCTATCGACCTTTCTACAATATCTTAGATTCTAACTTTAGTGTCCTGAAATGAGATCACAATTGTGTATTTTTAGTATCATTTGATTCCCCCCCCCCCCCCCCCCCACAAAAAAAAAAAAAATTAGTTACTGGTTTAATTTGCATAACCTCGGGTTGGTGTTGAGAAATGAGATCACAATTGTGCTTATTTTTCTTAGCTAGGAACCTTGAGTGTGTAAGGAATTTAAGCTATATGCATCCTCACCACCAATGAAAATTAAGTTAGTAAACCTTTTTAAAATGTAAAATTTACAATCTGAAAAATAATACAGATTACTTGATACAATAGATCTGAAATACTAATACATGTACGTGTGGCTATTTACATGAAGTAAACTTTTTTCCGACTAGGTTTGAAAGTGAAATACTAATACATGTACGTGTGGCTATTTACATGAAGTAAACTTTTTTCCGACTAGGCTTGGAAGTTGACTGTTAAAATTACCGCAATGCATCTATATCTATAATCTATAATATATTAAAAGTGTGAAGACAATTAGAGAAATGATTTGAACTTTTGCCCTTTATTAAAAATCTTTGCAATGAACAAAATTATCTTTTTATTTATTTTAATTATTTTTATAATATTTAAAATTAAGGAGTCTTAAAATATAGAGTAAGAGAAAAATACTTTTAAAAATTAAAAACTCTAATTAATATTTAAGGAATCCTAAAATATATGGTAAGACTCCTAAAGTAAAATTCTACTAAACTATCATAAATATCAATTTATGAAAAATTCTTCTAGAATATTAATTACTATCCTATTTGGTTTACGAATCTTCTACATCAACAAAACTTTTATAATTTCATTGGCCTCATCTCTCCCAGTTTTGTCTAAAGAAGGTACGGTTGTTTATTTGTTTAATTTGCAAATTTAATTTTTTTTCTTTGTGACGTCCCTATGAATTGGAAGAAAGATATCGAGGCGGGTTACAATTGCTTTTAATGCTTTTGTTTGGTAAAAACATTATTTATTGTTTATTATGTGAATTAAATCAATAGAGAGGGGATTGGGTGGTTTAAATTAATTGATTTTGATGTCTGAATTAAATCTATTTATTTTATATTTTTATGAAATATCTTGATTGGTTTTTGCATTTTTTTATGTCTTAAATTTTATATATTTTTGTAGGAATATCTCAAACTTTTGATGGTTCTACATCCTTCTCTCAAGAGGACATACACAAATTCTTGGGAGCTAAGCAAAATTGGAAGTTTGAGAAATTCCAAAATTGAATGCGGTTTCATAAAGAGTTATAAATTTGAAGTAACTAAAGGATACCCAATATCCTGTAAGTGAGATCTTTAATGATAAAAAATTATCTATGTTTCTTATCTTGTATGGTTTGAAAGTGTTTGAGGGACCGAATCACCTTTTCTATGCAAATATTCTAGTCTCGAAGGACTATGAAGAACTCAAAACTCTAGTCTTGGGACAAATCATCATAAATGGTTTTCTACTTATGTGTGTCTGTAACATGTTTGTTGGGACCGTGCCTTATATAAATGGTGTATGGCCCGAGTGTTTTGAGGTTTCTATTGAAGCTATAAAATCTAAAGTTGTTGATCTTGATTTTGATTTAGAGAAAATAGCCAAATGTCACCAATCTATTACCGAATCACCGACTACACACTTATACTTCATGGGGGTCATAGTACTATCTTGGATATTTTAAAAGTGAAAATATTTGCTCCCTAAATATTGATCTACCAAAGAATGTATAGTTTTAACTACCCTAAAGAGAGTGATAAGCAAACAATTTTAGTTAAAACTTAACTTTCGTATTAATTTTCTGACTTTTTTTAAATTTGTATGTTTCCTTTTGTTCTTAATTGTTTTTCCTTTTTTTTTCAATAGAGTAATGATTGACATCAACGACCAACCACGACATTACCACTGTGTAACCATATGTGCTTCACTCTTCCACCACCAGGTCCTCACCCTTATTTCTCTTCATCGTTAAGACCGTTCTCACCTTTAAATCACACACTTCTCACCGTATCTCCACTAAAGCTCACGAAAATAACCTTTGTTACTCTATCATGTAAGAACAAATCCATCAACCACCATTTTTACCATGAACCACCACTTTACGACCGTCGGCCCTTCCTCTGTTTTTCTTTGTAGCTTTAAGACATTTAAATTAAGTAAGAGTTATAGATTCAACCACAAATACAAACTTAAAGCTACCTTCATTATCCATATCTGAAAAAGGCTTGGCTACTAAATCTATAATAAACATTGAACTATACAAAAACCATATATGATTTTCATTTCAAAAATTCCTAATCAACTAAACTAAATGCAGCAAAGAACTTAAACCCTAAAATTGATAAAAAAAGAAATTTTTTGGCATTAGATTGTTAATAATTTTGGTTGAAAATTTCATCAATCAAGAGAGAAAAAATAAGAGACTGTATAAGAACGAAGAGTTTTAGGAGTAATCTGGTGATTATTAGAAATATATTATGGATCATTGAAGATTGAATTGAGAGGAATTTAAAAGTGTTTTGATGAAAACTTCTGGTTGGTAGCAACAGATCATATCAATATTTAAAGAGCTTGAGGAGAAGCGAGTAATTATAGCAAGAAAACTCAAACAGGTGGTTGATGTCATGACTATAGAATAAGACAAAAAACTATTTTTATACAGAAAAAGGTAATTTCGTGGTAGGTGCATGTGGATCGCTGCTTCACACATATCTGGGTGTTAATTTTTAAGAGGATAAATGCTACACTTTTAAAATGTTCAAGTGGGTAATAGGATCCTGCGAAATATAAGTGTATAGTTGGTAATTGTGTAATAGATTGGGTGCATTTGGAAATTTCTCTTCTGATTTATCTAAAATTTGGACCTTTATCCGTATTTTTTTTAAAAAAAATCACATTTTTACTAACATGATTTCTACCACACTAGTCCCGATGAAAACTCTCTTCGTAACATCACCACTACAAGGGATGTGTTTGTCATGTACTATCTCATTAATAAGAGTCAGAAAAATTGGGCCAAATGGTTTAGAGAATATATGTTGCAAATTGTAGAAGACCTAAATGCTCATACTAGCCTACCCTATGGACTGATTATCAACAACATTTTGTTCACTCCACAGCAGACCTCTTTAGCTTCAAGGTAGTAGAAGTTTGTGCAACATATGACTGTATTTTTCTCTAGTATGAAATATTTGTCGATCGGTGATCAACTATTTAAGAAAGACTCTAAGAAAGCCAAGGAAGAAAAATCATAAAGTCAACAAAGTCTTTGCAGATTAAGCCCTCATACTTCGTAAAGAAACAAAAGATACCAAGTTTAGCCTAATAACTCTGGAATAAAGGATAACTACCTTGCAAGAACTAATTAGAAACTAACTTCAGCTGACTATCGTTATAACTAGTGATGCTAGAAAGTTGTGTAGTTCTATAAAAGACTTGATGCGGGAAGGTGTCAAAACAATCAACAAATTAATTAAGCAAGTCTAATCCTCACATAACGAACTTGCTATTTCTGTCTATACTTCCTACTCCAACGTCAAAAGAAATGTGGAGCGGTCCTACAACACTTTCTGTATGAATATGATTAACACTCGTAAATACTTCCTCGATCATTTTTGCTCTATTTTAAATTATTAATTCAAGATTTATTCAATAGGTGTGTCTCTCTATCAGACAATTCCTTTTGGGCTTTGTAATAGAAGATGCCCGACATTATTGCTAACTCTTACTCTATCTCCCTCTCTATAGGAATATTTATCTATCTTCTCCAACTATTTATTTCCTGTATTGGAATTTTTTTTTATTGTTTTCTCTTATTTTGATTATAATAAAGGGGAGAAGGTAGCACAGGTGTAACTTCCTGACCATTCTTCATATGTCTATAGGCTTGAACCTAGTGACTTCTAATTTTACCCAAGAGTTAAGACTAATTCACTAGTATGGTAAGTGCTTTGAATGAAAATTATCATCATAAGAGACCCTTAGCAAAAACATAAGTTGAGAACATTTCTTTCCTGTAAATTTTCATTTAAGAGGGTCAACATCAAATGATTACTCCTCCAAGAATATGAAGAGTTAAATGGCCCATTACCCACCATATGAAAGATCTTTGAGTATTCTTTCTAATGCCACCAATTGTTTGTCCATCCAAGCCTAAGTAAAATTTGTGATCATTTCACAAACATGACGTAGTGCATTGAACTATAACAAAATGCTACAATATTTTGCAAGGTGCGGGTTGTATTTTGAACACCAAAAAGTCATTGAAAATGTCAAATTTTTTCTTATACCTAATGGTTCATAAAAGTCCACCACTATAGCTAAGACCTGATTCAGTACCAAGTCCCTATAAGATGATATCGAAGAACAATAAGAACACAACGAGAAACTATAAGAAGGTAAATAACAAGTGATATTTATATGAAAACCCCCTTACTCAAGGGAGTGAAACCATGACCTACCTTAGTAGGATTTCACCAATCAACTTCACTAAAATCCAAGCAACCTCCAATTACAACTAGGAACTAACCTCCTAATTATTATTACCTTGTAATAACTCTATTGGAACATACCCTCAAAATAACTCTACTCTAAGAACTTCATTAGCTAGCTCTAGCTAGAAAACAACTCAGATTTGAATCTAAGGCTAAAAAAATACTCACTAGAATATCCAGAATGAGACATAAGTTTACAAATGTAATATCAAAACCAAAAAAATCTCAATCAATCTAGAAAAAAACATGATACATTATGAGAAAAAGACTTTCCAAATTATTGAATCTTGCAATTTGAGCTGAGGTGAGGTCTTTGCTTGAGATAATACTTTTTTTAGAATTTGGAAAAGCTTAAGCTTCTCTCCTCAAGTGTTATGTATATATATTATGAGCATTGGGAGAGAATCTTCCTCATTGATGGACACTAGAAAGGACTACTAAGAATTCATTCCGCTAATGTGCTTACACTGTCAGAGAGTACTGGACAACTGGAACATAAGACAAATCCATACAACTTCAAGACTGCATATTGGGACACTAGTTGATGTAACTGGTTCTTTTGCTAGGTTAGTTAATAATCAAATCATGAATCTTAATTAGACAAGTATATGGCAGGTTCAGTTTGTCAATCATCAAAATATAGCATTCTAAGATTTTTTGCCTTTTTGATGATGATAAAACCCAGACTCTAAGAGTAGAAAACCGTACATTGATCCATTATAATGAGTTTTCTTTTTTCCCACCATCATCTAATATCTAATCAGTCCAACATCAGTTCCTTATTTTTTTCATTATATCTTCCTAAAAAATACCAAAAAGTATTAAAAAGGTAAAGGATTAAAACATAGCAAAAATTTTTGCATCATATAGTTGCCCACATTTCAGCATGATGATAAATTAATGTGATTTGATCAGATTGAGCCTAGATTGAATCCTTAAAAAGTTTTTCTTTCCAAGAGTTTTGCTAAAAATATTAGTAACCTGGCCCTCCAGTCAACAAAACTGCAGGTTTGTAACCCCTTCTCAACATTGTCTCTTAGAAAGTGGTAATAAATATCAATATATTTTGTTTCTTGTATTGGATAGGATTCTTTTATAATAGGTTTATTTGCCTTATTAAGAGCACTGGCATAGTCACGGAATGATGGCAAACTCTTAGTAATCACTCCAAAGCCATCAGGTTGTTGCTTGATCAATAGAAATTGAGCACAAATTCAAGTAGTAGATATATATTTGGCTTTTGCTGTAGAAAGAGCAACTGATTTTTTTTCTTGGTCCCTAATGAAATTAGTGAGGATCAAAGTAAGTGAGCCATTATAAATGTGCTTTTATTATCAACAAGAAATCCAGTATAATCAGCATGAACATATCCAATTAGATCAAAGGTATTTCCAGATAGACATAAAAGAGCAATATCAATTATTCCCTTGAAGTATCTCAAAATTTATTTTGTTGCCTTAAAGTGAGACTTCTGTAGACATGCTTGGAATCTTGCACACATTCTAGTGTTGGACATAATTTTTAACTAACTGGTAGTTAGATATAAGAAAGAGTGTATAATACCTCAATACATGGTCTCATTCACAGAGGGACCAGGTTCATGCTTGTCTAATTTAATGGAAGTTCCAATTGGAGCATTCAATGGATAATTATGTCCATCTTGTATTTCCTTTAATAACTCAAGAATATACTTTTTCTAACTAACTAGAACTCCATCAGATAATCCGATTCACTTATAGTCCAAGAAAAAATATGAGCTCACCCATCATGCATAGTTCAAACTCACTTCCTATGAGCTTAGAAAGGTCATCCGACATAGAATTTACAATTGATAAAAATAATATCATCCACATCAACCTGTATAATGAATAGATTATTTCCTTAAGATCATAAAAAGAGAGTGTTGTTAATCTTTCTTTTCTTGAATCCATTATCCAGGAAGAATTTTGATAACCTTTCTACCTTTTGATAATGTTTCTACCATGTCCTTCGTTCATGTTTTAACTCATAGAGAGCTTTATCCATCTTGAACACATGATCTAGAAACTCATGACTTTCAAACCCTTGGAATTTTTCTATATATACTTCTTTCTATAGGTGTCCATTAAATAATACACTTCTTACATCCATTTATAACAATTTGAACACAATGTAGCATGCAACCGCCATAAGAATCTGAATAGCTCTTATCCTAGCAACTAGAGCAAATGTTTTATCATAATTTATACCTTTTTCATGATTGTATCCCTTTACTGTTAGCCTAGCCTTGTTACTTACTGTGGTTCCAAACTCATATAGCTTGTTATTTTACACCTACTTAGTCCCTATAACAATTCTATAAAAGGGTTTATGAACCAGATGTCATACTTTATTTCTTTCAAACTAATGAAGTTCCTCCTATATTGCAATTATCAGCCTTCATGTTTTAATGCTTTCTTGAATTTTTAGGCTCAACTTGAGATGAGAATATTAATAATGCATCTATATTTCTTGTTTTAGATTGAGTGTGCATTTTTTAATTAAGTGGGAGAGACCAGATTGTACAATGGATGAAACTTCAAGTGCCTCTAGTTTGATAACTACAATTCATCTTATTGTTGTTTGGCACTTGGTTCCTCTATTGGTGCTTATTTACTTTCACTACTAGTAGATAGAGAACCACTGAGATTTTTTTCAGAGGTATCAAGTTCTAAAGCATTTAAAATCTGAGTTGATAAAGAGATGTCCTCAATTGATTCAATTTTACCCTGTTCACTTATGAATAGGTTTCCATTTGTTCAATTTGAATGGTAAACTAACTCTTTAAGACTTTATAGAATTTATTGTATATCTTTTTAGGCTTTTCTTTTCTCCTAGCTCATTCATCTTATTGATGATAGGCGAATTTACGCGCCTATATCAATATATTTTGCCCAAATTTTAGCCTAGTTTTGAGAACTAATTATCTATTTCATACACTTTTAGTCCTTTTTCCTGTAAATGAGCTAACAAATGTAATTAGGAAAGTTTCAGGTATAAATGATGCAAAATACAGCAATTTATGGCTTACTTGACGCAAAAGAAAGCTCACGAACGAAGTGGAAAGGAGCTGGACGCCTAAAGGACTAAATCTGCTGCATGGAAAATCTGTCCCGGGCTAAAACAGCAATTCTGAAGACTTTGGGGACTTACAGACACAAAGCTGGATTTTTGCCATAATACATTAACCTAGTGCAATTAGGTTATGTGTTTCATTATTCTATTTGGATTATAATTTTGTAACCTTACCCTAGTACATTTGGATCAAGGATTTCATTAGTATATTAGGATTTGGTTATTTATTTCATTAGCTTAGTAGGAGTAGGATAGGAGTATTATAAATACCCTATCATGTTAGAGATTTTTATAAACTCTTCACTTAAGACATCTCCTTACAATTTAATCAATTTTCTTTCATCCCTCTCATCTTCCACTACAAACACTTCTAATCTATTCTTCTATTCTCAAATTCCACAACAAGAGAATCGTTACTTGCTACGGAATCACCAAAACCACACGCCAAACACCTACTATTCACGCCATCCACCATGCAAAACGTGATATCCTTCGCATTCATGGGTAACTAAACCTCTTAGTTGGGGTTATGGAAGCCGAATGAGTTACTATCTATTGCTATGAGCTTGTGAGTTCAAGACACGTATATTGCTTATATCATTATTCTCTTCATCTTAAACCTACATCCTTTGCGGTTCAAACACAAGAACACGCCATTCTAACATCTAACCTGTTCGAGAGAAAGGTTATTTGTCTAGAAAAGAAGACGCATAGACCAACGCCAGTCTAACATTTAACTTGTTTGAGAGAAAGGTTATTTGTCTGGAAAAGAGATAATGTCAAGGTAGTAGGACACCCTTTCCTATTAAAAAGCTAGTGCCGTAACTGGACTAACCTCTTGGAGAATTTGTACCGCTAGACACACTTTAAGCTCGAGAGAGTTAAAGTGAAATAGTCCTTGTTTAGGTCGAGAGACGCTTGGATTTACCATCGACTACAATTCTCTATAAGCAATTGCATGTCAAGACTCTACACACTCATAGCCAATAGAGACGTATACCTCAGAAGGTGGACATAACCCCAACGCCTCAATTCTCATTGTTTCACAACCTACGAAATACTCTCTTTTTACTTTATTATTTTCAGCTTTTATTTCATTACTTTGGTTACTTATTACAATCCCCCCTTCTTACGAGACTTGCACCAAAAGTCTATTAATTTTGCTTACTTGTTGACCAAGCTATTCCCTGTGGGATCGATACCCAACCCAGGTTGGGTTCTATATTTGCTAACGACCGCTTTACACTCAAACGAGAGCTGTAGATTGAGCGTTATCAAAAATTGGTATCAACATATTTTGCCCAAATTTTAGCCTAGTTTTGAGAACTAATTATCTATTTCATACACTTTTAGTCCTTTTTCCTGTAAATGAGCTAACAAATGTGATTAGGAAAGTTTCAGGTATAAATGATGCAAAATACAGCAATTTATGGCTTACTTGACGCAAAAGAAAGCTCACGAACGAAGTGGAAAGGAGCTGGACGCCTAAAGGACTAAATCTGCTGCATGGAAAATCTGTCCCGGGCTAAAACAGCAATTCTGAAGACTTTGGGGACTTACAGACACAAAGCTGGATTTTTGCCATAATACATTAACCTAGTGCAATTAGGTTATGTGTTTCATTATTCTATTTGGATTATAATTTTGTAACCTTACCCTAGTACATTTGGATCAAGGATTTCATTAGTATATTAGGATTTGGTTATTTATTTCATTAGCTTAGTAGGAGTAGGATAGGAGTATTATAAATACCCTATCATGTTAGAGATTTTTATAAACTCTTCACTTAAGACATCTCCTTACAATTTAATCAATTTTCTTTCATCCCTCTCATCTTCCACTACAAACACTTCTAATCTATTCTTCTATTCTCAAATTCCACAACAAGAGAATCGTTACTTGCTACGGAATCACCAAAACCACACGCCAAACACCTACTATTCACGCCATCCACCATGCAAAACGTGATATCCTTCGCATTCATGGGTAACTAAACCTCTTAGTTGGGGTTATGGAAACCGAATGAGTTACTATCTATTGCTATGAGCTTGTGAGTTCAAGACACGTATATTGCTTATATCATTATTCTCTTCATCTTAAACCTACATCCTTTGCGGTTCAAACACAAGAACACGCCATTCTAACATCTAACCTGTTCGAGAGAAAGGTTATTTGTCTAGAAAAGAAGACGCATAGACCAACGCCAGTCTAACATTTAACTTGTTCGAGAGAAAGGTTATTTGTCTGGAAAAGAGATAATGTCAAGGTAGTAGGACACCCTTTCCTATTAAAAAGCTAGTGCCGTAACTGGACTAACCTCTTGGAGAATTTGTACCGCTAGACACACTTTAAGCTCGAGAGAGTTAAAGTGAAATAGTCCTTGTTTAGGTCGAGAGACGCTTGGATTTACCATCGACTACAATTCTCTATAAGCAATTGCATGTCAAGACTCTACACACTCATAGCCAATAGAGACGTATACCTCAGAAGGTGGACATAACCCCAACGCCTCAATTCTCATTGTTTCACAACCTACGAAATACTCTCTTTTTACTTTATTATTTTCAGCTTTTATTTCATTACTTTGGTTACTTATTACAATCCCCCCTTCTTACGAGACTTGCACCAAAAGTCTATTAATTTTGCTTACTTGTTGACCAAGCTATTCCCTGTGGGATCGATACCCAACCCAGGTTGGGTTCTATATTTGCTAACAACCGCTTTACACTCAAACGAGAGCTGTAGATTGAGCGTTATCAAAAATTGGCGCGATTGCCGGGGAATACGAGTGTCAATCAAGTTCGTGATAATTACTAGACCCTTTGGTCAAAGATTCTCGTACTTTTACGTTTAGTTTTTGTTTTTGTTTATTGCAGGTTTTTCTTTTAGTGCATGCCCCATACTAGAAGTTCTGGTCAACCGTTATTACCAATCAATCCGGAACCGCAATGAATTAGAAGAATGGAAGCACAAGCTGAAATCGACAGGATGGCTGCTCAACACGAGCAAGCAAGATTAGCTGCTCTTGCCGCTGCTCAAGTCCAACAACAAAACATTGATAATCCTGGACGAGCAACAAATCCTGACAATGAAGATTTAGGTGATGACGAGTTACTGAACCCTAGGCGTGATGCTGAAATTATAACACCTGCCAACAGAAGAGGTCGACAAGCTCGGTACAGATATGATCGCCAACCTTTGCAACCAGCTTTCGACGATGATGATGATGATCTTGATGGTACCGGAGCCACTGGAGCTATAATTCCACCACCATTAGCGCCCGGAGCCAAGTTCAACATCACAAGCACCATGATTCAGTTATTACAACTCAAGGGATTATTTGGTGGACTAGCAGGCGATGATCCGAATATGCATCTCATCAACTTTATTTCTACATGCAAGTCTTTTGACAATCCTGGTGTTGGTCAGAATGCTATTCGATTACGTCTATTTCCATTGTCTCTGTCTGGGGAGGCAACATTATGGTTGAATGGGCTGACTCCTGATTCTATTACAAATTGGAGGCAATTGAGAGACGCTTTCCTAGAAAGATTCTTTCCGCCATCCAAGAGGGCTCAATTGAGAGATGAAATCAGCAACTTTCGTCAGCTTCCATCTGAAGCTCTTCACGAAACATGGGAGAGGTTCAAGACAAAGCTAGCGAGATGCCCAAACCATCACATGACCAATGTCCACTTGATGGAGATCTTATATAGAGCCTTGAATTCAGTAACTAAACCAGTGGTAGACAACGCAGCTGGAGGTTCTTTTATGGACCTCACCTTTGGTCAAGCAAGCAACATGCTAGATCGTATGACGAAACAAAGTAGAGCTTGGCATACCAGGGATTCTGAGGTATCAAGCCCCACTTTATCTATTGGCATGTCTGCAGACCAAAGAAGAAGAGAAGAAGAACGTGATCAAGACATGGCGCACATGAAAACCCAAATGGATCTTCTTACAAAGCATCTATTAGGGAAGACTGAAAAAGTGAAAGCAATTGCGTCAAAAGGAAGAGACGAATCTGATTCGAAAGAGGAGGCCAACTACTTGAACAATCAGGGGGGTTTCCGTGGGAATGCCCAAGGAAACCAAGGTCGGAACTATTATGACAAATCTAGAGGTAAAGACCAAGGTAGTTGGAAGAAAAATAATGAAAATAGTGGTTTGTACGTTCCCCCTGGCAGACGTGATACCACCACATCTAATTCTATGGAAGACATGATGGCGAAGTTATTAAAAGGAGTGGAAGCAACGAGCGCGGGAGTAAAGGAGGTAATTGACGATTTGGCCTCCATGAAGCAATTAGTTAATTCTCATTCCACTTCTATCAAGCAAATAGAGCAGCAATTAAGCCAACTTTCAGCAGCATTCAATCAAAGAAAGGCTGGCACCTTACCGAGCGATACAGTCCAAAACCCAAGGAATGATGGGTCATGCATGGCCATCACTACGAGGAGTGGTAAGGTGCTGGAAAATTCAGCAGAAGGCAAGCAAGTAGTTGACGGAACAGCAGACATGGACGCCACACCTAGTGACGCCACTAGGGAAGACGCCGCAATATCCACTTCCAACGTCAAAGACGTGTTGCCTAGTGACGTGCAGCCTGAAAAAAATAATAAACGGAAGCAAGAGGAGAAGAAAGCCATGGAGAGAACACTTCCATACCCACCACCACCTTTTCCACAAAGATTGAAGAAGGTGGCCGATGACACTAAGTTCAGCAAATTTATGACCATGTTGAAGCAGCTGACTATTAATGTCCCATTGGTAGAGGCACTTGAACAAATGCCTGGGTATGCGAAGTTTATGAAAGATCTTTTGACTAAGAAGAGGGCAGCAAGCTATGAGCTGAAAGATGATGTGCATCATTGTAGTGCAATCGCTACCCGATCCATAGTTCAGAAGAAGGCCGACCCCGGAGCTTTCACTATTCCTTGCACCGTCGGATCTTTGGACTTTGCTAAAGCATTGTGCGACTTAGGAGCCAGCATCAACTTGATGCCATTATCAATCTACAATAAGTTGGGGTTAGGAGATCCTACACCAACTAATATGAAGCTTGTTATGGCGGATAGGTCGGTAAAACGACCGGTTGGTATTCTATGTGATGTCTTGGTGAAGGTATCTTCATTCATATTTCCAGCAGACTTTGTCATCTTGGATTGCGAAGCAGATTCAGAGGTTCCCATAATCTTAGGACGCCCTTTCCTTGCTACGGGAAGTGTGCTCATAGATTTGAGAGCTAATGAGCTTTCATTCCGAATAAATGATGAAGTGGTGCGCTTTGATGTTTGCAAATCAATGAAGCAACCCAAAGATCTAAGTGTATTTTCTGTGGCTGATGTTGTCGTTGATGACGAGGATGAGTTACTTGCTGAAGAGCAAATTCTTGATGATCCTTTGGAGGTTTTGCTCATGGAAGAAGATGATGATGATGCTGAAATTTCTGAAGATAATGTTTGTGCTCTATCAGGATTAGGAGCATATCGCTATACTCCTAAGAAGCTGGATCTTGATCTCAAGAATCGACCCACACCACCAGCTAAGCCATCTATTGAAGAACCACCCACATTAGAATTAAAGGAGCTGCCAAGCCATTTGAAGTACGCATTCTTAGGAAGCGGAAACACTCTTCCAGTCATAGTGGCAGCCGATTTAGGTGAGCAACAAGTTGCAGCTCTTATTGCAATTTTACGCAAGTATATTAGAGCTATTGGATGGACCATTGCGGATATCCTTGGTATTCCACCTGGGATTTGCACTCATAAAATTCAGCTCCAAGAAAAGTGCACACCCACCATCGAACACCAAAGACGTCTAAACCCACCAATGCAAGAGGTGGTAAAGAAGGAGATTATCAAGTGGTTAGACGCAGGAGTTGTGTATCCTATTTCTGATAGTACATGGGTAAGCCCAGTACAATGTGTTCCCAAGAAAGGAGGCATGACGGTGGTTGCTAATGCAAAGAATGAGCTTATTCCACTCAGGCCCGTTACTGGATGGAGAGTATGTATGGACTACCGCAAGCTGAATTCTTGGACTCTCAAGGATCACTTCCCCATGCCATTTATGGACCAAATGCTAGATCGATTAGCGGGGAAAGGATGGTTTTGCTTTCTTGATGGTTATTCAGGTTATAATCAGATTTGTATTGCACCAGAAGACCAAGAGAAGACAACATTTACATGCCCATATGGTACGTTTGCCTTCAAACGTATGCCATTCGGGTTATGTAACGCACCAGCCACCTTTCAACGTTGTATGATGTCTATTTTCTCTGATATGGTAGAAGACACTTTGGAGGTATTTATGGACGACTTTTCAGTTGTTGGTGAGTCCTTTGACGCATGTTTGGTGAACTTGAGCATGGCATTACAAAGATGTGTAGAGTTCAACCTTGTGCTGAATTGGGAGAAGTGCCACTTCATGGTAAAAGAAGGAATTGTTCTTGGGCACAAGATCTCCGAAAGAGGAATAGAGGTTGATCGCGCCAAAATAGAGGTAATTGAGAAGCTACCACCTCCAATTTCGGTGAAAGGAGTTCGTAGTTTTCTTGGCCATGCTGGGTTTTATCGTAGATTCATCAAAGACTTCTCCAAAATTTCAAGTCCATTGTGCAAGCTATTGGAGAAAGATGCGAAGTTTGACTTTAATGATGATTGCTTGAAGGCATTCGAATGCCTTAAAGAAAAACTCATTGAAGCCCCTATCATGGTAGCACCAGATTGGACGCTCCCATTTGAAATCATGTGTGATGCTAGTGGTGTAGCCGTTGGCGCTGTTCTTGGACAGAGAAAGGAGAAATTATTTCATCCTATCTACTATGCGAGTAAGGTCCTCAATGAAGCCCAAAAGAACTACACTGTCACTGAACAAGAGCTCTTAGCGGTTGTGTATGCGTTTGAGAAGTTCCGTGCCTATCTATTGGGTACTAAAGTGATCGTTCATACAGACCATGCAGCTCTTAGATATCTAATGACAAAGAAGGATGCAAAACCAAGGCTGATTAGATGGGTATTGCTGCTACAAGAGTTTGATTTCGAAGTCAAAGATAGAAGAGGTTGCGAGAACCAAGTGGCTGATCACCTATCTAGACTTGAGAATGAGTATGTGGCGCAACCAGAAAATCAGATTGACGATGCATTCCCTGACGAGGAGATACTAGCGACAACAATGGAGAACTTACCATGGTATGCCGACTTTGCAAATTTCGTGGTGAGTAATGTGTTACCTTCCAATTTATCTTACCACCAGAGGAGGAAGTTTATGCATGACGTTCAGCACTACTATTGGGATGAGCCTTATTTGTTTCGAAGATGCGCGGATGGTATCATTCAACGATGTATATCCCATAAAGAAGTGCCTACTATATTGGAAGCATGCCACACTTCGCAAGTTGGAGGACATCATGCGGGTAATCGAACAGCAAGGAAAGTCTTGCAAAGTGGTTATTATTGGCCTACAATATTCAGAGATGCACACGACTATGTGAGAAGGTGTGACCGATGCCAACGTCAAGGTGCTATTTCAAAACACCATGAAATGCCCATGTCCAAAATTATGGAGGTAAAACTCTTTGATGTGTGGGGTATTGATTTCATGGGACCATTCGTGAATTCGTTTGGAATGAAGTACATCTTGGTTGCTGTGGATTATGTGTCGAAATGGGTTGAAGCTGTAGCATTGGCCGATAACGAAGGAAAGCGTGTTGTAGCGTTTTTAAAGAAGAATATCTTCTCTCGCTTTGGGGTACCTCGTACTATCATAAGTGATGGAGGATCTCACTTCTGCAACAAGCTATTCAAATCTGTATTGGCCAAGTATGGAGTCAAGCAACACAAGGTAGCTACGCCTTATCATCCCCAAACTAGTGGACAAGTAGAGGTTTCCAATCGTGAGATCAAGCAAATCCTTGCCAAGACGGTCAATGCGAATCGGAAGGATTGGTCTCGAAAGCTAGATGATGCACTATGGGCGTACAGGACTGCATTCAAAACACCCATTGGCATGTCACCTTATCAGCTAGTTTATGGGAAGGCTTGTCATCTACCCATCGAGCTTGAGTACAAGGCATTGTGGGCATTGAAGCACTTGAATCTGAATTGGGATGATGTGAAGAACCTGAGGTTGGAGCAGCTGAACGAACTAGATGAATTCCGTCTCCATGCATATGAAAGATCAGATTTATACAAGGAGCGGATGAAGAAGTATCATGATCAGCGGATTGTTCGACGAAACTTCCAAAAAGGTGACATGGTACTACTCTTTAACTCCAGATTCAAGCTCTTCCCAGGTAAGTTAAAATCAAAGTGGTCTGGTCCATTTAAAGTCACCGAAGTCTACTCGTCTGGAGTAGTCGAATTGGAAAACAATGAGGGTGTTATCTTCAAAGTGAATGGCCAACGTGTCAAGCCATATATCGGTCCTCTTGACTCGATAAATGACATGGCCATCACTTATCTCGACGAAGTCTAAGTACTCGAGACTACTACGTCGAGCCACGACAATAAATAAGGCGCTAGATGGGAGGTAACCCATCGTTTTATCGTTTTATCGTTTTATCGTTTCGTCGTTTTAATTTTTTTCTTTTTGATAAATGAAAATCCAAAAATAAGAGTCGTGCCACGACCAAAAATAAGGCGCTTGGTGGGAGGCAACCCATCGTACTAATCGTTTTTATTGTGTTTTGAGCAAATATAGTTGCAAGAAGTATGCAACGAGGAGATTGATTTCAATTGACGATTTGGTCGCATTGTATGGTAAAGTCGGTAAGTTAGGAATGGTGATGCATAAGGCTATGAATGGAGCCTTTCTCACGTCATAATAGGCTTCGAGGAAGGCTAGGCCTTGGTAAAAATAGGCCACGAACGATGCACAACCTATTCTATAGCCTAAGGACTCGGAATCTAGTGTGCTATACACAATGCGCCGCCTATTCCTAGGTGTGCTTTTGACTATGCGCCGCCTATGCTATGGCATTTGAGATACTGAGACCAAATGCCATAGGATATGCGCCGCATATGTCTAGATATGCCATAGGATATGCGCCGCATATGTCCCATTATGCCATGGACCATGCGCCGCACATGTAAGTGATATGCCGAGGGATATGCGCCGCATATGTGGTAATTTTGTCCCCAAATCCGATTGTAAATGGGTCATAACCCGACCCATACTCCTCCTATATAAAGGGGACTTGTTTTTTTATCACAAACAATTAGAATCAACCCTAAAGGCGCCACATATCATCCCAAATCCTCTCAAATTTTTCTTCCTTTGTTCTTCCAATCCACAACAAACTTCTCCACACTCTTCAAGCAAGTAAGTGCTCTCTTATTCTTCATCTATTTATCGTAAGTACTACGTTGCTATGCTTATTATAAAATGCTAAATCATAAGAAATTGGTGGTGATGTTCATGTGTGTGGATATTTGTTGCAAAATCGTGTGATTGAATATATACGTATGGAATTCTTGACTTGTTTCCGACTTGAATTTTGTTTCAATGGCATTGTTATGATAATTGCTGAACATATGTGGCTATGAATATTGCTTGAGAGTGTTGTTTGGATGCTTGCATGATTAACCATCCCGGCCATCGGGATAAGGTTATAGTGACTATCGACGTAGGAGGTCGTGTTTGTTGTACGAATAGCAATTCCATGCGGTAACTCCTATGTTGTAGTGTCGCTATATGCACCATGAAAGACGTCCAAGTGGCTGCTCATAAGTGATGTAATGCTGATTTTCTTGTCGGAATACAATCCTAAAACATATGTCGACGAAGTCTGAGTACTCAACCACTTTCACTTCACTGATTTGTGCTAACAAGATTAAGTGTGGGGTGGTACCCTTAGTGCTTGCATGTAGATTGTATAAAGTGCGATTGTGCTGCAACTAACATTATTTTTAGTCTCAGGTACAATGGCACCGAAAGCAAGGCAAGGCAAGGAGAAGGCTACCACAACCCGAAAGGATAAAAAGAGAAGCCGAAAAGACCAAGGAGAATCATCTTCAGCACACCTACCACGCAGAATGTTCGGAATCAAATGGGTTCTTGAGGAAGACGCCAAGGCATGGTACAGCAGCAACAAAGAAAAGAAATATGTGCACGTCGACTTAATCAACAAGGAGACCTTAGCAAAGAAGGAGCCGCAAATGTTGGCTAAGATAATGGCTCTGAAGCTGGATT
The DNA here is from genome assembly GCA_030864225.1 of Capsicum baccatum var. pendulum. Taxonomy (NCBI): domain Eukaryota; kingdom Viridiplantae; phylum Streptophyta; class Magnoliopsida; order Solanales; family Solanaceae; genus Capsicum; species Capsicum baccatum. The sequence continues at coordinate 169,429,965 of CM061561.1, read as the reverse complement.
TCATCTTCCGTGACATGGGAGAGTGCAATCTTGACTTGACAAGAGAGTTTTATGCCAACTGGTCACCAAACACAACAGGCAACGAAGTCAAAATTCGGGGCCAAGTGTTACAGCTTATAGCGGATTGGATCAACTCGTTTCTAGGCCTACCTTCGGTCGACACTGCACCATACAAAGAGCTGTACAGCAGGCCTCCTTACAGAGCAATAAGACACACGCTTTATGGAAGCAGATCAATGGCAAGATGGGGCAGACATAAGGAAACAGGCCGTCACAACACATTCCCCTATGCTCCACTAAATAGGGAAGCAAGAATCTGGATGTGCATTGTCAACTCATGCCTTATTCCTGGGACGCAATACACAAAGATATCGAGAGATAGAGTGTGTTTGGTTTATGCGTTGATGACGAATGTCCCTATCAAATTTGGGGCAATCATTCGATCTACCATGAGAAAAGCCAGACTCCACAGCAGGTCCCATTTCACATTCGGCAATTTGTTGACAGCAATGTTGCGGAAGGAGGATATAGAAGAGGAACCAGCTGACCACAAACTCTCACATACCCCAAAGAAGGTTGACCTCACCAAGGTCAAAGCTGCTGAAACAACACATGGAGTCAACCTTACCACTGCGGAGAGACACGCTCGTGACGAGAGTTTCTTCCGTCATCTCTATGGCATGACACGATTCACTATGATGAGTGGTGGACGTATTCCAACTGCTGAAGAGCTCCAACAGCTGGACCACGACTACCCAATGAACAGACATGCCCGGGAGATGTGTGGAGTGGGAGTATATTTCGAGGAACCTCTTGATGATGACGTGCCAACTGATGATGATAGACGCTTGCCTGATTCTGATGCTGAGGAGAACTCTGACGATGACTCTTACGATGATTCGGACGAAGGGGGTATGACCCCCGACATTGAGGAAGAGTCCGACTAATCAGGTTCTTCGACTTTATTTTCCACTGAGGGCAGTGTCTAGTCTAAGTGTGGGGTGTCGGCAGAATCTGCATGCTATGTTTGTATGTTTGCTTGTTTATTTTGTTTTGAGTCCATATTTTGTTTTGAGTCCAAATTTTTTTGTGATTTTTTTCGTGTGACGTTTTTTTTATTTTTTTAGGAGTAAAATTTTTCTAGCTACGCATGAAATTATTTGGATAGGCAGCATGATATTAGAACAAGAGTATGTGCTACAATTGTGACTATTGAGACATTTAGGCTCTAGTTGTGACTCATTATGTGATAGTGTGTGATTCAATTCCTTCACTTGTTGGGTCGAGAGTCTATATTACTACCAATCAAGTCGACCATGTGCCTTGTGTGTGTGAGGTAATAGTATATTCTATGTATGTGGCTGATGCTAGAACTTGCCTCGTATGTATGCAAAGCGAAAATAAGGAATGTAAGTTTAGGATATGATTTAGGCATTTCTTTGGCAACCTATACATGTTTACCTTCAGTTTTTCCTACCCATGTACATCATCCTAGTTAAACCCTTTTGAGCCTTTAGCCTATTTCTTTGAAAACCTTGTATGTAAGCCTAATCAATTTTTTTTCAAGACCGTAATTTGATCCAAATTCCTAAGTGCTTTAAAGTGAATAAGTCATGTGACAACATAAGAGGAAATTGGGTGAGTATGATGCTTTAAATTGTAAAGGTTCTTGAATGTGTTATGAAAAAGAAAAAAATGCTATCATAGGAGGTACGTTGTGAAAAGAAAAAGGAAAAGAAAGCTGAAAAGTGAGTTGTGCTTAAAATTGAAAAACAAAAGATGAGAACAAGGGTGGAAGAATAAAATAAAGAAAGGTTGAAAGAAAAAAGTGTCATAGATACAAAGTGATGTATTAAAGTGCTTAGGAACCTAGTCACTATTCTTGGCCAAAATAGTCCTACCCGTCCCTTAGCCTACATTACAACCATCTAAAGACCTACTTGATCCTAATCTTAACATTCCGACATTTAGTAGAGTACTACATTAAAGGCAAGCTTATGGTCACTAGTTGCTACATATGAATTCTTTGTGAGAGTGAGTGCAAGGATATTTTGATACCCATGTTTGAAAATAAGCTATACTTGTGAGTGATTATGGGTACTATATTGTGAGACACACATGGTTGATGAGTCTTGGATAGTTGTATAAGATTCTATGCACCTTAACGTTTGCATGCGAGTTGATCACCATCACGAGTCTATGCTTGAGGTTAAATTGTTTCTACTTATAATCGGAAAGCTATTCTTCGTTGATAATTGTTGTGCTTGTCTTGAAGAATGTTTTGTGTTGTTTCTGTAAAAACCTTAAGTCGATGCTTAGAAGGACATGATATGTTGTTCGAGGACGAACAAAGCTCTAAGTGTGGGGTGTTGATGATAGGCGAATTTACGCGCCTATATCAATATATTTTGCCCAAATTTTAGCCTAGTTTTGAGAACTAATTATCTATTTCATACACTTTTAGTCCTTTTTCCTGTAAATGAGCTAACAAATGTGATTAGGAAAGTTTCAGGTATAAATGATGCAAAATACAGCAATTTATGGCTTACTTGACGCAAAAGAAAGCTCACGAACGAAGTGGAAAGGAGCTGGACGCCTAAAGGACTAAATCTGCTGCATGGAAAATCTGTCCCGAGCTAAAACAGCAATTCTGAAGACTTTGGGGACTTACAGACACAAAGCTGGATTTTTGCCATAATACATTAACCTAGTGCAATTAGGTTATGTGTTTCATTATTCTATTTGGATTATAATTTTGTAACCTTACCCTAGTACATTTGGATCAAGGATTTCATTAGTATATTAGGATTTGGTTATTTATTTCATTAGCTTAGTAGGAGTAGGATAGGAGTATTATAAATACCCTATCATGTTAGAGATTTTTATAAACTCTTCACTTAAGACATCTCCTTACAATTTAATCAATTTTCTTTCATCCCTCTCATCTTCCACTACAAACACTTCTAATCTATTCTTCTATTCTCAAATTCCACAACAAGAGAATCGTTACTTGCTACGGAATCACCAAAACCACACGCCAAACACCTACTATTCACGCCATCCACCATGCAAAACGTGATATCCTTCGCATTCATGGGTAACTAAACCTCTTAGTTGGGGTTATGGAAGCCGAATGAGTTACTATCTATTGCTATGAGCTTGTGAGTTCAAGACACGTATATTGCTTATATCATTATTCTCTTCATCTTAAACCTACATCCTTTGCGGTTCAAACACAAGAACACGCCATTCTAACATCTAACCTGTTCGAGAGAAAGGTTATTTGTCTAGAAAAGAAGACGCATAGACCAACGCCAGTCTAACATTTAACTTGTTCGAGAGAAAGGTTATTTGTCTGGAAAAGAGATAATGTCAAGGTAGTAGGACACCCTTTCCTATTAAAAAGCTAGTGCCGTAACTGGACTAACCTCTTGGAGAATTTGTACCGCTAGACACACTTTAAGCTCGAGAGAGTTAAAGTGAAATAGTCCTTGTTTAGGTCGAGAGACGCTTGGATTTACCATCGACTACAATTCTCTATAAGCAATTGCATGTCAAGACTCTACACACTCATAGCCAATAGAGACGTATACCTCAGAAGGTGGACATAACCCCAACGCCTCAATTCTCATTGTTTCACAACCTACGAAATACTCTCTTTTTACTTTATTATTTTCAGCTTTTATTTCATTACTTTGGTTACTTATTACAATCCCCCCTTCTTACGAGACTTGCACCAAAAGTCTATTAATTTTGCTTACTTGTTGACCAAGCTATTCCCTGTGGGATCGATACCCAACCCAGGTTGGGTTCTATATTTGCTAACGACCGCTTTACACTCAAATGAGAGCTGTAGATTGAGCGTTATCAAAAATTGGTATCAACATATTTTGCCCAAATTTTAGCCTAGTTTTGAGAACTAATTATCTATTTCATACACTTTTAGTCCTTTTTCCTGTAAATGAGCTAACAAATGTGATTAGGAAAGTTTCAGGTATAAATGATGCAAAATACAGCAATTTATGGCTTACTTGACGCAAAAGAAAGCTCACGAACGAAGTGGAAAGGAGCTGGACGCCTAAAGGACTAAATCTGCTGCATGGAAAATCTGTCCCGAGCTAAAACAGCAATTCTGAAGACTTTAGGGACTTACAGACACAAAGCTGGATTTTTGCCATAATACATTAACCTAGTGCAATTAGGTTATGTGTTTCATTATTCTATTTGGATTATAATTTTGTAACCTTACCCTAGTACATTTGGATCAAGGATTTCATTAGTATATTAGGATTTGGTTATTTATTTCATTAGCTTAGTAGGAGTAGGATAGGAGTATTATAAATACCCTATCATGTTAGAGATTTTTATAAACTCTTCACTTAAGACATCTCCTTACAATTTAATCAATTTTCTTTCATCCCTCTCATCTTCCACTACAAACACTTCTAATCTATTCTTCTATTCTCAAATTCCACAACAAGAGAATCGTTACTTGCTACGGAATCACCAAAACCACACGCCAAACACCTACTATTCACGCCATCCACCATGCAAAACGTGATATCCTTCGCATTCATGGGTAACTAAACCTCTTAGTTGGGGTTATGGAAGCCGAATGAGTTACTATCTATTGCTATGAGCTTGTGAGTTCAAGACACGTATATTGCTTATATCATTATTCTCTTCATCTTAAACCTACATCCTTTGCGGTTCAAACACAAGAACACGCCATTCTAACATCTAACCTGTTCGAGAGAAAGGTTATTTGTCTAGAAAAGAAGACGCATAGACCAACGCCAGTCTAACATTTAACTTGTTCGAGAGAAAGGTTATTTGTCTGGAAAAGAGATAATGTCAAGGTAGTAGGACACCCTTTCCTATTAAAAAGCTAGTGCCGTAACTGGACTAACCTCTTGGAGAATTTGTACCGCTAGACACACTTTAAGCTCGAGAGAGTTAAAGTGAAATAGTCCTTGTTTAGGTCGAGAGACGCTTGGATTTACCATCGACTACAATTCTCTATAAGCAATTGCATGTCAAGACTCTACACACTCATAGCCAATAGAGACGTATACCTCAGAAGGTGGACATAACCCCAACGCCTCAATTCTCATTGTTTCACAACCTACGAAATACTCTCTTTTTACTTTATTATTTTCAGCTTTTATTTCATTACTTTGGTTACTTATTACAATCCCCCCTTCTTACGAGACTTGCACCAAAAGTCTATTAATTTTGCTTACTTGTTGACCAAGCTATTCCCTGTGGGATCGATACCCAACCCAGGTTGGGTTCTATATTTGCTAACGACCGCTTTACACTCAAATGAGAGCTGTAGATTGAGCGTTATCAAAAATTGGTATCAACATATTTTGCCCAAATTTTAGCCTAGTTTTGAGAACTAATTATCTATTTCATACACTTTTAGTCCTTTTTCCTGTAAATGAGCTAACAAATGTGATTAGGAAAGTTTCAGGTATAAATGATGCAAAATACAGCAATTTATGGCTTACTTGACGCAAAAGAAAGCTCACGAACGAAGTGGAAAGGAGCTGGACGCCTAAAGGACTAAATCTGCTGCATGGAAAATCTGTCCCGAGCTAAAACAGCAATTCTGAAGACTTTAGGGACTTACAGACACAAAGCTGGATTTTTGCCATAATACATTAACCTAGTGCAATTAGGTTATGTGTTTCATTATTCTATTTGGATTATAATTTTGTAACCTTACCCTAGTACATTTGGATCAAGGATTTCATTAGTATATTAGGATTTGGTTATTTATTTCATTAGCTTAGTAGGAGTAGGATAGGAGTATTATAAATACCCTATCATGTTAGAGATTTTTATAAACTCTTCACTTAAGACATCTCCTTACAATTTAATCAATTTTCTTTCATCCCTCTCATCTTCCACTACAAACACTTCTAATCTATTCTTCTATTCTCAAATTCCACAACAAGAGAATCGTTACTTGCTACGGAATCACCAAAACCACACGCCAAACACCTACTATTCACGCCATCCACCATGCAAAATATGATATCCTTCGCATTCATGGGTAACTAAACCTCTTAGTTGGGGTTATGGAAGCCGAATGAGTTACTATCTATTGCTATGAGCTTGTGAGTTCAAGACACGTATATTGCTTATATCATTATTCTCTTCATCTTAAACCTACATCCTTTGCGGTTTAAACACAAGAACACGCCAATAGAGACGTATACCTCAGAAGGTGGACATAACCCCAACGCTTCAATTCTCATTGTTTACAACCAACGTGACAATCTTTCTCTTTTTACTTTATTATTTTCAGCTTTTATTTCATTACTTTGGTTACTTATTACAATCCCCCCTTCTTACGAGACTTGCACCAAAAGTCTATTAATTTTGCTTACTTGTTGACCAAGCTATTCCCTGTGGGATCGATACCCAACCCAGGTTGGGTTCTATATTTGCTAACGACCGCTTTACACTCCTACGAGAGCTGTAGATTGAGCGTTATCACTTATCATACGTTAATATATTCTTCAACACATTGAGTCAATTTATTAAAGACTTTGTAAGCTTTGCTTTGATATGAGTAACCAAGGAACACCCCCTCATCACTTCTAGGATCAAGCTATCCTTGATAATTCTTAGGACAAAATACTTACATCCAAACACCCTAAGATGAGAAACCTTAGGTTTTCTTTTAAACATCAGTCATAGGGATTTTATTTAGAAAGGACCTAATCAAGAACTTGTTTGTCATGTAGCATGCATTGTTGCACTGCGTTTGCACAAACCACTAGAAATTAACATAGTTATTTTAATATCATAAAGAGTAATATTTATTTCCACAACTCTATTTTTTGAGTAGTTGGAAAAGATGAGAAATTAGGACTGATACCATTTTCAACAAAGAACTTATTGAAGGTTGTATTCTCAAATATAGTCCCATGATCTAATCTACTATCTTGTTGCCTATCATGACTGGATTTTGTTTAGCAAAGACAATGGACACTTGAAGTGTCTCATCCTTACTTCTTAGGAACAGAGTCCAAGTATACCTTAAGTAGTCATCTATGATTATGGAGATATATTTATTTTCTCCTGAACTTGGATTCCTGATAACGCTCAATCTACAGCTCTCGCAGGAGTGTAAAGCGGTCGTTAGCAAATATAGAACCCAACCTGGGTTGACTGTCGATCCCACAGGGAATAGCTTGGCCAACAAGTAAGCAAAATTACTAAACTTTTGGTGCAAGTCTCGTAAGAAGGGGGGATTGTAATAAGTAACCAAAGTAATGAAATAAAAACTGAAAATAGCAAAGTAAAAAGAGAGTATTTCGTAGGTTGTGAAACAATGAGAATTGAGGCGTTGGGGTTATGTCCACCTTTTGAGGTATACGTCTCTATTGGCTATGAGTGTGTAGAGTCTTGACATGCAATTGCTTATAGAGAATTGTAGTCGATGGTAAATCCAAGCGTCTCGCGACCTAAACAAGGACTATTTCACTTTAACTCTCACGAGCTTAAAGCGTGTCTAACGGTACGAATTCTCCAAGAGGTTAGTCCAGTTACGGCACTAGCTTTTTAATAGTAAAGGGTGTCCTACTACCTTGACATTATCTCTTTTCCAGACAAATAACCTTTCTCGCGAACAAGTTAAATGTTAGACTGGCGTATTCTTGCGATTGCAACCGCAAAGAATATAGATCAAGATGAAGAGAATAATGATATAAGCAATATACGTGTCTTGAACTCACAAACTCACAGCAATAGATAGTAACTCATTCGGCTTCCATAACCCCAACTAAGAGGTTTAGTTACCCATGAATGCGAAGGATATCACATTTTGCATGGTGGATGGCGTGAGAAGTGGGTGTTTAGGCGTGTGGTTTTGGTGATTCCCTAGCAAGTAACGATTCTCTTATTGTAGAATAGATGAATAGAAGAATAATAGAATTAATGGAAAGGTTAGAAGAGTGAATAGAAGTGTTGTAGTGGAAGAAGAGAGAGATGGAAGAATTGTATTGTTGAATTAAGTGAAGAATGAATTCTCTCCACTAAGGGAGGAGTTGCCTCTCCGCTAAGGGAGGACTTAATTAAAAATCTCTAGCATGATAGGGTATTTATAATACTCCTATCCTACTCCTACTATGCTAATGAAATAAATAACCAAATCCTACTAAACTAAGGAAATACTTAACCCATTTGTACTAGGTTAATGTAACATTCTCCTAATCCAAATAAACTAATGAAATACATAACCCAATTGTACTAGGTTAATGTATCATTGTCAAAATCCAGCTTTGTATCTGTAAGTCCCCAAAGTCTTCAGAAATGTTGTTTTAGCCCGGGACAGATTTTCCATGCAGCAGTTTTGGTCCTTAGGCGTGTAGACTTCCTTACCTTCCTTTGTGAGCTTTCTTTTGCGTCAAGTAAGCCATAAAATGCTGTATTTTGCATCATTTATACCTGAAACTTTCCTAATCATGTTCGTTAGCTCATTTACAGGAAAAAGGACTAAAAGTGCATGAAATATATAATTTGTTCTCAAAACTAGGCTAAAATATGGGCAAAATATATTGATATAGGCGTGTAAATTCGCCTATCATCAACACCCCACACTTGCAGCTTTGTTCGTCCTCGAACAAAATATCATGTCTTTCTAAGCATCAACTTAGGGTTTTTACAGCAACAACACAAAACATTCTTCAAGACAAGCACAACGATTATCGACCAAGAGTAGCTTTCCGATTATAAATAGAAACCATTTACTCTCAAGCATAGACTCGTGATGGTGATCAACTCACATGCAAACGTTCAAGTGCATAGAATCATATACAACTATCCAAACTCATCAACAATGTGTGTCTCACCATTTAGTACCCATAATTACGCACAAATATAGCATATTTTTCAAACATGGGTATCAAAGTGTCCTTGCTCTCGCTCTCACAAAGAATTCATATGTAGCAACTAATGACCATAGTCTTGCCTTTAATGTAGTACTCTACTAAATTTCGGAATGTTAAGATTAGGATCAAGTAGGTCTTTTGATGGTTGTAATGTAGGCTAAGGGACGGGTAGGACTATTTTGGCCAAGAATAGTGACTAGGTTCCTAAGCGCTTTAATACATCACATTGTATCAATGACACTTTTTTCTTTCAACCTTTCTTCACTCTTTTATTCTACCACCCTTGTTCTCCTATTTTGTTTTTCAATTTCAAGCACTTCTTACTTTTCAGCTTTCTTTTCCTTTTTCTTTTCACAACATACCTCTTATGATAGCACTCTCTTTTTCATAGCACATTCAAGCATCATTACAATTTAAAGCATTATACTCACCCAATTTCCTCTTATGTTGTCACATGACTTTTTCACTTTAAAGCACTCAGGATTTTGGATCAAATTATGGTCTTGAAAGAAATGGATTAGGCTTACATACAAGGTTGTCAAAGAAATAGGCTAAAGGCTCAAAAAGGGTTTAACTAGGATGATGTTCATGGGTAGGTAAAACTGAAGGTAAACATGTATAGGTTGCCAAAGAAATGCCTAAATCATATCCTAAACTTACATTCCTTATTTTTGCTTTGCATACATACCAGGCAAGTTCTAGCATCAGCCACAAACATAGAAAATACTATTATCTCACACACACAAGGCACATGGTCGACTTGATTGGAAGTAATATAGACTCTCGACCCAACAAGTGAAGGTATTGAATCACACAATATCACATAATGAGTCACAACTAGAGCCTAAACGTCTCAATAGTCACAATTGTAGCACATACTCTTGTTATAATCTCATGCTGCCTATCAAAAATAATTTCATGCGAGGCTAGAAAAATTTAACTCCTAAAAAAAAACTAAAAAAACGTCAAACGAAAAAAACAACAAAAAAAACGGAAGTAAACAAACAAACATACAAACCTAGGTGTAAACAAAGAAGTATAGCATGCGATAGGTGTAAACAAAGGTGTAAACAAACAAACATACAAACATAGGTGTAAACAAAGAAGTATAACATGCGATAGGTGTAAACAAAGGTGTAAACAAACAAACATACAAACATAGGTGTAAACAAAGAAGTATAGCATGCGATTCTGCCACCCCACACTTAGACGGGACACTGCCCTCAGTGGAAAATAAATTCGAAGAACCTGGTTAGTCGGACCCTTTATCAATGTCGGGGGTCATACCCCCTTCGTCGGAATCATCATAAGAGTCGTCGTTAGAGTTCTCCTCATCATCAGAATCAGGCAAGCGTCGATCATCATCAGTCGGCACGTCATCGTCTAGAGGTTCCTCAAAATATACGCCCACTCCACACATCTCCCAGGCATGCATGTTCATTGGGTAGTCGTGGTCCAGCTGTTGGAGCTCTTCAGCAGTTGGAATACGTCCACCACTCATCATAGTAAATCGTGTCATGCTATAGAGATGACGGAAAAAACTCTCATCACGAGCATGTCTCTCCGCAGTAGTAAGGTTGACTCCATGAGTTGTTTCAGCATCTTTGACCTTGGTGAGGTCAACCTTCTTTGGGTTATGTGGGAGTTTGTGGTCAGCTGGTTCCTCTTCGACATCCTCCTTCCACAACATTGCTGTCAACAAATTGCCGAATGTGAAATGGGACCTTTTTGTGGAGTCTGGCCTTCCTCATGGTAGATCGAATGATTGCCCCAAAGTTGATAGGGACATTTGTCATCAAAGCATAGACCAAACACACTCTATCTCTCGATATCTTGGTGTATTGAGTTCCAGGAATAAGGCATGAGTTGACAATGCGCATCCAGATTCTTGCTTCCCTATTTAGTGGAGCATAGGGGAAGGTATTGTGTCGACCTGTTTCTTTATGTCTTCCCCACCTTGCCATTGATCTACTTCCACAAAGCGTGTGTCGTATCGCTCTATAAGGAGGCCTGCTGTACAGTTCTTTGAATGGTGTTGTGTCGACCGAAGGTAAGCCAAGAAAAGAGTTGATCCAATCCGCGGTGAGCTGTAACACTTGGCCCCGAGTTTTGACTTCATTGCCTGTTGTGTTCGGCGACCAGTTGGCATAAAACTCTCTTGTTAAGTCAAGATTGCACTCTCCCATGTCGCGGAAGATGAAATCCAGCTTCAAAGCCATTATTTTCGCCAACATACGCGGCTCTTTCTTTGCTAAGGTCTCCTTGTTGATCAAGTCGACGTGCACATATTTTCTTTCTTTGTTGCTGCTGTACCATGCTTTGGCTTCTTCCTCAAGAACCCATTTTATTCCAAACATTCTGCGTGGTAGGTGTGCTGAGGATGATTCTCCTTGGTCTTTTCGACTTCTCTTTTTGTCCTTTTGGGACGTGGTAGCCTTCTCCTTGCCTTGCCTTGCTTTAGGTGCCATTGTACCTGAGACTAGAAATAACGTAAGTTGCAGCACAATCTCATATGATACAATCTATATACAAGCACTAGGGGTACCACCCCACACTTAGTTTCATTAGCACAAATCAATAAAGTGAAAGTGGTCGAGTACTTAGATTTCGTCGACGTACGTTTTAGGATTGTATTCCGACAAGAAAATCAGCATTGCATCACTTATTTGCAGTCATTGGTCTACTTTCATGGTAGATATAGCAACACTACGACATAGGGGTTGTCACATAGAATCGTTATTCTTACAACAAACACAACCTCCTAAGACGATAGGCACTATAATCTTATCCCGATGGCCGGGATAGTCTATCATGTAAGCATCCAAACAACACTCTTAAGCAATATTCATAGCCATATCAATTCAGCAAATATCATAACAATGCGTTCGAAACAAAATTCAAGTTGGAAACAAGTCAAGAATTCCCTACGTATATATTCAATCACACGATATTGCAACAACTATCCAAACACATGAACATTACCACCAATCTCACATGATTTAGCAAAATATAATAAGCATAGCAACATAGTACTTACGATAAATAGATGAAGAATAAGAGAGTACTTACTTGCTTGAAGATTGTGGAGAAGTTGTTGTGAATTGGAAGAACAAAGGAAGAAAATTTTGAGAGGATTTGGAGTGATATGCGGCGCCTTTAGGGTTGTTTCTACTGTGGTTGTGTTATAAAACCAAGTCCCCTTTATATAGGAAGAGTATGGGTCGGGTTATGACCCATTTACAATCGGATTTGGGGACAAAATCACCACATATGCGGCGCATATCTCTCGGCATATCAATGACATATGCGGCGCATTGTCCATGGCATAATGGGACATATGCGCCGCATAGTCTATGGCATTTCTAGACATATGCGCCGCATAGTCTATGGCATTTGGTCTCATTATCTCAAATGCCATAGCATAGGCGGCGCATAGTCAAAAGCATACCTAGGAATAGGCGGCGCATAGTGTATAGCACACTAGATTCCGAGTCCTTCGGCTATAGAATAGGTTGTGCATCGTTCGTGGCCTATTTTTACCAAGGCCTAGCCTTCCTCGAAGCCTATTATGACGTGAGAAAGGCTCAATTTATAGCCTTATGCATCACCATTCCTAACTTACCGACTTTACCATACAATGCGACCAAATCGTCAATTGAAATCAATCTCCCCGTTGCCTACTTCTTGCACCTATATTAGCTCAAAACAAATGAACACGATTAGTACGATGGGTTGCCTCCCACCAAGAGCCTTAGTTTTGGTCGTGACACGACTCTTATTTTTGGATTTTCATTTATCAAAAAGAAAAAATACTAAAACGACGAAACGATAAAACGATAAAACGACAAAACGATGGGTTGCCTCCCATCTAGCGCCTTATTTATTGTCGTGGCTCGACGTAGTAATCTTGAGTACTTAGACTTCGTCGAGATAAGTGATGGCCATGTCATTCATCGAGTCAAGAGGACCGATATATGGCTTAACACGTTGGCCATTCACTTTGAAGACAACACCGTCATTGTCTTCCAATTCGACTACTCCAGATGAGTAGACTTGGATGACTTTAAATGGACCAGACCACTTTGATTTTAACTTACCTGGGAAGAGCTTGAGTCTGGAGTTAAAGAGCAGTACCATGTCACCTTTTTGGAAGTTTCGTCGAACAATCCGCTGATCATGATACTTCTTCATCCGCTCCTTGTATAAATCTGATCTTTTATATGCATGGAGACGAAATTCATCTAGTTCGTTCAGCTGTTCCAACCTCAGGTTCTTCACATCATCCCAATTCAGATTCAAGTGCTTCAATGCCCACAATGCCTTGTATTCAAGCTCGATGGGTAGATGACAAGCCTTCCCATAAACTAGCTGATAAGGTGACATGCCAATGGGTGTCTTGAATGCAGTCCTATACGCCCATAGTGCATCATCTAGCTTCCGAGACCAGTCCTTCCTATTCGCATTAACCGTCTTGGCAAGGATTTGCTTGATCTCGCGGTTGGAAACCTCAACTTGTCCACTGGTTTGGGGATGATAAGGCATAGCTACCTTGTGTTGCTTGACTCCATATTTGGCCAATACAGATTTGAATAGCTTGTTGCAAAAGTGAGATCCTCCATCACTTATGATAGTACGAGGTATTCCATAGCGAGAGAAGATATTCTTCCTTAAAAACGCTACAACACGCTTTCCTTCGTTGTCGGCCAATGCTACAGCTTCCACCCATTTCGATACATAATCCACAGCAACCAAGATGTACTTCATTCCAAACGAATTTACGAATGGACCCATGAAATCAATACCCCACACATCAAAGAGTTCTACCTCCAGAATTTTGGACATGGGCATTTCATGGTGTTTTGAAATAGCACCTTGACGTTGGCATTGGTCACACCTTCGCACATAGTCGTATGCATCTCTGAATATTGTAGGCCAATAATAACCGCTTTGCAAGACTTTCCTTGCTGTTTGATTCCCTGCATGATGTCCTCCAACTTGCGAGGTGTGGCATGCTTCCAATATAGTAGGCACTTCTTCATGGGATATACATCGTCGAATGATACCATCCGCACATCTTCGAAACAAATAAGGCTCATCCTAATAGTAGTGCTGAACGTCATGCATAAACTTCCTCCTCTGGTGGTAAGATAAATTGGAAGGTAACACATTACTCACCACGAAATTTGCAAAGTCGGCATACCATGGTAATTTCTCCATTGATGTTGCTAGTATCTCCTCGTCAGGGAATGCATCATCAATCTGATTTTCTGGTTGCGCCACATACTCATTCTCAAGTCTAGATAGGTGATCAGCCACTTTGTTCTCGCAACCCCTTCTATCTTTGACTTCGAAATCAAACTCTTGCAGCAGCAATACCCATCGAATCAGCCTTGGTTTTGCATCCTTCTTCGTCATTAGATACCTAAGAGCTGCATGGTCTGTATGAACGATCACCTTAGTACCCAGTAGATAGGCACGAAACTTCTCAAACGCATACACAACCGCTAGGAGCTCTTGTTCAGTAATGGTGTAGTTCCTTTGGGCTTCATTTAGGACCTTACTCGCATAATAGATAGGATGAAACAATTTCTCCTTTCTTTGCCCAAGAACAGCACCAACAGCTACACCACTAGCATCACACATGACTTCAAACGGGAGCGTCCAATCTGGTGCTACCATGATAGAGGCTTCAATGAGTTTTCCTTTAAGGCATTCGAATGCCTTTAAGCAATCTTCATTAAAGTCAAACTTCGCATCTTTCTCCAGTAGTTTGCACAATGGACTAGAAATTTTGGAGAAGTCTTTGATGAATCTACGATAAAATCTAGCATGGCCAAGAAAACTACGAACTCCCTTCACCGAAATTGGAGGTGGTAGCTTCTCGATTACCTCTATTTTTGTGCGATCAACCTCTATTCCTCTATCGGAGATCTTGTGCCCAAGAACGATTCCTTCTTTTACCATGAAGTGGCACTTCTCCCAATTTAGCACAAGGTTGAACTCTACACATCTTTGCAATGCCATGCTCAAGTTTGCCAAACACGCTTCAAAAGACTCACCAACAACTAAAAAGTCATCCATAAATACCTCCAAAGTGTCTTCTACCATATCAGAGAAAATAGACATCTTACAACGTTGAAAGGTGGCTGGTGCGTTACATAACCCGAATGGCATACGTTTGAAGGCAAACGTACCATATGGGCATGTGAACGTTGTCTTCTCTTGGTCTTCAGGGGCAATACAAATCTGATTGTAACCTGAATAACCATCCAAGAAGCAAAACCATCCTTTCCCCGCTAATCGATCTACCATTTGGTCCATAAATGGCATGGGGAAGTGATCCTTGAGCGTCCAAGAATTCAGCTTGCGGTAGTCCATGCATACTCTCCATCCAGTAACGGGCCTGAGTGGAATAAGCTCATTCTTTGCATTCGCAACCACCGTCATTCCTCCTTTCTTGGGAACACATTGTACTGGGCTTACCCATGTACTATCAGAAATAGGATACACGACTCCTGCGTCTAACCACTTGATAATCTCCTTCTTCACCACTTCTTGCATTGGTGGGTTTAGACGTCTTTGATGTTCAATGGTGGGTGTGCACTTTTCTTGAAGCTGAATTTTATGAGTGCAAATCCCAGGTAGAATACCAATGATATCCGCAATGGTCCATCCAATAGCTCTAATATACTTGCGTAAGATTGAAATAAGAGCTGCAACTTGTTGCTCACCCAAATCGGCTACTACAATGACTGGGAGAGTGTTTCCGCTTCCTAAGAATGCGTACTTCAAATGGCTTGGCAGCTCCTTCAATTCTAACGTGGGTGGTTCTTCAATAAATGGCTTAGCTGGTGGTGTGGGTCGATTTTTGAGATCAAGATCCAGCTTCTTGGGAGTATAACGATATGTCCTTAATCCCGATAGAGCACAAATATCTTCATCAGAAATTTCAGCATCATCATTCTCTCCTTTCATGAGCAAAACCTCCAAAGGATCATCAAGAATTCGCTCTTCAGCAAGTAACTCTTTCTCGTCATCAAAGACAACATCAGCCACCAAAAATACACTCAGATCTTTGGGTTTCTTCATTGATTTGCAAACATCAAAGCGCACGACTTCATCATTTATTCGGAATGAAAGCTCATTAGCTCTCAAATCTATGAGCACGCTTCCCGTAGCAAGGAAGGGGCGTCCCAAGATTATGGGAACCTCTGAATCTGCTTCACAATCCAAGATGACAAAGTCTGCTGGAAAGATAAATGAAGAAACCTTTACCAAGACGTCGCATAGAATACCAACTGGTCGTTTTACCGACCTATCCGCCATAACAAGCCTCATATTAGTTGGTGTAGGATCTCCTAACCCAAACTTTTTGTAGATTGATAATGGCATCAAGTTGATGCTGGCGCCTAAGTCACACAATGCTTTAGCAAAGTCCAAAGATCCGACGGTGCAAGGAATCGTGAAAGCTCCGGGGTCGGCCTTCTTCTGAACTATCAATCGGGTAGCAATTGCACTACAATGATGCACATCATCTTTCAGATCATAACTTGCTGCCCTCTTTTTAGTCAAAAGATCTTTCATAAACTTCGCATACCCAGGCATTTGTTCAAGTGCCTCTACCAATGGGACATTAATGGTCAGTTGTTTGAGCATAGTCATGAATTTGCTGAACTTAGTGTCATCGGCCGCCTTCTTCAATCTTTGTGGAAAAGGTGGTGGTGGGTATGGAAGTGTTCTCTCCATGGATTTCTTCTCCTCTTGCTTCCGTTTATCATTTTTTTCAGGCTGCACATCACTAGGTAAAACATCTTTGACGTTTGAAGTAGTTGTTGCGGCTTCTTCTTTTGTAACGTCACTAGGTGTGGCATCAATGTCTTCTGCTACGTCAACCACTTGCTTGCCTTTTTCTAAAGTTTCCAGCACCTTACCACTCCTGGTAGTGATGGCCATGCATGACCCATCATTCCTTGGGTTTTGGACTGTATCGCTCGGTAAGGTGCCAGCCTTTCTTTGATTGAATGCTGCTGAAAGTTGGCTTAATTGCTGCTCTATTTGCTTGATAGAAGTGGAATGATAATCAACTAGTTGCTTCATGGAGGCCAAATCGTCAATTACCTCCTTAACTCCCGCGCTCGTTGCTTCCACTTCTTTCAATAACTTAACCATCATGTCTTCCATAGAATTAGATGTGGTGGTATCACGTCTACCAGGGGGAACGTACAAACCACTATTTTCATTATTTTTCTTCTAACTACCTTGGTCTTTACCTCCAGATTTATCATAATAGTTCCGACCTTGGTTTCCTTGGGCATTCCCACGGAAACCCCCCTGATTGTTCAAGTAGTTGGCCTCCTCTTCCGAATCAGATTCGTCTCTTCCTTTTAACGCAATAGCTTTCACTTTTTCAGTCTTCCCTAATAGATGCTTTGTAAGAAGATCCATTTGGGTTTTCATGTGTGCCATATCTTGATCACGTTCTTCTTCTCTTCTTCTTTGGTCTGCAGTCATGCCAATAGATAAAGTGGGGCTTGCTACCTCAGAATCCCTAGTATGCCAAGCTCTACTTTGCTTCGTCATGCGATCTAGCATATTGCTTGCTTGACCAAAGGTAAGGTCCATAAAAGAACCTCCAGCTGCATTGTCCACCACTAGTTTAGTTACTGAATTCAAGGCTCTATACAAGATCTCCATGAGGTGAACATTAGTCATGTGATGGTTTGGGCATCTCGCTAGCTTTGTGTTAAACCTCTCTCATATTTCGTGAAGAGCTTCAGAGGGAAGCTGATGAAAGTTGCTGATTTTATCTCTTAATTGAGCCCTCTTGGATGGCGGAAAGAATCTTTCTAGGAAAACGTCTCTCAATTGCCTCCAATTTGTAATAGAATCAGGAGTCAGCCCATTCAACCATAATGTTGCCTCCCCAGACAGAGACAATGGAAATAGACGTAATCGAATAGCATTCTGACCAACACCAGGATTGTCAAAAGACTTGCATGTAGAAATAAAGTTGATGAGATGCATATTCGGATCATCGCCTGCTAGTCCACCAAATAATCCCTTGAGTTGCAATAACTGAATCATGGTGCTTGTGATGTTGAACTTGGCTCCGGGCGCTAATGGTGGTGGAATTATAGCTCCAGTGGCTCCGGCACCATCAAGATCATCATCATCATCGTCGAAAGCTGGTTGCAAAGGTTGGCGATCATACCTATACCGAGCTTGTCGACCTCTTCTATTGGCAGGTGTTATAATTTCAGCATCACGCCTAGGGTTCAGTAACTCGTCATCAACTAAATCTTCATCGTCAGGATGTGTTGCTCGTCCAGGATTATCAATGTTTTGTTGTTGGACTTGAGCAGCGGCAAGAGCAGCTAATCTTGCTTGCTCGTGTTGAGCAGCCATCCTGTCGATTTCAGCTTGTGCTTCCATTATTCTAATTCGTTGTGGTTCCGGATTGATTGGTAATAACGGTTGACCAGAACTTCTAGTATGGGGCATGCACTAAAAGAAAAACCTGCAAGAAAGAAAAACAAAAACTAAACGTAAAAGTACGAGAATCTTTGACCAAAGGGTCTAGTAATTATCACGAACTTGATTGACACTCGTATTCCCCGGCAACGGCGCCAATTTTTGATAACGCTCAATCTACAGCTCTCGCAAGAGTGTAAAGCGGTCGTTAGCAAATATAGAACCCAACCTGGGTTGGGTGTCGATCCCACAGGGAATAGCTTGGCCAACAAGTAAGCAAAATTACTAAACTTTTGGTGCAAGTCTCGTAAGAAGGGGGGATTGTAATAAGTAACCAAAGTAATGAAATAAAAACTGAAAATAGCAAAGTAAAAAGAGAGTATTTCGTAGGTTGTGAAACAATGAGAATTGAGGCGTTGGGGTTATGTCCACCTTCTGAGGTATACGTCTCTATTGGCTATGAGTGTGTAGAGTCTTGACATGCAATTGCTTATAGAGAATTGTAGTCGATGGTAAATCCAAGCGTCTCGCGACCTAAACAAGGACTATTTCACTTTAACTCTCGCGAGCTTAAAGCGTGTCTAACGGTACGAATTCTCCAAGAGGTTAGTCCAGTTACGGCACTAGCTTTTTAATAGGAAAGGGTGTCCTACTACCTTGACATTATCTCTTTTCCAGACAAATAACCTTTCTCGCGAACAAGTTAAATGTTAGACTGGCGTATTCTTGCGTTTGCAACCGCAAAGAATGTAGATTAAGATGAAGAGAATAATGATATAAGCAATATACGTGTCTTGAACTCACAAACTCACAGCAATAGATAGTAACTCATTCGGCTTCCATAACCCCAACTAAGAGGTTTAGTTACCCATGAATGCGAAGGATATCACGTTTTGCATGGTGGATGGCGTGAGAAGTGGGTGTTTAGGCGTGTGATTTTGGTGATTCCCTAGCAAGTAACGATTCTCTTGTTGTAGAATAGATGAATAGAAGAATAATAGAATTAATGGAAAGGTTAGAAGAGTAAATAGAAGTGTTGTAGTGGAAGAAGAGAGAGATGGAAGAATTGTATTGTTGAATTAAGTGAAGAATGAATTCTCTCCACTAAGGGAGGAGTTGCCTCTCCGCTAAGGGAGGACTTAATTAAAAATCTCTAGCATGATAGGGTATTTATCCTACTCCTATCCTACTCCTACTATGCTAATGAAATAAATAACCAAATCCTACTAAACTAAGGAAATACTTAACCCATTTGTACTAGGTTAATGTAACATTCTCCTAATCCAAATAAACTAATGAAATACATAACCCAATTGTACTAGGTTAATGTATCATTGTCAAAATCCAGCTTTGTATCTGTAAGTCCCCAAAGTCTTCAGAAATGTTGTTTTAGCCCGGGACAGATTTTCCATGCAGCAGTTTTGGTCCTTAGGCGTGTAGACTTCCTTCCCTTTCTTTGTGAGCTTTCTTTTGCGTCAAGTAAGCCATAAAATGCTGTATTTTGCATCATTTATACCTGAAACTTTCCTAATCATGTTCGTTAGCTCATTTACAGGAAAAAGGACTAAAAGTGCATGAAATATATAATATGTTCTCAAAACTAGGCTAAAATATGGGCAAAATATATTGATATAGGCGTGTAAATTCGCCTATCATCAATTCCTCATAGGTCTGTAAAGACCCATGCGAAGAAAATCAAGTGTCCTAGAAGATCTAACTATTTTCTTTGACTTGAACAAGGAATAAACTTACTTTTCTTTAATATAGGCATTGTACACCTTAAGTCCATAAATATTTTGTTGGGCAGTCCATGCATGAGTTTTTTTGACATTAGCTTTTTGAGCAGTAAACAGCTCACTTGTCCTAACCTTTTGTGCCATAGATCATCATCATTTCGAACAATACTTAGAATTTTAAACACTCACTGTAGATAGAATCAATATCTACAACATAATTATTTTTGCACCTTTTGGCAACCAAAATCACTTCACTAATTTTAATATTTGTGACTATGCAAGAAACAAATACAAACTTTGCCTCAATTTCTTTGTCATATATTTGAGTCACACCTAATAGATTATACTTCAGACTATTCATATAGTAAACATCTTTAATAGCATGAGAAAGAGACTTAACAATCTAACCTACACCAAGAATATATTCTTTCTTTCCATCCCCAAATGACACACTACCTTCTTGAAATACTTTGAGTGAGAAAAAATCTTTAATTTATCAGTCATATGCCTTGACCATCACTATCCATGAATATTTTTTTATTTTGTTGACTGCTTCCTCTCACCTCTACCTGCATATATTGTCATTTTTAGATTTAGGAACTCACATGAGATTGAGAACCTTTAAATGAGTAAATGAATGGATAAGACTTCTTCTTGTCCATATATACATGGTTAGTTTTGTCTCTTTAGGACCAAGTCCCGTGAAGATTTTGGTGGTTTGAGCAAAATTTAGATTCCTTTCCTTGATTGAAAGTATTTGACATTCATCTTTATAGTGACCGTTCTTCCCATAATGAGTACATAACCAATTATCTCAAATTGATACATACTTTCTATGAGTATTATATGTAGTGTATTTTTCAAATCCAAGACATTTTCTAAAATTGACCTCATACTACATAGCTTAGTAAGAATATCTGATGAAGTAGTCTAACAAAGCGATTTCTCTAGCTTATTTTTTGTGTTATTCAAATTCTTTTCTAGTTCCATATTTCGTTCAAGAGAGGCAACAACATTTATACTACTCTTTTTCAGCTTCTCTTTAAGACTTATGAATGAATCAGAAACCACTACCTTTCCAGTTATCTCTTTGAGTTTGTCACTCAGGATTTTGTTTTCATTTTTAATCATAGAAACATCTACTTCAAGCTAAAAATTTTTGAAGGATAAGGAGACCTTCTTAATTTCAATTCCATTCAATTGATAAGCTAGAGACTCCTCGTCAATAGCATGATTGTGAAAAGCATCAATAAAAAATTATCTAGTGATCTTAAATCTTTCTTATAATACTTTCTCAAGTTTTTTTTAACATAAAAAATAGTTACCCCATCACTTACTTCATTATTAGATTTATCCATGAAAGCTAGAAAGATATCAAATTTTGTTAACTCATCTTCAATTACAAATATAGATGTATTCTTACCATCCACCTTTATATTTGAATCACTTGAGGAGTCTCCCTAATATGCTAGAGCATGCTTAAATATCTTGTCAGTTTCTTCTATTCTTTTGACTTTATCAAACACCTGGTTCTTTTTCTAGTTTCTTTCTGTTGCTTGCTTGGTAAACTCCATGTAGTCTAACTTGTGAAGAGGACGTTCTTTATATTATGACTAGGTTTTCCATATTTGTGGCACAGATCATTCCCTTTGAACCCCTTTTAAGAGTTTTCTCTATTTTCAAATCCTTCATTTCTAATCATCTTTTGAAACCTTCAAGTGAGATTGACCATATCATGTTCATCTTAGTGGAGTCATTTTTTCTTGCCTTCAAAATCATGACCCTTTATTTATTGGGGTTATTTATTTCAGAGGGTTGTTGATTTTTAATCTTATAGGTTTTCAAATTTTCAATAAGCTCTTCCATCATTATAGTTTATAGATCTTTTGCCTCCAAGATGGCATTCACTTTGTTTCCCATAAAAGCGTAAAGATACTAAAGATCTTCCTGACCAACTTATACGTCTTGATATTTTATCCAAGACACTTGACCTTATTCATAATAGATGTAAATTAAGTATGCGTGTCTTGAATGGATTCTTCTTTGCTTATCGTAAACAGTTCATACTGAGTAATGAGCATATTCATTTTTGACTTCTTTACGTGGTATGTTCCATAATAAGCATTTGCAAAGACTCCTATATATCATTAGAAGATTCACAAATAAAGACCTGGTTGTACTCATCAGGTCCTATCCCATGTTCTAGAATCGTTTGGCCTTGTGATTATTTTTAATACTTTTCCTGTTATCTTGATTATAGTTTTTCATGTCTTTGGGAATTGATATAGTGATTTTGCCTTATTTAGAAACTTCAATGAGCACAATAGGTCAATAATAGATCACATCTCACAACTCACTATCTTATGCTATTATAAAATCTTTCATTCCAGTCTTCCACCAATTATAAAATTATCCATTACACCTTGGGAGTCGAGTAGTTGATTGTCCTTCTTGTTGACTAGGTGGAGTTGCCATATTGAACACGATCCTTCCTAGGTGTTTACCTTATAGGAAGAACCTCTCTGATATGAATTGATGGTTCATAAAAGTCCATCACAATTGCTAATATCGGATTTAGTATTAGTTCCTTATAAGAGGATATTGAAGAATAATAAGAGCATAAAGATAAATTGTAGGAACATAAATAACAAGTGATATTTATGTGAAAATCTTTTTTCTCAAGGAAGTAAAATCATGACCTACCCTAGTAGAATTTCACTAATCAACTTCCCAAAACTCCGAGCAAACTCCAATTACAACCTAGGAATTAACCTCCTAATTCCTATAACCTTCCAGTAACTCTATTGCAATGCACCCTCATAATAACTCTACTATGAGAACTCCATTAGCTGCCTCTAGCTAGAAAATAACTTAGATTTGAACAAAAAGCTAAGCAAAAATACTCATTGAAATCTCTAGAATGAGACATGAGTTTACAAATATAATACCAAAACAAATTAACCTCAATTAGTCTAGAAACAAAACATAAATTATTCTGAGAAAATGACTTTATAAATCATTGTTTCTTGCAGTTTGAGCTGAGGTGAGGCCTTTGCATGAGAAAATACTTTTTTCTAAATTTGCAAGAGCTTAAGCTTCTCTCTTCAAGTGTGTTGAATACAAATGATGAGCACTGGGAGAGAAAATCTTTCATATTTTTAGTTGTTATGTTAACATCAATTATTATTTTTAATAACTTTATTTTATTATATATAATTTTATTTATAATATAAGACACACGTGCAAAACACGTACACTTGACTAGTATAAAAAAAGATGTAGCATATCGTAAGCTAAAAATATTGCAATCTTTGAGGCTTATTAAATTAGTGATGCCAAATTCAACTTATCAAATGTCAAGTTAATGAAAGTGTTTTCAGTTACTTTATTTTCCATACCCCTCCTACCCTACCCACATAGTAAAAGTAAATTTACAAAGACAAGATGGTTAAGGAAGCCTTCTTTTACTTGACGAATTTACTTAATTGTCATGTAGTTTAATTTTAGAGTTTATCAAGCCCAGAGTTCTTAGATCCATTATTATTCCTTTTTTATGTAATGACCAAGAGAAATCGAAGAAGTGAAGTCATTCATCAAATATTTGTTATTGGACAAATTTCTTAGCCTCTATTTGTGTCATGGGCTTTACTTGTTTGGGAAACTGCAACACCATGAAGCTAGCTCATAAAATGCTTAAATTTTCTTCAAGTGTAATATGGCTGAATCATTCAATTATGACATTTGTCATAGCTTTTATCCTCGGTTATGATTTGAGAGTGACCCCACAAGTGTTTTTATATTACTTAGTATCGCTTAAACCTAATTCAAAAGACTTTTTTTTTATGCAGAAGCAAGTCTAAATTTTGTTAGAACATGATGGTGATCAAGTTTTGAAGACGATAGAGTGTTTGTGACAAAAGCAGCAGTGCACTGAAATAGTAAAAAAAATGGTATGTTTGACTTTGATGACATGGAATAATACAAGTTGAATAATTAATGATGCTTATTCGATATATGAATTTATTAGTACAAAAGGATACCTAAATTAGGTGAAGCCATGTAAGAAAAGGAAGCATTAAAGAAAGGTGGAAAAGTTGTCCAAAAAGGAACAAGATTCTTTGATTGGGTTCCAAAAAAGGAATGGGTTTCCTTCAAAAGAAAAGCAAACTGACTTACAAGAAGAAAAGACTACAATTTATAAATACCAAGATCTTATACAAAGTCATTTGCGGACTCATACAATGTAAAGGCAAAAATAAGAGTTAATTCTTTAGGTGTTACCAAAGGAACTCCTAGAAGAAATAGGTCCAAACATAGAGAATCTAGCTAGAGTTTAGCTTGATTGTATTAGGAGTGTTCTTCAAGTTGTAGTTATGTTGATTTTATAGTTTCCTATTTGCTATAAACTAGAATATGAGTTTGACTTCAAGGTGGCTTAGAGATTTGGCATCACAAGCCTTGGGAGGTTTGTTAGTTGTTTAGGAATTAAAGTTTATAATTCCTAGTTGTTGAGTTTTTTAGGAATTAGAGTTTATAATTTCTAGTTATTGCGTTGTTTTAAAATTAGAGTTTATAATTTCTAGTTGTTGAGTTTAGGAATTAGAGTTTATAATTCCTAGTTGTTGAAGGGCTATGGTTAGAGTTTATAATCCCTTAGATTATAGTGTTTGTAATCTATTATTGAGATGCTTGTGTTTTAGTAATGTTTGGGGTAAATCCTACAGAAGTTGTAGGTCATGGTTTTTTTATACCTTTTGAGTTGGGTGTTTTCTATGTGAAAATGAGTGTTCTTACGTTTGCTGCTTTCTTATCTCTTTGGTGGAACACATTAGGCAACATGGTCTAAGCAATAAGAAAAATAATTATCTATAATTTACTAAAATAGTAAGGCATAGATATTATCATTTGGTATCAAAGTGAGGCTATCATGTTAAAAATCTAACACCTTAAGATAAGATAAAGATGAACACTGCACCTCCTATTAGGCATTGTGAATAACAATCCACTACCAGACCTTTATTAATCTAACTACCAGACCTCTATTATTCTATGGGATTCACTTTATATGGTGGAAAGCTAGCATGGAATATTTTATTCAAGATGATGATTATGAGTTATGGGGATAGAATAACTATTGGTCCTACCATTCCATAAAGACTGTGGAAGGAGAGCATGTAAAGAAAATTAGGAGTTGAATTCAATGTTGGTGACCTTGTTGCCTTGAATATGAATGTCAAAGCTAAGAATACACTTATGTGTGGCCTTGGTCCCGATGAGTGCAACAGAGTTTTGTATCATTACCTAACAAATTTTGGATACTTTGGTCAATGCTTATGAAGTCACTAGTCAAGTGAGAAACTTCAGAGGTGCTATATGGTTTACTGAGTATAAAACATTACAGATAAGGGAGGGTGAGACTCTATAAAAGATAATTACTCGAGTCACCACCTTAGTGAACGATCTCTCCTCCTTGGGAAAAACCTTACCATTGAAGAACAAGCAGACAAGGTATTGAGAATAATTCCAAAGTCTAATTTGGATGTCAAGGTGACTGCTATAAGATAATCAAAGGACCTCACCACCATAATACCTGATGAATTAGTAGGAAATTTAAAAGCTTATGAGATAAATATGATCACCACAAAGAGAGTAGAAACAAAAGCTGAGGCATTAGACATGAAATCATATGATAGTGATGATTTACACCTAGATGAAGAACAAGTGGCATTCATCACCAAAAACTTAAAAAATTTCTACAAGGAAGATAACATGGATGGAATAAGTAGTAGATATTAGTCCAACAATATATCACAGAATGATTTCTATAAGTGTGAGAAAATATACCATTTGATCAAG
Organism: Capsicum baccatum var. pendulum; assembly: GCA_030864225.1. Taxonomy (NCBI): domain Eukaryota; kingdom Viridiplantae; phylum Streptophyta; class Magnoliopsida; order Solanales; family Solanaceae; genus Capsicum; species Capsicum baccatum. The sequence continues at coordinate 169,403,996 of CM061561.1, read as the reverse complement.
GACTGTCCATTGTGGAAAATTGAGTAGAGAAGAGAAAGAACTGAGAAGGAACAAAAAGCAAAATAGAAAGAACTGAGAAGGAAAAAAAAAAGCAAAATAGAAAGCTCTATCCAAGAAAAAAGAATATCATGCTATGATAGCTTCTTGAGGATCAAGCTCTAAAGAATCTGATGGTGAAATTGATCAAACCGCATACATGGCTTTAAGATATTTAGATTAACAGAAAGAACAACAAGAAAAAAGCAAATTTAAAGTAAGTTTACTTAATCCTAAAGGTAAACTTCATTTATTTTCTAAAAAGAGACTAAAGTCATTGATGAATCATCTAACTGATAATATTCTTCACTTAAAAGCTAATAGAGATCAGTTACTCAGTGGTCTTGCAAGCCTCAAATATGAATTCACTGATGCTAAAAATAATAAGAACATTCTTAAAGTTGTAATCTGAAGGAACAGGTTAACTAACTTAGTTCTGCCATCCTAACCAGCTTAGTTCTGTCATCTTAGCTCTTAAGTCTGAAGTCCTCAAACTCTTTATCTTTACTAAAAGGGAAAAATTATGCTTAATGACTATCAAAGAGTTGAGTCTGATCTTAAACAAAGGAATTAAAACTTATTCAATAAGAGAGAAAAGGTTAGAAAGCTCAATCAAGAAAACTCTAGGCTAAATCTATATTTAGAAAAAACAAATAGGTGGACCCAACCCTAAAAAATTATGAAATATTTAAGCAGTAGAACTCACAATGAAAAAGCAAGACTAGGGTTTCACAAAGAAACCACACCCTTAGAAGTTCTATCTTATCTTCGTGGAAAGCTTGAACATTCTATAATTGAGTGTCTTAAAGGCAATGAAGAGATGAAGAGAAATATAAAGTTTGCCAAAAAAATCAAACAAGTAAAAATAAACAAGGTCACTCTTCCCGAGAAAAACAAAGCTATGAAAAAAACCTTATTTATATCTGCAGAAAATAGTAAGACTACTCCTATCAATAGAAATAGGTTCACTGACCTGTTTCCAATGCGGGAAAGACTTATTTACTCCTTTATTCATAAAAAAAGACTCAAGATTGTCTAGACGCCTATATCTAATCTCTAAACTATTTTGCAGGTAAGAGCGAAAAGGAGCAAGTAATATGAGTACATAAATAGTATGTGCTCAAGACTTATAACTGGAGATAAAAAAATGTTTCTTTCACTCATCTTACTTAAAGGAGGGGATGTATCTTTCGGAGATTAAAAAGGGGGATTATTATAGAAGTTGACAAGAATGGAAGAATTGAAAAGAACGCCTTACAGGAAGTATAGATGGGCTTAAACACAATACACTGATCATCTCTTAACTATATGATAAAGGCAGCAAAGTAGCCTTTACTTTAACAAGTTGCAAGGATTAAGAACTAGATGAAAATGAAGTTGTGCACACTGCTAGATGGCACACGAATCCATACAAAACTGACATCTTAGAAGCTTCAAGCTCGAATCTCACATGCCTAAGTATAATTGATCATGATTCTTTATTATAGAAAAAGAAAATTTGCCATGCAAGTATACAACTGCGGAACAAACTTGCTTCTAAGGACTTGATCATAGGGCTTCCTATAACTAAGTTCAAAGAAGACAAAAAATGCAATGCTTATATAATGGGGATGCAAGTCAGATCTTTAATCAAAATAAAGAACCTGGATGAGAATGATGTAGGAGATCATGCAATGGAATAGGTTGTACTACCGGATCCTTCTTATGAACAAACCAAGGAAATTTTGATAGAGGAATAATAGAACAAAAGGATGGGTCATCTAAGGACTAAGCTCCATCTATTGAAGAGAATGCTGAAATCTTACCAAGAAAAGTATGTGAAAGACTTGCTCAAGATGGAGGAAGCCAGGGTGATCAATACTTATATCACCACTTCCACATTATTTAAACTATGATGAACCCAGTTCATCTGTGGAGGAGAATTGTACAGAGGCATGATTAGATCATTCTTGTATCTTACTTCAAGTAGACCTAACATAGTCCATAGTGTTGATGTTGTGCTAGATTCCAAGCCAAGCTCAAAGATTCCCACCTTCAGGTTATGAAAAAGGTCTTGATATATTTAAAAGAAATAACTAATTTAGGGTTATGGTAACCAAAAAAAGTAATTTTGATCTTGTTTGGTATTTAAATGCTTATTATAATAGTTTTTAGTGGATATAAAAAGCAACTCTAGTATGTCACACTTTCTTGAGTCATGTCTGATCTCTAGGTCCAACAAGTAGTAAGACTTTATTGCCATGTCCATAGTTGAAGCAAAGTATGTAGTTGTTAGATTTTTATAGGCTCAATTGTTATGGATTAAACAACAACTATTAGACTTTGGTGAGGATATACAGTGTGTTCCCATATTTTGTGATAATAGAAGTGTTATCAATATTGCCAAGAATCAAGTCTAGCACAATCGCACCAAACATATTGATATAAGACACTATTTTCTCAAACATAATGGAAAAAAACCATGTAACTATCATGTTTTGCTCCACTAAAGAACAAATTGCTGACATCTTTACTAAGGCATTGAGTAGGAATAATTTCAAAAGAATAGGTTACACTTGGGATGATTAAGATTGTACGAATTCATCCTCGATTATTGGCTAGAACTAGGTGTCCATTAATTTTATTTTGAATAAAAGTTTTTTGCTTAGTTTGTTTAGCCTTAATATTTAGTTGTGTGTCCTAAGTGAATTTGTTTGATATGATTAACTTAGATTTGTATTATATTTAACTACAAAATAGGGGGAAGTTAGCATAGGTTACTCACGTATTGGTTCACCAGGTATGTATCTACACTACACTACAATTACTGTCTAAGATAAAACATTTGAGATTCACACGGTGCTTACGACCTCGAAGGACCACAAGTTAACCCATGATTGGCACCTGCTATGAGCACTGACTAATAATACTGAAATAATCAAAAGTTAAGCTGAAATGCCATAAAGTTCATAATCTGAATACTATTAAGTATAACATTTGATAATAATATCTGAAACTAAATATTGTTTGAACTAGTCTAGTCTAAAAAGCCTCTAACTGAACAGTCTGAATATGGAATTAATGGGACAAGCCCCCAACTAACTCTGACTACTGAAATACTGAAGCTGCTAAAAATAATGAAATAAAAGTATATCCTCGATAGATGGGGACTCACTACTAAAATTGTTGCTGCTATCTGAATCTGTCTAAGCGCGGTCGGAGACCTAAGAGTCCGGACCTATGATATGAGACATCATAGCGCAAATACAAAGTATGCGTTAGTATATGGAATGTACTGGTATGCTAGGTGAGGTAAGGCTGAATGCAAGGGTTCATATGCATAAACAGTAACTGACTGATTGATATGAAGTAACTAAATGAGAGCACATGAAATACTGAAACTACTGTAAATACTGAGTATGTAATGCTACATATATATATATATACACTCTATCTGACATTATTACTGAAACTGAGTTTGAGTTCTGATAACTGAGTTACTGAGATCTGAGATTACTGATAACAGTATTATTAAAAACTGGGTAACTATTTCTGATAGTCCTAATTCTATAGAACTGAACTAAATTTTATACTGAGCTGGGTGACTGTGTCTGACAGTCCTGATTCTATTGAACTGAACTGAGTTCTATACTGAGTCTGAAACTGAAACTTAAACCGTAGGAGGTAATCATCTAACCGACATGCCCCAAATAAGATAAATGGGGTCCAACCTGTAACCCCAGTTGGAAGGGTGTCAGTACCGTACCACGGGTAAAGACAACTAAAGAGTCACCCTCATCTGGAAGGTGCCCTAAATAAGAACGGTGGTACCCTCAACTGACAAGTAGAAACACCTTATCAACCCTCAACTAGCACGTTGATATCTCAACCTACGCTAGCTACATATTTTTGGAATACAAGGACTGCTTCTAAGGGTCATACCCTCTACTGGAAGGTGAGCCCCATCCTTGGGTTCACTCAGTGCTGAATCCTTTTCTCAACTGAATAAACACTGAACTGTACTAAGCTTGACTGAACTGTTACTGATCGTGCTGTCTAACTGAACTGGACTGAGTTCAGTTAACTAGTTGAATACACTGAGTTCTATAACTAACTGAGTACTACTGTACGTGACATCACTGAGACTATTCTGTAACTAATATAGCTCTAGGTAAACAGCTAGATTTTCGAGTATTGAATATCCCTAAGACTCGATGGCATTGAAAATAAAGCATAGCATGATCATAAAAGCATAACAATACTTGATTGTTGACATTGTACTCATTTGGACATTTTGTCAAACACTGGATATACATGAACTTGTGCATGAATGGGATCACATAATGACATGTCGTAGTTTCACTATCCAATTCACATAGGCATTTTATCAAACACTTGGGGAGCATGGTTATTTCAAATATTAATAGTCAACACATGAACATCATGGATGCAATAATCAATTGTAAATTCAAGGGTTTATTATGATAATCACATATTAATCACACATGCTATTTAATTTTATGAAACTTGCAATTTAAGCATGGATGAAACCCAATTAATATCATGAACATGAATACAATCAATTTCAAGGATGAACACCTAACATACCTTGGTAATCAAATTCGTGAAGATTGATGGTGTACTGTTGAAGCTTGAATTTGAATTTGGATACCCTAGGGTTTGTTCTTTAGAAAATTTGAGAGAAAATGAGTGATTTAGCCTTTAAAGTAGGTTAATCTCATGTTTTTGGGGCTAATTAAGGGTAGAGAAATGACCCAAATTCCCCTTTGAATGCGGTGTTTTAATGACTAAAAACGTGCCCAGTGATGCGCAGATCGACGCGCCGCGTCGATGGGGCCAACGCAATAATTGATGCGCTGCGTCAAGTTCGCGTTGGCTTACTCGAATTTGCACTGAATGTTGGAAAAAATATCCATCGACGCGATGGGCGACGTGACACATCGAGATCGCGTTGACCCACTATTTTGGTCACCCAAACAAGCTTCAAATGAGGTCCAAAAAATCCAAAACTCACCCAAAGTGACCTATGGACACACTTGATCATGACTCAATCCAAGGATCGACATTTTAAGGTCATAAGGGTCGTAAAATAAGATCGCCAAATTATGAAGGCTAAAATAATTCTAAGTGTAAACACTTAGCTGAAATTTCTATGTCTAAGGCCTTTGTTCATACTCTAAAGGGCTGAGTTAAGTTAGGATTTTGCGGGGTCTTACAAATGGTATTGTGCAGTGTTTATAACCCTTGACTTACCTAGTCCATTAAAGTATTTTTTTCTATTTGTACTTGGTTATTTGTCTCAAATTTTAAAGATATAGAATGCACAATGGAAATTTTTTGTCACTATCCAAAATAACAAATTTGTCAGAACATGATGGTGTGATAATCTTAAAGCTAACAAAGTATTTATGACGAAAGTAATAGTGCAGTGAAACAAGCGAGAAATAGGACAACGAATGTGGTCCTTCTACATTAAGGTGTCCTGTAGTACAAAAAAGTGTTTCGTTTGACTTTGATGACATGGAACAATATAAGTTGAGAATTAATGATGCTTGTCGCACTCATTTTTTTTTGCGAACGTGACAACTCTTTTTAGGATATTTAAAGAGTGAAGAGTCGCTACCTAATGAATTAAGGTGCGTTAGGGTACCATTCTAGGCTAATTAAGAACTGTTTAATTAGTCTACATCATCAGAAATCGGATAAGAGTTCAAACTACCTCAAAAGGAAGGTGTTGGGTACCTTTTGAGGTCCACAAATGTGATTCTCGACCGAATTCATGTTTTACGTGGAGATTCTACGTGATAAACAAAGGTCACTTATTTTGATAACTTACTGTTACTAAATGATAAAATATGAATAAACATGACATGTAATTTAATTATTATTTAATATACTAATTATTTTAGTGATAAAATAAATAAACATATAAACTAGACAAGTGAGGAGACAGAAGTTACACAATTTATATAGCAAAGAAATAACTTGTATAATAAGCCTAACTACTCCAAACAAATAAGGATATAAAGTAAGGAAGAGAGACAAGCAAATTTGCAAGATTGGACAAAGGATTTATTTTATTTTATTCGGATTAGCACCAAACTTATTAAATATTCCCCAGCTCATTAACCAGTAGTCGGGTTATTAATGGGTGATAATGTCGTATGTCGTGTTGTTGAATTATGCTTGGGTCACCATAATCTCCGAGTTTCTACTCACCCTCACCTAGTTTGTTTATGAAGCTAAGAGAGGCATTATAAAAGAGATGATAACAACTAGTGTTCCCTAAAATGCCTATTCATCCCAACTTACTGTCCAAGAGGTATTGGAATTTTCTGCTTTGAATTTGAAGTCTAGACAAAAAACTAGGCTTCCTAATTAGACAGAGTGTATCAAGCAATAAGCACAACATTTAGCACATAAGTCTCAAATAGATCCTCTTGGTTAATTAAGAATGGATTAGGTGATTAACATGCTTAAAACTAATTATTCGTGTGCGTAATTAGGACTATTGGCATGATGTCTAACGTCCAAAGACGAGTTGACATATTTGAAGCATTATAGATATAAACAAAACGTGATGGAATAATTGAAACCAAATGTTTCTTAAATGAAAGCTGAAGAAATAACATGCTGGAAAGTTTACATAATTTCTATATAAGTGATTTCCAGGTTAGAGGTTATCATACATATGTTGGGATTGATTGTAATGTCTACAAACTAAATATGCTGAAAAATTGATACGCAGTCATTATTTTAGATGTGCTAAAAATAATATAAATATGCTGGAACTTACTTTAAAGTATTAAAAATTCAATTTTATATGCTGAAAAGTGACATAAACATGATGAAAATTATTTCTTAAATACTGAATTTTATTTAATATGTTGAAAATTGTTATTTTAATGCTGAAAAATAATTTAATACATGAAAAATTATTATTTTGAATACTGAAAAACAATTTAACATGTAGAAAGTTATTATTTGAATGTTGAAAAATAATTTAATGTGTAGAAAGTTATTAATTGAATGCAGAAAAATAATTTAATATCTGAAATACTAACAAAATATATTAGAAATCGTTAACCAAATTGAATTGGATTGTCCGAAATCAATTTTAATAGTTAATAACCTAAAGGCATGGTTTCTAAGTGTCTAGATTGTTTGCCTAAGTGAGAAAAGAATTTAATTAACTTGTTAAATTATTAAAGAATCATATAGCCATGATCTAAGTGCAAAAACAATCAAATCACAAAATCCCTGCCCCCCCTATAAGAAGTCTCCATAACTTCTACTTTTACATAACGTTTATACAATAATATTACAGACCGATGAATGAAAGGAAAACAGAGACTAAACTATGAAGAAATAGGCTGCCCTTTCTCAAATTTCAGGGCAACTCTTCAAATCCCACACATTCTTTAAGGACACCTGTTAGATACAAGAAAAATAGCGGAACAAGTACAGAAAGAATCAAGTACACCAAAACATGATCCCAAACAGAGAAATAATGAAGTAAAAGCATGGCAAACAGAAAACACAAACATTGAACAATTACTTTGAATTAGTTCTTATAGGCATGTTTTCTAACATCATAAAGTCATCGTATAACATATGAAAATTACATCGATAGAAGCTTACTGGTAAGCCGTAAAGAAAATAATAAAGAGGCCTTAGCAAAGCAATTGAAGTAATAGGGACAAAATCGAATGCCTTCTTCAAAAACCAAAAATGCAAAAGAAATTGAAAATATTTGTTAATTTTTTGTATAGAGAAATATATCTATTAGTGAGTAAATAGTAGAATGAAAGGTGTCCAATATGAATGAAGAGGTTGTGCTTATATAGTGTGAAAAAGTTAAATTAACCCAATCATAAAAGGAAAAAAATGTTTAATGTAATCAATCAACGCAAAAATAAATCCATAAATATAAAAATCACCTTCATATCAAATGCATAATATAAAATTAGTCAAAGCAGATAAAAAGGGAAAAAATCAATCATTCGAGATTTTCTTTCTAGTCTGAGCACTAATTAAGGTAGCCTTTATCAATATAAAATCGGCCCAACATAAAAGAAAAGAAAGGAAAATATCAATCAGCACAATTTCATAAAAGTGAGGATCCATGTAAAATTCAATCAAAGCGATAAAAGGAAAAAAGAACATTTAGAATAATCAATTTACGAGAATCTACTCCCATAAAATTATCCAAAAGGATCGAAATAAGCCTCATGTCCAAATCAAAAATAAAAGGCAAAGAGAATCAATAACATACCCAAAATACGTAATTGTAAGAAATATGAGCAAACCCATATTTTTAATTAAAAAGGACAAATAAAGATAAGAACCTTGAATAATCAAGATTTATCATAACTATGTGAATACTGAAATTAAGCCAGACAAATCAATCATCACGATTGTCAACAAATATGATATATGGAGCAATTCTTTATAATCGAATCATTTACCACCTTAAGAAAGTCATATTCTTAAACCAAAAGCATGACTACATCGGTCCATGTAGAAAGAAACATATTCCACAAATCAGTATTCAAAATTTTTTAAGGTTAAATGCATGTTCATCAAAATTGGGCATTTTCACATATGTCGGTCTAAGCATATAAACACACATGAGTTTGGAAGATTCAACTCAACATTCACTATCATATATCATCAATTTTGAATCTAATAAAATCAGTCAGAATAGAAAAAAAGAAAAGAAAGAGTAGAAGACAATAATAAACTGGCATGGAATTAAACTAAGAAGTCAAACCTGGACAGATTCTTATGAATCCATTGCAACATTTTTGGCAAAAGCAAAATCGTACAGTAACGACTAATATTGTTGTCCTTTCACCGTCACTTTACCCGCAGAGAAGGGAACAAAAAAGGAAGGCTGCGCCTGGTGGAGGCTTATTGGTTGACAAACTGGTTAGCTCTCCTGTTCATCGGTGGTGTCATGGTGAAATACGGAGGAGCAGCTGCAGCGAGGTGAGCTGGTTCGCGAGGCTGATACTGGTTGCTGTGTCGACTGGAGAGGTGGGTTCTGGCAGTTGGATAGCGACACTGGTAGGAGGTGATTGGTTCGCCTTTGGTGCGACTGATGGCTGGTTCATTGGCGAGAGGTGAAGCGACAACAGTAATGGGTTCTATCGGTGATTGTTATCGGTCTGTGGGCATCAGAGATAACGTTGTTGTGCTCGTCGGTGGGGGAGGAGAGTTTGCTGGTGGCGTGGAGCAATAATCGGAGGGAGAGAGAAAGAAACAGTAGAGGGAGAGGTGAGATGTGGCTATTTGAGAGAATAGGTTAGGGTTTTAATTAAAAAGAAAGAAAGAGGTGGGTTGATCTCAGCCGTTGGATCAATCTTGACCAACGGTTGGGATTGAAATTGAATTTATAAATTAGATTTTTAGAAAGATGAGTTGGGGTTTTTAAATTGGGTCAAATTTAGCTAAAATTGACATTTAATTGAGTTTAAAATGGCTAAAAGTTAAATATGTGTGGTAAATTAAATAAAAAGAAATGGGTTGCTATTTTAATAATAATAATAATATATTAATAAAAATAATAATTATAACAACAATTATTATTACTTAATATTATTTGACGCCTACAAAATTCGATTTTTACGGAATGTTACAATAACAACCATCACCACCACCACAACAACAACACGAATAATAATAATAATAATAATAATAATAATAATAATAATAATAATAATAATAATAATAATAATAATAATATGTTTGTAAATTAGGGATGTGACCATTAATAGATATTAACAAATTCCGAAAAAAACTAGAAACAATATTGTATTTCAACAACAACAACAACAAACCCAGTGTATTCCCACCCGGTGGGGTCTGGGGGGGTAAGATGTACGCAGTCCATACCTCTACCTCTAAAGAAGTAGAAAGGTTGTTTTCGATAGACCCCCGGCTCAAGGCACCAGATACCACACAAATACCATGTAAAACACATAACATAAATACGGCAGCCATAACAAGAATACATAACATAAATGCACAAATACCATGTAAAACACATAACAAGAATACATAACATAAATACGGCAGCCATAAGTAAAAGAAAACAGATGAAAGCACCCAGATTCGTACTAAAGTAAGGAACACGGAATCATAACCAGGATACTACCCCCAGCCAGTAATTCCCTACACTAGCGGCCCAAACTGGCCCTAGTCCTCAGCTCTAATTCGCGTCCTCCAGACCTTCCTATCTAGGGTCATGTCCTCGGTGAGCTGTAACTGCTCCATGTCCCGCCTAATCATCTCACCCTAGTACTTCTTCGGCCTACCACTACCCCTCCTAAAACCATCCAACGCTAGTCTCTCACACCTACGAACCGGGGCATCCATGCCCCTCCTCTTCACGTGTCCGAACCAGCTCAATCGGACTTCCCGCATCTTGCACTCCACTGGGGTCACACAAACCTTCTCCCTGATAGTCTCGTTCCGAACTCTATCCCCTCTAGTTAGTCCACACATCCAGCGCAACATCCGCATCTCTGCCACCTTCATTTTTTGGATGTGGGAATTCTTAACTGGCCAACACTCCGCTCCATACAACATGGCCGGACGGACTACCACCCTGTAGAATTTGCCTTTAAGCTTAGGCGGCACCTTCTTATCACACAACACCCCTGACGCGAGTTTCCACTTCATCCATCCCGCCCCAATACGGTGCGAGACATCCTCGTCAATGTCTCCGTTACCCTAGATCACGGACCCGAGATACTTGTAACTATCCCTCTTACAAACCACCTGTGAATCCAGCTTCACTACCACCTCATCCTCCAGCCTCACGTCAGTAAACTTGCATTTCAAATACTCTGTCTTGCTTCTGCTCAACCTGAACCCTTTAGACTCAAGAGTTTGTCTCCACACCTCTAATTTATCATTCACATCCCCTCGAGTCTCATCAATCAAAACTATATCGTCCGCGAAAGGCATACACCACGACACCTCCCCTTGAATACGTCGCGTCAACACATCCATCACCAAGGCAAAAAAAAAGGTACTAAGAGTAGATCCCTGATGCAATCCTGTCAAGACGGTGAAATGATCTGAGTCTCCTCCCGCCGTCCTCACCTGAGTTTCCGCTCCCTCATACATGTCCTTAATTGCTCTGATATATGCCTGCGGGACTCCACTCACCTCCAAGCACCTCCAAAGCACCTCCCTGGGGACTTTGTCGTATGCCTTCTCCAGGTCAATAAACACCATGTGCAGGTCCTTCTTCCTTTCCCTATACTGTTCCACCAGCCTCCGTACCAGATGAATTGCCTCCGTCGTCAAGCGGTCAGGAATAAACCCAAACTGGTTTTCCGAAATAGACAATATCCGTCTCAGCCTCACCTCGACCACCCTCTCCTAAATCTTCATAGAGTGACTCAATAACTTGATCCCCCTATAGTTATTGCAGCTCTGGATGTCCCCCTTATTCTTATAGAGAGGGATCATGGTACTCCACCTCCAAGCCTCGGGCATCTTTGCCGTCTTGAAGATTTCGTTGAACAATCCAGTCAACCACCTTATACCAGCCTTTCCAACGAACTTCCAAAACTCCACCGGTATCTCATCCGGCCCCGTCGCCCTACCCCTTCGCATCCTGTGAACCGCCTCTCTGACCTCTTCTACCCTAAAACGTCTACAATAACTAAAATCCCGACACTCCTCTGAGTGCTCCAGTTCCCCTAACTCAATAGCTCTATCCCCTTCGTCATTCAAGAGCCTATGAAAGTACGACTGCCATCTATCCTTAATGTGGACGTCTTCCACCAACACTCTACCGTCCTCCCCCTTAATGCACCTCACCTGGTCGAGGTCACGCCCCTTCCTCTCCCTAGCCTTAGCGAGTCTAAACAACTTTTTCTCCCCTCCTTTCCCCTGTAACCCTACATACAAGCTCTCGAAAGCGGCCGTCTTAGCTGCCGAGACAGCTGCCTTAGCTTCCTTCCTAGCTAGCTTGTACTCCTTCCTGTTTACTCGCTTCTCTTCTTCGTCCTTACTCTCAACCAACTTAGCATACGCCACTTTCTTGGTCCCCACTTTCTTCTCCACCTCCTCATTCCACCACCAATCCCCCCAATGGTGCCCGGCTCGGCCCCTAGAAACACCCAACACCTCACTGGCATTCTCCCTAATGCACCTCGCCGCCCTATCCCACATACTATCCACGTCCCCCTACACTCCCACACCCCCATTCCCGCCAACTTCTCCCCTATCTCCCACGCCTTCACTGGCGTTAAGCCGCCCCACTTAATTCTAGGTCTACCCTCCTTACTTCTCCTCGTTCTATTCTTCTTAATACCCAAGTCCATGACCAAGAGCCTATTCTGGGTCGAAAGATTCTCGCTCGGGATAACCTTACAGTCCTTACACAACACTCTATCCTCTTTTTGGAGCAACAGAAAGTCAATCTGGGTCCTGGCTATCGCGCTTCGAAAGGTGATCAGGTGATCGTCCTTCTTCGGGAAGCCCGAGTTCACCACCACCAGTCCAAAGGACCTCGCAAACTCCAATAGAGTAGTACCCTCTTCATTTCTGTCCCCAAAACCAAAACCACCATGCATATCACCAAAGCCTCCCGGTAACGCACCGATGTGCCCGGGAGTGTTGTGACACTCCAATAATTATTTGATATCAAAATAATGTATAAAATATATTAATATTCAAAATCAATAATTTTGGTATATCAGCTTAGGAGGAGTATCAAGAGGTCAAAACTGAGTGTCAACAGTTGCCCTTTCATTGTTTTAGAATGATGAAAGAATTATCGTACAACGAAAGTTAACATAATAGACAATTTTGTCCAATCGAGAAAATGATTCATTGAAATTAAAGCAACAGAAGGTGGCTTTAAAAATAATATGGCCAAGACTTTGGTTTTAAGTAGCCTACCTATGTCTGATTTTATGAGGATCAGGCCGTGTGTTGTTCTAGTTAAGGAACGAATGAGATTCCCAAAGAAAAATGATGAATATTGAGTTTGAAGGATGATAGCACGAGTTGTGAATTGTGAATATGATTTCGGTCGTGAAAAAACATAAGGGTAAAGAATTATGTTTCAAATGCGAGAAAGAGAAAATCATATCTTACTCATCGAAAATTCAATATTGGTTCAAATTAAGGTTCAATGAGGAACCCAATGTCGTTTTTAAGGTTCTACAAAGAACCCGATGTTTTTATTAGGGTTCTACAAAGAATCCAATGATGTTTTTAGGGTTCTACAAGGAACCCAACGTTATTTTTAGGGTTCTACAAGGAACTCAATATCACTTTTAGGGTTCTATAAAGGACCCAATTTCATTTTTAATATTCTACAAGAAATCCAATGTCATTTTTAGAGTTTTACATAGAACCTAATGTCATTTTTAGGGTTCTACAAGGAATCCAATATTATTTTTAAGGTTCTACAATGAACCCAATATTGATTTTAAAGCTCTACAAGGGAACCCAATGTTGTTTTTAAGATTGTACAAGAAACCCAATATTGTTTTAAAGGTTGTACAAGGAACCCAATGTCGTTTAAGGCTCTACAAAGAACCTAATATTGTTTTTAAGGTTCTAAAAGGACCCCTATATTATGTTTAAGGTTCTACAAGGAATCCAATGTTATTTTTTAAGATTCTATAAGGAACCAATGTTGTTTCTAAGGTTCTACAAGGAACCTAATATTTGTTAACGCAGTGTAGTGTTAATTTTAATATCGTTGGAGTTAAAAGATAGAATAACTTAGCTCATTTCCCTTATTAGGGACGTAGTTTGGGTTTCAATGACGATACTGTAAGGTTGTTACTGCATTTGTACCTGTTGTCTGCACTCAATGAAAAATCGTGAGTTGAAAGTAATGTTGACTGATACCTTTGTTTGGTTTGACTCCTTATTGTTGTTTCTATTTCATGGATAGTTAGGACTTGTACTCCATCATGGTGAAATTTTTGAGGAATCCTAAAAAATTTCTGCCCTAGTCTAGGATAAAAGACACCCTTTGCATGTCCTTGTGAATTCATATATTACTTTCTTGTGAAATTTTTGATGTTTTGAGTCTGTCCTAGTTTTTGCACTTGGAGTCTTATATTCCTAAGCCACTTAAAGAAAATATTAGTTCAAGAGAAATGGTTGTCCTACATTTGAACATTGTGATCTCAATTAGAATCTGCCTTTATATACTCAAGAGTTGGGCCTATTAGCTTGATACATTAGAGGTGTAAGAAGTTAGAAGAGTTTTTGAATTGGAAAGAGGGAAAAATTCTTTTATTATATTAAGATAGGACCCAAATTGGGCTACCTACATATCCAAATGGAAGTCAGGTCAAACGTATTTCATGATTACAAGGAAAAATAGATAAAACAAGTAAAATATTAGTCTTCATAAGGCGGATAAAAGGAGAATGATGAAATTTTACTTGTGAGGATGAGGGTCTATCCTTATCAGTTCATGTGATATTTTTTGTGCTTCTTTCGTGAATGTCTTGGAAATATTTTTTTTGGATCAACTTGGACAAAGATTTCAATCATAGTGATGGGATCATAGGTATTGCTTATTAGGCCTCATTCCCTTGTTGAAAGTTGGGTTGTATACGGGAAGCCTCATTTTGAGAACCTTGCTGGAAAGGATAGGGTTGAATCTGATAAGCTTCATTTTGAGAATCATGTGAGTCATAAGGTTTAATATGAACATCATGGGGACAAAACACAACATGGGACTCCTCGTTATTCTGATAGACTTGTGTCTGAGGTATTGGGGGTTGATGAATCACCTTCGCTTTCCTTGGATGGACTTTTTGGTGTTTGAAAAGTGATTGCCATTGCAAAAATATTAACGATTCTCCTAGTTCGAATGCCATATTCTAACTTTTTACCATTCAAAATTAGACTTTCAAAACTGTGGTTGCCTAGGAAGAACATTTTTTAAAAGTATACTCCATCTAGCGACCTGATGAAAATTTGGACCAACTCATCTTCAGGTAGAGAATAACGTATCTTAAAAGCTTCCAACCTCCATCGTATTGCATATTCTTCAAAATATTCATGGTTCATTCTCTTCATCTCGAGCAAATCCCACATTGTTGGACCAACATTGATGTTAAACTTTTATTGCCCCATAAAATATTAAGCCATGTCTTCCCATTTATACCATTTGTTAAAGTCTTGTTGGAAGAACCAGGTGAGCGCCATTCCTGACAAACTTTGAACAAACAGTCTCATTAGAAGAGCCTCATTATGTCCTATGCCAACTAGTCTTCTGCAATAGTCCTTTAGATATGTGATTGGATCTCCACGCCCATCAAATATGTTGAACTTTGGAACTTTGTATCCTGGAGGTAAATTAACTTTTGGATGTAGACATAGTTTCTCGTACCTCAAGTCGTAAATACCTTGAGAACGCAGTTTCTCATCCAACCTTTTCTCTAAGTCACGAAGTCTTTGCTGACGTTCATCTAAATCAACCCTTTCACTTTCAAGAGTGGTACGTGTAAGGGAAACTGTTGAGAAGGTGCATGAATAAGGTGAGGACAAGGAGGTACAGTCCACAGTATTTTGCATTGGGAGAGAAGAAAAGGGGATGAAATTGTTTTAGCTATTAAGCATATTTGTCATATTGCAGTCTTTAATTGAGTCGATGTTCAAATACTAGACAAACTTTAACTAAAAATAGTAAATTAAACCAAACAAGAGTCAGTGTACCCAATAAAAAAATACTATAACAATAAGAGTCAACTTGTCAAAGAGGACTTTACGAAGAACGGGTGGGTTAGAACTTAAGCTTGGGAAGCGAATTAAGATCAAAAGATAGAGATAGGCCCTAAGTAAGACCTAACTACTAAGTTTGTACCTGAAGCTAATTGAGTGAACAAGTAAATAATGATAAGACACTGAAAAGATGCATATAGAATGTTTAAAATCGTAGGAGGTTAAAGATTTGAAAAGTTTTAAAAAAAATTGGAAGAACTAGTTCAACTGGGACATTTAGTATGAAACAATTGAGAATTAAAAAGATGGCAAAAAATTATTTAAATAATTCAAAAAATGTTCTAATTTTCACCCTTATGATATTATGGAAAGCAGAAAGAAAGGGAGAATATGATTTGATAGAAAAATTATTTGAATGATAAAGATTGTCTCACATTTAAAAATACTAAGATATTTTATAAAATAAAGGGAAAAGGAAGACACACCCATATAAAGGACTGCCTACATATCTTGTTAAAACAAGAATTAGGTCAGACGTAGTTCAGAATTTTGAGACTTATAAAAATTTGAATTACAAGTAGAGATGGATTGTAAACGAAATAATTAAGGAGGATTGTCCAATACATATGTAAGAATAGATTAAAAAAATAACAAACTCGACATATGCATATAAGTCATGAAGACACACTAGATTTATCAGGATTTATATTCCTTAGTAAAGAAATATACGATTAAGCTCTAGAGAATAAGAGTGGTTTCTTGACAAGGTTCTCTCAAGTGGCCAACTTAAGAGGAAAAAAGCTCATGACTGTAGACGCATCGCTGATCGATCAATTTACAAGGCATTTTTCATAGGATGTTTTAGGAATGAACATACGTGCAACCAAGAAATCATTCTTAAAAAGAGATTTCTAAGTGGAGGAATATATGAGCAGAATGTCATTTATATAAAAGCAGTAACACATAGCACATAGCAAAAAATACAATAATATATTTGGCAATATGAAAAGTAAATAATTATTAAAACACATAGCCTAACAAAAGGGGGAAAGAGGAAAGGGGATAAACATGAAGGGGCATATTAAAACATATAAAGGGAAAGGAAAAAATGCTAACATGTAGAAAAATAAATCATGATGCTAAAAATAAACAGTATTACATAAACATTAAAAAAATAAAATTTAGACAAATAGCCCACATAAAGCACAAATTCATAATGGTTAGAACATAAGTATCCCCAGTAGAGTTGTCATGCTATCTCGCCCCATTTTTCTCGTGAAAAATAGGATTCGACTAGGCAACTCCTTTTGAGATATTTAAAGAGTGAAGAACTGCCATCTAATGAATTAAGCTGCGTTAGGGCACCATTCTAGGCTAATTAAGAACTTTTTAGTAAGTCTACATCACCAGAAATTGGGTAAGAGTTCAAATTACCTCGAAAGAAAGTTGTTAGACACCTTTCGAGATCCACAAATGTGGTTCCCGACCGAATTCATATTTTACTTGGGGATTCTACATGATAAGCAAAGGTCACTTGTTTTGATAACTTAATGTTACTAAGTGATAAAATATGAATAAACAAGATAGGTAATTTAATTATTTTTTAAAATACTAATTATATAAGTGATAAAACAAATAAACGTATAAACTGGACAAACAAGGAGACAGAAGTGACACAATTCATATAGCAAAAGGATTGCTTATATAATAATCCTAGCTACCTCAAACAAATAAGCATATAAAGTAAAGAAGAGAAAAAAAAAATTTGCAAGATTGGACAAAGAATTTATTTTATTTTATTCGGATCAGCACCCAGCTTATTAATCATTACCCAGCTCATTAACAAGTAGCTGGGTTATTAACAGGTGACCATGTCGTATGTCACATTCTTGAATTATGCTTGAGTCACCATCATCTCTGAATGTCTATCCACTCGTACCTAGTTTGTTTATTAAGCTTAGAGAGGTGTTCTAAACGAAATGATAAAAACTAATGTTTACTAAAATGCCTACCCTTCTCAACTTAATGTCCAAGTGGCATTAGACTTTTTCTGCTTTGGATTTAGGGTCTAGACAAGAAACTAGGCTTCCTAATTAGACTCAAAGTGCGCCAGGCAATAAGAACAATATTTAGCATATAATTATTTCAGATAGAGCCTCTTGGTTAATTAAGAATGGATTAGGTGATTAACATGCTTAAAAATAATTGTTCATGTGTGCAATGAAACCTATAGGCATGATGTCTAATGTCCAAAGATGGGTTGACATATTTAAAGCATTAGAGATATAAACAAAACGTGATGGACTCATTGAAATCAAATGTTTCTTAAATGAAAGATGTAGAAATAACATGCCGTAAATTTTACATTAAGAGTGATTTCCAGTTGAGAAGTAATCATACATATGTTGGGATTGATTGTCATGTCAACAAACAAGCTAAATATGCTGAGAATTGAAACGCAGCCATTATTTTAGATGTGCTAAAAATATAATATTAATATGCTGGAACTTACTTTAAAGTATTGAAAATTCAATTTTAATATGCTGAAAAGTGACATAAAAATGCTGGAAATTATTTCTTAAATGTTGAAAAAATTGGTTAAATGTTGGAAATTGTTATTTTAATTCTGAAAAATAATTTAATACATAAAAAATTATTATTTTGAATACTGAAAAATAATTTTACATGCAGAAGTTATTATTTGAATGCTGAAAACTAATTAATATGCAGAAAGTTATTATTTGAATGCTGAAAAATAATTTAATTTGCGAAATACTAACAAAACATATTAGAAATTGTTAAACAAATTGAATTGGTCTGTTCGAAATCAATTTTAATAACCCTAAGGCATGGTTTCTAAGTGACGAAGAAACGATTCATTAATGAAGCTAGATTGTTGCCTAAGTGAGAAAAGAATTTAATCAACTTGTTAATTTATTGAATAATCCTATAGCCATGCTATCAAAGTGCAAACATAATTAAATCACAGAATCTCCCCCCCCCCCCCCCCTCACCCCGCATAAGCAATTCCCATAACTTTTATTATTACATAGCGTTTATGCAATAATATTACAGACCGGTGAATAATATAAAAACAGAGATTAAATATCACGATCTGAACCAGAGCCTGGTCGTGACGAGTATCTCAAGTCCACCATGGACTGGATACCACCTCCTTGATCTAACCTCAAGAGCACAATAATAAATAACAATAATAATGCGAAAGCCAATTAAACAGAAATATAAGATGGATAGATAACTCTGTGAAATCTTAGAGTTAATACAATATTCGACCAACCCACATTTGTCCACAATAGCCTCTAAAAGCAGAATACCAAATAGGCTGGGACATGCTCCCGACCTTGACCCAAAGAATTCAAAAGTACTGAGTCAAAATAAAAGATTATAGAAATTCTATGGCCTTTCGAAGAATGGAGGTTCACCACTTCACAGCTGCTCTACCAATGTTCTAATCCACTTAACGCTAAATTGGGGTAAAAGAAGTGTAACGCCCCGAAATCTCATCCCTAGATGTCACACGGTGCTTAAGGGTACATGTAGCCCTAAGCTAATCCTTTGAGCCTGTTACTACTTCTAACACTTGCTTTAGGATAAATAAGCTAAACAATGATGCCTTACTGTGTCAACTATAATCCAAAATAACTGAAAACAATGTCTGGATAGCAAAAATACTGATAGTCTAGAACATAACTTCAACTGAGAATCTAGTCTGACAAAGCCTCTACTACTCAAACTGGAGAGCCATTGGGATAGACCCCCAACTGACTCGCAATAATCTGAAACTAAAACTCAAAACACTGTGAAAGTGGAAAATCTGCAAATATAGATCCTCGAACCATGAGGACTCAACAAGGAAAAAGATGTAGATAAGATGCTCGGAGATCACTGTCACTACTGGGACTGAGCACCTGTACCTACATTATGAGACAATGTAGCACACAGACATATATGTGGATCAACACTTTAGGAATGTACTAAGTATATGAGGGTGTATGCATTTACATAAAACATTATTAATACTCTTTAATAAAATCATGCATGCAAATAGAAATAACTCACATAGCTTGATTAAGTTTAGAATATAAAACTCATGAATCATGAATGTCAAAACATGTAACACAAATCTCATGAGTCATTATACTTGACTTTAAAATCTATACTCTCCTCTTATTCTCAGTACTTGAAGGATAAAAGAAGATTTAAACAATATTTCAAACTCGGGCTTTTATCTTGTGAAAAGTAAAACTTCTTTAAAACTTAAGGACTCAGAACTTTTAGGAACTTTTAACACTTGGTAACTCTAGAACTCTTTTAGACTCGGGACACTTGGAACTCAAGAGTTTCTTTTAACCGATATAAACCATGTGAGATACATGGAGTTCAATGTCTTGCCCACGTTGGGGAGAGCTATTCTATCCTTGCCATCAGAGTAGAACCTTATCTTTAGTGATCACTATCTCGTCCTTGGGCCCATAAATCTCAAACCTATGGTGGCACATAGTTCTGGGGTATGAGACCTTGGAATCATACCCAAATCGGTGCTAAATACTACTCCCATACTCAGCTCAGAACTCTTAGGAAATCCACCTCAAAATAACTCAAGGGTCCATAATAAAGACCAAGACATATTTCTATTTGCTTTAAATCATACTCAATGTGGATTTCAACTCTATTATGACCGAAAGGCTAAATCTTTCTCAATAACATCAAAGTACTCAATTCATGGGTGCTTATAGCATAAAAGTTCATAAAATTGTAAATCTCAAGTAGGGCTTAGTGACCCATAATCAAATCTCAAGCTAAGACTAATCGAAGTGCATACTAGATGTCATAAAGATTCATAAATCATATAGAAAATATGAAATTTTCAACATTCAGCCTTAAAAGTTCAACATACTCATGTACTTCAATTTCTAGAACATTGGAACTATTAAAATCTCAAGGAACTACAACATAGGGTATAAAGCCATACTTCAATTTCATAACAAAACATAGAAAATCATATATTCTATGCCAATCCAAGGTATATATATATATATATATATATATATATATATATATATATATATATATCAAGTGTGAATTATGCACGCGGTCATGAAGATCCCATGCTAACAAACGTGGTTTCTAGTATCAATCCCCACAGGACCTCCACCTTCCACGATGGGCTAGACAACCCCCTTTAAGTCCAATTAAAACACCTGTACCTAAACCCATCTATTTAACCAAGGAGTTATTTATCAAGGCATTAACAGTTTGGTATCATCATACCAATTAGGCTTACAAGCTAATCTGTGTAAGATGGGGGAATCCACGACCCCCATCCACCCATCTAAGTTGGGGGAATCCACGACTCCTATTTGATCCCCAAGCTCCAATTTAAATCAATCCATGGACTCTGGGGCCTTTCAAAATCACTTGTGTTCCGATAACCTTTTATGTAATGCAAGGTTTCAAAAGTGAAGTAATATATATATATTTATATTTATATATATATATATATATATATATATATATATCCACGTTTCAAACCAATTTCACAAGTTGGGTTGAAGCTAAAGCCAATTAAAAACCATTAAATCATACAATTTGGGAAACCCATGTTCCCCATTCCAATTCCAACACTCATGCATTCATT
Source organism: Capsicum baccatum var. pendulum (assembly GCA_030864225.1). Classification (NCBI taxonomy): domain Eukaryota; kingdom Viridiplantae; phylum Streptophyta; class Magnoliopsida; order Solanales; family Solanaceae; genus Capsicum; species Capsicum baccatum. The sequence goes on along the minus strand of CM061561.1, from coordinate 169,382,581 downwards.
TAGTTCAAAATAATGTGAATAAACCATAAACAATCAATCCAAAACCATGGGGATTCAATTCATGTAATAACCATTCCAAACCCTTCAACCCATACAAAATCCAATAATTAAATCACATGGATAATAATTAAAATACATAAATTTGCACAAAATAAATTTACGAAAGAGATACATTCCTAAAATACACAAGAATTTATAATCAATTTAAATTGGAGCCCGAATAATGAATTCTCTACGAAACCCTTGATTTTTCTTGGGTTTTGAGTTTGAGAGTGAAAGGGAGTAATATGATCTTTGAAAACTAAAAGAAATAAGTATGTTTAAGGGTCGTACAAGGTGATAACACCCAAAAGCCCCTCAGCTCAAGTGAGAAAATTTAAATCTGCACGAAAGTTATGCCTTGGTGTGTCACACCTATACCGCAGAGACTATCCTACGTGCCATGACAATATCGCGGAGGGTAGCCTCCACGACACGACAATAATGCAAAGGTTAACCTCCATGGCATATTGATATCACGGACCCCTACTCCCTCGGGATCTCAAAATGTCTCCGAACCTTTCTCAAAAATTCAAAACTTTTCCTGATTACCATTTTAACACCCCTAAACACAATTAAAGTCAAAAATTGATATTATAAACAAGGGAAGGTCAAAATTAAAATGATGAAATATTTGAGGACCTAAAATTATCTCCCCCAGGATCAATTCATCCCCAAATAATGAGTTAGGACACTTTTAGTATGAGAATAACAAGAATACATCAGAATCAAATGACAAACTTAGAAAATAATAAGAGAAAAATGAAACTCATACCTAAAGCGATTTTATCTAACCCGGGGAATAAGAATGGATATTTAGCCTTCATATCTTCCTCAGCTTCCCATGTTGCCTCTTCTACCTTCTGGTTTCTGCAAAGGACCTTCACCAAAGCTACATCCTTGGTGCTCAATCTACAAACCTACCTATCCAATATATCAATTGGGACTTCCTCATAGTACAAGGAATCTATAACACCAACATCCTCAATAGGCACTATCAAGGAAGGATCACCCATACATTTTTTCTACATAGACACATGGAACACGGGATAAAGGGAACCCTAATTCGCAGGCAAGTCCAACTCATAAGTAATGTTCTCAATTCTCCTTAAAATCTGATATAGACCAACGTAATGGGGACTGAGCTTTGCCTTTTTTCCAAATATCATGACTTCTTTCATAGGAGACACCTTTAGGAATACCCAATCATTTACTTTGAACTCTAATTCTCTCCGCCTCACATCTGCGTAAGACATCTAGTGATTTTGAGTAGTTATAAGTCTTTTCCTAATCACTTTTACCTTCTCCATGGCTTGGTGAACCAAGTTAGGGCCAAACAACCTAGTCTTACTAACCTCAAACCATCTAATAGGAGACCTACACCTCCTATCATAAAGAGACTCAAAAGGAGCCATCTGAATGCTCGAATAATAAATATTGTTATACGCAAACTCAATAAGAGGCAAATGATCAACCCAACTACCCTAAAAATCAATCATACAAGACCTTAGCATATCACCCTAGATCTGAATAGTACGCTCCGCTAGTCCATCCATTTGAGGGTGGAAAGTGGTGCTAAGGTTCACCTCTGTACCCAAACCTTTCTGAAATGACCGCCAAAAGTGAGATGAAAATTGTGTACCTCAATCTAAAATAATGGACACTGGCGCACCATGCAGCTTTATAATCTCCTGAATGAAAAATTATGCATAATCCTCTCCTGAGTAGTTAGTCCTCACAAGCAAGAAATAAGCGGACTTAGTCATCCGATCCACAATGACCCAAATCAAATCATGCTGATTGCGAAATCGCAGAAGACCTACAATGAAATCTATATTAATCATCTCCCACTTCTACATAGGCAACTCTATCTCTTGAGATATGCCACCAGGCCTCAAGTGCTCAACCTTAACTTGTTAACAAACCATACACTTAGCAATAAATTTTTTTACATCACTCTTTGTATTATTCCACCAATAGATTCCCTTCCTGTCATGGTACATTTTAGTTGAACTCGGATAAACTGTATATCGAGACTCATGAGCCTTAGCCAGAATCCTTTTTTGCAGCCCATCAATATCAAGAACACACAATCTACCTTGGTACCTTAGAATACCATCTCACTCAATCTTAAATTCCATAACCTTTTGTTGACCCACATCATCATTAATCTGCATAAAAATAGGGTGCAAACCTTGCTTTTCTTTCACTTTAGTACCATTAGATAATTTGAACACTTCCTGAACAATGGCTTTTCCATCCTCAAAGTCCAAAAGATGAACTCTCAAGTTAGCCAGTATATGAATGTCCTTCACAAACCCTCTTTTCTATTTATCAATATGGGATAAGCTCCCTATTGACAACCTGCTAAGAGCATCAATAATAACGTTAGCTTTACCTTGATGGTAGTGAAGACTCATATCATAATCCTTAATCAATTCAAGCCACCTCCTATGCCTGAGGTTCAATTCTTTCTGTGTGAATATATATTACAAGCTCTTATGTTCCGAATAGATATCCACATGCACCCTATAAAGATAATGGTGCCAAAACATCAAAGCAAAAATCACTGCTGCCAATTGTAGATCATAAGTCGGATAGTTCCTTTCATGAACCTTAAGTTACCTAGAAGAGTATGCCACCACCTTACCATATTGTATCAACAGACAACCTAGTCCCATGCGGGATGCATCACAAAACACAACAAAACCATCAGTACTCTTGGGCAGGATCAAAACTGGCGCAGAAGTCAACTTATCCTTCAACTTCTCAAAGCTACCCTTACAAGCATTGAACCACATAAACTTAAATTTCTTTTGAGTCAATCTAGTCAATGGAGCAGCAATAGAAGAAAAACTTTCCATAAACCACCTATAATACCCGGCTAAGCCTGAGAAACTCCTAATGTCGGTTGGAGACATGGGTTTAGGCCATTCTTTAGCTACCTCAACTTTCTGTGGATCCACCTTGATTCCCTCACTAACAAAAATATAACCAAGAAAAGGCATAGCATCCAACCAAAATTCATACTTAGAAAACTTAGCATACAAATTCTGTTCCTTAAGGGTATGGAACACAATTCGAAGGTGATTGGCATGATCCGCCTTACTTGTAGAATATACCAAGATATCATCAATATACACTATAAAAATTAGATCCAAAAACTATCTAATCACCCAATTCATAAGATCCATAAATAAAGAAAGAGGATTAGCCAACTCAAATGACATAACAAAAAACTCATAATGACCATACCAGGTTCGAAAAGTAATCTTTGAAATATCAGCCTCCCTGATCTACCACTGATGATAACTCGAATAAAGATTAATCTTAGAAAAGAATCAAGCACCCTGAAGTTGATTAGAAAGGTCAATAATTCTAGGAAGAGGGTACTTATTTTTCACTGTCACCTTATTCAACTTACGCTAATCTATACACATCCGAAGAGACCCATCTTTCTTACGTACAAAAAGTGTGGAAGTACCCCACAAAGAAACACTAGGTCGAATGAATCCCTTATAAAGGTGATCCTTTAACTGCTTCTTTAGTTCTTTTAAATCAGCTGGGTCAATTCTATAAGGAGGAATGTAAATAGAATGAGTATCCGATAGGAGATCAATCCCAAAATCTATTTCCCTATCGAGAGAAATTTTGGGGGGATCATCGAGAAATACTTCAAGAAACTCACTAACTACAGGGATAGATTTCAATAAAGGACTTTTAGAGTCAGAATCCTTAACCCAAACTAGATGGTACATACATCCCTTTAAAATCACCTTTTGAGCTCTAAGATAAAAGATGAACCTCCCTTTAGGCATTATAGAACTCCCCTCCCACTCTAATACTGGCTCATTAGGAAAGTGAAAACTAACTTTTTGGGTCCTATAATCTAGAGAATCATAGCATGAATGAAGCCAATCCATCCCTAATATCAAATCAAAATCTACCATATCCAACTCTATTAGATTCACCAAAGTCCCCCTATGGAAAATAGATGCCACACAACCCTTATAGATCTTTCTAGCAACAATAAAATCACCCATTAGGATAGACACAAAAAAGGGGTTGGAAATACCTTCGAAACCAAAACCAAAATGCACAGCCATATAAAGGACCACATAAAAAGGGTAGAGCCTAAATCAAGCAAGTAATATACATCTCTAGAGAATATTTGTAACATACCAGTGACAACATTAGGAGATGCCTCAGATTCCTGATGAGTAGCAAGTGCATAGAGATGATTTTGGCTAGTGTTGGTTTAAAAAGTAGCACCTTTTGGCACAAAAGTGAAATAGTAGCAAATGGAACCTTATTAGCTCCTGTGGCAACATTAGCTGCCGAAGAATACCCTTTAAATGACCAGACTCACCATAATTAGAGCATCGATTCCTCCTCTCATCACACTGACTATAGTTAAGCCATCTATTAAATTAAAAAGAGGATATGATCACCAGGCGACTTAGGATAAGGGGAACTAGCCGAATAATTTGAACAAAAATTTCTCCAAGTCTTCTTTTTGCTCCACTGCCTACCATTTCTTCTACTATTATATTGATTTGTACCCTACTTTGAAAACCTGAACTTCATATTCTGCCTATCCCCAATCTATGTATGTTTCTTCTTTTCATCCCCCTTGCTGCATATAGACCACAAGTCTGGAGATATCTATGTCATTATTCAATATTCCAGCCTTACACTCCATTACTAAGTCACGAGACAACCCAGAAGCAAATTTCCTCATCTTCTCCCTTATAGAATATACCAACTTTAAAGCATAATGAGACAACTATTTAAATTTCAGGGCACACTCTTTCACACTATTTTTGCTCTATTTTAGATTCACAAACTCCTCTACCTTAGCTTTCCTTATCTCTTGAGGAAAGAAATGATAAAGAAAGGCACCCAAAAATTCATCCTTTAAAGCTGGCTCCTCATTATTACCTCTCAACTACTCTCACTCCTCATACCACTGATAAGCTATATCCTTCAACTGGTATGCAGAAAACTCCACGCCCTCATAATCGGTAGTATGCATCACCCTAAATATCTTCTCTATCTCATCCAAAAATCCTTGAGGAACCTTCTCAACCTTAGAGACAGTAAAGGTTGGCAGACTCAATCTCATGAACTCACCAACTCTAGTGACCTCAGAAGAACCAAAATAATCCAACTAAGATGTCACCAACTGAATAAAAAATAAATCAACCAACAGAACTCTACATTAGAAATGTCACCCTGAGATTTTGAGGCATGAGTATCATCAGCTCGAGAAGTTTGAGGAGGACTAGTGGGAATTAGTGAAACTCCAAGAGGGTCAGTACAATCTAAAGCAGGGACCCTAGACCGGGTCTGCACTCCATACATATGGCGAGTCCCTTCTACATTGTCCTCAAGTAGGATAGAGTTCTTGGTAGAGTTTCTACAAACATCAGATATTTGAGGAGGCATGATTTGAACTGCGAGAAAGCCAGGAGTTAGAGAAGTTTCATAACACTAAACTCTATGACCAAAAATAGAACATAAGAAAGAGAAACATTCTTGAATACCTTGTAGCCTCCTCCTTATAAGTGTGGAATGCTACACACCCTTAAAAATGACTCTACTCTACACGGATTTATGGGCACCCAATGACTCTAAACCGTGCTCCAATATCAAGCTTGTCATGACCCAAACTAGGGTCTGGCCGTGATAGGTATCTCAAGTCCACCATGGACTGGAGACCACTCATTTAACCTAACCTTAAGAGCATATTAGTAACTAACAAAACAATCTGGAAGCCAATTAAAAAGAAATAAAAGATGAATAGATAACTCTGTGAAATTAAAGTCTCAATACAATAACCGACCAAGCCACATCTGTCCACAATGACTTCTAAAATAAGAATACCAAATAGGCTGAGGCATGCCCCATGACCATGACAAAATAAATCCAAAAGTATTGAATAAAAATAAAATAATATGGAAATGATAAGGCCTTTTAAAGGATGGAGGCTCACCACTTCAAGCTACTCGACCAATGTCCTAATCAACCTAACAATGTACAGGGACAAAAGAACTATCTTAGGACCATACATTATGAAATAATGTAGCGTTTGAGGACATTTAGTAGGGTAAGTGCTAGCATGTAACTCAGGGAAGGAAGAAAATAATACCATGGCCAAAATCTTTCCAAAATTATATGCACACATTCATATATACATATATATAAGATGCCAGGATAGGGAACATGGTTTAAGAATGAGATTTTAAAATCATTAACCCAGACTGTATAGCTCTAACTATCCTAAAAACACCCACGGACTCTATGGGTCCAGCTCCTCCCATCAAAAAACCCAGTGTAGGTTAGCCGCACAAACTAGAGAAGTTCAAGAAAAGGCCAGTGAGTCCACAACCCTACTCCAATCCAAGGTATATATATATTAAGTATGAACTATGCACACGGACATGAAGACCCTTAACACAAAAAATGTGGTTTCCAGTATCGGTCCCCTCAGGACCTCCACTTTCCATGACAAGCTACACAACCCCCTTTAAGTCCAATTAAAACATTTGAACACAAACCCATCCATTTAACCAAGGAGTTATTTATCAAGGCGTTAACACTTTAGTATTGTCATACCAATTAATCTTGCAAGCTAATCCATGTAAGATGAGGGAATCCATGACCCCTATCCGCCTATCTAAGTTGGGGGAATCCACGACCCCCATTTGACTTCCAAGCTCTAATTTAAAATCAATACATGGCATCCGAGTCCTTTCAAAATCATTTATGTTCCATTAACCTTTTATGCAATGTAAAGTTTCAAAAATGAAGTAATTTTTGTATATATATATCCATGTTTCAAACCAATTTCACAAGTTGGATTGAGGTTAAAGCCAAGTTAAAATCATTAAACCATATAATTTGGGAAACCCATGTTCCACATTCCAAATCTCACACCCATTGACACGACTCGCCCTGGGCCTTGTCGCAATGGGTGTCCCAAGTCCGATCAGGATTGAAGACCACCCTATTACCCAACCCAACCTCCAACTACCTGCCCTGAGTTGGCTGAATTTTGAGCATGTAACAAGATAGTGTAGCGGCTCACATAAAGATTCTAGGATAAGATCACAATCATGACCGATCCAATCGAGTTCAACCACCCTATACCAATAATCCAACCATACCAAACCTTACCTAAACAAAAGCCATAAACCAGATAATAACAAAGATGTTCCAAAACATAATATAATTAATTCCAAAATAAAATATGATGGAACAGTGAGAAATTATGTCTGATGATCCCAGCCTCCCAACTTATTTCAATACCAAGGCCGACACCAATACCGATCCCACCTATTCAAACCCATAAAAGTACCACAAAGCCTCTAATCAAAAGAGTAATAAAATCCAGTTGGGGTATGCCCCCAACCATAGCCAAAACTAATATTCGAGATAAAATTAAAGTGTCTATAAATATCCATAACATGAAATGGAGCCTTCCAAAAGGATGGAAGCTCACCACTTCATTCTAAATGCTGTCCCCAAGTCAATTACTATCTAGAAGAAGTAGAATGATCGATTCTTACGTAGCTTGGGTATATAGTCTCTAGTAGATAGGTTAACGAGTGACCGCTAGCATGATCTCAGGGTAAGGATAAAATAATGCCATTTATAAAACCAAGTAAAACCATCTATATACACACAACTATACATATATATATATATATATTTATCCATGCCGGGAAAAGGGACCGAGCTTAACGTTTCTTTAATACCCTTACCTGGACTGTGTAGCTTTGCCGTCCTAAACCACCCATAGGCAATATGGGTTTAGCTCCACCTGCTGAAAAGGCCCCAGTGCGTGTAGCCGTATTATTAGGGAATATCCCTTAGGATGACTAGTATATCCCCAAAATATAGTATGACATCATGCATATGATCACCAAGACCACCCTCATATCGACAAATATAAGTTTCCAATTTTGATCCCTCCGGGACATCCACCTTTCACGGCTTTGCTACACATCCCACCATTATTGCCCAATTAAAACAAATTTCCAAATAACCAAACCATTTTCCATTTATTAACCAAGACCATTGATATTGGTATCATAATACCAACCCTTACTTGCAAGTATCATCCATAGCCAACCATATATAGGTTTAAGCAAACTTTCAAGTGCCTTTTTATTTACCACATTAAACCACTTGGGGGATTCCACGTGCCCTTCAAACATAACTATTATCCATTAACCATTCCAAGCTATTTAAACCATGCATAATTCCTTTACCAAATTTTAAAATAAGCAAGATTTCAGTTAAAAGTAGTCAATGCAATGAACATATCTTTATAAGCATTTTGTCAAACACATTCGGGGCATAATATGATCAAAACCAATTCCAATTACCATTAAACCATTCCCATGAAATTCAATTATCTAAAACCACCATTAATGCATGTGAAAGTATAATTAAAACTATGGGAACCATAACCGACCATTTAACATCAAAACCCCCAAATCATATTTGAAAACCAAAATCATACAATTAATGAAATCATGAAAAAATTCATAAAAACCATGCCATTAGTTAGAATTAACAATGAGGGTAGATAACATGCCTTAAACCAAGATAATGACAGAAAGAAATCACCAAGACAAGCTCCAAATTGATCCTTTAGTTAAAACCCTGGCTTTCCTTGCCCAAAAGCTCTTAAGGAATTATGGAGTATTTTAGAAAAGTTTCTACGTGTTAATGAATGGAATATTAGGGTAAATATTCTCCCAAGTAGGTTAGAAGTTGTGGGACCCTATTAGGATAAGTGGGGAAACGTCTAGAATACCCCCACTTAAGTTGCACCAAAATCCCATCATAGAGGTACGACTGACCCACATGAGTCATACCCTCTAATACAATTGGTATCCTCCACTCATATGCCGCCCTCAACCCTTGAATCCAATATTTTCCAGCATATGAATCATCCAACCAAGTCATATCCAAATTATACAATTTGTACCCTTCATCCGTACCCTTAGCAAATTAAGCCCAAGGAAGATTTAGACACTATCAACTATACGAGTCCTGGGTACGACTCATACCCTGTCTTACGTCTTATGGTGATCCACTCGTACTCAGATCCAACCAAAGTAACGAAGTCTAAGATTAAGTTAGGGAACCAAATGATCTGAAACCACCAATATGACTTATACCCCTAAGTCATACCCATTCCAGTAACCAAAATCCATCTCACCAACCGACACTGGTCAATACATGACTGGACCTTACTATCCGTACCCTAATATATAGCTCATACCTAGGAGTAGTATTGGGTCTAGAGATTAGAATTCAAGTAAATTTTCTATAGTCTAAAAACCAAGGTGTTTCAAACTCCCCCACTAGGAACATTTGTCCTTGAATAATGGATAAGGTAAGGGTAACCCGATGCACGAGTCAGTTGCATTATCAAATATATTACCAATCTTTAACAAAGTTTGAAAACAAAGAGGAGAAGATATTAATCTTTCCTTTAACAAACTCTAAAGATAAAGATGTGTTAAAGACAAATACCTTCTAAGAGCAGAAAACAAATGCGGATATTTGGACTTCATATCCTTTTTTGCTTCTCGTGTAGCTTCTTCTACCTTATGGTTCTGCCAAAGAACCTTAACTGAAGCTGCATCCTTGGTCTGCAACCTACGAACCTTCCTATCCAAGATCTCAGCTGAAATTTCTTTATTAGATAAGGAATCCGTAATACCAATCCTTCCAAAGGAGCAACCAAAGAAGGATTACCAATTCACTTACTCAAGATTGAAACATGAAATACCAGATACACCAAGTTTAACCTAGAAGGTAACTCGATCTCATAAGCAACATTACTAATTTTTCGCAAAATCTTATAAGGACCCATATACCGGGGACTGAGCTTCCCCTTCTTGACAAATCATACTACTCCTTTTATGGGAGATACCTTGAGGAAAACCTTATCCCCAACCTTAAATTTCAAGTCTCTATGCGTAACATCTGCATTGGACTTTTGGCAACTTTGGGAAGCCTTAAACCTATCCCAAAATCACCTTCACCTTCTTCATAACCTCTTAAACCAAATTAGGACCAAATATGTCCACCTCACCAAGATCAAACCAACCAATAGGAGATCTACACCTCCTACCATATAATGCCTCAAAAGGGGCCATATCAATACTAGAATGATAACTATTGTCGTAAGCAAGCTCCATCAAAGATAGATGCTCAACCCAATTACCACTATAATCAATCACACAAGCCTGAAGAATATCCTCCAATGTCTAAATAGTTCTCTTCGCTTGCCCATCCATCTGCAGATAGAAACTAGTACTTAAACTCACCTTGGTCCCTAAATTTTTCTGAAAAGACATCCAAAAGTTAGACATAAACTGGGTACCACATTTAAAAATAATTGAAACAGTCACCCCATGCAACTTCACAATCTTCTGAAGATACAACTTCGCATAGTACTCCATCGAGAAGGTAGCCTGCACTCGAAAAAAGTGTCCAGACTTAGTCATCCTATCTATGATAACCCAAATCAAATCATATTAATTCCGAGACTGAGGAAGACTGGTAACAAAGTCCATGTTTATCATTTCCTACTTTCATTTGGGCAAATTAATTTCTTGATATAACCCTCCTAGCTTTATGTGCTCAACCTTAACTTGTTGACACACTATGCACTTGGCCTCTACATCAGTCACATCCCTCTTCATGCCATTCCACTAATAGATCTCCTTGAGATCATGATACATCTTAGTCAAGCCAGTATGAACAACATAGCCTGACTCATTATCCTCAGCCAAAATCCTTTGTCATAACCCGTCGACATAAGGGACACACAATCTCCCTTGGTACTGTAAAGTACAACCACCACTGATCTCAAACACTACTACCTTTTGCCCACCAACTTTACTCTCAATTTTTATTAAGATAGGATCTATCACTTGCTTCTCCTTAATCTCCACACCAAGAGATGATTGAACTACTTCTTGCACCACTACACCATCAGTTTTGGAGTCCAAGAGACAAACTCCAAGATTAGCCAAATGGTGAATATCCTTCACCAGTTCCTACTTTCCTTTCTCCATATGAGCCAAACTTCCCATGGATAACCTGCTAAGGGCACCAACAACCATTTTATCCTTACCTGGGTGATAGTAAAGACTCATATCATAATCCTTAAGAAGATCAATCTATCTTTTCTACTTGAGATTAAGCTTATTATGAGTGAACAAGCACTGTAGACTTTTATGATCAGAAAAGATATCTACATGAACACCATACAAATAATGCCGCCATATTTTCAAAGAAAACACGACCGCCAACACCTCAAAATCATGAGTAGGATAATTTCTCTCATGCATCTTTAACTACTTAGAAGCATATGTAATCACCTTCCCACGCTGCATCAACACACAACCAAGAACTACTCAAGATGCATTGCAATAAACCACGAACCTATCATTACCTTCTAACAAAGTCAAAATTAAAGCCGAAGTCAACTTATCCTTCAACTTCTCAAAACTTTCTTCACAAGTATCTGACCAAGAAAACTCGACCTTCTTCTGAGTTAAATTAGTCAATGGAGCAGCTATCGATGAAAAGATTTCGATAAACCGCCTATAATACCTAGCTAAACCCAAGAAGCTTCGAATGTTGGATGGATTCGTGGGTTAAGGCCACCCTTTTACCACAACAACCTTCTACAGATCCACCATTATCCCCTCACTAGAAATAATATGACCTAAGAAAGTTATAGCGTTCAACAAAAACTCACACTTAGAGAACTTGGCATACAATTGTTGTTCCTTTAGGGTCTGCAATACCACACGAAGGTGATTAACATGATACACCTCGCTATTCAAATAAACCAGAATGTCATAAATAAAAATAATAATGAAGAGATCCAAATACTAAAAAAAGCTCTGTTCATCAGATCCATAAATGCCGCTGTAGCATTATTCAACCCAAATGACATTACCAAAAATTCAAAGTACCCATACCAAGTACGAAAAGTTGTCTTAGGGATATTCACCTCCCTAATCTTTAGCTGATGATACCCATACCAAATATCTATCTTAGAAAATGACTTGGCACCTTGCAACTGGTCAAACGTATTATCTATCCTTAGAAGAGGATACTTTTTCTTAACCATCACCTTGTTTAACTACCTGTAGTCAATGCACATCCGTAGGGACCCATCCTTATTGCATACAAATTACACTAATGCACCCTAAGAAGATACACTAGGATGAATAAACCCCTTATTAAGAAGATTCTTAAGTTGCTCCTTCAATTGTCTCAACTCAGCCAGAGCCATTCTTGTAATTTCTCATAATTTTTCCTAGCTTAATTTCGATCCTAGAATGTCAAGGGTTAGCTTCAAAATGAATAACAATTATTGTATGGGAAATTTTCCAGATTTAGACCCTCCATTATGTAGATGATTGAATAAGCTTTCCATCGATACCAATTTTACCCAAATCCAATACTTGATTGAGAAGTTATGGCATTTTTAGTAAAGCAGCATCCTAACTGTAGAAGCATTGCGCTGCGGTGACTTGAAAAATGGCAATTTTCCAATTTCAGTGGACCTCCATGATAAACCCACATTGCGGTGAAGTCTTATTTACCAATCATCAATTTTCAGTGGCTCATCGCAATAGTGGCGCATCGCGGTGATGGTTAAAATGGCATTTCAGTAGTGCACCATGATAGCTCCACGTCGCATAGAATGTCTAGTTCCTAGTTGTTGAATTCCAGTGAGCCACCACGATAGTGGCGCATCACGATGGCATGGAAATTTAGAAAATTTCTCTTGTTTCAAGTTCTGATTAAATTTTAAAAGGGGCACTTTGGTCAATTCCCAAGTCCCCAATTCCTCCAAAACAAGGAATTAAGCATATCCTAAGAACTTTATGCTTATTTTCATCCCTTCTCTCTCAAAGCAAAACCCTAGAGCTCAAAATCTTACTCTCCAAGAAATTAATTTCCTCTATTGTTTCTCCAAGAAAACCTAAAATTGAGGATTCCTAAATCAAGATAATCAAGAGTTCATCTTCAAAGGAACAAATAGAAATTCCAGTTAAAGATTTCTTAGAAATTTCATCAATTAAGGTATGTGGGGCTTATGAACAAGGATACTTCTTTCATCCTTATGCCCAAAACTAAGCTTTTATTTTAAATTTATATAATTTTGAATGATTACACATGAGTTTTGAATTAGGGTTTATAACCATTATTGCTATTTACAAGATTATGAGATTTCAAGTGTTTATGAAGTTGAATTGCATGTCTATTTCTATATTTTCATACCTATTGCAGTAAATTTCAGATTTTGAATTGAATTACCATTACTCTCAATATCAAGAATGAACATTATGATGTTTGACATGAAATTGATATATGGGTTATAAAGCCCAAGATTACATGTTATGGTTTCAAGAAAGATTATGCTTTAAGCATCCTATGATCAGATCATTTTCAGATTTTCAATAAAGCTTTGATCTTTCGATCTTCAAATAAGTTTTGGAATCCATATTACAAATTTTAAAAATTAGAATAGTTTTATTTATAGATTGAATCAGATAAATGCTTAATTGGTTTTGTAATAACCCTTATAATAGCTTTTTAAATTGGATTTCCAAGAGAATGAGCATACAGATTAAAAGGGAGTAGTATTTAGCACCAAGCGGAAAGTGTGGGATTAGCGTACCCTATCTTCCATAGAACTACGTAGCCAACGGAGGTACAAATTATCAGATTATTCCCATTTCTACATGGATAAAAGTTACAGATGTGATAACTTAAATTAGGTTATACTCCTTGGCAAGAGTATGACACCTCTCCCCATCATGAGGTTTTCCCTATAGGGGAACAAGACGTTGGACTCTATGTTAGCTCACATGGTTTATGTCGGTTAAGAGAACCGCTCTACTATTAAAAGTAAATAAACAACTGTTGAGTAACTTTCTTAACAGAATAGAATAACAGAAAAACTTTTAAGAAAACTAAGTGTAAAGGCTCACAACTTTATTCAGATTATGATTTTTTTTACAAAAAGATATTAGCTACAGACTACAACTCTCAGATTTCAGATATAGAAGTGAGCCCATTTTTACACTTAGACAGTATGATTTATAGATAGAATATTAGTACAGCTTTCAAAACTAAATGTTATGACTCACTAGATTTATAAAGTATGATTTTCTATTCATGATTACAAATTTCCATTTTTAGATATTCCCGCTTATGCGAGTCATTTACATTAAGCACATTATTTTACAAACTATGATGATGACTAATATTATGTTTTACTTATGCATTCACCCTTATATACTCAATACATCCTCAATGTACTGATCTAAATATATGTTTATGTGCTATATTATATCATAATGTAGGTTTAGGAGATCAGTTTCAGCAGCGTGAGTGATTTTGAGGATCTCCATCTACATCCCGATAGTTGGTGAGTCCTCATAGTTTAGTGACTTAGTCATTCTATTATTTTTAGCTTATCAATTTATATGATTCAATATTCGTTTTAGACAATTTGAGTCAGCAGGGGGTTTGTCCCAAGGACTCTCTAGATGTTAGTAGTAGATACTTGTCGGTCTGCTAGTTTTGATAGAAATTTTTAGTATTGTTTCATTAGACCCCTGAAACTAGTATTTTTTAGATATTATATTCAGTATGATTTTGATGTCTATATTTCCATTAGTATAAAATTTATACTTAGTAGAAGGTAGACGGGGTTAGCTTAAGGCTACTCGTAGTCTTAAGCATCATGTGATATCTCGAGACCTATTTTTGTGGCGTAACAAACTTGGTATCAGAGCCTAAGTTTTTTCAGGGTCATAGGGAGTCAGATAAGTCGCGTTATGTAGAGTCTTGATCATGGGTGTGAAGAGCACCACATTTATGAGCAAGCGGCTATGGGACATCCTTAGGAAGTTATCTCTTTATTTTATGATCTATCGTGCTTACAGTATCTCTATCTACTTTTTAACTCATGCTGTTATGTGATAGTTGAATATGCCTTATCGTTGAGCTAATGCCTGCAGGCCACTGATCCTCTGAATGAGAATGTATCCCATACTGAGTTTAGGACTGCCTTTCAGGCGTTGGCCTAAGCTGTGACTGCTAATGTTCAGGGAAACCAACAGGCTGCATTCTGACTTCAGCAGAATGGTGATTTAGCAGCTGCCAGAATTAGAGATTTCATGAGAATAAATCCGCCAGAGTTCTTTAGGCCAAAGGCAGTTGAGGAACCACAACTTTATTTAGATGAGGTGAAGAAGATCACCTAGATTATGCAGGTTTCTAAAAAGGAGAGTGTAGAGTTGGCATCCTATAGGTTCAAGGATGTAGCGTATGATTGGGTAGTTATGTGAAAAAATAGTAGAGGTGAGAACGCAGCTCCAATGAATTGGAAAGTATTTCAGAATACATTTCTAGATAGGTTCTTTATATATGAAATGAAAGAGGATAAGATAGATAAATGTGTGAACCTGAGTGTAACGCCCCGAATCTGATATCCGGAATGCTACACAATGCTAGCAATCCCAAAGGACCACAAGCTAACCCATAATTGATATCTATAACTTAGCACTGCATAATATACTGTATAAATGCGGAATAAAAGGGCTAAAATGCCATAAGGTTCAAATATCTACTAAAATATAATATCTGGAAATATAGTATATCAATACCAAAATTGAAATAAACTTTTTGAACATACTAGTCTGAAAGCCTCTAAACTGTCTGAAAACTGTGGAGTTGATGGGACATATCCCCAAATAACTCCGTCTACTAAAACTAAACTAATGAAGTAATGAAATAATCATGCTATCCTCGAATGATGAGGACTCACTGCAAATCTACAACTTCTGGCCAAATCTGAAGCTAAGTGCGATCGGAAACTTGAGCGTCCGAACCTATGGTATAAAATACCATAGAGCAGAAAAAAGTATACCTTAGTACGTCTGAATATACTGGTATACAAAGTGAGGTAGGCTAAATACATGGAGTTTATATGCATGAACAATACTAACTGACAAAATAACATGAACGTGAGAATACATGCATGAATACGTAACTGTAAACAAGATCGGGATAATACTGACTACTGAGTCTGATTACTGATAACATAAGTTTTGTATAATTGATATACTATTAACTGAGTAACTGTGTTTGAAAGTCCTGATTTTGATGGAACTAGCTAAGTTCCATATAAACTGAGTGACTGTATCTGTCAGTCCTGAATCTGAAGTACTATCTGAGTTCTTTTACTGAGACTAAGACTAAGACTGTGGGAAGTAGTCATCTAACCAACATGCCCCTTTTCTGCATAGAGTTGGGTTCCAATCTGTAACCCCAATTCGAAGGGTGTCAATACCACGCCACTGGTAAGGACAAGCTGTGAGTCACCCCCATCTGGCAGTGTCCCCAAAGGAGAATGGTGGGACCCTCAACTGGCAGTGTTAATCCATCTCATCAACCCTCAACTGTAAGTGTTAATGTCTCAACCTATGTTGGCTACATAGTTCTGGAATGCAAGGATTGCTTCTAAGAATCACACCCCCTAATGCAGTGTGTGCCCTCATCTTTGGGTTCGCTCGATGTTGAATCCTACGACACTAAAATAATTATACTAAGATGAACTGGACTGAGTTTACTGAATTTCATGAACTAATAGAATTTTACTGAATTTTGTTAACTAACTAAGTTCATGAGATACTGAGTTTTCGTGAGTTATGTAACTGACTAAATTCTATTGAGTTGTTAAACTAACTGAGAATACTACTGATCATGGCGTGACTAAGGTTTTTATGAAATTGACACTGGCTGTAGGCACACAACTAAATTGTCGGGTACAAGTACCCCTAGAACTCGATAGCATGAAATTGGCAAGGCATGACACTTCTTGAACACATGATGATAGTCAACAATTCATAGTACAAACATTGGGGATTTTCATGAAGTATTTGTATGTCATAAGCTTACACATGCATAGGAATACATATAAAAATATCATAATTTCATAAGTCTAGTCTCATGAGAATCCACCAAACCATTACTATGCATAACAATAGCATGGAGGTCATTGTGAACATAAGGGTAAAGCATGGATTCATCAATTTGGTCACAATTTAGTCATAAAGCATAATTCCTATTCTCTTAGGCATTTTAGCAAACATCTTGCATGCATAACTTGAGGTTTAGGCATGAACATTAGAATAATACATCATGTCAACATTTTTAGCTTCAAAGACAAGAATTCCAACCACATGCTAACATAATTTCATTATCTGTATTAAAGATTTCAACTTCGTAATCATACAACAAGATAAATATGGATATGATTCAATTCATAACATGGAATTCAAAATTTATATTTTTGAAAGGGTTTCTTAAGCTTAATGGGTGAAAGAAACCCATAAATTAACACTTCACATAACTTAGATGAAAGTTCCTTGAAGATTAATGTTGGAATCTCCTGGATTAGAACCTTCAATTGAAAACCCTAAACTTGTTCTTCAGGGAATTTGAGAGAAACAACTATATTTTAGTGTAAACCTAGCTGAATCTCGTGTTATAGACTTATATAGGGGTAGGAAATTGACCCTTTTTCCCTTAGAGATGTGGATATTTAATGACTAAAAACTGGGCATCAACGCGATTGGCGACGCGACGCGTTGATGGCTTCGATGCGATACCCGATGCGTCGCACCATGATCACCCAAGCCTTAGTGGTTTTGACTTTTGTATCCTGCAACAATGTTAAACAATGCGATAGGCGACGTGACGTGCCAAGATCATGTTGGTCCATTATTTTGGGACACCAAACATGGTCTAAACGAGGTTCGAAAAATTTAAAACTTGTCCGAGAACACCTATCGACCTCCCTGGTCATGAATTAACAAAAATATGGATCATTAAAGGAAATTAAGGTCGTGAAATGAGATTGTCAACTTTTGAAGGCCAAAAATAAACTATGTCTAGAAACTTTGTTAGAATTTTCTAAGTCTGAGACCCCTTAACAAGCCTAAAGGATTGAATTAAGCTTAGAAATTTTGTAGGGTCTTACAATATCTCTCCTTTGGGAACATTCATCCTCGAATGAGACTGACTGTGATGAGAGAAATGATAAACTAAAGTACATACTAAACATGAACGACTGAAACATGAGTACATGACTGACATTACTGAGATTCATTCTGAGCATGCATATTGATGCATGATTTCATGACTGAGATGATACATGAATGCATGATTGAGAGTACTGATAAGCTGATCGCGCATATTTGATACGTGAATACATGACTAAACTGACACATGAATGAATGACTGAATATGCAATGGTATATGATACCAAGTTTGAAATGTAAAATTGAGCATAAACTGTATACCAAGTTTGTAACTGAAATCTGAACATAAAACTGAATAAGCTTAGGGAAAGCTATTATCTTGGACTGAGTCTGAGTTTTCAAAAAAGAGCTGAGGATACTTGGTCTGCATATCTACTTCTGATTCCTAAGTAGCTCCCTCAACGGACTAGTTTCGCCAAAGAACATTGACTAGTGGGACTTTTTGGTTCCTCAGTTTGCGAATCTGATAGTCAAGAATTTCAACTAGAAATTTTCTCATATGAGAGACTCTTCTGAATATCTACGCCCTCAACAGGGTCTATAACTGCTGGGTCACTTATGCACTTCTTTAGAAAGGGGACATGAAAGACTGGATGAACTGGATCTAGATTCGAAGGCAATTTGGAGCTCTAAGCTACTTTGCCCAAGCAATTGAGAATTTTGAAGGGCCCAATATATTGGGGACTGAGTTTTCCCTTCTTGCTGACTTTCTTCATTCCCATAATGAGTGATAATTTTAGGTACACAATGTCAACAATCCTGGAACTCGAGGTCTTTTCTGAACACGCATGAATGGGAACATAAGAACATGACTGAGTCTGTAATGTGTGACATGGACTGAGTATCATGAAGTAACCTAAGCGATTGAGTACATGGCCTATAGCTGAGATTGGAGCTAGAGAGTCAACCTATGGGTGCCCACTACTCCAAAATGGTTTCGTAACAAGAAAAGAGAGTGGAAAGTTTATGTCATAAAAGTTTGGGGGATTATAGTGTATCTCCCTCTTGGGATGCTATATCCCTTGAAGAATGCTGAATTTACCGAGATGTTGAGGAAAACTGGGGCGATACACAAGGCACCTACGAATAGGATCATGACTTTATATCTGGGATCTGAGACTATGAAACATGAACTGAGCTGCACACGCAACTACCTGGTTGATCCACCTTTGAATGGTTACCTGCATAAGACTTTCGATAGTGCGACTAGATGGAACAAAATTAGGAAGTCATACCATACGAACTCATTCGTCTGACTGCTAAACTGAATCACTAGCTTTGCGGACTAACTCATGCTGAAAACTTATTCTTAACTGGAGGCTTTCTTTGACACTCCTTTATAGAGTTCTAGTGACTGTAGGGAGAAAGGAAACCCTGGCCTATTCTAAGAAGGACATCAGAATAGGGAATCACCTTATTGCTAAGATTCTTGTATTAAGAGGGAATGCCTATGAAATATCATCTAAGATAGAGTGACTAAGCCTTAAGCACTGCATCTAAAATTTTCAAGCTTAGACATATCCCTCGAATACTTCTTTAACTATACTCTCTGCCTTAGTACAACACATCACTTGAGACTGCTGAAAATATTCATATGGGTGTTGAGCATGAATGCATAAACATACTAACTTATCTGATTAACTGCATGGCTAGTAGCTAAATACTGGGCATGTAAGACTGAACTGTACTTAGTCTAAATAACTCGACCAAAACTATAGATCATTATGCATAGAAGGTAATAATTGACTAGTTAACATGAGATAACAAAGCATGAATGAGTGAAAACTGTATTATTTTAATAAATAATAGACCAAGCGTATAACATAATTTGGAAATATTCTGTAAACTGAGGTACTAAAATACTAACAAATCAGTAACTGATGACTATATGCCCTGGTCGGGTAATTCTGAAATTGACTGAGCTTTTGATCTGACTACTGGACTCAAACTGGGACTGAGATTGTAACCGTAAATAGGACTGTAACTGAGGCTAAAATGCTTGTTTCTGATAACTAAGGTTTAGACTGATACTAAATTTCTATGGCTAAGTAACAGATAACTGAAATCCATGGTCTTGTAGGACTATTTGAGTTCTTTACTGAACATCGATTACTGAACTAATATTGTAACTGAGGCTTAAGGGATAGAACATCAACACCATAGATTTTATCGAGGGATCTAAACTGAGGGTATACGTGACATAATCTAAGTTTGGCTGATCACTAGGAGTAAGGCATGAGTCATGTGAGCTTGGAATACTGTAAAGCATTACATAAGTGTATGAGTCATGGGCTGCGTTACCTAATTCTAAAGTTTTTGTACTTTTGAAATATGATTTGCTACACTGGGTGAACTAGATATCCTTATACTAAGAACCATAAATGTACATGATTTTTTACTAACGTATACGAATATGAGAAATGATCATAAAGCTGACATATAGGACATGAGTAGATATCATGATAACTGATGGGTTTTAAAGGTCTGTAATCCTATTCTACAATGGTCTGTAGGATCATGCTCATTGCGGGTATAGAAAAGGATGTCATCTATGAAGACTATAATAAACATGTGTAAGTACCACTTGAAAACACGGTTCATCAAGTACATGAAATCTTTTGGGGCATTGGTAAGAACAAAAGACGTGACTAAGAATTTGAAATTACGATACCAAGTTCTGAAAGATAATTTTGGGATGTCACATTCTCTGAGTTCTATATGTTCCATTCTGTATGGTGAAATAGATATGGGCTAGGTATCTGGAAGAAGGTCAATGTCAAAGTTTATCTCCCTCTCAAGAGGAACTCTGGAAAGATCTTCAGGAGAGACATCTAAATATTCACTCACAACTAAAATTGACATCAAGACTAGGAGTTTCAAAACTAG
Organism: Capsicum baccatum var. pendulum; assembly: GCA_030864225.1. NCBI lineage: Eukaryota > Viridiplantae > Streptophyta > Magnoliopsida > Solanales > Solanaceae > Capsicum > Capsicum baccatum. The sequence continues at coordinate 169,361,489 of CM061561.1, read as the reverse complement.
AGTCCTTAACTTGAACAAGATAATAGAAACATCCCTTAGATATCATTTTCCTATCCCATGGGTAGGAAACAAGCTGACCTCTGAATGCTTAAATACTACCCTTCCACTTAAGGATAGGTTTATTCAGAAGCTAAAATTAGACAACTCTGTTTCTACAGTTGACTGTGGCATAGATGGAATGAAGCCAAACCATGCTGAGAATGACATCGAAATCAGTCATATCTAATTCAACTAAGTCTGTTGTGGTGACTCTTTGAGATACCATAACTAGGCAGTTCCTTATAACCTCCCGGCTATAATGGTTTTCCCCACTGGGGTAGGGACTGAAAAAAAGGTTGTTCTCGGATTTTGGGACTGACTCAAAAATCAACAGCTATCTAAGAAGTAACAAAAGACAAAGAAGCTCCTGGATCTAGAAAAGCGTAATTATTCAAGTGAAAGACCTATAACGTACTAGTGACTATATCAGGAGAATTTTCCTGATCTTATTAGGACTGAAGAGCATAGAGTCTGTTTGGGCATTGTCCACTAGTAGCACTGGAAGTGGCACCCTACTGATTCGGGCGATTGGATTGAGCTGAAGGATGATTATGCTGAATTCATAGACCAGCCTTAGGATAGTATCGAAATCTATGACCTGACTCGTCATATTCAAAATACACATCACTGTCGGCTTTGGAATTACCCTTATGGTTTTTACCGCAAGTTTGATAAAGGGGATTAGTTCGGGCACTGCTAACACTGCCCTGAGATCTAGTGCCTGGCGCCCTATCTTTGAATTTAGGTACTGGAGCACTGGCCGAGGAATGAACTGGAATGGACGACTTTGGGAAAAATTGAAAACGGTTACCACCCTCTGACTTAGGCTGAGCAAAGTTGAAATTTCCCGTTCTTGCTTTCTTATTTTCTCTTTTTCTTTCTTTACTTCTTTCTTTCTAAGCTTTCCCACCTTAATCTATTGGGCATGAATCATATGCATGGGTGGGACAAAAGTTTGATGATTACTTTGAGCTACTACTGAGTAAGATAAAGTAAGAGAGTCAGTTCTAAATTAGCTATGAAATACATGCTCGTCCAGGGAATCAGCCTGAATAGGTGGAGGTGCAGAGTAATTCCCAGTTATCCTTTTGTTAGTCCTTTTGGGTGACATGTTCTATAATAAAGGGAGAAACAAATTAGATTGAGAGTTTAACTTGAGCTCATTCTCACTCGTACGACATGAATACTGAAAGAAGGGAAACTATTCCTAAAACATCTCATAGCCTCCTATCCATAAGTGTGGTGCACAACACACCCATGCACTAGACTCTACTAGATGCATCTTTTCAGACTTCCTAGGACATTGTTGAGCCTTAGGCTCTGATACCAAGTTTGTAACGCACCAAATTTGATAGCTGGAATGCTATACAATGCTAACAATCTCGAAGGACCACAAGCTAACCCATGACTAATATCTATAACTGAGCACTGCATAATATACAGTATAAATGCAGAATAAAAAGGCTAAAAGGCCATAAGGTTCAAATATCTACTAAAACATAATAGTTAGAAATATAGTATATCAATACCAAAACTGAAATTAACTATCTGAACATGCTAGTCTGAAAGCCGCTAAACTATTTGAAATGATGGAGTTGATGGGATATGTCCCCAACTAACTCTGTCCACTAAAACTAAACTACTGAAGTATTGAAATAATCATGCTATCCTTGAATAATGAGGACTCACTATAAATCTACTGCTGCTGCTCGAATCTAAAGCTAAGTGCAATCGAGAACTTGAGCGTCCGAACCTATGGTATAAAATACCATAGCACAGAAGAAAAGTATGTGTCAGTACGTCTGAATATATTGGTATGCAAAGTGAGGTAGGCTGAATATATGGGGTTCATATGTATGAATAATACTAACTGACTGAATAACATGAATGTGAGAATACATGCATAAATACATAACTGTAAATGAGATTGTGATAATACTAACTACTAAGAATGATTACTGATAATATAAGTTTCATATAACTAATTTACTGTAGTCTTGATTTTGATGGAGCTAGATGAGTTCCATACCAAATTGAGTAACAGAATTTGACAGTTCTGAATCTAAAAAACTATCTGAGTTCTTTTACTGAGACTAAGACTGAGACTGTGGGAAGTAGTTATCTAACCAATATGCCCTTTTTCTGTATAGAGTTGGGGTCCAATTTATAACCCTAATTAGAAAGGTGTCAATACCGCACCACTAGTAAGGACAAGCTATAAGTTAACCTCATCTGTCAGTGTCCCTAAAGGAGAACGATGGGACCCTTAACTAGCAGTGTTAATCCATCTTATCAACTCTCAACTGCCAGTGTTGATTTCTCAACCCATGCTGGCTATATAGTTCTAGAATACAAGGATTGCTTATAAGGATCACACCCTCTTTTATCAGTATGTGCCCTCATCCTTGGGTTTGCTCGATGAACTCATTATACTAGATGAACTGGACTGAGTTCACTAAATTCTGTGGACTAATGGAATATTACTGAACTTTATTAACTAACTGAGTTCATAAGAATACTGAGTTTTCCTGAGTCATGTATTTGATAGAATTCTATTGAGTTCTTAAACTAACTGAGAATACTACTGATCTTGGCGTAACTGAGGTTATCATGAAATTGACACTGGCTCTAGGCATACAACTAAATTGTAAGGTTCAAGTACCCAAGGACTCGATAGCATGAAATTGACAAGACATGACACTTCTTGAACACATGACCATAGTCAACAATTCATAGTACAAACATTGAGGATTTTCATGAAGTATTTGTATGTCATAAGCTTACACATGAATAGAAATACATATAAACATGTCATAATTTCATAAGTCCAATTTCATGGACATTCCACCAAACCATTACTATGCATAACAATAGCATGGAGGTCATTGTGAACATAAGGGTATAGTATGGGTTCATCAATTTGGTCATAATTTAGTCATAAAGCATAATTCCTATTCTCTTAGGCATTTTAGCAAACACCTTGCATCATAACTTGAGGCTTAGGCATGAACATTAAAATAATACATCATGACAATATTTTTTACTTCAAATACAAGAATTCCAACCACATGCTAACATGATTTCGTTATATGAATTAAAGATTTCAACTTGGTAATCATACAACAACATAAACATGGATATGATTCAATTCATATCTTGGAATTCAAAATTTATATTTTTGAAAGGGTTTCTTGAGCTTCATGGGTGAAAGGAACCTATAAATCAACACTTTACATACCTTAGATCGAAGTTCCTTGAAGATTAACGATGGAATCTTCTGGATTAGAACCTTTAATTGAAAACCCTAGACTTGTTCTTGAGGGAATTTGAGAGAAACAACTATATTTTGGAGAAAAACTAGTTGAATATCATTTTATAGGCTTATATGGGGGTGATAAATTAGCCCTTTTTCCTTAAATATACGGATATTTAATGACTAAAAACTGAGCATCGATGCGATAGGCAGTGGTGCATCGATGGCTTTGATGCGATACCCGACGCATCGCGCCAAGCCTTATTAATTTTAACTTTGGCAATTTGCAACAATGTTAACCAATTCGATGGGCGATGTGGCGCTCCAAGATCATGTTGGTCCACTATTTTGGGACACCAAACATGGTCTAAACGAGGTCTAAAAAATTCAAAACTTGTTCGAGAACATCTATTGACCTCCTTGGTGATGAATTAACAAAAATACGGACCATTAAAGGACATTAAGGTCGTAAAATATGATTTTTAACTTTTGAAGGCCAAAAATAAACTAAGTCTGGAAACTTAGTTAGAATTTTCTAAGTCTGAGACCCCTTGACCAGCCTAAAGGACTAAATTAAGCTTAGAAATTTTATGGAGTCTTACATAAAGGAAGGCTTAATGACAGTGAAAGAGTACTTTCTTAAGTTCAATCAGTTGTCAAAGTACGCCACTGATACAATGGCTGATCTAGGGCAAGTATGAGTAAAGTTGTTACTGGAGTATCTGGTTTAGTAGTCCAGGAGTTTAGGACTGCCATGCTTATTGGAGATATAGATCTTGCTAGATTGATAATTAATGCTCAGTAGATTAAAACAAAATAGTTTAATCAAAGAGAAAGGGGGAATAAGAAGGCTAGAATCAGTCAGTTTAAGTATGGCCAGACTAGGTCTCAAGAGGGAAATTATTTGTAGTTTCAAAATCGTTCATCGATGCTAGCACCATCTTTAGTTAGTGATCCCTCTTCTAGAGCTAGACAAAAGTAGTGGGGGTAAGTCTTCTATGTCCAAATCTCAGAATAGTGTGAGTGGAAGACCTAGTTATCCTTCATGTGCTAAGTATGGTAAGAATCATCCTAGTGAGTATATGTTCTGATAGAAAGGTTGTTATGGTTGTGGTAAGTTGGGTTATAGAATTAGAGAGTGTCTGTATGCAAAGCAGGGGAATAAAGATGTTCGACCCCAGACTTAGGCTACTAGTGCACCAGCTCCTCTAGGTTTCCCAGTGCTTCCTCAGGGCGTATCATTTGGTACCGGTGGAGGTCAGTTCCAAAATTGATTTTACGCTTTACCATCCCATCAGGAGTAGGAGGATTTTCCAGATATTATCACTGGTATGTTTCGTATCTTTCATCTTGATGTTTATGTGCTGTTAGACCCTGGATTAAATTTTTCTTATGTGACCTTGTTAGTTGCAGTAAATTTTGAGATAGGTCCTAAAAAGATCTGTGAGCCCTTCCTGGTTTCTACCTAGTGTGTGAGTCAGTTGCTACTGAATAAATCTATAAAAAGTGTACTATCACTGTCCTTCATAAAATCATGTTAGCAAACCTAATAGAGTTAGATATGGTTGACTTTTATCTTATATTTTGTATAGATTGGATTCATTCCTATTATGCATCTATAGATTGTCGTACCAGAGTGGTGAAGTTCTAGTTTCCAGATGAGCCAGTCTTTTAGTGGAAAGGTAATTCAGTGTCTCCTAAGAGTCATTTCAAATCTTATCATAAAGCCAGAAAATTGATTTCCAAAGGGTGTATCTATCATCCAGTTAGAGGCAAAGATACTAAGTTTGAGACTCCGACAGTTCAGTCAGTTAGTGTAGTCAATGAGTTAGTTTCCTGATATTTTTCCCAAAGATTTTCTGGGGGTACCTCCCGATAGGAAAATAAAGTTCGGTATTGACCTTTTCCTATATACTCAGCGTATTTCTATTCCTCTATATTGTATGGCTCCAACCGACTTAAGGAGTTAAAAGAGTTGCTCAAATGTCTTTTTGATGAAGTTTTCATAAGGCCTAGTGTTTCTCCATGGGGTGCTCCCATCCTATTCATACAAAAGAAAGTTCTTTGCGTATATGCATTGACTATCGTCAGCTGAATAAAGTTACAGTAAAAAATAAATATCCTCTTCCTAGAATTGATGACTTATTGGATCAACTCCAAGGTGCCGGTTACTTCTCCAAGACAGACCATAGATCCGGCTATCATCATCTTAGAGTAAAGGAATGTGATATTCCAAAGGCAGTCTTCAAAACCCGTTATGGTCATTTTAAGTTTCTAGTTATGTCTTTTGGGCTAACAAATGCCCAGTAGCTTTCATGGACTTGATGAACAGAGTTTTCAAATAGTATCTGGACATATTTGTCATATTCTTTATTGATGTTATTCTCATCTACTCTCGTAGTGAGGATATTATGTAGGCCATCTTAGAATTGTGTTGCAAACTCTTAGAGATCACCAGCTGTTCACCGAATTCAGCAAATGTTAATTTTGGCTATGATCAGTAGATTTTCTTGGTCATATTATTTCCTATGAGGGAATTAGAGTTGATCCTCAAAAGAAAGAAGCAGTAATAAATTAGCCTAGACCTATCTCTCCATCAGACATCTAGAAAGCTTAAGCCTCATAAAAAGAATTACCATACCTATGATCTTGAATTAGCTGCTATTGTGTTTTCTTTGAAAATCAAGAGAAATTATCTTGTTGATGCATTTATGGATCACAAAATCTTACAGTATGAGTTTACTACGAGAGAGTTGAATCTTCGGCTGAAAAGGTGGTCTGAATTATTAAAAGATTATGTTATAAGTATGTTGCATTATCTGGGAAAGGATAATGTAGAGGCAGACGCCCTCAGTAGATTGTCTATGGGCAGTGTTGCTCATGTCGAGAATGATTAGAAGAAGTTAATTTAAGAAGTTCATCGATTAGCTAGGTTGGGTTTTAGATTGGTTGATTCAACGGAAGGGAATCTTTAGGTTTAGAGTAATTTCGAATTTTCTCTATTTTCTAAAGTAAAAGAGAAACAAGATGAGGATTCTGGTTTGGTCAAACTAAAGGAGTCAGTTAAGGACAAAAAGATAGAGGTTTTCTCCCAAGAGAGAGATGGCGAGTTGAGGTACCAGAGAAGATTGTGTGTGCCATTTGTTGATTATTGGAGGCAGCAGATTATGGCAGAAGTGCATGGTGCGCGTTATTTCATTCATCCAGGTGCGACCAAGATGTACCGTGACTTGCAAAAAATCTATTGGTGGAGTGGTATAAAGAGAGATATAGCAGAGTTTGTATCCAAGTATGCAACTTGTCAATAGGTTAAGGTAGAGCACCAAAGACCTGGTGGTACATTGCAAGAGTTTGGTATCCCTACTTTAAAATGGGAAGAGGTGGATATGGACTTTGTGACTGGATTACCCCATTCTTATCGTCATCAAGATTCAATTTGGGTCAATTTAGATAGATTGACTAAGTTAGTGCATTTTTTGCCAGTTCACACGGCCAATACATCTGAAGATTATGCAAAGTTGTATATTAGAGAGTTGGTTAAATTGCATGGAGTTCCTTTGTTCATCATCTTAGATAGGGGTACTCTATTTACCTCTCTGTTTTAGAGAGCCTTTTAGAAGGGTCTTGGTACCTAAGTTTATCTTAGTTCAGCTTTTCATCCACAGACAGATGGTCAGGCAGAAAGGACCATTTAGACTCTAGAGGACATGTTGAAGGCATGTGTTCATGATTTCAGAGGTAGTTGGGATGTGCATTTTCCATTGATTGAGTTTTCTTATAATAACAGTTATCATGCTAGTATTCAGATGGCTCTGTTCAAGGCCCTTTATGGGTGAAGATATAGATCGCCAGTTGGTTGGTTCAAACTGGGTGAGGCCGCTTTGATTTGGCTAGGCATGGTGTTTGAGGCCATGAAGAAAGTTCAGTTGATTCGAGAGAGATTGAAAGCAGCTCAGAGTCATCAAAAATCTTATGCATACATAAAAAAAAGAGATCTTGAGTTCAAGGTTGATGACCTTGTGTATTTGTAAATCTTCCCATGAAAGGGGTAAAGAGATTTGAAAAAAAAAGAAATCTTAGTCCCCGATTTGTAGGTCCTTTCCAGATTTTGAGTCGTGTTGGGAGGGTAGCATATGATCTTGAGCTCCCCGCAGATTTATCCTTAGTTCATCCAGTGTTCCATGTGTCCTTGTTGAAGAAGTGCATGGATGATTCAACTGTTGTAGTCCCTCTAAAAAGTATAGATATTCAGAATAACTTCTCATATGAAGAAGTTCTAGTAGAGATTGTTAATCATCAGATCTGTAGGCTAAGGAACAAAGAAGTTCCCTTGGTCAAAGTTCTATGGCGAAATTAGTCCATTGAGGGTGCTTCTTGGGAAACAGAAGTAGATATGCGTATCAATTATCCTCATCTCTTCTCCATGAACTCAGATTCTGCCGAACGTAATAGTCTTCCTTCATTCAGTTCTTTTTCTAGTCTCAGATTCATCTATATAGTTGTCTTCATGTAAAATACATGCACTTACAAATCAGTTCAGTAGCTCAGTATGTTTTAGATTTAGCCATTTAGTTTATTTTAGTTGTGCATGATAGCTTATAGTATTAGATTCCTTAGTGTTCTCAGTTTAACTGACTGCATTCAAGGATGAATATTCCTAGGGGGAGATATTGTAATACCCCAAAATTTTTTCTAGCTTAATTTTACTCTTAGAATGTCAAGAGTTACCTTAAAAAATAAATAACAATTTTTGCATGCAAATTTTTCCAAATATAAACCATCCATTGTGTAGATAATTAAATAAGCTTTCCATCGATACCAATTCCTCCCAAATCTGATACTCGATTGAGAAGTTATGGCATTTTTAGGAAACCAGCATCCCAACTGGAGAAGCATCGCACCGCGGTGACTTGCAAAATGGAAATTGTCCAATTACAGTGGACCTTCGCAATAAGACTGTATCACAGTGAAGCCTTATTTTTCAATTATCAATTTTCAGTGGCTCACCGCAATAGTGGCACATCGTGGTGATGGCCAAAATAGCATTTGAATAGTGCACCGCGATAGCTCCATGTCGTATAGAATGCCCAGTTCCTACTTGTCAAATTCCAGTGAGCCACCGAGATAGTGGCACATCATGGTGGCTTGCAAATTTGGAAAATTTCTCTTGTTTTCAGTTTCGAATAAATTTTAAAAGGGGCACTTTGGTCAATTTTCAAGCCCCCAATTCATCCAAAACAAGGAATTAAGCATATCCTAAGCACTTTATGCTTATTTTCATGCATTCTCTCTCAAAGCAAAATCCCAGAGCTCAAAAGATTACTCTCCAAGAAATAAATTTCCTCCATTGTTTGTCCAAGAAAACCCAAAATTGAGGATTCTTCAATCAAGATAATCAAAAGCTTCAAAGGCACAAATAGAGATTCAAGTTCAAGCTTTCTTAGAAATTTCATCAATTAAGGTATGTGGGGTTTATGAACAAGGATACTTCTTTCATCCTTGTGCCCAAAACCAAGCTTTTATTTTAAATTTATATGATTTTGAATGATTACGCATGAGTTTTGAATTAGGGTTTATAACCATTATTGCTATTTGCAAGATTATGAGATTTCGAGTGTTTATAAAGTTGAATTGCATGTCTATTTCTATATTTTTATGCCTATTGTAGTAAATTTTAGATTTTGAATTGAATTACCATTACTCTCAATATCAAGCATGAACATTATGATGTTTTGACATGAACTTGATGTATGGGTTATAAAGCCCAAGATTACATGTTATGGTTTCAAGAAAGATTATGCTTTAGGCATCCTATAATCAGATTAATTTTATATTTTCAATAAAGCTTTGATCTTTCGATCTTTAGATAAGTTTTGGAATCCATATTAAAGATTTATTACATATTTTAAAATCAAAATAGTTTTATTCAAAGATTGAATCAGATAAATACATAATTGGTTTCGTAATAATCCTTATGCTAGCTTTTTAAAGTGGATTTCCAACAGAATGAGCATACTAATTAAAAAGGAGTAGTATTTAGCACCGAGTAGGAAGTATGGGATTAGCGTGCCCTATCTTTCACAGAACTATTATTAGATTATTAGATTATTCCCATTTCTACATGGATGAAAGTTATAGATGTGATCACTTATATTAGGTTATACTCCTTGGCAAGAGTATAACACATCTCCCCATCGTGAGGTTTTCCCCATAGGGGAACAAGAAGTTGGAATCCATGTTAGCTCACATGGTTTATGTCGGTTAAGAGATCCTCCCTGCTAGTAAAAGTAAATACACAACTTTTGAGTAACTTCCTTAATTGAATAGAATAACAGAAAAGCTTTTAAGAAAACTAAGTGTAAAGGCTCACAACTTTATTTAGATTATGTTTTTTTTACATAAAGATATTAGCTACAGACTATAACTTTCAGATTTTAGATATAGAAGTAAGCCCTTTTTTACACTTAGACAGTATGATTTATAGACAGAATTTTAGTATAGCTTTCAGAACTAAATGTTATGACTCACTAGATTTACAAAGTATGATTTTTTATTCATGATTACAGATTTCAATTTTCAGATATTCCATCTTATGTGAGTCATTTACATTAAGCATGCATTATTTAACAAACTATGATGATGATTGATATTATGTTTTACTTATGTATTCACCCTCATATATTCAGTACACCATCAAATTACTGATCCATATATATGTTTATGTGATACATTATCTCATAATATAGGTTCAAAGTATTGCCATGCTTATTGGAGACATGGATCTTGCTAAATTGATGACTCATGCTCAGCAGATTAGGGCATAGAAGTTGAAGGAAAGAGAGAGGGAGAATAAGAAGGCTAAAACTGGTCAGTTTTAGTATGTCCAAACTAGGTCTCAAGAGGGAAATCATTCGCAATTTTAGAATCATTCATCTATGCCAGCATCGTCTTCAGCTAGTGCTCCCTTTCTCAAAGATAAACAAAAGAAATGAGGTAAGTTTTCTATATCCAGATCTCAGAATTGTGTGAGTGGAACATCTAGTTATCCTCTATGTGCTAAGTGTGGTAAGAATTATCCTGGTGAGTGTATGTTGGGATAGAAAGGTTGTTATGATTGTGGTAAGTTGGGTCATGGAATTAAAGAGTGTCCACATGCTAAGCAAGGGAATAGAGATGTATGTACCCAGCTCAAGCAACTAGTGCACCAGCTCCTCTAGGTTGCCCAGTGCTTCCTCAGGGCGTATCATTTGGTACTGGTGGAGGTCAGTTCCAAAATTGATTTTATGCTTTACCATCCCATCAGGAGTAGGAGGATTTTCCAGATATTATCACTGGTATGTTTCGTATCTTTCATCTTGATGTTTATGTGTTGTTAGACTCTGGGTTAAATTTTTCTTATGTGACCCTGTTAGTTGCAGTAAATTTTGAGATAGGTCCTAAAAAGATCCATGAGCCCTTCTTCGTTTCTACCTAATGGGTGAGTCAGTTGTTGCCAAATGAATCTATAGAAAGTGATCTATTACTGTCCTTCATAAAATCATGTTGGCAGACCTAGTAGAGTTAGATATGGTTGACTTTGATCTTATTCTTGGTATGGATTTGATTCATTCCTATTATGCATTTATAGATTGTCGCACCCGAGTGGTGAAGTTTCAGTTTTTAGATGAGCCAGTCTTTGAGTGGAAAGGTAATTCAGTGTCTCCCAAGAGTCATTTCATATCTTATCTTAAAGCCAAAAAGTTAATTTTCAAAGGGTGTATCTATCATCTAGTTAGATTCAAAGATAATAAGTCTGAGACTCTAACCGTTCAGTCAATCAGTGTAGTCAATTAGTTTCCTGATGTTTTTCCTAAAGATTTTCCAAGGGTACTTTTCGATAGGGAAATAGAGTTTGGTATTGACCTTCTCCCAGATACTCAGTCTATTTCTATTTATCTATATCGTATGGTTCCAGCCGACTTCAGGAGTTAAAAGAGAAACTCAAATATCATTTTAATAAAGTTTTGATAAGGCCTAGTATTTCTCCATGGGGCGCTCCCATCCTATTTGTTCGAAAGAAAGATAGTTCTTTGCGTATGTCCATTGACTATCGTCATCTGAATAAAGTTACAGTCAAAAATAAATATACTCTTCCTAGAATTGATGACTTATTTGATTAACTCCAAGGTGCCAGTTACTTCTCCAAGAAAGACCTTAGATCCGGCTATCATTAGCTTAGAGTAAGGGAATGTGATATTCCAAATACAACCTTCAAAACCCATTATGGTCATTTTGAGTTTCTAGTCATGTCCTTCGGGCTAACAAATGCCCCAACAACTCTTATGGACTTGATAAACAGAGTGTTCAAACAGTATCTGGATATGTTTGTCATAGTCTTTATTGATGATATTCTCGTATACTCTCGTGGTGAGAAAGATCATGCAGACCATCTTAGAATTATGTTGCAAACTCTTAGAGATCACCAGTTTTTTACCAAATTCAGCAACTATGTATTTTGGCTAAGATAAGTAGCTTTCCTTGGTCATATTATTTCCAGTGAGGGAATTAGAGTTGATCCTCAAAACACAGAAGCAGTAAGAAATTAGCCTAGACCTATCTCTCCGTCGGACATTAGAAGTTCCTTGGGTATAGCTGGCTATTACAGACATTTTGTTGATGGTTTCTCATCTATTGTGTCTCTTATTTTAAGATTGGCTCAGAATAAAGTTAAGTTCCAATGGTCAGATTCCTGTGAGAAGAGTTTTCAGGAGTTGAAGACTCGACTCACTTCAGCCTCAGATTTAGCATTACTTGATTGTACAGATGGTTTCATCGTATATTGTGATGCCTATAGAGTTGGTATGGATTGCATTTTGATGCAGAGTGTAAGGTCATAGGCAAAAAAAAAGATATCAAATTTCTACCAAGATAACTGGAAGTTACAACTAATACGAAGCCTAATGAACCTAAAAAAAGGATAAAGGCCTAGCAGAAATTACTTATTTTTTGAGACCCCATTATAAGTTCTATCCATATATGTTCTGATCTCTAAGTCATACTTTACCTGATTGAATTTTATTGGAATTGAGATAATACCCCATAGAAATTTGACTTTACCTTTTTGTTTCCGAAGTAGCCTCATCAACTAGCACTAGTTTGAGGTGAACTAGCTATGCCTCTAGACAGCTTAAGCCTCATAAAAAAAATTATCCTACCCATGATCTTGTATTAGCTGCTGTTGTGTTTTCTTTGAAAATATGGATACATTATCTTTATGGGGTGTATGTTGATGTGTTTATGGATCGCAAAAGCTTGCAGTATGTGTTTACTCAAAGAGAGTTGAATAGTTGGCATAGAAGGTGGTTAGAATTGTTGAAAGGTTATGATATGAGTGTGTTGTATCATCCGAGTAAGGCCAATATAGTGGCAGACACCCTCAGTATATTGTCTATGGGCAGTGTTGTTCATGTAGAGAATGATAAGAAGGAGTTAGTTCGAGAAGTTCATCGATTAGCTAGGTTGGGTGTTAGATTGGTTGATTCAACTGTAGGGAATGTTTGGGTTCAAAGTAGTTCTGAATCTTCTCTAGTTTCTGAAGTGAAGGAGAAACAAGATGAGGATTCTAGTTTGGTCAAACTAAACGAGTTAGTTAAAGACCAAAAGATAGAGGTTTTCTCCCAAGGGGGAGATGACGTGTTGAGGTACCAGAATAGATTATGTGTGCCATGTGTTGATGATTTGAGGCAGCAGATTATGAAAAAATCACATGGTCCACATTATTCCATTCATCCAGGTGCTACTAAGATGTATCGTGACTTATGGGAAATCTATTAGTGGAGTGGTATAAAGAGAAATATAGCAGAGTTTGTAGCCAAGTGTTCAACTTATCAATAGGTTAAGGTAGATCACTAAAGACCTGGTGGTACTTTGTAAGAGTTTGCTATCTCTACTTGGAAGTGGGAAGAGGTGAATATGGACTTTGTGGTTGGATTACCCCATTCACATCGTCAGTAAGATTTGATTTGGGTCATTGTAGACAGATTGACTAAGTCAGCACATTTCTTGCCAATTCACACATCCTACACAGCTAAAGATTATGCTAAGTTGTATATCAGAGAGTTGGTTAGATTGCTTGGAGTTCCTTTGTTCATCATCTCAGATAGGGTTACTCAGTTTACCTCTCAGTTTTGGAGAGCCTTTCAGAAGGGTCTTGGTACCCAAGTTTATCTTAGTTCATCTTTTCATCCACAGAAAGATGGTCAGGCAGAAAGGACCATTCAGACTCTATAGGACATGTTGAAGGCATATGTTTATAAGTTCAGAGGTAGTTGGGAAGAGCATTTGCTATTGAATGAGTTCTCTTATAATAACAGTTATCGTGCTAGTATTCAGATGGATCCGTTCAAGGCACTTTATGGGCAGAGATGTAGATCGCTAGTTGGTTGGTTCAAAGTGGGTGATGTAATTTTGATTGGTCTAGACATAGTATTTCAGGCCATGGATAAAGTTCAGTTGATTTGAGAGAGATTTAAAGTAGCTCAGAGTCGTCAGAAATCTTATGCAGACATAAGAAGAAGAGATATTAAGTTCGAGGTTAGGAAGGTAGCATATGAGTTTGAGATACCCACAGATTTATCCTCAATTCAACCATTGTTCCATGTGTCATTGTTAAAAAAGTGCATGGATGATTCAGCTGTTGTAGTCCCTCTAGAAAGTATAGATATTCAGAGTAGCCTCTCATATGAAGAAGTTCCAGTAGAGATTTTTGATCATCAAATCCGTAGGCTAAGGAACAAAGAAGTTCCCTTGGTGAAAGTTCTATGGCAAAATCAGTCCGTTGAGGGTGCTACTTGGGAAGCTAAAGCAGACATGCATACCAAGTATCCTCATATCTTCTCCACAAACTCTGATTCAGCCGAAGGTAATAGTCTTTCTTTATTCAGTTCTTTTTCCAGTCTCAGATTCAGCTATATAGTTGTCTTCATGTTAAATCCATGCACTTACAGATTAGTTCAGCAGCTCGGTATATTTTAGATTTAGTCATATCGTTTATTTTAGTTGAGTATGATAGATTATAGCTTCATATTCCTCAGTGTTCTCAGTTTAACTAACCACATTCAAGGACGAATGTTCCCAAGAGGGAGATATTGTAATACCCTATAATTTTTCCAAGCTTAATTTTGCTCCTAGAATGTCAAGGGTCATCTTAAAAAATGAATAACAATTTTTGCATGCAAAATTTTCTAGATCTAAACCATCCATTGTGTAGATAATTGAATAAGCTTTCCATCGATACCAATTTCGACCAAATTCGATACTCGGTTGAGAAATTATGACATTTTTAGTAAAGCAACATCCCAACTGGAGAAGCATCGCGCTGCGGTGACTTGCAAAATGGAAATTGTTCGATTCCAGTGGACCTCCACTATAAGCGCACATTGCGGTGAAGCCTTATTTCCCAAGTATCAATTTCCAGTGGTCCACCACAATAGTGGCGCATCACGGTGATGGCCAAAATGGCATTTCAGTAGTGTACCGCGATAACTCCGCATCGCGTAGAATGTCCAATTCCCAGTTGTTGAATTCCAGTAAGCAACCGCGATAGTGGCACATGGCGGTGGCAAGAAAATTCTTAAAATTTGTCTTGTTTCCAATTCTAATTAAATTTTAAAAGGGGCACTTTGGTCAATTCCCAACCCCTCAATCATCCAAGACAAGGAATTAAGCATATCCTAAGAACTTAATGCTTATTTTCATCCATTCTCTCTTAAAGCAAAACCCTAGAGCTTAAAGGCTTACTCTCCAAGAAATCAATTTCCTCCATTGTTTCTCTAAGAAAACCCAAAATTGAGGATTCCTAAATAAATATAATCAAGAGTTCATCTTCAAAGGCACAAATAAAGATTCAAGTTCAAGCTTTCTTAGAAATTTCATCAATTAAGGTATATGGAGTTTATGAACAAGGATACTTCTTTCATCCTTGTTTTCAAAACCAATCTTTTATTTTAAATTTATATGATTTTGAATGATTACACATGAGTTTTGAATTAGGGTTTATAAACATTATTGCTATTTGCAAGATTATGAGATTTCAAGTGTTTATGAAGTTGAATTTCATATCTATTTCTATATTTTCATGCCTATTGTAGTAAATTTCAGATTTTGAAATGAATTATCATTACTCTCAATATCAAGCTTGTACATTATGATGTTTTGACATGAACTTGATGTATGGGTTATAAAGCCCAAGGTTACATGTAATGTTTCAAGAAAGATCATGCTTTAAGCATCCTATAATCAGATTATTTTCAGATTTTCAATAAAGCTTTGATCTTTTAATCTTCAGATAAGTTTTGAAATCCACATTATAGATTTATTACAGATTATAGAAATTACCATAGTTTTATTCACAAATTGAATCAGATAAATGCATAATTGGTTTCATAATAACCCTTATGCTCGCTTTTTAAAGTGGATTTCCAACAGAATGAGCATAAAAGGGAGTAGTATTTAGCATCGAGTGGGAAGTGTGGGATTAGCGTGCCCTATCTTCCACAGAACTACGTAGACATCATAAGTACAGATTATCAGATTATTTCTATTTCTACATGGATGAAAGTTACAGATGTGATCACTTAGATTAGGTTATATTCCTTGGCAAAAGTATGACACCTCTCTCCATCGTGAGGTTTTCCCCATTGGGAAACAAGAAGTTGGACTCCATGTTAGCTCATATGGTTTATGTCGGTTAAGAGAACCTCCCTACTAGTAAAAGTAAATAAAAAACTTTTGAGTAACATCCTTAACAGAATAAAATAATAGAAAAGCTTTTAAGAAAACTAAATGTAAAGGCTCAAAGCTTTATTTAAATTGTGTTTTTTTATAAAAAGATATTAGCTACAGACTACAACTTTCATATTTTGAATATAGATGTGAGCTCTTTTTTATACCTAGACAGTATGATTTACAGAAATAATATTAGTACAGCTTTCAGAACTAAATATTATGACTCATTAGATTTACAAAGTATGATTTGCTATTCATGATTACATATTTTAGTTTTCAGATATTCCAGCTTATGTGAGTCATTTACATTAAGCATGCATTGTTTTACAAACTATGATGATGATTGATATTATGTTTTACTATGCATTCACCCCCATATACTCATTACATCCTCAAAGTACTGATCAACATATACGTCTATGTGCTACATTGTCTCATAATGTAGGTTCAGGTGCTCAGTTTAAGCAACGTGAGTAATTTTGAGCATCTCTACCTACATCCCGACAGTTGCTGAGTACTCATAGTTCGGGGACTTAATCATTCATTTATTTTCAGCTTATTAGTTTAGATGATTCAGTATTCCTTTTAGATAGTTCGAGTCAGCTGGGGGTTTATCCCAGTGAATTTCTAGATATTAGTAGTAGAGGCTTGTTAGACTGCTGGTTTTGATACAGACTTTTAGTATTGTTTTATCAGACCCCTGAGACTAGTATTTTTAAAATATTATATTCACATAGTTTTCTTCATTCAATATGATTTTGATCTATATTTCTATTAGTATAAGATTCAGACTTAGTAGAAGGCAGACAGAGTTAGCTTAAGGCTACTCGTAGTCTTGAGCACTGTGTGATGTCTCAGGACCCATTTTCGGGGCGTTACAATTCTAGACAAAGGAATAAAAATTGGACAAGTGTCTCAAATTAGATCAATACCAAAATCTATTTCTCTATCTGGAGGAACACCAGGAAGATCATCCAGAAAGACCTCGAGAAACTCATTAACCACTGGAACTGACTGAAAGAAGGATCTTCCGACATAGAATCCTTAATCCAGACCAAGTGATAAAGACTCCCTTTGGAGATTAATCTCCAAGCTCTAAGATAAGAAATAAACCTCCCCCTAGGAGATAAAGAAACACCCTCCCACTCTATAACCGGTTCACCAAGGAACCTAAAGATAAACTTATGGGTTAAACAATCCTAGGATGCAAAACAAGAGTGCAACAAATCCATACCTATAATTACATGAAGATCTACTATATCTAACTCAAATAGATCCACCAAGTTCTGTTTGCGACCAACAGATACCACACCCCCCTATAGACTCTCTTAGCAATAACCGAGTCACCTACTAGGGTAGAAACAAAAAAAGAATCCAAAATAACTTTCAGATCAAAACCAAAAGATATAGTCATATAAGGAGTAACAAAGGAGAGAGTGGACCCCAGATCAAGTTAACAATATATGTCATAAGAGAAAAGTTGTAACGTACCAGTAACGACATTAGGTGATGCCTCAGATTCCTATCGGAATGCCAAAGCATACAACCTATTTCGACCAACAATAGAACCAGGATCGGTAATAGAAGCAGATGCAACACCACCAGATGTAGGAGAAGAAGATGAAGCCACGAGAATATTATTCTCCCCCGTAACAACCTTATTAACTGAAAAATCCTTGAGCCGATAGCTGGTCTGTCTATTCTTGGATCATTTGTCCTTTTCTTCATTGTAATAACTTCGATGAGGATGAACATAGAACTAACAGGAGGGCATAAAGAAACTGACTGACCTCTGCTTGCTTGAGATTGGGCACCCTACACCCAAAAATTGTCACCACATGATGGCGTATGTCGCCCGACTGGTAAAGAGCACTAGCAGAAAAGTGGGAACCAGAACTCCCCCACTTCTTTTTTTGCCACTTGCTACTATCTCGACCATCCTAATACTAAGCACCTCCCTGGTCAGAAAAATTGCTTTTCTTTCCTGCCTATCTCTGTACTCCGCCTGCTTTCTTTTTTTATTCTCTATTTACTAAATATAAATAGTCAACCTAGAGATGTTTGTATCTATAACTCGCAAGGCAGTCTTGCTCTCCAAAATCAAATCCCTATTCAACCAGAAGCAAACTTCCTAATCTTTACTCGCATGTTAGCCACTAAATTAGGAGCATATCTTGAAAATTGGTGAAACTTTAAGTCATATTCCTTGACAGACATCCTCCCTTACTTGAGGTTCATAAGCTTCTCCATCTTTTCTTCTCTTAACTCTTGGTGAAAGAAATAAACTAGAAAAACATCAGAGAAGGAATCCCATAAGGATGACTCCTCCGCATCTCTTTTATCCCTATCCCACTCTTCATACTACTGATATGTAACATTTTTTAGTTAATAATCTCCAAAGTTAACCTCCTCTACATTAGTAGCCTGCATCACCCAAAATATCTTCTCTATTTCATCCAAGAATCCCTGTAGATCCTCCTTCACCTTTACTCTAGAAAAAGTAGAAGGACTCATCTTCATAAATTAGCCAACCCTTGTGGCCTCAGCAGACAAAGCACCCGACACATCCTGCTCAACCTGAGCAGTAACCAATTTAGCAAATAGCATAAAAATACTGGCAAAAATTTGCATTAGTCACCTCGCTTTGAGGAGGACTAGTAGCAATCGATGAAACTAAAAAATTATCGGGGATAGGACCGTGAGATCAAAGATGAACCCCAGAATTAGGATGCTCTCCTTCAGCGTTACCCTAAGATGGGACAGAAGAATTTCCTTGTGTTCCATATCTATGAGTCATGATCTTAAAGACAAACAAACAAGGATTAGAGAAGATTTCAGAACTGAGACTCCAAGCTTGAAAATAGAATACCAAGAAAGTAAAACATTCCTAAATGCCTTGTAGCCTCTCCCTTATGAGTGTGGCACGCTACATACCCCTAAAAAAGACTCTACTTGATACGGCTTTGTGGACTCCCAATTAATTATGAACCTAGACTCTGATACCAACTTGACACGACCCGCCCTGGGGCCTTTTTCTAATGGGCGTCCCAAGTCTGACAAGGACCAGAGACCACCCCCGTTACCCAACCCAACCTCTATCTGCCTGCCATGAGTTAGCTAAATTTCAAGCAAGTGACAAGATAGTGTAGAAACTCACATAAAGACTTTGGGATAAGATCAGGACCTTCATATCAAATAATAATATAAAATCAATCAAAGAAGATAAAAAGGTAAAATTCATTTCCCTTTCTAGCCTTGGCACTAATTAAGGCAGCCTTTATCAATGTAAAATTGGCCCAACATAAAATAAAAGAAAGAAAAATATCAATCAACACAATTTTATAAAAATGAGGATCCATGTAAAATTCAATCAAAGAAAACAAAGAAAAAAAAGAACATTTAGAATAATCAATTCACGAGAATCTCCTCCCATAAAATTACCCAAAAAGATCAAAATAACCCTCATGTCCAAATCAATAATAAAAGGAAAAAGAAATCAATAAACATACCCAATATATGTAATTGCCAGAAATGTGAGCAAACCTATATTTTTAATTAAAAAGGACAAATAAAAATAAGAACCTTGACCAGTAAAGATTTATCATAACTGTGTGAATGCTGAAATTAAGCCAAAAAAATCAATCATCACGATTGTCAACAAATATTATATATGGATCAATTCATTGTAATCGAATCATTTGTCAACTTAAGACAGTCGTATTATTAAACCACAAGCATGACTACATCAGCCCATGCAGAAAGGAACATATTTCGCAAATCACACAAATCAATATTCAATATTTTTTATGTTAAACACATGCTAATAAAAATTGGACATTTTCACATATGTCGGTCTAAGAACATAAACACACATGGGTTTGGAAGATTTAACTCAACTTACAATGTCAAATATCATCGATTTTGAATCTAATAAAATCAATCAGAAGAGAAAAAAAGAAAAGAAATGGTAGAAGACAATAATAAACTGGTATGGAATTAAACAAAGAAACTGAACCTGAACAAATTCATAAGAATCAGTTGCAACATTTACGGCAAAACCTAAATTGGGCGGCAACGGTTGATATTGTTCTCCTTTAACTGGCGCTTCGCCGGTTGAAGAGGGAATAGAAAAGGGAGGTAGCGCTTAGTAGAGGCTTGACAGTTAGATCGCCTATTCGTCGATGGTGTCATGGTGAAACAGAGAGGAGCAGCTGCGGCAGGGTGAGCTGGTTGGCGATGCTGGTGCTAGTTGTTTCTTCGGCTGGAGAGGCGGATTCCAATGGCTGGGTAGCGATGTTAGTAGTAGGTGGTTAGTTTACCATTGGTGCAACTGGTGGTTGGTTCGTTGGTGGAAGGTGAAGCAGCTACAGTAATAGATTCTATCTATGGTTGTTATCAATCTGTGGGCGTTGGATATGGCACTGTTATGTTCACTAGTGGGGAAGGAGAGAAGGGCGATTAGGGATTGCCGATGGTGTGGAGCAATAATGGGAGAGATAAATAGAGAAAGAAATAGTAGCGAGAGAGGTGAAATCAATCTAATTGAGAGAATGAGGTTAAGGTTTTGATAAAAAGAAAAGAAAGAGGTGGGCTGACCTCAGCTGTTGCATCAAACTCGATCAATGGCTAGGATTGAAATTAGATTTATAAATTAGGTTTTTAGAAAGATGTGTTGGGGTTTATAAATTGGGTCAAATTTGTCTAAAATTGACATTTAATTGAGTTCAAATGGCTAAAAGTTAAATATGTGAGGGAAATTAAATAAAAAAAATAGGTAGCTATTTTAATAATAATAATAATAATTATAGTAAAAATAATAATTATATTATTATTATATAATATTATTTGACACCTACAAATTATGACTTTTACAAAATATTATAAAAACAACAACAAGAACAATAACAACCACAAGAAGAAGAAGAAGAAGAAGAAGAAGAAGAAGAAGAACAACAACAACAACAATAACAACAAGATCAACACCACCACCACCACCACCATCAACAATAACAATAACTGCAACAATAACAAAAACCACCACTACCTTTACAATAACAACAACAACAAAAACAACAACAACAACAATAATAACAACAACAACAACAATCACAATAATAACAACAACAACAACAACAACAAAATAATAACAATAACAATGATAACAACAACAACAATAATAACAGCTATAACAATAACATAATAATAATAATAACAACAGCAATAGTAGCAACAATAATAACAACAACAACAACAATAGTAACAACAATAATAACAATAGCAACAACAATAATTATAACAATAATAACAACAACAACAACAATAATAATAAAAATAGAAACAACCACCACCACCACCACCACCACCAACAACAACAATAATAATTATAATAAAAATAAAAACAACCACCACCACCACCAATAACAACAACAACAACATCATCAATAATAACAATTTTATCAAGAATAAGAACAACAACAACAACAACATTAAAAGCAACAATCGTAATAATAATAATAAAAATAACAACAATAACAACAACAATAACAACAACAACAACAACAATAATAATAATAACAATCATAATAATAATTACTGCAAAAAATACAACAATAATAACAACAATAACAACAACAACAACAACAATAAGAAGAAGCAGAAGAACAACAAGAACAATAACAAGAATAACAATAACAACAACAAAAAGAATAATAATTCTAACAATAATAATAACAATAGCGGCAACAGTAGCAACAACACCAAGAACAAAAAGAACAACAACAAGATAAATAGCCACAACAACAACAACAACAACAAGAAAAAGAACAACAACAATAATAACAATAAGAAGAATAATAAAAACACTAATAAGAACAACAACAACAACAACAATAACAGTAGCGGCAACAACAACAACGACAACAACAATAACAACAATAATAATAATAAGAACAACAACAACAACAGCAACAATAGTAACAATAATAACAACAGCAACAACAACAACAATAATAACAACAACAATAACAATAATAAGATATTTGTAAATTATGGATGTGGCCATTAATCAATATTAACAAATTCCAAGAAAAAGGAAAAAAATCATATTTAAATTAATAAATATTAAAATAATAATACAAAAGTGATAAAATAATGTATATATTTTCAGATCATGAATGTGATATGCCAATATTTATTTGATATCAAAATAATATGTATAATATATTAATATTAATAATCAATAATTTTTGTAAAATAGCTGCTTAAGAGGAGTATCAGGAGGTTAAATTTGGGTGTCAATAGTGCTTATTATATATATGAATTCCTTACTACAAAACAATGCCTAAATTAGGTGAATTTATGTAAGGAAAATAAGTATAAAAGAAAGGCGTTGTCCTAGAAGGATTGGTAATCCTCAACCGTGCTTCAAAAAGGAATGGTTTCCTTTGAAGGAAAAACAAACCTACTTAGAAAGAGCAAGTAGAAATATCTATTAATATCCAAGAACTTGTACATAGTCGTGCGCATACTCATACAAAGCAAAGGCAAAAATTAGAGTTTATTCATGAAGGGATGCCAAAGGAACTCTTATAAGGAACTAGTCCATAGATAAAAAATCTGGGTAAAGTTTAGATTGATTATATTAGGATTGTTCTACGAGTTGTAATCATTTTAATTTCATAGCTTCCAGTATTATAAACTGGATAGGATTTTGTTATCAAGTTGGGATAACATAGAGATTTAGGATCACTAGCCTTTGGAGGTTTGTGAGTTTTTTAGGAATTAGAGTTTATAATTTCTACTTGTTGAGTTCTTTAGAAATTAGAGTTTATAATTCCTAGTTGTTGAGTTGTTTGGAAATTAGAGTTTATAATTCCTAGTTATTTAATTAAGGAATTAGAGTTTATAATTCCTACTTGTTGAATGTCACGACCCGAGGCTACCCCCTAGTTATGACAACGATGCTTACAGTCATTAGTGACTACAAGCTAACCCATAAGCTGGTACCTGCTGCGAGCACTAAATGATATACTGATAATAAAGACATTTGTGGAAAATAGCTGAGAGTGCCATAAGGTTTTAAGTACTGAAAAGTATAACTGAAGTCACTTTTGAGCAAAATATCTGCAAAAATAGTACAGCATGACTGATAAAACTGATAAACTAAATAACTATATAAAATGTCTGAAAAGCCTCCAAGACTAACTGACTGGGGAGTTAATGGGACAAAACCCCAGCTGACTCCAATTGACCATATAACTAAGCTGCTAACTTAGTTGAATAAAGATAAACTCATCCTCAAAGTATGAGGACTCACCACTGCTACTGATATTGGCTAACTAATCCTGTCTAGGCATGATCGGGTAACTAAGCATTCGAACCTATGATATAAGACATCATAGCGCAAGAAATAAGTATGCGATTAGTACTTTAAATGTACTAGTATATGAAATAAGGTTAGGGTTTAATGCATGGGTTAACTGAACATAAAGTAATAACTGGTTGAATAATATGAGATAATTGTATAAGCATGCATGAAAACTGAAATACTGCAAGTGCAAGGCCAGGCATATAATGTTTTTGAAATAATCTGTAAGACTGACATACTGAAATACTAAAGTCTAATAACTAAGTAACTAATAATCTGTATGCCTTGGTTAAGCAATTTGAACTAAATTTTGTACTGAGTACTGAATTGAGACTGAGTGAGGTATCATCTAATCGACATGCCCCATTATAAACTGATTGGGGTCCAACCTGTGACTCTAGTTAGAAGGGTGTCAGTATCGTGCCATGGATACTAAAAATAGATGTGTGGATATACTAAGTTACTGAAGAACCAGGGTATCAAGCCTAAACTGGCAGGTGATCCCTAGGTGGAGTCTAGCGTAAACTGACGGGTAACCCCTGGGAGGTAGTCAAGCCTAAACTGACAAGTGACTCGTCATCACCCAAATGGCTACGTGGTTTTGGAATACAGGGACTGATACTAACGACTTCGCCTAACTGACAGAGAGGTCATCGTCCTGCATTCGCTCGGTGCTAAATCCTACTTCCAACTGAAAGACACTAATTACTGAACTAAACTGAGCTTATCTGAGCCAACAATTGAGCAATGATACTAATTGAATGACAAGGCTCATGGTTTATCTAGAACCATTCTAAAGATTTTGAAAACTAGGTAAACAACTAAGTTTCGGGTGTTCATAACCCCCAGCACTGAATAAAAATAACAATAAAGGAATATAAAAACTTCAAAACCATTATGGGGAAATCATTCTCTTTGGCATTTCATTAAACACTTCATAGACTTGAGCATAGGAATAGTTAAAACATGAGCTACTAACATAATTGTAATACTAAAATCATGGTTTAGGGATGCAACGTGTGAAAATCACCATTCAAATGTGCCACAGATAAATTCCAACAAAAACACATGGTAAACATGATTTGAAATCAAAGTTCATAATAGCATCAAGTAGATAATTCATAACTACATGTAAAAATCTTAACTTTAAACTTGAAAACAGATTCTTGGACTCCATGGGTGAAAAGGACCCCATTGATGAACATCACACATACCTTTAAGATTTAGTCTTGAAAGAGAATTAACTATTCTTGAACTTTCTTGGATTGGGAAGCACAATTTTCTTGGTTTTCTTGAAGGTAAATTGCTTGAAATTGATGAACTTGGGGAAGGGTTAGGGTTTTTTCTTGAGAGAAATTAAGGAATTTGGGCATATAATGCCTTGACTGAAGGTTAATCCCGTATTTTTATAGATTGGGGTGGTGGGAAAAGGTAAGAATACCCCTATAGAATTTAAATTCATAACTGGAATGCCATTTAAGAGGCCACCGTGATGCGCCAAGGGAGTCATCTCTATACCGCCGCGATGCACCACAATCGCAGTGAGCCTCTGGAACTGAAATCCAAATGTTCCTCAATGCTCGTCCAAAAATTCCAAAGCTTTTTTGAGACTTGCTCCTTACACCCCTGATCATGAAATAACTTACAAACTTACATATTGAGGTCGGAAAGGTCACTTTAAAAATCATTAAAGTTAGAAGGCTAAAAATAAAACTAAGTTCCCAACACTTAGCTAAATTTTCAGGTCTCAAGACTCTTATGCATGCACTATGAGCTAAACTAAACTAGGAAAATATGGGGTATTATAATATCTCCCCCTTGGGAACATTCATCCTCGAATGAGACTTATTAAGCCGAGAATACTGAGGAACTGAGATTACATACTGAACATACATAAATGGAAACATTATTATATGACTGAATTTATCAGTGAATGCATGCAATGTCATGAACGATTATATGGATGAAACTGAGAATGGAAAAGCTATAACTCAAGAAAAGCTGCTACCTTAAGCTGATCTGAGTTTTCGAAGAAAAGGTAAGGATGCTTGATAAGCATATCTGCTTCTGCTTCTACTTCCCAAGTGGCTCCCTCTATGGACTGATTCTGTCAAAGAACTTTGACCAAGGGAAATTCTTTGTTGCTTAGTCTACAAATCTGATGATCAAGAATTTCAACTGTAATTTTTCATAAGAAAGGCTATCCTGAACATCTGTACTTTCTAAAGGAATAACCACAGTTGGGTCACCAATACACTTCTTTAACAAGGACATAGGGAGCACTGGATGCGCTGATGTCAAATCTGCATGAAACTTAAGCTTGTAAGCTACCTTTCCATAACGACTCAAGATCTAGTAAGGGCCAACAAATCGGGAACTAAGCTTCCCTTTTTTACAAAATCTATTTACTCCCTTCATGGGAGAATTTTCAAATAGACTAAATCTTCAACTATAAATTTGAGATCTCTCCTACGCACATCTGCGTAGGATTTCTGACGGTTTTAGGCTGTCTTAAGCCTCTCCCTAATTAACTTAACTTTCTCCATCACATCAAATATTGATATAGCTCTATCAATGCGGTCTCACCTAACTCAAACAAACCAATTAGATATCTAAACCTTCTTTCATAGAGAGCCTTAAATAGAGCCATCTGAATATAAAAATGATAACTATTATTATAGGCAAACTCGATCAAAGGAAGGTGATCATCCCAACCACCCTTGAAATCAATAACTTATGCCCTCAACATACACTCTAGGGTCTGAATGGTACTCTCTGCCTGACTATTTGTCTGGGGATGAAAAGCAGTACTGAGACGAACTTGGGTACCTAGACCCTTATGAAAATCTTTCCAAAAGTGAGAGGTAAATTGGGTATCTCTATTTGATATGATAGGCAACGGGACTCCATGCAACTTAACCAACTCTCTAATATAGAACTTGGCATAATTCTCTGCTGAATAAAAAGCATAAAATGGCAAGAAATAAGATGATTTAGTTATTCTGTAGATAATAACCCATAACAAATCATGTTGACAACGCGTACAGGGAAACCCTATTACAAAGTCCATATTCACCTCTTCCCACTTATAAGTCGGTATGCTGAACTCCTAAATCATACCATTAGGCCTCTGGTACTCAACCTTAACCTTTTAAGAATTAGGAGACTTAGGTACAAACTCTATAATATCTCTCTTCAAGAAACTTCACCAATAGATTGACTATAAATCACAGTATATTTTAGTGGCTCCTAGGTTAATAGAATAACATGCATCATGCACTTCTATTAAAATCTATTGTCTTAAACAATCAACACACGACACACATAGCCTACCCTGATATTAAAACACGTCATCTCTCCCATGGGAGAAAACCTTTACTTTATGATCTCTAATAGACTCTTTCAACTTAACCAGACTGGAATCCCTATCCTGCTTCTCCTCTACTTCAGCAACCAATGAATATTTTGAGCTATTCTAAGCCCATACACTACCCTCAGCTGAATCGACCAACCGAACGCCTAATTTAGCTAACTGATGAACCTCTTGAACCAATTTCTTCTTATCATTCTCAACATGAGTAACATTACCCATAGATAACCTACTAAGGGAATCTACGACTACATTGGCCTTGCCCGGATGATTCAACACACTCATATAATAATCTCTTAACAACTCCAACCACCTTCTCTGATAAAGATTTAAATCTTTCTATGAAAATATATACTAAAAAATTTTGTGATCCATGAACACATCAACATGAACCCTATACAAATAGTTACTCAAAATTTTTAAGGCAAAGACAACAGCTGCTAACTCAAGATCATGGGTAGGATAATTTTTCTCATGGGGTTTAAGTTGTCTAGAAGCATAGGTTATGACCTTACCTCTCTACATCAAACATAACTCAAACCAACTCTGGAAGCATCACAATAAACAACAAACCCATCTGAACCATTTGGCAAGGTTAAGACAAGGGCTGAGGTCAGTCGAGTCTTCAACTCCTAAAAACTCTTCTCACAAGAATCTGAACACTAAAACTTAACTTTCTTATGAGTCAATCGAGATATGGGGGATGAAATAGATGAGAACCCTTTAACAAACCTTCTGTAATAGCCAGCCAAATCTAAGAAACTCCTAATATTAGATGGAGAGATAGGTCTGGGCTAGTATCTCACTACTTTGGTCTTTTGAGAGTCAACTTTAATGCCATCACCAGAAACTATATGGCCAAGGAAAGCTACTGATCTTAGCCAAAATTATCACTTATTGAATTTGGCAAACAACTAATAGCCTATAAGAGTACGTAATACGATTCTAAGATGGTCTACATGATTATTTTCACTACGGGAGTAAACAAAAATATCATCAACAAAGACTATGATGAACATGTCTAAGTATTGCTTGAACCCTCGGTTTATTAAGTCCATGAAAGTTGTTGGGTCATTCATTTTTTTCAAAAGACATAACTAAGAATTCTAAGTGACCATATCGGGTTCTGAAAGCTATTTTAGAATGTCACATTCTCTGACTCTGAGCTGATGATAGCCGGATCTAAGGTCTATCTTAGAGAAATAACTGGCACCTTGAAGTTGATAGAACTAGTCATCAATTCTGGAAAGTTGATACTTATTCTTGATTGTGATTTTGTTCAACTGACGGTAACCAATGCACATTATGATAGAACCATCTTTCTTTTTTCATGAAAAGAAATGAAGTGCCTCATGGGGAAACACTAGGCCTGATGAGTCCTTTATCTAAGAGATATTTCAACTCCCTAAGATCAGCTGGAGCCATTCTATATGGTATAATAGAGATGGGTTAGGTATCTGGAAGAATGTCTATTTCAAAGTCAATTTCCCTTTCGGAAGGAACTCCGGGAAGATCTTTAGGAAACACATCTAGAAATTCCCTTACTACTGAAATTGAATCTAGACTTGAGGTATTAGAATTAGATTCCTTAACTCAACACAAACCTTGGAAATAATTTTTCTTTCCTTAAGGTATGAAATAATTTGGCCCCTCAGCGCT
The DNA here is from genome assembly GCA_030864225.1 of Capsicum baccatum var. pendulum. Taxonomy (NCBI): domain Eukaryota; kingdom Viridiplantae; phylum Streptophyta; class Magnoliopsida; order Solanales; family Solanaceae; genus Capsicum; species Capsicum baccatum. Next base: position 169,333,037 of record CM061561.1, on the reverse strand, counting down.
GAAGTACTTCCCCTCCATTTAATAACTGGTTCATTGGGAAACTAAAACTGAATGATTCTATTTCTGCAATCAACTGTAGCAAAACATGAGTGGAGCTAATCCATGCTGAGATTGACATGAAAATAAGTCATCTCTATTTCCACGAGGTCAACTGAGGTGTTTTCTAGGATATTATGACTAGACAGTTCCTATCTACCTACCTGACTATAATAAAGACACCTACTGGGGTAGACACTAGAAGGATTCTGCAAAAGACTTGGTACTGACACTAAAATTAACAACAATATAGGGGTTACAAAAGAAAGCAAAGATTTAGGGTCTAACAAAACATAAGCATAGAGGTGAAATACCTGTAACGTACTAATAGCCATATTAGGAGAACTTTACTGATCTTGTCGGGACTGAAGTGCATAAAGCTTGTTCTGACGCTGTCCACTGGTGGCACTGGAAGTAGCATCCTACTGAGTTTGGCAACTTGCTGGAGCTGATGACAGGTTGGACTGATCCTATTAGAGCAATTTCTTTCCCTTCTGAGCAACTAATCAACAATCTCTGAACCTGTGGACTGACTTGACATATCTAAAACATAGATCACTACCATCTCTACATATACCTTGATGATTCCTACCATATTTCTAGAAAAGAGGATTAGTGCAACCATTATTCACACTACCTTAGGCATTAGAGCCTGACGACCTAGCTTAATTATCATTCTTGAACTTTGGTGTTGGTAAACTAGCTGAAGATGGAGCTAGGGCTAAAAACTTCTGGTAGAACTGAGAACGGTTGCCACCCTCTGACTTTGGCTGAGCAAAACTAAAGCTACCTATTCTGGCTCTCTTATTCTCTCTCTCTTTCTCATTAAACTTTTGCTCCTTAATTTGTTAAGAACGGACCATAAGGCTAGATATGTCCATCTTCTTAATCATCATCGTAGTAATACACTCTTTGACCACACTATTAGATATGCTAAACACAAACTTACTCATTCTAGACCAGTTATCAGACACCACAAGAGTAGCATTCCTCGCCAGCTGAGTAAACTTAAGTGAATAATCTTTCATACTCATATTTCCTTGCTTCAAATTAATAAACTCTAGAACCTTAGCTTCCCTCAACTTGAAGGTAAATAATATATCTAAAAAGGTTATAGCGAACTCCTTCCAGTTTATAGGCCCTGCATCTGTGACTAAATTCTCTTTCCACTGCTTAAACTAGGTGTGAGCTACATCTTGCAACTGGTAAGCATCCAAATCTGAAATCTCACTAGACGTAACACCCATAATATTAGTGATCTTCTGAACCATGTCAAGGAACTTCTGCGGATCATTATCAGACTTAGATCCCAAAAGTTAAGGGGGATTCATACAGGTAAAGTCTTGAATACTAGCTGTGGTTGTAGTAGCCACTGGATTGACTGGAACAATGACCTGTTGATTGTTTTGAGTTTATACTAAGTGGGATAAAGTAGTTAATTTAGCTCTAAACTCGACATAAGAGACATGTTCATTCAGGAGATATTCTGAAATAGACGGAGGTACGATCTGATCTCTATTTCTTCAACTGTTAGTCCTTCTAGGAGGTATTTTCTGTAAAAGGAAGGAAGAGTGAATTAGAAATAGAGTTCAAATAGATCTCATGCTCATTTACATGACATAAATACTGAAAGAAGGAAAACTTTTCCTAAAAAATTTTGTAGCCTCCTGTCTATGAGTATGCCGCGCTTCACACACATGCACAAGACTCTACTCAACATGGCTTTTAGACTTTTTAGGACATTTTAAAACCTTAGGCTCGGATACCAAGTTTTGTCATAATCTGAGGCTAGCCCCTAGTTGCGACAACAGTGCTTACGATCACAAGTGACCACAAGCTAACCTATGAGAATAGGGAAATCACTCTTTGGTATTTTATCAAACACTTGGAATTCATAGACTTGAGCATAGAAATAGTTAAAAAATGTGCTAATAACATAATTGCAATACTAAAATCATGGTTTAAGGATGCAACATGCGAAAAATTGCATTTAAACGTGTCACGGAAAAATTCCAATGAAAACACATAGTAAACATGATTTGAAATAAAATTTTTTAATAGCTACATGTAGATAATTCATAACAACATATAAAAATCATAAATTTAAATTTGAAAATAGATTCTTGAACTCCATGAGTGAAAAAGGTCCATGCATGAACATCACACATACCTTTAAGCATTAGTCTTGAAAGAGAATTAACTATTCTTGAAATTTCATGGATTGGGAAGCATAATTTTCTTGGTTTTCTTGAAGGGAAATAGCTTGAAATTAATGAACTTGGGAAAGGGTTAGGGTTTTGTTTTGCCAGAAATTGAGGAATTTAGGCATATAATGCGTTGACTGAAGATTAATCCTGTATTTTTATGGATTGGGGCGGTGGAAAAAGACAAGACTACCCCTATGGAATTTAAATTCATAATTGGAATGATGTTTAAGAGGCCACTGAGATGATCCAAGGGCCTCATCGCTATAACACCACAATGCGCCACAATCGCGGTGAGGCTCTAGAACTGAAATTCAAACGTGTCTCAATCCTCGTTTGAAAAATTTAAAACTTCCCCAAGACATGCTCCTTACACCCCTGACCATGAAATAACTTTAAAACTTACGTATCGAGGTCGGAAAGGTCACTTTAAAAATCATCAAAGTTAGGAGGCCAAAAATAAAACTAAGCCCTCAACACTTAGCTAAATTTCAGGTCCTAAGCCTCTTATGCACGTACTATAAGCTGAACTAAACTAGGAAATTATGGGGTATTACATTGAAGGGGTTAGAGTTTATAATCTGTTAGGTTACAGAGTTTGTAATTGATTCTTGAGAGGCTTGTATTTTAGTGAAGTTTGGGGCAAATCCTAAAGTGGTTGTAGGCTGTAGTTTTTTGCACCTTTTAAGTTGGGAATTTTTCATGTGAAAATTAGTGTTCTTACATTTACTAATTTCTTTATATCTTTGTTGGAACGTGCTAGGAAACTCGGTTCAATCATAGAAAATAATTATCTATAATTCACTAAAATAGTAGGGCATGTAGATTATTAGTTTTAGTGGATGAAAATGACAAACTACCATTTCTAAACTAAAGCATAACAACTTACTTGCATTTGATTGATTCATTTGAAATTATTATGCTCATTGACCCTCTCTTTAGTAGTACAATTGCAAGAAATCTAAATCTAGGATTGGGTCCTCGAATTTGACAACAGACTTAGAAATTCACTTACATATACTTTATGGTAATTATTTTGGATAAGACTTGAATTCTTTTCCTTACTATTATTGATGTCACAAAATTAATTGACATTTATTCTTTGTATATCATTCTCACAGCTATTTTTTGAGAAAGAAAGTTTACAATCCATGTTTTTTCTAAATTAACGTAATAATTCTCCATCAGGCTTTCTCCTATTACTCAAAATTTTCCACTGCTGCATCTCATATGTTGTTGACAGAGAGAACATGTAGAGTCCTGAGTAGTTTCCACTTCTATATTATTTATCATTTAAATATTCACATAACTTAGAATTATGTTTTTTTGTAAAGTGATATTTCTACATGTCCTGATAACTCACGTGAATTAAAGTTGATTTTTGGTTTTGGATGGACCAGGATGCCTAATGTGTTCCAATAGAAGAAGTAGAGACAGTAAATAATAAACATCATTATTTTACGTGGAAAATACCCTACTCATAAAAGATGTAAAAAAACCAAGACTTGTACTACTATAGGATTTTACCCCAACTTAAGTAAACACAGTGAGCCTCTCAACAAAAAGACTACAAACTTTGTAACCTAAGGAGTTATAAACTCTAATTCCTAATGTTCAACAATCTCCCTATACTTTTGAAATCTACTTCAAATTTCCCCACTTGAAAATCAGAATACAAAACACTAGAAATCTTAGGAGCTAACTCTAATTCCTAAAAACACACTAACCTTCCTAGGTTTATGTTTCCAATTCTTTGAGTTATCTCAACTTGAAGACTAAACTCTTAAACCAATTTCTAACACACTGGCACTTAGAAAGCAAGAAAATACAACTTAATAAAATTCTTAATACATAATATCGAGAATACAAGACTGTTAGGCATGTGGATTAAATAATTTCTTCCATCTGGTTTGCTATATTAGTTTACACTTTGATAACTAGGAAGAACTCTCTCAAATACTATTCTTAATTATTTTCTTATGTTCTACCTTTTTTCCTCTAAGTGTAGACCTTGAGTATTTATAACTCCAACAAAGCAGACTTCTAACTCCACAAGGACTTCCATGCTTCTTGGACTCTCCTCTTGAGTGTTGTAGTCAAAAACTAATTCTCCTTGTAGAACATGATGATCTCTTTATATTTATTTGAAGTAACAAACTTATGTTCCTTTATTTTTGCATGTGTGACTCTATCCACACAAAGTCCTCTTAAAATTTGAACTCTTTTAAAGTAGTTATTCATGAACCAACTAAGCTTACTTATTCTATGGCCTCTTGTCAATCATCAAAACTTCACAAGTATTAACACAAAGATTGAAATTGTAATAATCCAATCATAATTTAGATAGATAAGATATAAAAATATAATGAAGTCACTGCCTCACATAGACAAGTAAGGAAAAAAACATAACGAATTGTACTTTTACACTCAAATATTCTATACTTTTCTTCATGGTATTATAATTTTGGTTCTTACATAAGTTATTATTTATTAAAAAACTTGTTCCACGTTCTTTCATTACCAATTTATCTTCCTCTACTCTCTTCCTTTCACCAATATCTTTTTATCAATTCATAGTTACACATCTGAAAAAATCATTCCTCAAACTATCTTGTTTGGAGAACCATCTGATAAGATAGTTGATGCAAATCCTAAAAATTGATGACATTTTTTTTAAGGAACTATAACTTATGGTTATGGTAAATAAAATGATAAGGAAAACATCAACCCTATTGTAAAAATAATAAGTGTGGATGTCCACTACTCTAGAAATTACTGCCACTACTTATCTCAATTATTCTTATATTATAAAGATAACTGCCACCATGCCGTTATTCTTGTAACCTTGCACATTCATAACCTCCTCCATTATGTTAATGGTTAATGTCATGTTTATGACACCCTTTTGCATGCCTCTATATGACACTATAAATAGTGACATAAGAGTTCATATTGTATTCAATTGAACACTTGAACAATTGGAAGAATGAAAAACTCTCATCTCTTGTCTTGTCTACTAATTTTCTTATTTACTTTTTCTTTCATATTGTTACTCTTTTATATTAATTTTAATACGTTATCAGCACGAAGCTTAATGGCTAAAGGTAAACTATGTCAGTAAATTAAGAAGTGCTTTATTAGTACTGATTCTAATAGTAGTATATTATTGTTAATATTGTTTCTAGTGAAGTAAGTTTGGACAAAATTTGATTCTAACATTTCTCATAATTAACACATATCTACTTGTACGTTTTTTAAATAACATGGCTCTGATACCAATTGTAGGGGGGTGCGGATGCCAATTGTAACTTATGTTTATTGAAATGCTATGTCATAACATTCCTTAGTTATTTGTTTTAACCTTATTAATTCTTCTATATTATTTTTAAGGTATACTATATTTTCCATATTTTTTGTTTTTATGTAGTCAAGTAGATTTTTTTCATAAGTGTTTCTATTAATCTTATTTGCTCCATATCTTGTCTCCAATATTCTAAGTATTCGTAGTTTATCATTTTATCCTATAGTAGTTGTAATTTTACAAATTTCTGTGTAATAACTTATTCTAATCGTACTATATTTGATATGTAATTCTATGTTATCTATGTGATCCATTAACATTTGTTGTTTATGTATAGTATCTTTTTCTAAGGTTAATTTTCTTATAAGTAATCTTTCTTCTAATTGTCTTTTTTCTCTTTTATGTTGATTCCTATAATTAATTTCTTCATATAGCCAACTTTGTTCTTCTCTAACTCTTCTAATGTATTCTAACATTTCTAATCTGTATAATATCCATCTGAATAATAATTATCTAGGTATGAATAGTAGCTATCATCATCATTTAAGTGTATGCATTCTAATTCATCTTCTATCCAATTTTCATCTTCAATATCAAATACCTTTTCCTATATAATTTTCTTTATATCTACTATCTCTATATCCTTAAGTACATATAAAACAAGTATCTTAAATTCATCTATCATTTCATCAGGTAAATAATTATTCATTTTTTATATGATGCTATTTTTTAAAAGATTCCCTCCAATCATATACATAATAAAATATGATCATCTTAGATCACTATAGACTAGATTATTCTTAAATAACATGTTCTTCGGTTACTATTAGCATGGTAATCTAGATACTTTTTCCCTAAACAACACCTCTACTCTGGTTATTCCTCTATCACGGCTTCTTTTCCTCACCGATTTCACCTTTAGGATGGCATAATTCTTGGAAATTTTTTGTCTTTTCCACTTTGCTAATAAACTTCTTAACATGCCATTCTTCGAATAATTCTACTATAAAGTAACTAATATGAGCTTATTTTAATACACTTATGATTGTCAGGAGTTTATGAATTTAGCTATTCATAATTATAAATGAAAATACCTGTTCTAGTAGATTTAATAAATCTGTGATTTGCTCATCCATAGCTTAGTGTAAAACTGAATATCTTTATTGATTATATGAGAGAAAATTTTTGTGTGTACAAAAAGGCTTGATTTCCGTGTAGAAAGTCTTGCCTTATCTTGGCAAATGTCTTGCCTTTTTATAATCTACAAAACACGTGAATTATTTTACACTATTCCTACTTTATACTATTCCTATACTATTCCTACTTTACACTTGTACTAATCTTTACAAAAAGTAGAAAATATCTTTACAGAAGTCAAGGTAGCTTTATGAAAGAAAAGACTTAAAGCAACTTTACATTAACTAGAAAAGACTAAAAGCTTAAATAATTTACGTATCTTTAATAATGCACTTGTACTTTTCTGAATCTTCTTTATCTTATTATTGACTTGTCCATTTCTATCTCCTTGTGTCCTTATCTACTTGGTTTATCATTACTTCATCCGTTATTTGCTTTGATTGTCCCTTATCTTCATCCTAACTGTACATCTAGTATAATATTGTCTTCTCCATTACACCTTGAACATAGATGGTCTGGATATTATATCCAATTATCTTGCAATATCTAGTCAATCTTTCTTATGAAATAAATTTTTCTTTAATGGCTCTGATAGTTGGTTGCCTTTCTGGATTGAGCAATGTCATAATCCATTGTCTAACTTCTTCCATATCTACTTGTCTTAACTCTCTTGAATTTGAATAAATCATTAGCTGGTCTCTTGAATAGTAACTCCAAATTGGGTTCCCATTTAAGTAATTATTTGCTAACTCTTGGATGATTGTGGATATTCCAATAATTTATTTATTTGCGTAAAAATCTGGTATACCTATTTTTGGTATTTCTGCCTGTGGTTCAATATCTTCTGGTATGATCATATCTTTTGTCATTCCTATTTTCATGACTTGTATAACTGGTTTAATTTCATCATACAATATCTCTGTTGTTGCCGTATAGAACTTTACAAAAAATAGGTTGCCTTTGGTTATCTTTTTGTAAGTGGTAATTTATTTATATATTTATGGTATAGTAGATAATTCACTTCTGTCTTAGGTATATACAGTATTGAGTAATCCATAACTGAAACATGTTCTAACTAGATTTGGGTAGTTTTTGGTAATGCAATTAACTTATTATATCCTTGTAGTTTTTGGGTTATATAATTCGTATTTGGTTCTTGAATATTTGCAGCTCTGGGTTTATGGTTTAAGTAAGTTTCTATCTGGTGGATGTTTTCAATATATGCTCTAGTTATGTGGTTATAAGCTTTCTTTTCTTGGTTTAGACTTTCTAGATAGGTGGTAGTTTGTGGGGGTATGAACAAAGGGTCATTTGGTGTTTTTGGTATAAATGGCTTGTCAAATATTTTGTTCAAGTTTATATTTGGGTTCCTTCTAACTCCTTTGCTTGTACCTGCAGAAGTAGATTGATAAACGTTATGGGTTTTTTGGAGTGTCCCAACGTCTCCTTTTATCTCTGGAATTTTACTGTCTTCCGATCGATATTTCTCTGCATACTGCTGAGTTATCTGAGTCATAGCTTCAGACTTCAGTTTAACTTCAATAGTCTTTAGCTTTTCTATCTCATTTCCCGTACTATCCACTTTCAGTAAAAACGTAGTTAGGGTTTTGAGTATCTTTTCTAGAGCATAGTCTTCTGTAACATCAGTTTGGGTAGCTTTGTCTTGATATGTAATCTGCAATAACATTCTTGTTAGTCTTGATTACTTTAATTGCAAATGTAAAATTTAATATATTCAATACTAATCTTTGAATTTCCTTTGTTGTAACTGAATTTTGTATTTTTCCTATTAGCCATCATCGGACCTGTGTATTATCTGTTCGTACAATAAACTTGTTATATATAATATATGACTCAAATGCTAATAAACATTTATATAATGAGCATAATTCTTTTCTATTTATTTCCCATTTTATTTCTGTTTCATTAAACGTTCCTGAGTAGTATCTACAATGATGTTCTAATTTTTATTCTTTATATCTATACTTAAGTACTCCTCCATAACTATATTCACTTGCATCTGCTTCTACTATATATATAAATTTTTTATTTTCGTCTGGAAATTGTAATTTTGGTAATTCTTTACAAAGTATTTTTATTTTCTAAACTTGTTTCTTATCTTCTTTATTGTAATTATACTCTACATCCTTTTTTGTTTTTTTTTTTGTAATGACTTTAGGTTTTCTACTAATTTTGGTATATATTCTCTTACTTGGTTTACTAATCCTAAAAATGATTATAATTTCTTTTTCGTATCTAATTCTTCTTTTGAATTTATTATTTTTTGTACTATATGTTGTTGCATTTTTACTCCACTTTTATCTTTTTGTATTCCTAAAAACTCTATCTGATTTTTCATTATTTCGGCTTTCTTTTTACTTAAACTTATTAAATTTTCTATTATACTTGAAAATTGTTCTAGTAATTTTAAATGTTCCTTTTTTTTGTTCACTGTGTTTATTTACTATAAATGCTGGGCTATTGTGTTTACTATTACTTTTTTGTATGTATTATTTTTGTAATAATTCATCTATATGCATTTCGAATTCTTCTATATCATCAAAGTTATATGTTAATGGTTTTTGGGTTATTCTACTATTTTTATCTATTAGCTCAATTCTTACAGTAGTCTTATGTTTTTCCCATCCTTTTAATGGATCTTCACTATATAGTTGTCTTAATTTTTTCTTTATTATTTCTACCTTATATATTGAAAATATAGTTATTTCTTCTTTATTTATTGAAAATATAACTAGTTCTATTGTGTCTTCAGTATTTTTTAATTTTTGTGTGATTTTTTTACTTCCTTTTATCCAATCAGTTTTCTTTCCTATTTTATTAATAACTCTTTTTACTCTTACCTTTTGTTTAAATGGTGTTGTAAACCACCAATGTGTTTTAGTTATTATATGTGGGTATAGTTTATCTAAAAACGACATTCCTAAAAGCATATCTTTTGATGTTAGTTCATAATTATAGATCTCTTCTATTGTTAATATCTTATCCCATACTTGTATTTTTATATTTCTATCTTTATGGTAATTAAGCTTCCTTCATTATTAAACTCTTTGACTACTATTGGTATTTTTAGCTTTTCCTGTTTATCTTCTGGTAAACAATTATATCTACATATGTTGGCTTCTGCTCCTGTATTTATAATATGTGTGTAATATCTATTATAATATTCCTCTACAATTATCTTCATAAGTACATATATTTTCATGTTAAAGCTCTTTTTATTAATAATCTTTCCTTATTGTAGGTTATGGTTAATTGTGTATGTTAAATATTGTAGGGTTTTACTTGTTCTAACCATTTTATTCCTAATATTATGTCTGTTTTTTGCATATCTTCCTTTATTTCAAATTCTATTTTTATTTTTCTAACTCCTATTATTATTTCATTTTCTGTTGAATCTTTAACAGTTATTAAACGTCTTGGTAGATCTGGGCATATATTACTATTAGATTTTATTTTTTCATTTTTCACTAGGTATTTTGCTATATGGTTTTCTTCTTGTCCTGTGTTTAGGAGTATTAAATATTCTTTTTCATTTATTGTTCTCGTTATATAATATTGAGTTAAATTAACTATTGAGGTTGTTTCATAATTTTTTCTTTTCGATGATCCTGATGATTCTGGTTCTTCAAAAGCTATTCTTTTTGTTGTATTTATTCTATCATTTATTATTTCTAAATCTTCTTCTATATCTATGTTTTTGTAACTATAATCATTGTTATCAATTGTTTTTACAAATTGTTCAAAAGAACTTTCTATTTTATTTTATTAATTTTATTTCTTCTCGTTATTTTATGTTTTGTTGTTAATACATATAGATTTTTATATCTTGCTGTAAATATTTTACTTCCTAGAGTTAGTTCTATTCCTGATATTTTTCAATATAATACTAAGATTTATCTATGTTTTTATCTGTTATTGCTACTGAATAATTCGTACTTTATAAATTTAAATTTTTGGTATATTAAATTTCCTCTTATAGCAGTTATTATACTTTTTTCTATTGGTTTTATAATTCTATCATCTGCTAAATATAATTCTATTGGTGTACCTATTCCTTCCCTAAAACATGCTTTTATTAATATTTTCGTTCCTCCAAGTGTACGTATTTTATTGGGTCTTTACTTTTTATATCGTTTATTTCTTTATTAATTATTATTTTTGTTACTAGTGGTATACTAGCTCTACCTTTTGCATATCTACAGTCTATTATATGTTCTTTTGGCTTACTACGTAGTATTCTTATTTTCGCCTACTAAATATGTTTTTTATTGTTGGTATTTTAAATATTTTTCTACACTTAAATCTAAATTCTTTTCCTTTTATCTCATCAAATATATTATTATCAAATATTATTTTCTAATCTGTTCTTTCTTCATTTAAATATTCTTCCTTTGTTATTATTTTTATATCTTCTTCAGTCATTTGATTCATCTGATTTACTATCTATTTCATTATCTGTTTCATCTTCTGAAATTTCATATATACTATCGTCACTTCCTAATTCGTAATCTATATAATCTATTTGCATATATTATGCATTTTCTATCTTTATTTTTGATATTTGTTGCTTTTTTGGGTCTTTAGGCATTTTACAATCTCTAGCTAAATGTCCTAGTTTTCCACAATTAAAACAAGTACATTCTTTTATTGATTTATTTTTTCTATATTGTCTTTTATATTTATAATTTTTTACATAATATCTTTTTCTTCGTTTCTTATACTTATATTTTGACTTTCTGTACTTCTTATATTTCCTACGTCTTTTTCTTTTCCTATAATTTTTTTCTTCACATCCAAATTGGGGTGTTATTTTATCCTTGCAACATGCTAAATTCCTTATTGATGTTTTTTCTATTTTTATTTCTTTTCTGTATTTTTCACATAGATTTCTATATCATTGTTGTAGAAATTTTATTCTTGCTCCTAGGGTATCTACTATTTTTGCTTCATCCCATCTCTTTATTATTTTTGAGCTAAATGGTTCAGGTAATTTACTAAAATATAATCTTCTTACTTCTTTACTTTCTTCTGTATTATATGTTCCCTTATAGTAGTATTCTTTAAATGAACACGTATATTCATCTATATAGCACATATTACATATTGTTAGTTTTAACATTAAATTCCTATTTATATCTTTTTCTTTGTTTTCTTCTTCTTCTTCTTCTTCTTCTTCTGTTTCCATACTGCTAAATACATCTTTTATAGCTATTTCATATTTTTTCAATATGTCTATAGGTGTTAGTTTAGTTACTGTTGTTCCTTCTATTTTTTTATCAGCCCTTAATACCTTTTTACTTTCTTCAGTTAAATTTAAAAATCATAATTTTCTTGTTCCTATTAGTGTTCTTTCTATATATTCTGGTGTATCTGTTGCATTTATACCATTGTCTAATAATTGTCTTGTTATACATCTTATCCATAATTGTATCGTTTTATCTACATCTATTATACAGTCTAAGTCTAAGAAGTTATAATTTTTATTAATTATTTATTTTGGTGTCCATTTGTTATATTCATCCTTTAGGTTATATCTTTTAAACTTATATTTATAATAATAGGTAGGTTTTCTTATTTCTGATGTACTAGGTATTGTATTTTCATCGTTTTTTTTATCAAGAATGTTTATTTCCGTGCTTGTATTTTCTAAGTTTTCTTTATTAATTACTTCTTATTTTTCATTAGTTTCTAGTTTTTTCTATATTTGTTAAGATTTCAGTATATGTTTCACTATCTTCTAAATCATAATTATCTGTTTGTTCAGCATCTATTGTATTTATTTCTATTCCATTAGTTTCTAATTCTTTATCTTATAATTTTTCTTTAAATTGATTTATCTCAATTAATAATTTTTGTTCTTTATCTTTTTCTTTTTTTTTCTTTCTGTCTCTTTTCATGTAGGTCTTTTAGCATTTGCAGTTCTTTTTATAATTCAGCAATCCTGTTATTTTTGGTTTCTTCTATTTTTTGTATTTCTTCTGTAGTCTGTTATTTTATTTTATCTATTTCTTTTTCCCTGTCTATTTCTTCGTTTTCTCTTGCTATTCTTACCATGACTGTTAATTTATCTTCTAATTTTAGTTCTTCTTTTTCTAGCATTAAGTATAAATGTTCACCTATTTTCTTATATCGTCTTCCCAGATTAGAAAATACTATTCTTATCTTTAATCCTTCATGATTTTTATATGTTTTTCATCTATTATAAATTCTTCCTTGTTCATTTTACCTACTTGATAGCGTATAGATCATGTTGACATATGTGTTTTAGACTATCTATTTGTGATTCTGAATATGATATTTCTTCTTTTTGTGCTTTTATTGATTTTTGGCATACTCCAACAGTCATGTTATATTGTAGTCTTTCTTTTCTTATTTTTAATTCTTTTTATTTTTTAGATATTATTTATTTTAGTTCTTTATATTTTTGTGATTTTGTTATGTTATTCATCTGTACAATATTTATAATATTTTGGTGGATACCGAAATCTGATTTTATCATAATTAGGTGGTATGTATCTCATTCTTCTAGATTTTAAATGAATTATTAATTTTGCTTCATTGCTAGATATTAAGGTAATTAAGTAAACTAAGCTGTGGGGGTTTTCTTTTGTTTTATTTAACTTCTTATATTCTGGGTAGTAACTAGTTAAAATTCTTTTAATTTCTCTAAAAACTTGTGTATTATTACATGGTCATCTGATAATTAACAAATAAATAACAACATAGTTAACGAGAGAACGTAATTAATAATATTAACAATTAAGTTAACGTTTCTAACATTTCTCATAATTAACACATATCTACTTGCACATTTTTTATATAACATGACTCTGATACCAATTTTAGGGTGTGCGGATGCAAATTGTAACTTATGTTTATTGAAATGCTATGTCGCAAATTATACTTCAATCCTATATTAGTTGGAGTTGGATGTTTGGGCCCTATATTCATTTATTTTATCTGATTTATTGGAAGGTAAAGTAATTCAGCTTTTTTTAGACAAGAACACAAGCAAATTGTAAAAGTCATAATTATTCTCTCCTTATATTTTTATGGAATTGCACATGAAATTGGCATGGTTAAATATATTACAATTAAATAGTTTTAAAATGTCAAATTTTCTTACTTAGTTATTGTATTGTGTTGCATGACTATTTTTGGGTTCTTTTATTTTTTGCCATATTATTTGTTGAAATCTAATTACTTTTAAGCTTTAACAGAATATTAACTTAGCATGATCAAAATACTAATTAGAATAAATATGCATATTTAGCTACTCTGTTTGAAAGAAGCATTATGTTCCTCACCCGATTTAATTTGTGGTTTGTATTCTATTGTTACGACTAATTTTTAAATGATCAAAGATCCTATTATACTTTGGTTTATTTTGACATTGATTGAAGGTAACACATCGGTTTGAACTCCAGTGCACTGTAATGATAAAACATTGTGTTCAAGTTCCTACAAATTATGACTGATACGATTTCACATGGGTAAGACATTGGGTTCAAGTTCCAACATGATATATTGATGACTAAAGAAAAATGATATGTTTTGAGAAAAAGTCATGAAACCCACCATATTTATTTTCTTAATTCCTTGATGTGAATGTGGTAGTTGTGCCTATAAGTCTGAAAGATGACAAAAACTAATTATAATTGTACAAATAATAAGTCTGAAAGATGAAAAATAATTGTGGTTGTACAAATAAAATATGGGTATAGTTTTTTTACTCCAATGCTTGATGTGAATGTTGTAGTTGTGATATAAGTCTGAAATATGACAAAAATTAACTATGGTTGTACAAAAGATAAGTATGAAAGAACATTATGAGTTCTTAAAACGATCTTCAAAAAGTGAAGATAATTTTTTGGCATCAATTTGGTATAAAAGATCAATGGGCACGCAGTTATTGTGTGACCTTATTTGATAAATGTTATAAAACCTACATCAAAATAAAGGAATATAAAGTGGTGGTACACTTGACTTTCTAAAATGATGTTGAGTTGGGTCATATAAATATGACAAATTAATAATGAATGGCATTGTGCTTATAATAAAACACATACAATGAATTAGTCCATTTCTTGAAGAGAATGTGACTTGTGATAAACATAGAGGATGTCCAGCCATTCATGAAAGTGAATGTGTCATGATTTAATACAATTCATGGACAAAGACGTGCTTACATATAATTGAATAAACACCAATACTCACCTCTATGGGAGGTTTGAGAGAAATAAAGAATTTTAGTTTGGTATGAAAAGATCATTGATGTTATAGTATGTTTTATCATGATCTACCAAAGGGTAAAAGAAAGAAGTAATTCTTACCTATACAAGTTTTGGCCATGACCAAAAATATTATTGTGTGGTCGAATGAATTTGTCATTGATCGCGTGAATATGGTACACCAAAAAGGGCCTTACCAAATGTTATAATAATAAATTATTAAAGGCAAAGGTAAAGCAAAGAAGAGGTCTTGCATATAAGGATTTTGACTATAATGACAATAATGACAATAATTTTCTCCCTAAAAAGGAGATGGTCATCATACAAATAGTGTTTAAAATATGAGGTAGTACACAAGTATTTGATAGCTTCGAAAAATCAATGTGCCACTACAAGGAGGAATAAAGTTATTTATGATATTGGAATTGTAGTAAGCCTCCTGAGAAACTTTTAAAGTTTTATTGGAATTGTAGTAAGCCTCCTGAGAAACTTTTAAAGTTTTAAGAAAATTGATAAGAAAAGAACTTATTATTATTTTGAGACTATAAATTATGAAAAGTTTTTATATCTTCATACAACTACAATCAAAACGAGTTATAAATACTTATGGAAAGTCTACCTATTTTTCTTATGTTTGTTGATAGAAATATGGGCATGATGATGAAATCACATGCGGCAGTAAACTATATGTTTATACAAAATAGAGAAGTTGGCATGATTGGTTGTCCATTTCGATTCAAATGTGATGCAAAAAAAATTGAGAATTCATGCGATTTTACATTGAAAAAGTAAAAAATTCTTCAAAAATTCTCTTATATTGCCTATTCACACGATAAAATATTGTACCAAATAAGGTTATGATTGTATCCCATAAATTTTACAGCACCACCGCTTGGTAGTCATGCCACACTGCACAACTTCAGCCATACACGCACTGCATAGTATAAGTACAATAGCCTAACTATACAGTAATGTAAAAAACTCAATAGTGTATAGAAAATAAGTTCCCAATCTTTATTATTCTCTCAGAATTAAAAAGAAACAATGCCACATGAATTTACTAAGGCATCACAGCACTCCCTGCCCCTTAGACAAATTCCAGCACCACAATATAAAGACTACACATGGGCGGTTACAAGGAGTTTCAACTGTCACACTTTACAACATGTCATTGGACATGGCCTGCATGTCATTGGACATGGCTTGCATGCCTATCACATGAATCAACAAAATTTATAAATATTAAAATTACATATCTAAAAATCCACATGTCTAAATATTTAAAATTCGAATTTGCAACTGCATCATGTGACAAGCACATGGATAACCTTGTCCCTTAGCCAATTTTTCCTTGCTTCCCACTTAGAATATTTTTAGCTTCCAACACTTAGAATGTTTCTTCCTTGTTTTTTCATGTTTGGAACGTACAGTAAGGTCAATAAAGGTCTGTTCACTTGCCATGTGGGTTATTTACTATGAAATGAGATGCATTTATGGTTGGTCATATGTGTTGCTATCAACTTGCAATTTGATTTTTGCAAGATTGTTCGCTCAAATTGTTAAATTGAGATAATGGTTTAAAATTATAAAAGTTGATAATGCTGATTGGTTTAGCATAAAACTGTGTGCCTCCGATTATAGCTAAACAATTGATTTTGAGAACAAATCTCCCCAAAAGAAAAATTGGTACAAGATGAGTTTATTTAAATATAGCAACATTTGTATGCATTAAGCCAACAAAGTTCCCCTATATTCTTGGTTCAAGGTCAGGAACCAAATAAATCCATCTAAAAATTTAAATATGCAATATCCACCACGCATAAAGATGGATCTCCAAATAAGGTTGGGTTGAATATTAGATTTCCTAACATTAGGGGGAGATACTATTAATAGTTGAAATATATGGAATGAATAATCTAGATCTTCGTAAAAAAAATAAACTTGAAGCTCAATAGATAATTCAAGATTTGCAAATTATTGCAAGTTCATTGCCAAACTGATACTATGTTATCATTCAACTATAAATGCTTCAATGTAAAGTTTTTGAAAGACAGAGCCTATGGCACGCTTGAAGCGTGATAGACATATCAGTTCCAAACATAAAACTCCTTGAAGAAGGAGAGGATAAAATGATAAAGATGGTCGATGTAATGAGGCAAGAGCTTTAAAAATCACTATAACATAACAACTTCATAAAACCTTAGGAAAAGTTAAAATACCTAAAAATGATGAAAAAGAAGAGATTGATAGAGATATGTTATATTATATTGGAATCGATGTCAAATAATCGTAGGTGATATTTTTGATATAATAAAGCGCTCACCATTATAAATGATAACGAGAATCGTGTACTTAATTATGTCGAATAGTGTGGACAGATAAAATACGCAATTCAAGTGTGTTATATTTCACTTGAAAAGTGATGTTTTGGAATTAGTCCATAGACTAGGGTATAATTTCAATGGGATACAAATTGGTGATGTTGCGAAAAGTAAACTCCTAAGATATAAAATATGAATTTTGTCTTGTGGCATAAAGGTTATTCGCAAAGTCCTGACATTATTATTTGGAGAGTGTTCTTCTATGACGGATGCAATAAGGTTTCTTTATATCTAACAATGTATGAAAATCTTAAATGTGTATAATGATTGAATGTCATTTCTAGCTAGATGGTAAATGCAATAGAAAAATCCTTGAAGGATTTAAAAGAGACTCGATCCATTAAATATCTCAATGGTTTTGAGATTTCTTACCATAAAGATAGATCAATTTTGATCTCAAGAAAATGATTAGAAAATACCATATATTAGTGCAATTAGTGCATTTATGTATCCTGCTATTTCTATACATGAGATAATAATTTTTATTAATGTGCAGAAAAGACATAATTTCACTTTTATGTGAATATGAGTGCAATCAGATATTATTGATATGGATTTATTATTTCTGACAAATATTGTCAAAGTATTGTTGCTTATACAAATGCAAGAAGAATATTTGATCAACGATCAATTTAAATATCATGGAAATAAAAGTTTTCACAACTAATTAGCTGTGGATACGAACAATACAATGTGTAAATGACTTGCGATGATGAGGTCCCAAATAAAGTAATTTTCAAGAATTTATTTGGTTGAGTTCAAAGGCTTAGCATATCCAAGAAAAAAGAAAACAACACATGAGGACGATTTCAAAAATGCAAACATCTTCATGAATATGATTTGATCACAACGGCATAGTCAATATCAATATTTGAAAAGTGACATAAAAGATTGGGATGCGTCGTCTTTGAGAAGTGAAATGATATTTGCACTAGGTGGAGTAAAATACGTGTTTCACTCTTTTTTTCTTAGCATAAATTTTCCCCCAATGGATTTTCCTTGGAAGGATCTTAACTAGCCAACAAACAAATGGGTATTATAAGATATACGTACTCTTTTTCCTTCACTAAAATTTGTTTTTCACGGAATGTTTTTTCTAGTAAGGTTTTAATGAGACACATCATCTATGAGCATCCAAGGGGGAGTGTTATAAAACTAATAAGTGTGGATGTCTACTACTTTAGAAATTACTCCCACTACTTATCTCCATTATTCTCCTCCATTATGAAGATAACCTTCACCATGCAATTATTCTTCTAACCTTATACATTCATAACTTCCTCCATTATGTTAATGGTTAATTTCATATTTATGAAAACCTTTTGCATGCCTTTATATGACACTATAAATAGAGGCATAAGGGTTCATATTGTATACACTTGTACACTAGAACAAAAAAAATGAAAAACTTTCATCTCTTGTCTTGTCTCCTTTTTTTCTTGTTTACTTCTTCTTTCATATTGCTACTCTTTTAGATAAATTTTAATGAATCCTAAATTTATAGAATAGTAAGAAAAAGACATCTTGGTGAAAAATTGACTAATTAAAACTATAACTAAAGAGTGGATGTTCCTTATGATTGACTATATTTCGGCCAAATAAAATTTTGAGAGTCTCAAGAACAATTACCTACTTTCTATCAAGGATAAGAAATTTTAATTAAAGCAACAAATTCAAAAAATTATGATGCAATAAAAATCTATAGATTACTACATAGAGAATTCAGTACAATATTGCGATAGTCTCTCTGTTATACAACAACCATTAGATGAAGATATTAAAGTTACAAATTTTGCTAAAAGTCTTGAAAATAAATACAAAATGTTGAGAACTATTAAGCTAAGAAATGCCCCAAATTCAACTTTCACTTAATTTTTAATGAACAAAGAATGTACAATATAAGAGGAGAAGATAGCAAGAAAGATCATGTGGATCAATTCATGTTTGTTTAAACCCAGGTTCATTTGGTAGAGGTAGAGACAACTCTTTCACATAAGAGAACATATAAGCCCATGCTGTTGAAAGAAACAATTACATTAGTATCTCTTGATTTTATAGAATGGGATTACTCCTCCAAATATCAATAGAAATCTCCATAAGGACTCCCTACATTAACAATTAACACCACAAAAATAACTGCTAAAACAGACCACAAAAATAGATCAAAAAAAGCAAAAAAAAAGCAACCTAACGTCACTTTTCTCCTGCATGTTTTCAAATTCTTTTTAAAGAAACAGAGCTCATGTGGTCAATTAAATGATAAGAATTCCATTAAATACAAATACCAACCTCAGCATGTTGGAATTAAATTTTGAGAAATATAGCAACCTCATGAAGTTGGAATTAAATTTCTAGAAGACATAGTGACCTCATGATGTTGGTATGCCTTTAAAATAATTATAAAATTAAATTAGAATAGTGATCTCCGGCGATAGGTAAGTACGTTGCTCCATCTCTCTCCCTTGGTCTCTCCCTTCCTCTGCATTCTCTTTGACGTGACTGGTCAGTCTCTGTGAAGTAGATGCCAACGACAAAACAACACCGGCGACAGGTAGGCACACTTCTCTCTCTCTCTCTTTCTTGGTCTCCCTCTCTTTCCCCCTCTCTCTCTTTCCTCCTCCCTCCTTCTCTCCTCTCTCTACTATTAGTAGATTTGTGAAGGCAACAATTCGTTGGTTACTGGTCTGTGATTGGATTCGGCGAACTAGTTTGATGGACGTCGGTGGTGAAGGCGGCGGAGCCAGAAAATCTAGGTGGGGGTCTCTACCGGATATTGCAACTACTGTCCAAATTTGAGCTGGTGACTTTTCGACGAAGTGATTCTAGAGACTTAATTTGCCGGGTTCCAGGAAAACAAACAAGAGTAGATTACATGATATACATATTTCGGTGACTTCTAACCCTTGAACTTTATTTTATCGCGCAATTTTTTTGATATTTTTGTTGCCTGTAATTTGCGTTGGATTTTCTATCTGTTATTTGGATTTCTAGTAGTTGTTCTTAAAATTTGGATATAGTGTGTTCTTTGAGGGTATCTTTATTTTCTTGCTGTTTTTGAACCTCTTATGTTGCTTCATATTGTTTATCGTACTATCTCCTGTATCTTGATTTGCATGTCTGCTGTAGTATATTCCTGACTTGCACCACTCATTATTTATTTGGTTGTCCTTGGTGCCAGGCCATTAGTGTGCTCTATTTTTCTTACTGTTAGTTTTGTCCTTACCTTGGTTTTGTTTTTTCTCCCTATTTGAGTTTAGTTTTGTTTCTTGATTATTTCTTCTAATTTGTGTGAGCCTTGTACTTCCTGCTACTGCTTTGTTACTACCATTGTTTATATTTTCTTATATTTTCTCGTAGTAGTGGTTGTGGGCGTTGATGGTTGGATAGGTCATGTCCGAGGGGGTTGGGGCGGGGGGCTATTGTGGTGATGGGGGAAGAGGAAAGGGCGGGGGTAGGAGGGAGTCCAAGGTTTGGCCTTAAGGGGCGGTAGAGGAAGATGTGTTGATAGAAATGGTATGCTGAGGGTTGGGTCTTGGAATATAGGTACTCTTCAGGGTAAGTCCATAGAGCTTGTGAAGATTTTTAGAAAGAGGAGGATTAATATTGCGTGTGTTCAAGAGACCAAAAGGGCAGGGCCTAAGGCTAGGGATGTGGATGGCTACAAGCTTTGGTACTCTGGGAGCGAGAGGCGTAGGAATGGAGTTGGCATCTTAGTATATGAAGAGCTTAGAGGTCAGGTAGTAGAGGTAAAGAGGATCAGCGATTGGTTGATGACTATTAAATTGGTCATTAGGGGGTTTACCCTGAACGTGTGTAGTGCTTATGCATCGCAAGTGGGCTTGGATAGGGAGGAGAAGATGCGGTTTTGGAAGGATTTGGATGAGGTGGTGAGAGGCGTGCCTAGATCGGAGAAGATTGTTGTAGTCGGAGATTTCAATGGGCAAATCGGGCAATTACCGGAAGGCTTTGGCGATGTGCATGGTGGTTTTGGTTTTGGGGAAAGAAATGAAGAGAGGGCTACTCTATTGGATTTTGCGAGGTCCTTTGGGTTGGTGGTGGTGAACTCAAGCTTCCCGAAGAAGGACGGTCACCTGATCACCTTCCGAAGTGCGATAGACAAGACCCAGATTGACTTTTTGTTGCTTAGGAAAGGGGATAGGGTGTTGTGTAAGGACTGTAAGGTTATCCCGAGTGAGAATCTTTCGACCCAGCATAGGCTCTTGGTTATGGATTTGGGTATAAAGAAGGATAGGAAGAGAAGGGGTGAGGAGTGTAGACCTAAAATTAAGTGGGACAAGTTGATGCCAGTGAATGCATGGGAGATAAGGGAGAAGTTAGCGGGAATAGGGGTGTGAGAGTGTAGGGGGGAAGTGGATAGTATATGGGATAGGGTGGCTAGGTGGATCAGGGATGTAAAACCCCGGAAAATGGGTCCCAGAGCATCACACGGTGCTTGAGGCTACAAGTAGCCCCAAGATAACCCTTTGAGCCATTTTCATCCAGTTCAACACGGATCAACGGGGTTTCCATAAATAACCCTCAAATATCAATAGAGTAATCATTATCCACGAATAAAAGAATTTCAAAAAGATAACAAAATACGACTTATTAGTCAACTCGCAACATCTATACTAGTCTGACAAGCCTCTAAGAAAATCAACAAAATCAGCGAGCCATTAAGACATGCCCCAACTGACTCATACTCAGTTATCAAATGTAAACAATTCCGTGAAACCAACATCAGACATCACGTCCTCGGAACATGAGGACTCACCATGACAGAGGATTTAGAACAACGTGCCTAAAGAATCACTGTCGAACCTGGAACTGAGCACCTGAACCTACATTCCAAGAAAATACAGCCCACATCCGAAGATACGGATAAGTACCATGGAAAGAAACCAAGTATATGGGGGTGTATGCAACTTTATAAACATCATCATCATATATATTTATAAGAAATATGCAGGATGTATGAAGGACTTACATAGCTCGAAGAAAATCATCATAATTATGAGAGGATGAAATAAGTACAATAACATATGTGAGTCATCATATAATTTATCTATCACTTTCAGTTCATCAAGAATATCAATTCTCATAATGTAAATATTATTTAAATCTTTCGAAAGAATAACTTTCACAATTCCACTTTCAAATCACTTCACCATAGACACAAGGAAACACACACACACTGGGAGATCTTATAACCGACATAAACCATGTGAGCTACATGGAGTTCAACGTACAACCCACGTTGGGGAGAGCTATCCTATCATTGCCATCGGAGTAGGACTATCGATATCAAATCCACACAAACTAGGGATCACTATATAAATCAGCCTCAGGCTCACTCCTATGGGGGCACGTAGTTCTAGGAAAGTAAGATTATTTTATACCTCCCACTCGGTGCTAAAGATTTCTCCCGGACTTAGCTCAGATCATTTAAAAGACAATCCACAACAAAATAATTTCAGTAATATATAAATATACATCTGGAGCCATCATGCTTCCCATCTATCACAATCAACCACGTTGTGGATTTCTTTCACACTCGAGTTCAAAACAACTCCATTAAGATCAAAAGGTCAAATTATTCAAAATATCTCAAATATTAAACATCAACATGCTTATAACACACATTTTCTAAAAAAAAATATTTCCAATGGGGATTCATGACCCAAATATCAAAATCATGATAAATATCGTTCAAGATTCATGCTTTATATCTCCACACATGTAAATTCATCTTTCAAAATCATAAAATTCAAGATTTCATAATAATCATCATAAGATATGGATTCATGTTACAAATTCATAAAAATTAAATAAAAATCATGCCTTTGTAAAGAAAATTACTTTTGGGCACAAGAACGAAAGAGAGTTCTTGTTGAAAACCCCCACATACCTTGAATGATGAACTTTAGATTGATACTCATTTTTGAGATGTTAATCGTGCCTTTGACTGTTGATTCTTGGATTTCTTGAACTAGGAACTTGGAATCTTGAATAAATTTGCAGAATTAATGGTGAACTTTGGAGGTTCTTGAAGTTCTTGAACTAGGAACTTGGAATCTTGAATAAATTTGCAGAATTAATGGTGAACTTTGGAGGTTCCTAAAGTTGGATATAGGAGCTTAGAGTTTTCTTTTTGAGGGAATTTTATTCAAAATATCTCAAATATTCAACATCAATGTGCTTATAACACACACTTTCTCAAAAAACACAATTTTCAACCGAGATTCACGACCCAAATATCAAAATCATGATAAATATCATTCAAGATTCATGCTTTATATCTCCACACATGTAAATTCATCTTTCGAAATCATAAACATCAAGATTTCATAATAATCATCATAAGATATGGGTTCATGCTTCAAATTCATAAAAATCAAATAAAAATCATACCTTTGTAAAGAAAATTACTTTTGGGAACAAGAACGAAAGAGAGCTCTTATTAAAACCCCCACATACCTTGAATGATGAACTTTAGATCGATACTCATTTTTGAGATGTTAATCGTGCCTTTGAATGATGGTTCTTGGATTTATTGAACTAGGAACTTGGAATCTTGAATAAATTTGTAGAATTAATGGTGAACTTTGGAGGTTCTTGAAGTTCTTGAACTAGGAACTTGGAATCTTGAATAAATTTGCAGAATTAATGGTGAACTTTGGAGGTTTTTGAAGTTGGATGTAGTAGCTTAAGGTTTTCTTTTTGAGGGAAATTGATGAAATATAACATATAATGATTCCAATAGGCTTTAATATAGGGTTTGGACAGATTTTGGGTGAGGGTGAATGACCAAAACGCCCCTAAAAAACAAATAATTCTCGAATCTGTCCTTTGGTGGACTGTTTTGATAGTCTGAAGTAGATCAATCATAATGTTTTACTCCGATATCTAAATTGGATGAAACTAATTTCATTAGAAAGAGGACTCTCATATCTTTCCATTGATTTATAGTATCTCACCAAGATCATTGTGTATGAGGAGTTATGATTGTTTGAAGCTGACCCAAGAATTTACTTTTGATAGGATGAAGTAGATCGACCATAACTTTTTGCTTCGATACACAAATTGGATGAAACCAATTTCATTGGAAACAGGACTCGTAGAGATTTTCGTTGATATATAGTAAATCATACAGATCATTATGTACAAGGATTTATAATCATTTAAAGTTGGAGAAAAAATACGCCTGGCCTCAGTACTTTTTCCTGCACGTTTTACTGTTCACTACTATTCATGGTTCGATCGGAATGCTCATAACTCGTCGCTCGGGTGTCCTTTTTGGATGATCCACATATCGTTGGAAATATTATTCGATACTCTACGTAATGGTGGGTCATAATCTAAGACATTCTGCATGGAAAATTTATAATTCATTTAGAAGTTAGAACCCAACACGTTTACGCACAAAATTTCAACGAAAAATTTCCCGGGGTATTACATCATCCCCCCTTTGGAAACATTCATCCTCGAATGAAGCTAGACATGTCAAGATTAGATAGGGAATAGAGCATACAGCTGAAACCATTCGTTAGAGTCATCACCACATCGTTTCTCATTCTTAGTGCAACATAGAATGCATAAATTCAAGAAACTATAGCTAAACACATAATAAATGACAGCTGAACTGCTGCAACTTTTATCAAAAGTGCATGATTTAGGAAAGAACGGTACCTTTGGCTTGATCGGAGTTTGTGGAAAATAGGTACGGGTACTTAGATCGCATATCCGCCTCAGCTTCCCAAGTTGCACCCTCAATAGATTGGTTTCGCCACAACACCTTGACCAACAGAATTTCTTTGTTCCTTAGTCTTCGGACACTGAAATCAAGAATCTCAACAGAAATCTCATCAAAAGAAAGATTTTCTTGAATGTCAGCACTCACAGAGGAATCCACTACCACATCAACGCTAATATACTTCCTAAGTATGGAGACATAGAATATTGGATGAACAGAGGACAACTCAAAAGGCAACTCGACCTCATAAGCTACTTTACTAACAGGGCTAAGAATTTTGTAAGGACCAACATAACAGGGACTAAACTTTCCCTTATTTCCAAATCTCTTCACGCCCCTCATGGGTAAAATTTTCAGATACACTAGGTCACAAACTTCAAACTCAAGGTCTTTTCTTCTAACATCCGCATATGACTTCTGATGACTCTGCACAATTTTCAACCTTTCCCTAATCAACTTAACTTTTTCCATAGCCTCAAATACCGAATCAGGACCACTCACAGCCACTTCACCCACCTCGAACCAACCTATAGGTGATCTACACTTCCTCCCATATAAGGCTTCAAATGGAGCCATGCTAATACTAGAGTAGAAACTGTTATTGTAAGAAAACTCTATCAACGGTAAGTGATCATCCCAACTTCCCTTAAAGTCCAGTGCACAAGCTCTCAACATATCCTCTAAGGTCTGGATGGTCCGCTCAGCCTGACCATCGGTCTGCGGATGAAAATCAAAACTCAAAAGCACTTGGGTACCAAGACCCTTCTGAAAAGCTTTCTAAAATTGCGAAGTGAACTGAGTACCCCTATCAGAAATGATAGACAAGGGAACTCCATGCAGTCTAACTAGCTCTCGGATATACAATCTAGCGTAATCCTCAGCAGTATATGAAGTATGAACAGGCAAGAAATGAGCAGACTTATTCAACCTATCAACCACAACCCAAATGAAATCATGATGTCGTCGGGAAGGAGGTAAACCAATCACAAAGTCTATATTTATCTATTCCCATTTCCAGGTGGGAATACTAAACTCTTGCATCATACCACCAGGCCTTTGGTGTTCAACCTTAACCTGTTGGCATGTTGGACACTTAGCTACAAAAGCTGCTATATCTTTCTTTATGCCATTTCACCAATAGATTTCCTGCAAGTCTCGGTACATCTTGGTGGCACCAGGATGAATAGAATATCACGCCCCGTGTGCTTCAGCCATAATCCTCTATCTCAGATCATTAACATTCGGGACACACAATCTACCTTGCAATCTCAACACACCATCTCCCCCTTGGGAGAAAACCTATACTTTTTGGTCCTTGACTGACTCCTTCAGTCTGACCAAACTAGCATCTAAGTATTGCTTTTCCTTCACTTTTTGAAACCAAGGAAGATTCAGAACTACTCTGAACCCCTATTCTACCTTCAGCAGAGTCAAACAAACTAACCCCCAATCTAACCAAATGATGTACATCACGAGCCAACTCTTTCTTACTTTCTACCACATGCGAAACACTACCCATGGACACTCTACTTAGGGTATCCGTCACAATATTGGCCTTGCCCGGATGAAATAGAACACTCATATCATAGTCCTTTAACAATTATAACCATTGTCTCTGCCTAAGATTTAATTCTCTTTGGGTAAACACATACTGCAGACTCTTATGATCAGTGAAAACATCAACATGGACACCATAAAAATAGTGTCTCTAGATTTTCAAAACAAACAAAAGCAGCCAACTCAAGGTCACGGGTGGGGTAATTTTTCTCATGAGGTTTCAACTGTCTAGAAGTATAAGCTATCACCTTACCTTTCTGGATCAATACGCAACCCAACCCAACTCTCGAAGCATCACAGTACACCACAAAACCATCAACACCATCAGGCAAAGTCAAAACAGGGGCTGAAGTGAGTCGAGTCTTCAACTCCTGAAAACACTTCTCACAAGATTCGGACCACAAGAACTTCACTTTCTTTTGGGTCAACCGAGTCATAAGAGATGCTATAGAGGAGAAACCCTCAACAAAATGGTGGTAATAGCCAGCTAAACCCAAGAAACTTTGGATATTAGTCTGAGAAATAGGTCTAGGCCAATTTCTAATAGCTTCGGTCTTTTTGGGATCAACTCTAATACCCTCGAAAGAAATGATATGACCCAAAAGAGCAACTGACCTTAGCCAAAACTCACACTTACTGAACTTGGCAAACAACTTGTGATCTCTAAGGGTTTGCAAGACAGTTCGGAGATGATCAAAATGTTCATCCTCACTACGAGAGTACACCAGTATATCATTGATGAACACTATGATAAACATATCCAGATATGATCTGAACACTCGATTCATGAGGTCCATGAAAGTTGCTGGGGCATTAGTTAACCCGAAAGACATAAAAAAAACTCATAATGTCCATAACGAGTTTGGAAAGTAGTTTTTGTGATATCACACTCCCTAACTTTGAGTTGATGATAGCCGGAACAAAGGTCTATCTTTGAGAATAACTTGCACCTTAAAATTGGTCAAACAAATCATCTATTCTCGGAAGGGGGTACTTATTTTTTATGTTGACTTTATTCAGTTGGCAGTAATTAATGCACATATGCAAAGAGCCATCTTTGTTTCTCACAAACAACACAGGAGAACCCCAAGGAGAAACACTAGGCCTTATGAAACCCTTATCTAGTATATCTTTGAGTTACTCTTTCAACTCGTTAAGTTCTGCAGGGCCCATATGGTAAGAAAGAATATAAATGGGCTGAGTATCGAGAAGAAGATCAATCCCTAACTCTATCTCTCTATCAGGAGGTATATTTCTGAAAGAGGAGAGCACGAATCAATAGCAGAGAGAGACACTTTAAGCATGATAGTCTTCTGAAAAAAAGAATCACACTTTTTCCTAAAATGTCTTATAGTCTCTTGCTCATAGATATGGTATGCTACACACCGATGATCAACAATATACTTAATGCGGCTTGTCAGACTCCCTAGGAAACCTTAAAACCTTAGGCTCTGATACCAAGTTTGTAACACCCCAAAAAACGGGTCTCGGAGCGTTACACGATGCTTGAGGCTACAAGTAGCCCCAAGCTAATCCTTTGAGCCATTTTCATTCAGTTCAACACGAATCAACGGGGTTTCCACAAATAACCCTCAAATATCAACAGAGTAATCATTATCCAAGAATAAAAGAATTTCAGAAAGATAACAAAATATGACTTATTAGTCAACTCCCAACATCTATACTACTCTGACAAGCCTATAAGAAAATCAATAAAACCAGCAAGCCATTGAGACATGCCCCAACTGACTTATACTCAGTTATCAAATATAAATAATTTCGTGAAACCAACATCAGACATCATGTCCTCGAAACATGAGGACTCACCATGACAGAGGATGTAGAACAACGTGTCCAAAGAATTACTATCAAACTTGGAACTGAGCACCTAAACCTACATTCTGAGAAAATGCAGCCCACATCCGAAGATGTGGGTCAGTACTATTGAAAGAAACCAAGTATATGGGGGTGTATGTAATTTTATAAACATCATCATCACAAATATTTATATGAAATATGCAGGATATATGAAAGACTCACATAGCCCAAAGAAAATTATCATAATCATGAGAGGATGAAATAAGTACAATAACACATGTGAGTCATCATATAATTTATCAATCACTTTCAGTTCATCAAGAATATCAATTCTCATAATGTAAATATTATTTAAATCTTTTGAAAGAATAACTTTCACAATTCCACTTTCAAATTACTTCACCATAGACACAAGGAAACACACACACACTGGGAGATCCTATAACCAACATAAACCATGTGAGCTACATGGAGTCCAACGTACAACCCACATTGGGGAGAGCCGTCCTATTCTTGCCATCGGAGTATGACTATCGATATCAAATCCATACAAACTAGTGATCAAATAAAAATTATGCTTTTGTAAGGAAAATTACTTTTGGGTACAAGAACGAAAGAGAGTTTTTGTTAAAAACCCCACATACCTTGAATGATGAACTTTAGATCGATACTCATTTTTTAGATGTTAAGCGTGCCTTTGAATGATGGTTCTTGGAGTTCTTGAACTAGGAACTTGGAATCTTGAATAAATTTGCAGAATTAATGGTGAACTTTGGAGGTTTTTGAAGTTCTTAAACTAAGAACTGGGAATCTTGAGTAAATTTGCAGAATTAATGGTGAACTTTGGATGTTCTTGAAGTTGGATGTAGGAGCTTAGGGTTTTCTTTTTGAGGAAATTTGATGAAATATAACATATAATGCTTCTAATAGGCTTTAATATAGGGTTGGACGGATTTTGGGTGAGGGGGAATGACCAAAATGCCCCTAAAAATCAAATAATTCTCGAATCTATTCTTTGGTTGACTGTTTTGATAGTCTGAAGTAGATCAACCATAACATTTTACTCCGATATCCAAATTTGATGAAACTAATTTCATTAGAAAGAGGAGTCTTATATCTTTTCGTTGATATATAGTATCTCACCCAGATCAATGTGTACGAGGAGTTATGATCGTTTGAATTTGACCCAAATATTTGCTTTTGATAGGCTGAAGTAGATCGACCATAACTTTTTGCTTCGATAGACAAATTGGATGAAACCAATTTCATTGGAAAGAGGACTCGCAAAGATTTCTGTTGATATATAGTAGATTAACTAGATCGTTATGTACAAGGAGTTATGATTGTTTAAAGTTTGAGCAAAAATACGCCAGGCCTCAGTACTTTTTTCTGCACGTTTTACTGTTCACTACTATTCATGGTTTAATCGGAATATTCATAACTTGTCGTTTGGGTGTCTATTTTGGATGATCCATATATCGTTGGAAATCTTATTCGATACTCTATGCAATGGTGGATCATATTCTAAGACATTCCGCATGAAAAATTTATAATTTATTCTAGAAGATAGAACCCAACACATTTACGCACAAAATTTCAATGAAAAATATCCTGAGGTATTACAAGAGAGAATACTAGTGAGGTGTTGGGTGTTTCTAGGGGCTGGGATAGGCATCATCAGAGGGATTGGTGGTGGAATAAAAAGGTTAAGAAGAAAGTGGAGACCAATAATGGGGCGTATGCTAAGTTGATTGAGAGTAAGGATGAAGAAGAGAAGTGAGAAAACAGGAAAGAGTACAAGTTAGCTAGGAAGGAGGCTAAGTTAGCAGTTATGGAGGATAAGACGACATCTTTTAAGAGTTTGTATGCGGGGTTACAGGAGAAAGGAGGGGAAAAAAGTTGTTTAGACTCATTAAGGCTAGGGAGAGGAAGGGTCGTGACCTCGATCAGGTAAAGTGCATTAAGGGAGAGGATGGTACAATGTTAGTAGAGGACGGCCACATTAATAATAGATGGCAGTCATATTTTCATAGGCTCTTGAATGACGAAGGGGATAGAGCTATTGTGTTAGAGGAGCTGGAGCACTCAGAGGAGTGTCAGGATTTTAGTTATTGTAGACGTTTTAAGGTAGAGGAGGTTAGAGAGGTTGTTCGTAGGATGCAAAGGGGTAGGGCGATGGGGACTGATGAGATACCTGTGGATTTTTAGAAGTTTTCTGGCGAGGCTGGTTTAAGGTGGTTGACTGGATTGTTTAATGGAATATTCAAGACAGCAAAAATGCCCGAGGCTTGGAGGTGGAGTACTATGATCCCTCTTTATAAGAACAAGGGTGACATTCAGAGTTGCAAT
The DNA here is from genome assembly GCA_030864225.1 of Capsicum baccatum var. pendulum. Taxonomy (NCBI): domain Eukaryota; kingdom Viridiplantae; phylum Streptophyta; class Magnoliopsida; order Solanales; family Solanaceae; genus Capsicum; species Capsicum baccatum. The sequence continues at coordinate 169,302,249 of CM061561.1, read as the reverse complement.
AACTATAGGGGTATTAAGTTATTGAGTCACTCTATGAAGATTTAGGAGAGAGTGGTTGAAGTGAGGCTGAGACGGATAATGTCTATTTCGGAGAACCAGTTTGGATTTATGCCCAGCCGCTCGATGATGGAGGCAATTCACCTGGTACGGAGGCTGGTGGAACAGTATAGGGAAAGGAAGAAGGACCTGCACATGGTGTTTATCGACTTGGAGAATATATACGACAAAGTCCCTAGGGAGGTGCTTTGAAGATGCGTGGAGGTGAGTGGAGTCCCGGTGGCATATATAAGAGCATTAAGGACATGTATGATGGATCTAAAACTCAAGTGAGGACGACGGGAGAAGACTTTAAGCATTTCACTGTCATGACAGGATTGCATTAGGGATCTACTCTTAGTCCCTTTTTGTGTGCTTTGGTAATGGATGTGTTGACGCGGCATATTCAAGGAGTGGTGCCTTGGTGTATGCTTTTTGCAGATGATATAGTTTTGATTGATGAGACACGAGGGGGTGTGAATGATAAATTAGAGGTATGGAGACAAACTCTTGAGTCTAAAGGGTTCAGGTTGAGTAGGAGCAAGACAGAGTATTTGGAATGCAAGTTTAATAACGTGAGACTGGAGAATGAGGTGGTAGTAAAGTTGGAATCACAGGTTGTATATAAGAGGGATAGTTTCAAGTATCTCGGGTCCGTGATTCAGGGTAAAGGTGAGATTGACGAGGATGTCTCTCACCGTATTGGGGTGGGATGGATGAAGTGGAAGCTCGCTTCGGGGGTGCTATGTGATAAGAAGGTGCTGCCCAAGCTTAAAGGAAAATTCTACAGGGTGGCAGTCCGTCCGGCCATGTTGTATGGAGCGGAGTGTTGGCCAGTTAAGAACTCCCACATTCAAAAAATAAAGGTGGCGGAAATATGAATGTTATGTTGGTTGTATGGGATGACTAGGAGGGATAGATTTTGGAATGAGACTATCAGGGAGAAGGTTGGTCTGACTCTAGTGGAGAATAAGATGTGGGAAGTCCGATTAAGATGGTTTGGACACGTGTTGAGGAGAAGCATAGATGCGCCGATTCATAGGTGTGAGAGGCTATCTTTGGATGGTTTTAGGTGGGGTAGGGGTAGGCGGAAGAAGTACTGGGGAGAGATGATTAGGCGGGACATGGAGCAGTTACAGCTCACTGAGGACATGACCCTAGATAGGAATATCTGGAGGACGCGAATTAGGGCAAAAGGCAAGGGTCAGTTTGGGTCGCTAGTGTAGGGAATTACTTGGTGGGGGTATTATTCTTGTTATGATACCTTGTTTCATGCTTTATTATGAATCTGTTTACTTTTCTCTATTTACTATTACTTGTTGGTGTCGTATTTATGTTATGCCATCTTGTTCCATGCTTTACTCTGAATTTGTTTAGTATTTCGTGTCTCAAGTTGGGGGTCTATCGGAAATAACCTTTCTATTTCTTTAGAGGTAGAGGTATGGACTTCGTACATCTTACTCTCCCCAGACCTCACTATGTGGGAATACACTGGGTTTGATGTTGTTGTTGATCTCATGAGGTAGCGATAGTTCATTTGTAGAAAAAAATATTAACCTCAAAATGACTTTCTAAGGTTTGTTTTATTTATAAAAAATAAATTTTAAGAGTATATATAAAATAAAATAAAATCTTAAATAACAAGCATCAATGGTCTAGTTTATAAAAAAAAATATCTTACCACCCTATAGATGGGTTCTGTAACGACCCTCAAAGTCATTTTGTGATTTTCATCTCTTTTTTCCTGTTTGACCTTACTCATAGTTGTAGTTAGTTGTTTATGACACTGAAATGTGTGAGACAATTTTTGATATGATCGGATGCATTTGAGAAAAGTTTTTTGTCAACGTTCAGGTTGGTGAGGTAGAATCTAAGTTTTAATAGTTCCACTAGGTTCGGAGAATAATTTATGATCTAGTTGAAGGTTCTACACAATTACCGAGGCAATTGAGGTTGATTTGGATACTTGGATGGATTTATAGATTTTCTTATGTTTGGAGTTGACCATGATCAACATTCGATCAAGACAACTTTTAAACAATAATTTGATGATTCAAATAGATCTGAAATGTATTATGATTAATTTATACTATTAGCTTGTATTTGGGAGGTTATTTCCGATCATAAAAAATCGACCACAAAATGTGGTCGATTTTTTTATTTTTTTCAAAAAAAAAATTCTTTTAAAATGAGACAACAAGTATTTTCAAATTTCAGAAAAATTCTTTCAATAATTTTTATATTAATTATTATTTCTTTTACAAATAAAAAATTGAAAAAAAAGGAAAAAGGGTAAAAAATACCCCTCTACTTTGATTAATTAGTTAAATTTACCCTTTGTGATAGTATGAGATTAAATTTACCCTTAGTATTATAAAACCAAACAAAATTACCCCTCAAGTGGATGGAATCAATCCAAATTAACTGTTTTTAATTAAATTAATAATTTTCACTCATCTAATCTATTTTAACCAACCAACCCACCTAATTAACTTAACCCTCTTCCAAAATACCCACCCACCCATTTTCTCAAAATTAACCGCCATCGTCATAAATGGGCAAGATCTGTTGTTGAAAAATGATTCTGTTGTTTCTTTCCTTCTTCTTGGAACCCAACAACCTTTCTAACACCAATTTCCCTGGTAAAAAATAATAATAAAAAGATAGGTGGATACCATTTCGTCCTATATACACTGAATATTAGAAATTTAAGTAAAATCTTCCTCCTTGAGAATCTTTTTTTTTTTTTGAGAAATGGTATCTTCCTCTTTGAGAATCTTTGTTCCTCCATGTCAAGAAATCAATATAAATCGGGTTGGGTGGATTCGTCAAAATCGAAGGAGTATGAGAGGGCGAAGCTAGCACAAAGAAAGTTACCTTTTTAGTGGTTGACAACTTATTTGGAGCATACGATTTGGATAAGCCATTGTTGAGTTGCTCTATCTGGTAGGGTGTGTGTGCTAGTGAGAGAGAGAGAGAGAGAGAGAGAGACAGAGAGTAAGTGAAGAAGCGGAGAGCAATTCTACTGTTTGCTTGAATTGTAACCCTGACTCTGTGTAGAATGTGTTGATACTTATTGTTCAAACACCTTTTTGTCTTGTTTGTAGAAGCCTAAGAAAGAATTGTTTGATAGTACTAATGAAAGCATCTTGCTGAAAAAATTGGGATTAATGTCAAGAATTTTGTTCTGATTCTTGTGTGTGTGGTTGTTCAACCCATTTCCAGCAGTGACAATTGATTTGGGGAAAATGAGTGTGTTTGGAAAGAAGATTAAGTTAATTAGGCGGGTTTAATTGGTTCAAAATAGATTAGATGAGAAAAATTGTTAAGTTAATTGAAATTAGTTAATTTGGATGGATTCCATCCACTTGAGGGGCAATTTTATTTAGTTTGACAATACTAGGGGTAAATTTAACCTCATACTATCACAAAGGGTAAAATTAACCAATTAATCAAAGTAGAGGGGTATTTTTGTAAAAAATCGACCACTTGTGGTTGTTTTTTATTAAAATATAAAGAAAATAATTTTTAAAACCCGACCATTTGTGGTCGATTTTTAATTAAAATAAAAAAAGAAATTAATTTTAAAAAACTGACCACTTGTGGTCGGATTTTATTAAAATAAAATAAAAATAATTTTCAAAATCGACCACTTATGGTCAGTTTTTTAATTAAAGTAGAAATAAAATTATTTTAAAAAATCGACCACTTGTGGTCAGTTTTTATTAAAAATAAAAAGAAAATAGTTTTTAAAAATCGACCACTTGTAGTTGATTTTTTAAGTAAAATAAAAAAAGAAATTTTTTAAAAACACCGGCCACTTGTGGTCGGTGTTTATTAAAATAAAAAGAAAATAATTTTTAAAAACAGACCACTTGTAGTCGGTCTTTTTATTAAAATAAAAAAAAAATTAACTTTTAAAAACTGACCACTTTTGATCGGTTTTTGAACTAAAAAAATAAAAAAGTAAATAATTTTTAGGCACAAATAATTATATATATAATCAAATATATATATATATATATATGTATATATTATTTTTATTAAAAAATAATTATATATATAATCTAATATATATATATATATAATTTTTTGAAATTACACTGATCACACATAGTCGATAATCAATGTAATAATAATAAAATCAATCAATCTTTAATTCTGTGAAAAAATTTCACTAAAAAAATATATCAAATAAAATAAAAAAATTACGTTAAACATAATCTTTATCTTTTATTTATGTTTCAATATATAAAATAAATATTTTCCTTTGTATATACGTTAAATGACGTTAAACATTCATAATATTTGTATAATGAATATGTGTATATATATATATATCATTCTGTTGAGATAATGATATTATGTTACTATTACAGTCATAATAATGTAATATATGACCGATAATTCATCAGAATATAATGAACGTGTTCTCTTATAAGGTAATATACTTATGGATGTGATATATGTATAGAACACATTCAAGAGTTCATATATATAAATATCTTTACATATATATATATATATCATATAGTGATCGATTGATGAACGATGTAGTAAAAACCTAGTAGAATATAATTAATCGATCACTCATCAGAGTATGTATATGAAATATGTTGCATTATATTATTAGATAATATACTCGTGTACGTATGTGATATATATAGTACGTATTTAGAACTTGATATAATCGATAGTGTATATATGTGTGTGTATGTATAGGTATATATATATAGTATATACATATTATATAGTGAAGGAATATTAATGACATAAGATAATCTAATCGATAATTCATCAGAGTATTTGTGATATATGTTGTATATTATTACGAGGTAGTAAAATCGTGTATTTGATGTTTATAGTACGTATTTGAAAGCTGATAGACAATTAAATATATGTATATATACATATATCTCATGTAGTGACTTATGCAGTAATCGAAAGCTAGATAACTAAATCTATATATCAAAATATTTTGGATGATACGTTGATATATATCATACTATTGAGGAAATATATATACTATTTTGTGTCAATGTAGACACGCGTATGTTGTTGAAGGTGTAATGATGTAAGACAAGTATTACAAGGTGTATATGAAGGGGGACGGGGGAGGAAGTGGGGGAGGGAGACAGAAAATTGAATCCTGAAACTAGCATATACTTACCATTTGCTTTGAATTTCGAACTTTGAACGACCGCCAAATTTTGGTGTTGAATTTGAGTTTTTTCGCTTACAAGTTTTGTATTTGAGTATATGTGAAATATGTTATATATTATTATGGAATAGTAAAATCGTGTATGTGATATTTATAGTACGTATTTGAAAGTTGATAGACAATTGAATATATGTATATATACTTATATCTCGTGTAGTGACGTTTGCAGTAATCAAAAGCAAGATAACTGAATCTATATATCAAAATATTTTGAATGATACGTTGATATCATATTATTGAGAAAATAGATATACTATTTTGTATCAATGTAGATACACGTATATTGTTGAAGTTGTAATAACGTAAGACATGTAATCGATAATTTATCTGATTAACACGTTGTATTATATATATATAATATCATATTTAAAATCTAATTAACAAAAAATTTATTGTAATTTACAAAGTTCATTGAAATTATTATACGATTGAAGAAATATACTACACGTATTAATGTGATTATAAAATAATAAATTATCTGATTTAAATATATGCACGTTGTATTAAATTATTTGGATGTTTTTATAAATATTATAAAATTTATTAGAAATTTTATTTTAATTCATTAATTCATTTTAATTTATTAATTGTAGTTTGTTAATTTTAATTTATCAATAATTTTGTTAAAAATGACCGCGTATGGTCGGTTTTCAAAAATATTTCTAGAAAATAATGGTCGGTTTTCAAAAGTATTTTTCAGAAAAACTAACCACAAGTGGTCGTTTTACTGTTAATTAAAAAAAATATTAAGTACCATTAACCCGACCCGACCCGACAAACACAATAAAAGATCAAAACACACACACATAACCTAAATCGGGTTTCCATCTCAGCAGCACACCCACCCACCAACACACAACAACACACACATCACGATATACTCTGGCTCTACTTCGGTGATTACTTCCGCTCTACTCTGGTGATGAACACTAGGGTATGAAGCATAATTCTTTATGTGTTTGTCATAGTTGTGTGTTTATGGAAGATTAGAAATCTGTGGCTAGTTTTGTGTTGCTTTTTTTAGTTTTTGAGATTCTTGAATTCCTTTTATGGTTTAGCTTGTTGTTTTTGTCACGCCTCAAATCCTATAGGGGTGGACTGGCACCCGTAACCGAGGAGGACCGGGGGAACCAACTCATAACCTTATTCTTCCTATGCATACCTCTATGACAACTCGAAATTCGGACAGTATCATGTCGCATATAAAAGAAAATAATCACCTATATAAGCTCGAGCACACATATATATTTATATACAATACTTGGCCGTTAGAGCCATCACATCTATTAACAAAACACCACCTTGACTGCACATTAGGTCTACAAAGCCTCTAGACAATACACAGAGTTTAACTAAGGTCGGGACACACCCCTCCATATAACTAACTTCTATACAATACCAAAAGTGACTGGATATGACACAGAAAGCCCCGAAGCAAACTGGAGCTCACCAAAAGCAGCTGGATATCCTGGCTCCTACTTGTGCGGTGTATGAGCTGAGGTACCTGTACCTGCAGCATGAAATGCAAGTCCCTTGTGGGGGACGTTAGTACGAAATATGTACTGAGTATGTAAAGCTGTAGATAATCACATATGATATAGGAGCTCAATAGAAATCAGAAACAAGTGAATAAATCGTAATAGGAGTGGACCACACTTACTAGAACTTGTGACAACCTGTACATTGTATGTATTCAATCACTTTACCTTCGTTCTTATCATCTTTGTAATCATTACTGTACTGTACTGTGACCATTTGGCTGCCTCCAGTACATATGAACTGGGATCGACCCATGATAGGCTTGTGCCCCTGGGATACCACCCATAAACACATAAATAGGGATTGACCTATGATAGGCTTATGCCCCTGGGATACCACCCAATAAGAGAGAACTTCCATCACTTAGTTCAATTAATCTTTAAGATTGTTATTTTGGTCTCCACCACATTTTTGATAATTTGAAACAATAATACATCAATAAGAGACATATAAATATACCATCAATACAATAATAATGAATTAAGAACTCATTGGCACATTAATGAAGTGTTTTGGAGTCATCAATGCCATAACAATGAAGTAGGAACTTATTGGTATATCAATGAAACGTTTTGGAGTCATTAATAGCACATGGATCTTGTTTGAGTAACCGGATACCTTCTGACATTCATTAGTACAATAAACATGTAAGATTTGGAAAACAAGTAAGTATTGGAATGTCTTGACATCTTGTAGGGTGGAAACAAGTTCATTGGTAACCTAGGACATCATACAAAACCATTATGGATCACAAGTTACTGAATAACTTTGGAAACTTTCTTAATAGAACAATTGTTCACTTTCATGCTAAAGATATGGTATAAAGTATGCTTTACATACCTGATAGTCAACCTTCAATACTAGTCCCAAATGGACTTCCCCACTTTTCGGATTACTTATCTACAATGAACATATATAGCAATCTAGTATTAGCAACCAAACGTCACAATTCAATTATTTGAATTCACCAAACTAGTGGTTAAGTAGTAATCCTTAATTACACCATAAAGGGTGTCACTTTAACCCTATTATACTCCAATTACATTCACATGCCATGCATATTCATACAATATCCTCTAATATCAAGTTTGGATTCATTTATCCTTCCAACTAATCCATTAAACCAAATTGAGCCATAGACATAAATAATCATCAATTCAATAGTATATCACCATATCCACCTTCCATAACTCAATTACCATATCCACCTTCCATAACTCAATTACCATATCCACCTTCAACAATTCAATACAACCAAACCATGCAAAATAGTCCATAACCCTATTTCTATCACCTTTCAATAACAACCAATACATATAATCCTCTATCACACATATACATATGGAAAAGAATAACGGCAAACAATATTCATACCTTATAATTCACCTCTTGATTATGCAATCCTGTTTGCACAAATAATAGGTGCCGTTCGAAGCTCTCGAGATGACAAACGCAGTTATCGAATTACTTTGGAATTTCTACGGTTGAATCAAAAGTAATTTAAAGCTCAAATTTGGCTAGGGTTTGTTCTTCCTCAATGATTGATGATGAAAATGAGTTTTTGAACTCATATACATATATATATATATACATATATTCCCATCCATCATATAATAAGAAATGACCAAAATGCCTTTAAAATGTAAATAATGTCAAATTTGTCCTTTGGTGGATTATTTTGATAAGCTAAAGTTGATCAACCATAACTCTTTGCTCCAATATTGGATTTGGGTGAAATTGGTATCGTTGGAAGGATAGTTCAAAGGGATTTTATTTCATATAAAGTAGGCCACCCAGTTCGTCCTATACAAGGAGTTATAGTCGTTTGAAGTTGACCCTAAAAATCTATTTTGATAGACTGAAGTAAAATGAGTATAACTCCTTATTCAAATGTTGGATTTGGATGAAAGTAATTGCATTGGAAATAAGACTCAAACATATTTCTTTTCATAGTTTGCAGCTCTCCTAGTTCATTAAATTAAGGGAGTTATGATCATTCGAATTTGACCTACAAATTCTTCTGGCCTCAGTAGTTTGTGTGTAGGAAATTTTCCTGCACATTTACTATTCCCAAATATCCCGGCCACCGTTTTATAGTCTCGAATATGCTCGATTATATCCAAAACCTATCCGTTTTTGGAAATCTTTATATCGTTGGAAATCTTATTTAATAAAATTCGCATGGAACCATCGACAGGCAAATTCCAGTATAAATAAAATAAAAAAATTAATTCCATATAAATAAGACCGATACACGTACTTGAATACGCTAATACACGTACTTGAATACCGGGTATTACATCCTTCCCCCTTTAAGACATTCATCCTCGAATGTTAGCATAGTTATTCAACCGAAATAAGTTCAAGTCCATCATTAATATTCACATCATCACATAAATACTATGCATATACAAAAAAAAATTACTTGTTAATGTTCTAACTCTGTTTCTTGAACTTCCTCTTAATCTTTGAACAAATGAAGGTACTTATATTTCATTGCGTCCTCATCTTCCCATGTAATCTCTTCCCTTTCACGATTTCTCCAACGTACTTTCACAGATGCTATCTCTTCATTTCTCATCTTCTTAACTTGGCGATCTAGAATAGCAATAGGCACTTCCTCATAGGTAAGATCTTATGCAACTTGCACATCCTCAGTAGAAGTGATATGTGATGGATCTCCGATGCACTTTCGAAGCATTGACACATGAAATACGGATGTACTGATGAGAGCTCTTGGGGTAACTCTAATTCATATGCAACTTGTCCAAACCTTCGAGTGATCTTATACGAGCCTATATAACATGGACTCAACTTTCCTTTCTTGCCAAATCTCATTACCCCTTTCATTGGTGATACCTTCAAATATACCCAATCATCTATAGAAAACTCTGGCCCTCTCCTTCTGCTATCTGCATATGACTTGTGTCGACTTTGGGCTGTTTTCAGTCGTTGCTGAATTACTTTAACCTTCTCTATGGCTTGATAAACAAGATCCGGTCTGAATAAAAGAGTTTCACCCACTTCAAACCATCCTATTGATGATCTAGACTTCCTTCCTTATAAAGCTTCATATGTTACCATTTTGATACTTAAATGATAGATATTATTGTAGGCAAACTCAATAAGAGGTAAATGATCATCCCAGTTTCCCTTAAAATCTATTACACAAGCTCGTAGCATATCTTTAAGAGTTTGTATGGTATGTTCTGCTTGTCCATCTGTTTGAGGGTGAAAATCTGTACTCAACCTCACTTGTGTTCCCAAACACCTCTGAAAAGACTTCCAAAAGTTTGCGGTAAATTGGGTTCCCCGATCTGATATAATAGAAATTGGGACTCTATGTAAACGGACTATCTCTTTAATGTACAGCTTCGCATAATCTTCAACTGTGTAAGTGGTCCTAACTGGTAGGAAATGTGCGGATTTGGTAAGCCTATCAACAATCACCCATATAGAATCGAACTTTTGGGATGTACGAGGCAAACTAATAATGAAATCTATGTTGATCATGTCCCACTTCCAGTTTGGAAGATCAATGCATTGCATATAACCTCCGGGTTTTTGGTGCTCAACTTTAACTCTTTGACAATTTGGACATTCAGCTACAAATTCGCAATGCTCTTCTTCATGTCATTCCACCAATACATATCTTTCAAATCTTGATACATTTTGGTTGATCCTGGATGAATGGAATACCTTGAACAATGTGCCTCTGATATAATCTTCTTTCTTAGCTTGTCTACATCCGGCACACACAATCGGTTTTGGCACTGAAGTACTCCTTCTCGCATAAGCTCAAATGCCTTAGTCGCACCACTCTGAACGTTCTCTTTAAGATGTAATAAAATAGGATCTACATATTGCTTCTCTTTCACTTCAGCTACTAATGAAGATTCCGCAGCATTATGTACGATAAGCTCTTTATCCGTAGTTTCAAGAAGGCAAACTCCCAAACTAGCTAACTGGTGAAGATCTTTAATCATCCCTTACCTCTCTATAGGCGCCATCATAGCCTTACAGCTTAACGCATCAGCTACCATATTTTCTTTCCCTGGATGGTACAAGATATCAACATCGTAGTTCTTTAATAGTTCAAGCCATCTCCGCTGCCTTAAATTTAGATCCTTCTGTTTAAAAATATATTGCAAGCTCTTATGGTCAGTATATATATCAACATGAACCCATATAAGTAGTGGCGCCATATCTTTAAAGCAAAAATAACTGCTGCCAGCTCAAAATCATATGTAGGATAATTTTTTTCATGTGTCCGCAATTGTCTAGAAGCATATGCTATTACCTTACCATGCTACATCAATACACATCCTAAACTAATTCTGGAAGCATCACAATACACTGTATACCCTTCGGTGCCTTCTGGAAGTACCAACACGGGTGTAGAAATCAACTTGTTCTTAAAATCTTGAAAACTCTTCTCACAGGCATCATTCCGTTAGAATTTGGATGCTTTATGGGTTAGCTTGGTTAAGGGTGCTGAAATGAAAAGCCTTCAACAAACCCAGCCAACCTAAGAAAACTACGAATCTCCGTAGGCGTTGTGGGCCTTGGCCAGTTCTTCACAGCTTCTATCTTTTGAGCATCAACCTTTATCCCTTCACTAGATACAATATAACCCAAAAATTCCATCGACTTTAACAAAACACACATTTAGAGAACTTTACATAAAGCTTACAATCACGAAGAGTCTGCAATGCCTATTGTAAGTGATTGGCATGGTCCTCTTATGATCTAGAATAAACTAGAATATTATCTATAAAAATGATGTTGGGCATATTTATACGTCTAAGCACCATAATATACACATATTTTCGCTAAGTTTTGAGGATAAAATATATAATTCTTGCAATTTTAGTCCATTTTCCTTTAAGTGAGCTGACCAATGTGATTAGCATGTTTTTCAGGTACTAATAAGGAAGAATTCAGCACTTTGTGGACCTGTAGGCAGCAAAGGAAAACTTCACATAAGAGGGAAAACAACTTTTGGACTGAATGTGATGCATGGACTCTTCTTCTCGGGCAAACTCAGCATTTTTAAATACTTAAGGATGCAGTAGCAACTTAGTAAAAAAGGATGTTATAAAAACCTTATTGCTGAAGTTTTCAGCATAACTCATTCATTATTCAATTTTCAGGTTCTGAAATATTTTAGAACAGAGAAAATGGCTTACGTGAGGCACGGAGGGAGAAAAAGACGTCATCCTCTTATTCACGCTAAATCATCCCCATCGTGAAGATTGTTCTAGTTTTGGTATGATGATGATGTCTACTTTGATTTCCGTTGTATCCATGAGTAGCTAAACTTATCTGTTAGGGTTATGGAAACCTTGTAAGATACTATCTATTGCTATGAGTTTATGAATTCTTGATGTGTTATGCTACTTATATCATTACTCTCTTCATTTTGATTGAATTCTCATGGTTGAAAACATAGAGAATACGCCATTATAGCATTAACTTGTTCGAGAGAAAAGTTACATGTTTGCAAAAGAGAGTGTGACAAGGAAATAGGGTTTCCAACCTTTATTTACACGTTAATGCCTTAACCCGAATTGACTTCTTGGAGAATTTGTACCATTCGTTATACACTTTAGGCTCGAGAGAGCTAAAGTGAAATAAATCCTTGATGGTTGAGAAACACTTGGATTTAAAATTAGAATACGATTCTCTATAAGTGCATCCATGTCTAAATTCTGCATTACTCATAGTTAATAGAGAAATAGAAACTACAAGGTGGACATAACCCTAACTTATCATTCTCTGTGATTAAATCTTACTACATAAATCATTCCATCGTTACTTTGATAATATTAGTTCACGCCTAAACCAAAACCCCTTTTTTCCTTGGAATTTTTGACCAATAGGCTACTAATAATCACAATACTTAGTGACCAGAGTATTCCCTGTGGGATTCGACACCCAACCCAGTTGGGTTCTATATTTGACAGTGATCGCTTACACTCTCTAACGAGAGTTGTAATTTGGGCGTATCAAATTTTGGCGCCGTTGCTGGGGAATACGGTTGTCAACTAAGTTTGTGATAGTTAATAGACACTTTGGTCAAAGATTCTATAATTTTACTTTTTGTTTGTTGTTTTTAGTTTGTTCAGGTTTGGTTGAGTGCATGCCAAATACACTAAGATCTGGTTAGCCATTATTACCTATAAACCCTGAACTACAACTCATTGGCAGAATTGATATGCAACGTAATATTGAAAGGATGGCTACTCAACAGGACCAAGCTAGATTAGCTGCATTGGCAGCTGCGCAAGTACACCAACAGAATGCTGATAACCCAGGTCGGGCAACAAATCTTGATGATGAGGACCTGGGTGATGATGAATTATTATACCCAAGGCATGCAGATGATGTGGCTGCACCTGTGAACAGGAATGTCAATAGAGATTGTCAAGCTAGAATGAGACCTGAACGCCGAGCTGTGCAGGTTGCTTTTGATTATGAAGATGACGATTTGGATGGGGTTGGTTCCACAGGGGCTATTATTCCTCCACCCTTGGCACCTGGAGCCAAGTTCAATATCACTAGAACCATGATTCAACTATTGCAACTCAAAGGGTTATTTGGTAGACTTGCAGGAGACGATCCGAATATGCATCTGATTAATTTTATCTCAACATGCAAATCATTTGACAATCCAGGGGTTGGGAAGAATGCAATCCGGCTGCGCTTATTCCCATTGTCTCTACCTGGAGAGGCAACTCTATGGTTAAATGGGCTAACTCCTGACTCTATTACTAATTGGAGGCAACTGAAAGAAGCTTTCCTAGAAAGGTTCTTTCCGCCTTCCAAGAGAGCACAGTTAAGAGATGAGATAAGAAATTTCAGACAACTTCCAGCTAAAGCTCTTCACGAGACATGGGAGAGGTTCAAGAAGAATCTTATGCGGTGCCCAAATCATCATATGACCAATGTCCACTTGATGGAGATATTATACAGGGCTTTGAACTCGGTGACTAAGCCAGTGGTCGATAATGCTGCGGGTGGGTCATTCATGGACCTTACTTTTATTCAGGCAAGTGATATGCTAGATTGTATGACAAAGCAGAGTAGAGCTTGGAATACCAGGGATTCTGAGGTAGCAAGCTCTACTATATCTATTGGCTTGACGGCAGAACAAAGGCAAAGAGAAGAAGAACGTGACCAGGATATGGCTCACATGAAAATGCAGATGGACCTTCTTACCAAGCATTTATTATCAAGGAAGACAGAAAAGGTCAAAGCTGTTGTATCACATGGAAGAGATGACTCTGATTCTGAGGAGGAAGCAAACTACTTGAGTAATCAGGGGGGTTTCTGAGGCAATGCCCAAGGAAACCAAGGTTAGAACTATTATGATAAATCCGGATACAAGAATCGAGACCAAGAGAGTTGGAAGAATAAGACTGGCAGGAGTGTTTTGTATGTTCCTCCTGGAAATCGTGAAGCTGCTGCGTCTGGTTCTGGAAAGATGTCCATGGAGGACATAATGGCTAAGCTGTTGAAAGGAGTGGAGGCAACCAACACGGGAGTATCTGAGGTAAAAAATGATTTGTCCTCAATGAAGCAATTGGTTGACTCACATTCCACTGCAATAAAACAACTGGAACAACAAATGAGTCAATTATCGGTGGCATTCAATCAATGAAAAGCTGGCACTTTACCTAGTGACACTGTGCAAAATCCAAGAAATGATGGATCATGTTTTGCTATTACTACCAGGAGTGGTAAGGTGTTGGAAAACCTATCCAAAGGCAAGCTGGTGGTTGATAATATAGAAGAGAATGTTATTGAAACAGATTGTGATGATTCTGTAGAAGCTGAAAATCAGAATGAGAACGTTCATGATACTACACCTAGATGTCAGCAGTCTGAAAATATTGATAATGGGAAGCAACATAAAAAGGAAGTGGTGGAGAAAACTCTTCCAAATCCACCACCACCTTTTCCTCAGAGACTGAAGAAGAAGGCTGATGATGCCAGGTTCAGTAGATTCATGACTATGTTGAAGCCGCTGACCATTAATGTGTCGTTGGTGGAGGCACTGGAGCAGATGCCAGGGTACGCCAAATTCATGAAGGACCTTTTGACAAAGAAAAGGGCAGCAAGCTATGAACTGGCAGATAATTTTCATCATTGCAGTGCAATTGCCACGAGGTCTCTGGTACAAAAGAAGGCAGATCCGGGTGCTTTCACTATTCCTTGCACGGTTGGATCTTTAAACTTTGCTAAGGCTTTATGTGATTTAGGGGCTAGCATTAATTTGATGCCACTAGCCATTTATAGATAGTTGGGGTTGGGAGATCCTACACCAACCAACATGCAGCTTGTAATGGCAGATAGGTCGGTAAAACAACCTGTTGGTATCTTGCATGATGTATTAGTGAAGGTTTCTACCTTTATCTTTCCTGCAGACTTTGTTATTCTGAACTGTGAGGTGGATTTTGAGGTGCCCATAATCTTGGGTCGACCTTTCCTCACAACAGGAAGTGTACTTATTGATTTACGAGCAAATGAGCTTTTATTTCGGATGAATGACGAAGTAGTACGTTTTGATGTAAGCAAATCAATGAAGCAACCCAAAGATATGAATGTGTTTTCTATAGCTGATGTTTATTATGAGGATTAGAAGGAATTATCGTTAGAAAAATAGCTTACTGTTGAGCCATTGGCTGCTGTGCTTTTGAACTTTGAGCGTGAGGATGTTGAAGAGTACGAAGAAACTATCTGTGTTTAGACAAGAATGGGGTCATATTCATATGCCCACAAAAAGCTGGACCTCGACCTTCAGAATCGATCTTCACCACCGGCCAAGCCACCAGATATCTTGATGAAGTCTGAGTAATCGAGACAACTATGTCGTGCCGCGACAATAAATCAAGTGCTACATGGGAGGCAACCCATCATTAGGAGTTTGTTTCACTAGGATTTTGTTTTTGATAAATAAAAGTTCAAAAGTCGAGCCACGACCAAAACTAAGACGCTTGGTGGGAGGCAACCCATCTTTCTAATCATTTTTATTATTTTTGATTAAGTGGAGGTGCAAGACGTACAAAGGAGGATATTAGTCCCAAATGTTTATTTGAAAGTGAGCCATGCTAAAGGTGGTAAGCTAAGAATGATGGAGCAAAGGCTATAGGCTAGGCATTGCCTATGCCAATGTAGGCAATGGACAAGGCAATGCCTATGCCATTGCCTATGCTCACTGCCTTACATAGGCAATGGATAAGGCAATGCCTATGCAAATGTAGGCAATGGATAAGGCATTTCCTATGCCAATGTAGGCAATGCCTATGCCATTGCCTATGTTCACTGCCTCACATAGGCAATGGACAAGGCAATGCTTATGCCAATGTAGGCAATGGACAAGGCAATACCTATGCCATTGCCTATGCTCACTACCTCACATAGAAAATGGACAAGGCAATGCCTATGCCAATGTAGGCAATGGACAAGGCAATGCCTATGCCAATGTAGGCAATGCTATAGGCGCCACCTATGCCAATCTAGGTAATAGGCAAGGCGCCGTCTATGCCAAACTAGGCATTGCTATAGGTGCCGCCTATGCTAGCATAGGCAAAGCAATAGGCGCCGCCTACTTATGCTTTTTTTTGGCCTCCTAACCCATTTATATATGGACCAAACCCGACCCATGGCTTAGCCTTTAAATAGATCCTTAACCTTAGAACACAATGCAATTGTTTGCTCAACGTAGGCGCTGCCCAAGCTCCCCTATTCTCTCAAAGTTTTTCTTTTTGCTCATCT
The DNA here is from genome assembly GCA_030864225.1 of Capsicum baccatum var. pendulum. Lineage (NCBI taxonomy): Eukaryota > Viridiplantae > Streptophyta > Magnoliopsida > Solanales > Solanaceae > Capsicum > Capsicum baccatum. Next base: position 169,285,673 of record CM061561.1, on the reverse strand, counting down.
AATCTTGCAAGATCATCTTCCGGATCCATCACCATGTAAGTTTCTCTTTTATATTCCGTAGTTGCTGAAATGCTACGCTTATAATGGTTTATTAGATTTTGAAGTGGGGTTTGGTGATAAGAATATGGTTGGTTTGTTATGATGAATCTAGTTGAGTGAATGGATTCGTATGGGTGTTCTTGACTTTATTCTGACTTGTATTTGATTGGTATACACTGTCATATTTTTATGGAGTCAAAATTGTGAAGTTAATGCATAATCTTGAAAGTCGTAAGCTTGAACGTTTGAATGACTACAAGCATAAGATAATGTGTTTATTTCTATGCAATAACCTGAGACGATTTCTATGTGGTAGTCTTGTTCAGAGATTGCATTAATCCAATGAAATAAAGTCGAAAAGGATAGTCAAGATTACATGGTTAATAACATTATGCAAATAAATTAAGTGTGGGGTGGTACCATCATGATTTTCTTTTCCGAATATAGTAAATCTTCCAAGATGAAACTAACATGACTATATTGTGCTCTCAGGTAGAATGGCCCCAAAAGGACGACAAGGAAAAGAAAAAGTGTCCACCTCACAGAAAGGTCAAAAAAGGGCAAGAAAAGACCAGGCTGAGTCCTCCTCTCTGCAAGTGCCTCGACACACTTTTGGAATCAAGTGGGTTCTAGAGGCGGAAGGAAAAGAGTGGTACAGGAACAACAAAGTAAAAAAATATGTTCACGTGGATTTGATGCAGAAGGAGAGTCTAGCAAAGAGAGACCCCCGCATTTTGTCTAAAATCATGGCACTAAATCTTGATTTCATTTTCCGAGATATGGAGGAATGCAATCTTGATTTGACGCGAGAATTTTACGCCAATTGGTCCCCAAAGACTACCGAAAGTGAAGTAAAAATTCGGGGCCAAGTCTTGCAACTAAACGCGGAGTTCTTCAACTCTTTTCTGGGTACTTCATCTGTGGATCCATCACCACTCAAGGATCTTTATCACAGACCTCCCTACAGGGCCATCAGACATACACTGTGTGGAACAAGGTCCATGACCCGGTGGATTCGTCACAAGGATAATGGTTGTCACAACACCTACCCGTATGCCTCTTTGAACAGAGAAGCTCGCATATGGTTAAGAATAGTCAACTCTTGCTTAATTCCTGGGACACAATACACTAAGATCACATGTGATCGAGTCTACTTGGTGTACGCTCTGATGATGAATATTCCCATCAACATTGGTGTGGTTATACGATCGTCAATGCACAAGGATAGGCTGCACAAAAGGTCCCATTTCAGTTTCGGTAATTTTTTGACTACGATCTTAAGGAATGAGGACATTGAAGAGGAACCCCCAGACCATAATCTGCCACACAACCCGAAGAAGGTTGATCTCACAAAGATTAAAAAGCCTGAAACTAGTCAAGGCATCAACCTTACCACTGCTGAGAGACATGCTCGAGATGAAAGTTTTTTCCTCCCTCTGTATGACTAGGTTTACCATGATGAATAGGGGTTGTGTTCCAAATGATGCAGAGCTTCAGCAGTTGGACAATGACTACCCGCTTAATAAGCATGTGCGAGCCATGTGTGGAGTGGGGGTACATTTTGAGGAACCTCTCGATGATGACGTGCTAACTGAAGATGATCGCCGACTGCCAGACTCAGATGTGGAGGACAACTCTGATGATGACAACTCTGATGATGATTCTGATGCAGGGGGTATGACCCCAGACATAGAAGAGGAGTCCGACTAATCAGGTTTTCCTTATTTATTTCCACTGAGGGCAGTGTGTCCCGTCTAAGTGTGGGGTGCAGGTATATGTTTGCTGTATTGTACTGCTTGCCTATATTTATTCTTGTTTGTTTGAATTAGTCGTAGTTAGTTCGTCGTAATTAGTTAGTTAGATTTTAGATTTTGCATGAAATTTTTCTGATAGACGGCATGGTATTGTAACAAAAGTTTGTGCTAAATCATTACTATTGAGATGCTTAGGCTCTATGTTGTGACACACTGTGTGATAATGTTGTGGTTTAATTCATTCATCTGTTGGGTCAAGAATCTATAATGCTCCCAATGAAGTTGACCATGTGCCTTGTGTGTGTGAGGTTATTGTATATTCTTAGTTGTGACTGATGCTAGAACTTGCCTGGTGTGTGTGTGAAGCGAAATAAAGATTGTGAGTTTAGGAGATGATTTAGGCATTTCTTTGGCAGCCTGAAATTGTTTACCTTCTTTTTACCTACCTGTGTACGTTGTCCTAGTGAACACCCTTTGAGCCTTTAGCTATTTTCTTTGGCAGCCTCATATGTAGCCTAATCCATTTTTTTCAAGACCATAATTTGATCCAAACTCCTAAGCGCTTTAAATTGTAGAATCATGTGGTAAAATAAGAGGAGAATGATGAAAGTGATGCCTCAGAGTGTATTGGTACTTGAAAATATTGTGAAAAAGAGTGGATATCATAGGGATGCCTAATAATAATAAAATAAATAAATAGAAAAACAAAAAGATAGTTGTGTTTATGATTGAGTAACAAAATGGGTGAAAAGGGGTTGGTAGATGAAAGGAAGGTAGAGTGGTTGTTAAAAGATTGTGTAAATGGAATAATGTAGTGTATTAAAGCGCTTAGGGAACATAGTCACTATTTCTGGCTAAAATAGTCCTACCTGTCCCTTAGCCTACATTACAACCCATAAAGACCTATTTGATCCTAAACTTAGCAGTCTGATATTAGTAGAGCATTACACTAAGGGCAAGACTATGGTCATTAATTGCAATATAAGAATTCTTTGTGAGAGTGAGAGCAAGGAGAGTCTTATACCCATGTTTTGAAAAATGCAAAACTATGAGTGATTATGGGTGATATCTTGTGTGAACACACATGGTTGATGATTGTTGGGTAGTTTTATATAATTCTTTGTGGCTTAACTTGTGGATACGAATTAAACATCCTAATGAGTCTATTTTGGAGGTTGAGTTGTTTCTAGTAATGATCAAGTAACCTACTCTTTGTTAATAATTGCCGTGCATGTCTTGTTGAAAATTTTGTGTTGCTATTATGAAATTCTAGTTAGGTGTTTGAATGGATGTCATATTTTGTTCGAGTACAAACAAAGCTTTAAGTGTGGGGTGGTGATGTTGGGCGTATTTATACGTCTAAGGACCATAATTTACCCATGTTTTAGCTAAGTTTTGAGGATAAAATATATAATTCTTGCACTTTTAGTCCATTTTCCTTTAAGTGAGCTGACCTATGTGATTAGCATGTTTTTTAGGTACTAATAAGGAAGCATTCAGCACTTTGTGGACCTGTGGGCAGCAAAGGAAAACTTCACATAAGAGGGAAGGCAGCTTTTGGATTGCATGTGATGCATGGGAACTTCTTCCCGGGCAAACTCAACATTTTTAAATACTTAAGGATGCAGTAGCAACTTAGTAGAAAAGGATGTTATAAAAACCTTATTGCTGAAGTTTTCAGCATAACTCATTCATTATTCAATTTTCAGATTCTGAAATATTTTAGAACAGAGAAAACGGCTTACGTGAGGCACGGAGGGAGAAAAAGACGTCATCCTCTTATTGACGCTAAATCATCCCCATCATGAAGATTGTTCTAGTTTTGGTATGCTGATGATGTCTACTTTGATTTCTGTTGTATCCATGAGTAGCTAAACTTATCTGTTAGGGTTATGGAAACCTTGTAAGATACTATCTATTGCGATGAGTTTGTGAATTCTTGATGTGTTATGCTACTTATATCATTACTCTCTTCGTTTTCATTGAATTCTCATGGTTGCAAACATAGAGAATACGCCATTATAGCATTAACTTGTTCGAGAGAAAAGTTACATGTTTGGAAAAGAGAGTGTGACAAGGAAATAGGGTTTCCAACCTCTATTTACACGTTAATGCCTTAACCCGGATTGACTTCTTGGAAAATTTGTACCATTCGTTATACACTTTAGGCTTGAGAGAGCTAAAGTGAAATAAATCCTTGATGGTTGAGAAACACTTGGATTTAAAATTAGAATACGATTCTCTATAAGTGCATGCATCTCTAAATTCCGCATTACTCATAGTTAATAGAGAAATAGAAACTACAAGGTGGACATAACCCTAACTTATCATTCTCTGTGATTAAATCTTACTACACAAATCATTCCATCGTAACTTTGATAATATTAGTTCACGCCTAAACCAAACCTCCTTTTTTCCTTGGAATTTTCGACCAACAGTCTACTAATAATTGCAATGCTTAGTGACCAGAGTATTCTCTGTGGGATTCGACACTCAACCCAGTTGGGTTCTATATTTGACAGCGACCGCTTACACTCTCTAACGAGAGTTGTAATTTGGGCGTATCGAAAAACTATCACAAATACATCCAGGAATGGCTTAAACACCCTATTCATCAAATCCATAAAATCTGCGGGTGCATTTGTTAGCCCAAATGACATAACTAGAAACTCATAATGACCATACCGTGTTCGAAAAGCTGTCTTGGGTATATCCTTCTCTTTGACCCTCACTTGGTGGTAACCTGACCTCAAATCAATCTTAGAAAAGAACTTGGCACCCTGTAACTGATCAAATAAATCGTCAATTCTTGGGAGATGATATTTATTCTTAATAGTTACCTTATTTAATTGCCGATAATCAATACACATCCTTAGCGAGCCATCCCTTTTGCGCACAAATAACAATGGTGCTCCCCAGGGGGACATACTAGGCCTTATGAATCCCTTCTCTTGCAAATATTTCAATTGCTATTTCAATCTCATAATTTTGCTGGGGCCATTCTATACGAAGGAATGAATACTGGTTGGGTGCCTGGTATTACATCAATACCAAACTCTACTTCTCGTTTAGGAGGGAAACCTGGAAGATCTTCAGGAAATACATCAAAAAATTCATTTACCACCGAAACAGCGTGAAGAGTTGGTGGCTCTGATTTTGTATCCCTTACTCTAACTAAATGATATATGTATCCCTTGGAAATCATTCTTCTTTCCTTAAAATAAGAAATAAATCTACCTCTTGGCGCGCCAATCTCACCTTTCCATTCAAGGACTGATTCATTTCAAAAATGGAAATATACCTTTTTTGTGCAGCAATCAATTATGGCATAACAAGATGCCAACTAGTCCATACCCATTATAACATCAAAATCTACCATTTCTAGCTCCATGAGATCAGCCATCGTATCACGACCACAAACAGTTACTATGCAGTTTCGATAAACCCTTTTAGCTATAATAGATTCCCCAACCGGTGTGGACACTTCAAATGGCTTAACTAACAGTTCAGGTATTCTTTAAAACTTTCCAGCAACCAATGGAGTAACATAAGATAATGTCGAACTGGGATCAATTAAGGCATATACATCGAATGAAAAGATAGACAACATACCCGTAACCACATCTGGGGAAGCCTCTAAATTCTGTCGATCCACTAGAGCATACGTACAATTTTGAGCCCCGCTAGAACTCGTGGCACCTCTATCACCTCTAACACTACCCATGGGTTGTGCACCCCTTTCTACATAAGGCATCGATGATGATGATGCAACAAATGACCCCGTAGGTCATGCCATACCCCCTATGCCCCTTCGTGGGCATTCTCTTATCATATGCCCCAACATACTGCGCCAAAAGTAAACATTGGTCCCCATCCAACATACGCCCAAATGATACCTTCCATATTTATTACATGGCTCTCGAGGAGGTCTCGATTGGCTTATATTCCCTTGCCCTTGGTACCCCACTGTCCGTGAACTCTGACTCTCACTTCTATGCCCAAATTGATTTCCTCTGGACCTTTGGAGCTGTGGTAGGGCACTAGCTACAGAATAAGAAGATAATGGCCTAGGTGGTCTAGCAGAAAACTGTGGTATGAACCCTTCTTGGGATGCCATGAACTGCCCTATAGATCTGGCCCTCTTGGAATATCCTCTTTCTAATTCCCGTGTTCTTCTCCTCTGCCTCTGATCTTCCATTTTTTGTGCAAAATCTTGGATCCTCGCTATGTCTATATCTTTATTCAAAGCGGCAATAGTACAATATCTAAACAGATATGGATCCAGCCTATCCACATATTGATGAACTCTGTCATCCATAGTAGCTACAACATTAGGAGCATATCTCAACAAGGAATTAAATTGGAGACTGTACTCCCTCACGCTCATATTCCCCTGATGAAGATTTAAAAACTGATCTACACGAGCCTGACGAATCTCGAATAGAAGATAATAATCAAGAAATGCCTCTTTGAACTCTTTCCAAGTAGCTGGGGGTGCATCAATACCCCTAGATCATTTCCAGTCCTCGTACTAATATATAGCCTCCCCTTTGAATCTATACACTGCTAACTTTACTGTCTCTCTACCCGTTACATGTAAAGTATCTAAGGCCATTTGAATTTGATCAATAAAGTCTTGTGGGTCCTCGTTAAGATCTGATCCAGTAAAAGTGAGAGGATTTATCTTAAGAAAATCCTATGTTCGAAGGCTAGCCGCCCTATCTGTACCACTAGGACCCATGGTAGGAATGGCTTGCCCTTGAGCTTGCCAGTAACTATACGAGTCAAAATTTGCACTGCATTAATAAGATCTTGATCAGCAGCATTAATAGGTGGCTCTGGGGATATAGTTCTCCTCCCTCGTATTTCTTCCGGAGTGGAAGAGGTTTCTGATGCATGCTTAGCTGGAGCCTCACTTTGATTAGCTGGTATATTGGGTGACTTACTAGTCCCCTCTCCGGCAGCCACATCTACTTGTTTACCGGTATTCTTGCTTCTGGTAACCGACATTATTACTACAATAAGAGAAACAAATGGATTCAGTGGTCAACTATGACTTCATATACAATATAGGCTATATCGCATGATCTAAGACATGAAGAAAAAGAAACAATTCCTAAATGTCCATAGCCTTCTGTTTATAGATGCGGTGCACGACACACCGATAAATAAGATTCTACATAGACACGGCTTTGTAGACTCACTAGAACGAACTGCCCTGATACGACTATTGTCACGCCTCAAATCCTATTAGGGCGGACTGGCACCCATAACTGAGGAGGATCGGGAGAACCAGCTCATAACCTTATACTTCCCATGCATACCTCTATGACAACTCAAAATTCAGACAGCATCATGTCGCATATAAAAGGAAATAATCACCTATATAAGCTCGAGCACACATATATATGTATATACAATAATTGGCCATTGGAGCCATCACATTTATTAACAAAACACCACCTTGACTGTACATTAGGTCTACAAAGCCTCTAGACAATACACAAAGTTTAACTAAGGTCGGGACACACCCCGCCATATAACTAACTTCTATACAATATCAAAAGTGACTAGATATGACATGGAAAGCCCCAAAGAAAACTGGAGCTCACCAAAAGCAGCTGGATATCCTGGCTCCTACTTGTGCGGTGTATGAGCTGAGGTACCTGTGCCTGCAGCATGAAATATAGGTCCCCAATGGAGGACGTCAGTACAAAATATGTACTGAGTATGTAAAACTGTAGATAATCACATATGATATAGAAGCTCAATAAAAATAAAAAATAAGTGAATAAATCATAATAGGAGTGGACCACACTTACTAGAACTTGTGACAACCTGTACATTGTATTTATTCAATAGCTTTACCTTCGTTCTTATCATCTTTGTAATCATTACTGTATTTTACTGTGACCATTAGGCTGCCTTTAGTACATATCAATTGGAATCGACCCATGATAGGCTTGTTCCCCTGGGATACCACCCATAAACATATAAATAGAGATCGACCCATGATAGGCTTATGCCTCTGGGATACCACCCGATAAGAGAGAACTTCCATCACTTAGTTCAATTAATCTTTGAGATTGTCATTTCGGTCGCCACCACATTTTTGATACTTTGCAACAATGATACATCAATAAGAAACATATAAATAGACCATCAATGCAATAACAATGATAAAAGAACTCATTGGCACATCAATGAAGCATTTTGGAATCATCAATGCCATAACAATGAATTAGGAACTTATTGGTATATCAATGAAACATTTTGGAGTCATTAATAGTACATGGATCTTGTTTGAGTAACCGAATACCTTTTGACATTCATTAGTGCAATAAACATGTAATATTTGGAAAACAAGTAAGTATTGGAATGTCTTGACATCTTGTAGGGTGGAAACAAGTTCATTGGTAACTTAGGACATCATACAAAACCATTATGGATAACATGTTACTGAATAACTTTTGAAACTTTCTTAATAGAATAATTGTTCACTTTCATGCCAAAGATATGGTATAGAGTATGCTTTACATACCTGACTGTCAACCTTCAATACTAGTCCTAAATGGACTTTCCATCTTTTCATATTACTTATCTACAATGAACATATATAGCAATCTAGTATTAGCAACCAAACGTCATAATTCAATTATTTGAATTCACCAAACTAGTAGTTAAGTAGTAAGCCTTAATTACACCATAAAGGGTGTCACTTTAACCCTCTTAAACTCCAATTACATTCACATGCCATGTATATTCATACAACATCCTCCAATATCAAGTTTGGATTTATTTATTCTTCCAACCAATCCATTAAACCAAATTGAGTCATAGACATAAATAATCATCAATTCCATAGTATATCACCATATGCACCTTCCATAACTCAATTACCATATCCACCTCTCACGATTCAATACAACCAAACTATGCAAAATAGCCCATAACCCTATTTCCATCACCTTTCAATAACAACCAATACATATAATCCTCTATCACACATATACATATGGAAAAGAACAAAGGCAATTAATATTCATACCTTAGAATTCACCTCTTGATTATACAATCCTGTTTTCACAAATAATAGGTGTCGTTCGAAGCTCTCGAGATGACAAACGCAGTTAGCGGATTACTTTGGATTTTCTACGGTTGAATCAAAAGTAATTTAAAGATCAAATTTGGATAGGGTTTGTTCTTCCTCAACGATTGATGATGAAAATGAGTTTTTGAACTCATATACATGTATATATACACATATTCCCATCCATAACATAATACGAAATAACCAAAATGCCTTAAAAATTTAAATAATGTCAAATCTGTCCTTTCGTGGACTGTTTTGATAAGTTAAAGTATATCGACCATAACTCTATGCTCCAATATTGGATTTCGGTGAAATTGGTATTTTTGGAAGGATAGTTCAAAGGGATTTCATTTCATATAAAGTAGGCCACCCAGTTCGTCCTGTACAAGGAGTTATGGTCGTTTGAAGTTGACCCTAAAAATCTATTTTGATAGGCTGAAGTAAAACAAGTATAACTCCTTACTTAGACGTTGGATTTGGATGAAAGTAATTGTATTATAAATAAGACTCAAAGATATTCCTTTTCATAGGTCGCAGCTCTCCTAGTTCATTAAATTAAGGGAGTTATGATCGTTCGAATTTGACCCAAAAATTCTGCTGGCCTCAGTAGTTTGTGTGCAGGAAATTTTCCTACACATTTACTATTCTCAAATATCCCGGCCACCTTTTTATAGTTTCGAACGTGCTTGATTATATCTAAAACCTATCCGTTTTTGGAAATCTTTATATAATTGGAAAGCTTATTCAATAACCTTCGCATGGAACCATCGACAAGCAAATTCCGGTATAAATAAAATAAAAAAATTAATTCCATATAAATAAGACCAATACACGTACTTGAATATGGGGTGTTACAGGTTTAGATATGGGGTATTCTTGATTGAAGTTATTCATGGTAGAAATCCCCTAAAATTTGAGTCTTTTGAATCTTTAGCTGTGAAATTTTAAGGGTCTTGATTTGCTTTTATGGTAGCTTTTGATATAGGTTTGTGGTGTTGAAGTTATTATTGGTTGGAATTCCTCAAAGTTGGAATCTCTAGTTGTAATTTATTGAGATTCTTGATTTACTTTTATGGTTTAGCACTTTAGCTTGTGAAAATATCAAAGATGTTCCTAATAGAGAAACGGGCAAATTCTATGACAAATGCATGTTGCTAGTCATCCTTTGTTTGATAGGTGTTCACACTCTCGTTTGTCTATTGATGTTAGATTATTAAGTAGTAAATCTGACTGAAATATTGCTGAAGGAGGAATGGACTCAATGATAGACCTTATTAAAGAGTTAGTTGACCCCGGCTTAGAGGTTCCTGATTCTTTCTATAAGGCAAAAGATTAGTGTCAAAGTTAGGTCTCTCCTCGATTAGAATTGATTGTTGTGAAAATGGTTACATGTTATACTTTAAGGAAGATGCTAACTTAGAGTCCTGTAAGTTTTGTCAGCACCCTCGATATAAGCGTGGTTGTACTGGAAATTAAATTTCTATTAAGGCGTGCATTATTTTTCTCTAATATCAAGGTTAAAGAGGTTGTATGCTTCAAATAGCTCAGCTCCTCATATGATATGGCACTGTAAAAATAGAAGACCCACTGGTGTTATATGTCATCCATCTGATGGAGAGGCTTGGAAGCATTTTGATGCAACTTATCCAGATTTTGCAGCTGAGCCACGAAATATTCATTTGGGATTATGTGCAGATGGCTTCTCTCCATTTTCAGTTAGTGTTGTGCCACATTCATGTTGATGACTAGTCTCTATATATTTCTGAATTGTGTTGTTCCTGGCCCCAGTAATCCAAAAAGCAGAATAGATGTTGCTTGCAACCTTTGATCGATGAACTTCAAATTTTATGGCATGAGGGGATTGAAACTTGGGACATCTTATTTAAATAGAATTTCAATTTGCGTGCATATCTAATGTGGACTGTTAATGATTTTCCTACTTATGGAATGTTGTCTAGGAGGATGACAGCTGGAAAATTAGTTTGTCCATACTGCATGAAAAAAACAAAATCTTTCACATTGTGACATAGCTAAAAAATTCATGGTTTGATTGTCATCGTTGTTTCCTGTCACCTGATCATGAATTAGGAAACTCAAGAATGTATTTAGAAGGAATATAAGGGAATATGATGGTCCACTCCCACCGCTATCTAGTCATGACATTTGGGAGATAGTTCAGGATTTGCCTAAAGTCATCGAGGAATTATTGTATAGGCTGGATGGATATGACATTTTGCATAACTGGACTAAGCTAAGTATATTTTGGGAGTTAGAGTATTGGACAGATAATTTGCTTAGAAATAATGTTAATGTCATGCATACTGAGAAGAACTATTTTGACAACTTGTTCAACACAGTTATAGATATCACCGGCAAGACAAAGGATAATCCTAATGCTATACTTAACTTACCAGAATATTGCAAGCGCAGAGAATTACACTTACAGAAGGGGCCCAATGGCAATATTCTTAAGCCCAAGGCTAGTTTTACATTTAAGTTGGACCAAAAGAGTCAAATATGTGAGTGGATCAAAAGTTTGAAGATGGTATACCTAAAATTTAGGAAAGAGGGTTGATATGGCACAAGGAATCTTGCATGGAATGAAAAGCCATAAATGTCATGTTTTCATGGAACAATTATTTCCAATTGTTTTTATTAGTTTAACTAAAAACATATGGAAACAAATAGTAGAGATTAGTTTGTTCTTCAAAGACTTATGTGCCACCACATTAAAAGAAGAAAATTTGGCGCGAATGGAAAGTAATATTGTTATTATCACCAACAAGTTGAAGAAGATTTTTTCGCCAGCGTTCTTCGATATGATGGAACATCTTTCCATTCACCTTGTGCACAAAGATCGGCTGGGTGGTCCATTTCAAACTAGGTAGATGTATCCATTTGAACGGTAAGCAATTACAACATATTTAAACTCATACATATCTTTTTTTAATATATTAAACATCTAATCTTAAGATTGTGCAGGGCAACTGGAAAATTAAAAAGGGATCTCAAAAATAAACATAGGGTGGAAGGCTCTATAGTTGACACATATCTAGTAAGAGAAACGCCTCAAATTTATTCATACTACTTTCGTGATGAATTTACTTATTCAAGAAACAGACCGAATCGTCATCATAATGATGAGAATGAGCCCCATTTGCAACCTATATCAATTTTCAATCAATCTGGTTGTAAGGCTAAAAAGACCATATTTCACTGGCTCACTCCCATGGAGTGCAAATCAACAACTTTGTATGTCTTGCTGAATTGCCCAGAAGTTGAGCCCTTTCTGAAGTAAGGAGATTAAAATTTTAACATATCTTATTTATTTACTCATTCCCTTATAAAAACTAATTGTATATTGCATGTTGAATCTTCAGTTCATTTAAAACTCAATTCTACGAAAATCAAGTGTATGCTTCCTTTGAAATATGGTTTACATATGAGGTTTGTAAGTGTATTAATATTTATACAAATTTTAAATATTTACACATTCCTCAACTAACATATATATATATATATATGTATAATATTTTTACGTACACCAGTCACCAAATGCAGCCGCATACGATCAGTTCTTGATAGATATTTCTTTGGGTCCAGTTAAAGCTCATGCAATGTCTCTACACAGTAAATGAGTTTAAATTTTCCACCGAATAACACTCCAGAACAAAGAAAACAAACAAAAGTGGTGTTTGAGTTAAGGGTGATGATGATGTTAATTACTTTGGCATCATACACGAGATCTTAGAACTGGAGTATGCTGGTTTCCTAATAATTTTTTTTTTCTCTTTCGATGTAAGTGGTTTGATCCAAGCATAAGAGGCACAAGAGTACATAAGGAGCACAACATCATTGAAGTGAAGCACAATAGGTCAAATCCTGTTTACCATCTATTTGTTCTAGCACAAAATGCTAAACAAGTGTATTATGCTCCTTATCCATTGCACAGTGATAAATCTGATTGGTGTACTGTAATAAAAAAAGGCCTATAGGATGGGTGAAAGTTGAAAATGTGCTGGAGGCTGCGTATCAAAATGGAATGCAGATTGATCACCAGCTAGTGGACATTGACTTAGTGGATAGTTTGAATCATCCGAAAAATATATTTGAAGAAGTTAATATTGCGAAAGAAGAGGCTGAGTGGGTAGGATATGAGTAAACTTCCAAAGAGGGTGAATGGTTTAATGGAGAATCTTTAGTAGAGGATGATTAGTTTGTGTAGGTTGTATTTATTATGTATTGATGTCTTTATGCTTTGTACTATATATTTACTTTTATGTTTCTTGTTTAAAATTGATATGTAATATACTGTATAAGATTATTGTTTTCACTTTTTCATAATTTATATAGTAATAAAAACAGTCTTGTCTATCTCATGTTGTTGGAGCGATTTGAAATGTGAATTAGTAACTTGAAATTAGTTACTTGGAATGTTTTCTTACATATTCATTTTGTAGGAACTAACTACTTATTAAATTTACATAATTTAGATGTCAGGTAGAGGTGACAAAGGTACGGAAAAAGTTGATCCTACAAAAACAAAAATGAAAAAATAACCTCCGACTTATAGACGACCGATAGGTATTCATATAGTGGAGGGTTGGTTTGCTGATGCGCCAACATAATCCTCATATTCTAGGCTGTCTCAGCATTCAGTTCCTGCTCCTACGCATATGGGACCACTTTATGGGTATACAATGACTCATTCTACTTCTATCACCATGCCACCGCCATCACAGTACTATCGGATAACTGCTGGCAAATCCAGACTCTACTATTGTCAGTACCTTCTTATAGCAGTCACTCACGTTTGCATAGTGATTTTGCTGGATCTATTGGGTTGTCGAATCTTCATCTTGGAGGCACTCCATCCAGTGCTTCAGATCCACCTATGCCAGTGCATCCACCAGCACTTGCTCCGCAGTGCAGAGATAGATAATTATGGGAGGCGTTATCTTATTTTATATAGAACAGGGTAAGATTTTTAAATATAATAACATTATTCATTTTAATTACTATATTATTATGCTCTATGAAATTACTTTTTGACCTTGTGTTGTAGGTTTAAGTCGGATACTGGATTTGAAAAAAATGTGAGTAAATACATTTGTCGGTATTTCAATGGCTACTGGACCAGTTGGCAAAAGGTTCCAGAAAATGACAGAGAAAAAATATTTAAAGAATTTTAGGTAAGGATTTAACTTATTGAGTACTTAACACATTATTAGAACAAAGGATTGAATATTATATTTTTATTTTTGTCGTAGAAATATTACTGGTGGGATGATACGAATGAATGTGCTATAAGGAGGAATTTTTACAGAAAAGCTAGATCCAGATTTAACGATCAGTTGAATTATGCCAGAAGCAACATGGTACGATTAGGGTTTATACTCGAACCCAATTGGAAACAGTATATTCGCTATTGGAATAGCAAAGAATTCCAATTGTTGAGAGACAAAGGAAAGAAAGGTCGAGCATCATCTAAGGGTGGCTCTCTATATACTGCATCTCTACATACTGCGGGTGCAGTTAGTATGATTGCTGTGGAGGAAAAAATAGTATGTAACATTTATAGTTTTAACTGTTTGTTTCTATTTAAATTTTTAATTATTTGAAGATTAATAATTTTTTCATATGTAGGAAAAAGAAAAGGGTAGAAAGATACCTTTCGATGATCTATTCGAGAAGACACATATGAAGGAGGAAAAAAATCCGACTGATGAAGATGTCTGGATTGAGCCTCGTGCAAAAGCTGCCCATGTAAGAATTAAATTTTGAATTTATGAATCTTTTTCTTAAAGTTGATAGTATTCAAGTATAAGTACTTTAATATTTTTTTACTATTAATTTTAACTTTACTTTGAATATAGGACAAATATATGCAGCTCCTTAGTGAGTTTCATAGTACTCAACGTCCAGAAAATCAGGGTGACCCAATACCCGAACATATAGAGGTGGAGTTATGGGAACAAACTGTGGGTCCTGTAGTTAGAGGCCATTACTACGGATACCATAAAAATTATTTTGGCGATAATGTTAGGTCTTCCTTCTGTCCTACATCTTATACCTCATCAGTTGATAAAGAAACCGTTGAATCACTAAAAACTATGGTGTCTAAACTCACTGAGGAGCTTGCTGCAGTGAGAGAGAGGGCGCAGAAGAAAGAGGAGGAAACATCATCACAAATCAGGATGCTGCAGGGGCAGTTCAACTCTTTTATTCAATCTGCAGAGATTATTCCTCCATGTCCTAGTGATGCAGTTTGGGCTGTAAAAGGTCTAGGCCCACTAGATGATAGCAGCAGATAAGGAATCAAATCCCGCGTGTGCGACTGAGGATGTAAAAGACGAAGATAAAGGCGATGATTATGAGTGGTAGTTTTTTGACTTTTGTATGTGTTGTATTTTGGATTTGAAGATGACTTGTAATTTTACATTTTTATATGTGTTTAGAGTTGTATTGTATGTTAGTTGTGTGTGAATACACTTGATTTTGTTGTTGTTGTATTGTATGATGTTGTTTCATTTGTTTTGTTTAGTTGTTATATTGTATGTTGTTGTTTCATTTATTTGGCAAGTTGATTTTTATTTTTTTTTAAAATTACCAAGTGGTCGATTTTTATAAATAAATAAATTAATTAAAAATTAATTAGTTTTAAAATAAAAAGACCACTTGTTGTTGGTTTATTTTGTATTTTTTTTATTTTTAAAATCTTTTTTTCTATTTTAAAAAAATAATAATAAATTTTAAAAATATATATATATATTTTTAAAAAATCCGACCACACGTGGTCGGTTTTTAAAAAGCTACCACACTTTTATCGACCATGCATTTTGGTCGGTTGTGTGGTCAGAAATTCAAGAAAACCACCAAATGTGATTGATTTTTCTATTTTTTAGTACTGTTTTGAGTGTGCTTGTCGAGAATTTGAAAAAGTTTCATATTATTTTTATCTGGTGCGATGGTTCTTCTCTGTGATCATGAGATGACCACTGTGATCGTAAATAGGTAAGTGCCCAGCCTTCGAGAACACAATCAGTGAATCATATTCATGAATAAGGCATTGTTGAGCTAGGTTGGGTTGTTCATCACCTTTGTGAGGATGTACCTCATATCACTACTATAAATTACCCCTATAGTAACGGTTGCAAAACCGTTGCAATAGGCAACAAAAACGTTGCCATAGCTCTACCGCAATGGTTCAGTAAGCGTCCCATAGGTGGGCGTTGCGATAGGTCTATGGCAATGGTTTATGTGACGGTTGTCTAAACCGTCGCCATAGGTAGAGTTATGGCGACCATTGCTGACAACCGTCGCCATAGATTAACCTATTGAGATGGTTATTTTTTGGCTTATTGAGACACCTATTTTCATCTATTGCAACGGTTACAGACCGTTGCAATAGATACTATAACCGTTACAATAACATCAATTGTGACACTTTTGTTATTCTATTGCAACACTTGTTGAGTACCTATTACAACTATTTCATTACTTATTGGAACACATATTTTCATCTATTGCAATGGTTACTAACCGTTGCAAAGATTCTATTGTAACGACATTAAACCGTTGCAATAGCATATATTGTGACGTTTTTGTTATTCCATTGCAACGCTTTTTGACTACCTGTTGTAATGGTTTATTGATCTATTGCAACAATGATTTCTACATGTTATTAAATTGAAACGATTTAATTTATACAAATAGTCGTATTAATGTAATTTTTATTTACATACATAATAAATTATAACACAATATATACACATCACAAAATAAAATTATTCATTAATAATCTCATAATTCAAAGTTGCAACAAGCTAGTAATTTAAATCCAAAAGTAAAATGTAATCAAGTCCAAATAATTAGTTAAGCAGTTCTCCTAAAGCAGTAGGTGTAGCGGAAAGTTTTTGTAGTTCTCCTGAAGCAGTAGGTATACCGGAAACTTATGCAGTTCTGCTGAAAAAAGAGGTCCTTTTGCCTTAAGTTCTGCAATTTCTTTCGCAACTTGAGCTTTATCCGCCTCAAATTGTTCATTTTCTGCAACCAAACAAAACTCTGTATATATATTTACTATTCCGCATACAAAGATGATATCGACCAATATATTGGTTGATTGATGAAAGTTTAGTACCTTTATCAACCTTGAAGCTTGCAAAGAAGTGCAGAAGCTTGCTTCTATTGACCATAATTATGTTTATGATATCAGTAGGTTTGTTTCTATTAGCCACGAAAAGCTGTCAACGGAATTCAAGAACAAGCACAAAGAAGTATGATTCACACAAGAACACTAGATAGTTAGTAATCAAATTTCTGAAGTATCACCTTAAATGCGTGGAATGCATCCAGCTGAGTGTTCTTGCTAGCCTCCTGAGTCGTGGAAAGACTGAGTAACAAATATAGTAGAAAAATCGAGTAGTATAACATATGACACATTTAGTAAATGACATACCCTCAAAAGATTCATTAAAATCCTTAAATTATCCTTTGAGCCGACATAGCATGTCATCAAAGCAGAATTTGAGAGATTAAGCAAAATATATCCCAAAATCTAGAAAAATAGATAAAGTGTAAATAAAGCAATTGAATAATTTATAAGCATAAAAAGAAAAACTTCGCCCGGATAAAATATTTTAGAGAAATTATAGAAATATATACAAAGAGAAAGAAAATAATTGAAGTTCAGTTGATCCTATCAAATAAAAAGTGGCAAGAATATGACTAAGAAGTCTTTTACATCTACTTTACCTTGATATCTTGTCTTATAGTTTGCAGATTCCAAAAGCTTTGCACTAAATTCAGTTAAGAACTATAACCAAAAAAAGAAGGAGAATATGTTACGCTATATATTGTTAGATGAGGTTGGTTCTGACGATGTTTAGTACATAAAGAAAATCATGCAACTAACAAAAGGAGATCATAACATACCCAATCATAATTTTCAACAAGGAATTCAGAAACTGTGGATTTATGCCTAGTCATGAGTTCCTGCAATAAGTTGCAAATGAAAACAAAAATTCATACTTGAGTAATAGTATGAAGAGACTGATGTGCAGTAATAGAGCATTGCTAACACAAATGGAACTGATCAAGAAATTTTGCCATCGCAGAGTTGGCGGAATAAAGACTTTGTGACTGTTTTTCACATGAATGATGCAGATTATATGAACCAATCTCATCCAAAAGTTAACTTGTAAGAGAGAAATTAATATCGAGTGCAAGTTAAATAATTTTTCAAAGGTCGAACACATGGAAGTGAATATATTAGGCGACATAAAAGTTTGATTAGCACTAGCAACTTACCTGCTCCTTTGTCATACAAACTATTGTTACCTTATCTAGAAATCTACGTGGTAAGGAACACTGGAGCTTTTCAAATTTATATACAAGAAATTCAACAACCTTAAAGATTTAGCTATTTCAAACTACTAACCCAGCAATTTCATCATACAAAATGAAATAAATTCCGTCTTTATCAATGTCTCACGCATGTAATGTGATACATTTATAGAGAAGCTCGGTGCATTAAGCTCCCTCTATGCGCAGGGTCTGAGGAACGACCCGACTATAAGGGTCTATTGTACGCAGCCTCACTGTAACAACTACAACAACATACCCAGTGTATTCCTACAAAGTGGGGTCTGGAGATGGTAAAGTGTACATATTCCATATCATTATCTCAGATAAAGTAGAGAGGTTGTTTCTGATAAAAGATCGACTCAAGATAAATAACAGTATAACAAGCAGAAAACATAAAACAAATAATAACATGGGGTAACACACCACTAGATAATAAAAGAAACAAGATACCTACAGAGTAATACTATGAACCTAAGTTGCTCGAACTCTCCAAAAATGTTGGTGCACCCGTGTCGGATCCTTCAGAAATACACTATTTTTGGAGGATCTGACACGTACCCGTAGATATTTTTGAAGAGTCCGAGCAATTTAGCTATGAACTATCTATCCAAAATTACAAACATTACCAAAACACAACGAATAAGAAACTACAATACACATGCATAACACTCTGACTATTAGGTACATCGAAAAAAGAAAGCACTCATCCCTACTAGTAAGGACACACTCCTACCCACTAAACCTCCACATTAATCCACGTCCTCCACACCTTTCTCTATGCAGCCTCACTAAATAGCTAGTAAAAAATTGCACTTCCCAATCACTAAATGAAGGTTGAGCTAATATAACTTTTTTGAGATGAAAAGAACTGATATAACTAATAAAATAATGTAGCAAATCATGCATTAGGTTGAGGAGTGCATCATAATAGCCATAGTACCAAATATCATAAAGAGCACAAAATTTCAGATTAACGGAACATTCTGAGAGAGAGAAAGTCTCATAAATAATAACCTTAAAGGTCTCTGTAGCATCTGAAGCAACATCAAATTCTATGATTTGCATATAGTCGAAAAACTTTTTCATATGCTTGGACTTCAACACAGATCTATAAATATTTGAGAAATTATGGGAAAACTACCCATAGACACCGATAAAACAAAAAATATAAATTAATCAGAGAATAATAACATATATTGAATAGACCAAAAAAGTAAAAGTAGCTGAAACAAAAACCAAGGAAGCCCTGTTGTTCGGTGGTAAATTGAGAAGAAACATTGGCATCACTAATCAAATAAAAACAAAGCTCGTGATTAGAGTAACTTCCAATTAACATAATGACGGGTGTTCTCAAAGTTACTAACCTTGCAACAACCTGATGTCGGATAAACTCCCTCAACATTGCTTTGTAATGCAAATCGAGACTCGCATCATAATATCTATAATAGAAATAGTGAGAACAAGACTCTTTTTTTTGGCAATTAATCTCTTTTTCCTGACAAGTAACGTAATTAGTAAAGCTAGTATAGAATATACTACGGTGAAAATTAAGACCTTTAGTGAGGAAAATCCTGCTAACAAAAGGGTACTAAACACATAAATGTTTTGACTTTCAAAAATCGTGCTACAGTTAAGGATCAGGAGAAAGAGAGGAATTCCACCAACCTGGTAAGGAAAATAAGAAAAAGGAGAAAAAATAGGATTAGCTTAACCAGTTACCAAATGATCCATAAGATCTGTGTTGGCTTCCAAGTAATTAGATGCAATCAATCGTGAATTAACTGGTTGCCTTTGCAGATTGGCAACAATTCACGTGGCATCTTTACGGGCCTAACAAAATAATGGTTATATTGGTAACAAGTCCAGGCAATAGAACTAGGCAAACATCCTTTAAATAGAGACAACGGATAGGAAAAAGTGTAAAGTATCCTAAAAAGGTGAAGCAAATTCTATAATAGCAAAATCTTGAAAGCTTGGCTCTTAAAAGAATTAAATGATCAAAATACTCACCTCCAAGTTCAATTTAGGAAGACAAAGGATGATGAGACGCAGTGTATTTTCTCGAAAGAATTCCTGAGTTAGCTGGGAGCAAGATTTCATACAAGATTGCTTTCATGTCGTGTAAAAGGGAATCCTACTCTTGCATATGAAAATTGTCACATAATTCAGAAGACATAAAGTAAAACCCAAAATCCCAAAAAATTAGGTCAAGTAGAAGAATACACTAACAAAAAAAATCCCCATATTGAAGCAGTTGAAGTGCAAAATTAGCCTTAATCGCAAATTAGCCATAATAAGGCATGACAAATGGTTCTGAGGTAAAACTCAATATATCAATGAAATGTCAAATTTTGAAGAACTCGACCAAGCCTAAATTAAAGCACTAAAAGCACACCAAATTCAAGAAAATACAAAACACCCACAATCAAAATTAGAGAAATTAACAACAAATATAGCTGAAATACAGAACACCCACAAGCAAGTAATCTCAAAAGAACAATGATATACACAATAAGTGAAAACCCCACAAACAAACCAGGAAAAACAAAGGTCCAAAAAACGTAAATTTTCACTAATCGCAAAAATCAATCGAACAAACTTACCCTAAAACCAGTTAAGCCTAATCGCAAAATGCCTCAGAACTATGTTCTTTCCCCTTTTCTTCCTTTCCCAAGAAAATATCGGCAGCTCACCACCGACACCAGCAACTCACGAAATGTTGAAATCGCACTCTAAGTTACAACCATCGTTTAAGTGTTGAAATGTTTAAGCGAATAAGCAGTACTGGATCGAAGTAGGTTTAAGCGAATGAGCAGTCACGAAATGTTCAAATGTTTTATTATTAAAATATTTTCATTTTCGCGGACTTGATAAAATTTTGCCTGAAAATGGAGGGAATAAAATAAGTGTTGTTATAGCTTATTTTATTTATCTATTGCAACGCTTAATGTCTAAAACAACGGTTATAGTGTTAAATTATAGCTAATAGAACAATTATTTTGGCAACGTTTGAAATCATTGCAATATATCACCTATTGCGATGCTTTTTTAATCGTCGCCAAAAAGTTTGTTGCCATAGGAGCAATTTATAGTAGTGTCATTGACAACAAAGGTCTGGGTTGGGTCTTGACAGCAAACACTAAGAGGAGCCCGAGATCGTGAAGAAGGAAATACATCTGAAAAAAATTTAAATCTCACTTTGAACTGTAGTTTTCATAACTCATTTGAAAGATTTTGAGCTCGAATTGAAGAGATCTTTGAAGAATTTTCGAGAATATTTTGTGGGTGTAAGTCTCTAACCTCCCTTTTCTTATTTTCTCATTGTTTTATCATTTATTTCGTCAAATTACCATGTATACGAAAAAGAAATTAGGGGAATTTTCTCCTAAAGTTAAGAAAGTGTATTTACGTAATTTGAGGTTTAAATTGAAATCTGTTTTCCTTTAAAGTAGTGAAATATACCGTGCTTTGCACGATTAGTAATAAAATTAGTAAATTTAAATTTAAAGAGAGGGGATCAAGTAATGTATTTATCTGTTTTTTTCCCTCATGTGTTTTCTTTTTCTCACATTTTTTATTTAAAAAATGTGTGTTAAATCCTTCTTTTTAAATTATTAAAATTCAGTACTTGTAATGATGGTATCAATTAAAGTTTCTTTAAGTAATTTTACTAAATCTTAGCTAATGAAACAGTTACAACAATAATACGATTAACAATCACATACTTTTGCCAAAAGGCAAATATTTTTCTTATTATCATTTTACTCAAAATAATAATACATGATAATCTATTATGCTCAATATTGACTATAATTAGAATATTTGACATATTGGAACGTTGGAGAAGAAAAAAACAAGGCAGAACAAAAAGTGTCTTTAATTTCTAGATTAGGGGTTTATTATTTAAGATAGTTTTTAGAGAGAAATCAGATTCAAAATATCCTTGTAGCTCAAATTGATTGATTAACGTCTACCTTATTAATCAAAACAGGCCTATAATCTCTTCCCTAATATTTCGTTTCCCTATTCCCTATAAAAATGCGGGTAGAAATTAAGTCAAGAAAAAAATGATAAAAAGAACGAAAACAATATCACAGAAAAAAAAGGTAAAATGATCTACTGAATTTTTGTACTTATTCGAATTTATAAAGTAAACACCTATACTTAATCTTTTGTCATATGAACCCCAACTCATCAAAGCACAAGAGACTTTAAATCCAATAGATACTTGTGCACCTTGCATCTCTATAGACTTGTGGCCTCTTAGGTTTTGTGCACGTGTAATAATAGCCATTCAATCAAGAAAGCATCTGATAAGCTTGTAAATTCGTTTAAGTTAGTTAATTACAATTAGCTCTTGCTTTGAATTATATAATTAGTTTTATATATATAGTTTTAAGGTAACACAAAAAGAAGCTTATGGAGTTTAAGACTATCATAATTTTTAGAGAAAAGACATTTTCCCCCCTGAACTTGTCCTCCCAACTCACTTTAAGACTTAAACTTAACTTCTGTTTATTTACCCCCCGTAGCATCTTTAAAGTGTATTAGTTTTACCCCTAATGCTGACGTGACATTTTCAATTAAAAAAAAGATACGTTTATTTGTAAAAAGAATTAATTTCAATAATATTATATTTAAAATATAATAGAAATTAAAAAAAAATGAACATCTTTCTTCTTTCTTCTGCAAAACATTTTCCTCCATTAGAATGTCACTGAAAATAGTCACTGGAAATTCATAAATATATGGTGTCCAAGATTTGGTGGTGGTGGAGGAGTATAAAAACCATCATGAGAAGATGATGAAGAGGAGAAGGGGTTAATGTTTGAAGAAGGGTCCATACCGTTTTTGTGGTTGTTCTGAAGAAAATGGAGTCGGATCATATGGTTGGAGGAGTCTGCAGTAGTAGAAGTGGTGGAGAACATATTACGGGAAGAAGCGACTCTTTCACGCTTATGAGCATTCTGGTGTCCTCCAAGTGCTTGAGAAGTGCAAAACTTGCTAGAACAACAGAGACAAGAGAAAATTCTAGAAGATGATGACACTTTTGGTTTTGGTTTAGGGATAGGGATCATGGAGAGATCCACCATATCTGTGGTGGAGGAATTAGACTGCAGCTGGTTACAGAAATCGTAAACAAGTTATTGCTGGCTGAGATTCACCATTAATGAGGTCTTGATTGATTTTCTGAGGAAAGAAGAAAGGGAATGGAATGAATTTTTTGAGGGCAGAAGAAGGGGGGCTGCGCTAGCAGGGTAGGGGGTGAGGGCTGGAAGAGGAGAGGGTAGGGTGGGCAGGGTGGGGGTGTGAAGAAGAAAAAAAAGGAGGTGGGGGTAGCGGGTGAGGATGGTGGGGTGGGGGTGTGTGAAGAAAAAAGAAAATAGGGGTAGGGATGCCTTTTTTATTTAAATATATATAATTATATATATATATATATTTATATAAATAAAATAATATATATATTTTTTATATAAATAAAATAATGCAAATACATGAGTGAACCCTAGGGAGTACGTCATTCTCGCACTCGTAAGACCACATGCAAATACATGAGGGAACCCCAGGGAGTTGGTTATCAGAAATCCTACAAACTTGATAGACCTCAGTAGGGCAGTCTTATCCTGGTCTTCAGCCGAAGCTTCATTTCTTTCTATATTTATATCTTCTTGTCCTTTCTTTAGACCATTTTGACATCAACACTTCTAGACTCTAATGATGTTCATGCAAAAAAAGACCAAATAAAATCTTGAAGGCTGTTTTTCCTATTTGGTGGTGTTACAAAGAATACCTGCCCCTTGTTGTAGTCTATAGCAAATCTGTCATGCTTTCTTTCGTGGATAAGATAAATATTTTTTTGACCGATTCTATAAAGCTATTTTTCTTGAATTAAAGGTCTATCGGGAATGACCTCTTTACCCCCCACAAGGCTAGGGTAACTTCTACGTACACCCCACTTGTGGAATCACACGGGGTATATTGTTGTTGTTGTTGTTGTTGTCACCCAATCTTCTATACCAATAGATAACCTGTCATATGCTTCTCAAAGCGCATTGTTTGCTCATTTGAACATGTTAACCCTGCTGATGTGGCATGCTTCATTGATCAGGAAATAGATTTATCTTTTTTCTGGATTTTTTTAGCTTCTTTACTCATTTTAATTCTTTTCTTTTAATTTTCCCATTCCTTTTCTCCTATTGCTTACTGTTACATAAATTCATTACTTGCATTTTCTATTGCCAAACACATAACGTCGCTTCAAATAAAACTTTCGATTTTTCCCTATTTCTCTTTTCTTCTTCATAGAAAATTGAAGAATTGAAGAATCTGAGAAGAAAACAGTGGCAAAATCAAGAACAAGAACTGGGAGACAGCAAACGTTGATTGATATAACGAATGATTCTCTCATTTCTAGTCTTGCTATGGAGAATTTAGAGACCACATATTCAGAAATGTCCAACAAAAGGAGTTATTTATCTTTTTTCTGGATATTTTGAGCTTTTTTTCTCATTTTAATTGTTTTCTTTTAATTTTTCCATTCTTTTTTCTCCTTAATTGCTTACTGTTGCATAAATTCATTACTTGCATTTTCTGTTGCCAAACACATAATTTCACTTCAAATGAAACCTTCGATTTTTCCCTATTTCTCTTTTCTTCTTCATAGAATATTGAAGAATTGAAGAATCTGAGGAGAAAACAGTGGAAAACTCGAGAACAAGAACTGGGAGACAGCCAACGTTGATCGATATAACGAATGATTCTCTCATTGTTAGTCTTGCTACGGAGAATTTAGAGACCCCATCTTTAGAAATTTCCAACAAAAGGACTTATTTATTTTTTTTCTGGATTTTTTGAGCTTTGTTTCTCATTTTAATTCTTTTCTTTTAATTGTTCCATTCCTTTTCTCCTGAATTTCTTACTATATATTACATAAATTCATTACTTGCGTTTTCTGTTGTCAAATACATAACATTGCTTCAAAGAAAACCTTTGTTTTTTCCCTATTTCTCTTTTATTCTTCATAGAAAATTGAAGAATTTGAGAAGAAAACAGTGGCAAAATCAAGAACAAGAACTGGGAGATAGCCAGCGTTGATCGATATAACAAATGATTCTCTAACTGTTAGTCTTGTTATGGAGAATTTAGAGACCCCTTCTTCAGAAATATCCAACAAAAGGACTTATGGACAGGAAAAATAATTTAGTACTCCTGGATCTGGCAAGGCATTATTGAGGGCCAAGTGAAGACTTTGTTGTAAAAGGTTGAACACAAGTTTCTCATGGCTTTCCCCGACCGAAGACAATGAGTTGCCTCTGATCACAGCTTTCCCAGTTGAAGACAAGTTTGTCATTTCTCAGGTACAAATTTCATTACTTATATGGATGAATCAATTAATAGTAGTTTGTTTTTAAAATTTTATTGTCCATATTAAAGATGTGATCTGCTTCTCTATTTTTCAAGAAAGATTCATTTATTTAATAGGGGAGAAGAATTGAAACCATTGGATGTACAAACAACAACTTAATTTTTTAATGATAATGGCAGCCGAGGCTAATAAAAAATCAGTGTAGGAGAAGCTTACCCTCTTTGAGAAGTATCAGAAGGTACAAACAACAGCAGGAAGCCTGCATAGGTGCACGAGTGCTCTTGCCTGACTTGGCTGCTCATTTTGTTGGTCAAAAGATACTCGGGGCTCTTCAGGTTAGTTAGTAGAGATGTTTATTTTTTTGTTATTCAATGTGAAGCTTAACAGTAGAGATAAACTTAGATGATCTAATTTTATGTATTCGGGGCTCTTCAGGTTAGTTAGCAGAGATGTTTACTTTTTTGTTCTTGATAGTGAAGCTTAACAGTAGAGATAAACTTTGATGATCTTTTTTTATGTATAAAAGCTTAACAGTAGAGATAAACTTTTATGATCTTTTCTTATATATAAATTGTCTCTGAGTGACTAGAATTTTTTTCCTTTTTTCATCTTTAATGTGTTTTTCCTTTTCCTGTTTTACTAGATGGATGGCCGGCATAAGAAAATAAAATTACAAGCAACTTCTCTGTAATTTTTAGCAATATAAACTGTTCTCATCTCACAAGTGTCGATGCGTGAGCGGAGCAGAGATCTGACATTGGAGTTCGAGGGCTTACCCCTGATTCAACCATTCATATGCTCAGTGACAAATTACTTAGAGATCTTCCGGTTAGTGAATAACGATCGTTTTGTTTTGAGCTTATGACAACAAAAACAATAACAACATACAACATACCTAGTGTATTCCCACAAGTGGGTCTGGGGAGGATAGGTAAAATCTTATCACTACTTTTATGGGTAAAGAGTATATCCGGTACACTCTCGGCTCAAAAGATGTGGTGGTCTAATCCAAATTATTATTAATATATACATTCTTATTCTACATTCTTTCCATAAAATGACACCTATATTCCCATATAACTTTTGCAAGTATTACTTATGTGGAGCAGAAAAAATTGAAAACAAAAATCGAATGAATAATACAGAGTTTTATGTGGAAAATAAAAATGAAACCAAACA
Organism: Capsicum baccatum var. pendulum; assembly: GCA_030864225.1. NCBI lineage: Eukaryota > Viridiplantae > Streptophyta > Magnoliopsida > Solanales > Solanaceae > Capsicum > Capsicum baccatum. The sequence continues at coordinate 169,258,876 of CM061561.1, read as the reverse complement.
ATGCTGAGCTTATTATATTGAAAAATACTGAATTTTATCAATTTACCTCAGTATTACATATTTACCTTACCTTTATTGTCATGTAGTAAGCTTGGTATGACAACTTAATTCTTTTTAATCCATCAGCTTGCAAGCAGGTAGTGGGAGTGCCATCTCAAAGAAAAGTCTTATTGTGAAACTCGTGTGTTCATATAGAGAGAAGGAGATGAAGTTTCTTGTGTGAACTTTGGTAAGTTCACAGTTTTGGTCTTCTAGGAATATACATCCTTCTTTGCTGTTGTAGGCTCATAAATGTGTAATAGGAATACTTATAAAAACACTTCCGAAAGTTTTCTTACATCCTGTAATATCTCAATTTTATTGGCTACTACTAAAGATTAACTTTCTACATCTTTTTCCCTTATTCCCCTCGACCAGTTCCCTCCAGATTATTTTAACTTGCCCGTTCTAGCATACTCAACCTAATATATAGAATAGTATAATTATTGGAGTGTTGAGCTTTCAAGTCCAATATCTGTCCCAAATCCATTTTTAGTGCAGTAATTTCTCTTCCCTCTCTATCTCTTAAAGCATGGGTTACTTTAAATACTTCTCTATATATCCACAGTTGAAAGTTTGCTTCCTTTCTCCTCTACATATAGCATCAAGTTAATTAAAAAAATTAAGTATCTTTAATGAAACTCTCTGCCATCCATAGTTCTTAATTGGTATTATTCAGCATTGGCATTAGGAGAGCATGTAATTTTATGGATTAAGCGCCAAGGTCTTTGGTCAAGTAGAAGAAATGTAGTGCGTGTATGTGTGGGTTAATTAGGTGAACGACATAGTTCTCGAATCTTGTCAAAATCCTGATATTTAAGTCGATAAGGGTTAAACTTTGTGCCACTATATCTAGGGGAGTTTACGGTTACCAAAAACAAAAAAAAGTTCGTGGATTAAGTTGCATGGTCATACCATTCACATGATTTCAAGCTAATATTAACTGAAAGCATACTAAAGAGTTCTTCAGCCTTTGGCTCTTGCATTTATTAACTTTGCAGATTCAATGACTGAATTATTTGGCCTACCTTTGTACGTCATTCTCGCACTCGTAAGACCACATGCAAATACAAGAGTGAACCCCAGGGAGTTTGTTGTCAGAAATCCTACAAACTTGATAGACCTCAACAGGGTAGTCTTATGCTGGTCTTCGGCCGAAGCTTCGCTTCTTTCTCTATTTTCATCTTCTTGTCCTTTCTTTATACCATTTTGACATCAACACTTCTAGACTCTAATGATGTTCATGCAAAAAAAGACCAAATAAAAGCTCGAAGGCTGTTTTTCCTATTTGGCGGTGTCACAAAGAATACCTGCCCCTTGTTATAGTCTGTAGCAAATCTGTCATGCTTTCTTTCATGGATAAGATAAATATTTTTTTGACCAATTCTATAAAGATATTTTTCTTAAAGGTCTTTTGGGAACAACCTCTTTACCCCCCACAAGGCTAGGGTAAGTTCTACGTACACCCCACTTGTGGAATCACACGGGGTATATTGTTGTTGTTGTTGTTGTTGTCACCCAATCTTCTATACCAACAGATAACCTGTCAAAGTGCATTGTTTGCTCCTAAATTCAATTACATGAATTTATATGATTTATGTATAAGGAAACTGACGTGCTTGACGGATACGAAGGAATAATATCACTAGAGTCGATAGCAATAGAATATCCTTCTCACTTGAGATGGGGACTAAACAAAGTGAGCTCTTACATCAGGTTTTGAATAGAATGCTATCTAGCCTAATAAATATTTGACAACTTGCATCTTTAAGATTGTGAAAAAACAAACAAACAATAAAAGAGTTGTTCTCCCTATAATAGTTTCATCGTCTTTTAACAGGTGTTGAATATGTCGATGCTTGACCGATGGTTATTTCAGTTTTACAAGGTTACAATGTATTTATCCGTGGTTATGAATAAATCAATTTAACTGGGAACTTTCAACCCTCTACATGTAAGTCTTTTTAGAAAAAGACACTTATTTTTGTCAAATCCTACTCTTTTTGTGTTTTCCCCCTTTTTTGCTTAAAGCAAGTCAACTGCATATATATCTTTCTAGGAATACTTTTCTCTCAAAGTTTTGTTCAAAATATAACAGACATGGATATTATATTCAACCTCTAAAGGGAGTTTTGTTTTCTTTTTTAAACACATCTTTTCTATGTTATTTGTTACATTAATATAATGTTTTGGGAAAGATGTCATAATAATTAGTTTTCTTGCAATAGTGTAGTTGTCTGATATATATGTCGGTCCAACTCTAATCCAAAGTTTCATTACTATTGCTTCTGGGGATAGAACAAAACATTGACGCCGATTCAAATTATACCATCTTTTCTCTCAACTTTCTACATCAGGTTAACTCATTTGCCACCACTGATGTGTCGACTCATTGTACTTCCAACCTTTTCTGCAAACAGAAAGTCATCTTCATTTCTCTATAATACTTACAGGAGCCAATCAACAGTGTTTTAGATAAGATTTAGTACCTTGGAAGTTACCAACCACTTCAAGAACCCAGGTTACATGAGAAGTTTTTTGTGTGGTCTCTTCCATGCTAAGATACGATTCAAACATAGGTACTTATTCTAGCTTTTTCGTATGTGTATGTTATCTCAAGTTTCTACAACTATGTAACTCTTTTCCAACCAGTGACGTATCTGACTAATTGTACTCCCAACCTTTTCTACAAAAAAGAAGTCATCTTCATTTCTCTACAATACTTACAAAAGCCGGTCAACAGTGTTCTACAGAAGATTTAGTACCTTGGAAATTACCAACCACCTCAAAAACCCAGGATACATGACAAGTTTTCTGTAGGACCTCTTCTATGATCAGATATTGAAGATCTTTCAAAGCGAGAAAATGACAAGTTATTGGATTTGGTGGTATCACCTACTGATTTGTGGAATTCGAGGTGATTGCACCATGAGTTTGTTTGGAATGCATCTAGGAAAACTGACCTTTGGCTATATGTACTATTATGCCAGTGCTGTGATAACTATTCTCACAATGGTAATTCAATCAAAGTTGTTGCCCTCCCAAAGTTAGGATGGTCCTCAAGTTATGTTACTTGTCCAGACCATAGTTCACATATGACTAATAGTTTCTTCTTTTGTTTACTTTTTTATGTAATCATATGAAGTATCATTAACCAACAAAATAGTACACCTACAGAGCCCTTACCCTTTAAACACCTTTCTGTTTCCTTATCTTTACTCCATTTTGGACATAAACGTAACAAATGGTAGGTGGAACATTATTAGAAGTTTGGAGTTAGATTGGCTGGGTATCAATCTTCAGGTTTAGCTGAACGTATTGACAACCTCTTTTTAATTAAAATTTGAGCCAAAGTAATAACAATGTTCTTGGACCATAAAAGTACAAGAAGATGAAAAATATATCATTTATTCGTATAATAAAGTTTCAAATCTATCATAAAGAAGCATGTGTAGAGAACTCAAAACAATAAATTACAGCCCTAAAGTGCTTCAGCGTGGATCCTTCACCTTGCGAACAACCTCAGAATCAATTACAACATTCAAACATAGCATTTATGCATTAAAATAAAGCCAACAATATTTATATTGCCTATATTCAAATCGGGGACAAAACGGGTTTGAAATCAAAAGGGGTATAACTAAAATTTTATTTTAAAACATATTTTCCAAATTTATAGTAGTCTACATGAGAAAACCGATGCGAAAATGAGGTTCAAATTAAAGAAATATCTTTTAGCTAATACACAACATACATCTCAGAGTTTGAGCTGCAGGCCTAAAAATAAACTATGAATGGATCCAAACAACGAACAACTATATCAATCCGACAGACTTACCCTAATAAGAAATAAAAATTGAAATATCTACATTAAAAGATCAATCTTGAATATGAAAGCGAAAAGATTGCATATCAACACTCCTGTTTCTTTAAATATCCCTGTACCTAACGTCTGCACCTACCAAAATATGATTCTCCTCAAATCACCTACCAATAGCAGCCAAAACTTTGCATGTTTGCCTTTGGCACTTCATGCAGTAGTATCATCTAACAACTAAGTCTTTGCCCTTTTGTCATCTATCTATCCATACTTCCCATCCGAAAGCTAAGTCTTTTTAGACAAAATTCCTAGGTTTATAGCTGAATAGAAAACTGACTCCTTCATTTTGGTTCATAGGAAATTTTCAGGTGTAACAACAACTATGTACACTGGCGTCTTTGAAACTTTCAGGTACATCAACTAAGCTTTGTTCATATCTTAAACATGAAGATTGTCCAATGTGTATCCATCGAAGCCAAATTCAGTTTCAACTGGTCCAACACTTGTTTGCTATTTCAAATGCAGATTACCCAAAATTAGTAACAAGATCTTATTCATGAAATACAAAAATTGAATTTAGAAACTGTCATCAGTAAGGATAACAAATTAGAAAACACCTAAGGAAGGCACTCATAAGGTCATCATGTCCAAATTACTTCGGGAAATTGGTATTTAGATAGTTTGCATTGAGAAATCTTTCATCTTTAACAACAAACATATTCCCACAAACAGAGTTAAGTTGTGAGCCATACATAATATTACCATGTCCAATCTCATCCACGTTGGAATACATTGGTTTCTCAATATGAGCATTTTTGTTTTGTACACTGTTGTGAGTTAAACAATTTCCCTGTTGAAGTAACAGTTGTGATGAGACACCCTAAGTTCCTTGTATACTTGGATGAAGAGAGGCATCAAAGGTTGAACCATCATTCTGCAAACCCTAGTTCTGCGATTTTGGGTGGAGTTCATTGAAAATATCATAATTAGAAGGGATACCTCTAGATCCTTTGATATCAGAATTCACCTCTTCCTAAAGCATCCCTCGATTAGTCAAAGTAGACATCCCCAAACTATTACTTCCAAGAGAAAAGTAGTAGCTTTGTAACTCCTTGCTTTGATTTACCGAGAAATCTACCATTGATGATGCTTGAGAGACTGGATGACAAAGATTGCTGCATGGACAATGGAAGCCTTGAAACTTGACTACAATTATTCACTCCATTGAGCATTTGAGTCCTAGGTTGTGATTGGAATAATTGCATAAGCATAGAATTATTGTGTTGTGATGTGTTCACTTGCATATTTATACCCACGAAGGACTGAGAAGGATGGTGCTGCGATACACCACTCAACCTTGTGAGATACAACCTATATTTCTGCATAAAATGGTTGATACAATTAAGTGCTCTGCTAAAGAGATTACACAAACTTGTATGTACTAGACAATGCAAAACAAGTACAAGATAGGCTTTGGCCAATTAAACTTCTTGTGCATTGTCAAAGGGTAAGAAGTAAGTATTAAATGACTTGAAGATCGCTAGCAACATTTTCTCTGGTAAGTCCAGGAACGTTCATCAGTTCCAAGATTTTCTTGGGAACAACGTCTGTATTCATATTCAACATTGAAATATCGAGTCTTCCTTGCAGCCGATAAGGTAATACAACTAATAAGAACAAGCAAAAGCTTCATGCTGTGCTGCCTCTACCTGCCTCAACATCACAAGTTCATAATGGAAGTAATCCCGCTAAAGTTTGTACTCAACAAGAGAAGTTAAATTCTTCTCTTGAGTTATTAACCAATGGGAACATCAGCACCCTTTCAAGATGCAAAGAAATCAACAGTCCAATATACATACAAATAAGTTTCAGGGCGGGGATACGGTTGTTTGGGCACTTGTACGGTCTCAAAGCAAAAATGAAGATGCTGGTGAAGCAAATTAGAAAATTGGATCTAATTCAATTGGTCCTTATAACACGATGATAAAGGGAAAGAAATGTCAACACATAACAAACATTTTAACCACCTACAGAACTGAGCCTTATAGCTCCATAATAATTGAATGAAATATCTTCAAACGTAAATAGGGAGCAAAAAGTATCACCTATAAAACCCCATAGCTTCATTTCTACCTCTTTTAACTTATCAGACCATCCAGGACAGAGAAACAACTAAAGTCATGCCAGATGCAGGACACAACTAAACATATGATTAAAATCTAACAAAAATATGAAGTATGGTCACTTATTTCCAAAAAGGTATAATTATATATGTCAAAATTCCACAACAAAGAAATTTGTGATTACACCTTCCAACTTGAGTTATAAATCTTAGGACATACTCAAGCAACTTGAAACTAGCGATATAGAAGTGCCTCTCTCAAGTTTTAATATCAGCAGTTAACTAAAATGACAAACAATGCAGTCACAATGTCAAGAAAAAAATACCGACCTAATAGGAATCATATATACCTCAACAAAGGAACATCCATTCATCTTCACCACATGAGATCAAATAACTTAATGAGATAGGATCATCTATTACATACCTGCATGGTGCTATGTAATATGGGGTGGTGATAAGATTGAGAGTTAGCCCCTTCTTCTGAAGTAGAACTTCAGTTAAGACTTGCCTAAGAGCCTCAGGAAATATTCAAGTCACCTGATAAACTATACCAACTATGTTGAAGTGAATTTCTACAACACTGACGCTAACCAATAGCATGTTGAAAAAGAAATCCCATCTTAACTTGTCAGTTCCACAAATAACAGCCATGAAAAGGTAGTAACTGGCGCTATAATTTCAACAAAAACATATATACAATCAGTATATTTGCAAATTAAGGATACAGACTACAAAAGTGTTACTCAAGCATACTTAGAGCTTTGAGCATCTGGGTAAAGGCTACACAAATGAATAGATAAGCCGTGTTTTCAAACCTAAAATCCTACTTATGTACAAATACACGAACACCTGCAGTTTTGCATCCATTTATTTGATTATTTTGCTTCAATTAGTTCTAAATTCAATATTGAATCAAATCAGTAACAAATCTTCCTATTAAACAACTGGACAAATCTAAGATTTTCCTCATAATTTTATTCAGTTACACTTTTTTAAAAACATAATAACAGTTCATTCCAATTAAATGCGTAATCAAATTCCATATTCTCCTCTTATTCATATTCAAATTCATTATACACAAATTCTAAAGCCATCCAGCCGTCCATTCATATTTCATCCTCAAAATCAGTAGAGACCACACTCAACAAAGGAGAGAAATTTATTTAGTTATTTAGTAATTCAGAAACCTTAAAGCAAAAACAAATTTAGACATTGCATTCTATTTTATATCTTTGACATCATCCCCGCTGACCATTTTGATTTTGCGTGGCTTGTATACTAACTACCTATGTATTTCAACTTCAACATTTTATTTGGATATAACCAAAATATCTAATATTAAAAAACATATACAACAGGCACAATGGAATTACTATTTGTTGTTGTTAAAGAATACAGTGGCTCAGTCAATATGCCGCTGGAAATTAAGCTACTACAATAGCTTCTAGTAGAATTATCTCGGTATGAATGGATGTTGAAAATTAGATCGAACAAAAATGCATCAACAACCGAATATAGTTGAGTGAACGAGGAAGTTGCTTCTACAAAAGCCAATAGATGTAAGTATTTAAGATTGAAGAGAAATATTACACTAATTGAAAAAAAATACAAGAAGCATCCCCAATAAAATATAATCTAGCTTATACGCTTTGTCAATAGATTCACAAAGTCGATGAAGCTAACACACTTATCAGGTAGACATGATTCAATTAATTGAAAAGGTATGCTAATCTGCATCACCATTTATCTCTTAACAAAATGCTAAAATACTACTTTTTATTCATCTGTCAAACTTAAAAATACATTAACTACCTATAAAATTGTATGTTTATATTTATAACTTTGAATTTGACAGGTCATTACACAACAAGTTGGAATTTCGGCCCCTCAAAGTACACATGCCAATATTGTGGTGCACTTTTATGGTATGAAGAAAGGAAAATTAAAATGGTACTTACAAAAAAATCGATACTCTCATTTTGTTGTATGGAAGGAGGTTAGGTCCAACTACCCTTACTGAGTGAACCACCACCGTATCTCAAGTATATTTTGGGAACAGAATCTGGAAAAGTAGGTACAAAATTTCATAAAAATATCAGGGCTTATAACTTCATATTTGTATTTATATCTATGGGAGGCCAAGTGGATGGATCTGTCAATCGCTTAATAGGGCTATATGCTTTCAGGATGAGCAGTCAGAATTACCATTACATAGGATCTTTATTACCTGAAATTGGTAAAACCCCATAGTTTGCTCAGCTATATATATATGATACTGAAAATGATATAATGAATTGTCTGTGATAGAATGAATTATCTGTCGCAAGGAGACGTTGATCCAAAAATTGTCCAAGCCTTATCCGAAATGCTGGATGAGCATAATATTTTGGTGAAAAAATTTTGAATAGATAGGGATAGATATAAACAACATCCCAAATCTATATTTAGCCTGCGACTTCTATCTAATAGGATAAGGGATGGTCGACAATACAACATACCCATCACTTCTGAAGTAGCGGGATTAATTATTGGTGATCTTACAGATGAAAACTTCCAGCAAGATATTATTGTAGAGCATAAAAAAATGGACTTCAAAGAATTACAGATTTACACCCAAGTTTCACGTCTATGACATATCCATTAATACACCCATTTGGTGAAGATGGATATAGACTTGGAATTAATTTGGCAGAGGTGAACAACAAGACTCACAAACGGAAAAATTTATCAATGAGAGAGTTTGATTGCTTTAGGATACAACAAAGACTAAACGAGGGGCACACTCTCTAACTGGTGGGTAGACTGTTACAACAATACATTGTTGACAGTTACATGGCAATAGAGGAAGAAAGATTTTGCTAGATTAGGTATAATAAAAAAACCCAGAGTTGATCTTTACTTTGGCTTAATGGATGCCATTCGACGTGGTGATTCAGATAGTTCAATGATAGGAAAAAGTATTATCTTTCCATTATCGCACACTGGGGGACCTCGATATAAGGCACAAAATTATCAATACGCAATGGCAATTTGTAGGTGGGTTGGTTATCCAAATTTGTTCCTCACTTTCACATGCAATCCAAAGTAGCCAGAAATAAATAAAATACTACACTTAATTGGGTAACACGATGATGATAACCGAGTGAACGTCATATGTAGAGTCTTCCAGATTAAACTTTTTCAACTAATGCAAGATCTGGAAAAGCAACAGCCTTTTGGAAAAATAATTGCTTGTAAGTTCTAACTTATGAATACTTATGTCTGGAACCACTTATTCATTCAAGCTGTTAAATTATGGTAAAGAAAATAAATACTTATCATGCATCATAACCAGCATATATATCATTAATAATGCTTGTAAAAAAATATGAATACTTATCATGCATCGTAACCAATATATATATCATTAATTATGCATTATATATGATTGAGTTTCAGAAAAGAGGACTGCCTCATGCACATATATTGCTCTTCCTACATCAAACATTAAAAAATCCCTCCATAGAGCATATCAACACAATTATAATAGCCGAAATACCTGACATGGAAGTTGGTCCAGATGGTTATAATGTTGTCAGCAACTACATGATGCACGAACCTTGTGGAGAACTCAATCCCAAATGCCCATGTATGAAGAAAGAAAAGTGCAGCAAGCATTTTCTGAAGTTGTTAAATAGTCAAACAACTTTTGATGCAGATGGATTTCCCATTTATAAGAGAAGGAACATAGATAGTCAAGTCAAGAAAAATAATATCCTGTTAGATAACAGATATGTCATCCCTTACAATAGGAATTTGATTGTCAAATTTGATGCACACATAAATATAGAGCTATGGAATTACTTATGGTCGGTGAAGTATCTATTTAAATATGTCAATAAGGGACCTGATAGAGCAACTACCACTATAGAATATACAGATACTACTGAAGTACATGATGGGATCAAAAGATATCTAGACTATAGATACATATCAGCTACAGAAGCTTGCTAGAGGATCTTTAAATTTGATGTACATCATAGAGATCCAGCAGTTGAGCATTTGCACTCCATTTAGAGGGAGAAAACACCATACTCTTTGAAGAGAAAGAAAGACCTAAAAACATATTAAGAAGACCTGATGCAGTAAAAACAAAATTAATAGAATGGTTCACGATGAACCAAAAAAATGATGAGGTGCAAGAACTAACGTATTAAGAATTTCTTATACTTTGGGTCTGGGATGCAAATGGGAAAAAATAAACTAGAAGAAAAAGGGGAAAGGCAGTTGGTAGAATTTACTTTGCACATCCTACAAGTGAAGAACGGTTTTACATGAGAATGCTACTTAAATTTGTCAAAGGAAGAACTTCCTTTAAAAGTATAAGAATGGTAAATGGAGTATCGTACCAAACTTATAAGGAGGCATGCTACGCATTAGGGTTATTGGAGGATGACAAAGAGTCGAATGACTTCTTGGCTGAGGCTGCATATTGGGCATTAGGAAATGAACTTAGAAATATATTTTTGACGATTCTAATTCACTGCCAAGTATCTGATTTAGACAAACTATGGAGGACCAACTATGAAATTTTATCAGAAGATATAATGTCATTACAACGAAAGAGATTTCAAGTGAAAGATTTACAGCTAACTGTAAAAAACTCAAAGCATATACATTATTTGGGATTGAAACCATACTTTTAAAGATGAGAAAACGTTTGAAAGATGTAGATAAAATGCCACTTTCAGATTCTTCTTTGCTGAGTGACAGGGGAAACCGTCTAATTAATGAGGAACTATATTATGACAAAGATGATTTAAAGGAAGTGCATGACAAATTGTTTGCATTATTAAATGATTGCCAAAATTTAGTGTATGAAGCAATAATGACATCAGTTTCCAATAAAGAAGACCGTTTATTTTTTATAATGGGACATGGGGTACCGGAAAGACATTTCTATGGAATACAATAATTTCCAAACTGATATCACAATAAAAAATAGTTCTCCTGGTTGCTACTTCTAGAATAGCAGCTTTGTTACTACCAAATGGTAGGACAGGTCATTCACAATTTCATATTTCTTTGGACATTAGCACAGAATGAACTTGTGAAATCAAACAAGGAAGTCAGTTAGCTAAACTACTACTAAAAACTTCCTTAATCATCTGGAATGAAGCACTAATGACAAATAAATTTTATTTTGAAGCCTTAGACATGACCCCGAGAGAGATATCCTTTGATTAAAATATGAAAACAATTCTGACAAACCATTTGGAGGTCTTACAGTGGTATTTGGTGGTGATTTTCGTCAAATACTACTGGTAATACCAAAGAGAACACAAGCTGATATTGTAGATACTTCGCTAAACTCCTTATACTTGTGGCCATTTTTAACCATGTATGAGTTAAAGAAAAATATGCAAATTTGTAGTGATAGAGTAACTGACCGTGAGGCTGCTAAAATTTCCACTTTCGATAAATGATTGTTACAAATTGGAGAAGGATCTTTTTATGATGTTGTCAACAATGAGCTCATTAAATTGCCTCCTGATATATGCATCAGATCATCCAACAATCCAATTGAGTCAATCGTTGAGGCATTTTACCCATCGCTCTTGCAGAATTACAATGACCCAACATATTTAAAAGAAAGAGCAATACTAATACCCAAAAATGAAATGGTGCAAGAGTTGAATGATATAATTATGAAAATGATACCAGGTAAAGGAAGAACATATTTTAGATCGGACAATGTGTGTAAAGAAAGTGTGAACTCTCATGATGAAGATCTGTTGTACCCACCAGAATTTTAAACAACCTAAGATTTCCCGGTATCCTTAATCATGACATACACTTAAAAATAGGCACTCCAGTTATGCTTTTCAGAAATCTAAACCAAAGTGAAGGCCTTCGCAATGGAACAAGATTGATTGTTACACAACATGGTAATTCGTCCGCTAGCACAAATATCAACTCTGAAAAGAACATAGGCTCAAGAGTAACAATACCAAGAATTATTATGTCTCCCAACGATTCTTAGTGGTCATTCAATTTGAAGATTCGCCAACTGCCTTTAGCACTATGTTTTGCCATGACAATTAATAAAAGTCAAGGACAGTCTCTTAACCATGTTGGATTGTATTTTCCAAAACAAGTATTCACACATGGCCAATTATATGTATCGGTATCTCGAGTATCAACAAGACAAGGATTAGCTATACTAAATATTGACGAAGACAAGAAATACCCTACATTCATTAAAAATATTATTTACAAAGAAATATTTCAAAATATATCACCACAAGTTAAAATAAGAACAAGGTATTTCTTTCTTTCTCTCCGTAATATTATTTGATCATACAAATCATTAATTTATTATGCTCATCTACCGTTGGCTTTATTTTGGGATAATTAGGTATACAACTGATGAATGATGGCATACATAAAGTAATAGAAGCTCACCGCAATGATATATAACCAAAGGAGTTTGAGATAAACCCCAATTGACACTATTTCATTTCAACTTATATTTTGATTATTATAAATGTTTCGCTCTTTCAACACAACTTACAGAGAGTTGGTTCTCAAATTATTTACTTCTACTTTAAAGTTTTTGGTATTTGGTTGGATACCACGTTTAAAGACTTCAATCTCAACTTTGTCTTTCAATTATGTTGATCTTGGTATAAAGATCTTATAAGGTGATAAAACCTTTGTCCAGTTCTTTACTGAGGTCTTTATATTCATAGAATGGCCTACTTTATTCTCGCGATTCTCATACAAATTGATAAACATTGTTAGTTTCTCAAAGCTGAGAATATCATGCTCTGTAGTTTTTAGATTGGTCTATATATCTACAATTATTGCATCCTTTTGATAATAATTCTGGAAATCTTTGTACATCCATGTTACATTGTCTTAAAATGGTTGTCGGGGTTGTGTGAAGTGAACTTAGCCATGTGGATGCCTCATTGTTTGCTGATTAGCTGACTATTGTAAGTGTTTAGTTATGCTTTTTAGTATCGAAGCTCCTCAGTTAAAAAGTTTTTTTGGTGTACATTGTTTTAAATTGATTGGATATCAAAGGTATGTTTGAAATCCCTTTAGTGCTGTAACATATCTGGTTTTGAAGAAGATCATTTACACTTTCTTTTGATGATGGAGTTATCAATGAGCTAAAAATCTTTGCAAAAGATTGTTCAGTAGACATAGGGAGGCCTAATGAGGCAACATAGTTGTTTTCCTTTAGCCCTCCAAATGAGTTCAATCCAGTTAATGTACTTAACTTTGGTTATTTTCTGGAAAGATTTTCTGCCTTTGCCTACAATGGTTTTTGATCTTACTATTGCTACTCAGAATGTACTCATTGTTGCCATTATTTTCTGACCATCATGTATCTACTTTTTTTATATTTTGCTTTTCCCTTTTTTTGCCTGCCACGTGTTATCAATTTCAACGAAGTAGCTATCCGCCCCTTCTTTAGTTATGTATTTGTAAAATCTGTGAGGTAATTGATTCTCTCTAATATATCATTTGAGCACTATGGTTGAGTACTTGTATTTCTTCGACAACTCTTATACTCTCTGTATATATAGTAAATCACTAAATATCATTTAGTTTTGATAATCCCAAGGGACATAAGCCAGTGTTCGACCATCTGGTGGACTAATGCAGCCTTTCTGATAACTGTATTGATGCTTTCAGAGGTTATTCCCTACAGGTAAAGTCCTTACTTCTATTGACAGCTAGAATCTTAGCTATTATTCAGTAGTACATCTGTTTATTTTATTTAATAGTTTTGTTGTTGTTGACAGGATATGTACATGGTAGAATGTATAAGAGTAATGATAAATGTATGGACGTTATATCTTCACAAGGATCATCATTACTATCTCCATATATATCTAGAACTAAGGTTATAGATTTTGGTTTAAGCCTCCTACGGAATTGTAATACCTCATATTTTTGTGCTAGAATTCAAACCGTCGTTTCTACGCGTCTAAATTATAATCCAAGTGACTCTAATGTCAATATAATTTTCATGATCATTATCCTTGTCTATGAAGTAGCTTTGAGGTGAAAAATGTTCATATCAATGACTTAGAACAAAGTTGAGCTAAGACCAATTGATTAGTCCAAAGTTTGACATTCAATTCTACAAGGGTCTACTTCAAATGAGTATAACTCTTTATATACATGGAATTTTTCATACTAAGACCTATAAAATTTTAGATAATTGAATTATATTTTCAACGATACCAATTTCGTAAAAATTTGATACCCGAGCAAAAAGTTCCAACCCTTTTAGTGAAGAGCTGTAAGCCAGGGCGATTAGGCCCACGCCGCACGCAGATCAGGCACCAACACTATTTCAGAGCGAATTTCAGTTTTTTTATGGGTTTAGAGGCGTTTTGGTCATTCTCCCTCATCCAAAATCCATCCAAACCCTATATTAAAGCCTATTAGAAGCATTATATGTTATATTTCATCAAATTCCCTCAAAAAGAAAACCCTAAGCTCCTACATCCAACTTCAAGAACCTCCAAAGTTCACCATTAATTCTGCAAATTTATTCACCTTACTTTCCCTAGAACTACGTGCCCCCGTAGGAGTGAGCCTGAGGCTGATTTATATAATGATGACTAGTTTGTGTGGATTTGATATCGATAGTCCTACTCCGATGGTAAGGATAGGACGACTCTCCCCAACATGGGTTGTACGTTGGATTCCATGTAGCACATATGGTTTATGTTGGTTATAGAATCTCCCAATGTGTGTGTGTGTGTACTCTTCTATTTGAGATGAAAACATATTTACTCAAAATGCTGAGTTTGAGAAAGTCATTATTTTTAAAAGATTTAAGGAATATATTCTAATGAGAATTGACATGAGATTTGATTGTTTTGATGATTTGAAATTGAGAACGTATTGTAATGACTGACTTGTTTTACTTTACATGTATTATTCATCCATGATTTTGATGATTTAATTTGAGCTAAGTGAGTCATCTATATCAACATGCATAATTTTATAAACTGTGATGATAGTAAGATATTATTTTATATATGCATTGCACCCCCATATGCTCATTATTTTTCCATGGCACTGACCCATATATTCGTATGTGGGATATATTTTCTCGGAATATAGGTACAAGGTATAGTTGTACCTTCAGATCCAGTCAGTTCGTGGTATCCAGTCAGCAGGTGATGAGTCCTTTTGATTCAAGGGCTTGGGTTAGTTATGCAGAGTTTATAGTGTTGTATTTTCTTTATTCAGTTGTATTGAGTTGGGGTAGTCGGGAGTCATGACCTGGCTACCTATAGTCAGTACTAGTAGAGGCTTCATAGATAGTCAGTAGAAGTTTATGTATTTTGTTTCAATTTTGGTTGTAAAAGCAAAATTATAATCCTGTAAAATTCTATTTTTGTATCGATCAGATTCAGAAAAGAGTTAATTTTTGCTGATTTGTATTTTTATTCAGTTGGTTATGAGTTTTGCCGGTAGAAAGTTTAGCTTGGGGTCACTTGTGACCCTAAGCACCGTGTGACATCTTGGGACCCAATTTTGGGGTGTTACAAACTTAGTATCAGAGCACAGAGTTCAAGTGTCCTAGGGTGTCTGTGAAGTCGTGTCTAGTAGATTCTTGTGGAATGGTACAAAGACGTCGATACTTTTCTTTGAGAGGCTACAGGGCATTTAGGAAATGTTTCTTTTTTTTTTAAGTCTAAGATCGTGCTATAAAAAGGTTCTCCAAGAAGCTTATATAGATTCTCATCTTACTCTATTCTGGCCAACTCTGCCTCATTTTGAAGGTATCAGAAACATTTAAGCTTAATTCTCCGTAGATAGTTATGCGATTGTAAGAGAGCTAGAAAGTATCCTGTCAGTGCTTTTGAGTTTCAAAGATTGAAGTACTTTATTCATGTTCATAAAAGTCGTGAACTAAGCCTAGGTTAGATGTGCTTTTAGATTCCTCCTCAGAATCTACAATGTTAATCTATACTTCTCCCTATATGTATTATTTTTTAGATAACATGATTCGCAAGATCTAGTTCTTCCCCAGGTAATGCTTCTATATTTTCTAGAAGAAATTTCAAAAGTTACACAAAGGGCTTGAGAAGAGCTCTCTAGTGTGTTAAGTTCCTTAAGTTGAAAGTTATGCCCTCATTCTTATGACTTATTTAATTAAGACAGAGTAAGGTGTATTCTTAGATCGTTGAATGTTGTGTGTCAAGTTTCTATCTCTTGTATTATATAATCTTGTTATCATTATGTTTGTGAAAAATCAAAGTCTAGTGAAGCCGTGTGGGGCTTTTTCGATTCACTAGCATAACTTCTTTGTTATTCATCTCATCTTCTTGTTCAAAATACAAACCAAAGTCTAGTGAAGCTGTGTAGGGCCTATTTCGATTCACTAGCATATTTACTTTGTTATTCATATAACTTTCTTGATCAAAACACAAAACCAAAGTCTAGTGAAGCTGTGTGAGGCCTATTTTGATTCACTAGAAACTTGTTATTTATCCTATTGTTCCTGTGTTAGTTGAAAGTGTGGGTTTAGAAGTGTAGTGACAAGAATGGTGGTAAGGGCGATTTATTGAATATGTATATCTGAATTTTTGCTTATGATTGAATTAGTAATGAAGTGATATACCCTTATTTATTAGTTTAGTAAAAGTTAAAGGAGGAGTTATTAGTTAAGGTGGATTATTGTTTGCTTAGCGTAAGTAAAGAGTTATTGATGGTATTTGTGGTGTTAGAAAAGTATAGGTTATTGATGAAAGTACTTGGTGGATGAGTGTTGTTAATTTAGGCTTTCCTAAGGAGGAAAGAGGGATTTTAGTTGAAACTTATAGAGCTATGAAAGTAGTTTAGGTGTATAGATGGGTAAATAGTAATGATGTGTAGAAGGAGGATATGCTAACGGATTGTGCATAAGATAGGCCATATGATTATAATTAATTGTTATGTTATGGGGGTTCTAGTGTACTAGTGTTTTCTAATACTGTGTTGTATAGTTTCTAAGTGAGAATTGTGTGTAAGGTGGGTTGTTAAATCATGCTTAGCACTAGACATTAAGTTTGATCGGTGGATGGTCATCAAGGTGGATGTAAAGATAGTGCAGCTAGTTGTATGAAAGTAATCTAGTGGGCTTAAACAGTGTATGTAAGAGTTTATTTATTGAAAGTTAGTATTATGTTGCAGGAATGATGTAGAGGTGTGCCCAAGGTGATATGGGGATTCCTTATTTTTGAAATTTGTTAAGTATTGTGTGGTTAGTTGTACCCTTGAGTTGATAAGTATGAATGAGGCGATGTGGTATACGAGGTTCTTGTCAATTAGCTTATGGGTTATAGGTTGATCATGTTGGGTATACTGGTGTAAGTTTAGGGATGTGATATTAGTTGACTATGAAGAAAGCATTAGCAGAGAGTTTTACACTTTCAGGTTTAGTCCTTTGGGATAATTTCTACTATTTACGTGTAATGTATGACCCCGTAAATTTTGTCGTTGTTAAAGCCTTCAAAATGAGTCAAGTTGAGCTTAACACTTAGAATTTTTAGCTAAGAGTTTTAACACTTAGTTTTATTTTGAACCATTTATCTTTGTTGATTTTTTTTTGTGACCTTCCCGACATTTGTTTCTTGAAATTTTTGTTATGATGCGATGGGGCAAGGTGTAGCATGTTTCGAGTGAGTTTTGGAATTTTTGGACAAGCCTAAGACCATGTTTGGTTTTCATTCCATTAGCACCCCGCGATTAGCAGGCGCCGCCTGGGGTAGTGCACCGCTCTAGCCCATTTATTTCATTAAGGGCAAATGAGTCTTTTTCCCATCCCCAATCCATTTAAACATAAGATTTAAGCCTATTCTAAACACATTAGACATGTTTTCATTACTTTTCTCCCAAGCAATGCCCCAAGAACTCCAAAGTTCTTCTTCAAAGAAGTCAGATCCTCCATTGTTACTCCAAGAAAGCTTTGTATTAAGGGGTTCCACAGTTTTATAATGATGGCTTAAGGATAAGGGAGAGATGATAGAATGAGTAATAAAGTTAGACTTCCCAATTTTAGTAGTGATGCCAGTGTAGTGTAGAAACATCGAGAGAGTGAGGAAGGGTCTTAACCCATTTTTATTTTAGTGTGGGTATTTCAGTTATTCCAATATCTACTTATGCCTTATGTGTCAGTTCAATGATCATAGTTCATATTCGCGTGCATAATAGAGAATCATGTATCTTTCCAGTTCTTAATATGGGGAGTTCCAGATCATTCAGAAGTCGGAATCACCTTCCGTAAGTTATGAATTCCAAAAATTTATGTCATGTATCTTCTGACTCATGTACCCATGCAACACTTTTAACGACTAGTGAAATTTAAATTTATATCAGATACGTCTTCAGATTAGATCTCTTTAATGAATCCATGCCGTGAATCCTCTACTTCTCGGGCGTCAATAAGGTGTTAAGTTATGCTTAGTATCCCTTCATGTTTCGAATCCCAATATTGCAACCTTTCAGTGACCTTCCCTTAGATCAAGATAGTAATGATGAATGATTGTGCAGATAGAAATAAATAGTTGTGCCATGTTGGGAGAGATTGTTGTATGGTTATTTTGTGTAAGTCCATGAGTGGATAATATTGAGGTAAAGTCCTGTGTATGATTTGTTTAGTTGAGAATAGTTTATGTGCGTCTTCCAAAAAATTGAATGGTGTAGATGTTGATATGAAAATAGGCTTGAATGTCATGTCGGCATGTAAGAAGATGAATTTAATGGTTGAAGTGATGAGGAAAATCATCCTAGAGTTAGTAGTTATGATAGTGCTCAGAGTGTTGAATTCATGGCCTAGATTTGTATTATGGTGTGGAGTTACATATAGCACCGAGTGGTTTCGAGTTAGGCCTTACCATAATAAAGGGAACTAGTTCATTTTAGACTTTAACAGACGAATTCATGAATGCCATATGAAAACATTAAGTTGAATCAAGCGAGTGTGATATTTTAAGGGAATAGCCTAGTCGAAGAAGAATTTGATCAGTGTTGCTAGGCTTGAAAGTAAGAAGTCACATTTCTTAAGGCTTAGTAATTCTATCCTAGCTTATGATTTATGGTCCGATGTTTCAGGTCACATAGGGATAGCAATGTTTTAATTCCTTATTCAGATATTTTATTCAGATTATGCTCAAAGCTCTTTACTCCCTAATAACATCAGTTTCAGATTCAGATATTAAGCCATGATTCATTTCGTGAGTATCCTGTGTATCATCTCAATTTTCTTTAGTATTTCAACCAAATCGAAATCATTCGAGGACGAACGATCCCAAGAGGGGGATATTGTAATACCCTATGTTTTCATTTTTATAAACCTCTCATCTTTCCTTATGAGATCAGGTCCAGTGCAAAGTAATGGTGACTCATAAGTTGACACTCTCATTCCTATCTTAGACATACAACTATTTTCATAAGAATTCGTGCACTTGCGGATCAGTTCAGTGGATCATTATGTTTGAGATTCAGTGATTCAGTTTATATCAGTTGTACATGATAGCTCAAAGACCAAGATTCTTCTATGTTTGAGTTTAATTATTCACATTCGAGGACGAATTTTCCCAAGGGGAGATAATGTAATACCCCATATTTTGGTGCTAGAATTCAAACCGTCGTTTCTACGCGTCTAAACTCTAATCCAAGTGACTCTGATGTGAATATAGTTTTCATGATCATTATCCTAGTCTATGAAGTAGCTTTGAGGTGAAAAATGTTCATAGCAATGACTTAGAACAAAGTTGAGCTAAGACCAAGTGATTCGTCTAAAGTTGGACATTCGATTCTACAAGGGTCCACTTCAAATGGGTATAACTCTTTATATACATGGAATTTTTCATCCTAAGACCTATAAAATTATATATAATTGAATTAGTATTCCAACGATACCAATTTCGTAAAAATCCGATACCCGAGCGAAAAGTTACAACCCTTTTAGTGAAGAGATGTAAGCCAGGGCGATTAGGCCCCTGCCGCACGCAGATCGCACGCCAACACTATTTCAGACGTAAATTTCAGTTCTTTTTCATGGGTTTAGGGGCGTTTTCATTCCCCCTCACCCAAAATCCGTCCAAACCCTATATTAAAGCCTATTAGAAGCATTATATGTTATATTTCATCAAATTCCCTCAAAAAGAAACCCCTAAGCCCCTACATCCAACTTCAAGAACCTCCAAAGTTCACCATTAATTCTGTAAATTTATTCAAGATTCCAAGTTCCTATTTCAAGAACTCCAAGAACCATCATTCAAAGGCATGATTAATATCTCAAAAACGAGCATCGATCTAAAGTTCATCATTCAAGGTATGTGGGGGTTTTCAACAAGAACTCTCTTTCGTTCTTATGCCCAAATTGATTTTTCTTTATTGAATATACGTGATTTTATATGTTTTGATATGAATTTGAAGCATGAATTTATGCCCTATATGATTTTACATGAGATTATGATACTCTCTATGTTTTGAAAGTTGAATTGAATGAGAATGATGACATTTTTGTACATAAAGCTGAATTTTTCAGATTTTAAAGTATGTTACATATATTTATGATGAAAAGCATGAATCTTGAGAAAATTTAATATGATTTTGATGTATGAGACTTTGAGTCCTAATTGGAATTGTACTTTGAGAAATTATGTGCTATATGTACAATGAGATTTGAATCCCAAAGCTAATTTTCTTTACCAAGAGGTATGATTATAAAACTGAAATAGGTTTTAAGTGATTATTTTTGTGCTTATGTCATAAAGTATGAAACTTTGGAGGGTTTTATGGTGATATTGATGTATGGGGTTTTGGAACCCTATTTGAGATTATTATTTTGAGGAAATCATATGTTTTAAACACCTTGAGTTTAAATAATTTGAGATGTTTTGAATGATTTGACCTTTTGGTCTTAATGGAGTTATTTTGAACTCGTGTGTGAAAGAAATCCACAACGTGGTTGATTTTGATAAATGGGAAGCATGATGGCTCCCAATGTATATTTATATATTATAGAAATTATTTTATTGTGGATTGTCTTTGAAATAATCTGAGCTAACTCTAGGAGAAATCTTTAGCACCAAGTGGGAGGTATAAAGTGACCTTACTTCTCTAGAACTACGTGCCCCCATAGGAGTGAGCCTGAGTCAGCAGGTGATGAGTCCTTTTGATTCAAGGGCTTGGGTTAGTTATGTAGAGTTTATAGTGTTGTATTTTCTTTATTCAGTCGTATTGAGTTGGGGTAGTCGGGATTCATGAACCGTCTACCTACAGTCAGTACTAGTAGAGGCTTCATAGACAGTCAGTAGAAGTTGATGTATTTTGTTTCAATTTTGGTTGTAAAGGCAGAATTATAATCCTATAAAATTTCATTTTTGTATCGATCAGATTCAGAAAAGAATTAATTTTTGCTGATTTGTATGGATTTGTATTTTTATTCAGTTGCTTATGAGTTATGCCAGTAGAAGGGTTAGCTTGGGATCACTTATGACCCTAAGCAACGTGTGACGTCTCAGAATCCAATTTCGGGGCGTTACAGGAATTTCTCAAACCTCCAAGCTTTAAGATTGGATTGCTGTGACAAAATTTTTGCCTTTGGCATAGAGCATATCGGTGGTAATTATTTCTACTCCGATTCATGATATATTATATGTTAATCTATTCCTCTTCTACGATTAATTTTATAAAGAAGGATCATCTCTTCTAAAAGGAATATAATTGATTTTATTTCCCGTCTATCATAGGGTATTTGAGTTAGCTATTTGCTTTTAATTGTCATTTCTCTTCTGGTTTATTTAGTTTGTCTTCTAGCAATTGTTTTCTAATTAGCCTAATTGGCAGGGATCTTTTCCTCATTTACATTTTTGGAATACCAACCACTACGGACTTCTCTATTTTTTAGAAAGAAAAAAAAGATATCTGAAAAACCCATCCGACAAGAACTCCCAGTTTAAGGTTGAGTATGAGAAATTAGGAGTCACAAGATTGAGCCATGCAAAACAGGTGTGTTCTTTCAAAATATATAGACACCCTACCATATGGAGGCATCTATAACTTTAAAATATTTAAGTTACCACACTACAAGCTGGTTGTTTTCTTGATGAAGTAGCCAATCATTAATTCCATATTTTGTCATCAAGATTTGATATACATGCTGTATCAGTCATATTTCAAGTTTACTGGTCTGTAAGATGATGACGATTGGATTTTTAGCTGAGTTTTACAAGGGGTTTGGCTAATATGGTTAATTTCAAGTTTAGTGGTTAATCAAATGATCAGGATTTGATTTTGAGCTGAGTTTTATAAGGGGTTTGGATAATATGGTTAATTGTAAATAAACATGAATAGGCTGCGTACAATAAACTCTTATCGTCCGGTCCTTCCATGGACTCCGTGCATAGGGGAAGCTTTAGTGTACCGGGTTGCCCTTTTTTAATGTTTGTAAGATGGTCAAGATAGGATTTTTGAGTGGAATTTTAGAGGGGTTTGGCTAATATAGTTAATTTCAAGTTTAGTGATTTGTAAGATGATCACAATTGGATTTTGAGCTGATTTTTAAAAGGGGTTTGGCTATATGGTTAATTTCAAATATTTAGCATGATGTCGAGGATTAGGATAGAAAGTTAGTAGTCGTGCCCTTTTCTGCCGGGTTTAGTATGTCTTTTTTATTCTTTATTGTGTTGGTTGATGTTAATTTCAACTTTAGTGGTTTGTAAGATGTATAAAGATTGGATTTTTGAGCTGAAATTTTGAAAGGGTTTGGCTAATATGGTTAATTTCAACTTTAGTGGTTTGAAAGATGTTCAAAATTGGATTTTTGAGCTGATTTTTATAGGGGGTTTGTCTTGTATTGGTTAATTACAAGAATTTAGTGGGAGTTCAATGATAAGGTAGAAGGTAGTTAGTAGTCATTCCGGAAGGAACATATAAGGTTCAGTATTAGAAAGGTTGTTCTGCTGGGCTTCTTCATTATGCTTATGTAAAAATTGCTACTTCAGTATAAAGGTTAGTTTTTAAGATTTTGTTGGTTCTTGTATTTTTTCTTCTTAATTGTGTTTATTTAAATTCAACTTTAGTGGTTTGTTAGATGGTTAAATATTTGATTTTTGAACTGAGTTTTAGAAGGGGCTTGGTTAATATGGTTAATTTCAAATTTAGTGGTTTGTAAGATGCCCAAAATTGGAGTTTTGAGATGAGTTTTAAAAGGGGTTTGGATTTAGCTTTAGTGGTTTGTGAGATACTCAAAATTAGATTTGAGCTGATTTTTAGAATGGGTTTGGCTAATATGGTTAATTCAAACATTTAGTATGAGTTTGAAGATTTGGGTAGAAGGTTAGATAGTAGTCGTTCCCTATTTCAAGATTCCAGAAGCAAGATACAAGCTTTAGTATGAGAAGACTCATCTTGCAGAGCTTCTTCATTATGCTCATGGCAAGATTGTAACTCAAGTATAAAGATTATCTTTGGATGTTTGTTGTATTTATTGATGATAATTTCAACTTTAGTGGTTTGTAAGATGGTCAAGATTGGATTTTTTAGCTGAGATTTTTAAGGGTTTTTACTCATATAGTTAATTTCAACTATAGTGGTTTGTAAGATGTTCAAAGTATGAGAAGACTCATCCTGCAAAGCTTCTTTGTTATGCTCATGGCAACACTATAACTAAGGTATAAAGATTATCTTTGGATATTTATTGTGTTTATTGATGGTAATTTCAACTTTAGTGGTTTGTAAGATTGTCAAGATTGGGTTTTTGAGATGACAGTTTGAAGGGGTTTTTGCTAATATAGTTAATATCAGTATGAGAAAACCCATCCTACATACCTTCTTCGCTATGCTCATGGAAAAACTGTTCAGGTATAAAGTTAGTTCATAGGCTTTTATGGGTTCTTTTTTCTTCTTCATAATTGTGTTTATTGATGTTAATTTCAACCTTAGTGGTCTGTCAGATGATTAAACATTGATTATTGAGCTGATTTTTCGAAGGGGTTTGGCTAATATGGGTTAATTTCAAACATTTAGTGTGAGAGGTATAGTGATCAACTCTTAATCTTTGTGGGTTCTTGTCTTTTATCTTCTACTTTAATGGTTTGTTCGATGGTTAAAGATTGGAATTTTGAGTTGAGTTTACATAGGGCTTGGCTAATATGGTTAATTTCATGTTTATTGGTTTGTAAGATGCTCAAAATTGGATTTTTTGAGTTGAGTTTTAGAAGGGGTTTGGCCAATATGGATTAATTTCAGAAATTAAGTATGAGAGGTACAGTGTACAGTGTAGACCCTTGTGGTCTAGCCCTTCCCCTGACCTGCATAAAATGAGGCGCTTTAATACATTGGACTGCCCTTTTAGTGTGAGAGGTATAAGGATTAACTCTTAAGCTATGATTTAAGCTCAACTTTAGTTATTTGTAGATGGTCAAGATTGGATCTTAAAGATGAGTTTTAAAAGATGTCTGGTCAATATGGGTTAATTTAAAACATTTAGTGTGAGTTTATCTGCCCTACCAAGGCTGGGCTAGGCTTTGATGGATTCATAATTTTTTCCTTCTTAATTGTGTTTATTGATGTTAATTCCAAACTTTAGTGGTTTCTAAAATGTTCAAAAATTTGATTTTAGAAGGGGTTTGGCTAATATGAGTTACTTTCAAACATCTATTGTGACTTCATGTGCCCTGCTACCCAATATAGAAAGTGGCATCCATTGATGAATGGTTTACAATGGTGTTCCTTATGAACTAATTCTTCTACACTTCTTACTTGGCATAGCTTGTTACATGGGCCATAAGAGAGAGCGTAGTTTCCATTTGGATATGTGACCTCAAGGCTGGGGTAGGCTTATGTGGCACCTGTTGGGTATTTGTGGATGTAGCATGTTAGGGGTGGAGTAGTAGATAGGGAGTTTTGCGTTCCAACACTACCACCCTTTTCTGGAAAACCAAGAAAAAAGAGGTTACTTTAAGTTTACTTGGCACTTGTATTTGTGGGTGGCAGGTTACCTAGAGGATCAATCAAGGCTCATAACCCGACATAGTCTTTTCCGGATAAAGAAAGTTTAAATTCAACTTCAAGGTAGTTTTTGTGGGGGTATAGTGGTTGTCATTCTGCCAAATGTTTAATCTTGCATCTGAGCAATTCATTTTTACAGTTAATTGGTTTAATTCTTATCTGTGTTTTTACCCCAAATCGAGGGTCCATTATTGAGATAATACCATAATAATTCTTATTTTTAGGTGACCCTTGCTTATCTCAAGGATAAGACAACCCAGGCGCAACCCCAATCATCATCAACTTTTGGAGTTAGCAGCGGTGTTAGGTCAACTGCAGCAAGGCTCTTAGGTGGAAATGGTAGTAAAAAACTTAGTTTTGTCAAAAAAGCTGGTAATTCAAACTTTGATGGCAAAGGAACCTATTTAGGGTTCAATGTTGGTGATACAATTTTTGTCAGCGACTTGAATTCTCGAGATAAGGTAAGCTCATTAACATGTTTGCTCTCTGAGATGATAAATTTGATGATATGGATTATGAGAGATTTATTGTCCAATATAGGACCCTATAAAGTCTATACATTTCAGCAATTCGAAACCCGTTTACCATGCATTTATCCAGATGCAAAGGAAGAACTTGACTTGCTCATTGGGTTAAATCCTGGAGATGGTATTTTTCCTTCTATTAGTCTATGTGACATATTATTTACAGCTTCCAGTAGGTTTTGTTTTTCAATCACAACGTCTGTTTTTACACTTGCAGTTTTTTCAGTATCTTTATGGCAACAATTAGAACATATTGGGAAGAAGCTTATTGGGGCACAACATTATAACAAGGATGGTGTTGAGCATAATGAAGAAGGCCAGTAGGATGAGTCTTTCCATACTGAAGCTTGTACCTTCCTTTTGGAGTCTTAAAATAGCTCTTCAAAGTAGGTGATTGTGCATTATTACTATTGTTGTTTCGTTGTACTAATGATGATGACATTGAATTACCACTAACCTCTAAATTCATCATTCTTCCTATCAACAATTGAAAAAAAACTTTTTTGCTTATACTATATAAAAGAATAAAGAGTTAGGACGGCCCCAACATAAATAAATCTAAAGTAAATATAAAGTACGTATAAAATTGATCGAAATAAATAATAAAATATTTATCACCGCGCAAAGCGCGGACAGTTTTCCTAGTGATAGAATATGATTTAAAGGCATGAGTGGAGAGTACATTTATCATTGTTGAGGCTCGTAGCTATAGAAAATATGATGATGAAAACATTTTTACACTATTTTAATTTAAAAATTAATTTATTCATTGTAATCATGCATAGCCATTTATTTTGATGGATCATGAAGATGACACTATTAAAATGTCTGTTTGAGAGTAAATATTGATTTATGTCTCGATTTTGAGTCAGGACAAACTAGTTTTAGTCTCTATTCGAATTTGGACTGGCCAAATATTATTTTTTCTCCAATTCAAGTCCTTGGAGTTTTATAATAATTTTTATCCTGATATGGAAAAATAATATTGACAAAACTTATAAATTTTGGCTGACAGAAAATGATTTTCGGCATGGTATATGGACTTTTTGAGTCCCCCCATGTCACGACCCAAACTAGGGCCTGGCTATTACGGGCGTCCTAAACCATGAAGGCCCGGGAGTCTGACTCTATCTGGTGATCATGCACAACATTCATATAATAAAATAAGATGCAGAAATATAATCTGATACGTAAACATGGTCATACTTTGGATTTAGTTTAACAATGAGGAATGAAATCCGAAATCAACTAAACAACATTAGGAACAGTCTGTGAAATCTGTACTACATAATCAAATGACAACTGGGACAAGGCCCCCAGTAGACCTAAATCAAAATAAATATCATAATCTAAAAAACATAGGCCTTCTCAAATAAAGAAGGCTCACCAACTGCACACATCACTGCTGTCTGAAAACTCTATGGCCTAGCAAGACCTTTGAACTGAGCTTTAGACCCTGGGAGGAAGGGGGGTCAATACAAATGTACTGGTACTCAAATTAAACCAAAGTAAAGCTTTTATATAAATAAAATAATGGAGAGAAATTTGTCAAACCATCATACATAAAATAGTTTTTCAAAACACATGAGCATCATTTTGATAATCAGAAAAACCTTTCTGTCAATGTAATTTTTAATCTTTGTATTACTTCTGAGTTAGGTGGTACACCCCTACAAGTCTAAAACCCCACGAGCTATATGGAGTCCGCCATTGACTCGGTGGGGAAGCCCCCAACCCTAGCGTACCACAAGGATTGGAGTGTGTGAGTGTAATACGCCACAGGGCACTAGGCCAGCATAATATAATATACCCGGATTGAAAAATCACAGTTTTGGGCAATGAGTTTTCTAAACTCGTGCCTTGTTTGGGGGACCACCTAACATCTCTTTATGCTCAATTTTATCCATTTCTAAACATATATCATCCTAAAATCTTAAGTCATGAAAATTTGGTTTCTATGTTTGTATGAGTCTGTTATGGCATTGTCTATTTTGGTATCGTTATACCAAGACTTGCAAGTCGTAATTCTGAGCCATAATGCATTAAGCATAATTCTTTTATTTAAACTCAATTCAGATCACCCAATATTTTTAATAGTATGGATGATTTCATGTTCCGAAACATAAGTCAAAACTAGGCAAGAATTCTTCAAACATATGGTGGTCATGTGCTTTTGGAAAAACCATGCACTCTTTCATTATATGTATATTCAACATTTATCAACATGCATAACCCTTTCTTTTTATTTCAAAATCATATTCAAGTCATAGTATAAATTAAGACATTTCGTATCATGCTCTTCAAGATGCATTTCAAAACAATCCATAGTATATCATGAGTAAAGGAAAATCATAACAAGAGAGGAATTTTTTCATGAGTCATGCTCTCAATTCAATCACCAATCTTTAAAATGTGTGCTTACATATATATACAATTTCCAATCAATTTGGGGGGAGGTCTAAGGACCAAAAAAATACCGTAAAAACTTCTAAAACATGATTATATTCATAAATCCACAAGCCCATTCTTGAAATCATTATTTATATGCCCATGAGATTTTAGGAAAACCCCGTGTACCTTAATTTATGACTCTTGAATGAACTCATGTTTTAGGGATGCCATTCAATCAATTGATGGGTGCTTCTTGTATCCCTCCCAATGTGGATTCTGAATCTCGAAGAATTATTGAAAACCCACGGTGAAATCTTAGGATATTTGGGTTTTTAGTTTGAAAACCTAGAGAGAGTTTCTTGTAAATTTTTGAAGAAAATTTGAATAATGTGGTCACTTGGGAGAAAAATCCCATGTTTAAGCTGATAAGGGGTGGTGGTGGAAATTATCCAACATACCCTTAATGAGATGGAATAAAATATAACTAGGATCCTAGTTTTATGGGCCACCACAATGCGCCACTATCGCGGTGGCTTACTAGAAAATGACAAATGGGATTTTTTAGGGTCACCGTAATACGGAGCCATCGCGTTGTCCCACTGGTTGGGACCTGAACTTCAGCGCCGATGCACCAAAATCGTGCTAGGTAACTGGAATTTGACAATTGTTAAATAGACTCCCTCTGCGATGCGCCAAGCTCCAAAATGACGGTGTTTTACGACTAGGACTTAAATTAACCATAACTTCTTTCCCGGGTATCAGATTTGGGCGAATCTTATATTGACAGAAATCTCATTCAATTTACCATGCTACTAAAAGGATTAATATTCCATATTTGCATATGATTTATTACTTTTGGATCATCTAGGAATAGAAATGACAGCTTTCATTCAAGTCTGAAATGCAGGGTGTTACATTTTCTCCCACTTGGGATTATTCATCCCCGAATGATGGGTAGGAACGTTAAATCTTAAAGGTATGGAATAACGTTGACCTAGTGTTTCTTTTAAGAAAGGATATAACTAGTCTAAAACATTTAAACTTCTATCATGAAACTGAATTCTGAGCTGACTTGACTTTACTTGCTTCAAAAAGCTGATTCATGCTGAGAGTTTGTGATTCCCACCGAAGTGTTTATGCTCAAATCACACATATTGGATTTTGGAAGTTGTAACTTATGTAGGTACGAATCATGAGGCAACAAGATTTAGATCGTACAAAAGTATTACACTGTCTGTGCTAAAATAGTTGAAAAAATTTGAGATTATGTGCAAAACTTTTATAAACTGAGTCATGACTAAATAACTGAATCTGAAACATGATGGTTGGACTAAACTGAGTTCGCAACTTACACAGATGGAATATATTATCATTTGGAATGATTTTACGCATTGGACTTCGGATAGTAGGACTGGTTGAAAAGGTATGAAATCGCAGTAACTTGTCTGCCTGACTGTTAAGCTGAATTGCTGGCTACACAGACATAAAACTTATACTTAACTGAAGTATCTCTTCAACACTCTTTATAAAGAAGTCCTAGTAGCATTAGGGAGCAAATAATCTCTGATGTGAGTTACACAAAACATCTAACTAAGGAATTACGACAATGATACTACTCTATGGCATGGAATATAGACATATAACTCGTAAACTAGGATAGAATTACCAAACCTTAGGCAGTGTAACTTCTTACTTTCAAGATTAGCCACAGTTCTAAAATATTCTCTCAACTATACTTTCCCCTTAAACACCATGCTCATTGATTCCACTTATTTTTTTCACATGGCCACTGATATTTCCATCTACTAATGTCTAAACTAAGATAAATTCCCTCATCATCTTCATGCCTCACTCAAAATCACAAGACACACCATATAATACTGTAGTACTAGTCTGAATCATAAATTTAGTAGACCTTGCATTTCATAACTCTTCATCTCATGCCTAATTCATTTTGCCACTCCAACACTTACCTTCAAATTTGTATTAGACATTCACACACACTCAAAGCATCCATCCGCATCTATACAAACATGATATTCAAGCCTATCTTCATACCCACATATACACTTCTAAACAAACACTCATAAAGCATCTTTCTCATAATTTCTAATACTTTCTCCATAATAACTTCCTAGCACTACTCAGATGATACACATAAAATATTCTCAACCAACCAAACCATAAATGAAAATTCACCTCAAAATTATTTCACACTTAAAAACTTACATAAAACAAGCACACAATAACTTTTCCCAAATATAACACATAAAACTTCAACTAACCTTGACACGCATCAAAGACTCGACCCCAATCTTACTCCACAATTACTGCCTTAACTCAAATAAGCATACAACCATCTTTCATCAACAAAAAATGTTTAATCTTTCCTATCTAAACAACTTGTCATCATCACTATCTCGACCTAAGGAAAAATGTCACTGCAAATTAGAATATCGGGATCCGGAACATAAGGGGAGTACTAAGCATAACTTGATACCCTAATAAGGCATGAGGAATAGAGAAATCATGGCATGGACTCATTAAAGAGATCTATTCTAAGGACGTTCCTGATATGAATCTAAATTTTCACTGATCATTAAGAGTATCACATGTGCACAAGAGTCATGAACTGCATGACCTAAATTTTTGGAATTCATAACTTAAGAAAAGTTATTCTGACTACTGAACAAACTGGGAACTCATCATACTAGGAACTAGGAGAGTACAAGATCCCTTATCATATGCCTGAACACGAGCTATGATCATAAAGCTAAAAAATAGCGCATGAGTATGTATCAGAATAACTAAAGTAAACTGCTGAAATAAGAATAGATTTAGCATCATTCTTTCTCACGGCCAATTCCACAACTTACTAGCACATCTATTATCATCTGAAAACTTGACTTGGTTACTCGTTCTATCATCTCCCCCTTAGATTTAAGCCACTACTCTAAATCTGTGAAGCACTATATACACTCTGGTATAACCTGAAATTACTTTACTCTAGAGTCGGGGATATAATAATACATATAAAACTAAACTTACCTTGTATGACGGTATTTTCATGTTTAGCAACCAATGCTAATACCTCCTTCTAAGATTCAACCCCTTAGGTTTCTATAGCCCTAAAAGTCATTATATAACACGTTAAATATTCACCAACTCAGATTCTTCTAACACTAATCATGGATATCTCCAAACCTTTGACGGACCATACCATTTCTGTCATAGTCTACCAGTATCACGACTCCAAACTTATATTTCTAAACCATGAAAATTAAGATTATGCAAAAAGGCTCAACATCATTAATCATAACTCGATAACTTAGCTATCAAGAACATTGCATATTATCTAACTAGTCTTTCTTCACCTAGCAACTCAATGGTACTACTAACCACACGACATGTAATAGCCTTAGAAAATACTGCAACCTTATATCACCTTGGCATATTTCTACTTTATACATACAACATCATACTTCATTACGAATCAAATAAACTTAAGCTGTAGCATGCACTGTTCAAGTCTATTAGTTCACTTTCACACAACTAACACCCACCACATCTATTCATTATATCCACCTTGATCACAATCTACTATTCCAACTTAGTGTCTAGTTCTAGCTATGATGAACCACTACTTCATACAATATTCTTACATGCCGAAATATCTGGAAACATTAATCCGCCAAAACTGCAGAACAGTAAGGATCAATCACAATCCTATGATCTATCTTATTTAAAATCCATTAACATATCTTCCTTCTACACATCATTACTATCTACCCTTTTTATACAGCTAAACATAGTTCATGGCTCCATTAGTCTCAACTAAACTCCCTCTTTCAACCTTAGGGGCATTAAAATTAACTCCACTCATCCACTAAGTGCCTTCATCAATAACCTATAATTTCCTTGCGCGACAAACATTGTCAACAACTTTTTTCATACTTCAAGTAAACAACAATTCACCTTAACTAATAACTCCTTCTCTACCTTACCTTCTACTAAACTAACACACAGGGACGTATCACTTCAATACCAACTCAATCTCTTGCCAAAAGATTCGGCTATACATACATTCATTAAATTATCCTTACCACTTTTCTTGCCATTACGCCTCTAAACCCCCAGTTCCAACCAACACAAGAACAACAAGATGAACAACAAGTTGCTAGTAAATCAAAATAGGCCTCACACGGCTTCACTAGAATTTGATTCTGTGTTTTGAACAAGAAAATGAAAGAAATGACAAGGAAACTAGGCCAGTGAATCGAAAGAGCCCTACGCGGATTCACTAGACTTTGAGTTTTAAGAACACAATGATAACAAGATTATAAGAGATAGAAACTCGATATACAATAATCAATGATATAAGAATACATATCTTACTCTGTATAAATAAAAAAAATATGAGTCAAACACTTCCCCTACAGACTACCATACAATCCACACATGATACTAGCTACCACATTTCTTTATCACTAAAAAGGGGTAAATCATCCTAAAACATTGGTTATTCAACTAAAATATTTATTCACACAAAATTTTCCTTCACTATGACTTCTAACTTTGTGACTTCACATCACCATGTTCTTGGTCCAATATCACTACCAATAGGTCATGACACCGACACTTAACTTAAACTACTACTCGGGTGGAAATACAGTTCCAACATTCTGCTACACATCATCTCCCCTTAAGCATGACGTCTTCAACATAAATTCTGAAAAGGAATGAATACACTCAATGTCGTAGGCTAAAAAGCACAATTTTATCAGAATCAAAGTTCACACTAGAATTAATACACTCTGAGGCACTAACGGACTCTTCACAAGTCCTTGCACAAATTCAAAATCTTATATTGCTCAATTAGAAAGAACCATGTCATTTAGACTCTAAACTTTTGTACTTGAATCACCCCAATAATAAGACATATATGACCACACCAGAGTAGGAAAGAATTGGGATGACTATTACTTTCATATAGGCGACACCATAGCATGAATTAGAGTATGAAAGAAGAACATTCTGACTCTATTACATGAACTAGAGCATGAAGAAAGAGTGACATTCCTAAATGTCTAGTAGTCTCCTTCTTCTAAGTGTGGCACGCTATATATACATAAACAAGACTCTACACGATGTGATTTTGCAGACACCTTGGGACCATGAACCGTGCTTTGATACAAAGTTTTTCATAACCCAAACTAGGGCCTGACCATGACGGACATCCCAAACTATGAAGGCCAAGGCGTTACACTCTATTTGGTGATCATGCACAACATTCATATAATAAAAGAAGATACAGAAATATAATTTGATACGAAAACATGATCATACTCTGGATTTAGTTTAACAATAAGGAATGAAATCTAAAATCAACTAAATAACATCTGGAACAGTCTGCGAAATCTCTACTACATAATAAAATGACAAATATCTGAAACTGGGACAAGGCCCCCAGTGGACCTAAATCAAAATAAATAACATAATCCGAATGACATAGGCCTTATGGAATAAATAAGTCTCACCAACTTCATATATCACTGCTATCTAAAAACTCTACGGCCTAACAGGACCTTTGAACTAAGCTTTAGACCCTGGGAGGAAGGGGGGTCAATACAAATATACTGGTACACAAAGTAATACAAAATATAGCTTTTATATAAATAAAATAATGGAGAGCAATTTGTACAAACATCATACATAAAATAGTTTTTAAAAACACATAAGCATCTTTTTGATAATCATCAAAACCTTTATGTCAATGTAATTTCTGATCTTCGTATTATTTCTGAGTTAGGTGGTACGCCCCTACAAGTCTAAAACCCCATAGGCTATATGGAGTCCACCATTGACTTGGCGGATAATCCTGCAACCCAAGTGTTCCGCAAGGGTTGGAGTGTCTGAGTCTAATACGCCACAGGGCACTAGGCTAGCATAATATAATATACCCAGATCGGTAAATCACGGTTTTGAAAAATGAGTTGTCTAAACTCATGCCTTCTTCGTGGAACCACCTAACATCTCTTTATTCCTAATTCTATCCATTTCTAAACATATATCATCCTAAAATCTTAAGTCATGTAAATCTGGTTTCTATGATAGTCTGAGTCTATTATGGCATTGTCTATTTTGGTATCGTCATCCAAGACTTGCAAGTTATAATTCTGAGTCATAATGCATTAAGCATAATTCTTTCATTAAAAATCAATTCAAACTGTACAACATTTATAATAGTATGGATGATTTCATGTTCCGAAACATAAGTCAAAACTATGCAAGAATTCTTTAAACATGTGGTGGTCATGTGCTTTTGGCAAAATCGTGCACTCTTTCATTATATGTATATTCAACATTTATCAACATGAATACCCCTCTCTTATTATTTTAAAATCATATTCAAGTAATAGTATAAATCAAGACAT
This sequence comes from Capsicum baccatum var. pendulum, assembly GCA_030864225.1. Classification (NCBI taxonomy): domain Eukaryota; kingdom Viridiplantae; phylum Streptophyta; class Magnoliopsida; order Solanales; family Solanaceae; genus Capsicum; species Capsicum baccatum. Next base: position 169,224,523 of record CM061561.1, on the reverse strand, counting down.
TTGTATCATGCTCTTTAAGATGCATTTCAAACAATCCATAGTATATCATGAGTAAAGAAAAAACATAACAAGAGAGGGATTTTTCATGAGTCATGCTCTCAATTCAGTCATCAATCTTTAAAACACATGCTTACATATATATACAATTTCCAATCAATTTGGGGAAAGGTCTAAAGTCCAAAACAATACCGTCAAAACTTCTAAAACATGATTATATTCATAAATTCAAAACCTCATTCTTGAAATCATGATTTCTATGCCCATGAAAAACCCCTCGTACCTTAATTTATGACTTTTGAATGAACTCATATTTTAGGGATGCTATTCGAAAAATTGATGGGTGCTTCTTGTAGCCCTACCAATGGGGATTCTGAATCTCAAAGAATTATTATAAACCCACGGTGAAATCTTATGATATTTGGATTTTTAGTTTGAAACCCTAGAGAGAGTTTCTTGTAAATTTTTGAAGAAAATTTGAATAATTTGGTCACTTAGGAGAAAAATCTCATGTTTAAGCTGATAAGAGGGAGGGGGGTTAGAAATTACGCAGCACACCCTTAATGATATGGAATAAAATACAACCAGGAGCCCGATTTTATGGGCCACCGTGATGTGCCACTATCGCGGTGGCTCACTGGAAAATGACAAATGGGATTTTTTGGGTCACTGCGATGCAAATCCATCGCGTTGTGCCACTGGTTGGGACTTAGAACTTCAGCGCGACGTGCCACAATTGCGCTAGGCAACTAGAATTTGACAATTATTAAATAAACTCCTTCCGCGATGTGTCAAGCACCAAAATGATGGCGTTTTACGAGTAGGAATTAAATTAGCCATAACTTCTTGCCGGGGTATCAAATTTATGCGAATCTTATATCGACGGAAAGGTCATTAAATACCACACACTACTAAAATGATTGACATACAATATTTGTATAGGATTTATTACTTTTGGATCATCTATGCATAGAAATGATGGTTTTTATTCTAGCTCGAAATGCGGGGTGTTACACCCCATGAATTTCACCTCACAATAGGAACATATCGATATAATCATTAGCAATTGTATTTGATTACATTTCATATTATTATTTATTTGTATTACTTCATATTATTGTATAGATTGAGTTATTGGGCTATTTTGAATGTAGGATTATTTATATTCTTTATGCTATATAGTGTTACTCTTTCTTGATTAACCTGTGATTCCAACTAATTATTCTACGTTTTGTACTTATCCTGCTCTTCATTTTTTTGATGTGGATTCTAGTATTATATATCCATGTAGATTTTCACTTGCTGGGGTTTGTACATGATCTAAAGTTGCGGTGAGCTCCTTGAGATAAGAGGCTTGAACCAACAACTTCTATCTGATTTTTTGTCTTTTATTAATCTAGATGAAATAATGTATTGACCTTGTATTTCATTTAGTAAGTTCTTGTATGAGTGATAATGAGTATTAACATGATTATATTTTCATATTTTTGCTTTGATTATGAAAGATAAGACTTTTAAAGTTATTCATGCTAATTCTTAATTACTTCAACATTTAATTTGTTTAGCCAAACAAACACATTTTATTTCTAAAATTATTAGGCTTGTTACATAATTGTTACAACAACACAACCTAAAAAAGAAAAAGAAAACATTCTACTTCTCCTTTGGCTATCTATGCCCCTCCTCTCATTATCTACAATTTTCTCCTTTTTGTACACAAATCCTCAATTCATGTCCTGTTTCTACAATTTGAGATCCTGCTCAGCATATCAGATTTTTCATATTTACATTCAATTTGAATTTTTCTATATATCAGTTGAGGCTTGGTTGTTATTTAATTTCACAGTTCATTAATTCTCTTTTTTCAAACTCCATATATTAATGTTGTCATCACAGTCCATATAAATGCTAGGGTGATCATCCATTTTTCTCTTTTGACCATTCTACTGCATATTCCATGTAGCTCAGTGTGTAATATCTTTACTCCCAATTGCTTTAAAATCTCTTGCAAGCACGTTTGTCAGAACACACATTACAAAAAAATATTATCTATACCAAAAAAATTGTTTCATGACATATATTCATTTTATCCAATTTGTCTTTAGTTAGTAACCTCTAATGCATAGCAAGCCAGCTAATAGAGTTATGCTTAAGAATAGATATCTTGGTCTGAACTCCGCTCCATCATGGCTAATAAGTCCCAACTGCTACTCTGTAGCGATAATTACTAGCATTAGTATATGTTCCTCCGACCTATAGCTATCTATTCTCAATGTACCCTATTGCAAATTTCTCTTTAATTTTACATATTATTTTCCAATAGGAACAACTATCTTGGTTTAGTTTATATTGCCACCACTCATCTTCTTTTATATAAATGTGATTGACCTACTTAACTAAAAAATTATCAAATTTAGATGTCAAATTCCACACATATTTAGCTATAGATGTGTCATTCTATTTAGTGTAATCCTGCATTACTAGGCCCCCTTCCCTTTTTGGTTTGCAAACTTTCTCCCCGATAATAAGTGGAGGCTTAGTTGTATTGACCTATCCGCTTCAATTAAAGTTCCTATGAACTAATTAATTTTATTTTACAACTCTTTTGGAAGAAGAAAAATAGAGGAACAATATGAAGGTATGAGAATTAGTTAACAAGTTGTGCCCTTAATGTTTAGGTAAGAATTTTTAAGCTTTGTGTTCTTACTCTCACTAGCAGTTTATCTACTAGAATCTCATAGTCAATTATTGATATCTTTTTGGTAGAGACTGACACTCTTAAGTACTTAAATGACACTTGCATTTTGTGTAACCGCTGATCTTACAGACTCCTCCATGTCTTGATTCATCATATACTTTAAGATGATGGTGGAATTAGCTACAATGGTTGTTAATCCTGATGCTTCAGAAAAAACTTTGGCCTCTCAATTTTGTAAGACCCCGCAAATCCTAAGATAAACTCAGCCTTTAAAGCTAAAGCTTATTGAGGGGTCCCAAAGTTAGAAAATTTTAGCTAGGTATTAGGATGTAGTCCTTTCTAAGCCCTTCGAACTTCAGTGAATTTATTTATAACCTTCCCGACCTCGGAAAGCTAATTTCTAAGTCGAGTCATATTCAGAGGTGGAAATAGCATATCTCAGGTAAGTTTTAGATATTTTGGACGAGGATACGATCGAATACAAATTTCAAAAATAGTAGCTCACTGCGATTAGACCGCGTCACGGTGAGTATAGCGATGGTCCATCCATCGCGTCACGGTGAAAGCCATTTTGGCATTTGGAAAATTCTAGTAGCTCACTATGATTAGGTCGCATCGCGGTGAGGCTCAAATTAGAAAATTTCATGATCCAGTAGCACACATCGATTGGGCCACTATATGGTGAGCATAGGGATGGCCACTCCACCGCGTCGCGGTGAGGCTCTAATCCACATTCTAATTACAGGATTTTAAATCCCAAGGGCATCTTAGACATTTCCCATGAACTAGGTCAGCCTAAAACATGAAATTAATTCCCATATGACCAAGATATATTATTATTCACTCAATTGTTCCCCAATTTCATCATCCTCTCTCAAAAGCAAGAAAACCTTATTTCAAAATTTAAGAACAAGGCTCAAGAATTCCTTCAAGAACCTTTAAGGATTAACATTCTAAGGTATGCTAGGTGTTTATTGATGGGTCCCTTTCAACCATGAAGCCCAAGAATCTCTTTCAAAATGCAAAGATTGTATATTTAATAGTTTTCATGAGTTACTTGAATTGAATTTCATATTTCTGTTGTTATTGGGTTTTGATTCATGTTATAAACTATTAACTACAAGAATTCATTCTGTTATGTGATGATTTACATGATGTTCATGAGAAACCCTTAAATTTACAAGTTCATGGATGTAGCCATGGTAATAGAATGTATTGATTATTGTGTGACCAAAGCATGCTCCCAATATATTTGACAAAATGCCTATGTGAATAAAATAGTGCCATCATAGTATGTTGACAAGAAATCCCCACTCATGTACAAGTTAATGGATTCTAAAGTCTTTGATGAAAGGTATTAGTGAATGAATTATGACACACTAATGTGCATTCCTATTCATGTACAAGTTCATGAGTTTCAAATGCTCGATAAAATGCCTTAATGATTGTATTATGAGTTGTTGGCTATTGCCAAGTATGAAACTGTTGTCATGTCTCATTACTACTCATGCTATCGAGTCCTGGGGTTATTTAATACCAAAAAACTTAGCTTTGTTCCTAGAGCCAGTGTCAGTTATAGAGTAATCTCAGTCTTATCATGATCAGTAGTACTCTCAGTTAGTTTCAGAACTCAGTCAGTTACATAACTCAGGAAAACTTAGTAAACTCAATAAACTCAGTCTAGTTCAGTCCAGTATACTAAATTCAATGTCTATTCAGATAGGAGTAGGATTCAGTATCGAGTGGGCCCAAGGATGGGGACTCACCTACCAGCAGAGGGTGTGATCCTTAGAAGCGGTCCTTGCATTCCAAAACTATGTAGCTAGAATAGGTTGAGACATCAAACCTGTTAGGTGAGGTTTGATGAAGTGGCTTAACCTGTCAGCTGAAGGTCCTACCATTCTCATTAGAGTACCTTCCAGATGAGGGTCACTCACAGCTTGTCCTTACCCATGGAATAGTACTAATACCCTTCTAACTGGGTTACTGGTTGGACCCTAAATCTATCTAGAAAAAAAGGGGCATGTTGGTTAGATGATTGCCTCCCACAGTCTCAGTTTTAGTCTTTAATAAAGAACTCAGATAGTTCTACCGAATCAGGACTGTCAGCTACAGTCCCTCAGCTCAGTGCAGAACTCAGTTAGTTCCATCAGCATTAGGACTATCAGGCAGAGTCACTCAGTTATTAATTAAATCAGTTCTCCATAATCCACGTTAACAATAAACTCAGTATTCAAAATCCTTATGACTTTAGTTACAGTTATGTATTCATGTATGTATTCTCACGCAGTCATGTTCATGTTATTCAGTTAGTTTTAGTTCATGCATATGAACCCTTACATTCAGCCTTACCTCACTTTGTGTACCAGTACATTCTCATATTCTAACACATACTTTTCTCTTGCGCTATGGTATTTTATACCATAGGATCAGATGCTCAGTTTTTCAATAACACTTAGCAGCTCAGATATCATCAGTCAGAGTCAGTGGTTAGTCCTTATAGTTTGAGGACATGATTTTTTCATTATTTCATTATTTCAGTACTTAGTTATTTTAGAAGTCGAAGTTAGTTGGGGACATGTCCCATCAACTCCGCAGTTCAGACAGTTTCAGAGGCTTTTAGTCTAGAGTATTTCAGACAGTTGTGTTCAATTTTAGTATCGTTATACCTTGTTCGGACATTATTTTATTTAGTTCTGAACCTTATGGTAGATTTCTACCAGATTTCCATATTTATTCAATTATATTGTTATCATAGTATTACTTTTATGAAGAGCTCATAGCAGGTACTAGTCATGGATTAGCTAGTTGTCCTTCAGGATCTTTAGCACTGTGTAGCATCGGGGGTACCAGACTCGAGGCATTACAAACTTGGTATCAAAGCCTAAGATTTAATAGAGTCCTAGGAAATCTGAAACCCGCATCGAGTAGAGTCTTGTGCATGGGTGTGTAGCGTGCCACACTTATGGACAAGAGGCTATGAGATGTTTTAAGAGTAGTTTCCCTTTTTCAGTATCATATCATGCGAGTGACCATGAGCTCAAGTTAAACAATCTAATCCATTTCTCCCTTTTATTTACATAACATGCCTCCCAAGATGGGTAACAGAAGGAAAACTAGATATCAGTCATGCTTTCAACCCGTTCAGGCAAATCCCCTGGATGAACACGTCTGTCATGCAGAACTCAGGACTACATTCACTACTATTGCCAATTCATTTTCTGTCTAGAATGAACCCCAGTTGTTGTTCTGGCCAACCCAGTGGTCAATTTTGCTGCAGCCAGGATTCGGGACTTCACCCGAATGAATCATCCTTCTTTTACTGGGTTTAAGTCAGATGAGGACCTATATGAGTGTCTTGATCAGGTGTAAAAGATTACAGGCATTATGGGAGTGACTGCTAGTAAGAGTGCTGAGCTAGCAGTATACCAGTTGTAGGATCTGGCTCATACTTGGTTTAAACAATGGAAAGCAGAGAGGGCTGTAGATGTAGGTCCCATTGAATGGGAGGAGTTTTCCACTACTTTTCTAGATAGGTTCTTTTCTCTTGAACAGAGAGAAGCTAAGGTGTTAGAGTTTATCAACCTCAAGCAGGACAACATGTGATGATAGGCGTATTTACACGCCTAAAGTGCTATAATTTACCCATATTTTAGCTAAGTTTTGAGGACAAATTACATAATTCATGCACTTTTAGTCCTTTTTCCTGTAAGTGAGCTAACAAACATGATTAGCAAGTTTTCAGGTATAAATGATGCAGATTTCAGCATTTTATGGATAACTTGACGCCAAAGAATGCTTCACGAAAGAAGGGAAGGAGAGCTTGGACGCCTAGGACTAAAAGTGACGCATGGAAAATCTGTCCCAGGCAAAAACAACAATTCTAAAGACTTTGGGGATCAGCAGTAACTTAGTAGGATTAGGATAATGATGCAGTGACCTAGTAGGATTAGGTTAAGTAATGCAGTAGCTTAGTAGGAATAGGATATGGGTATTATAAATACCCTATTTTGCTGGAGTTTTATTATGATTCTTATTCTATCAATCATTCAACAATTACAACAATTCTCTTTCAATTAATTCTTATTACTTTCTCTTCATCTATTCGATTTTAAGTTTTCACAACAAGAGAAATACTACTTGAAAGGAAATCACGCCACAAGCCCTACCAACATATACTACATGTTCTATCCTTACATTGGTATAATGATAATGTCTATTGTGATTTCCATTGCACTCATGAGTAGCTAAACTTCTCTGTTGGGGTTATGGAAGCCTTATGAGATACTATCTATTGCTATGAGTTTGTTAATTCTTGACACGTATGCTGCTTATATCATTATTCTCTTTATCTTAATGCAAATTCTTGTGGTTGCAAACACATAGAATACGCCAGTATAGCATTAACTTGTTCTAAAGAAAAGTTATATGTCTAGAAAAGAGATAATGTCAAGGTAATAGGGCACCAACCCCTGTTAAAAAGTTAGTACCATAACTGGATTAACCTCTTGGAGAATTTGTACCATTAGATACACTTTATGCTCGAAAGAGTTAAAGCGAAATAGTCCTTGTTAGGTCGAAAGACGCTTGGATTTACCATAGAATACAATTCTCTATAAGCACATGCATGTCTGAATTCCGCATAACTCATAGCCAATAGAGACGTATAACTCATAAGGTGGACATAACCCTAACTCTCACTTCTCATTGATTAACATCTTACTAAACATTCTTTCTTTTTTTACTTTGCTATTCTCCGTTTTTACTTTGTTATTTTATTACACGTTTGCACGCTACAAAATCCCCCCTTTTACAAGACTTTCACCAAAAGTCTACTAATCTTTGCTTACTTAGTGACCAGCTCTTCCCTGTGGGATTCGACACCCAACCCCGTTGGGTTCTATATTTGACAGCGACCGCTTACACTCTTACGAGAGCTGTAGTTTGAGCTTTATCAAATTTTGGTGTCGTTGTCGGGGAATACGGTTGTCTTCTAAGTTTGTGATAATTACTAAGACCCTTTGGTCAAAGATTCTCGTACTTTACTTTTAGTTTTTGTTTTTGTTTTCTGCAGGTTTTTATTCAGTGCATGCCCCATACTCGAAGTTCTGGTCAACCGTTATTACCTATCAATCCTGAACCACAACGTATTGGCAGAATGGAAGCACATCAGGGAATTGAAAGAATGGCTGCTCAATAGGAACAGGCGAGACTAGTTGCTCTAGCCGCCGCTCAAGTACATCAACAGAATATTGACAACCCTGGGCGAGCAATAAATCCTAATGATGAGGACCTAGGTGATGACGAGTTACTAAACCCAAGACGTGATGATGAGATAGCAACACCTGCTAACAGAAGAGATCGTCAAGCTAGGTTTAGGCATGAACTCCGACCCGTGCAACCAACATTCGACGATGATGATGATCTCGATGGAGCCGGAGCCACTGGAGCCATTATTCCTCCACCATTGGCACCCGGAGCCAAATTTAACATCACGAGCACCATGATTCAGTTATTGCAACTCAAGGGATTATTTGGTGGACTAGCAGGCGATGATCCGAATATGCATCTAATCAACTTTATTTCTACATGCAAGTCGTTTGACAATCCTGGAGTTGGTCAGAATGCAATTCGATTACGCTTATTTCCATTGTCTCTGTCTGGAGAGGCAACTCTATTGTTGAATGGGCTGACTCCTGATTCTATTACAAATTGGAGGCAATTGAAAGACGCTTTCCTTGAAAGATTCTTTTCGCCATCCAAAAGAGCACAATTGAGAGATGAAATCAGCAATTTTCGGCAGCTTCCAACCGAAGCTCTCCACGAAACATGGGAGAGGTTCAAGACGAAGCTTATGAGGTTCCCAAACCATCACATGACCAATGTCCACTTAATGGAAATACTATACAGATCTTTGAATTCGGTGACTAAGCCAGTGGTGGATAATGCGGCTGAAGGATCATTTATGGACCTCACCTTTGGTCAGGCAAGAAATATGTTAGATCGGATAACGAAGCAAAGTAGAGCTTGGCATACCAGGGATTTTGAGGTAGCAAGCCCCACTTTGTCTATTGGCATGACTGCAGACCAAAGGAGAAGAGAAGAAGAACGTGATCAAGATATGGCGCACGTGAAAACACAAGTGGATCTTCTTACAAAGCAATATTATCAGGGAAGACTGAAAACGTCAAAGCAGTTGCGTCAAAAGGAAGAGAGGAATCCAATTTTGAAGAAGAAGCCAACTACTTGAACAATCAGGTGGTTTCCGAGGCAATACCTAAGGAAACCAAGGTCGGAACTATTATGATAAATCTGGAAACAAGGACCAAGGTAGTTGGAAGAACAAGAATGACAAGAGTGGTTTGTATGTTCCCCCAGGGAGATGTGATGCCACTGTATCTAGTTCTGCAAATATGGAAGACATGATTGCTAAACTGTTGAAAGGAGTAGAGGCAACCAACGCGGGAGTAACTGAGGTAATAAATGATTTATCCTCGATGAAGCAATTAGTTGACTCACATTCCACTTCAATAAAACAAATAGAGCAGCAATTAAGCGAACTTTCAGCAACACTCAATCAAAGAAAGGCTGGCACGTTACCTAGCGACACTGTGCAAAATCCAAAGAACGACGAATCATGCATGGCTATTATTCTGAATAAATGACGAAGTAGTTCGCTTTGATGATTGCAAATCAATGAAGAAACCCAAAGATCTGAACGTATTCTCGGTAGCTGATGTTTATTTTGATGATGTGAAAGAATTACTTGAAGAGGAGCAGCTTATTGATGACCCATTGGCGGTTGTACTTATGAATGTTTAGCGTAAGGAAGCTGAAAATTATGAAGAAACTATTGGTGCTCTAACAGGGTTAGGGTCGTATCATCATGCTCCCAAGAAGCTGGACCTTGATCTCAAAAACCGACCTACACCACCAACTAAAGCATCTATTGAAGAGCCACCCACGTTAGAATTGAAGGAGCTTCCTAGTCATTTAAAGTATGCATTCTTAGGAAGTGGAAATACACTCCCAGTCATTGTGGCGGCAGACTTGGGTGAGCAGCAAGTTGCAGCTCTCATCACTATTCTACGAAAGTATATAAGAGCCATTGGTTAGACCATCGCTGACATTATTGGTATTCCACCTGGGATTTGTACACACAAGATTCAGCTTGAAGAAAATTGCACACCAACTATTGAGCATCAAAGGCGTCTCAATCCACCTATGCAAGAAGTAGTGAAGAAAGAAATTATTAAGTGGTTAGATGCAGGGGTTGTGTATCCTATCTCTGACAGTAAATGGCTAAGCCCGATACAATGTGTTCCCAAGAAAGGAGTCATGACGGTAGTTGCGAATGAAAAGAATGAGCTTATTCCACTCAGACCCATTACAGGATGGAGAGTATGCATGGATTACCGACAGCTGAATTCTTGGACGCTTAAAGATCACTTTCCAATGCCATTTATGGACCGAATGCTTGATCGATTAGCAGGGAAAGGATGGTTTTGCTGCTTCAATGGTTATTCCGGCTATAATCAGATTTGTATTGCTCCCGAAGACCAATAGAAAACAACGTTCACATGCCCATATGGTACGTTTTCCTTCAAACGTATGCCATTCGAACTATGTAACGCACCAGCCACCTTTCAGTGTTGTATGATGTCCATTTTTCTGATATGGTTGAAGATACGTTGGAAGTATTCATGGAAGATTTTTCAGTTGTGGGTGAGTCGTTTGAATCTTGCTTGGCAAACCTAAGTATGGCGTTGCAAAGATGTGTTGAATTCAACCTAGTGCTGAACTGGGAGAAGTGTCACTTTATGGTTAAAGAAGGTATTGTTCTTGGGCATAAAATCTCTGAAAGAGGAATTGAGGTTGATCGAGCTAAAATTGAAGTTATCGAGAAGCTACCACCTCCAATTTCCATGAAAGGAGTTCGTAGTTTCCTCGGGCACTTAGGTTTCTATCGGCGGTTCATCAAAGACTTCTCCAAAATCGCTAGTCCATTATGGAAACATTTGGAGAAAGATGCAAAGTTTGACTTCAATGAAGATTGTTTGAAGGCATTCGAATGCCTCAAAGGGAAGCTAATTGAAGCTCCTATCATTGTAGCACCAGATTGGTCTCTACCGTTTGAAGTCATGTGTGATGCTAGTGGGGTAGCTTTGGGTGCTGTACTTGGCCAGAGAAGGGAGAAGTTATTCCATCCAATCTACTATGCGAGCAAGGTCCTAAACGAAGCCCAAAAGAATTATACTGTCACAGAACAAGAGCTGCTAGTGGTTGTGTATGCTTTTGAGAAGTTCCGTGCTTATTTGTTGGGAACCAAAGTGGTAGTTTACACAGACCATGCAACTCTGAGATATTTAATGACAAAGAAAGATGCAAAACCAAGGCTAATTCGATGGGTATTGTTGCTGCAAGAATTTGATTTCGAGGTAAAAGATAGAAGAGGTTGCGAGAACCAAGTGGCTGATCATCTATCTAGACTCGAGAACGAGCATATAGCACCGCCTGATCTCGAGATTGATGATACATTCCCTGACGAAGAGATCTTATCCATAATAATAGAAAAGTTACCATGGTATGCAGACTTTGCAAATTTTGTGGTGAGTAATGTGATACCTGCAAATATATCCTTTCATCAAAAGAGGAAGTTCATGCATGATGTAAAACATTACTTTTGGGATGAGCCATATTTGTTTCGATGATGCGCGGATGGTATTATCAGGCGATGCATATCCCATGTAGAGGTGGCTAATATATTAGAAGCATGTCACACTTCCCAAGTTGGGGGACATCACGCAGGTAATCGGACAGCAAGGAAGGTATTGCAAAGTGGATATTATTGGCCCTCAATATTTAAAGATGCCTACCACTTTGTGAGAAGATGCGACCAATGTCAGAGACAAGGTGCAATTTCAAAACACCATGAGATGCCCATGTCAAAAATTCTTGAAGTCGAGCTCTTTGATGTATGGGGTATTGATTTCATGGGTCCATTCGTAAATTCGTTTGGAATGAAATACATCCTAGTTGCTGTAGATTATGTTTCAAAATGGGTCGAAGCAGTAGCGTTAGCCGACAATGAGGGAAAGCATGTTGTAGCATTCTTGAAGAGAAATATCTTCTCTCGCTTTGGAATACCACGGACTATCATAAGCGATGGAGGATCTCACTTTTGCAACAAGCTGTTCAAATCCGTGTTGGCAAAATATGGTGTCAAGCAACATAAGGTAGCCACACCTTATCACCCACAAACTAGTGGACAGGTCGAGGTTTCCAATCGAGAGATCAAGCAAATCCTTGCTAAGACTATAAATGCTAATAGGAAAGATTGGTCTCAGAAGCTGGACGATGCGCTATAGGTTTATAGGACTGCATTCAAAACGCCAATTGGCATGTCCCCTTACCAACTAGTTTATGGGAAGGCTTGTCACTTACCCATCGAACTCGAGTATAAAGCATTGTGGGCGCTGAAGCAACTAAATCTGAATTGGGATGATACTATGAATCTGAGATTGGAGCAGCTGAATGAGATGGATGAATTCCGTCTACATGCCTATGAAAGATCAGACCTCTACAAGGAGCGGATGAAAAAGTATCATGATCAACGGATTGTTCAACGAAACTTCCAAAAATGCGACATGGTACTTCTTTTCAATTCCCAACTGAAGCTATTCCCAGGTAAGTTAAGGTCCAAATGGTCTGGTCCATACAAGATTAGCCAAGTCTACTCGTCTAGAGTAGTTGAGCTAGAAGACAATAATGGTGTTGTCTTCAAGGTGAATGGCAAATGAGTAAAACCCTATATCGGTCATCTTGACTTGATAAACTATATGGCCACCATTTATCTCAACGAAGTCTAAGTACTCGAGGTAACTATGTCGTGCCACGACAATAAATCAACCGCTAAGGTATCGTCAAATTTTGATTTGGAAGTAGTGCATGTTAAAGGTGGTAAGTTAAGAATGAAGAAGCAAAAGGCTATGGGTGAGGCATTGCTTATGTAAAAGTAGGCAACAAAAAAGGCAAGGCCTGTGTAAAACTAGGCCACGAACAAGGCAAGGCCTATGCTATGGCCTAAGCTCTCGAATTCTAGAGTGCCATAGCATAGGCGCCGCCTATGCCTAAGAATGCCATAGCATAGGCGCCGCCTATGCCAAAGCCTTTGGTCTCTGAATCTCATATGCCATGGCATAGGCGCCGCCTATGCCTAACAATGCCATGGCATAGGCACCGCCTATGCTCAAATAGGCTTTACAAAAGGCGCTGCCTATGCCAAGTATAGGCAAAGCACTAGGTGCCGCCTATGGTCACTTTTGGTCTCTAAATCCGATTCTAAATGGGTCAAAACCCGACCCAAGCTTGCCCTATAAATAAGAAACTTAGTCTTAGACCAAAAACACATTGCAAATCCAACCTATGCGCCGCCTACCTCTCCAAATCCTCTCAAAAATTTTCCTTTTGCTCTTTTAACTTTACAAGAACATCTTCCAAGGCCATCAACCAAGTACAACGGCACCAAAAGCAAGACAAGGAAAAGAAAAAGCAACCACTTCACAAAAAGGCAAGAAAAGAGGACGAAAAGAGCAAGGAGAATCCTCCTCGCTGCAAATACCTTGCCGTATGTTCGGAATAAAATGGGTCCTAGAGGAGGAAGGAAAGAAATGGTATAGGAACAATAAAGAGAAAAAATATGTTCATGTGGAGTTGATAAACAAGGAGAGCCTAGCAAAGAAAAAACCTCGTATGTTGGCCAAGATAATGGCGTTACATATTGATTTCATCTTTCGAGATATGGGAGTGTGCAATATCGATTTAACACGAGAATTCTATGCCAACTGATCACCGAAAACTACAGGGAATGAAGTAAAGATTCGGGGCCAAGTTCTGCAACTAAATGCGGAGTTCTTCAACTCCTTTCTAGGTTTGCCATCTGTTGACCCATCACCATTCAAGGATCTGTATAACAGAACTCCGTACAGGGCTATTAGACACACATTATGCAGACCACGATCCATGGCACGATGGAGTAGACACAAGGACACCGATCGACATAACACCTTCCCATATGCTCCTTTGACTAGGGAAGCTAGGATATGGCTGTGAATAGCCAACTCTTGCTTGATTCCAGGGACCCAGTACACAAAGATAACACGAGATAGAGTGTCCTTGGTGTACGCATTGATGACGAATGTTCCTATCAACATTGGAGCAATTATTCGATCTATAATGCGTAAAGCTAGGCTACACAAGAGGTCCCACTTCAGCTTTGGCAATCTGTTGACTGCAATATTGAGGAAGGAGGACATCGAAGAGGAACCTGCTGATCATAAAATCCCACACAACCCGAAGAAGGTTGACCTCACAAAGGTTAAAGATGCTGAAACCACGCATGGCGTCAACCTTACCGCTGCAGAAAGGCATACTCGGGATGAGAGTTTCTTTCGCCATCTTTATGGCATGACTCGGTTTACCATGAGGAGCGGAGGTTGTGTTCCAACTGCTGCATAGCTCCAACAATTGGATTATGACTACCCAATGAACGAGCATGCAAGGGCTATGTGTGGAGCAGGTGTGTACTTTGAGGAACTTCTTGATGATGATGTGCCAACCGATGATGATCGTCGAATGCCAAACTCCGACGTGGAGGAGAACTTTGATGGCGACGACTCTGATGATGATTCCAACGAAGGGGGTATGACCCCAGACATAGAGGAGGAGTCCGACTAACCAGGTTCTTCTTATTTATTTTCCACTGAGGGCAGTGTGTCCCGTCTAAGTGTGGGGTGCTGGTATTTGTATGCTATACTTCTTTATCTGCATTTGCTTATTTATGTGTGTTTTACTTATTTATGTTTGTTTGTTGTTTGTTTTTTGTTGTTTGTTTTAATTTTTTTTAGGAAATTTTTTACAAATTTTGCATAAAATTGTTCTGATAGGAAGCATGGTATTACGACAAGAGTCTGTGATAAAATAATTACTATTGAGACATTTAGGCTCTAATAGTGACTCATTATGTGATAATTGTGTGGTTCAATTCCTTCATCTGTTGGGTCAAGAGTCTATACTGCTTCCAATAAAGTCGACCATGTGCCTTGTGTGTGTGAGATGATAGTATATTCTATGTTTGTGGCTGATGCTAGAACTTGCCTGGTATGTATGTAAAGCGAAATGAAGAGTGTGAGTTTAGGAGATGATTTAGGCATTTCTTTGGAAACCTATTATTGTTTACCTTCTTTTTTATCTACCCATGGACATCATCCTAGATAACCCCCTTTGAGCCTTTAGCCTATTTTCTTTGACAGCCTCATATGTAGGCCTAATCCATTTTTTTCAGGACCATAATTTGATCCAAATTCCTAAGTGCTTTAAATTGTAAAGTAATGTGACAAAGTAAGAGGAAATTGGGTGAGAATAGTGCCTTAGAATATATTGGTGCTTGAATTTGTTATGAAAAATAATTGTTCTCATAAGAAGTGTGTTATGAAAAGAAAAAGGAAAAGAAAAATAAAAAGTTAATTCTGTTCAAAATTGAAAAACAAAAGAGGTGAGAAAGGGTGGTAGATTAAAAGAAAGTATAAAGGTTGTTTGAAAGAATGCATAAATGGCATAATGTGATGTATTAAAGCGATTAGGAACATAGTCACTATTTCAGGCCAAAATAGTCCTACCCGTCCCTTAGCCAACATTACAACCTGTAAAAGACCTATTTGATCCTAAGCTTAACATTTTGATATTTAGTGGAGCATTACACTAAGGGTAAGCCTATGGTCATCAGTTGCAACATATGAATTCTTTGTGAGAGTGAGAGCAAGGATAATCATATACCCATGTTCGAAATATATACAATACTTGTGAGTGATTATGGGTGATATATTGTGAGACACACATGGTTGATGAGTTTTGGGTAGTTGTGTATGATTCTTTGTACATTAACTTGTGGATACGAATTCACCATCATCACGAGTCTATGTTAGAGGTTGAATTGTTTCTAGTAGTGGTCAGAAAACTACTTTTTGTTAATAATTGTTGTGCCTGTCTTGATGAATATTTTGTGCTGTTACTGTGGAAACGCTAAGTAAATGTTTAGAAGGACATGATATTTTGTTCAAGGACGAACAAAGCTTTAAGTGTCGGGTGTTGATGATAGGCGTATTTATACGCCTAAAGTGCTATAATTTACCCATATTTTTGCTAAGTTTTGAGGACAAATTACATAATTCATGCACTTTTAGTCCTTTTTCCTGTAAGTGAGCTGACAAACATGATTAACAAGTTTTCAGGTATAAATGATGCAGATTTCAGTATTTTATGGATAACTTGATGCCAAAGAAAGCTTCACGAAAGAAGGGAAGGAGAGCTTGGACGCCTAGGACTAAAAGTGACGCATGGAAAATCTGTCTCGGGCAAAAACAACAATTCTAAAGACTTTGGGAATCAGCAGTAACTTAGTAGGATTAGGATAATGATGTAGTAACCTAGTAAGATTAGGTTAAGTAATGTAGTAGCTTAGTAGGAATAGGATATGGGTATTATAAATACCCTATTTTGCTGGAGTTTTATTATGATTCTTATTCCATCAATCATTCAATAATTGCAACAATTCTCTTTCAATTAATTCTTATTACTTTCTCTTCATCTATTCGATTTTAAGTTTTCACAACAAGAGAAATACTACTTGAAAGGAAATCACGCCACAAGCCCTACCAACATATACTACACGTTCTATCCTTATATTGGTATAATGATAATGTCTATTGTGATTTCCATTGCACTCATGAGTAGCTAAACTTCTCTGTTGGGGTTATGGAAGCCTTATGAGATACTATCTATTGCTATGAGTTTGTGAATTCTTGACACGTATGCTAGTTATATCATTATTTTCTTCATCTTAATGCAAATTCTTGTGGTTGCAAACACATAGAATACGCCAGTATAGCATTAACTTGTTCGAAAGATAAGTTATATGTCTGGAAAAGAGATAATGTCAAGGTAATAGGGCACCAACCCCTATTAAAAAGTTAGTGTCGTAACTGGATTAACCTCTTGGAGAATTTATACCATTAGATACGCTTTAAGCTCGAAAGAGTTAAAGCGAAATAGTCCTTGTTAGGTCGAAAGACGCTTGGATTTACCATAGAATACAATTCTCTATAAGCACATGCATATCTGAATTCCGCATAACTCATAGCCAATAGAGACGTATAACTCATAAGGTGGACATAACCCTAACTCTCACTTCTCATTGATTAATATCTTACTAAACATTCTACCTTTTTTTACTTTGCTATTCTCCGTTTTTACTTTGTTATTTTATTACACGATTGCACGCTACAAAATCCCCCCCTTTTACAAGACTTTCACCAAAAGTCTACTAATCTTTGCTTACTTAGTAACCAGCTATTCCCTGTGGGATTCGACACCCAACCCCGTTGGTTTCTATATTTGACAGCGACCGCTTACACTCTTACGAGAGCTATAGTTTGAGTGTTATCAACATGACAGTGAAAGAGTATTCTCTCAAGTTTACTTAATTAACTAGATATACTCCCCATGTAGTGGCAAATAGCAAATCCCAAATGAGTAAATTTGTGTCTGGAGTAAATGATAATATGGTCAAGGAGTATAGAACCACAATGTTGATTAGTGAGATAGACTTGGCTAGGCTCATGATACATGCTCAGTAGATAGAAGAGCAAAAGAATAAGGAGAGAGAAAAGTAGAACAATAGAGCTAGGACAGGTAGTTTCAACTTTGCTCAGCCTAAATCAGAGGGTGGGAATCGTTCTCAGTTTCATCCAAAATCTTTAGTTGCAGCTCCATCCTCAGCTAGTACCCCACTGTCGAAATTCAGAGATGGCAATAGAGATAGGGCCCAGGCTCTAAGTCTTAGGGTAGTGTCAGCAGAGCTCGAGCCAATCCTCTTTGTCAGAATTGTGGCAAGAACCATCAGGGTATTTGTAGAGCTAGCAGTGATGTTTGTTTCGGATGTGGCAAGACAGGCCACAGATTTAGAGATTGTCCCCAATCAGGTTTTTAGGGTCAGCATAACCGTCCTCCAGCTTAGTCTGGTCGCTTAATCAGCAGGGTGCCTCATCCAGCGCCACCAGTGGGAAACGTCCAAACAAACTTTATGCTCTTTAGTCCTGATAGGATTAGGGAAGTTATCCTGATGTGGTCACCGGTACGTTACATATCTTTCATATACATGTTTATGCTTTACTAGATCCAGGAGCTTTCTTGTCTTTTGTTACTCCTTATATAGAATTTGATTTCAGAGTCAGATTCTAAATTCTAGCAGAGCCTTTCTTAGTCTCTACCTCAGTGGGTAAATCCATCATAGCTTGGCGGGTATAGAGGAACTTTCCGGTTATAGTATCTTAGAAAGGAACTTCAGCAAACTTAGTCGAGTTAGAGATGACTAATTTTGATGTCATTCTCAGCATAGATTGTCTTTATTCCTGCTATGCCATAGTCGATTGCAAAAACAGAATTGTCCGGTTTTAGTTTTCAAATGAACCTATCCTAGAGTGGAAGGGTAGTACTTCAGCATTCAGGGGTCAACTTATTTCCTACCTAAGGGTGAGAAAAATGATTTCTAAGGAATATGTCTATCACTTTGTGTGAGTCAGAGACTCTAATTGAGAAACTCCTAGTCTTGAATCAGTCCCAGTAATGAATGAATACTAAGACATTTTTCTCAAAGATCTTCTCAAAATTTCTCGCGAAAGAGGAAATAGACTTCGACATTGACCTTCTTCCAGATACTCATCCCATATCTATTCTGCAATTCAGAATAAAACCTACAGAGCTCAGAGAATTAAAAGAAAAGTTGAAGGATATATTAGGAAAGGGATTCATCGGACCCAGTGTATCCCCATGGGGTGCACTAGTTTTATTCATGAGCATGAAAAATGGTTCTCTCAAAATTTTCATAGACTACCATCAACTCAATAAGGTTACGGTAAAAAACAAGTATCCACTTCTCCGAATCGCTGACTTGCTTGAACAGCTTCAGGGTGCCAGTTACTTTTCTAAGATAGACCTCAGATAAGGCTATCATCAACTCAGAGTTAGAGAATGTGAAATCCTAAAGACAACTTTTAGAACTCGGTATGGTCACTTTGAATTCTTAATCATGTCATTTGATCTTACTAATTCCCCAGTATCTTTCACGGACTTAATGAACCGCGTGTTCAAGCAATACTTGGACATGTTCGTCAAAGTCTTCATAGATGACATCTTTGTGTATTTCAGCAGTGAGGGTGATCATGCAGACCATATCAGAATAGTATTGCAGACACTCAGAAATCATTAGTTATTTGTGAAATTCAGTAAGTGAGAATTTTGGATAAGATTAGTAGCATTTTTTGGCCATATCATTTTCGGTGATAGCATTAGAGTTGATCCCCAAAAGACCTAAGCATTGAGAAACAGACCCAAACCCATCTCTCCATTAGATATCAGGAGTTTCTAGGGTTTGGCTGGCTATTACAGATGGTTTGTTGAGGGATTTTTGTCTATTCAATTCCCTATGTCCAGATTGACTCAGAAGAAAGACAAATTCTAGTGGTCAGATTATTGTGAGAAGAGTTTTCAAGAGTTGAAGACTCGAGTCACCTCGGCCCTAATTTTGGCTCTCCCAGATGGTTTAGATGGCTTTGTGGTGTACTGTGATGCATCCAGAGTACGTTTGGGTTGTTTTCTTATGTAGCATGGTAAGGTCATAGCCTATGCCTCCTGAAAACTTAAACTTCATGAGAAGAACTATTCGACTCATGATCTTGAGTTAGAAACAATGGTGTTTGCCTTAATGATTTGGAGGCATTATTTGTATGGGAGGCATATTAATATGTTCACATACCATAAGAGCCTTCAATATGTGTTCTCTTAGAAAGATCTTAACCTCAGTCAGAGAAGATGGTTGCAGTTATTGAAAGACTATGACATAAGTGTCGTTTTTCATTTGGGCAAGGCTAATATAGTGGTTGATGATCTCAGTAGACTGTCTATGGGTAGTGTTGCTCATGTTGAGGACAGAAAGTAGAAGTTATCCCAGGAAGTTATCTCTAGTTTTCGAAGAGAAGGAGAAACAGGATAAGGATCCCAGTTTATTAACCCAGGGGCTACTAATATGTATCGCAATTTTCGGGAAAACTATTGGTGGAGTGGGATGAAGAGAGATATCACAGATTTTATGGCTAAGTGCTTAACATGTCATCAGGTTAAGATTGAGCATCAGAAGCCTAGTGGGTCCATGCAAGAGTTTAGTATTCCTACTTGGAAGTGGGAAAAAGTGAACATGGACTTTGTGATGGGTTTGCCTCGTACTCATTGCCAGCATGATTTAGTTTGGGTCATTATAGACAGGATGACCAAATCAACTCATTTTCTTTCAGTCCATACCTCTTATTCAGCCGAGGATTATGCGAAACTCTACATCAGAGAGTTGGTCAGATTGCACGGTGTTCCATTGTCACTTATCTCAAATAGAGGTACCCAGTTCACCTCTCATTTCTATAAAGCATTCCAAAAGGGTCTTGGTACCCGAGTTCACCTCAGTACAACCTTTCATCCTTAGATAGATGGTAAAGTAGAGAGGACCATCAGAATTTAGAAAATATGCTAAGGGCGTGTGCAATTGATGTTAAAGGTAGTTGGGATGACCACTTGCCTTTGATTGAGTGTGTATACAATAATAACTATCATTCCAATAATAAGATGGCTCCATCTGAAGCTCTCTATGGTAGGAGAAG
The DNA here is from genome assembly GCA_030864225.1 of Capsicum baccatum var. pendulum. NCBI lineage: Eukaryota > Viridiplantae > Streptophyta > Magnoliopsida > Solanales > Solanaceae > Capsicum > Capsicum baccatum. Next base: position 169,204,066 of record CM061561.1, on the reverse strand, counting down.
TAGATATCCAATCGGTTAATTCGAAGTGGGTGAGGCCGCTGTAGCATGTCCTGACTTGGTATTCGATACCTTAGAAAAAGTTTAGTTGATCAGAGAAAGGCTCAAAACAGCTCAGAGCCGTCAGATATCATGTGCAGATATACAAAGAAAGGATCTTGAGTTTGAGATTGGTGATTTAATATATTTGAAAATCTCTCCCATGAAGGGAGTGAAGAGGTTCGGTAAGAAAGAGAAACTCAGTCCCTAATATATCGGTAACTTTAAAATTCTCAGTCGCTTCAGCAAAGTAGCTTATGAGCTTGAATTTTCTTCAGATCTGTCTTCAGTCCACCTAGTTTTCCATGTATCCTTTCTTAAGAAGTACATAGGTGACTCAGCCATCGTAGTCCCTACAGAAGGCCTAGAAATTCAGAATGATCTTTCTTTCGAAGAGGTTTCAGTTTACATCCTCGATCATTAGATTTTTAGACTGAGGAGCAAAGATGTTCCCTTAGTCAAAGTTCTTTGGCGGAGTCAGTCCATTGAGGAAGCTACTTGAGAAGCAGAAGTAGATATGCAGACCAAGTATCCTCACCTCTTCTCCGCAAACTCTGATCCAGCTTAAGGTAAAAGTTTTCCTTTGCTTTACTCATCTTTATGTTCAGATTTAATTTTTAAACTTCGTATCTATTACTATTGCATATTCAGTGATGCATTTATCATTTCAGACATGTACTCCTTCATCAGACATGCATGTTGAGTAAGAAATTTAGCTTATCAGTATCCTCAGTCATGTACTCATGCATCAGATATGCATGCTCAGCATGAAATTAGAGTTTATCAGTAATGTCAGTCATGTAACTATGTTTTAGAGGTCCACGCTAAGTGACTAAGTTTAGTTTATCTTTGTCCTCAGCTTAGTCTCATTCGAGGACAAATGTACCCAAGGGGGAGATATTTTAAGACTCTGCAAATCATAAGCTTAACTCAGCCTTTAAAGCTTATTGAGGGGTCCCAAAGTTAGAAAATTTCATCTAAGTATTAAGACTTAGTTCTTTCTAAGCCCTTCAAATTTTAGTGAATTCATTTATGACCTTCTCAACCTCAGAAAGTTAATTTCTAAGTTAAGTCATATTCAGGGGTGGAAATAGCATGTCTAAGGTAAGTTTTAAATTTTTCAGATTAGGATTAGATCGAATACAAATTTTCGAAATAGTAGCCCACTGCGATAAGACCGCATCAAGGTAAGTATAGCGATGGTCCATCAATCACGTCGCGATGAAAGCCATTTTGGCATTTTGCAAATTCTAGTAGATCACCACGATTAGGCTGTATCGTGGTGAGGCTCAAATTAGCAAATGTCACGATCTAGTAGCTTACCATGATTAGTTCGTATCGCGGTAAGCATAGCAATGTCCAATCCACTGCATCACGATAATGCTCTAATCCGTATTCCAGTTATGGGATTTTAAATTCCAAGGGCATCTTAGACTTTTCCCATGAACTAGGTCAGCCTAAAACACAAAATGAATTCCCATATGACCTAAATATATCATTATTCACTCAATTTTCCCCCAATTTCTTCATTCTCTCTCAAAAGCAAGAAACCCTAGTTTCAAAATTAATGAACAAGGCTCAAGAATTTCTTCAAGAACCTTCAAGGATTAACATTCTAAGGTATGCTAGGTGTTTATTCATCGGTGCCTTTTACCCATGAAGTCCAAGAATCTCTTTCAAAATACAAAGATTGTATATTTATGAGTTTTCATGACTTACTTGAATTGAATTTCATATTTTTGTTGTTATTGGGTTTTGATTCATGTTATAAGCTATTAACAACAAGAATTCAGTCTGTTATGTGATGATTTACATGATGTTCATGATAAACCCTTCAATTTGCAAGTTCATGGATGTAGCCATGGTAATAGGATGTATTGATTATTATGTGACCAAAGCATACTCCCATGATGTTTGACAAAATGCCTATGTCAATAAAATAGTTCCATCATAGTATGTTGACAAGAAAACCCCATTGATGTACAAGTTAATGCATGCTACGTGTTTGATGAAAGGTCTTAGTGAATGAATCATGACACACTAATGTGCATTCCTATTCATGTACAAGTTCATGACATTCAAATGCTCGATAAAATGCCTCAATGATTGTATTGTGAGTTGTTTGCTATTTCCAAGTATGTAAGTGTTGTCATGTCTCATTACTACTCATGCTATTAAGTCCTGGGGTATTTAATACCCAAAAACTTAGATGTGTGCCTAGAGCCAGTGTCAGTCACAGAGTAATCTCAGTCTTATCATGATTAGTAGTACGCTCAGTTATTTTTAGAACTCAGTGGAACTCAGTCAGTTACACAACTCAGGAAAACTCAGTAAACTCAATAAACTCAGTCCAGTTCATTTTAGTATAATCAGTTCAATGTCTATTCAGTTGGGAGTAGAATTCAGCACCGAGTGGACCCAAGGATGGGGACTCACCTGCCAGCAGAGGATGTGATCCTTAAAAGCAGTCCTTGCATTCTAGAACTACGTAGCCAACGTAGGTTAAGACATCAAACCTGTCAGGTGAGGGTTGATGAGGTGGCTTAACGTATCAACTGATGGACCCACCATTCTCATTAGAGTACCTGCTAGATGAGGGTTACTCACAGCTTGTCCTTACACGTTGCACGGTACTTACACCTTCCAACTAGGGTTATAGGTTGGACTCCATATTTATCTAGAAAAATGAGGTATGTTAGTTAATGATTGCCTCCTACAGTCTCTGTTTCAATCTTCAGTAAAGAACTTAGGTATTTCTACAGAATCAGGACTATCAGCTATAGTTACTCAGCTCAATACAAAACTCAGATAGTTCCATCAGCACCAGGGCTGTCAGACACAATCACTTAGTTATCAGTTATATCAGTTATCGATAATCCACATTAATAGTAAACTCAGTATTCAAAATCCTTATGACTTTAGTTACAGTTATGTATTCATGAATGTATTCGCACGCAGTCATGTTCATGTTATTCAGTCAGTTTTAGTTCATGCATATGAACCCTTGCATTCATCCTTACCTCACTTTGGGTACCAGTACATTCTCATCTACTGAAGCATACTTTTTTCTTATGCTATGGTGTTTTATACCATAGGTTCAAACTCTCAGGTTCTCTATCACGCTTAGCAGCTCATATATCAGCAGTCAGAGTCAGTGGTGATTCCTCATAGTTTGAGGAAATGATTGTTTTATTATTTTATTATTTTAGTACTTAGTTATTTCAACAGTCAGAGTTAGTTGGGGACATGTCCCATCAACTTCACGGTTCAGGTAGTTTTAGAGGCTTTCAAACTAAAGTATTTTAGACAGTTGTATTTAGTTTGGGTATTGTTATACCTTGTTCAAACATTTTTTTATTCAGTATTATTCAGTTTTGAACCTTATGATAGATTTTTGTTAGATTTCTGCCTTTATTCAACTATATTTTTACTACAGTATTACCATGTAGCATCCGAGGTACCAGACTCGGGGCATTAGAAATATCATCCTTATAATATTGATATCACGTTGCTAAATGTTGGCATATCATCTGTGAAACAAAGATGATTTAATTTTATTTCTTTACAGATATTATAATTGGCAAATCTTTCTTAAGTGGACAACTAATTCACAATCCTTGTGAATTATTCCATGCACATCACAAATAAAAATGGTGGCATAAGGTCTTCATGTATGAGACCCCTCCTCCTTATATTTTTCCATGAACCTTCCTATTCAATGTGATAATATACTATGTAGTAGTCACACACTGTATTACTATCCTATGAAATTATGTGAAAAATTATGACCATCCAAAATTCCATAGAAAAATTCCCACTCCATATTATCAATGCTTTACAAAAAATTATTTTATGAGGCAACTACTAGCCATGTTCTTATTATTGTAGAGTTTTTCCAAGTCCTGATATATTAATATGTTTTTCATACTCCTTCCATCCACAAGTGCACTTTGATTGCTTAATATGATTTTTGGCAATATCTTTTTTTATTTTCGAAAATAGCACCTTCGATATTGTCTGATATAGGTATTGCAATATGAAGTGGACCTATAATCTCCTATTTTCCTTGCATGAATATCTTTTGGAATCAATGTAAAGAGAGTGCTATTTAAGCCACTCCTCAATGGCTCAGTTTGAAAAAACTCCATTACCCTGCTACTACATCCCTGCTTACAATATCTCAATTTTCTTTGAAAAATTGGTTACCATATTCACCAGGTCCTAGAGATTTATTGCTATCTAAAGTCCGTATTGTACATTTCATATCCTTCTCCATGAATGGTATTTGTAATTGCATCTTTTATTATCATTGGTCCTCTCTTAAATATGTCACCGATAACATATTGCCTCATTGTGCTGGACTACCCTAATAGATCTATATAATACTCTATGAATGCCACACTGATTTCATTTTGTTCTTGTTCCTTCTGAAATTTTTTTTATCTTTTATTGAAAACACTCTATTATTGTTTCTTTTTGTCTTTAGGAAGTTATGATAGAATATAGTATTTATATCACCCTCCTTTAGTAATTAAATCTAATTCTTCTATTCAATATAGTACACTAGCGTCTTTGAGATTCCAAAAAGTTGTGGTTGGCTCTCTCTACCCTTTAAATTATTTGATGATTCATTAACTATTATTGTAGATCATCCTAGCATTTCATCAGTTCTTCAGTGCTTTGTTAGTTTAAACCTTAATATCCTTGAAGTTTTCTCTATAATTATTCTGAAAGACCTTCTTCATTTTGTACAATTTTTTGACCACTTGAAATATGTTCCTACCATGTACTCTTCTCTTTTAATTTGCCCAACTTTTTAATACCCTAGTCTGTTTTCCATATATTAAAGTATCTGAACATCTGTCTCCTGGGTAATGCATTATCTTTAGAATTAAATATAGGGCAGAAAATTGGTCATAAGGTCCCTCACTTGTATATTTGACATCATATATTGGTAGTTGTGTGATCTAATCATTGGGCACCAAAACTCTATCTGTCTACTACATATGTTGTTGTACTTTTTTTACTTGTTGATCCATATATAGAAAGCCTCTATTAACTTGAGATGTTGCACTTCAAATACTGCAATATGTTGTCTAAACTCTCTCATCTCTATCATTTTCACATGTCTTCCCATCCTCTCATCTTTATTCAATGCACAATCAAAGTCCCATAATATTTCCACGAACCCTTTCTGTTCTCCCCTTAACTCCTGTAATTCACTCCATAACTTCCTTCTTAAAACTTAGTCATTGAGCCCATAGATTAGTGTAATATTAAATGTTGATGTTTTTGTATTTACTAATGATTTAGATTACCAACTAGGGATTGATAGAAGTGTTATTATGACTTAAATTTTAGATTATGATATTTTTTAATCAGAGCTCTAGGTTCACTAGTTTTGAGTACAAGGGCAAGTGCCAAGTATATTCTTGGGAATCAATACAATAATGTATGTATCTATCCTCAATATGATATAGGGCATCTTAACTATACTTATGTTCTATGATTCCTTATCATATGCATTTGTCTATTTGTTACTAAATATTTTTTTCACTTATATAGTTAAGACACATTTTAATAGAGATCAGGATCCCATAACACCACTTGTAACTACTTCATGCATTATAGCATTTGGTAGGGTTAGAGGTTGGGGTCGAGGCCAAGGTGACACTGGCTAGAGCATAGATACCTGCTCGAGTCCTAGTTAGGGTAGAGTCCTGCAGGTTGAATATTCTTTAGAGTATTATAAGGTCCATGATAAAAAGATGGCCTAACACAATCACCACCCTAGTTTGTGGATTCTCTAGTATTGTAGGACACTATGGTTTATATTTTAAAATTTTTAAAGGGTATGCCATAGATTGGGATTCTATCTATCACTCGAGATGGTTCTCACACTAGAGTTAAGTCTCATACTTCAGATCAGATATTAGTGCATATTTTTAATAAAATTATAGTGCAACTAGATGCTATTATAACTCCCCATATGGATGCTTTACTAATGCCTCTTATTTCTCCTTAGGTTTGACTAAACCAATGATGTCACTATAGGAGAAAAATATGTTTGATCTATATGTTAGTATGGGTCCTCCTCATCTAACTAACGAACTTATAGAGGATTCTTATGAGTTTTAGGCAACTATTAGGATATATTGCATAAACCCAATTTGGTTGAGTCACATATTGTTGATTATACTATATTTCATATTTTAGGGCTATCTATGTTGTGGTGGAGGTCCTACCTTGGTTGCAAGTCATTTGGTTCACTTGTTATTATGTGAACTAAATTGTCTAAGGCCTGTCTTAGGAAGAATATGCCTCTTGGTTGGAGGGGAAGCATGTGAGATCAATTAAGGTCTCAAATAGGGTTCATAGTAAGTTACCGATTTTGAGACAAGGATCCAAGCCTTAACTTATCATGTATTGATGATTCTATCGATAGAGGAGTATTAAATCATGAGGTTCATGAATAGGTTGCTTACTTTGCTTTATTTGGATACAACACATTTATTGAATACCAGAGTTTTCTTCCAATAGGTTATTGATAATGTAAAGAGTATTGAGATGATATGTCATCAAGGCTACATGGTCAATGATAAAAGGGTTTACAGTTATGTTAGCATTAGTGGTACTTTATTTTGAGGTAGAGACTATTCAAGTAGATCCCACCATTTCTTATCCAAAATGCCTATTCATTTGGCATTATAGATATCAGGCATGAGTTATCTGACTATAGCATTTAGTGTAGTCAAAGCATAATATAGGATTTCAAGGTTCTCATTTCAGATACTCAAAACATGGTAAACACTCTAGTTACCCAGACCATCTTATCAATTAATATATAACAGTCAATGCTATAAGTGTATAGTATTAGGTAATTATTCCATAGATATTCCTATGCATAGGTAGGGTGATACATAACAAGGTTCTCAAGTTCAAGGCTAAGAAACACCAGCACTACCCATTAGAGGTAGGGAGCTGGTTCTTAGGTTGCTATGGGTGGAGATCAGACAAAATGTAGATGTAGTAGTTGAGGTATACATTTTGTAGAAAGATGTTTCTATTAATATACTTTCCTAGGTATACTAGAGGTTAAGGCTTCTGATGTAGCTATTAAAACCACTATTTATGTTTGCCCTCGACTACATTTTATTTTATTTGATCTAGGTTATGTATATTTTTTTCTGTCTATTTTGCTATGAGTTTGGATATGATATATGATTTCCTAGAAGTAATTTATGTGTTTTGATGTGCTATAGAAATATAACACTTTTGACACTTAAAACGAGGAAAATATGCATGATTTTTAGATTTTTTTTGTTAGATATGATGTGTTTTGGGAATGTTTATCAGGCAACTAGGTTTTGGATGCTAAGTTCGCGAAAAGGGAAAAGACATCATTTCCACCTCATACTATATAAGAAAATTCTAAGCCACACCTAAATTATATAAGTAACCTATTACACACCTTAACTATATAAAAGTGATATTATTACCTCCCCGTGACCCCCATTCTAAGGCGCGTTCTTACACTTATTTTAGGCGCATCCAGACTATTAAATAACAAAAGTAAATGGCTAAAAACATTAAGGGAAAAGGCATAGTTTCCACCCCAAACTATAGTTGAAAAGTCGAATCCACACCTAAACTATATAAGCGACCTATTACACACCTTAACTATAAAAAATAATACTTTTTACTGATGTGGTGCTGACGTGGAAGCGCATGTAAAACACTACACCATATGCAAGTGGTGGTAGCCTGACAGGGTGTAAATAGTTTTACTTTTTTATAGTTTAGGTGTGTAATAGGTCACTAGTATAGTTTAGGTGTGGCTTCGACTTTTTGGGTATAGTTTGGGGTGGAAACGATGCCTTTTCCCTTCACAAAAAAGATGAAAATGGAGTTTTTGGATACTTGATCATTTTTGGGCATTTGTGGCACTTACCGAATGTATGTGACCAAAACATATGCTAAAACTTAAAGTTCGGAAGCTTGGTTGCAAGAATTGGAAGGCCTGGTACTTACCTATGTCCACATATAGCACTTGTGGTCTGTATGTGACTAAGGTAACTACCAGAATTGAAGATCCAAAGAGTGCAAGAGTTGAAGAAGAACTTCTGGCACTTACCTATGTCTATATGCGGACTGCGTATAGTATATGCGGACTGCATGTGTGTAAGGTAAGTACCAGAAGTCCAAAATCCCGAGAATGAATAGTGCAAAAAAAATTTCTAGCACTTACCTGGGTCTACATACGGACAACATATGGTATATATGCCTACTAGCAGACCGTATATGGCCCAAGTAAGTGGCCACCGACTCTTTTTGTCTTTTTTTTGTTCGAGATTTAATTTTTAGGGTTTCCTCATTTACTATAAATGCCTTTTATATGTTTTTTAGTAGAAGTTATGAACTTTCGATACTTACAAACATATTTTGATTCTGTGATCCGATTTTGGTCTTGGAATTCTCTTGTATTGATTTTGGTTGATTAATTCAGTTGAAGTTTTGGGTTTTCAGTTGTGATTATTGTGATTACATCTTATTCTTTCAATTATGAACATTGTTGATTACTTCACAAGCATGAGTGGCTAAAAACCCTTAGCTAGGGTTGTGGAAACCTTGGCAGATTGATGAAGTAGGGGAAGTGCTATGTTGTTCTAAACCGATACCCATGCATTTATTGTATTACCTTTATTTTAATTTCTATAGCATTTGCAAACATTAGGATCCCACTTAGATTATTTCTACTTACTCCAAAAGAGGAATAGTGACTAGGAATAGATAATTACAATAGTAATTTAAAGTTTAACTGATGATCCACGCTACTAGGTATTATCGAAGTAAGATGGTTAGCTGTCATCAAATAACTAGAGACTCAAAAGGTAATAGTTAACTGGGATCTAAGATAAGGGTTAGTAAGGTGATATCCTGAGACTCAAAAGGTAAAAGGTGAAATTGGTTAGCTAGTCCCAAAGACGGTTGGTGTTACATAACTTATCAGATTCTGTATGTAAGGTATTGGGTTGTTTCAATAAAGTACGATGATCCTACAGAGTTAAGAAGCTAGGGGAAACACAATCCTAGTGTTCACCGATGAATTATTACAACCACAGTTGATAATAACTACTTGTTCAATATTGATGTTACAATCCCCCCATTTACTTTTTCAATTTTGCCCGTTGAATTACAGTAGCTGAGAGCTGCAATTTCACATTTTCCCTTGGGAATTAACCCCAACCTTTTTTGGCTGACTATATTTGACAGCGACCGCATAGTCTTCAGACTGAAGTTTTAGTTTTGGCATCATCAAAGTTTTTGTGCCATTGCTGGGGAGTATGGTGTTGACTTGTAAATCGAGGTTGTTGTATCTTACGGGTCTTTGTGTTTTTGTTCTTAGTTAGGTATTCACCGGTGTATGCCTACCACACAGAGTAGAGGCAATCCCTTACTCCCATTGAATTCAAATCAAGAGAGGATCATACAAATATCTAGTAGGATGACAGAGCCAAAAAGAGATGATATGCCTAAAGGGGTTCATGATGATATACACTAGGTGCCTTCCCCTCCTCCTGAAGCAGTTCAAGATATTGTTGACTGATCTGGTTCACCTATACCATTGTTTTGATATAGGATGATCATTGTCAAAATATCTCAACTCACATTGAGGTCGAATCCTCGAGGAGTGAATCTAGTCTCCAAACCCTATAGGTGTTCATATCATCAAAGTGTATGCCTGTGGTGTGAATGAAATGAAATGCATAAATTTAAATTTTTTTTTTGGGAGGGATGTTATAGTTTTGAAGAGTTGTTTTACCAAAGTCTAGTCAAACTAGCAATTAAAGGAAAAAATTGTGAATAAAATTTCATTATGGGATAAGTCTTGGGATTATGTCTTCCTAGGGGCAAATAATGCATGGGATCATGATCGTTGAGTGCAAATTCTATTCAACAACTACATGGGTAGGCTAGGTTAGGAGTTCTTGAGCTTAATCTTACAACCAAACCTCAAGATTGTCACCCATGGATCCTTTTGAATACCTCATGGATGTGGCAATCAAATCCACCTAATACCTCAATTGGGCATCCTTATTTCTCGGAAGATGCCTAAGACCTAGATAATTCTCAATTCACCCTTAGTTCCAAGATAATGAACAGGGAATAATCTACATCTAACTATTGTTAACTAATGCCTAGTCGCCCATATCCCTCTTTTAAGGATGATATTGGATCAAAATATATACTCACATCCCTATTTCAAGGATGATGTGAGATTTAGAAAATTTGGGATTTTCACCCACAAATCCATTTAGGGAATTTGGGTTTTCACCCAAAAACCCCAACTCATCCAAGTAGGCATTAGTGAAACCCATCATCAACAACTAAGTATCTACACTAATAAATCACAACCCACTCATATTTTCACCCTATTTCAACATAATCCCAAGGTAAATGATCAGCTACTCATGAAGTTAGGGAGAAAAAATATTCCAAAATGATCATTAAATGCTTTCATTGAAGATGCAAACAAGAGTATCCTTTGATTTAGCTTCAATTACAACTAAAAAAACTTGGAAATATTAAACACAATATTCTTGCCCAAATTAGTAGGGTTTACAAAGTCTCCAAATTCAATTTTCAAAGAAGTGAATGCCAAATAAGAAAGGGTTTTTGCCTTATATGGGATTTGGGGCCGACTATAGAAAATTACACAATTTTCCCTGGGTATAAACCCAAGATGCCACGATCATTTCATATTGTCCATAATCGTGGCTATCACAACTACGCCATAGGCTTTCTCTTATTTTCCATTGCCACTATAATGAATACACTTAGTTGGAGATATAGAAGGACTTTTTAAGCTTGTAACGTAGGTTCGGGAAATGGTATGATATCATTTGGGTACAAAGTGAATACACCCTCCTTGAACATCTACATGACACTATTTAGCCCACCTTTTGACCATGGACCACTTTATTTGTTTCCAAAATTCATGCATGCCTACTTTTGCTACCTTTATTTACCCATCTATTTGAAAGCATTTTCTTTTCAATTAATTCTTTTATTATCTCATGCTATTCCTTCATTTGATGAATCCTTTCTTTTTTCACTTTTTCACATTTATTTAATTGCTTAGTACCATAGGCATCCACTTACATTATCATGACCCAAGGTCATATTTTCCAAACATGCCACCCCCAACTTAGGCATTTGGCCTCAAATCTCATTTTCCTAGTTCAAGTAGCCTAGGGTTCAAAAGAGAGAAAAACTTTGAATTGTTCATGGCTTGTAATGTAGTTATCAAAGAAAGGCTTAAAGACCCAAAATGGGTAACTTGGGATGCCATTTCATGTACGGGTAGGATCCTTAAGCTAAAGTGGGTTCCTATGTTCACAAAGAAGGCTAAAGTATGCATGAGAGTTAGACAATTACTCTCACCACACATAGAATGTACACTTTTCAAGGAGGCTTAATTTCACTTCATACTAGAGACAAAAGGGAGTATTTACCAATTTCTACAAGCTAAAGAATTCGAAGTCATAAAAATAGGTAAAGTATTGTTACAAAATTATTCATGTCCATGCCCTTAGTTTTTAAAAAATTTTGGACGAAGGGGGGTGTTTGCTTCCCATTTGCACCACGCACAATTTGCTATTTATGGCACCAAACCAAGCCGTCATCTCATATTTCTTCTTTCATAAGGGTAAACCATATGACTATACAAACTTCACCATAGATATAAAGGCAATCCCATATCCAAAATGCTATAGGTACTTAGATTTCCATTGTATTTATAGCTTCGATGCTACGGGTACTCAGACTTCCCCTATATTCATAGCTCAAAACCCAACCCCGACAATTTTTCCTTAAGAATGTCATCACTTAATCTATCATAGGGGAAGGCTCATACAATATCATCATAAAAGCATAAAGATGAAAAACTAGAAAGAACAAAATAAGTAGCTAATCTATGAAATGTGGTCACCATCAGAGAGCCTAAATATTAAAACCCAAAAATAAAAAAAAATAAAAAAACTCATCCAAATCCATATCAAAACATCCATAAATATCTCAATAATACAGGCCAAATGGATGAATACAGAGACAGGTTCCCCCAGTTAAAAGGCTCGTAATGACCTCACTGCATAATCAATAAAGCGTAAAGAGAGTAAAAGGGTGCTCCCTGTAACCGCATTAAGAGCTACTGCCGCTCTCAAACTCAGCATTACCTCTAGCATCATCAAAACTGGACCAGTCAGCTGGGGCCTCATCATCACTATCAACTATGGAAGAGGGAAACCTATCTCTAGTTTTCAGGACCTTTCAAAGGCCCTTCACCTCCTTCCATATCTTGGTGAAGAATTTATCTCTTTTTTTCTCCCTCTTCTTTATCTTCTCATTTGAGTCCCTGAGCTCCCTGTGAGAATCTGCTAGAGATGAGTAGGCTCTCTCAATCCTAGCTATAATGACTCCCTGCTTCTTTTGGTCTTCCAAATATATCTCATAGTTAGAACGACCACATAGGAATGACGGGTGGTAAAAGACTCTCCCGTTACCTGGGGAAACCCTGATACAAGCTTCTTTATAGCCCTCATCTCCATTGAGATCTCCTCAAAAGGCCCTGTTGTGGATAGCCTACATGAGTCTATATCCTCAAATATTGACTTGCCTAAGTCGATCTTCCTCTTCTTGCTCTTTCCCGATGCTTCTTCACGCCAAATCTTGATAGGATAAATAGGGTGCTTAGGCGCACCCAAGTCTCTCTGGGACACTCCTCAACCCCAGCTCTCATCTTGAAATACTTCATGTCTAAAATCATAAGTTGACCAACATTCAAAGGAATAGTTTCTAGTATACATGCAACCATCTAGTTTCTTATATCTGGAACATCTGTCATGTGTGTGCATGGAGAAACCCAACAGTAATTAATGTTCAGCCATATCCTTGCCCCGTCTGTGAAATAATTCATCGATATACCCCTCTTGGTGGATGCCTAAGGAACCTCATTGCCAGGACACGACTTTTATGCTATCCAACTTCCAAGTTCACACCCCTTCACCTCAAATTGGATCATGACCTTATCCAATAACTCGTATAAATCATTAATATGCTCGGCATCGAAGTGCACATTTTTTCTCTGTATCCATATAAGTGGTTTGAAGAAAGATACTATGCTAATGTTTGTGTATAATTCCCTACCCAATGCTCGTTTGCCCAGCAAGGATTTGGGGCAAAACAACTCTACCCAATTGCTACCAAGCGGGCATGAAATGCCAGGAACTTTTTCGGTACTCCGTCGAGACAAATACCTCTCTTAGGGAGCAATTTGGTATTGGGGAGGTTAGTACAGTACTGATTGGGGCATTCTAGGTCCATGAACCGAGTTTAATCAGATTCTTCCATAGTGAGATTTGAAAACCTAAAAATCACACAATAGCATTAATCATCAACATTTACATGTGAAAACTATGCTATGTAATCAATTTAAGCTCAGGGGATGGTACCATGATGGATTATGGAAAAGAAATAGACTTAACAGATTTTTAGTCTAGGTTGAAAAACAACCTCAGAAGCTACGATTGCGGGCCACTGAGCCATGATCGCAGTAGCGCTCATAATCATGTAACTGCGACTGAGATAATAGAGGCTATTTCTACAAAAAAAATAAACACTCAATTTTTTACAATTTTAATGCCAAACTGTGTTCCAAAGTAGAAACATACATGAAGAGCAAAGAACATGGTTCCTAGGTACTCAATTATGCCCTCAGAACATGGAAAAGTTAACATTGAACTCATTTGGGAATTTAATCAAGAACTTAGTATGTACACACTATTTCTATCAAATTTGCACAAAATTGGGTACTCAAGACTTCCCCATCAGTGTACATACCAACTACAATAACTAACCACACCAAGAAACCATATTCAAAGAAAGATTTAGCATTCAAAGTAACATTTTAGGCCATCACTACAACATGGTTTCTAAGGCATACAAATACACATAAAACAGGGAGTTTGAATCACATACCAGATTGAGGAGTGCAAGATCATGTTGATGCACAATTTTGATGCCCAAAACTTAGCCAAAATCAATCGTAATTTGAGAGAGAAAAAATTTAAAAAGAATGTAAGAGGAAATAGCTGACTGTTCAGTTTTCAAAATTGACTTGATCGCAATCGCGGCCCAAGTTATTCAACAGTGAAACGGCTATTACAATTATGGATCGAGTTATGCAATTACGGTCACACAGCTACTGCGATCACAATAACACACAAACCGAGATCACGATAATTAAGGTCAAATTTGGTTCTCTATTTTTCCTTGTTCAGTCCACTTCTTATATGCACCACACTTTTTCTTTATCAAACTTATTCAAAACACTTTATAGTAATTTCATCGACCGATTACTAGAAAATTTAAATCTACTTTACTAATAAAAAAATGAAGGATGCGGGCCACTTTCTTGGCATTGGTAGATTGCCTCACCCCTAGTTCCTAATTTATCTTCACAGTACATCGTTATTCATATTTTTAAGTTGAATCCTCAAGGGAACCATCATTCAACATCATGTCCTCAACATCAATGACAGACACCACTTGCAACTTTATGGGATGTTTCTCAATTTTGCACACTTGAAAGGACACTTCATTATCTTGCACTTGAATTTTTATTTCTCCTAACTCCATATCAATAATAGCTCTTTAGGTTGCAAGGAAAGGTCGACAAAAGGATAATAGGTATCTCTTGGTCAATTTTACAATAAAGAATGACAAAGTCTGCTTGAATAATGAACCGATCCACCTTCACTAAAACATCAAACAAAACTCCAACCAATCTCTTGATAGACCGGACCGCCATCAATATCCTCATTATTGTTGGAGTAGGAGTGCCCAACCCGAGTTTTTGATAGAATACATAGGGTATAAGATTGATGCTCGCACCAAGGTTACATAAGACTTTCTCAAACTTGTGTGTCCCTATGGTGCAAGGGATTGTAAAGGCCCCGTGATCCTCTTCTTTCTTCACTATAGCGCTAGTCCTGATAGCATTAAGCAATTTTTATGGTTTCACTATCAATAAGACATATCTTTAATATCAACTTCTTCATAAGCTTAGCATATCATGAAATCTCTTAAATGACCTCTAGAAATGGGATATAATTAATAGATTGCTAAGCTTAACAAAGAATGTCTTGAATTTGGCATTATCCTCCTTCTTTTTGAGCATTTGAAAGAATGGGAGAGGAACCTTCATCAAAGGAAATGGATCACTTTGTGATTCATGTCCTCAACTACCATATGATATCCCTCCATAACAATCATTTCTTCACTTATCATCGGTTCTTTTTCATCCCTCTTTTTAGACTTCGGAGCCTTCTCATTTGAATCAACAACAAGTTTCTTCTTCACATTGTTTCCTTTGACATTGGTCTCTTTCTAAACTTCAGCCAAATGATCACCAAGGGTTTTGCCGCTCCTAGTGACTATTGTCAAAACTTTGAAATCATTTTTTTTATTCACAATGTTATTACTAGGAAGGCCTTCTTTTTGTCTAGCATTAAGTTTAGTGGAGATTTGGCCAATTTGAGTCTCTAATTGCTTGACTGAGGCAGAGTATGATACAATCATTTGGTTGATTTGAAAAAAATTTCCTTTTAATTCTCGGACAATATTGTTAGTTCCCTTCACTCTCATCAAGATCCTTGCTAACACATCCTCGGTCTTGAATTTCTTGGGATCAATGGAATTAGACTCTTTGCCCTTTACTCAATCATGGGGAGGCACATACCAATCATAATCTCTTTCCTTTTTTCTCCTATCATGATCTCTATCCCTATCACGCCAATCTCATTCTCTTTCACGATCAATCCAACCTTAGTTCTCACCTTGCCTTTGATAGGCCAGACGGGAACCCACCGGATAGTTTGCCACTAACGAATTTATTCATCTAGTCTTTTGGCCTCTTCTTCATCATATCCCCCTTGGATGCCACAACATTTCCCATTTTTATGGGTGAAACCATCACATGTTTCGCTAGCATCTCCAATTATGTCATTATTTTTGCTATGTTTTCTTTTCTCTTGTTATCTCTCTTTCTTTGCTCTTTATCAACATAGGAGTTTGTACTAGACACTTTAGCTACCTTTTTGTCTCGGTTATTCCATCCCCAATTTTTCTTTGTAACTTTCTTAAGCAAGTTTGTAGCCATATTATAAGACAACTTCACAAGTGATCCCCCGACCACATTATTAACCAAAGTTTTGTTTAGTTGATCCAAAGCCCGGTAGAAGGTTTGGAGAAGCATCTTCTCTGGGACCTTGTGGTTGGGACATTGCATGTGCTTCACATTAAATCTCTGCCATACCTCATATAGAGGTTCTCCATTCAATTAATGAAAATTGGTGATTTCAGTCATGCAATTACAACATCTTATATGTGGAAAGTATCAATATAAGAATGCAACGATAAGTTCAACCATGATGTTAATGACCTAGCAAGAAGAGATCGTAACCACAGTACCACCTTATCTGCTAGAGAAAATAGAAAGAGGTGCATTCATATGGACTTTTGTGAGATATGACCAATGTTGAATGAGGCACAAACTTCCACAAAATTCTTCAAGTGCAAGTGGGGGTCTTCATGAGCTTGCATCCCAAAGAGACCTTTCATTTTAAGCATGTACAACATAACATTCATGACGTGGAATACCTCATTCCTTGATTAGGTGGGATATGGATAGCACTCGTACATCCAACATCATGGAGTTGTTCCTTATCATCAAGAGGACCATCAAGAGTCACGATATTACTTGCATGGTTACTCATTGTGTCATGGACACTATTGAAATCACCTAAAATGAAACAAAAACAACAAACAAAGTAAATCAAAATCACTATAGGTATACCAAAATCTACAATCATCATCGCATAAGTGAAAACTAAGTCTCACTCCCCGGTAATGATGCTATTTTTATCATTTTCACCCATAACGTAGTTTTGATATAGGAAGATCATTGTCAATAAAGATCAACTCAATTAAGGTTAAATATTTGAGGAGTGAATCTAGTCTTCAAACCCTATAGGTGTTGAGAACTTCTACGTCTAGGCCTATAGTGTAAATGAAATGGAGTGCAAGAATTAAAATATGGAAGGGGTATAATTTGGAAGAGTTGTTTTACCAAATTCTATTCAAACTAGCAATTAAAGGCAACAATTGTAAATAATATTTCAATATGAGACACGTCTTGGGATCATGTATTCCTTGGGGAAAATAATGCATGGGTTCATGATCATTGAGTGCAAATCCTAGTCACAATTACATGGGTAGGATATGTTAGGAGTTCTTGAGGCTAATCTTTCAACCAAACCTCAAGATTGTCACCCATGGATCCTTTTAGATACCTCATGGATGTGGTAATCAAATCCACCTAATCCTCAATTGGGCATCCCTATTTCTGGGAAGATTCATAAGACCTAGCTAATTCTCAATTCACCTTTTTCTAAGTTAATGAAAAGAGAATAAGCTACATCTAACTATTCTACATTAATGCCAAGTCACCCATATCTCTCTTTCAAGGATGATATTGAATCCAAAAATATACTCACATCCCTCTTTCAAGGATGATGTGTGATTTTGAATATTAGGGTTTTCACCCACAAATCCATTTTGGGAATTTAGGGTTTTCACCCACAAACCCCAACTCAACTAAGAAAGAATTAGTGAAATCCATCATCAATAACCAAGAATCTACACTAATAAATCACAACCCATACATATTTGCACCCTATTTCAACATAATCCCAAGATAAATTTTTAGCTAATCATAAAGTTAGGGAAAAGAAATATACCAAAAAGATCATTCAATACTTCCATTGAAGATGCAAATAGGAGTATCCTTCAATTTAGCTTCAATTACAACTAAACAAACTTAGAAAGATTAAACACAATATTCTTGCCCAAACTAGTAGGATTTACTAATTCTCTAAATTCAATTTTCAAAGTAGTGAATGTCAAATAAGAAAGGTGTTTTGCCTTATATGGTATTTGGGGTCATCTACAAAAAATTATA
Organism: Capsicum baccatum var. pendulum; assembly: GCA_030864225.1. Taxonomy (NCBI): domain Eukaryota; kingdom Viridiplantae; phylum Streptophyta; class Magnoliopsida; order Solanales; family Solanaceae; genus Capsicum; species Capsicum baccatum. The sequence goes on along the minus strand of CM061561.1, from coordinate 169,185,951 downwards.
CAATTTCCCCTCAGCATAAACCTGTGATATCGCGATCACTATAGCTTGTTCGCGATTGCTACTAATGTGAATGCCATAAGACCATTGCGATATCCAATAATTGACCAAGCATGACTTTTAGTGATCGTGATGTCATACCGCTATCACGGTAACTGGGGGTCAAATTTTACCCTTACTTTTTGAGCTTCTGCACTTTTCTTCCTCTTTTGATCCTTTTTTAGCTTAGTTCACATCTTTTCTTCTCATCACTTGTATACCTGCAAAACATAGGAATTAATGCATTCAAATGACAAAGTTGTCTCATTCATATCATTAAATCATAGTAGTGTGTAAAAATTTAGACGTAAATGACTGGTAACTCTTCCATTCATCATTCACTAGTAGATGGAGGTGCTATTAGCATAAGCTGCTAATAAAAAAAAGGGAAGAAGATGCTAAACCACAGATCGGGAGGCTAAGCTAGTTGTGCAAAGGCAGGAAGAAGATGGTTGAGCAGTACTCGATGGTAATAAATATAAAGTTAGATGTGGTCATACTCAAGTGATCCTAGCATACTAATATTTGCATCCATATAGGGATGACAAAGAGGATCTGGTGTACGTTGAACCATCAGAGACTTGAGCTATTATTCCTCCTAGTTTATCCCAAACATTAAGTTTATTATAACGAGCACAATGATTAAGATCTTAAAGATGAAGGGTGTATTTGCAGGTTTGCCTACTGATAATAAAAACATACAACTTGCATATTTCATTGGGATCTACAGTTTGTACTCAAATCCAAGAGTAAATTAGGAGGTTAGACTAAGGTTGTTCCACTTTTCAATTATAGGCGAAGCATCTTTATGGCTAGGAAAACTGTCAAGAGGATCTATTACTATATGGATTGAGTTGCACAGGCAATTCTTGAAGTAGTTCTTTCCTCCATTCATGATATTACAGCTTAAGGATAAGATTTATAATTTCAGGCAGCTACAGTCAGAATTTATATATGAGGCTTCGTTTAGGTTCAAGAAAAAGATGAGTATGGTGTCCAACCATCGAATTTTAGGGATGAACTTATTGGAGATATTCTATAAAGCCTTGATCATCAGTTCCATTGCCATGGCAGACACCATCTCTAGAGGAGCTTTTATAAGACTATGCTAGGAGATAGCTTTGAATATCCTAGATCAGATAAAGCTTTCTAACAAAGGATGGAAAACTCAAAAGGCTGAGAGGGAATCTGCATATATGATATCGGTACCTCCCACGAAAAAAAAGTAGTTGATAATATAGTAGAGCAAGAAATTATGTTGTTAAGAGTTAATCTTGGGTTACTGGTAAAGTAGTTAACAACAGAAAGTTTAGAAAAAGGAATGCATTAGGAGCACGAGTTTTAGCTTCCAAAGCTTATGAGTTAGAATTAGAGGAGAAAGTAAAAAATTTGGATCGCCAGTTAGTGGGTTTCTGAGTCCAAGGGTAAGGTATGATAATAATATGTCATGACTTTTTGCAGAGCTTAGTGGATAGTCAGAGAGCCACTGATGCTTGATTATAGATTATTGAGATTGAGGTGGCTAGCCTATATGGGCAGTTTTTGCCATGGGTCCAGACTAGACTATAGACGGTATAGGCTTGATGGGATGTCATACATAGAGTTTCTATTTTAGAGTTACGTGTTGATTTACAGGCATATATTGATGCTTTTGAGAGATGTGTTGTAGCCTGGTTTATAGATATTGAAATGACAGACCTAGGTCATATTAGGGAGGATGTGTATACCTTGCGAGTAGAAGTACGCTCTCTTATAGATAGCCATATGATAGCTACTCCTCCAGTAATACCCTCAATAGTCCAGATATCATCTCAATATAGGCACAGATACTTTGATTTATTTTCAAATAATGATAAAAAGGTCTTAGTAAGTGGTACCAAGAGAGGACACATGGGGGATTTGTAGGATCCCATTATTCCATATGACTAGGCTTGAAAAAAGCCAGACATGATTCGATGGACTCTGCAGTTGTTAAGAGAAAGAGATGTGTTAAGATAGCAGTGGGTGCATCTTCTAGTAGTGCACCCCCACCAACATCGCCTTTGCTAGTGAATATATCCCTATTTAGGGATACTCATGACAAGAACTCTTAGTGCGTCCCAGGTATTCCCTTATTTCCTTTGTTTTATATTATTTTAGCATATTAGGGATAGTACATAGTCTTTTGGTTAGGGGTGGGGTATACCATAGCTACTGTGGTTTTTTTGGTCGTGCTTCTCTTCCTATCGATCATCGTATGATTGTAGAACCAACATGTCAAGGGTGAAAATTGTGTCGTATTGTGTTTTGTTTCATATTGTGTTGTATTTTTTTTTAAATAGGAGATTTCTAGTATTTAGGGCAGTTGTCATATTTTTGATTGATTTTTGAGAAAAGTGATACCCCATCAAAATTTTAGAATTATGTGAGTGTATATGTTTGTGAACATTGTGGATCTTGTTATGACATTAGGATTAGGGACATGATAATCATTTTCTAATAATTTCATAAAGTGGATAGGTAGTAGCTTGTTATATTGATTCTGTTGCATGTGAGTTTGAGATGCTACTTAGTTCCCTTTGTGTGCTAAATCTACAACTTGCCCAGTTAGTCTTGCCTAAGTTGTAGGATAGTTGGTTAGGAAAGGATCATAGGCCATTTTTACGATTAGTCCACTTTTAGCCTAAATGAAATTCCATGTGTAAATTGTATCCCTTGATCGCTAAGTTTGAGCCTTATAGCCTATTTTTCTTGTTTCACCTTTTACCTTCCTATTTGTGTTGCAATAACCTTTTTTAGTAGTTCCTCCTTGGACATTGTGCACCTTAACTCAGGAAAATCTCCTAAGTTGAGGGTGAATATCATAGGAGTGTGTGATGTAAAGTGGGTATGTAGAAGGTAAAATGAGAGAAAAAGTTAGTAGGGCTAGGTATGGTAGCAAAAGAAAAGAAAAAAAAGAAAAAGAAAAAGAAAAAGAGAAATTATGAAATGTGAAAAAGAAAGAATAAAAGACCGTACCTAACCTGAATGTGCAATAAAGAATAAAAAATAGAAATAAGGGTGGAATAAAAAGAAATATGGTTAGTGAGTGAGCCCCAAAGTTAGTCTAGTGCCAAGGAGGCTTAGTCACTTGATATCTGTATGTACCATACCAGCTCCCCAAGACTACATTATAAGCTAAGAAAAGTCCTATAGTGATCCTAACTTGACTGTCTGAATGCTAAGGTAAGGAAAATAAGGGTAAGACTATGGTGTTTTACCTACATTGAATAGAACTTCTCTTTTTAGTATGAGTGTCTCTTGACTGTCCCTACATTGACATGGATTATTTCATCTGAGTGAGTGGGACTTCTTTGTTGTGAGGGCACATGGTCTTATTGTTATCCGCATACTTATTTTTGGTAATGTATCTTGTATATACATGAATGATTATTTGTTGCTAATGTAATGCCATACCTTGATCCCATTGTGTGACATTATTGTGCTTCATATTTATACACAGTCGGTTTTTAAAAGTTGAGATAGGAAAGGCTATTGTGATTTAATATAAAGTGTTGATTGATTGCCTTGGGTAGTTTAGATTCTCCTAGTTAAGCATTATGTTTTGTTGTCTTATGTTATGTTGCCTGAGGACATTCAAACCTTCTAAGTTGAGGTTGTTGATGTTCTACAGAAATATAGCACTTTTGATTCTTAAAATGAGGAAACATGCAAGATTCTTAGGTAGTTTTGTTAGATATGATGTGTTTTGGGTATGTTTTATAGTAAACTAGGTTTTGGATGCTAAGGACTGGCACTAACCTATGTCCTAATATAGACCGCATGTAGCACTTATGGTCCATATTAACTAAGGTAAATACCAGAATTGAGGATCCAAAGAGTGCAAGAGCTGAAAAAGAACTTTTGGCATTTATGCGGACCATATGTGGGTAAGGTGAGTACCAGAAGTCCAAATTCCCGAGAATGAACAATGTAGAAATTTTTTTTGGCACTTACCGGGGTCTACATGTAGACCATATGTGGTACTTGCACCCACTGGCAGACCGCATGTGGTCCAAGTAAGTGGCCACTGACTCTTCTTGCCCCTTTTAATCTAGGCTTTGATTTTTAGGGTTTCCTCTCATGCAATAAATATCCTTTATGTGTTTTCAGTAGAAGGTACGCACTCTTGATACTTACAAACATATTTTTATTTTGAGATTCAATTTTTGTCTTGGAATTCTCTTGTATTGATTTTTGTTGATTAACTCAGTTGAAGTCTTGGGTTTTTAGTTATGATTATTGTGATTACATCTTATACTTTCACTTATGAACATTGTTGATTACTTCACAATCACGAGTGGCTAAAACCCTTATAGGGTTGTGGAAACCCTTAGCTAGGGTTATGGAAACCCTTAGCTAGGGTTGTGGAAACCCTTAGCTAGGGTTGTGGAAACCCTAGCGGATTAATGAAATAGGGAAAGTGCTATGTTGTTATGATTCGATACCCATGCATGTATTTTTTATCTTTACTTTTATAGCGATCTCAGTGGTTACAAACGTTAGGATCCTGCCTAGATTTTTTATACTTACTCCAAAAGAGGAGTAGTGACTAGGAAAAGATATTATAACAGTAATTTGAAGTTTAACTATTGATCCACATTACTAGGTATTATCTTAGTAAGATGGTTCGCAGTCATCTAATAACTAAAGATTCAAGAGGTAATAGTTAAATGGGAACTAGGATAAGGGTTAGTAAGGCGACATCCTGATACTCAAAAGGTAAAAGGGTGAAATCTGTCGGCTAGTCCAAAAGATGATTGGTGGTACATAATTGATCTGATTCTATATATAAGGTATCGGGTTAGTTTAATAAAGTACGATAATCCTGTGAAGTTGAGAAGCCAGGGAAAGCACAATCCTAGTTTTCACCGATAATTGATTATAACCGAAGTTGATATTAGCTACTTGTTTGATATTGACAATACAATCCCCCATTTACTTTTCTTGTTTTGCCCATTGAATTACAGTAGCTGAGATCCGCAGTTCTACGTATTCCCTTTGGATTCAACACTAATTGTTATTGGGTTATTATATTTAATAGTGACATAATATTCTGATTAAAGGTTTAGTTTGGGTGTTATCAAGTTTCTATCATAGTATGTGATTTAATAGTAGTAAATAGAGTATATCAATCTAGTGTTGTAGCCTTATTGCGGAATTATAATCTAGTTGACCTTATCATCCATGACATGGTGAATTTTGATGGAATTTTAGGGATTAATGCCCTCCCTATCATACAATATTTGATTCTCGTGGCAAGACTTTTACTTTGGTTTTTCTTGGTTCTCGTATTTGGTCAAAATGGTTAGTTTATGCACCAAAGAAGGTGATATCACTTTTAGAGAAAAACAAATAATAAAGAAAGGTTGTTTATCTTACTAAGCACACATTTAGGAGACTAGTGTTGAACTACCTCATTAAAGTTAGTTTGTTTAGTAAGAGAGTTTGCTAAGGTCCTTCTAGCAAACTTACAAGGTATTCTGCTAGACCACAACATCGACTTTGGTATTAGTCTATATTTTAGCACTCATCATATTTATATATAGCAATATAGTATGATATGAATTGGTTGAATGAATTGGAACTTTAAGATTATGTTGAGTAAGGAGATCATTTGACTTATTGTTTCCCCTTGAGGTGAAGAATAAAGATGGTAGAATACTGATGTGTAAGCTACCATCAGTTGAAGATTGGGGCTTTAGATATTCCTAAGACCTCCTTTAGGACTCATTATTATCACGACAAGTTTATTTTTATGTTCTTTGTGTTGACAAATGCCTCAACAATATTATGGAGTTAATGATTAGGTTATGTTGGCCTTATATAGATTCCTCCATGATTTTGTTTATCATGATATCTTGATATGCTCTTGAAGAAAAGGAGGGAAAGAGCAATACTTGAGGATTGTATGTCAGACATTGAAGGATAAGAAATTGTATGATATGATTCTATGTTTGAGTTCTAGATTATTTCGATAGCATTGTTGGAGAATACTGTGACAAAGGATGGTATTATGATGGATTTAACCAATATTGAGGTAATATGAGATTAGATTAGGCCTACTAATACTTGGAGCTTTGTATTGCATCTCCTTTGACTAAGTTGAATAAGAATTCATCTTTTTGGTGGTCTGATGAGTTTAAAGCAAGATTTCAAAAGCTCAAATCATTGTTGACTCCATCTATAATATTGACTTTAACTGTAAAGGGAGAGGGTTTTAGCGTGTATTATGACGCTTTCAAAATTAGCCTTGGGTGTGCCTTGATGCAATAACCTGGGTTACATATGCTTCCAGATAGCTAGCATATAGTTCATGAAAAGAACTACCCTACTAATCAATTTGAGTTGGTAGTGATAGTTTTTGTTTTGAAGATTTGGAGGCATTACCTTTATAACATTTATGGAAAGAACTTCACAAACCATTATAGCCTATATGGTAGTTTCTATCAGAAGGATTTCAATTTAAGGCAGCATATGTGATTGTACTTGCTTATAGACTATAATATGATGATTCTTTATCATCTATGTTAGGCCACTTTAGTGGCAGATGCCTTGAGTAAAAAGACTGTAAATATGGGTAGGTCTGCATTATTACTAGCTAAAGAGCATCCTTTTCCCATGGTTATTTACTCTTAGCCATCTGAAGTGTGACACAAGATATTTCCAGCTTGGGAGAGTTTTTGTTTGTATGGAGGTTCCATTTATGTTATTGGAGAACATCAAGGTTCAATAATTTGAAGATGGGAAGCTAAGGTCGATTTGAGACAAGAAGTTTAAAGGCTAAGTTAAAGAGCTAGCATTGGATCTAGATGGTGTTTTGTGGATCAAGTTATTTTGTATTTCCAAAGTTGGTGACTTAAATTCATTGATCATGAAAGAGGTCCATAGTATAAAATAGTTTTATAAATACAGTACACTTTATCGATAACAAATTTATTTTGATATCAACATGTGTTCTGTATATTGCACATGTGGTGCATATGTCTATCTAGATTTCTATCTTTTTAATCAACTCAACATTTTTGTAAACTTGGTACATGTTTAGATATTGACTTTCAAATGTGAATAAACTTAATTTTTCATAGTGTTCAAGTCTATCCACAAGATTTTAATAATTTCAAACCATATCTGAATTTACAAGGTGATATACACTCTATGCCAGCATCATACCCCATTGTTATTACATATTCAGATATTGACTTTCACACGTCAATACACTTAATTTTTCAAGTTAAGATCTATCCACAAGCATTTAATAAGTTCAAACAGATCTGAATTTACAAGGTTCTCTACTTTTGATGCTAGAATCATACCTTATTGTTAATATTTTTCTCTACATGAGAATTTATGTGATGGACCAAAAATTTTAGTACATGATGAGAAATTATTATTATTTTAAAGATTTAGTAAAATTTGTATTTTATAACAAGAACATCTAACACATGTTAAAATTAAAGTATGAATAATCAAATAAAATTGTAACTCTATGTTCACAACTTTGAACTTTTAACAATAACTTCAACCCAACTTTTGAACAACCAAAAATAAAGTGCAAACTTTTTTCTAAAAAATAACAAAATCAAATGTTTAAAAAGAGATGAAGATTGGAAGATTCAAGTCGACCAAATTCATGGTGCATCCATAAGGAAATTATTCTCCTCAAATACTTGAGACTATGGAATATATCCTTTAAGTATAAAATGAATCACTTTGACAGAATAGCGTTACCTCAAAATCTATCAAACTACAAACATACTCAGTAATTGTAAATCATACTAGAGGTTTTATACAATGATGAGTGTTTTAACTTCAAAATTTCATGTATTTAGCTTAGAAAAAAATTCAGGTATTTATAGCCATCAAGGTGTTGCTTCATGAAGAGAAATAATCACAAATGACCACAAGCTAACCCATAAGATGGTACCTGCTGTGAGCATAGAATAAAATATGAACATAACACTTATGCAGAAGATAAATTAAAAAGGGAATGTAAATTTGAATACTAAGATAATGAAAAATCACAAGTCTCAAACATCTGATAAAACTGAAAGTAACTGACTGACTGACTAACTGACTGTATGAACTTCTAAAAGCCTATAAACTGACTAAGGATTTGGTGGGACAGACACCAACTAACTCCAAATGACTAACTGAATAGAAATACGGAAATAACTGAAAAAACGTAATAGGTCCTCGATAGATGAGGACTCACCACAGCTGCTGCTTCTGAAGCACTGGATTGTATAAGTACGACCACAAAACTAAGCATTTGAACCAATGATATAACACATCATAGAGCAAAGAAGAGTATGCGGTTAGTACTTTGAATTTACTAATATATGCAACGAGGACAGGATAAAATGCATAGGGTACTGTACATGCAAAATAAGGGCTAACTATATAGCCTGAGATAACTGAACATGAATGAATGGAAACTAAAATATCTCAAAATGCAAGACCACGCATATATATATATATATATATATATATATATATTTCTAAAATAATTTGTAAACTGAAATACAGAAAATCTGATAACTGAATGACGAGTAATCTGTATCCTTTGGCCAAGCAAACATAATCTGAATTTTAGAATGAATATTGCACTAAGACTGTGGGAGGTATCATCTAACCGACATGCCCTAATCTCTGTTAATCAGGGTCCTACTTGTAATTCAGTTCGAAGGGTGTCAGTACCACACCATGGGTACTAACATTTATTGTATGGATCTACTAAAATGGTGTCCCGAAGGACTAAGGAGTCACCCTCTAATAACAATATACTCATGTGATATATGTCAAGCGGGTAGGAAGATATATTAAACCTATGCTGGTTACGTAGTTCTATAACTCAGGGATTGGTACTAAGGGTCAAACCCTAAACTGGTAGGAATGCCCTCACCCCTGGATTCGCTCGGTGCTAAATCCTACTCTCAACTGAATGACACTATTTATTGGACTGAGCTAAGCTTAACTGAGCAAACAATTGATCAGAATATCTAACTGAATGACAATACTCATGGTTTGTCTAAAATCATTTTGAAGATACTGAAATTATGTAAAAAATACTAGGTATCAGATATTCATAACCCACCAACACTGAATAGAAATAACAATTATGATACATAAAAGTTTAAAATCCATCGTAGGGATCATTGCTCAAAACCCAACATTTAGATATTTCATCAAACACATGAGAACCATGAATTTAAACATGGTAATGGGTAAATCATGCAAAGATAACATGATTACAATACTAAAACCATGAATTAGGGATTTCAATATGAATATTTCAATATTCAAAACATGTAATGGCTCATCCATTGAAAACACTTGTAAACATAACTCAAAATCAAAATCAATAATAGCTTCATGGAGATAATTCAACTTGAACATGAAAAAACTCATAATTTTACACTAAAGAGGGATTCTTGAACTCCTTGAGTGAAAGGAACCCATGGATGAACATCACACATGCCTCAAATACCGAATTTGTGATGATTTTGAGGATTAGAAAATTAAATACACTGATTGCTTGAGAATGGGTTAGGGTTTGTTCTTGAGAAAATAGGAGGATTTCTTGAGAGAATTTGTGATTAAAAAGGAAAATAATGCTCTATAGGGACCTAAATTTCATACTATGGACTGATTGGTTAACGGGAAAAGACTCAAATGCACTTAAAATATAAAAAATCAGAAGTTGGTTGTTATAGAGGGCGCGGCCCGAGTTCTAGAGTGCCGAAATAGAAAGTGTGATGCGGGATCTGGTGCGCGGTCTGGATGGGTGCATTGGATCCCATAGCGCGGGTTAATCCCAATGCTACCACTATTTTAGGCTTTCAAACATGCCCTTACACTTGTCCAAAAATTCTAAATCTCATCCGAGTGCACTTTTAACATCCCCGATCATGAATCAACTCAAAAATTAAAGGTCCAAGGCCAGGAAGACCAAAAAAAATCATCAAAGTTAAGGGGTCTTGGAAATGACTAAGCCCCCAACACTTAGCAAAACTTTTAAGTTTTGGACCCCCTTAACATGCAATTGGGAGATGAAATGAGCTAAGACTTTTATGGGGTATTATAATATCTCTCCTTGGGAACATTCGTCCTTGAATGGGACTGATTAAGCTGAGAATACTGGGGAAACTGAAATCATATATTAAACATGCACAACTGGAAACATGATACGTGGCTGAGTCTGCAACGTGACACATAAACTGAATTGAACTAAATATATGCATTGACATCAAATGGATTTCATATTTAAAATCGAGAATAGAAGAGAGTCAATTCTGAGGAAAATCTTTACCTTAAGCTGCGTACGAGTTTGCAGAGAAAAGATGAGGGTACTTGATTTTCATATCTACTTCTATTTCCAAAGTGGATCCCTCAATGGACTAATTCCGCCAAAGAACTTTGACTAAGTAAACTTCTTTGTTCCTTAGTTTACGAATCTGACAATTAAGAATCTCAACTAGGACATTTTCGTAAGAAAGGCTATCTTGAACATCCATGCTTTCTAATGGAACAACAACAATTGAATCACCAATACATTTCTTCAATAGGGAAACATGAAAAACTTGATGTACTGAGGTTAAATTTGTAGGAAATTCATGTTCATAAGCCACATTTCCAAAATGACTCAAGATTCTAAATGGGCCAATATATCGGGGACTAAGCTTCCCCATCCTGCCAAATCTCTTCACTCCCTTCATCAGGGAGATTTTTAAATAGACTAAGTCACCAACATAAAACTCAAGATCTCTTCTCCTTACATCTGCATAGGATTTCTGACGACTTTGGTCTATCTTTAGCCTCTCCTTAATCAACTAAACTTTTTTTTCATCAAATACTGAATCTGGTCCTATTACTTTATCCTCACCAGCTTCAAACCAACTTATAGAAAACCTACATCTCCTCCCATAATGAGCCTCAAATAAAGCCATCTGAATACTGGAGTGATAACTGTTATTATAGGAATACTCGATCAAAGGTAAGTGGTCATCCCAACTTCCTTTAAAGTCAATAACATAAGATCTCAATATGTCTTCTATGGTTTGAATGGTCCTCTCTGTCTGACCATCTGTCTGAGGATAAAAAGTTGTACTAAGATGAACTTGGGTACCAAGACCCTTCTGAAAACCCTTCCGAAAGTAAGAGGTAAACTGATTACATATATTTGAAATTATAGACAGAGAACTCCATGCAACTTAACAAACTCTCTAAGTAAATCTTGGCATAATTCTCTACTTAATAAAAAGTGTGAACTGGCAAGAAATGAACTGATTTGGTAATTCTATCTATAATGACCCATACAGAATTATACTGAAGGCGCATACGAGGCAACCCTGTCACAAAATCTATGTTCACTACTTCCTACTTTCAAGTGGAAATATTGAACTCCTGTAATGTACCACTAGGCCTCAGGTGCTCAACTTTAACCAACTGACAAGTAGAACACTTAGCCATAAACTCTGCATTTTCATTCTTCATACCACTCCACCAGTAGACTTTCCACAGATCGGGATACATCTTAGTGGCTCCTGGTTGAATAGAATACCGCACACCATGCGATTCTACTAAGATCTTCTACCTTAAACCATCGACACATAAAATATACAATCTACCCTGATAACATAACACACCATCTCCCCTTTGGGAGAAAACCTCTATCTTCTGATCTCTAACTGATTCCTTTAAATTAACTAAACTAGGATCCCTATCTTTCCTTTCTTTCACTTCGGCAACCAAAGAAGATTTCGAACTATTTTGTACCCTTATACTACCCTCAGCTGAATCAACCAACCGAACACCTAATATAGCCAGCTGATGAACCTCCCTGACTAACTATTTCTTATCCTCCTCAACATGGGCAACACTACCATAGAAAATCTACTAAGGATAACTGCCACTAGATTAGCCCTGCTCGGATGATACAACACACTCATATCATAATCTTTTAACAACTCAAGTCACCTTGTCAGATGAATATTTAGATCTTTCTATGAGAACACATACTGCAAACATTTTTTATCTGTGAAGATGTCTATATGAACCCCACAAAGATAATATCTCCATATTTTTAAAGTAAAAACAACTGTTGTCAACTCAATATCATAGGTAGGGTAGTTCTTCTCATGGGGTTTAAGCTATTGATAACGCTCAAACTACAGCTCTCGTAAGAGTGTAAGCGGTCGCTGTCAAATATAAAACCCAACTGGGTTGGGTATCGATCCCACAGGGAATAGCCGGTCAATAAGTAAGCAAAGATTATTAGACTTTTGGTGCAAGTCTCGTAAAAGGGGGATTTTAATGTGCAAATAATGTAAACAAAATAGTAAAGTAAAAACAGAAATAGCAAAGTAAACAGAAAGAATGTTTAGTAAGATGTTTAACCAATAAGAATTGAGAGTTGGGGTTATGTCCACCTTATGAGTTATACGTCTCTATTGGCTATGAGTTATGTAGAATTTAGACATGCATGTGCTTATAGAGAATTGTATTCTATGGTAAATCCAAGCGTCTTTCGACCTAACAAGGATTATTTCACTTTAACTCTTTCGAGCTTAAAGCGTATCTAACGGTACAAATTCTCCAAGAGGTTAATCCAGTTACGGCACTAACTTTTTAATAGGGGTTGGTGCCCTATTACCTTGACATTATCTCTTTTCCAGACATATAACTCTTATTTCGAACAAGTTAATGCTATACTGGCGTATTCTATGCATTTGCAATAACAAGAATTTATATTAAGATGAAGAGAATAATGATATAAGCAGCATACGTGTTGCGAATTCACAAACTCATAGCAATAGATAGTATCTCATTCGTCTTCCATAACTCCAACAGAGAAGTTTAGCTACTGATGAGTGTGATGGAACTCACAATAGACATTATTATTATACCACAATAAAGGTATTACGTGTAGTATGGTGTGGTATGGCTTTAGGCGTGAACTCCCTTTCAAAGTAGCGTTTCTCTTGTTGTGGAATTTAAGAATTCAATAGATGAATAGAAGAAGAATAGAAAGTATAATTAATGGAAGAATTAGAAGTAGTAGTGAATTGTTAGAATAATGTTGTGTTCAATGATAAAAATCTCTAGCAAAATAGGGTATTTATAACACCCACATCCTATTCCTACTAAGCTAATGCATTACTTAACTCAATCCTACTAGGTTACTGCATCATTATCCTAATCCTAATAAGTTACTGGTAGTCCCCAAAGTCTTTAGAATTGCTGTTTTTGCCCGGGACAAATTTTCCATGCGTCACTTTTGGTCCTTGGCGTCCAAGCTTTCCCTTCCTTCTTTTGTGAAGCTTCCTTTGGCATCAAGTTATCCATAAAATGCTGAAATCTGCATCATTTATACCTGAAAACTTGCTAATCGCGTTTGTTAGCTCAATTATAGAAAATAGGACTAAAAGTGCAAGAATTATATATTTTGTCCTCAAAACTTAGCTAAAATATGGGTAAAATATCGTACTTTAGGCGTGTAAATTCGCCTATCATCAACACCCCACACTTAAAGCTTTGTTCGTCCTCGAACAAAATATCATGTCCATCTAAACATCTACTTAGGGTTTCACAGTAACAACACAAAATAGTCATCACGACAGGCATAGCAATCATTAACAAAGAGTAGTTTTCTGATCATTACTAGAAACAATTTTAACCTCCAACATAGACTCGTGATGATGGTCAATTCGTATTCAAAAAGTTAAGGCATAGAGAATCATACATAACTACCCAAAACTCATCAACCCTGTGTGTCTCACAAAATGTAACCCATAATCACTCACAAGTATTGTATATATTTCAAACATGGGTATAAGATTTTCCTTTCTCTCACTCTCACAAAGAATTCATATGTGGCAACTGATGACCATAGGCTTGCCCTTAGTGTAATGCTCCACTAAATATCAGAATGCTAAGATTAGGATCAAATAGGTCTTTTGCTAGTTATAATATAGGCTAAGGGACGGGTAGGACTATTTTGGCCAGAAATAGTGACTATGTTCCTAAGCGCTTTAATACATCACATTATGCCATTTATGCTTTCTTTAAAACAACCTTTCTACTTTCTTTTAATCTACTACCCTTTCTTACCTCTTTTGTTTTTCAATTTTGAACAGAATTAACTTCTTATTTTTCTTTTCCTTTTTCTTTTCATAACACACCTCTTATGATAGCAATTATTTTTCATAACAAATTCAAGCACCAATACATTCTAAGGCACTACTCTCACCCAATTTCCTCTTATTTTGTCACATGACTTTACAATTTTAAAGCACTTTAGGAATTTGGATCAAATTATGGTCTTAAAAAAATGCATTGGGCTTACATATGAGGCTGTCAAAGAAAATAGGCTAAAGGCTCAAAGGGGGTTATCTAGGATGATGTACATGGGTAGATAAAATGAAGGCAAACAATCATAGGTTGCCAAAGAAATGCCTAAATCATCTCCTAAACTCAAACTCTTTATTTCTCTTTACATACATACCAGGCAAGTTCTAGCATCACCCACAAACATAGAATATACTATCATCTCACACACACAAGGCACATGGTCGACTTTATTGGGAGCAGTATAGACTCTTGACCCATCGTATGAAGGAATTAAACCACACAATTATCACACAGTGAGTCACACTTAGAGCCTAAACGTCTCAATAGTAATGATTTTATCACAGACTCTTGTCATAATACCATGCTTCCTATCAGAACGATTTTATGCAAAGTTTGTAAAAAAAAAATTCCTAAAAAAAATTAAAACAAACAAACATAAATAAGCAAAACACACATAAATAAGCAAATGTAGATAAGGAACTATAGCATGCAAACACCCCACACTTAGACGGGACACACTGCCCTCAGTGGAATAAGAAGAACCTAGTTAGTCGAACTCCTCTTCTATGTCTGGGGTCATACCCCCTTCGTCGGAATCATCATTGGAGCCGTCGTCATCAGAATTATCCTCTACATCGGAGTCTGGCATTCTGCGCTCATCATCGGTTGGCACGTCGTCATCAAAAGGTTACTCAAAGTACACACCTACTGCACACATTTGCCTTGCATGCTCATTCATTGGGTAGTCATAATCCAACTGTTGGAGCTCTATCACAGTTGGAACACAACCTCCTCTCATCATTGTAAACCGAGTCATGCCATAAAGATGGCAAAAGAAACTCTCATCTCGAGCATGTCTCTCAGCAGTAGTAAGGTTGACGCCATGCGTGGTTTCAGCATCTTTAACCTTTGTGAGGTCAACCTTCTTCGGGTTGTGTGGGAGTTTATGATAAGCAGGTTCCTCTTCGATGTCCTCCTTTATCAATATTGCAGTCAACAGGTTGCCAAAACTGAAGTGGGACCTCTTGTGTAGATCGAATAATTGCCCCAATGTTGATAGGGATATTCTTCATCAATGCGTATACCAAGCACACTCTATCTCATGTTATCTTGGTGTACTGGGTCCCTGGAATTAGGCAAGAGTTGACTATACGCAACCATATCCTTGTTTCCCTATTCAAAGGAGCATATGGGAAGGTGTTGTGCCGACCGGTGTCCTTGTGTCTACTCCATCGTGCCATAGATCTTGTTCCACAAAGTGTGTGTCGAATGGACCTATATGGAGGTCTATTGTACATCTCCTTGAGTGGTGATGGATCAACGTAAGGCAAACCTAGAAAGGAGCTGATGAAATCCGCATTTAGTAGTAAAACTTGGCCCCGAATCTTGACTTCATTCCCTGTGGTTTTCGGTGACCAGTTGGCATAGAATTCTCCTGTTAAATCGAGATTGCACTCTCCCATATCTCGAAAGATTAAATCAAGATGTAACGCCATTATCTTGGCCAACATGCGCGGTTCTTTCTTTGCTAGGCTTTCTTTGTGTATCAGGTCCACATGAACATATTTTCTCTCTTTATTGTTCCTATACCGCTCCTTTGCTTCCTCCTCGAGGACCCATTTAATTCTGAACATGCGGCGTGGTACTTGCATTAAGGATGATTCGCCTTGCTCTTTTCGTCCTCTTTTCTTGCCTTTTTGTGAAGTGGTTGCTTTATCGCTGCCTTGTCTTGCTTTGGGTGCCATTGTACCTGAGATTATAACGATATTCAAGTTAGCATCATCTCGGTGGATACAATCAATAAACAGGCAGTAGTGGTACCACCCTACACTTAGTTTGTTGGCATCAACTAGTGAAGTGAAAGTTTGTCGATTACTCAGACTTCATCAATATACGTTTTAGGCGCTATATTCCAACAATAAAATCAGTGTAGTCATACTTCTTGTGATTTTGGCAATACCTTCATGTTTGATGTATCAAGACTTGATACATAGTCATTGAATCAAAGTATAGCATCTAGAAATAAGTAGTCAACCATAATTCTTGTCTTGATGAACAAGTCACTCCAACATATAAGATTTCTATTGACAAGATTATGCAATTTTCTTGACCATGATAATTCCGCAAAAGTATGACAATGCATCAAAATCAAATTCAAGTTGGAAACATGGTAAGATCATTCTTACGTATTCTTTCAATCACTTAGTTGTATCACAACACATCAACCACTTTCAAATCACCAATACTACTTCAAGATTTAACGATTCATAATATGCGTAGTAGTGTAGTACTTACGGAATATAAATGAAGAACAAAGAAGTACTTACTTGGTTGATGCCTTTGGATGATGTTCTTGCACAGTTGAAAGAGCAAAAGGAAAATTTTTGAGAGGATTTGGAGACTATAGGCGGTGCTTATGCTAGGTTTGCAATGTGTTTTTGGTCTAAGACTAAGTTTCTTATTTATAGGGAAAGGTTGGGTCGGGTTTTGACCCATTTCGAATCGGATTTGGAGACCAAAAGTGACCATAGGCGGCGCCTAAAGCTTTGCCTATGCTTGGAATAGGCGGGGCCTTTTGAAAAGCATTGTTGAGCATAGGCGGCGCCTATGGCATGGCATTGTTAGGCATAGGCGGCGCCTTTTGCATAGCATATGAGATTCAGAGACAAAAGGCATTGGCATAGGCGGCGCCTATGCTATGGCATACTTGGGCATGGGCGGCGCCTATGCTATGGCACACTAGATTCCGAGAGCTTAGGCCATAGCATAGGCCTTGCCTTGTTCGTGGCCTAGTTTTACTTAGGCCTAGCCTTGTTCGTTGCCTATATTTTCATAGGCAATGCCTAATCCATAGCCTTTTGCTTCTTCCTTACTAACTTACCACCTTCAACATGCAATACGACCAAATCAAAATTTGGAACCAATATCCTCGTTTACGCCTCTTGTACCTACACTTGCTCAAAAACAACAAACACAATTAGAACGATGGGTTGCCTTCCATCAAGCGCCTTAGTTTTTGTCGTGGCACAACTCTTCTTTTTGGATTTTTATTTATCAAAGGCAAACACGAAATAGAATGAAAGAAAGAAAAACATGTAAAACGATGGGTTGCCTCCCATCTAGCGCTTGATTTATTGTCGCGGCATGACATAGTTACCTCGAGTACTTAGACTTCGTCGAGATAAGTGATGGCCATATAATTTATTGAGTCGAGAGGACCGATATAAGGTTTTACTCATTGGCCATTCACCTTGAAGACAACACCATTATTGTCTTTCAACTCAACTACTCCAGACGAGTAGACTTGGTTAACTTTGTACGGACCAGACCACTTGGACTTCAACTTACCTGGGAATAACTTCAATCTGGAATTGAAGAGGAGTACCATATCATCCTTTTGAAAGTTTTGTTGAACAATCTGTTGATCATGATACTTCTTCATCTGCTCCTTGTATAGGTCTGATCTTTCATAAGCATGTAGACAGAATCCATCCATCTCGTTCAGCTACTCCAATCTCAGATTCATTGCCTTATCCCAATTCAAATTCAATCGCTTCAACGCCCATAATGCTTTATGCTCGAGCTCAATGGGTAAGTAAAAAGCCTTCCCATAAACTAGTTGGTACGGGGACATGCCAATTGGCATTTTGAATGCAGTCCTATAAGCCCATAGTGCATCGTCCAGCTTCCGAGACCAATCTTTCCTATTAGCATTTACCATCTTTGCAAGGATTTGCTTGATCTCTCGATTGGAAACCTCTACCTGCCCACTAGTTTGTGGGTGATAAGTTGTGGCTACCTTATGTTGCTTGACACCATATTTTGCCAACACGGATTTGAATAGCTTGTTGCAAAAGTGAGATCCTCCGTCGCTTATGATAGTACGTGGTACTCCAAAGCGAGAGAAGATATTCTTCTTCAAGAATGCTATAACACGCTTTCCCTCATTGTCGGCCAACGCTACTGCTTCAACCCATTTTGTAACATAATCCACAGCGACTAGGATGTATTTCATTCCGAACGAATTTACGAATGGACCCATGAAATCAATACCCCATACATCAAAGAGCTCAACTTCAAGAATTTTCGACATGGGCATCTCATGGTGTTTTGAAGTCCCACCTTGTCTCTGACATTAGTCGCATCTTCTCACAAATTCATAGGCATCTCTAAATATCGACGGCCAATAATATCCACTTTGCAATACCTTTCTTGCTGTCCGATTTCCTGCGTGATGTCCTCCAATTTGGGAAGTGTGACATGCTTCCAATATATTAGGCACCTCTACATGGGATATGCATCGCCGGATAACACCATCCGTGCATCGTCGAAACAAATATGGCTCATCCCAAAAGTAGTGTTTTACATCATGCATAAACTTCCTCTTTTGATGGAAAGATAAATTTGCAGGTATGACATTACTTACCACAAAATTCACAAAGGCGGCATACCATGGTAACTTTTCCATTATCGTGGCTAAGATCTCCTCGTCAGGGAATGCATCATCAATCTCGATTTCAGGCTGCGCCATATGCTCGTTCTCAAGTCTAGATAGATGGTCAGCCACTTGGTTCTCGCAACCCCTTCTATCTTTTACCTCGAAATCAAATTCTTGCAGCAACAATACCCATCGAATTAGCCTCGGCTTTGCGTCCTTTTTCGTCATTAGGTATCTCAGAGCTGCATGGTCTGTATGAACGATCACTTTGGTTCCCAACAAGTAAGCACGAAACTTCTCAAAAGCATACACAACCGCTAGGAGCTCTTGTTCTGTGACAATATAGTTCTTTTGGGCTTCGTTCAGGACCTTGCTCGCATAATAGATAGGATGGAATAACTTTTCCCTTCTTTGGCCAAGTACAGCGCCCAAAGCTACCCCACTGGCGTCACACATGACTTTAAACGGTAGGGACCAATCTGGAGCAACCATGATAGGAGCTTCAATTACTTCCCTTTGAGGCATTCGAATGCCTTCAAACAATCTTCATTGAAGTCAAACTTTGCATCTTTCTCCAGAAGTTTGCATAATGGACTAGCCACTTTGGAGAAGTCTTTGATGAACCGCCGATAGAAACCTGCGTGCCCGAGGAAACTACGAACTCTCTTTACGGAGATTGGAGGTGGTACCTTCTCGATGACTTCAATTTTAGCTCGATCAACCTCAATTCCTTTTTCGGAAATTTTGTGCCCAAGAACGATGCCTTCCTTAACCATAAAGTGGCGCTTCTCCCAATTCAGCACTAGGTTGAATTCTACACATCTTTGCAACACCATACTCAGGTTTACCAAACACGATTCAAACGACTCGCCCACAACTGAAAAATCGTCCATGAATACCTCTAAAGTATCTTCAACCATATCAGAAAAGATAGACATCATACAACGCTGAAAGGTGGCTGGTGCGTTACATAGCCCGAATGACATACGTTTAAAGGCAAACGTACCATATGGGCATGTGAACGTTGTCTTCTCTTGGTCCTCGGGGGTAATACAAATCTGATTATAGCCAGAATAACAATCTAAGAAACAAAACCAGCCTTTTCCCGCTAATCGATCGAGCATTTAGTCTATGAATGGCATTGGAAAGTGATCTTTGAGCGTCCATGAATTCAGCTTTCGGTAGTCCATGCATACTCTCCATCCGGTGACGGGTCTGAGTGGAATAAGCTCATTCTTCTTATTCGCTACTACCGTCATGCCTCCTTTCTTGGGAACACATTGTACCGGGCTTACCCATGTACTGTCAGAGATTGGATACACTACCCCCGCATCTAACCACTTAATAATTTTGTTTTTCACTTCTGGCATAGGTGGATTTAGACGCCTTTGATGCTCAATAGTGGGTGTGCAATTTTCTTCAAGCTGAATCTTGTGTGTACAAATCCCAGGTGGAATACCAATAATATCAGCGATGGTCCAACCAATGGCTCTTATATACTTCCATAGAATAGCAATGAGAGATGCAACTTGCTGCTCACCCAAATCTGCCGCCACAATGACTGGAAGTGTGTTCCCACTTCCTAAGAATGTATACTTTAAATTCTAACGTGGGTGGATCTTCAATAGATGGTTTAGCTGGTGGTGTGGGTCGATTTTTGAGATCAAGGTCCAGCTTTTTGGGAGCATGAGGATATGATCCAAATCCTATTAGAGCATCAATAGTCTCTTCATAATTTTCAGCATCCTGATGCTCAACATTCATGAGCACAACCGCCAATGGGTCATCAATAATTTGCTCCTCTTCAAGTAATTCATTCTCATCATCAAAGTAAACATCAGCCACTAAGAATACGCTCAGCTCTTTAGGTTGCTTCATTGATTTACACACATCAAAGCGAACTACTTCGTCATTTATTCGGAATAAAAGCTCATTAGCTCTTAAATCAATAAGCACACTTTCTGTTGCAAGGAAAGGGCGCCCTAAGATTATGGGAACTTCTGAATCTGCCTCACAATCCAAAATAACGAAGTCTGCCGGAAAGATGAATGAAGAAACCTTTACCAATACATCACATAGAATACAAACAGGTCGTTTCACCGACCTATCCGCCATTACGAGCCTCATATTGGTTGGAGTAGGATCACCCAACCCTAACTTTTTGTAAATAGATAATGGCATCAAATTGATGCTGGCTCCTAAATCGCATAATACCTTAGCAAAATTTACAGAACCAACTGTGCATGGACTAGTGAAAGCACCGGGGTCGGCCTTCTTCTGAACTAGTGATCGGGTAGCAATTGCACTGCAATGATGCACAGTATCTTTCAACTCATAGCTTGCTGCCCGCTTCTTTGTCAAAAGATCTTTCATAAATTTTGCATACCCAGGCATTTGTTCTAGTGCCTCCACCAACGGAACATTAATGGTCAGCTGCTTTAACATCGTCATGAATTTGCTGAACCTTGTATCATCCGCAATCTTCTTCAATCTTTGAGGAAAAGGTGGTGGTGGAAGTGGGATTGTTTTCTCCACGGCTTTCTTCTCCTCTTGCTTCCATATTTCAGTCTTTTCAGGCTGCAATATACTCGGTGTGACGTCATGGACGTCGTGGTTGGCTTCTACTGCTTTTTCTCCATTAGCCTTATCATTGTTGTCCGCTACATCGTCGACCACTTGCTTGCCTTTGGATGAAGTTTCCAGCACCTTACCACTTCGAGTAGTAATAGCCATGCATGATCCATCATTCCTTGGATTTTGCACGGTGTCGCTAGGTAACGTGCCAGCTTTTCTTTGATTGAGTGCTGCTAAAAGTTGGCTCAATTGCTGCTCTATTTGTTTTATTGAAGTGGAATGTGAGTCAACCAATTGCTTCATCGAGGATAAATCTTTTATTACCTCAGTTACTCCCGCGCTGGTTGCCTCTACTCCTTTCAACAGTTTAGCCATCATATCTTACATATTTCTAGAACCAGATGTAGTAGCGTCACGTCTTCCTGGGGGAACATACAAACCACTCTTATCATTCTTGTTCTTCCAACTACCTTGGTCCTTGTTTCCAGATTTATCATAATAGTTCCGACCTTGGTTTCCTTGGGTATTACCTCGGAAACCCCACTGATTGTTCAAGTAGTTGGCTTCTTCTTCAGAATCAGATTCCTCTCTTCCTTTTGACGCAATAGCTTTGACTTTTTCGATCTTCCCTGATAATAGATGCTTTGTAAGGAGATCAACTTGTGTTTTCATGTGCGCCATATCTTGATCACGTTTTTCTTCTCTTCTCCTTTGTTCTGCAGTCATGCCAATAGATAAAGTGGGGCTTGCTACCTCTGAATCCCTGGTATGCCAAGCTCTACTTTGCTTCGTCATTCGATCTAGCATATTGCTTGCCTGACCAAAGGTGAGATCCATAAATGATCCTCCAGCCGTATTATCCACCACTGGTTTAGTTATTGAATTCAAGGATCTGTATAGTATCTCCATTAGGTGGACATTGGTAATATGATGGTTTGGGCACCGCATAAGCTTCGTCTTGAACCTCTCTCATGTTTCATGAAGAGCTTCGGTTGGAAGCTGCCGAAAATTGCTGATTTCATCTCTCAATTGTGCTCTTTTGGATGGCGGAAAGAATCTTTCTAGGAAAGCGTCTTTCAATTGCCTCCAATTTGTAATAGAATCAGGAGTCAGCCCATTCAACCATAGAGTTGCCTCCCCAGACAGAGACAATGGAAATAAGCGTAATCGTATGGCATTCTGACCAACACCAGGATTGTCAAACGACTTGCATGTAGAAATAAAGTTGATCAGGTGCATATTCGGATCATCTCCTGCTAGTCCACCAAATAATCCCTTGAGTTGCAATAACTGAATCATGGTGCTTGTGATGTTGAACTTGGCTCCGGGTGCCAATGGTGGAGGAATAATGGCTCCTATGGCTCCGGCTCTATCAAGATCATCATCATCATCATCGAATGCTGGTTAAATGAGTCGGCATTCATGCCTAAACCTAGCTTGACGATCTCTTCTGTTAGCAGGTGTTGCGATCTCAGCAGCATGTCTAGGGTTTAGTAACTCATCATCACCAAGATCCTCGTCTTCAGGATTTATTGCTCGCCCAGGGTTATCAATATTTTGTTGATGTACTTGAGCAGCGGCTAGAGCAGCTAGTCTCGCCTGTTCATGTTGAGCATCCATCCTTTCAATTTCCTATTGTGCCTCCATTCTGCCAATACGTTTTGGTTCAGGATTGATAGGTAATAACGGTTGACCAGAACTTTGAGTATGGGGCATGCACTGAATAAAAACCTGCAGAAAAAGAACAAAAACTAAAAGTAAAAGTACGAGAATATTTGACCAAAGGGTCTAGTAATTATCACAAACTTAGTAGACAATCGTATTCCCCGGCAACGACGCCAAAATTTGATAACGCTCAAACTACAGCTCTCGTAAGAGTGTAAGCGGTTGCTATCAAATATAGAACCCAACTGGGTTGGGTATCGATCCCATAGGGAATAGCCGGTCAATAAGTAAGCAAATATTATTAGACTTTTGGTGCAAGTCTCGTAAATAGGGGGATTTTAATGTGCAAATAATGTAAACAAAATAGTAAAGTAAAAACAGAAATAGCAAAGTAAACAGAAAGAGTGTTTAGTAAGATGTTTAACCAATGAGAATTGAGAGTGGGGTTATGTCCACCTTATGAGTTATACGTCTCTATTGGCTATGAGTTATGCGGAATTCAGACATGCATGTGCTTATAGAGAATTGTATTCTATGGTAAATCCAAGCATCTTTCGACCTAACAAGGATTATTTCACTTTAACTCTTTCGAGCTTAAAGCGTATCTAATGGTACAAATTCTCCAAGAGGTTAATCCAGTTACGTCACTAACTTTTTAATAGGGGTTGGTGACCTATTACCTTGACATTATCTCTTTTCCAGACATATAACTTTTCTTTCGAACAAGTTAATGCTATACTGGCGTATTCTATGCGTTTGCAACCACAAGAATTTGCACTAATATGAAGAGAATAATGATATAAGCAGCATACGTGTTGCGAATTCACAAACTCATAGCAATAGATAGTATCTACTTCGTCTTCCATAACCCCAACAGAGAAGTTTAGCTACTCATGAGTGCGATGGAACTCACAATAGACATTATTATTATACCACAATAAAGGTATTACGTGTAGTATGGTGTGGTATGGCTTTAGGCGTGAACTCCCTTTCAAAGTAGCGTTTCTCTTGCTGTGGAATTTAAGAATTGAATAGATAAATAGAAGAAGAATAGAAAGTATAATTAATGGAAGAATTAGAAGTAGTAGTGAATTGTTAGAATAATGTTGTGTTCAATGATAAAAATCTCTAGCAAAATAGGGTATTTATAACACCCATATCCTATTCCTACTAAGCTAATGCATTACTTAACCCAATCCTACTAGGTTACTGCATCATTATCCTAATCCTAATACGTTACTGCTAGTCCCCAAAGTCTTTAGAATTGCTGTTTTTGCCCGGGACAGATTTTCCATGCGTCACTTTTGGTCCTTGGCGTCCAAGCTTTCCCTTCCTTCTTTCGTGAAGCTTCCTTTGGCATCATGTTATCCATAAAATGCTGAAATCTGCATCATTTATACCTGAAAACTTGTTAATCACGTTTGTTAGCTCAATTACAGGAAAAAGGACTAAAAGTGCATGAATTATATATTTTGTCCTCAAAACTTAGCTAAAATATGGGTAAAATATCGTACTTTAGGCGTGTAAATTCGCCTATCATCAGCTATCTAAAGGCATAGGCTATGAACTTACCTCTCTGCATCAATACACAACCAAGACCAACTCTGGAAACATCACAATAAACTACAAACCTATTTGAACCATCTGGGAAAGTCAAAACAGGGGCTGAACTGAGTCGATCCTTTAACTTCTTAAAAATCTTCTCGCAAAAATCTAACCTCTAAAACTTGACTCTCTTCTAAGTCAATAAATACATAGGGATAAATTCGATAAAATCCCTCCAACAATCCATATGTAATAGCTAACCAAACCCAAGAAACTCCTGATATTTAATGGAGAGATAGGTCTACGCCAGTTTCTCACTGCTTTGGTCTTTTGAGGCTCAACTTGAATGCCATTGCCGAAAATAATATGACCAAGAAAAGCCACTGATCTTGGCCAAAACTTACACTTACTGAATTTAGTGAACAATTATTGGGCTTTAAGAGTCTCCAATACAATTCGGAGATGGTTTGCATGATTATTTTCCCTACGGGAATAGACAAAGATAGCATCAATGAAGACTATAATGAATATGTCCAATTACTGCTTGAACAATCTATTAATCAAATCCATGAAAGCCACTATGGAATTTAATAGTTGAAAATACATAACTAGAAATTTGAAGTGACCATACCGAGTTATGGAGGCTATCTTTAGAATGTCACACTCTAACGCTGAGCTGATGATATCCAGATCTGAGGTCTAACTTTGAAAAATAACTAGCACCCTAAAGTTGGTCAAACAAGTCATCAATCCTGGGGAGAGGATACTTATTATTGATTGCAACCTTGTTCAACTAACGGTAATCAATGCACATTCTGAGAGAACCATATTTCTTACGCAAGAAAAGGACTGGAGTGCCCTATGGGGAAAAACTGGGCCTAATGAATCCCTTGTCTAAGAGATGTTTTAGTTGTTCTTTCAACTCTTTGATCTAGGCTAGATCCATTTTTTAGGGTGGAATAGTGATAGGCTAGGTATCTAGAAGGAGATGTATTCCAAAGTCAATGTCCCTTGAAGGAGAAACTCTGGGAAGATATTCAGGGAAGACGTCTGGAAATTCCTTTACTACTGAGAATAACTCTAGACTTAGAGTCTTAGAACTTGAGTCTTTGACTCGAACAAGAAGGTAAACACATCCCTTAGATATCATTTTAATTGCCTTAAGATATGAATCAATCTGACCCCTAAGCACTGAAGTACTACCCCTCCATTAAATAACAGGTTCATTAGGAAACTAAAACTGAATGACTCTATTTATACCATCAATTGAAGCATAACATGAGTGGAGCCAATGCATGCCAAGAATGACATCAAAATCAGTCATCTCTAACTCTATGAGATCTAAGGTAACTCTCTAGGACACTGTAACTGGGCAGTTTCTGTATACCCGCATGGCTATAATGAAGCTACCTACTAAAGTAGTCACTGAGAAAGGTTCTGCTAAAGATTCAGGGCTGACACCCAAATCAACTACTATATAGAGAGTTAAAAAGGAGAGCGAATCTTCGGGGTCTAATAAAGCATAAACATAAAGGTGAAAGGTCTATAACATATCCGTAACTAGGTTAGGAGAACTTTCCTAATCCTATCAGGATGGAGTGCATACAACCCTTTCTGACGCTGTCCACTAGTTGTACTGAAAGCAGCACCCTACCGAGTCGGGCGAACGGTTGGAACTTAGGAACGACTTTAATGACTATGCTGAACCACCTGTGGGCATTCTCTAAATTTGTGGCCTGGCTTGCCATATCACAAAACATACATCACTGCCTGCCTTACACACACCTTGATGATTTCTACCACACTTCTTGCAGAGAGGATTAGTACGACCACTGTTCATACTACCCTAGGACTTAGAGCCTAACGCCCTATCCCAAAAGTCAATTCAGAAATATGGCACTGTCACACTAGCTGAAGATGGAGATAGTGATAAAAATTTTTAATGAAACTACAAACGGTTACCACCTTCTGACCTCAACTGAGAAAATTTAAAGCTACCTATTCTATCTCTCTTATTCTCTCTCTCTCTCTCTCTTTCTCCTTAATCTTTTGTTCCTCAATCTGCTAAGCATGAACTTTAATCCTATGTAGGTCCATCTCCTTAATCAACATAGTAGTCCTACACTCCTTGACATCACTATCAGCTACACCAAAAACAAACTTAATCATTTTAGACCTATTATCAGCCACCATCGAAGGAGCATACCTCACCAACTGAGTAAAATTAAGTGACTATTCCTTCACACTCATATTGCTTTGCTTCTAATTAATGAACTCCAACACCTTAGCTTTCCTCTACTCTAACAAAAAAAACCTCTGTAGAAAAGTTGTGGCAAACTCCTCCCACTCTACTGTCCCTGCCTCAACACCCCTATTCTCCTATCCTACAATTGATATACAGCAAACTCTGCACTCTTACTCAAATTGAAACCCATAATATCAGTTATTTTCTGAACCATATCAAAAACTCTTTTGGATCCTCCTCAGACTTGGATCCCAAAAACAAGGGAGGGTTTATTCGGGTAAAGTCCCAAATCCTAGCTGCAGTTGTCTTGGTGACTGAATTGGTTGGGTCAACAGCCTACTGATTATTCTGAAAGCTACTAAGTAAGCTAAAGCAGTGAAAGCAGCACTGAATTTAGCAATAGAGGCATGCTCATTCAGGGGATCTTCTTGAACAGGCGGAGGTGCGCCTGATTCACGTTTCTTTATCTGTTATTTCTTTTAGGAGGCATTTTTGAAAGAGAGTTTAGATAGAGATCATGCTCATTCACATGACATAAATACTGAAAGAAGTAAAACTTTTCCTAAAATATCTTGTAGCCACTTGTCCATAAGTGTTGCACACTTCACACCCATGTACAAGACTCTACTCAACACGACTTTCAAAATCCCTAGGATACTTCAAAACCTTAGGCCCTAATACTAAGTTTTGTCGTGACCCGAAGCTACCTCTTAGTACCAACAATGGTGCTTACGGCCACAAGTGACCCTAATCTAACCCATAAGTTGGTACCTACTGTGATCACTCAACAAACTATGAGCATAACACTTGTGCGGAAGATAAACTAAAAAGGGAATATAAATCTAAATACTAAGATATTAAATTAATCAAAAGTTTGAAATATCTGATAAAACTGAAAGTAACTGAATGACTAACTGACTGACTGTCTGAATGCCAAAAAGCCTCTAAACTGACTGAGGAGTTGATGGGACAGGCCCCAACTAACTCAATCTGACTAACTGAACAAAAATGTGGAAATAACTGAATAACTATAATAGGTCCTCGATAGATGAGGACTCACACCTGCTGTTGCTGCTGAAGCACTGGACTGACTAAGTACGACTGAGAAACTGAGCATCCAAACCTATGATATCAGACTTCATAGCGCAAAGAAGAGTATACGGTCAACACTTTTAATGTACTAGTATATGCAATGAGGATAGGATGAAATGCATAGGGTACTATACATACGAAATAAGGACTAGCTATATAGCATGAGATAATTGAACATGAATGCATGGAAACTGAAATATCTAAGAATGCAAGACCAAACATATATATATATATATATATATATATTTCTAAAATAATCTATAAACTAAAATACTGAAAATCAAATAACTAAATGACTAGTAATCTGTATGCTTTGGTCAAGTAAACCTGAGCTGAATTATGGACTAAATACTACACTGAGACTATGGAAGGTATCATCTAACTAACATTTCCCAATCTAAGTTAATGAGGGTCCAATTTGTAACTCCATTTAGAAAGGTGTTAGTATAATGACACGAGTACTAACACTGACTGTGTGGATCCACTAAACTGATGTCCCAAAGGACTAAGGAGTCACCCTATACTGGCAAAAAACTTATGTGATATGTGTAAACCCTAAACTGGCAGTAAGACATCTAAAACCTACGCTGGCTACATAGTTCTATAACTTAGGGATTTCAACTAAGGGTCAAACCCTAAAAAGGCAGAAATGCTCCTATCCATAGGTTCACTCGGTGCTGAATCCTACTCCTAACTGAATGACACTATTTACTGGACTGAACTAAGCAACTGAGCAAACAACTTATCATAATAACCACTTATGGTTTATCTAAAATCATTCTAAAGATACTGAAAAATATATAAACAACTAGGTATCGAGTATTCAAAACCTACCAGCGCTTAATGAAAATAACAATGATGACATATAAAACTTTAAAATCATAGTAGGGGATCATTGCTCAAAACCTAATATTTAGAAATTTCATCAAACACATGAGAGCTATGAATTTAAATATGGTAATGGATAAAGCATGCAAGGATTACTTGATTAAAATTCTAAAACCATGCATTAGGGATTTCAATATGAAGATTTCAATATTCCAAACATGTAATGGCTCATCCTATCAAAAACACTTGAAATCATAACTCAAAATCAAAATTAATAATAGCTTCATGGAGATAATTTAACTTGAACATGTAAAAACTCATAATTTAAAACTAAAGGGGGATTCTTGGACTCCATGAGTGAAAGGAACCCATGGATGAACATCACACATACCTCAACTATTGAATTCGTGATGATTTTATGAATTAGAAACTTAAATTACTTAATTGCTTGAGAATGGGTTAGGGTTTGTTCTTGAGAAAGGGGGAGGATTTCTTGAGAGAATTTCTAATTAAAAGAGAAAATAATGTTCTTTAGGGACATAAATTTTGTATTATGGACTGATTGAGTAAAGGAAAAAGACCCAAATTCCCATAAAATACCAAAAATTAGAATTTGGCCGCGATAGAGGGTGTGATGCAGTTTCCAGAGATTCGAAATAGAGGGTGCGGTGTAGGATCTGGCGTGCGGTCTGGAGGGGTGCATTGGAGCACGCAGCGTGGGCTAATCTCGGTGCTGTCACTATTTTGGGCTTCCAGACATGCCCTTACGCTCGTACAAAAATTCCAAAACTCAGCTGAGATATACTTTTAACATCCCTGATCATGAATCAACTCAAAAATCAAAGTTCTAAGGTTGGGTAGACCAAAAATAAAATCATCAAAGTTTAGGGGTCTTACAAATGACTAAGACCCCAACACTTATCCAAATTTTCAAGTTTTGAACTCCCTTAACATGCGACTGGGAGTTGAAATGAGCTAAGAATTTTACGAGGTATTACAATTCACCTCTTCATAAGATTGCAATTCTTTGAAAAAGGTGCAATTCTTCAAAAAAGTCAGAACTCATTAGAAAGGTCATAACCATCAAAACTAAAAAGATGTTTATTCAAAGTGCATTCTTTTTCTTAGTGTCTTTTCAAAAAATATTTATTCATTTTTCATTCACACCTCTTAAGAATCTATCAATCCCCACAATAATGGGGAGTGACTATTTTATCAATAAATATACGAACAAGTGTGTGATCTACAAGCAACGACTAATTGCATCTTAATAAGTAGGTTTTCCTTTGACTTTTCATAGTCAACTTGCATAGGATGCACTAGATCAATTTATAGATATGATATCTTTGAACTATCAAACTTTAATGTTCACATAGACAATACAAGCCACACAACCCGCCTTTTACTTTTTATGGTTCTTATAGTTTTATTCATTTAAAACATGAACACTTTTTACTTTTATGAGAGTTTAAAGAATAGGCCTTTACTAGTATTCTCCTTGAAGCGGCTTCTACTTCACCTTCACATAGGTGATTCCTAAAAATTTAATCCTATATATCAAACTATTTGGTCAAACCTATCAAACTTAGAAATCATTAAAAAGTTTCATACCATAAGCCCTATGCTTGTTTACTTAACATTGTCTTTATCATGAGAATGGGCTGATACAATTGACAATGTTGAATCATCAGTCATAATTTTGTTTAATCTTTTTGAACCTATCTCTTGATGTCTCCCGTCTGCTAGGTAGAGTTACTGCAGTGATGACTTGTCTTATAGATCGTAAACCCATTCTTTTTTATGATCTCTCAACTTTCTCTAATGGTGTTATGTCTATATCTTAGATGAAGAGTTTTTCCATTATATATTATGCTCCCTGCCCTGCCTATCATAGATTTAATATCATAGTGTAAACGTATTGGTGCTAAAGGTTTGGGATAATAAAAAATATCTTCCAAGAATTTTGGATCATTCTGCTTCTTCCCGGTTTTATCTAACATGATAAATTTAGATTCCAAGAGATTGTGTATCCAGGAAGAGTAAATATTATTCACTCATAGATTTTACTTTATTTGATTCGGTGATCCAATTTGTATCACTATATCCTTCAACTATCATTGGATATAAATCATAGTCTTGAGTATGTTTTAGATAACCCAAAATTCTTTTCATTGCCATATTATGAGTTTGATTGGGATTACTCGCGTACCGAGTTAATTTACTAATAGCACATGTTATATCTAATCGTGTAAAATTCATGATATACATCAAACTTTCCAATGCTCATGCATAGTCCAATTGTGAGTCACTTTCACCTTTATTCTTTTAAAGCGCAAAGCTCACATCTAATAGAGTCTTGGAAATATTAAAGTCCAAATACTTGAACTTGTCACGTATCTTTTAAATATAATGAGATTATGACAATGTAAACCCTTGTGGAGTTCTATGAATTCTTATCGGTAAGATCACATCAGCAACTCAAAGATCTTTCATATCAAATTTTCTCTCAAGCATTCTTTTAGTAGCATTTATATTAGAATTCCTTTACTCATGATTAACATGCCATCCACATATAAATAAACAATGACTTTGTGATTTGGACTGTCTCTAACGTATATACATTTATCACATTCATTTATTTTGAATTCGTTTGCCAAAATGGTTTGGTGAAACTTAGCATACCACTATTTGGGTGCTTATTTTAGTCCACAAAGTGACTTAAAAAGTTTACACACTTTTCTTTCTTTACCAGGTACCACAACACCCTTATATTGTTCCATTTAAATTTCTTCCACCAATTCTCCATTTAAGAAAGTTGTCTTCACATCCATTTGATGTATTTCAAGATCATATATGACAGCTAATGAAATCAATATCCGAAAGGACATTTGTCATGACCCAATTCACAAGACATAATGGCATCTACTAAATTTCACCAGTAGGTAAGCCAAATCATAGCCCGAAGCGGTTTACAATGGGCAATCTTGGTGGGAAAATGCCCCAAAAAGGATGAAATAGATAATTTAACTCAGAAATAAGCAAGGCAAGACAATATAAATAGTCTGAAAGGTATCCATAACATAGAAACCCATCCCAGGACCTGATATAGTCAGTACAAGAGCTACTACAACACAACATAAGTTCTAGAATAGCCAATATAATTTGTCTCAAAGCAAGAGACTAGACATAGGTAAAATAAAAAGAAATTGGGCGACTCCAACTCCGATAGCTCACCCTATCACTGCGATCTAAGACAATACGAATTCCGAATCATTGGCGGCAACTAGTACTCGAATCTATACCAAAAAGGTACAGAAGTGTAGTATAAATACCTAAACTACGGGTACTTAGTAGGCATCATCGGTCCACAGAGCTAAATCATGATATATATACGATAAAATACAAGATAACATAACCAAGTCAAGGAATAAGGATCAAACCTAAAAGTAACTCAAACATCATTGTACACCATTAAATAAATAAGTCGGAATAGTAACATAAAGAACAAGCAACTATAACTATAAAATTATCCCCCATAAGACAATAAGTGCAGAAAAGTAAATAACCCATAAGCCTAGAGGCTACAATCAAGGAAAGTATAACCCAAACCAGCACCGTATTCCAACTTCTATGATCCAATCAAAATCCATCTATGTCATGCTACACTATAATAATTTCTCATTTCGGACTTGAATCGGTATCCATATTATCAATATCATACTCCCTTGCCAGACTTGAACCGGTGGATGTATCATTATAGTGATAAATACTATCCAAACTCAAACCAATAATTATACAATCAACATCAGAATCAATACTCGTACTTGAATCAGAAAACATATCATCAATGTTATAATCAATGGCTGGACTCGAACCAGTAATCATATAATCATTATTCTAGACAATATCTGGACTTTAACCGATATATATATATATATATATATACATATACATATCATTATCATAAACAATAACCATAAGGTTATGACGGGTGGTTATGACGGGTTGGCACTGGATGGTTATGGCAGCTTGGTATTAGGAGTTGATGCTTATGGGTATTTCTTATGATAATGATATATATATATATAAGCATCAACTCCTAATACCAACCCGTCATAACCATCCAGTGCCAAAACTTCTCAACATTACCTCATTAATCATTTTTAAGGTATCTAATAAACGTATAAAAGGTTACAAGGATCAACACAAATCTAGGACTAAGGTCGATCAAAGAACCCACTTATAAATCTCTGAAATCTATTACAAGGCAAATTCTACTCCATACTAGGCTAAGTTAACTAAATACGCTTTTACATGTTAACTAAGTTGCAATAAATCCGAAGATAGAGATTTTACCTAAAGCATAAGCAACTATTCCAGTTATGCCTAAATTATGGTTTCCAAATAGCCTAAACGGTCCAACTAACCTAAGCATTGCCAATCACATCATCAACACCTAAAATCCATCCTAAATCTAACATAACATCATACCCATACTATAAATTATCTCAATCTATAAGGAGGGAAATACTAGCCTACCTGGATGGCGAAGAAAGCTTAAAGAATAAATCACCAATTTTCCTTTTCGAGAAACTTCTGCAAGATGCCACATTATCAAAATCAAAATCTACTCATCAAAATGAGAACAATGATACCCATATTGTACTATTGAGCTTTGGGTCCAAACTTACTCAAAATCCTATTGTGGGTCCCGTTTATAAAACTTACTTTTCTGAAGCCAACCCGACATTCTCATATGCTTAAGGAGTAATTATCCTCAAGAATGGGTGAAATTCAAGTTATGTTAGTGCTAAAATCAAGTCACCAAGCTCTTAGGGATTTTTAGAGGAGAAAAGGAAAAATCAACTGTGAAAATAAAGGATTCTTACCACAAATTCAAAGAAAAATCACCAAATAATCATTATCCAAGCTCTCCAAATCACCCACAAGGTCTAATCCTAAGCTTTTCCATTATTTAGGGTTTAACTATCTTAAGAATGGATCAAGGATGGGGAAAATGGGTTAAAAAGGGGGTAATTATACCCTTCACAGATGTGTGGGAGTCGCATACATGACCTATCCATCGTGATCGCGATATCTGTCGGTTGTCAGGGGGTTGCTTTTGCAATTCACAAATGTCGTGTACAAGATACTCATGGGTTACCTACTAGATCATGAATGCAACACCTGGACCACGATCATAGGTGCTCCATCACTAATTGAGACTTGAAAATTTCCAAGTCTCCGCCAACCCCTCGAAATTCGTCGAAAATCTCATGTACAAAAAAGGCTATACTGCCCTATCAAATTCTACATGTTGGACTTAATGGAATTGTCGGCAAAAAGTGGGTTCCACACCAAAGTTCTATTTTCTTAACTTTCGACTAATAGCTTAAAATAAGATTGGGCGCCTCGGGATGCAAACCAAAGATCTACCTAGCCTAACTCGATATTCTGGAACTGTTGGAATAGTCAAAATTGTCATATGAGGTCATTTGACTGAGGTTTTCACTCGGTACCCAATTTGAACCAACGAAGACTCCAAAAAAGTAGATTGGCTCTAAAATCAAATAAACTGCCTGATAACCAAACATTCAATCCGGCAACTCATAGACGGCTTAGGGAATCTATCGGAAAGCTTCAATGACAAAAATAAGTGGAAATATAGAAAATAAATTGAAGGGTCATGACGATATCCACTACTAAAAGAACTTTCATCCATGAAAGTAAAGGATTAGAATAAACCTGAAGCCTCAAACAGGTGAGGATACTGGGTTCATATCTCGCTCTCGATCTCCCAAGCAGACTCCTCTACTGGGAAGTGCCTCCACAGAACCTTAACTACAGAAATCTCCCTAGTGCGCAACTTCCTGACATCACTAGCCAAAATGAGCACAGGCTCATCCATAAAAGTCAACCTCTTATCCAACTGAATCGAATCCCATCTAAGCATATGATATGGATTAGGGATGTATTACCTCAACATGGAAACATGGAAAATCGAATGGACGGCAGAAAAATTTGTGGGTAAGTCTAACTCATAGGACACCTCACCTACTATGTGAAGAATCTCAAAATGTCTAATATATCTGTGGCAGATCCTTCCCTTTATCCCAAACCTCATCACACCCTTTATGGGTGACACACGGAGGAATACCCGATCGCCAACTCCAAATCTCAAGGCTCAAAGCCTACGGTCTACATAAGCCTTTATCCTACTCTGAGACGCTCTCAAACCTCCTATAATCACCCTGACTCTATCAAATGACTCTTGAAGAAATTTAGTACCATGGGGTCTAACCTCGAAAGTCTTAAACTATCTAATCAGGGAATGAAATTGCCTACCATATAAAGCCTTAAAAGGCTCTATCTCATTACTCGAAAGATAATGGTTATTATATGCAAACTTTACCAAGGCTAAGTGTTGCTCCCACTGACCTCTAAAATCTATAACAGAGGCTCAAAGCATATCCTCGAGAACCTAAATAGTCCATTCCAACTGGCCATCAAACTGAGGATGAAAGGTTGTACTAAGATCTACCAAAGTACCTAACTTCTTCTGAAAAGCCCTCATAAAACTAGAAATAAACACAAAATCCCAATCTAAAATGATGGATATAGGCACACCATGAAAATGGACTATCTCACCCGCATAGATATGAGTTAACCTCTGGGTACTGAAGGACATTTGAATAGGAATGAAATGTGCTAACTTGGTCAACAATATATGGTGACCCAAATACCATCAGAACCACGGGAAGTGTAAGGTAAACTGCTAACAAAGTCTATAGTAATCCACTCCTATTTCCACTTGAGAATGGGCAACCTCAGAATCAATTCACCAGGTTGCTGAAGCTCGACCTTCACCTATTGACAATATAGGCAATGAGTTAAAAAATCTATCACATCTTCCTTCATTCCACTCTACCAGTAATACTGTTTGAAATCCTATACACCTTAGCTCTACTCAGTGAATGGAATATCTTGAGCTTTGAGCCTTATGCAAAATCAATTAAATTAAATTAGCAATCCTCAGGACACAAATGTGGCTATCAATCTTAAAACAGCCTCAGAATCGATGATAGCTCCCTTGGACTCACCACTAAACACCTAATCGTGAAGGATGCAAAGTCTCTTATGCTCAATTAGTAATCCTAAATCTGCTCAAATAGTAAAGAACTCACCTCTATATTAGCAAGAATCCTCCTAGGGTATGAAATATCTAGTTGAACCATCATGTTGGCCAAGGACTGAATATACTATGCCAGTGGCCTATGAGAAACTAAAATAAATGCCAAGCTGCCAATACTCTTTACCTTTTGGTTTAAGGTATCTGCTACCATATTCACCTTGCTTGGATAATACAAGATAGAGATATTATAATCCTTAAGCAACTCTATCCATTTATGTGGCCTAGTAGTAAGCTCTCTCTGGGTCATAAGATGTTGAAGACTTTGATGATCTGAGAAAATCTCACAATGTATACCATAAAGACAATGTCTCCAGATATTAAGCACAAAAACTATCGCCGCCAACTCTAAATCATAAGTGTGATAGTTATGCTTATGCACCTTAAGTTGCCTCAAAGCATAAGTGATAACAATACCCTGCAACATCAAAATACAACACATACCAATAGTAGAAGCATAATAGTATACAGTGAATCCCCTGCCCTTAATAGGAAGAACCAAAGTAAGAGTTGAAGTAATAAAATCCATGAACTTCCTAAAGCTTAACTCACACTCCTAGAACCATCGGAAAGAAACCTCCTTCTGAGTCAAACCAGTCATAAGTGTTGAAATAGTAGCAAAACCCTCAATGAATCATTGATAATAATCAGGCAAGCCAATAAAGCTACGACCTGAATCGTAGATATAGACCTGGTTCAATCATAAATAACCTGAATCTTCGCCGGGTCTACCATAATCCCATCCTAAGAAACCACGTGCCCAAGGACTGTTACTGACTCCAGCTAAAATTCACACTTAAAGAATTTGTCAAAAAGCAAATGATCTCTCAAAGTCTAAAGCACAATCCTCAAATATTGAGCATGCTTCTCTCTACTCTTTGAATACATAAGGATGTCATAGATGAACACAATCATGAAAGAATCCAAATAAGGCTTGAAAACTCGATTCATCAAATCCATGAACGTGGCGGGGCATTAGTCAATCAAAAGGACACCACCATGAACTCATAATGACCATAATGGGTCCTAAAAGCTATCTTCGAGATATCCTCGACCCGAATTCTCAACTAATGTTAACCAGACCTCAAATTAATCTTAGAAAACACTGTTACACCCTGAAGTTGGTCAAATAAATCACCAATGAGAGGCATAGGATAATGATTATTCATTGTTCTCTTATTAAGCTGCCTATAATTAATACATACGCATGGAGTCATCCTTCTTTTTCATGCTTTATGACTCAATTGTGACTAAATTGATGAATCCATGCTTTACCCTTATGTTCCCAATGACCTCCATATGACTGTTATGCATTGTAATGGTTCGGTGGAATGCTCATGAGATTAGACTCGTGAAATTATGTCATGTTTATATGTATTCCTATTTATGTGTAAGCTTATGACATATAAATACTTCATGAAAAACCCCAACGTTTGTACTATGAATTGTTGACTATTGTCAGGTGTTCAAGAAGTGTCATGTATTGTCAGTATCATGCTATCGAGTCCTGGGGGTACTTGTACCCGATAATTTATATGTGTGCCTAGAGCCAATGTCAGTTTCAAGATAATCTCCGTTACGCCATGATTAGTAGTATTCTCAGACAGTTTCAGAACTCAGTAGAATTCAGTCAGTTACATGACTCAGGAAAACTCAGTAATATCATCAACTCAGTCAGTTAACAGAATTTAGTAACATTCTGTCAGTCCACAAAACTCAGTGAACTCAGTCCAGTTCATCTCAGAATAATTAGTTTAGTGTCTATTCAGTTGGGAGTAGGATTCAGCACCGAACGAACCCAATGATGAGCGCACATACTGACAGTAGAGGGTGTGACCCTTAGAAGCAATCCTTGCATTCTAAAACTATGTAGCCATCATAGGTTAAGACATCAACACTGACAGTTGAGGGTTGATGAGGTGGATTAACACTAATAGTTGAGAGTCCCACCGCTCTCCTTTGGGGATACTACCAGATGAGGGTTACTTACAGCTTGTCCTTACCAGTGGCGCGGTATTGACACCCTTCTATTTGAGGTTACAGATTAGAACCCAACTCTATACAAAAAAGGGATATGTTGGTTAGATGACTACTTTTTACAGGCTCAGTTTTAGTCTCAATAAAATAACTCAGATAGTTCTTCAGATTCAGGACTGTTAGATACAGTCACTCAGTTTAGTATGAAACTAAGCTAGTTCCATCAGAATCAGGACTGTTAGACACAGTCACTCAGCTAATAGTATATCAGTTATATGAAACTCATGTTATCAGTATTTAGACTCAGTAGTCAGTATTATAACGATCTTATTTACCATTATGTATTCTCACGTTTATGTTATTTAGTCAGTTAGTATTATTCATGCATATGAACCCTATGCATTCAGCCTACTTCACTTTGCATACCAGTATATTCAGACAAACTGGCGTATACTTTTCTTCTGCACTATGGTGTTTTATACCATAGGTTCGGATGCTTATGTTCCCAATCACACTTAGCTTCAAATTCAGCTAGCAGCAGTAGATTTGTAGTGAGTCCTCATCATTCAAGGATAGCATAATTATTTCATTACTTCATTATTTTAGTTTTAGTAGATAGAGTTAGTTGGGGACATATCTCATCAAATCCACAGTTTTCAGACAGTTTAGAGGCTTTCAGACTAGCATGCTCAGACAGTTTATTTCAGTTTTGGTATTGAGTATTTCCAGATATTATGTTTTATCAGATATTTGAATCTTATGTTCTTTCAGCCCTTTTATTCTATATTTATACAGTATATTATGCAGTGCTCAATTATAGATATTAGTCATGGGTTAGCTTATGGTCCTTCGATATCTCTAGCACCATGTAGCATTTCGGGTTTTAGATTCAGGGCATTACAAAGATTATCCTAAAGCTCGAGTTCAGCTCCTTATGCTCGATAAGAACCATATAGTAAGGTGCAAGGTGCCATAGAAATAGGTCAGGTCCCTGGCTCAAGAGAAATGACAAACTAAATACTACGCTTTGGAGGAAGGCTAAGTAAATCGGTAGGGAAAACATCAGCATACTCATGAACTATAAGGACAGAGTCAAATGACAGACTCTTCATTTTAACATCATAAATATAAGTGAGATAAGACACTCAACCCCTCAAAATAAGCCTCCTATCACACATATAAGAAATAATCCTTATCGGCTCATGGCTAAAAGCTCCCTACCACATGACTAGGGGTACACCAGGTATGGATGAGGTAACGACCTTAGAGAAACAATCCACGACATGATAGGTGTATAACCAGTCCAAAATCACATCAAAATCCACCATGTCCATATAATAAGATCAACATGAGTATCAGCACCTCTAAAAGTCATAACACATGATCTGAAAACCCGATCTACTACTAAAGAATAACTCTAACCGTGCAGCAAAATAAGTAGATACATAAGAATAAGTGGATCTCAGATCAAATAAAGCAAAGTCCAACTAACAGCACACCAAAATTGTACCTATAATAACAGTATCTAAAGACTCAACCTTGGGTCTAGCAGGTGTTGCATACAATTGACCATTCCTGCCACCTAGCTGGGCTCCTAACCAACCACCTAACCTACCTGCCTGTGAACCTCTATGATTACCTTGGGGACAACCCCTATGACTATGTATACCACCTCTAGTTGGGGGATGAACTACTTTAATAAGGGGAACAATCTGAGTTGTGGTGGTGATCGCCCCACGACTAGGGCACTCACACGAGTAATGACCAAAATCTCCACAACCATAACATGTTACATGAGTTGTACCAAAACCAGAAGATCAGGATGACTCAAAATAGCCACCTTAAATAGTATAAATAGAAGATGAACCCCTTAAATAATGACTGTTACCTTGACCAGGGTGATTATTAACACAAGACAAACCTCCATTAGTAATCTAAAGCATTGTCTAAACAGGTGTACTAGGCTGACTCTAAGGTTGATACGGTTAATGTGAAGGGTATCTACCCTAAGAATTGCTAACTCTGAATCAGGAACTACTATGACACCCATAAAAACTTTCTTATTATCAAGGCCTCTAATTATTATCCCATTGGACCTCATGATGCATCTCCTCCATCACCTAAGCATGGTCAGATACTTTATCAAGATACCTGACTACGACAACCAAGGTCTAAATGGGCATGCGCAAAGGAAGTCTTAATCCTCGAACAAAGCAAAGAACCCTCTCATATTTAATAGTTAGAATAAAAGTAGCATGCCTAGCCAACTCGTAAAAATGAGCCTCATACTCGACAACCATCATAGAGCCTACTCCAACCTCGAGAATTTATCCCTTAAACAATCCCTAAGACTATGAGGCATGTACTTCTCTAAGAAAATTTAAAAGAAATTAGTCCATATCAAAGAAGAATCCACCTGACCTAGAATTAATAAGACCTTTCCACCAATGTTGAGCTGCTATGTCTAACTTAAAAGAAGTACAATCCATACCACTAGTCTCAACTAGGCCTAAACTACGGATCCTATCCTCACAAGCAATCAAAAACTCATATGCATTCTCGCTTGGCGCACAAAAAAACCCAGGCAAAGCTAATCTCAAGAATCTATCAAACATCTTCTGCTTTTTGGAAGACGTAGCAGGCTGGGCAACCACTGGATGAACAACTACTGAATGAACAATTTCCAGTCCAAGAGGGACCTCAACCCTAGGAGTCACAGCTACAGGTTGTGCCCCGTCCTCAGTACCACTCTAATCTATAGACTGCACACCATAAAATAGTATGCCATTAACCAACACCAAAATCTAAACCAAAGCATCCCTGAGCACTAATGAAGAAATAAATCCTAGTGGATCCTAGGCTAGTCCCTCGACCACTCCTGGCTGGGCAAAAGAACCTCTAGCTTAGGAGTAAGAATAGGGTCTAGTGAAGGCCCTCTATCCTGGTCCCTAGCTGGGGACACATATTGAGGTTGTCCAAGACCTCTCGATCATCCACAAATAGTGACAAGATCCCTAGCCTTAGTCTCGGGACCCCCATCTCGTGAAGCCATAGAACGCGCCCTAGCCATTTGCTAAAGAGTGAAACCAAAAGAATTCTTTGGAAACCAACTCAGACTCTTAGCACAAAATGAGTGTAAGAAACCAATTCCGATCTATGAGATTATAGTAGACACTTGATCTTGTACCAATAATACCGATAAAACCTAGGCTCTGATACTAATTTTTCATGACCCAGTGGGGGAGTCATGATGGAACATACTAAATTCCGCCTATAAGTAAGCTGAACCATAGCTCAGAATGGTTTACAATGGTCTAACTTAGTGCAACATGCCCCAAAAAGGGCGAAATAGAAAATTCAACTCATAAATAAGCAAGGCAAGATAACAGAAATAATATGAAAGTTAGCCATAACATAAAAACCATCTCGCAATCTAGTATAGTCAGTATAAGATCTGCTACAACACACCACAAGTTCTAGAATAGTCAACACAATCTATCTCAAAATAAAAGATTAGATAAGTAACATAGAAGGAAATAAGGTGACTCCTACTCCGAGAGCTCACCATATCTCTGAAATCCAACATAGCATGAATATTGAATTAGTGGTGGAAACTAGTACTCAGATTGGCACCAAAAGGTTCTAAAGTATAGTATGAGTATAAAAACCATGGGTAGTCAGTAGGCATCATTGGCCGATTAGGCTAAATCATGATATAAATACTATAAAATGCAAGATAACATAACTAAGTCAAGGAAAAAAGGGCAAACTTGGAAGTAACTCCAACATCATTGTACACAATTAAATAAATAAGATGGAACAGTAACATAAAGAACAAGCAACTATAACTACAAAATTAACCCTTATAAGCCAATAAGTGTGGAAAAGTAAATAACCCAACCCAAGGCCCCATAAGTCTGGAGAGTACAATCAAGTAAAGTATAACCCAAACCACCATCATTTACCAACTTCCATAATCGAACCAAATTCAATCCATGTTACGCCATGCTATAACAATTTCCCATCTTTGAACTTGAATCGGTATCCATATTATAAATATCAAACTCCCTTGTCGGACTCGAATAGGTAGATGTGTCATCATAGTTCTAAACATCATAATCAATACCCAAACTTGAACCGGTAAATATATCATAAATATTATAATCAATAATCAAAATCGGTAATCATATAATCATTATTATGGCTAAATCCAAACTTGAACCAATATATATATATATGTAATCAATATCATAAATAATATGCGAACTCAAACAGATAAATATATTTATATATCATAATAAAAAATAATACCCATAAGAATCAACTCTCAAGACCAATCCATCATAACAATTTAGTGCCAAATATCTTCAATATTACCTTAGTTAGCATTTTCAAGGTGTATAATAAAGGTATAAAAGATTTTAAGGATCAACACGAATCTAGGCAGAAGGTGGGTCAAAGAGCCCACTTCTAAATCTCCAAAATCCATTACAAGGAAAATTCTAATCCATACTATGATAAGGTATCTAAATCCACTTTTAGACGTTAACTAAGCTGCAATCAACCCTAAGATAGAGATTTTACCTGAAGCATGAGCAACTATACCAATTATGCCTAAATTATGATTTTTGAATAGCCTAAATGGTCCAACTAACCCAAGCATTGCTAATCACTACCAACACCTAAATCCATCCCAAATCTAATACTATCATGAAGATACTACGAATTAGCTCAATATATGAGGAGGGAAAACCTAGTCTACTTGGATGCTGATGAAAGGTTGAAGAATCCGCAAAATCACCAATTTTTTCTTTAGAGAAGATTCTGCAAGATGCGATACAATTAAAATAAAAATCCAAACAATAACAATTATACCGATATTGCACTATTGTGCTTCATTCTAAAATTACTCAAAATCCCATATGGGTCCCATTATGGTAATTGCATTTCCAAAGGCAACCCAATATTTTCTTATGCTCAAGGAGTAATTATCCTCAAGAATGGGTAAAATTTGAGCTATGTTGGTGCTAAAATCAAGTCACCAAGCTCGTAGGGATTTTTAGAGGAGAAAGGGAAAAATCAACCATGAAAATGAAGGAATCTTACCAAATTCGAAGGAGAATCATGAAATAATCATTATCCAAGCTCCCCAAATCACCCACAAGCTCTAATCCTAAGTTTTTCCAATATTTAAGGTTTAACTATATTTAAAATGGATTAAGGATTGGAGGAAATAAGCTAAAAGGGGGTATTTATACCCTTCCCAAGTGTGCGAGAGTCGCATATGCGACCGATCAATTGCGATCGCAGCACTTGTCATCTGCCAAGGTAGTTGCTTTGGAAATGGACAAATTTCACATACTCAACACTTGTGGGTTACCTACCAGATCATGAATGGGATATACAGACCGCAATTGTAGGTGCACCAGAACCAGCTGAGACTTGTAAATTTTCAAGTCTTTGCCAACTCTTCAGGATTCATTCTAAATCTCATATACACAAAATAGGCTATGATACCCTATCAAAATAAATATTTTAGAATCATTGACGCATTTGAAATTCCCATTCAAGGTCATTTCAAAAAAACTAGTTCCCATATCCAACTTCCATTTTCTAAACTTTTGACCAATAGCTCAAAATAAGCTCGGGTGTCTCGAGACCCAAACAAAAGGTCCACCTAGCCTAAAATTAGCATTTTGGAGTTGTTGGAACACTTTGAAATAGCATATGAGGTCGTTTGACTGAGGTTTTTATCCGATAGATAATTTGAACCAGCAAAGACTCCAATATAGGATGTTGACTCTAAAAATCAAATGAGCTACCCGATAATTGCACTGTCTGCTCCAGTAAGTCATAAATGACTTGGGGTAGCTATAGGAAAGATCTAATGGCAAAAATAAGTAGAAATGCAACCTAAAGGGTCA
This sequence comes from Capsicum baccatum var. pendulum, assembly GCA_030864225.1. Lineage (NCBI taxonomy): Eukaryota > Viridiplantae > Streptophyta > Magnoliopsida > Solanales > Solanaceae > Capsicum > Capsicum baccatum. The sequence goes on along the minus strand of CM061561.1, from coordinate 169,142,068 downwards.
TTACAATGTTATTCTTGATATTGGTGAGTATATCACGAAATAATCAAGACCTTCTTTTTATCTAAAGCCTTTCAGAACAAATTTTGTCTTGTATTTGTCAATAGTACCATTAGCTTTTATTTTTATTTTAAAGATCCATTTAGAACCTAAAGTTATATTTCCTAGAGAAAGACTAACCAATTTTCAAGTATGGTTTCTTAAGATTAAATTAGTCTCACTATTGACTGTCTCCTTCTAAATAGATTAGTCCATGACTGCCTCCTTCCAAAAAAATGAGTCTGTAAAGGACATCATTTCTTTAAATGTTTGAGATTCATTTTTAAAAAAAAATACTACAAAATCAGATCCAAAGAAATTTGACATTTTTTTGGCTTACTACGCCTTGAATTCTCTTCATTAAGTACATTATTCCTTGATTTATTCATAGGTTGTTTAGACCCTTCACTAGACAACATATGTATAATCTTTCATGGATAAATGTGTTCAAGGACTTAAAATTATCTGATTCAATTATCATATTTTCATAGATATTTGGATATTCGAATTTATGAATCAAAATTCGACATGCTTTACTACATGTAGCTTATCCGATGAAAATACAATTCACAATCTTTCATCCTAATTTCACCCTTTTGGGTATAGAAACTTGAACTTTTTCTAGACACCACCACGCTTTAAAATATTTCAAGTTGAGTTTCTTTTTTTTATTCTTATATGGAATTGATTATTTCTTGCTATGGGACACTCTATCGAGCATTCGATTAGCTATAAGGATAGATTTTTCCTATAAGTTTTGTGGTAAACCTGAACTTATAAGTAAAGCATTCATCATTTTCTACAATATTTAGGATTTTCTTTGCAATTTCATTCGATTAAGGTAAATACGAGGCAGTAGTTTGATAAATAATTTTATTTTTCAAACATATCTCCGTAAATGGAGATTCATACTCTCCATCCCTATCATATCTTATCATTTTATCTTTTTATCCAACTAATTTTCAACTTTAGTTTTATATTGCCTATCTACTTCTATTACCTCATTCTTACCATTCAACAAACCAACATAACAATATCTCATGCAATCATCAATAAAAGTTATAAAATAATTTTTTTCTACCACAAGATGAAATTGACTTCATATCACAAATGTATGTGTTAATTATGTGTATGGGATTGTAATTCCTTTTAACAGACTTACATAGATGTTTAGCATACTCGGATTCAACAAACATTTGACACTTTGATTTACTGCTCTTAAAGTTAGGAAAAATTTTCAAACTAACCATTTTTCTCAGGGTTTTATAATGAACATGTTATAAACATCCATGTCATAAATTATTTGACTCAGGCAAGTAAGAAGAAGCCTCAACTTTCATCATTTCAACAATCATTACATCAACATTGAAATGACTCTCATTGAGATAGTCCTTTTCTACATACATTTTATTCTTGCTTACTATAACATTCTCCGAAACAAACACATATTTAAACTCATATTTAACGAAAAGTGTTGTTGACACTAAGTTCTTCCTAATAGTAGGAACATGAAGAACATTGTTAAGAGTCAACACCTTATCGGGTGTTATTTTTAGAAATTTTTCAACTTCCATTAACCTTGTTTTTGCATTATTTCCATGAAGATCACTTCTTTGGAACCAATAGTATCATTAATAGAAAAAAAAATTGTCCGCACAAATATATCTAGTAGCTCCTAAATCAAACCATCATTCATTTGGATTTCAAACTAGATTACTTTCAGTGATCATAGCACACAAATTTTAAATTTTTCCTATTGTTTTCAACATGTTTATTTGATCTCTTTTCTCTTTCTTCTTCTAAACCTGATAATTTACCACTTTGTGGCCAACTTTACTATAATTGTAGAACTTTTCTTTAACCTTTTCTCATTCTGCTCTTTATCTTGTCTAGAAGGCTTCTTTCTCTTGTTATTATGTGTAGTATCATCTTTAAAAAGATTTGCAATAATCATTGATGTTTCTCATTCAGCTCATTATCCTATTCTAACTTGAGATGAATCACAAGATCTTTCAAAGCAGAAAATTGGTTTTCAAACATTTTTTTTTCTGAAACATGAGTATCTCCACTTGTGAATATTTGCATTTCAAGTTTGGTTAGTAAAAAGAACGTCATTTGCTATCATACTTTGAAGTTCCCACCATAAATTTTTTTTGTTTTCTCTACCCATGCCATTGCGAAAGCAAAATTTGAATGGATTAATGATGCAACATTGGTTGTCACTGAAACAACACCATTCACAATAGAATTAATTTGTTGTTCAGTTTCATTCATCACATAGGTTTTAAACTCCAGAAATTAATACAGAGAATTCAATAAATCAGTGATGTTTTTATATTCTTCAAACTGAATTCTCATTCCAATTTCTCGGGTGAAGTTTTTATATTCTTCTAATCTAGAGAGTAGAAATTAAAAGATTTTAGTCTCCACAAAATGAGACTCAATACACATTAATCAAGTACTTATAAATTTCCTTAAGACTATTGTGTTTTGGTTTAGTAAAATCAGCATTTTACGACAAGAACTTCAACACATGTTCAAACTAGAGTAGAACAATCAAATAAATTTGTAACTCTAATTCATAACTTTGATCAGTTAACAATAGGTTCAACCCACTTATGAACAATCAAAAATGAAGTTCAAACTATTTTTTGGAAAATAGTAAAATCAAATATTTAGAAAGAGAAAATGATTGGAAGATTCAAGTTTACCTAGTTCACGGTGTGTTCTTAAGGAAATTATTCCCCTTCAGACCCTTCTACCCTTCGTCCCCTTCGTTCCTATTTCCAAATTTTACTAAGTTTGATGATTTTGCTCGATTCTTATTGATGGTTATTGCAATTAGTGTAAGTTTTTTAATTTTTGAGCTAGTTCTAGGATTTTTAGGTTTTTTTCAAGGTCTTGTTCAAGTTAATGGAGTCTGTTTGGAGATTTTCGGGTTTTTCTCGATTCGTAAAGTTTTTCTTCAAATTTTTTGTGGGTTGTACTATGTTTTTTGTATAATGGTATTCTAGGTAGTATATGTAGTAGTGATATGCCTTCAATGGCATATTTTGTGATTTTTATTAGAATTTAAGATTTTTTTCATAAAATCACAATTGTCGCTGATATTTCTGGGGCTTTTGTATTTTTCATGTTTAATGCTTTTATTAGACATATATATAGCCATTTTTTTCTTTCAATGGCATGATTTCTTATTTCGATTAGATTCTAAGTGTTTTTTTGGGTAAAATCACAGTTGGAACTAAAAATTTTGGGGCTTTTGCTTTATTTCATGTTTAACGCTCTTGTTAGACATATATATAGTCGTTTTGTGCCTTAAATGACATGATTTGTTAATTCAATTAGATTCTAAGGATTTTTGGGTAAAATCACAATTGGAACTAAAAATTTTGGGACTTTTGCTTTATTTCGTGTCTAATGCTCCTATTAGAAGTATATATAGTAGTTTTATGCCTTCAATGACATAATTTGTGATTTTGATTAGATTTTAGGGTTTTTTGGTAAAATTAAAATTAGTTTTTTTATCTTTAAAAATTTGGGCTTTCTGCATAATTGACTAATTGTATATGTTATTTTGTCATTGTACAGGCTTTATAACTAAATGGATACAATAGTAACACTTTAATACAACTATAAGGGCATTTTTTGTTAGACCCTGATCAAAGGTATTTTAATGAAATTGTTTATCCTGAAAATGTTAGAGTAAATGTAGATGAGCATCATATAATATTGTTTCATAATTTAGAACTGGAATTAGGTATGGAAAAAGTTGAAACCTTTGAGTGTAGATTTAACAAAAAGGGTTGTTATTACATGTTAAATAGTGATGGTGATACTTTAAGATTTATCAACAGTTTAAAAGCTGGAGATTTTGTTGATGTATATGCTGTTCACCAAATTAGTTAACCTTTACTTGATGATGAAAATGAGGTTGAAATTGCCAAAAATTAGCCTCGAAAATAGAAAATCTAGTATGTATAGGGCTGATGTGGTAGTCACTCCACCATTATTGCTACTTTGTAATGGTGATGTGGTAGCCTCTTTTGAAACTGATAGGCCTAATATGTCTTAACATCAACCATTGTCTGTGAATGAAAATAAGTATATATATGAAAATCAGACTTCTAGGGCAGTAGACAAAGGAAAAGCTAAGGTTTCTTTAGAAGTATTATAGGAAGGTCAAGTTAATGAATTCTCCATATACCATCTTCAAACTTCTGATTCTGAAGTAGATTTAGATATCAATGACAGTTATGGTGATTCACTTTATGATGTTGATGAAAACATTAATGATTTGAGTGATTTGGATGAAGAGTTACTTCAAGCCAAGTAGTCTAACATTGAAAACAAGTTAAACAAAAGGTTGATAGGGTGAATCTAGATGAGATACCATTTAGACCAGCAGGTATAGATGTTGGTTTTGAGGAAATTTTTAAGAATGACGGGGTTAGATATGAAGGTAAAATGGGTGGAGATGACCCTTATTTTGATAGTTTAGATCTGGGTAGTGATATTTATAAAGAGGAAGAAGATTGTATTGATGATAAAGAAGTGGTAGATCCACCACCGAGAACTTCATCTATCAAGATCTACTTTGATAAAAATACAAAGAAGGTACTTTTTTAGTTGTATATGGTCTTTTTGAATTGTGTTGAGTTTAGATAGGCACTGTAGACTTACTCTATTAATAAAGGTGTGAATCTTAAGTTAAAACCTAATGAGAAGGAAAGGGTAAGGGCAAAGTATAAGCATAAGGGTTTTCCTTGGGTTATTCTTGGAAGTATTTATAACACAAGAAATTTTAGAGTGAACACTTACTTTCCTATCCACAAGTGTTCTAAAAGGATAAGAAATAAGTTGTGGTGGATTAGTAAATATTACACGGACAGAATTATGAATGATTATTCAATAAAATTGCATCATATTCAAGATCTTTTAAGAAAGGACTATGGGTTGTATGTTAGTAAAACAACCTATAGAAAAGCAAAAAAATTAGAGTTATGACTGAATATTTTTATGAAGTCATAGAAGAGTTTGCTAGGTTGTATGATTATACTGAACAATTGAAGACCACCAATCCTGGTACCACTGTATCTATTAGGATATCCAAGAATACAATTTCAAAAAAAAGGTGTTTATGGACATTTACATTTGTCTTGGGGCCTCAAAATGTGGATAAAAAAGGGATGTAGAAGAATAATTTATTTAGATGGTGCCTTTCTCAAGGGTGTATGTTAAGTTATCTTATTATCTTGCATTTTCAAAGATAGAAATAATTAAATATACCCTGTAGCATGGGCAGTAGTTGATAAATAAACCAAGGAAACATAGTCTTGATTTCTTAGATGCATCATCCATGATTTGGAACTTACAAAAAATGGAGGTGAAGGATTAACAGTGATGTTTGATATGCAGAAGGTATGGTGTTTCATATTTTTTAGTTATATTTTTTAGTTTACTGCAGTAATTATTTTTAACTATTGTTTTACATGGTTTGATAAAGCCTTCATTTGGCACTTACTAATATACTACCAAATGTTGAGCATAGATGGTATGTTACACATATATAGTCCAACTGGAAATAGGTTTGGATAGGTGCTCAAAGGAGGAAAAAATTTTGGTGAGTTGTAGGGGCATCATTTGAAGTGTATTTGCAGCTAAAACTTAAAGAAATGAGTGAGTTGGGTTATGAAATTGTGAAACATTTGCTCAAGTACAACAAAGAGGCATGGTTTAGGACTTTTTTAAAGATCATAGTAGGTTTGATGTGGTTGAAAATAACATGTGTGAGACTTTCAATAGTTGAATTCTAGGTGCTAGGTTCAAATAATTATCACTATATTAGAGGAAATAAGAGGCAAAGTCATGGAAATGATGAATCAAATAAGAGAGTTTCCAGAAAGATAGATCACTGATGTATCACCAATAGCTATGGAAGTTCTTGAAGAGAATGGTGAGTATGTAATAAAGTGAGAGGTAAGTTTTAATGGTGATATTGGCTTTGAGATTGGTGATCACCATATCCATATATTGTTAATGTGAAGATGAAGCAATATAGTTGTAGGTCATGGCAACTAAAAAAACTTACTTGTGCACATGCAATTGCTGCAATGTATTACAAGGAATATGATATAGAGTTATTTATTAATCACTGGTATGATAGGGAAACATACCTAAATTCATATAATAAGTATATTATAAAGATGTGGCCAAGATGCATAAGACCAAAAATTGAGCCACCTGAGATTACTCTCATGCCAATAAAGCGAAGCAAAAATAAAAATAAACAGATAGTAAAGAGCCTGTTAAGAAAAAGTGTGGGAAGGATACAAGAAAAGGAAGAAAAAACATATGTTTTGTGTGCAAATCTATTGGACACAACAAGAAAGGATGTCCAACTTTGGTAAGCCAAATGTCTTCTTATTGATGAATTTTACTCTTTTTGGATATGGTTTTGACATCAACATAATTTTTGTAGAAAAAACGATTTCACTGGTAGCTGTGGCACTGCTACAGCATCTGCAAGCGACAATAAACCAAGTGTGAAACCTAGAACTAGTATTTCAACTACTACTAAGAGACCTGTAAATGCTTCAGTAGGTGTTGAGAGGCCTATAAATTCTACATCAAGCAGATGAAGGCCTCATAGTGCAACAACAGCTGCAAGAAGGCCTGCATATACTACATTAGTTGGTGGTGTGAGGACTGTAACTGCCTCAACAACTGATATAAGTCCTGCAGCTCCTATGATGCCTGCAACCACTTCTGCAGTATGTGATAATGCTATAAAATATACAATTCAATAGTCTACTATTAGTGTTGGCGCCCAAAAGAGGAAGTCTAGTACAATTTTGAGAGGTGGTGCAAATCTTGCATATAAAAGACTAAAACAAAATAAGGTAAAAATAACTCATTTTGGTGTGCTGGTTAGACCAAGTAGCTGTGTAGTGCAGAGGATAAGTTTTATATCATTTAAACATATTTAATTGGTATTAATTAGTGCATCTTTAACTGATTTTATTATTTTTCAGTCTGAAAATACTAATAGAGTGTTGCATAGTCCAACACTTATTAGTTCAGTTTCAACCAATATTGATTTGGGTTACAAACCAAAAGGACTAAGGTGGAAAGGTGGAGCTGCAGTAACTCAAAGATAACTACAAGAACAGAGTAATGGAAGATCAAAGGAAAAATCTTCGTCAACCACTCCGGCCATATCAAGCACTCAAGCCAGCAAGAGTCAGTCCACACCAAGCATTCAAGGCACATAGTAGTAGAATTCTCTTTGTGTATTGCTAGTTTTTAAATTCAATTGATCCCAAGTAATTTAAAGATAGGTGTTTTATGAATTCTGGTGTATTTAACAATAATGGTGTTGTTAAGACAAGTTTTTAATCTCAACTCTTGTTAAGACATGTGTCTATATATTACAGATTTATGTGTTGGCAAAATGGTGTTTGTCATTAAATTTCAATTTCATTATCATTGCACATTGCAACTACAAATATCAAGCCATCTTAAATACAATAGATGGAAACCAAATCACAACAATGATGATAATAGTGATAGCATTTTGATCTCTCATGTCTTCCATGCCTTCTATTTCTTCCCAGTCTTTCTTTTCTTTGTTGCCTTCTATGTCTATATTTACTTCCTTGCTCTGAAATTATTGATGGATTGTTTATGTAGTATTATTCATTGGCATCAGTCCATCGAAAGAATCCACAACCATTACTAGTTTTATATTTTTTACAGTACCAAAATATTCTTTTGAGATTAGTTGTTCTTGACATCTTATGTTTAGCATAAAGCCCACAATAACAAACCCGAATTATCATGGTGTTATAAAAAAGAATAGAGAAACAATGGACTAAAAATTAAGGCACAACAAAAACAAAAAATACGAAAAAAATAAAAAAATTAAGGTATAAGAAATTAGAGAGAGAAAATCGAGATGAAGGGAGAAAAAAGATCAAATTGCTCCAACAATGGTGTTGGAAGAAAATGAGGAAGAAGGGTTTATAAATGCCCTAAGTTGACTATCGGGGCCCTGTTTATGGGGAGTAACATGCCTTTGGCGTTTGTATCACACGTTTCTATGTGGTCCCAGCCACATAGGATGTCATGTCAATAAAAGGGATTAAAAAACTTATTTTTAATGGGTTAAAGAGTCCAGATGATAAAAGTGTAAGTAGAAGTGTCTACTTTACAAATCAAAATCCATTGATGAGGTCGCTAAGAGACTTGAAAAGTCTCGATTTTTATTATTGCTTTATCTTTATTTATTCATTTAGTCATTTATTTATTCATTTATTTGGGTTTCGAAGCCAAAGTTGTAATTTAATACAGGCGAAACGGATTTTGGGCCTCAAAAGATTCAAAAACTAGCTTAGGACAGGTTATGAGCCAAAAGTGCAAGTATTTAGATTAGGATAGGTGAAGGTGGGTCAAAAGCTAAAATTAGCTTAGGACAGGATTTATGGATTTGGGTCTAATGGCTTAAGTCATTTAGTCTCCCCTTTACCCCGTATATGCTAATTGTTATTAATTTTCTTAGACTTAGTTAAAAATCTCCGCTAAATCGTCAAAATTTGTTTTGCACAAATCTTGAAGACAATTTTTTCCTTAATCGTTTTCTTTTTAAAAATCAATTTTCCTTTTTAAAGTTAGTCAACAAAGTTATTTTCATATAGTCTGGATAACCACAAGTTAGCGGATATTTTTAGTGTCGTAACAACCTTCTAAGACTATTAATAGGAACCACTTACTCGAAACTTCTAAATTTTTTTTTCTGTTTTGAATATTTTAAGAAATATTTTTAGTTTTTCTTGATAGTTTCTCAAAAAGTAAGTGGCGACTCTATAATTTATTAAATTGTTTTGAACTTTTTTTTTAAGATTTTGAAATAGTTTAAAATATCAAAAAATAATCTTTTCCAAATCCTTTTTAAAAGGGTCAAAACAGAGGCTATTCACCAAAACCAGCTCTCAATTTGCCAAAAAAAAACATGACTTCCATTCATCTGTTATAAAATGAGTGACCAATAATAAAATGTCACGTGGCATGTTAGAAGTGTTAAAGTTGACCTGAGTTCATCCATTAGTTTGAGGGGTATGGTTGGCCCAAAAATTAATCTTTAAGGGGTCGTTTGGTAGGAGGGATAAAGATAACTTTTTGAGATTAATTTAGAAGAGGAGTTTATCCATGTTAGATTGAAACAAAATGTATGGGATAACTCATCTTGAGATTGTAGTTTTTCTCTTATCCCTTTTTAAGGGTGGGATAACTAATCCCGAAATAGCTATGTCTGGAATTAATAATTTCAGAATAACTTATTTTTCAATCAAACAGTCCATAAGAGTATTTTTAAACCCATAGGTGGACGACAGATATTTATGAACCTTTTATGATAGATTAACACTTTGTTTGGATGGTGGTTTGCAATGGTTTTATAATGTACGGTATTGTATGGTATGATATGGTATTGTACTGTACAACATAGTATAATATAATGTTTGGATGAACCATATCGTTCATTGCTGCTTAATAACATTTTTATTGTTTGATTTGACAGTATGGTACTGTATCATAACTGGTAAGTTTACTAAAATGCCCTTAATTAATTATTATAAATGTTAAATTTATCAATAATTATTAATAAAATAATTTTCTTCCTACTAATTTATCATAAATTATGTCATGTAGATATACTAAGTTGATAAATTTATGTAAATTCTGTCAATGTCAATAAAAGAGTAGATCAAAATAAATATAATTAGATTCATTTTTTAGTAATAAATATCATTTCTTTTTGGTATTTTGAGACGTGACACCAACGACAAGTATAAAATTTGATTGCATCTTTTGTGTATGCTATGAGTGTGTTTAGTATGAAATTAAAAAAAAATTATTTTCTAAAAAAACTAATTTATTTCTAACTTATTTTCTTGTGTTTGTAACACAAGTAAGAAAATATTTCTAAAAGCCTTTATATATATTTAATACAAAATAATAAAAACGAATATGATAAAGGGGGCGAGGTAAGAAAAAGATTTATTTTTAAAAAAAAAAATATTTGAGGATGGGGTAGTGGAGTGGGGGTTGGGGTAGGGGTGGAATAAGAACAAAAATTTTAAATTTTTTTAAGAAGTTAATTTAAAAAAAAAAAAATTGTGTGTATAGGGTGGGTGGGGGAGCTAGCAGGGAGTGTAAGAAAATTTTCTTTAAAGTTCTAAAGCACGAGGGGGGGGGGGGTAGTAGGTGGTGGTGGAGGGCTGGGGTAAGAAAATATTTTTAAATTTTTTTTAAAAAATAATTTTTTCAAAAAATTAGGGTGGGGATTTGGGGGGTGGGATCGAGTCAAGGTAGGGGGTGGAATAAGCAAAAAGTTTGAAATTTTTTTGAAAAAAAAATGAAGGGTGGGGCTGGTGGGGTGGGGGTTGAAGTAGGAGGCGAAGTTAATTAACATCTGCTGAATGATAAAATAGTATTATATAATATTAAATAAGTACATAATTGAAAAAATAAGCAAATCATGGGATAACACCAAATGGATAGATAAAGTGAGAATTTTCATGTTATCAAATCATGAATTAAACCATATCATATCATATATTTTTTAAAAATAATCAAAACAAAATAATTCTTTTAGTAATTATATTATACTATATCACGAGAATCACCATCCAAACAGAGTGTAAGGATATTTTTGAAACTTCTTTTCTAAAAGAAAAAAAAAACAACAAATCGCCCAAATACTGTCGAAATCTGGGGGTTATCATAATTCCTCATGATACAAATGATTCAAAAATAGTTCAGAAATAAAGGCATTTGTCCTTTTGCTCTTTCACTATCTAATCGTTTTGAATTTTAATGACAAGGAGAAATGGCGGTGGAGGAACTATTATTTGAAATGAAAAAAGTTTCTGTGATCTATCAATCAGTGAAATCAAAAAGATAATTACCTTTAAGTTAAAATTTGACAATGATGGAATAATTACCTTTAAAATTTCTGTGGTCGCTTGTTTATTCATCTAGTCATCTTTTCTTAACTTTTCTCAACTTTTCTGTCTATTTGAATTTTTACTCTTCACTTTTTCCTCTCCTTTGAGATTTGATGATAGATTTGATCAAGTGCGAAGATTCACGAGGATGTATAAACTCTTTTGTCACTTCGATTCTTCAATTATATATAGTCCATATAGAAGAGAGTGAGGTTACTGAAATATAATATTACAGAATAAGGGTTAATTTTTTTGGAGTTAATGGAGGGCTGAATGGTTCAGACTTCAGACCATTAAGTGCATTTACTTTTTATTAAGATTTTTGTTCTTAATAGGTCTTAATCATTCAGATATATAATCAAGTCTTAATAGATCTGAATAGGTATTCTGGTGTTGGATAATATTCACCGCCACTCTATTCATAATCATCAGTCACCATCTTTGTCACCGCCATAATTGTCAACCACCAACCACCTCCACTATTGACAACAAATATCGCTACCAACCACTATTGTCAACCGCTACCACACTTACTACCTCTATTATTCTAATTATATTTACCGCCACCACCGTCGTCACTAGCACCACCATCATCAATCACTACCAGTCAATCCTACTATCGACCAACTCATCTATCACAACTAGCACCACCACTAACTACCACTAATACATCACAACCTCCACACATTCTTCGGTAGCCACCACCTTTGTCACTAGTAACGCCACCTCTACCATCACTTCAATCACTATCATCGCTACAAATTATCTCTACTAACAACTATCTCTGTCATCACAATTAACAACATCTCCAACTAGTATCAACACATCGTCAACCATCATGCATTCTTTTTTAGTCATCACAATCAACACCTTCAGCTACTAACATCAAGCAACGTCACATCGCAACCACCACCACCACTATCAACTGCCACCATCATAACAGTCACTACAATACTAACCATCACAACTATCACCACTAATATTACTAATCACTAACATCAATCATTGTCACTGCAACCACCATTATAAACCATCTTCACTATCACTAACAAACATAAATATTTTTTTCAATCAATAATAGTTTTGTTGCATTCAACTACATACTTTTCTAATATATAATTAGTTTTTTATTCGAATTGTATTTTTTATTTTATTATATATACAAATAAAATTTTTTTGCACATTCAGATATTGAAAAACAAACACTCTTAATCATTTTGGTTTTCAGATCTAGACAACATCTAAATCATTCAGATGTGCATTCTGATTCAGATGTCTGAATCTTAAAAAAAAAACAAATGCAGCCTAAACCTTAGCCTAGCTCTGGCCTATTTTTAAAAAAATTCAAAATGCTGGCTATATGTTATTTATTCCAAATCAGCAGTCTAAAACAATAATAGAGAAACTTACATAAATCCCTAAATCTGTAAGTGATATTACATTTTATCCCAACTATTTGATTAATTACATCTTATCCCAGTTTTTAAAAATTGTGATACATATGTTATAAGGTGATACACATGAAAAGTGATACATTTAAAACAGAATAGATATTTATTCAAGGAAGTAACAAATTCTACCATTAGACTTAGAACTAAAAGAGGATTCCAAATACGATTTTCTCATCGTAGAGAATCCATGCTTTAGCGTCTCAACCACCGCTGCCTCCGCCGTCGAAAGCAACAAACAATGATGTCACAACAGTTTCATTCGAGAGGAAAGGGATTTAGTTATGGTTTCTAAAAAAAGCATCGACATAATACCAGAACCATGACGGAGAACGGCAACGATATCAGTTGCACCACCACCTAATATAAATAAAAAAGAGTACGCGAAGAGCCTGAAACCGTTAATTTGGTTAACAGAGCAGTTTTCGACGGAGGGATTGTGAAACTCTATTCGACGGCAACGACAAGATGGTTCTACGGTTAGAGTTTTTTCGAAATTGAAGGATTTAGAGGAGTTTCCGACTTTGAATTTGGAGAATAATTTGAGGGTTTATGCACAGTTATCTGCTCATGTGCAGACTAGTACGATGTCGTCGACGAATCTGAACGAAGAAGAGAAGGAGGAAAAGAAGAATTATTAGTTGAATACGTGATACATCTGAAATATGAATTATTATTTGAATTATTATTTGACGGCGGAGGATTACTATGTGATACATCTGAAATATGTGTGATACATTTGGTTGTATTTCTATTTTTTTTTTTCAAAATTAGATATTCAATATGTATGATACATTTAACATACATGACATATAAGTTGAAGTTTGAAATTTCTGATTTATATTTAAAGAAGGTGAGTTTGAAATTTGTATGATTCTTATTAAATGTTTATGAAAGTTCTGTGATTCATATTGATAGTCTGGATTAGTTCTAAGAGGTTATTTGTTATATTAGTGATACATTTTTATAGTTGAAATAAATGTGCAGAGGAAAACACAACTTAAAAGATGATTCATTTATTCATATGTTAAATGTATCACCTATTTATAAACAAATTAAAAAGTATAATAGATGTAGAAACATTTAGGACATATGTATCATCAATAATCTGACGGTAAATGTATCACTCATACATTGTCAATAAAATATATCACCAATAATCTAACAGTAAAATGTATCACTCATGCAGTGTCAACAAATATATCACCCATATACAGATAACAAAAGTATCATTCACATGAATCATCATTATACTATAAAAATGTATCCATAAAATTAATATTTTTATATATGTATTAAGCGGATTAACTTAAAATTCATTTAAACAATTAACTCACCTTTTTGAAATAACTGGAAAAATTTATAATTTAATTTAGTACATTGACGATTTAAAGAAGATGGAGTAATGGAGATAGAAAATGTTTTAACTAATGATTATAATTTGGGAGAGTTGTAAGGAAGTATGTTAATATTATAATTTGGGACATATTTTAGGGAAGTAAATCTTTGAAAAAAATGATTTAAAGACGGAAGATGTTTTAATTGACTATAAATTGGGAGAGATTTTAGGAAAGGAAATCTTTGGAAAAAATATCTTTCATGAGTTAATGGTGGAGTAAATATAAGATGTGGGCTTTTGTTGATATGTATCAAGAGTAAAGTTGAAAATAGGAATTTAATGTAAATTTTAAAGGGATATTATAAGGGATATTGGAGTAAATTATAAGGGATAAGGGATATTGGAGTAAATTTTAAAGGTATATTATAAGGGATATTGGAGTAAATTATAAGGGATATAAGGGATATAAGATGTGGAGTAAATCATAAGGGATATTGGGTAGTATAGTCTCTTAAGTTTAGGTTTTATGTAATTTATCCAACAAAAAATCCCACAAAATCTGGTTAGGCCCAGTTGATAGCCCAACCCAAATCTAAAAATAATAAAAATCAAAAGCCTACATATGCCTAATAAGCTAAAACAAAAAAGGAAAGTTAAAAAACTTAGGTTTGTCCGATAAGCTTCCAGTTGCTTCCTCTCCGGAAGCTTAAGGGATTCCGACCTCGATTGATCTAATTTTTCTGATGAGCTTCATCCTCAGGTGACTTCTTTTCTTTTCCAACTTGTTGTTATCTTTGTTTCTTCATATCCTTTTAGGGAGCTAAGATTCATTTTCCTCAAGCTTCGGCATGATTTACACAATATTTCAGCTTAATCTCTCATCAGGTGTTGTGCACTCAATACCCATGGAATGTGTTTCCAAGCTGATGATGTTATCTCTTCTCATTTGAGCTATAAATCCAAACTACTTTTATTAATTATAAGTTACTAAGGTGCTATCCTTACTCTTTTCTCTATAAAAGTCTAAATATTTGTGAGATTAATACCATCTTCATATCAAAATAAGTAGTTTATCTTTCTAGTAAACTTACAATTAATTGATGCGATCTTTATTTCTATTTTGACCTTTTTGTGCTTGCATTATGAAAATCTTGTGTTGACTTCCCCACTGTATTTGTTACTTAATTTTGAGGAGTATGCTTTGTGGTGATCTCTAATCTAGTGCTTTTCTCTTGATTGTTTTGTTTCTCAGTAGTGGTACTTGTTGCTTTTCTAATATGATAATTCCCTTTGCTTGCATAGGAGTTCCATGAAGGAACTAAATATTCTTGTACCTGCAAAACTAAAATAATAGTTAGCAAAAAAAATCTGCTAGGGAGTTTCCTTCTTTGTGTATATGATGAACTGTTATCATGTAATCCTTCATCCATTCTCTTATTCTCCTGATTGTCTCCATAATAGTCTAAGGACTTTCCTACTCCCATTTCACAATATTAGTAACAGCCATAGAATCAATCTCTAAGATTAGAGATAGCCATTGATGTTGTATACGGTATTCACATCCCTCCATCATAGCTAATGCTTCAGAAAAAATACTTGAGTCATCCTGAATTTGTCTACAATATGCATATATTAAATCCCCATACTCATTCCTTATACAAAAAGTAATAAAACTCTTTCCTGGATTTCCCCTAGATGCCCCCTCAGAATTACATTTATACCAACCAAAAATTAGCTTTTTCCATTCCACTACAGTAGTATTTAATTAAGCTCAGTAATTCTAGAAAACATCCACCAGTAAAGGCCAACTTGTTGGTATATTCTTTACCCAAGGGTATACCAAACTAGCTGATAATGCAAATTCACATTAATTTCATGGATCACTCTATTAACAGACATAGACTTACCATTATTCAGGTTATTTATTCTCTTCCATAGCTGCCAACATACCATTGCAGGCACAACTTGAATAATTGGATTTACTATTTGTGTGACTTCTGCATTCCACCATTTACATAGTGTTTGATGACATTAGAAAAAAGGACCATCTACTCCTGCAGATAGTGCAAAGTAGTTCCATACTTTAGTAGCACCTGATTAGACATAAAGACATGGTGTACTATTTCCCAATGAGGTTTTAAGCAACACCTATATCTAGAAACTAAATTAATACCACATTTCTGTAACAGTTCATCAATAGGTCTATATAAACTTCAAATGATTTTCAACTATTCTTCTTTGTCTAATAATATGGTATGAACTTGAGGCTGAAAATTTACCATTTGCTTTAGACATCCACCAAGGAATATCCCATGGTGGGGCATCTTTCCTTATGGTTATATTTTCAGCAATATGTTCTGCAATATCTTTAGACAACAAATATTCCAGCTTCTGCATATCCCATTTTTCTCCTATCATGAGAGATTCAATATCTTCATTCTCTTCTTTTATATAAAAATTAGAACCACATAGTATAAAGTGCCCAATCTAATCCAATTGTCAAACCAAATGCTTAAATATCCCACAGTGGGCTCCCACCAAATATCCTGATCAATAATATCTGTCGCTTCCAGCATCGTCTTCCATATCTGAGACCCATTTTTCCACTGAACTACTTTTGGAATAAGTTTTTTACAACACTTATCCCACATGTAATCAGTCCAGAATGAGCTAGAAGTCTTGAATATCCATGAAAGTTTAGAGAACACAGCCTTATAAATATCAAACAGTTTTCTAAAACCTACTCTATCTTCCTCTTTTGGAAAGCACATTTTATCCCAAGCAACCCAGTGTTTACTTTTCCCCTCCTCTTTTGTACTCCACAAAAATCTATGAAAGATTTTGTGTAGTTTATACATAATTTTTAGGGGCACACTTGTTGATATTATGTATAGAGGAATGCTCTGTAAAACATTGTTTATCAACCCTTTTCCTCCAAAAGATAAAATCTTCCCCTTTTTAGTTATGAAGTTTGTTCTTCACCTTTTTGATCAAATCGTCCCCTCCTGCATGAGTAATAGGACATCCCAAATACTGAAAAGGAAAAGTTTCCTAAGCAAAACCAGTGATACTACCTACCTCACCCATTAAAGAGGCTGCCACCTTCTTACATATGTAGAAAGAAATCTTGTGATTTTTTATTCTTTTCTCTGAGATTTATTGGTAATCTTTCAAAACCTATATAATCAAATTATTTAAATTCTTTCCTTTGAGTAGAAATTCTTTCCTCTGAGATTTTAATGTCTACTCCGCTTTGGCAAACCATATCCCTTATATATCCCATTCTCAAATGAATTATTTAGAGCTCTGGATAATGCCTCAATAGTAAGTATAAACAGTGCTGGATATAGTGGATCACCCTGTTTTAGTCCTCTAGTAGAATGGAATAAATCATGTTCCTGACCATTGATAGTAATAGAGTACTAAATATTAGCAATAAATCTCCATATCAAATCAATAAAAACTTCAAAATAACTCATTTTTCTCAGGACCTTGGTTAAAAATAACCATGAGACTTTATCATAAGCCTTAGGTATGTCTAACTTTAACACCACATTAGTAGGTTTTCCCCTTAATCTTATATATGATACAATCTCCTGTGTAAGTAGGACATTTTCAATAACACTCCTACCTTTAACAAATCCTAATTGATTACTTGAGATTAGGTTAGGTAGAAAACCCTCTATTCCATCATGAAAAACTCTTGATATCACTTTATTAATAAAATTACTAAGGCTTATGGGTCTGAGATTTGTAAAACTCTCTACCAATTCTTTTTTGGGGATTATCACAAGATTGATATGACTAATACTTTTAGGAAGGGTATTATCTTTAAGAAAGTCTCTAACCCTATTAAGCATATATTTTCCAATCACTTCACAATAGTTTTGATAAAAAAAAAAGCCCTGAGAAACCATATGGCCCACTAGCACTACTTTCATTCAAGATACAAACAACATTTAACACTTCTTCCAAGGTTGGTTCTAAATATATATTTTGATTTTCTATATCTGTCACTGTAACTGAATATGTTGTAGTAACTTAAAATTTCTCTTTTCCCCTTCTTGTGCAAATTGATGCTAAAAACATCTTATAGCCTTATCTGCAATCAATTCTGAATCATCAATCCAAACCTCTTCACTATTTTGATCCTGTGTAGGTACAACTTTTTCCTTCTTCCTTTTACAAGATTATGAAAAAAATCTTATGTTTCTGTCACCCTACTCAAACCAAGTTGTTTCTGACTTCTGCTTCCAAAATTCCTCCTCCAAGTGTAGGTTTGTTTACACCTTTCCATGTGCTTGTTGTAATACTACTTTATTTTTCTCAGTAGGTTGTTCTTCAAAAAGATTTTCCTTTATAGACATTATATCTTTTCTAATAGCCAATTGCTGAAAAATATCACTATATATATATCTCTGCTCCATTTGCTTAGAGCCTTCTTAACATTTTGTAGCTTATCTTTGAAAAGCCCAAACCTGTTACCAACTTTATCCATTTTCCAATTATGTCTAATTACTTATATTTTGGATTCATCTTCTACACAGAAATTAAGGAACTTGAATGGTTTTGCAAATATCTGCGTCCCTTTCTTCCTTGACAATAGTAATAGAGAGTGATCAAATCCTATCTTTGGCAAATGCTCCACCTTTACCTCTATAAACATTGTCTGTAGATGATTGTTAGTGAATAATCTATCTAACCTTTCAAAAATAAAGTCATCCCCTGCTTTATTATTCCACTATGTGAATGGACTTCCTTTAAGAGGAAATTTCTCTAGCTCACATAAATTAACACAAAAGGAAAAATCCTCCATCTCATGAAGTGTCATTGGTAAACTACTTATTTTCTCCTCTTCACTAAGAATAACATTGAAATCTACCCCAATTAACCAAGGTACATTGGACTGAGACATACTATATACATTACTCCATAATGATACTCTTTCCCCCTCTGTGCACTTAGCATAGACCATAGTCACCAACAATTGTTTTTACTCTTCTTGAACCAAATTTTTATAGTAACCTGTTCATCTGTGTTGCAAATAAATTTAAATTCTTCATCCTCTTTGATAAAGAACCATATAATAACATTGATTTTAGCCCCAACATTGTAAATATTAAGACTTCTTTTATACCTCAAAATGTGCTCCACTTGCTAAAAGTTTCCATAAGAACTATTAAAAAAAATTTGTGATGTGTATTGAGAAATTGTAGTCTTGTAAATACCTGTTGAGTATTTACATACCTAATAATCCAAAATAATGCTTTCATTGTTTACATGATTTAGTTACTACACACATCTTCTTGGATTTATCCTTTTTGGCTGTTGATTCTCAGTTTCTTGTTTCTTTCCTTTCTTAATGCTTTTTCTCTCATGTTTTGGTGACATATCTACATGTTTGCTAGCATACTCCATCTTGTTATATACATATTCATTTATGTCATCTATCTAATTATCAATATTTGAATGTACTGTAGAATTCTCCTCAATTCGATGTTTGACCAGGTCATGTAATAACCTGACTAGCTTTTTTGCTTGCTGCTGACTGCTACTATCTACTGACCAGTATCATTCACCTCTGGTGTGATAGGTAAGGAATCCTGTGATTTAATTTTTTCCCCTGATATCCCTGCTAAAGTCTTCATATTTATCTAATATTCTCTAACTACCATAGTGTAATATCCCAGGAAATGTTTCATTGAAATTTTATGCGTTAACGTGTTGGGTTCTATCTTTTAGGATAAATTATAAATTTTTTAGGTGGAATGTCTTAGATTATGACCCACCATTTCTTATAGTATCAAATAAGCTTTCCAACGATATATGGATCATCCAAAACGGACACCCAAGCGATGAGTTATGAACATTCCGATCGAACCGTGAAAAGTAGTGAACAGTAAAACGTGCAGTAAAAAGTACTGAGGCCTGATGTATTTTTGATCAAACTTTAAACGATCATAACTACTTGTACATAATGATCTGGTGATCTACTATATATCAATGGAAAGCTCTACGAGTCCTCTTTCCAGTGAAATTGGTTTCATCCAATTTTTCTATCAAAGGAAAAAGTTATGGTCAATCTACTTCAGCCTATCAAAAGTGAATTTTTGGGTCAACTTCAAACTATCATAACTCCTCGTACACAATAATCTGGGTGAGATACTATATATCAACAGAAAGATATGAGAGTCCTCTTTCTAATGAAATTGGTTTCATGCAATTTGGATATCGAAGTAAAACGTTATGGTTGATCTACTTCAGACTATCAAAATAGTCCACCAAAGGATAGATTCAAGAATTATTTGATTTTAGGGGCGTTTTGGTCATTTTTCCTCACCCAAAATCCTTTGAAACCCTATATCATTATATGTTATATTTGTTCAAATTCCCTCAAAAAGAAAAATCTAAGCTCCTACATCCAACTTCAAGAACCTACAAAGTTCACCATTAATTCTACAAATTTATTCAAGATTCCAAGTTCCTAGTTCAAGAACTTCAAGAACCTCCAAACTTCACCATTAATTCTGCAAATTTATTCAAGATTCTAAGTTCCTAGTTCAAGAAATCCAAGAACCATCATTCAAAGGCACGATTAACATCTCAAAAATAAGTATCGATCTAAAGTTCATGATTTAAGGTATGTGGGAGTTTTCAACAAGAACTCTCTGTCGTTCTTGTGCCCAAAAGTAATTTTCTTTACAAAGACATGATTTTTTATTTGATTTTTACTAATTTGAAGCATGAACCCATATCTTATGATGATATTATGAAATCTTGATGTTTATGATTTTTGAAAGATGAATTTACATGTGTGGAGATATAAATCATGAATCTTGAATGATATTTATCATGATTTTGATATTTGGATCATGAATCCCCATTGGAAATTGTGCTTTTTTTAGAAAGTGTGCGTTATAAGCACGTTGATGTTGAATATTTGAGATATTTTGAATGATTTGACCTTTTGGTCTTAATGGAGTTGTTTTGAACTCGAGTGTGAAAGAAATCCGCAATGTGGTTGATTTAGACAGATGTGAAGCATGATGGCTCCCGATGTATATTTATATATTACTGAAATTTTTTTGTTGTAGATTGTCTTTAAAATGATCTGAGCTAAGTCTAGGAGAAATCTTTAGCACCGAGTGGGAGGTATAAAGCGACCTTACTTCCCTAGACCTACGTGACCCTATAGGAGTGAACATGAGGCTAATTTATATAGTGATCACTATTTTATGTAAATTTAATATCGATAGTCCTACTCCAATGTTAAGGATAGGACGGATCTCCCCAACGTGGCTTATACGTTGGACTTCATGTAGCTCACTTCGTTTATGTCGGTTATAGGATCTTCCAGTGTGTATGTGTTTACTTTTGCCAATGGTGAATGGTAAAGTGATTTGAAAGTGGAATTGTGAAAGTTATTCTTTCAAAAGATTTAAATAATATTTATATTATGATTATTGAGATTCTTGATGAACTTGATCGACAAATTATATGATGACTCACATGTGTTATTGTACTTATTTCATCCTATTATGATTATGATGATTTTCTTCGGGCTATGTGAGTCTTTCATACATCCTGTATATTTCTTATAAATATTCATGATGATGATGCTTATAAAACTACATATACCCTTATATACTTGGTTCCTTTCCATGGTACTGACCCACATCTTCGGATGTGGGCTGCATTTTCCCAGAATGTAGGTTCAGGTGCTCAGTTCCAGGTTCGACAGTTATTCTTTGGGCATGCTGTTCTACATCCTCTGTCGTGGTGAGTCCTCATGTTTCGAGGACGTGATGTCTGATGTTGGTTTCACGAAATTATTTACATTTGATAACTGAGTATGAGTCAGTTGGGGCATGTCTTAGTGGCTCGCTGGTTTTATTGATTTTCTTAGAGGATTGTCAGACTAGTATAGATGTTGAGAGTTGACTAATAAGTGATATTTTGTTATCTTTCTGAAATTGTTTTATTCTTGGATGATGATTACTCTGTTGATATTTGAGGGTTATTTATGGAAACCCTATTGATTTGTGTTGAATTGAATGAAAATGGCTCAAAGGGTTAGCTTAGGGCTACTCGTAGCCTCAAGCACCGTGTGATGCTCCGGGACCTATTTTTCGGGGCGTTACAAACTTGGTATCTGAGCCTAAGGTTGTAAGGTATCCTAGGGAGTCTTACAAGCCGCGTTAAGTAGAGTCTTGATCATCGGTGTGTAGCGCGCCACATCTATGAGCAAGAGGCTACAAAACATTTTAGTAAAAAGTGTGATTCTTTCTTTCAGAAGTCTATCGTGCTTAAAGTGTCTCTCTCTGCTATTGATTCATGCTCTTCTCTTTCAAAAATATGCCTGCACTTAGAGTGAGAAGAAATAATGATGGTCAGCAACCTCAATCCTCTGACCCATTGACTGAAAATGTGTCTCATGCTAAATTTTGTGCAGCCTTTTAGACGCTGGCCCAAGCTGTTACTGAAAATGATTAGGCCATCCCGAGCCCAGCTCCACAGCAGCAGGGAGGTGATTCAGCTGCTGACAGGATCCATGACTTTATGCGGATGAATCCATCAAAATTCTATGGGTCCAAGTCTGATAAGGATCCATGGTTGTTTTTAGAGGAGGTGTGAAAGATTACTTAGGTGATGCATGTATCTGAGGAACATAGTATGGAGTTAGCTGCGTATAGGTTGAAAGACTTTGCTTATGACTGGGTTGTTTCTTGGAGGAAAGGTAGAGGTGAGGTAGCTGTCCTTACAACTTGGCAAGAGTTCCAGGATGCATTCCTAGATAAGTTTTTCCCTTTGGAGATACGGGAGGTAAAGGTGGAAGAGTTTATGAACCTGCGACAGGGCTTTATGACTGTTAGGGAGTATTGTCTAAATTTTAATTAGTTGGCCAAGTATGCTCCTGACTTAGTGGTTGATAATCGGGCTAGTATGAGTATGTTAGTGACTGGAATGTCTAGTTATGTGGTTAAGGAGTATAGGTCTGCTATGCTGAATTGTGAGATGAATTTTTCTAGGCTGATGACTCATGCCCAACAGCTTGAGGAAGACAAAATTAAGGAGAGAGATAGAATAAGAGGGATAAGAAAGCTAGGTTCGAGCAGTATGGACAGGGTCAGACTAGATCACAGAGAGGGAGTCGTACTCAGTATCAGGATCGTTCATCTAAGCCAGAACCATCATCTGCTAGTGCTCTCGTGCCTAGAGGTAGGCAAGAGCAAGGTAGTAGGTCATATGCATCCAGGTCCCAGTACAGTGCTAGCAGTAAGCCAAATCATCCCCTATGTCCTAATTGTAGTAGGGCTTATTCGGGTGAGTGTTGGGGTGAGAAGAGGGGTTGTTTCCAGTGTGGTGGCATGGGTCACAGAGTTAGAGATTGTCCACAGGATGGACAAGGGCGTCATGACTATCGCCCTTAGACCCAGACTTAGACTTTAGTGCTCCAGTTCCAGCAACTCGCCCAGCCCCAGCTCAAGGTGCCGCTTCTAGCAATGCCGGCGGGCAGCGCCAGAATAGATTCTATGCTTTACTGTTCCGCCAGGAATAGAAGGACTCTGCTGATATTTTTACTGGTATGCTTCGTATATTTCAGCTTGATATGTATGCTTTGTTGGATTCTGGATCTAGTTTCTCATATGTTACACCTTTGATTGCTGTGAATTTTGAAATGAGTCCTGAGATTAATCCTGAGCCTATCCTAGTTTCTACCCCAGTGGGTCATTCAATTGTTTCCCAGAAAGTGTATAAAAAGTGTCCTATTACCGTTCTTCATAGAGTCTTGTTGGCTGGTCTGATTGAGTTAAACATGGTAGATTTTGATGGGATTCTGGGTATGGACTGGTTGTATTCTTCTTATGCCTCTATTGATTTTCGGACTTGAGTGGTCAAGTTTCAGTTTTCGGGTGCATCTGTGTTTGAGTGGTCTAGGAATTCTGTGTCACCCAAGAGTCATTTTATCTCTTACCTCAAAGCTAGAAAGCTTATTTCCAAGGGGTGTATTTACCATTTGGTTAGAGTCAAAGACACTAAGTCTGAGACTCCAACTCTCCAGTCTATTAACGTCATCAATGAGTTTTCTAATGTCTTTCTGGATGATCTCCCAAGGATACCTCCTAATAGAGAGATAGAGTTCGGGATTGATCTTTTTCCCGATACTCAGCCCATTTCTATTCCACCTTACC
This sequence comes from Capsicum baccatum var. pendulum, assembly GCA_030864225.1. NCBI lineage: Eukaryota > Viridiplantae > Streptophyta > Magnoliopsida > Solanales > Solanaceae > Capsicum > Capsicum baccatum. The sequence continues at coordinate 169,118,046 of CM061561.1, read as the reverse complement.
ATATGGCCCCTACAGAACTTAAGGAGTTGAAAGAGCAACTCAAAGATCTACTAGATAAGGGTTTCATAAAGCCCAGTGTTTCTCCTTGGGGTGCTCCTATGTTGTTTGTGAGAAAGAAAGATGGCTCTTTGCATATGTGCATTGATTACCGCCAACTGAATAAAGTCACCATAAAAAATAAGCACCTCCTTCCAAGAATAGATTATTTCTTTGACCAATTGCAAGGTGCAAGTTATTTCTCAAAGATAGACCTTCGTTCCGGCTATCATCAACTCAAAGTTAGGGAGTGTGACATCCCAAAAACCGTTTTCCAAACTTGTTATGTCCATTTTGAGTTTCTTGTTATGTCTTTTGGGTTAAGTAATGCCCCAACAACTTTTATTGACCTCATAAATCAAGTGTTCAAACCATATCTGGATATATTTGTCATAGTGTTCATCGATGATATACTGGTGTACTCCCGTAGTGAGGATGAATATTCTGATCATCTCTGAACTATCTTGCAAACCCTTAGAGATCACAAGTTGTTATTCATGTTTAGTAAGTGTGAGTTTTGGCTAAGGTCAATTGCTTTTCTGGGTCATATCATTTCTTCCGAGGGTATTAGAGTTGATCCCTAAAAGACCAAAGCTGTTAGAAATCAGCCTAGACCTATTTCTCTAACTGATATCCAAAGTTTGTTGGGTTTAGCTTGGAATTACAACTGTTTTATTGAGGGTTTCTCCTCTATAGCGTCTCATATGACTCGATTGACCCAAAATAAAGTGAATTTCTTATGGTACGAATCTTGTGAGAAGAGATTTCAGGATTTGAAGACTCGACTCACTTCAGCCCCTGTTTTGACTTTTCCTGATGGTGTTGATGGTTTTGTGGTGTACTGTGATGCTTTGAGAGTTGGGATGGGCTGCGTATTGATGCAGAAGGGTAAGGTGATAGCTTATGCTTCTAGACAGTTGAAACCCCCTGAGAAAAATTACCCCACCAATGACCTTGAGTTAGTTGCTGTTGTGTTTGCTTTGAAAATCTAGAGACACTATTTGTATGGTGTCCATGTTGATGTTTTCACTAATCATAAGAGTCTGCAGTATGTGTTTACCCAGAGAAAATTGAATCTTAGGCAGAGACGATGGTTAGAATTGTTAAAGGACTATGATATGAGTGTTTTATACCATCCAGGTAAGGCTAATGTTGTGCTGGATGACCTAAGTAGTGTGTCCATGGGTAGTGTTTCGCATATGGTAGAAGGTACGAAAGATTTGGCTCGTGATGTACATCGTTTGGCTAGATTGGGGGTTAGGTTGTTTGACTCTGCTGAAGGTAGTATAGGGGTTCAAAGTAGTTCCGAATCCTCCTTGGTTTCGGAAGTAAAGGAAAAGCAATACTTAGATGCTAGTTTAGTCAGACTGAAGGAGTCAGTCAAGGACCAAAAAGTAGAGGTTTTCTCTCAAGGGGGAGATGGTGTGTTGATAGTGCAGGATAGATTGTGTGTCCCGAATGTTGATGATCTCATACAGAGGATTATGGCTGAAGCGCATGGGGCGCGATGTTCTATTCATCCTGGTTCCACCTAGATGTACCAAGATTTGTGGGAAATCTGTTGGTGCAGTGGCATGAAAAAAGATATAGCAGTGTTTGTAGCTAAGTGTGCAACATGCCAACAGGTTAAGGTTGAACACCAAAGAGCTGGTGGTATGATGCAAGAGTTTAGTATTCCCACCTGGAAGTGGGAAGAGATAAATATGGACTTCGTGATTGGTTTACCTCCATCCCAACGCCATCATGATTCCATTTGGGTTGTGGTTGATAGGTTGACTAAGTCTGCTCATTTCTTGCTTGTTCATAGTTCATATATTGCTGAGGATTACGCTAGATTGTATATCCGAGAGCTAGTCAGACTGCATGGAGTTCCCTTGTCTATCATTTCGGATAGGGGTACTCAGTTCACTTTGCAATTTTGGAAAGCTTTACATAAAGGTCTTGGTACCCAAGTGCTTTTAAGTTCTGCTTTTTATCCACAGACTGATAGTCAGGCTGAGCGGACCATCCAGACCTTAGAGGATATGTTGAGAGCTTTTGCACTTGACTTTAAGGGAAGTTGGGATGATCACTTACCGTTGATAGAGTTTTCTTACAATAACAGTTTCCACTCTAGTATTGACATGGCTCCGTTTGAAGCCTTATATGGGAGGAAGTGTAGATCACCCATAGGTTGGTTCGAGGTGGGTGAAGCGGCTGTGGCTGGTCCTGATTCGGTATTTGAGGCTATGGAAAAAGTTAAGTTGATTAGCGAAAGATTGAAAACTGCGCAGAGTCGTCAGAAGTCATATGCGGATGTTAGAAGGAGAGACCTTGAGTTTGAAGTTGGTGACCTAGTGTATCTAAAAATTTTACCCATGAGGGGGGTGAAGAGATTCGAAAAGAAGGGGAAGTGTAGTCCCCGTTATGTTGGTCCTTACAAAATTCTTAGCCATGTTGGTAAGGTAGCTTATGAGATCGAGTTACCTTCTTAGTTGTCCTGTGTTCATCCAATATTTCATGTCTCCATACTTATAAAGCATATTAGCGATGCTGCGGTAGTGGATTCCTCTGTGAGTGCTGACATTCAAGAAACTCTTTCTTTTAATGAGATACCTGTTGAGATTCTTGATTGCAGTGTCCGAAGACTAAGGAACAAAGAAGTTCCCTTGGTCAAGGTGTTGTGGCGAAACCAATCTGTTGAGGGTGCAACTTGGGAAGCTGAAGCGGATAGACGATCCAAGTAACCGCACCAATTTTCTGCGAACTCCGATCAAGCTGAAGGTACCATTCTTTCCTAAATCATGCACTTCTGATAAAAGTTTCAGCAGTTCAGCTATCATTTATTATGTGTTCAGCTGTAGTTTCTTGAATTTACGTATTCTATGTGGCATTCAAAGTGAGAAATTAATGTTTCCAAAGAGGGATGATGTAATACCCTAGGAAATTTTTTGTTGAAATTTTGTGTGTAAATATGTTGGGCTCTATCTTCTAGAATGAATTATAAATTTTTCGTATGGAATATCTTAGATTATGACCCACCATTTCGTAGAGTATCGAATAAGCTTTCCAACGATATGTGGATCATCCAAAACGGACACCCGAGTGACGAGTTATGAACATTCTGATCGAACCGTGAATAGTAGTGAACAGTAAAACGTGTAGTAAAAAGTACTGAGGTCTGGCCTATTTTTGCTCCAACTTTAAACGATCTTAACTACTTGTACATAATGATCTAGTGATCTAATATATATCAACGGAAAGCTCTGCGAGTCCTCTTTCAAATGAAATTGGTTTCATCCAATTTTTCTATCGGAGCAAAACGTTATGGTCGATCTACTTCAGCCTATCAAAAGTGAATTTTTGGGTCAACTTCAAATGATCATAATTCCTCGTACACAATGATCTGGGTGAGATACTATATATTAACGGAAAGATATGAGAGTCCTATTTCTAATGAAATTGGTTTCATCTAATTTGGATATCGGAGTAGAATGTTATGTTTGATCTACTTCAGACTATCAAAACAGTCCACCAAAGGACATATTCGAGAATTATTTGATTTTCAGGGGCGTTTTAGTCATTTTTCCTCACCTAAAATCCGTCCAAACTCTATATTAAAGCCTAATACAAGCATTATATGTTATATTTCATCAAATTCCCTATAAAAGAAAACCCTAAGATCTTACATCCAACTTCAAGAACCTCCAAAGTTCACCATTAATTCTGCAAATTTATTCAAGATTCCAAGTTCCTAGTTCAAGAACTTCAAGAACCAATAAAGTTCACCAATAATTCTGCAAATTTATTGAGGATTCCAAGTTCCTAGTTCAAGAACTTCAAGAACCTCCAAAGTTCACCATTAATTCTGCAAATTTATTCAAGATTCTAAGTTCGTAGTTCAAGAACTCCAAAAACCATCAGTCAAAGGCATGATTAACATCTCAAAAATGAGTATCGATCTAAAGTTCATGATTCAAGGTATGTGGGGGTTTTCAACAAGAACTCTCTTTCGTTCTTGTGCCCAAAAGTAATTCTCTTTACAAAGGCATGATTTTTATTTGATTTTTACAAATTTGAAGCATGAACCCATATCTTATGATGATTATTATAAAATCTTGATGTTTATTATTTTGAAAGATGAATTTACATGTGTAGGGATATAAAGTATGAATCTTGAATTGTATTTATCATGATTTTAATATTCGGCTCGCAAATCCCCATTGGAAATTGTGTTTTTTTAGAAAGTGTGTGTTATAAGCACATTGATGTTGAATATTTGAGATATTTTGAATGATTTGACCTTTTGGTCTTAATGGAGTTGTTTTGAACTCGAGTGTGAAAGAAATCCACAACGTGGTTGATTTTGATAGATGGGAATCATGGTGGCTCCCGATGTATATTTATATATTACTGAAATTGTTTTGTTGTAGATAGTCTTTAAAATGATCTGAGCTAAGTCCGAGAGAAATCTTTAGCACCGAGTGCGAGGTATAAAGCGACCTTACTTCCCTAGAACTACGTGCCCCCGTAGGAGTGAGCCTGAGGCTGATTTATATAGTGATCACTAGTTTGTGTGGATTTGATATCGATAGTCCTAGTCTGATGGAAAGGATAGGACGACTCTCACCAACGTGGATTGTACGTTGGACTCCATGTAGCTCACATGGTTTATGTCGGTTATAGGATCATCTAGTGTGTGTGTTTCCTTGTGTCTATCGTGAATGGTGAACTGATTTGAAAGTGGAATTGTGAAAGATATTCTTTTGAAATATTTAAATGATATTTACATTATGAGAATTGATATTCTTGATGAACTGAAAGTTATTGACAAATTATATGATGACTCACATGTATTATTGTACTTATTTCATCCTCTCATGATTATGAAGATTTTCTTCGGGCTATGTGAGTCTTTCATACATCCTGCATATTTGTTATAAATAATTATGATGATGATGTTTATAAAACTGCGTACACCCCCATATACTTGGTTTCTTTCCATTGTACTGACCCACATCTTCGGATGTGGGCTGCATTTTCCCAGATTGTAGGTTCAGGTGCTCAGTTCCAGGTTCGACAGTTGTTCTTTGGGCACGCTGTTCTACATCCTCTGTCGTGGTGAGTCCTCATGTTTCGAGGACGTGATGTCTGATGTTGGTTTCACGAAATTATTTACATTTGATAACTGAGTATGAGTCAGTTGAGGCATGTCTCAGTGGCTCGCTGGTTTTATTGATTTTCTTAGAGGATTGTCAGACTAGTATAGATGTTGAGAGTTGACTAATAAGTGATATTTTGTTATCTTTCTGAAATTGTTTTATTATTGGATGATGATTACTCTGTTGATATTTGAGGGTTATTTATGGAAACCCCGTTGATTTGTGTTGAACTAAATAAAAATGGCTCAAAGGGTTATCTTGGGGCTACTCGTAGCCTCAATCACCGTGTGACGCTCTGGGACCTATTTTCCAGGGCGTTACACATAGGTAGATCTGAAGATGGTCTTTCAGATGGTTGCAAATGGTGATCATCATGGATTTCTCATTATTCTAGGTATTTTTCTTGTTCCATCTCAACTATATCACCCCACTTATTATTAACTTATTTCTTCTCCTTATTGTCACTCTCTTGACTATTGTTTATATTTTGAACAGACCCTTCCTTCTTTGTTGATTGCTCTGAACAAATGGTCTGACCAAAAACACTCTTTACCCAATCTTTTGTATAATTAGGCTACTGTTTAATGTCATCATCAGTAACCTATCCCAACTTCTTATGAACAATCTCACCCAGTGTACTTTCTTCTTCTTTTGATAGGTCTTCTGCCATATTCTCTTTATTTAACACATCAAATTGATTAGTACTTTTGATACCTTCTTCAGGAGCCTCTGATTTGTTACTTAAAATTGTATCTACATTCTTATTTCTAGTGAATCTTCCATTGGTTGGATGCTATTTCGGTTAACCTCTAGCATAGCTCAATCCACCCTGCTTCTGCTAATCCTCAGGTATTTTTCTTGATTATTCTGCAACTCTTTCTTTGCTTCAGACCCATCTATCCTTAGTTCAGGATGTAAAATTCTACAATCTTCTTCTTCAAGACCTTGAAGTTTACACCTTTCACAATAAGAAGGGATCATGCCATACTTAATTTTAACCTTGACACTTTTTATTTCCTTTGTAATTTCATTTTCAATCTCCATCATTAAAAAGTTATGCCTTTCAGCTAATAAATCAATTTGCACCTTAACTCTGGCACAACTAGGTCTTGATTTATTAATAGTTACACCATCCAACTGAAGGGGTTTTCTAACTATTGATGCTAAGGAGGATAATTATTTATTCCATGACAAAGAAGGTTGGTAGCAGATTAGGAAAATAGATCCATGCTAGAACTTGTATGGTTTCTTCCTTCAACTTGAAATTGGCACCATAAATTAATTGACACATTTAATAAGAGCGTCCATCTTTTGAATTTATGTAATATACACTTTTAGCCATTATGTTGATGAAATCCTCCATTAACTCTAGTCTCATGAGAATGTATCTGTTTTGTATGAAACCTAACATTCTCCTTTGATTCCATACTGTTTTGGCAATTATTCTCTTAATTCAGCAATCTCTAGCCAGCCATATAAAAACTTACACACTAACACATGTTGAATATTTTCTATAATAATCATCCTATTGACTTCCTGTTCTGTCCACTTAAGAGTTGGATTCCTATCTCTGAAGTCAATTTTTTAAATAGGAATATAAGCAATGTTAGTCTTTAAACATGTCTTCTTGTTATTATTATTAGATGAATCAGTGATTAAAGCGTAATTACCTGGTGGATTGGCAATTTGAGGATTTAGATTGGTCATTGTTGGAGAATTTAACGAAGGGAATTGAACTTCAGAATCTAATGAAGGGACCTGTCCAGTCACCTCTATGGTGATGAAAGGTTTAGGGTTTGATGGCCATTGTTAGTAATAGGTTTAGAGAGCGTTTTTTTGAAAATGGTTTTTTTTGCCACACCTTGAATTTAAAAATATTTGTTTAACATTAATCTTATGCTCTACCCTAATTAGATGACACGGCCCGACCTGGGGCCTTGTTGTAATGGGCGTCCCAAGTCCGACCGGGATCAGAGACCACTCCCATTACCCAACCCAACCTCTAGTAGCCTGTCTTGAGTTGGCTGAATTTTGAAAATATAAAAAGATACAGTAACTGGACAAGGACTAGCTTTCGAATAGGTCTATTCCTAGACCAACCCTACAGAGTCATCCCGTTTACCAAACCGTACCAACCAAACCACCAAATCAAACCAATACCGAACCAAGGCCTATAACCAAAGGAGATCCAAAACATAATATGATTAATCCCAAAATGAAATATGATGGAACAACCAACAATATCGTCAACCGGTATCTGCCCATTACCAATATCAATGCTAAGGCAGACACCACTACCAACCCCATCCATACTAACCTATAGCAGTACCACAAAAGCATCTAACCAAAGTAATACCAAAATCTGGTTGGGACATGCCCCCAACCATAGTCAAAACCAATATCCATAAATAAGCCAGAGTATGAAATAACATCCATGAAATGGAGCCTTCTGAATACAAGGAAGCTCACGACTCAACCTAAATGCTGACCTCGAAGTTTGAATCGCTAAGAAGGAGGAGTGGAATGGCCAGTTCCTACATCGCGTGGGGATACAATGCCCGAAGATGGGTTAGCGGGTGAATACTAGCATGAACTCGGGATAAGGATAAAATAATTCCATTTATAAAACCAAGTAAAACCCACCCATATGCACACAACCATATATATATATATAGCCATGTCGATAAAGGGGACCGGGTTTAGTATATATATAACCATGTCATAAATGGGGACTGAGTTTAGCATGCCATTAAAACTTTTACCTTAGCTTTGCCGTCCTAAACACCCACGGGCTATATGGGTTCATCTCTCCTTACTGAAAGGGCCCTAGTGCATGAAGCCGTACGACTAGGGAAGAAAACTGGGATGACTAGTACATCCCTTAAAATATATAGTGTGACATCATACACACGGTCACTAGGACCAAACCTCATATCGGCAAATTTGAGTTTCCAGTTTAAATCTCCCCGAAACCTCTACCTTCCACGACTTTGCTACACATTCCTCCTTTGAGCCCAATTAAAGTGATTTTCCATCCAAACCATTATTCCATTATTACAAACCAAGGCTATTAGTAGTGGTATAATCATACCAATAATAACTTGCAAGTATTGTCCTTAGCTAATCCTTAGGGGATTTCCATGTACTCCACCTGATTTCCAATTAACCAAAACCATGGCCACCAAGGCCTTTCCAATCCATTTAAAACCATTTAAACCATTCATATCATTTAGGGTTTCATTACCAAGTTTAAATTATGCATAAGTTCCATTGGAAAAACAATATTATAGTGGAAACATTGTTAAAGGAATTTTATCAAACACATTAGGGGCATAGTATTTCCAAAACCAAAGTCCATTACCAAAGAACTATTCCCATGCAACCAATTATCCAAAACCATCATTAATGGATATAAAATCATAATTAAAACATGGAAAAACCATAACGAAGGATTTATAACCCAAACCCCCAAGTCATATTTGAAAACCCCAAATCATATAACATTCATATGACTTGACCATACCATTCATACCCCAACATACGACTTTTACTCATGAGTCGTATTGGGTCCAGAGACCAGAATTCTAGGAAATTTTCTAAGGGTCAAAACTCAGGGTGTTTCAGTTTCCCCTACTAGGAACATTCATCCCCGAATGACGGATAAGGTAAGGGTAACCTCACGCATGAGTCATTTACATTATTAAATATATTTCTAATATTTAACAAAGATTGAACACAAAGAGGCAATTATATTAATCTTTCCTTTAACAAACTCAAAAAATAAAGATGTGTTGAAGACATATACCTTCTACACGAATCCCAAGAGTATAAAATAGATGTGGATATTTGGACTTCATGTCCTCCTCAGCTTCCCATGTAGCTTCTTCCACCTTATGGTTCTTCCATAGAACCTTAACCGAAGCCACATTCTTACTCCACAATCAACGAACTTGCCTATCTAAGATCTCAACTAGGATTTCCTCATAAGAAAGAGAATCTGTGATACCCAATCTTTCTAAAGGAACAACCAAAGAAGGATCACTAACGCATTTCATCAATATGGAGACATGAAATACCAAATGAACCGAGCTCAAGCTAGAAGGTAAGTCCAACTCGTACGCAATATTACTAACTCTCCAAAAAATCTTGTTAGGACCATTATATTGGGGATTGACCTTCCCTTTCTTACCAAACCGCACTACTCTCTTCATGGGAGATACCTTGAGAAACACCTTATCCCCTACCTCAAACTCTAAGTATCTACGCCTAACATTTGTATAGGACTTTTGACGACTTTGGGCAGTTTTAAGCCTATCCTAGACCACCTTCACATTTTCCATATCCTGATAAATCAAGTCAGGACCAAACATATCTGCCTCCCCAAGTTCAAACCAACCAATAGGAGATCTACACCTCCTACAATACAATGCCTCAAATGAGCCATACCAATACTAGAATGATAGCAAATGTTGTAGGAAAACTCTACCAAAGGTAGATACTCAACCCAATTGCCACCATAATTAATCACATATGTCCGAAGCATATCCTACAACATCTGAATAGTTCTTTGCTTGTCCATGCATCTGCGAGTGGAAAGCAGTACTCAAACCGACCCTTGTCCCCAACCCTTTCTAGAAAGACCGCCAGAAGTGAGACGTAAGCTGTCTGCCACGATCAGAAATAATCAAAATAGGTACCCCATGCAACTTTACAATTTTCTAAAGATATAACTTTGCATAATCCTCCACCAAAAAGGTAGTCCTCACAGGCAAAAAGTGAGTAAACTTCGTCATCCTATACACGATGACCCCAATTTCTTCATACTGATTTTGAGACCGAGGAAAACCTGTAACAAAATCCATATTGATTACATCCCATTTCTATTCGGGCAAAATAGTCTCTTGATATAACCCTCCAGGTCTCATGTGTTCAACTTTAACATCTTGACACACCAAGCACTTGGCTACCAAATCAACCACATCCCTCTTTATATCGTTTCACAAATACATATTTTTGAGATCATGATACATCTTCATAGAATTAGGATGAACAACATAGAATAACTCATGTGCCTCAGCAAAATCCTTTTTCGCAAACCATCGACATCAGGAACACACAACCTCTCTTGGAACCATAAAGTACTGTCACCACTGATCTCAAGCACCATCATTTTTTTCTACCAACATCATCCTTAATCTTCATCAAGACAGGATCCAACACTTGTTTTTCCTTAATCTCTGCACCAAGAGATTATTGAACCACTTCCTATACCATTACACCTCCATCCTTGGAGTCCAAGACGCTAACTCCATAATTAGCCAAGCGGTGAATATACTTTACCAAATCCTTCTTTTCTTTCTCCACGTGAGCCAAACTTTCCATGGACAACCTGCTAAGAGCATCAGCAACCACATTAGCCTTACCTAGGTGATAGTGAAGACTCATATGATAGTTCTTGAAAAGCTCCAACTATCTCGTCTGCCTGTGATTGAGCTTCTTCTGAGTGAACACATATTGTAGAATCTTATGATCAAAAAAGATGTCTATGTGTACACCATACAAATAATGCCACCACATTTTCAAAGCAAGCACAACCACCAACCGCTCCAAATCATGAGTAGGGTAGTTCCTGTCATGTACCTTCAACTACTTGGAAGCATAGCCAATCATCTTTCCATGTAGCATCAAAACACAACCAAGACCTACCCGAGATGCACACAATAAACCATGAGCACATCATTTCCTTTTGGCAAAGTCGGAATTGGAATCAAAGTTAGCTTATCTTTCAACTTCTCAAAACTCCCCTCATAAACAACCAACTAAGAAAACTTAACCTTCTTCTAAGTCAACTTAGTCAAAAGGGAAAATATTGATGAAAAGCCTTCCACAAACCATCTATAATACCCAGCCAAGCCTAAGAAGCTCCAAATGTCAGTTGGAGTCATGGTTCTAGGCCACCTCTTTACCATATCAACCTTTTGCAAATCCACCATGATCCCCTCGCTAGAGATAATATGACCAAGAAAAGTCACAATGTTCAACCGAAACTCACACTTAGACAACTTGGCATACAATTTCTATTCCTTCAAGGTCTGCAATACCAGATAGAGGTGATTAGCATGATCGACCTTACTTTTGGAGTAAACCAGAATGTCATCAATAAACACAATAACAAACAGGTTCAAGAACTGCCTAAAAACCCTGTTCATCAAATCCATAAATTTTACCAGGGTATTAGTCAATCCAAACGACATTACTAAAAACTAAAAGTGCCCATACCGAGTATGCAAATCTATCTTAGGGATATCCACCTCCCAAATCTTTAGTTAATGATAGCCAAACCAAAGATCTATCTTAGAAAAGAACTTGGAACCTTGCAAATGATCAAACAGATCATCTATCCTTAGAAAAGGAAACTTTTTATTAACCGTTACCTTATTCAACTATCTGTAGTCAATGGACATCTGTAGGGAACCATCCTTTTTGCGCACGAATAAAATCAGTACACCCCACAGGGATACACAAAGACAAATAAACCCCGTATCCAAAAAATCCTTAAGTTGCTCTTTTAGTTCCCTCAACTCAGCTGGGGCCATTCTATAAGGAGGAATAGCTATTAAATGACTATCTGGAACCGTATCAATACCAAACTCGATTTCCTTATCTGGAGGAACACCAGGAAGATCATTCAGAAAGACCTTAGGAAACTCATTTACCACCGAGACTGGCTGTAAAGAAAGACCTTCTAAGTTAGATTCCTTAACCAACACAAAATGATAAAGACAACCTATAGAGATTAACCACCGAGCTCTAAGATAAGAAATAAACCTCCCCCTAGGAGCAAAGGAACCACCCTCCCACTCTATAATTGTTCACCAGGGAACCTAAAGATAACTTTATGGGTTCGACAACCCAATGATGTATAATATGAGTGTAACCAATCCATCCCTAGAATAACATTAAAATACACCATATAAAGTTCAAACAAATCCATCAAAGTATGCCTATCACCAACACATACAACATACCTACAATAGACTCTCTCAGCAATAATCGAGTCACCTACTGGGGTAGAAATAGAAAAAGGATCTAAAACAACCTCAGGATAAAAACAAATACACATAGCCATAAATGGGGTTTCATAAGAAAAAGTGGACCCTGGATTAAGCCGATAATATACATCACGAGAAAAGAGTTGTAATGTGCCAGTAACAATATTAGGCGATGCCTCAGATTCCTATCGAGATGCCAAAGCATACAACCTATTCCAGCCAATACTAGAACTAGGACAATTAACAGAAGCAGACGTAGCATCACCGGGTGCTAGAGCAGAAGATAAAGCCATCGGTAATATATTTTATCCATAGCAACCTTATTAACCAGATAATCCCTGAGCCGATAGCCTACTTGGCCATACTTACGGTATTTTCCCCCCTTTATTGCAATAACCTCGATGAGGACAACCATAGAACCGATATAGAGGGCATAAAGAAACTGACTGACTCATATTTGCCTGAGATTAGGTACCTTGTGCCTGAAAATGGTCACCACCTTGATGTCGTCTGTCACCCAACTCGTAAGGAGCACTAGTAGTAGAGAAGGAAACCAAACTCCCCTACTTATTTTTCTACCATTTGCCTCTATACCGATTATTTTAAGACTGAGTACCTCTATGATTGAAAAAACTACTCTTCTTACCCTACCGATCTTCGAACTCCTCCTGTTTTCTCTTCCCATCCTCCACCTGCTACTTATGAATAGTCAACCTAGAAATATCCATATTTTTAATCAACAAAGTATTCTTTCTTTCCAAGATTAAATCTCGTTTCAACCTAGAAGTGAACATTCTTATTCTCGCTCTCATGTCAGCCACCAAATCATGAGCATACCTTGACAATTGATGAAACTCCAGGGGATATTCCTTGAAATATACCTCCCCTGCTTGAGATTCACAAACTTCTCTATCTTTGCTCCTCTCAGCTCTCGAGAAAAGAAACTATCTAAGAAGGCCTTAGAAAAAGTATCCCGTAATACTGACTCTTCCACATCACCCATATTCTTGTCCCCTACATCATACCATTAGTATGCAATATGTTTGAGTTGTTAAGCTACAAAGTTTATCCCTTCCATATTTGTAGCCAGAATCATCTAAAATATCTTCTCCATTTCATCCAGGAAAGCTTATGGATCATCATCCACCTTCACTATAGTAAAACTTGGAGGACCCATCTTCATAAATTCGCCGACCCTTGTGGCCTCAACACATAAAGAACCAGACACACCCCGCTTAGCCTGAGCAGCAACCATCTAAGCAATAATATAAATAAACTAAAGAAATTCCATATTAGTCACCTCACCCTGAAAAGGACTAATAGCAATCGTAGAAACTATAGAACAATCAGGGATAGAACCCTAAGATTAAAGACGAACTCTAGACGTAGGATGTATCTTATCAACATTGTTCCCATATAGGACTGAAGATTTTTATTGTGTTCCAGATCGCCGAGGCATAATCTGAAAAGTGAAAAAACAAGGATTAGAGAAAAACACCAGGACTTAGACTCTAAGCTTGAAAATAGAATACCAAGAAAGTAAAACATTCCTAAATGCCTTGTAGCCTCTCTTTTATGAGTATGGAACACTATACACCCCTAAGAGAGACTCTACTGGGCACAGCTATGTGGACTTCCAATTGACCATGAACCTAAAGCTCTGATACTTACATGACACAACCCAGGCTTTATCGTAATAGGAGTCCTAAGTCTAACAAGATAGTGTAACTAGAAAAAGACTAGCTTTGGGATAGGTCAATTCCTAGACCAACCCTACTAAGTCATCCCGTTCACCAAAACATACCAACTAAACTACCAGACCAAACTGATACCGAACCAAGTACCATAAATCAGACCATAACCAAAGGAGATCCAAAACATAATATGATTAATACCAAAATGAAATACGATGGAACAACTAATAATATCGTTAACAGGTATCAACCACAATACTAATACTAATGCTAAGGCTGACACTACTATCGACCCCACCTATACCAACCCATAGTAGTACCACAAAATCCTCTGATGAAAATAATACCAAAATTTAGTAGGAACATGGCCCCAACCATGCCAAAACTAATATCTATAAATAAGACAGAGTATGAAATAACATACCTAAAATAGATCCTTCTTAATAGATGAAAGCTTTCCACTTTAATCCAAATACTGACCCCAAAGTTTGAATCACTAAGAAGGAGGAGTAGAACGACCGGTTCCTACATTGCATGGGGATACAGTGCCTAAAGATAGGTTAACAGGTGAACGCTTGCATGAACTGAGGATAAGGCTAAAATAAAGCCATTTATAAAACCAAGTAAACACCATCCATGTGAATGCAATCATATATATATATAACCATGCTAGGAAAGGAGAACAGGTTTAGTATGTCATTAAAACCCTTACCTAGGCTATGTAGCTTTGCCCTTCTAAACTACCCACGTGCTATATGGGTTCAGCTCCCCCTGCTGAAAGGGCCCAGTGCGTGAAGCCATAAGACTAGGGAAGAAAACTTAGTATGACTAGTACATCCCCAAAATATATAGTGTGACATCATGCACGCGATCACTAGGACCAAACAACACATCCCCAACTAACTCTGACTGACTGAATAAATTGAATTACTGAAATAACTGAATAAATATAACATGTCCTCGATGGATGAGGACTCACCACTACGGCTGCTCAATTACACTAAGTTGTCTAACCGTGGTTGAGAAATTATGAGTCCGAACCTATGATATAAGATATCATAGAACAATGAAGAGTATATGGTCAGTACTATGAATGTACTGGTATATGAGATGAGGCTAGGTTGATATGCATAGGGTACTATGCATAAAAAATAAGAACTAACTGAATAGCATGAGATAACTGAACATGAATGCATGAAAATTGTAACATTTGAGAATGCAAAACCAAGCATAAACATATATCTAAAATAATTTGTAAACTAAAACACTAAAATCTGATAAATGAATAATTGAGAATCTTTGTGCTTTGCTCAGGAAAACCTAGACTAAAACTATACTGAATATTGTACTTAGATTTTGGGAGGTACCATCTAACTGACATGCTCCAATCTGAGCTAATCGGGGTCCAACCTGTAACCCCAGTTGGAAGGGTGTCAGTACCATGCCATAGGTATTAACACTGGCTGTGTGGATCCATTAAACTAGTATCCCTAAGGACTAAGGAGTCACTCTCAACTGGAAGGTACTCTAAAGAGATACGTGTCACCCTCAACTAGAAGGTAGACACTTAGTCCACCCTCAACTGGTAGGTAGACATCTCTAACCTACACTGGTTACGTAGTTCTGTAACTTAGAGATTTCTACTAAGGGTCACACCGTTTACTGTCAGGTGAGCCCTCATCCCTGAGTTCGTTCAATGCCAAATCCTACTCCTAGTTGAACTAACATTGATACTAGAATGGACTAAACTCAACAGAATATTATTATATAACGCTCATCATGAATATTAATATCTATGTATACTGATAAGATCTATGGATTAACTGTCTGTATAGCTGAAAAGCTGTATTTATGTAAATCACATAGGTATAGGGTATTCTTAACCCACCAACACTAAGTGGAATTAACAATAATGTCATATAAAAGCTTTAAAGCCATAGTAGGGGATCATTGCTCAAAACCCAACACTTATGCTATTCATCAAACATATGAGAGTCATGAACTTAAGAATGGGAATGGGTAAAGCATGCAAGAATAACATGATTACAAGACTAGAATCATAACTTAGGGATTTAACGTGAAGATTACAACAATTAAAACGTGTAATGGCTCATTCACTTGAAAAACACTTATAAACATAACTTGAAATTGAATTCATAAGAGATTCATGGAGATATTTCAATTTAAACTGAAGAACTCATAATTTAAAACCTAAAAGGGATTCTTGGATTCTATGAGTGAAAGAAACCCATGGATGAATATCACACATACCTCACTGGATGAATTTGTTATGATTTTTAGAAATTTCTTGAGGTTTGAAGCTTGAACTCCTTCATTACTAGAGTAATGGTTAGGGTTTGTTCTTGAGGTAGAAGACAGTTTTCTTGAGAGATTTTATGAGTAATAAGACAAATAATGCTCATTGGGGACCTAAATTTTGTGTTATGAATGAGTTTGGGTGAGGGGAATTGACCCAAATGCCTTTATGACGAGGAAAAAAACTTAGAGAAAAAGGAAGGGGTTGGCGTGGGATCTAGCACACCAGACTGGAATGGGAGGCCCGAGCTCTGGAGCGGCGCACCAGAGGGTGCGGCATGGGATTATTCTGGTGCTTCTACTATTTTTTATTCCCAAACACACCTCTACGTTCATCTAAAAATTTTGAAACACGCCTGAGATATATTTTTAACTACCCCGATCATGAATCAACTCAAAAATTAACGTTCTGAGGTCGGAAGGACAAAAATAAAATCATTAAAGTTAATGGGTCTTGGTAATGTGTAAGTACCAACACTTGGTGAAATTTTCAAGTCTTGGACCCCTTGAACATGTAGATAAGAGCTAAAATAAGCTAAAACTTTTATGGGGTATTACAATATCTCCCCCTTAGGAACATTCGTCCTCGAATGAGACTAGTTTAGCTGAGAGTACTGAATTTACTGAGATCATATATTGAATATGCATGACTGGAAACATGATTACATAACTAAGTTTGAAATATGATACATGAACTAAATTGAATGTATGCAATGACATGAAATGGATTACATTGATAAAATTGAGAAAGAAAAAGAGTCATTCTAAGGAAAATCGTTACCTTAAGCTGACTCTGAGTTCTTAGAAAAAACTGAGGGTAATTGGTTCGTATATCTGCTTCTGCTTCCCAAGTGGCTCCCTCAATGGACTAATTCTTCCAAAGAACCTTGACCAAGGGAACTTCTTTCTTCCTTTGTCTATGAATGTGACGATCAAGTATTTCAACTGGGACTTCTTCGTAAGAATGGTTATCTTGAACATCCATAATTCCTAACGAAAAAACTATAGCTGAATCACCAATACACTTCTTTAACGAGGAAACATGAAACACTAGATGCATTGATGCTAAATCTGCAGGCAACTCAAGCTCATAAGCCACCTATCCAAAATGACTAAAATCTTATGTGGGCCAACATAATGGGTACTGAATTTCACCTTCTTGATAAATATCTTCACTCCCTTCATGGGTGAGATTTTCAAATAAACTAAATCACCAACCTCAAACTCAAGATCTCTTCTCCTCACATCTGAACTCTGACCCTATCAAAGAAACTTCACATACCTCAAACCAATAAATAGGAGATCTATATCTCCTTCTATAAAGAACCTCAAACTGAGCCATCAAAATACTGGACTGATAACTGTTGTTATAGGCAAACTTAATCAAAGGTATGTGATTATCCCAACTACCTCTATGGTCAATAACACATGCTCTCAACATATCCTTTAAGGTATGAATGTTTCTCTCTGCCTTACCATCTGTCTAAGGATGAAAAGTTGTACTGAGATGAGCTTGGGTAACAAGACCTTTCTGAAAAGTCTTCAAAAAATGAGAGGTAAACTGAGTACCTCTATCTGATATGATAGACAACATAATCCCATGCAACCTAACCAACTCCCTAAGGTAGATTCTGGCATAATCCTCAGCTGAGTAAGAAGTATGAACAAGTAGAAATGAGTTGATTTTGCCATTCTGTATACAATGACCCATATCGAATCATGCTGACGACGCCTGTGAGGCAACCCAATCATAAAATCCATGTTCACCACCTCTCGCTTCTAAGCGGTGATATGAACTCTTGCAATGTGCCACTAGGCCTTTGGTCTTCATCCATAACCTGTTAATAATAAGAACACTTAGCTACAAACTCTGTAATATCCCTCTTCATACCACTCCACCAATAGATTTTCCACAAGTTACAGTACATCTTAGTGACTCCTAGATGGATAAAGTATTGCGCTTCTGCAAGTATTTCCTATCTCAATTCATAAACACATGAAACATATAATCTTCCCTAACAATGAAGCACACCTTCTCCCCTTAGGATAAAACTTCCACCTTTAGATATTCAACTGCCTATTTTAACTTAACCAAACTAGGATGTCTGCCTTGGTTTTCTTTTACTTCGGAAACCAAGGAAGACTTCGAACCATTCTGAACCTATACACTACCTTCTGCTGATGTAACCAATTAGACACCTAATCTAGCAAGCTAATGAAACTCACCGACTAACTTTTTCTTATCCTCCGTAACATAAGCAATACTACCGATAGACAACCTTCTAAGGGAATCTGTCACTATATTGGCCTTTCCCGGATGATACAAAACACTCATATCATAATCTTTTAACAACTCAAGACATCTTCTCTAACGAAGATTAAAATATTTCTTCGAGAACATATACTGCAAGATTTTATGGTATGTGAACACATCTATATAAACCCCATAAAAGTAATGTCTCCATATCTTCAAAGTAAACACAATAACTGCCAACTCAAGATCATGGGTAGGATAATTCATTTCATAGGGATTAAGCTATCTAGAGGCATAAGCTATGACCTTACCTCTCTGCATCAACATTTAACCACAACCAAATCTTGAAGCATCGTAGTAAACTACAAATCCATCTAAACCATGTGGAAAGTCAATACTGGAGCAAAAGTGAGAAGAGTTTTCAACTCTTGAAAACTCTCCTTACAAGAATCTAACCACTAGAATTTGACTTTATTTTAAGTTAATCGATACATGGAGACACAATATGAGAAAACCCCTTAACAAACCATTTGTAATAGCTAGCCAAGCCTGAGAAACACCTGATATCTGATAGAGATATAGTTCTAGGCCAGTTTTTCACTACTTTGGTATTTTGAGGGTCGATTCCAATGCCATAACTGGAAATAATATGGCCAAGATAAGCTACCTATCTTAGCCAAAATTTGCACTTACTAAATTTGGAAAATAACTAATGACCTGTAAGAGTCTGCAACACAATTTTCAGATGGTCTGCATTATCATTCTCACTATAGGAATAAAGAAGAATCTCATTAATGAAGACTATGATAAAAATGTCAAAATACTACTTAAACACTTTGTTCATCAAGTCCATGAAAGATTCAGGGGCATTTATTAGTCAAAGAGACATAACTAAGAATTTGAAGTGACCATAACGAGTTCTAAAGATTGTCTTTAGAATGTCATACTCCCTGACTCTAAGCTGATGGTAGTCGGATCTGAGGTCTATCTTAGAGAAATAACTGGTACCCTAAAGTTGGTCGAACAAGTCATCAGTTTTGGGGAGTGGATACTTATTCTTTATTGTGACCTTGTTCAACTGATGGTAACCAATTCACATTCTGAGAGAACCAGCTTTCTTATGCACGAATAGTACTGAAGCACCCCATGGGGAAACACTGGGCCGAATGAAACTCTTAAGAGATATTTCAACAGTTATTTCAACTTCCTTAAGCCTAATTAGAGCCATTCTGTAGGGCGGAATAGAGATAGGATAGGTATCTACAAAGAGAACTATTTTGAAGTCAATTTTTCTTTCGGAAAAACTCTAGGAAAGTCTTCAGGAAATACATCTGGAAATTTTGTAACTACTGAAAATAACTCAAGACTTGATGTCTCAGAACTAGAGTCTTTAGAAATCATTTTTCATGCCTTAAGATAGGAAATGATCTGACCCCTAAGAAAAGAGGTACTACCCAACTATTTAATGACTAGTTCATTAGGAAACCAAAACTAAATGACTTATTTTTACAATAAACTAAGGCATAATATGATAGGATTCAATCCATGTCGAGAATGACATCAAAATCTTTTATCTCCAACTCCATGAGGTCAACTGGGGTGACGTTGTAGGATACTATGACCAGGAAGTTCCTGTATATCTGCCTAGATACAATAGAGACATTGACTAAAGTAGACACTGAGAAGGGTTCTACTAAATATTCTGGAATGAAATAGAAATTGATTGTTGTATAAGGAGTCACAAAAGAAATTAAACCTTTGGGGTCTAGTAAAGCATAAACACGGTGATAAAAGAACTGTAACATACCCATAACTACATTAGGAGAACTCTCCTAATCCTGTTAAGTCTGGAGGGCATACAACCTATTTTTACTCTTCCTACTGGTTGTGCTGGAAGTGGCACCCTACTGAGTCAGGCGACCAGCTGGAACTGGAGGACGATTAGACTGACTATTATGGTCGCCCTTAGGGAAATATCCAACTAAGTGGCCTTGATTTCCACAACCAAAACACATATCTCTGTCGGCTCTACAAATACCTTGATGATGCCTGCCGCACTTGCCACAAATTGGATGAGTACAAATACTGTTCACACTACCCTTGGACTTGGAACCTAGCACTCCATCCCGAATATCTTGCTTGTACTTAGGCACTGGTGCACTGGGGTGGGGGATAAGACTTCTGGAAGAATTGAGAACGATTACCACCCTCTGACCTCGACTGTGAAAAACTAAAACTACCTATTCTAGCCCCCTTGTTCTCTATTTCCTTCTACTGAAGATTCTCTTCTTCATTCTGCTGAGCATGAACTATAAGTCAAGATAAATCCATCTTCTTAATCAACATTGATATCCTACAATCCTTGACCACATTATAAGATACACTACACACAAACTTACTCATTCTAGATCTATTATCAGCCACCATCGAAGGAACATACTTGACCAACTTAGGGAACTTAAGAGAGTACTCCTTCACACTCATATTACCTTTCATTAAATTGATGAACACCTTCACTTTAGCTTTCCTCAACTCTAACAAGAAGAACCTATCCTGAAAAGTCATGGAAAACTTCTCCCACTCAATAGGCCCTGCCTCATCATCCATATCCTTCTTCCACTGCTTAAACCAGGTGTGACCTACATCCTGCAACTGATATATGGCCAACTCTACTTTCTTACTTAGCGTGATGCCCATAACATCTATCACTTTCTGAACTATATCAAGAAACACATATGGATCCTTCTCAGACTTTAATCTCAAAAACAAAGAGGGATTTATTCAGGTGAAATCCCCAATCCTGACTGCTGCTGCATTTTCCCCTGGATTAGCTAGGGTAGCATCTTGCTAATTATTTTGAACAGCTATCGAATGAGCAAAAGTATTAAAAGCAACTTTGAACTCGGCATGTGAGACATGCTCATTCGTGGGATCTTCTTGAACAGGCGGTGGTGTGGGTTGATTCCTGTCCCATCTTTAGTTATTCCTTTTGAGAGGTATTGTCTGTAAACGGAATAAAGGATGAGTTAGAAAGAGAGTTTAAGTAGATCTTATGCTCTTTCGCATGACATGACTACTGAAAAAGAGAAATTTTTCCTAAAACGTCTTGTAGCTTCTTGACCATAGGTATGGCACGCTTCACACCCATGCACAAGACTCTAATTAATGTGGCTGTTAAACTCCCAAGGACATTTTAAAACTCTGGGCTCTAATACTAAGTTTTGTTATGACCCGAGGCTCCCCCTTAGTCATAACAACGGTGCTTACAGTCACAATTGACCACAAGCTAACGCATGAGCTGGTACCTATTGTGAGCACTAAATAAAAATAAATATAACACATGTGCAGAATATAAACTTAAAAAAATATAAATATGAAATACCGAATCAATCATAATTCTGCAATATTTGATAAAAATTTAAAGTAACTAACTGACTGTCTAAGTGATTGTCTAAACGTCTGAAAGCCTCTAAACTAATTGAGAAGTTGATGGGAAAGACCTGCAACTAACTCTGACTGACTGAATAAAATGAAATACTGAAATAACTTAATAAACATAACATGTCCTCGATAGATGAGTACTCACCACTGCGGCTATTAGATTACACTGAGCTATCCAACTATAGTCTAGAAACTATGCATCTAAACCTATGATATAAGACATCATAGAGAAAATAAGAGTATATGGTCAATAGTTTGAATGTACTGGTATATGAGATAAGGTGAGGCATATAAAATAAGGACTAACTGAATAGCATAAGATAGCTGAACATGAATGCATAAAAACTGTAACATATGGGAATGCAAGACCAGGCATAAGCATATATCTAAAATAATCTATAAACTGAAAGACTAAAATTCAATATCTAAATAAATAAGAAAATGTGTGCTTTGGTAAGGAAAACCTAGACTAAAACTATACCGAATATTGTACTGAGACTGTGGGAGGTATTATCTAACAGACATTCCCCAATCTGAGCTAATCGGGGTCTAACTTGTAGCCCTATTTAGAAGGATGTCAGTATCATGCCACGGGTACTAACACTAGTTGTTAGGATCCACTAAACTAGTGTCCCGAAGGACTAAAGAGTTAACCTCAATTGACAGGTGCCATAAAGAGATATATAACACCCTCAACTGGTAGGTAGACATCTCTAACCTTTACTGGCTATGCAGTTTTGTAACACAAGGATTGTTACTAAGGGTCACACCCTCTACTGTTAGGTGACACCTCATCCCTGCATTCGCTTGGTGCTAAATCCTACTCCCAGTTGAATTAACACTGATACTGGAATTGACTAAACTCAACTATGTGTTATTTTATAACTGATAGTCCTCATCATCAATATGAATATCAAAGTATACTAAAAATTTTGAAACTCACTCGAGATGTATTTTTATCTGCCCTGATCATGAAATAACTTACAAATAGATGTTCCAAGGTTGGAAAGGTTAGTAATAAAATCATCAAAGTTTAGAGGTCTTAGAAATGACTAAGTCCCAATACTTAGTGAAATTTTCAAGTCTTGGACCCCTTAAACAAGTAGCTAAGAGCTGAAATGAGCTAAGACTTTATGGGGTATTACATAAAACTTCATGCAAGTAGCTCCCTTCACAACATTGTCTCTCAAAAAATAATGCCTTACATCAATATGCTTTGTCCTCTTATGTTGCACTTGATTCTTATCCATGTTAAGAGAACATGATCACACATCAGATGGACAGTGTGTGAGACAATCTCAATAACTTTTAGTTATTGTTTGATCTATAACAATTGAGCAGAACAAGAAAATGCAGCCACATAATCAGCTTCAGTAGTAGATAGAGCAACTAAATTATACTTCATAGAACCTCAGGAGATTAAGAATGAACCAAGAAAATAAGCCATTCCTAAGGTTCTTTCTCTATCCACCAAATATCTATCATAATCAGCATTAGCATATCCTATCTGATCAAAATTGTATCCAGATGGATAGTACAAGACCAAGTCCTATGTCCCTTTCAGATACTTGAGAATTCTTTTTTTATCTTCCAAATGAGACTTCTTTGGAAAAGCCTAAAATACGGCACATATTCCCACACTAAATATAATATTTGGCCTGCTTGTTGTGAGATATAGCAAGGATCCAATAACCCCTCTATACATGGTCTCATTAACTAAAGGACTGGATTCATCATTATCCATCTTTGAACTGGTTCCAATTGGAATTTCTATTAGCTTGGTATCTTTCAAATTGTATTTCTTCAGTAGCTCTTGATGTACTTTGACAAATCATTATCCCTTAAGAAGTTTGCTTGATCTGCAGGCCTAGGAAGAAACTCAATTCACCCATCATGCTCATTTCAAATTCACTCTCGATTAGATTGATAAACTCTTCAGACAGTGATTCAGAAGTATCTCTAAGGATTATATCATCAACATATATTTGAACAGTTAGTTAGTTTCTACCTCTGTACTTTCAAAATAGAATATTGTCAATTTTGTCTCTTTTAAAGCCATTTTTCAAAAGAAACTTTGAAAGTCTCTCATACCAATCCCTTGATGCTTGCTTAAAACCATAAAGAACTTTGTTCAATTTAAGCACATGATGAGGAAAATCTATATCTTCAAAACCTAGAGGTTGGTTGACATAGATTTTTCCTTCAAGTTTCCATTCAGAAAAGAACTTTTGACATCCATTTGGAAGAGTTTGAACCCTATATAGGTAGCAAATACAATAAGAATTCTAATAGCCTCTATCCTTGCTACAGGGGTAAATGTCTCATCATTGACAATTCTTTTCTCCTGGTTATAACCTCGAACAACCAGCCTTGCTTTATTTCTATTGATAGATCCATTCTCATCCTGCTTATTTCTGTACACCCATTTTGTTCCAATAATTATTGTGTCAATAGGTCTGGGGACTAGGTGCCAGACTTTACTTCTTTCATCTTATTTAAGCTCCTCCCATATTACATTAATCCAGTTAGTATCTTTCTGAGCTTCTTTCATATTTTGGGCTAAATTTAAGACAAGAATGTTGCGAATGCCATGAAATTTCTAGCTTGAGATCTTGTTTCGACAACAGATTCCAAAGGTAAAGTCATATTCTTAAGTGGGTGAGAATATTTATGCCTCTAGTTTGACCTTTTAAGATAAGTTCCACTAGGACCATGTCACTGAAGATTTTCTCTGGACCCTTTTTGATGTTCTTCAACTGGATCAAGGGTTTGTAACTGAGATCCTGGATCACTATCACCTTCATCATTCCCTACTGCACCATTTAGTCCTTGACCAACATCTTTAGCAATATCATCCCTTTGAACAGGAATGAGTTCTTCAATATTAGAATTTTTATCATCACCTGGATTCACTAGCTTTCCTAACTCATCAAAGACCACATACATACTTTCTTCCACATAAAGAGTTCTTTTATTGAAAAGTCTATATGCTTTGCTTGTTTAGGAGTATCCCACAAATGTTGCTTCATTACTTTTTGAATC
The DNA here is from genome assembly GCA_030864225.1 of Capsicum baccatum var. pendulum. Taxonomy (NCBI): domain Eukaryota; kingdom Viridiplantae; phylum Streptophyta; class Magnoliopsida; order Solanales; family Solanaceae; genus Capsicum; species Capsicum baccatum. The sequence continues at coordinate 169,093,070 of CM061561.1, read as the reverse complement.
AAACTTTCCTAATTCATTCTCCCCATTATTTAAAACAAAGCACTTGTACCCAAAAGGACTAAAGTAGTTAAGCTTAGGCTTTCTATTGAACACAAGCTCATATGGGGTCTTGTTTAGGAGAGATCTGAATAAAAAAAATTTTGTCACATAACAGGTAGTATTAACTGCTTTAGCCCAAAAATTTTTTAGAAGCCCACTATCAGTCTGAATGGTCCTGCCAATCTCTATGAGGGTTCTATTCTTTCTTTTAACAGATCTATTTTCCTAAGGAGTCATAGGAGCAGAGAAGTTGTTACTGATTCCATATTCAACACAAAATCCTACAACTTTGGAGTTTCAAATTTAGTTCCATGATCATATCAAAATTAAGCAATCTTACAATTCAGCTTCTTTTGAATTTACTTGGGAAAATTTACCAGAACCTCATAGGTTTCATCCTTGGTTCTCAATAATATTGTCCAGGTGAACCTCGAGTAGTCATCTATAATGAAAAATACATATTTTTTTCCTCCTCTACTTTGAACATTAATAGTTATATATGGATCCATGTATAGCAACTTAAGAGGTATAGAAGTACTCACCTTCTTCTTTAACTTAAAGGAAGACCTGGTTTCTTTACCCTTAACACAAGCATCACAAACTTTGTTGCCTGGAAATTTTAGCTTTGGCATGACATAGACCATGTCCTTTGAAATAAACTTGTTCAGCGAAGAGAAACTTACATGTCCCAGCCTTATGTACCATACATTAGAATCTTCACTTAGAACACTTAAGCAAGTTAATTCCCCATCAGCTACAGACTTTAAATCAGCCACAAATATGATTTTGAACCTTTTAACATTGAGAAGAACTCTCAGACTACAAGCTTGACATAGTATATCCATCAGGTGAGAACGTTACCTCATTACCTTTATCACAAATTTAATAAACACTTAGAAGATTGTACTTAAGGCCACTCACATAGTACACATCTTCTATTGCTTGATCAGGTGATTTTCCAATCTTTGCCACACCATGGATATAGCCCTTTATACCATTTCTAAAAGAGACACCTCCTTCTTGAAGTTACTTAACAGAGAGCAAATAGTCAATTCTCCCAATCATGTTATTTGAGAATTCTCTATCCATAAACCAGTTCTGACTGTATTTCCTTTCTCCTAATAGCAATTAAAGTTATTTGTAAGTTTTGGGAACCCACTTGAGTTTAAGTTCCCAGAAGAAAGATAAAGTTGTGATTAACTATTTCTTGTCCCATCTAGGTAGAGAGTTCCTCTTTATATTTTTCAAGGGTATGGAACCCTTAGAGTAACAATTCTCCTATTGGATGTATCTAGCATTATTTATTATAGCTCTAAGCTAACATTGACAGTTTTTCTTCAAGTGTCCATCTCTTCCATAATGAGTGCATAGAGGTTGGTTGACCTAGTTTCTAACACCATGAATAGATTTCTCTTGATTCCCCAGTGATTGGATTTTATACTTACATCAAGGCCTTTACGATTGTTGAAACCTTGACCAGTTAAATTAGAAAGGATTTGTAAGGATGTGGTCCATTTTAGTGATTTGTTAAGTTCTTCTCTTATACAGACCAAGTCCCTTTCTAGTTTATAATTATTATTGAGTGCAGTCATCAGATGCCTTCAAGAATGCCTTAATTTAAAGCCTAGTGGCTTTGTTTTTCCCATTACTATCAAAATCATCCACTTTCTTCAATTGATTCATTAAATTTAGATTTTCAGATTTCAACTTAGTGAACTATCCCTCTGTTTCAAATAACTGGAGAATTAAGGAAATTAATGTAATCTCTTGATTTTCTAATTTCTCTTCTAATATATTTTTATCAGCAGTCAGTTCATACACAGAATAAATCAACATATTTGCAAGCTTCTTTATCTTTCGAGCAAAATAGTTACCTAAATATTTTTTAATGTCAGAAAGAGTTACCTTATTTTTTTTCTTCATCTTCAGTGTTTTCCATAAGATCAAACAAGGATTTAAAGATGACATTCTCATCCTCCATTTCTAGCATAGAAACGTCTTAAAGCTTTTCATCCTTCTCAGATTTACTGAAGGAATCTCCCAGATAGCAAAAGTTTGTTTCACTTCTTAATCAGCTGCAACCTTTCTTCTAGAATTTTCAGGGACCTGATCTTTTTTCTTACCTTTGTCACCTCCAAACTTTATATATTGTTGATAATCCATTTTGTGCATTGGACTTTGATGAAATACCCAGGTTTTCCACATTTGGGGCAAACTTCAATTGTACCTCTCCTTTTGCTGCTACTTTCTTTCCTTTGAAACTGACTACTTTTCTTTATTGCTCTAAGAATCCTTTTTTCCAAATAGGCAACATCAGTTTCCTCTTCACTTGAATCAGACCTTAAAGCCTTTAATGCTAGAAATTTTTCTCTTTTTGCTTCTTTCTTCTCTTACCCTTGCTACTTCTTGATTTCATGACTCTTCAGATTACCAATGATTTTATCCATAGTGAGTGTTTTTAGTTTTTTTGCCTCAGTGATAGCATCTATTTTTCTTTCCCATGATTTAGGAAGAACTTCTAGAATTTGTATCACCTTTTTATAAAAAATAAATAACTTTTATTAAGCAGTACGACTCATTGGTGATTTAAGTAAATCTGATATGCATCTCTTGGATAGTTTCTCCTGCTTTCATAGTGAAGGTTTCATACTGAGTAGTCAGTATATCAAATTATGAATCCTTTACATCAGTGGTTTCTTTATGAGCAGTACTCAAGCAATCCCATATTTCATTAGCATTTTCACATGCAAAAATCCAATTTTATTCATCAGGTCCTATGCCACAGACAAGAAATTTCTTGGTCTTATAATTCTTCTCAAATTTCTTTCATTCTTTATCATCATACTCTCTCCTAATTTTGACAACCATCCATGTTATGTCTCCTTTATTGACCTCCTTAACAGGCACATGAGGACCATCAACTATAACTTCAATCATCTCACTGTCCTTAGCCATAATTAAGTCTAATATCTTAGTTTTCCAGCACACATAGCACTGTCCATTAAAGTAAGGTGTTCTAGTGATATATTGCCCTTTTTCCAGATTAAGTGGTGCAACCATGATCAATAAATCACTCTAGGTGAGAACCTTTTAAAGTATCCTTTCTCTAATACCAATTGATGAATTATGGGGGGTGCACCACCTTATAAGTGACCAGGTCCCCTACATTTAGATACAAACAATAAAGTAGTAAAGTAGTAAGGAAATAAAACTTTACAGGAAAGTAAAGAACACAATGATTTAACATGGAAACCTCCTTGCTCAAGGGAGAAAAAACCACGGATTTCCCTTACAAGCACTAGAGAATCCACTATAATCAAATTTATGACTACAAAATCCATTGGAACTTAACTCTAAGATCCACTAATTTGTATTAACTCTATTTCAAACTCTCTTTGTTAACTCGGTCAAGATCTCTTCTCAGTATTGATTAAATCTAACTAATATCAACTCAGGAAACTCTACCAAATCACTCTACAGATACAAGAAAAGCATTACTCTTATAAGATGAGTAATTCAATTACAGACAAAGACTTGACTCAAGAACAATTACTCTTTAGCACACAAAAACTTGGAACTTGAGCTATATTGAGTTTTTTCCATTTTTTCTCAAATAATAAAATTTCAAAAACTATTGAATTGAGAAGCATTCTTTTCAATTTATAGTAGGATAATGATTAGGTAGAATTTTGATGGGCCAGGTGTCCTATTTGGTACACAACTCACCTACGCAGTTTGTTATAGTAACAGAAAAAACTTCGCAGAGATGTGACAGTTGTATATTTTCACAAAGGCCCAGGGAATTGGTCCCTTATTGTCAACTAATCATTATCAAGACAAGATTTAGCATGGGTTTTGCATTACTAACCCCTATCTATGATCCCGATGTAGTCTCTATCATTCACCAGATTAAGTCTAATTAAATAAAGATAAATCCAAGTATTGTTGTTGATTCACTATTCCTATTTAATTACCCTTGCTAAAGTATAGAATAGATATAGGGAGAGTTCAACTACATAATCTCATTAGAAGCAATTAAAGCTATGGGAACAACAATAATGCCCAACTACCCTTCTAGAATAACCTTGCACTTCAAATACTACTTTGTTAATCCAACATGGCTCCCACAACCATATTTGTGGTGTTTAGATCTCATAATTGTAAGCACAAAACAATAATTAATAGATCAAAACATAGTTATGGACTAATAATAATAATAAAAATACAAAATCTAGACTTAAATTAAAACCCTAGAAATGATGTTCATGAAATCCTAAGAATATGCCTTAGAATCTTACAATATAGAGTTATAAAATATGAAAGTGTGTAAAATATACAAAAGATCCCATATAAGTATTTATAGACAAAATAAAATCTATTCTAAATAAAACAGGAGATTTGGATTGGCTGCTTTGGACAAAAAAAAGGTGCGATCATGGTTAGAACCCACGTTCATTCTGTGGTGCTCATAGTTTGGCTCATGTATTTTTCATCTTCAGGTCTTAGTTGGTACACTTTTCAATATGTCCTTATGTGTCTTAGGCATGACAAGACAAATTCTCGTCTGATCCATCCTTACTTTAATCATCTACAGCCTTTATATCTTTTCTTCTTCCTCCGACATCAAATTATTATCGTATGATCATTGCACGATTGTGGAGGGCTATTGTCTGATGAGTCTGGTACTTAACTCTTGCATCTTTTTCTTAGGTATTCCTTTATGACCAAATGGTACGATCATATATTCATAATATGATCATGGAAGCTCTATGTCTGATCAACTCTTGCGACCATTCTCTTATTCATGTTACAATAATCTTGGTATGACCATGTTCAGATCCCACTATCGTGGTTTCTGTTATTTGATCATCTGAAAGTCTACTTTTCAAAAAAATTCTTCTGTAAGCATCTTCTTTATACAATAATGAAAAACTGTCATATCCACATAAAAAATACCCTTGTACTTGCAAATATTCCACGTAGTAAGCCTCTTCAATGTCGTAAATCCATGGCACATCACCTTGGTCATGGAGTTGAATTCTATACCTAAGTCTACTATAACGTGAGCCCAAACCTTATCCTTGGTCATGTAAATCTTTCTCCTTTCATTCATGTAATTTGGCACTAAAGGTGTTTAATTTGGGCACCTTGCATAGACATACGACCCACTATATATGCACTAACTATCTTTCTTTATTGTTTATTCTTTTCTCTTAATATAGTTCTAGTATTCAAAGTTCTTTCCATCAGACTTATTGTTGTCATAGCTCATAGGGTGTGTCTGTTGCTCCTTACATCTGCCACAATCTCCCCTATTTTGCAAATAGTACTCTATATCTCCTTGTCTTCACCTTTGTCATGCCTTAAGGCTGTCAACACTTCAAACTTTATGAAATTGGTGTTCCAACTTTGAATCAGTCTAATTTTGTTGCCCATCCGTGTAGTTGAATAACATGTCTTTATCTTGGAGGTTAGAAATCTAAAGCTTAAGAGTGGTGAACTCTATCACATATTCACGTATACTTCTTGTGTGCTTCAAATCCTTAAACTTATGGTTTCCCTCATAATTATGTCATTGGCAAAGAATGATCATTTTAACTCGATTTAAAATTAATCTCATGTGTTGATGGCGCAAAGTGATACTCCAAAATACACCTCTTTTATAAGAGAGTAAGCAGTCGCTGTCAAATATAGAACCCAACTGGGTTGGGTGTCAAATCCTAGAGAGAATACTGTGTTTACTAAATATTGTAACTATTATTAGACTGTTAATTTAAGGTTCCTATGTGAAAGGGGGTTTGGATGTATTAACAATATTCTTTCGTATTTGTATCACACAAGGTTCAGCTAATGAGAGTTAATGTAGATGTAATTTCAATGAGAATAAATTAACTAGAGTTATGCTTTCCAAGATGTTCAAATAGTTAGGGTTGTGAATTTGTTCTTGAATTCTAAATTATGTATTCAATTGCAAGAATTATTGATTCTAAGAATTACCGACGTGTTTCCCAACCAATTGAGTGTTTCACCCTTTACTTCTCTCGAACGTAAAGGATTCATGTATTATTTAACAACACTCCCATGAGAGTTGATCCTATTAAGGCATCAACCCATTAACCCAGAGGGTACACCTATGGAGTTCATGTGAATTACTTCTTTTCCCAACATCCACTTTCTTTTCAGACAAGTGGTGTTCATGGGCTCACTTCTCAAGTTTTCAACCAAGAGATGTCATTATAATGAAGAAAAATTCATGCAATTTTGATAGATTTAAGAAATCAAACTGATTAACAACCCAAAATAGTTCTCTACATCAAGGCTCCCATAACCCTGGTTATGGGAGTTTAGCTACTTATCTCCATATAAGAAATCAAAGATATATTGATGTTCATAAATACCTTAAAGAGAGTAGTTACAAAAGTAACAATATTGTTCTTCTCAATCTTCAATGGAAAGTATAAAAACTAATAATCAGATCTCAATCTCTAGATTTAAATCCTCTGAATAGAGGAGAATGTATGAAACTATTGTGAAAGGATGCAAAATAAACCCTAATACTTGGTATTTATATGTTTCCAGAACTGGAACTTTAAAATTTGAACTCGGAGTTGCTGCTTCATCCTCGACGGGGCAAGCGATGATTTATTGTTGAGGCGATGGTCCATCGCCTAGGTCGTTGCTGGGGATTTAATGAGTTTATGTTCTACTTCAGGGAGATGGTTATGATAACGGTTCATTGCAATACCGATGGTACATCACCTAGTCCGTCCAGCAACTTCCAGTGGGTATACATTCTATTTCCTGGCGATGGTCTGGACGGACGATTCATCTTATAGGCGACGTCCCATCACCTAGACCGTCGCAAGATGTCCAATGTATCTGTCTTCTTTCATTGGGCGACGGTTCTGGCTGATGGTTTGTCGTAAAGCCGACGTCCCGTTGCCTAAGCTATCGCTGATCATTTCTCCTTTATTTTGTCCAGTTTATACAAGTTATTCCTTATACTCAGTTCTTATCCTAAAAACACTAAAACACCTTGTTAAGTACAACAGTAGTTGCTTGAAAACACACAATTATCCTAAGAAAAGGTCTAAAATGTTATTTCAAAAACTGTAACAGCAACACCCTTAACTTAAGGTAATTGCTTTTCCTTAAGCAACTCAGCACCAAACAACAAATATGAATAACATGATGACAGGCATTTTCTTCTAAACAAGTTTTCACACAACCATTCACTTGTCATCCAAATTATATAGTTTAACATGTTAGAGTCCATAACCGGCATTATTTCAAATTCAATTCATCTACACACATATGGATACAAGTATCTACAAAAATCAGCCAAATTAAGCGTAACTCAGGTTTCCCTCATAGTCAAGGAGATCCACCACTCAAAATATTTTGTGGATACAACCCAAAATCCTCTCGCTCATTAAAGAAATTACTAAGATAGTACAAGTACCCATAGGCTTGCCTTTATCATCCAATACCCCCCTTATGGCTGCATTCCAAGGTCAAACAGGTCTTTTTTAGGCTAGTAATAAGGTATCTGGCTAGGTCAGGAAGGAATTTTGGGCAAAAGTGACTATGAACTAAAATTTAAATTTCTTTTACTTTAACTTCTTCTCATCAAAGCCATTACTTTGCTAACTTACTTGCCCTTTTATCATTCATTCATGCTTCACCATAGTAAACACCCCTCTTTGTCTTTAACTTTTTCTCATCAAGGCCATTACTTTGCTAACTTAGTTGCCCTTTTCTCATTTATTCATACTTCACCACAGTAAACACCCTTTTTATAAATATATATATATATATATATATATATATATATATATATATATATATATATTTACAACAGGCAACAACCACCCTCAACTTAGGTTGATGCCATAAGTCAAGGTGCACATTGTCTTCACTAGACTAGGGCCAAATGCTCTAATTAAGTTCTTGGCCAACCGTCCATTAGGAAGTTAATAACGCTACAATATCCACCCTTAACTTAGGATTTTTAACAGATCTAGAAGTTAACAACTGAAAGAGAGTTAACTAGAATACTGGGAGATAAGGAAATAAATCTACAAAGGATCAAAGAAGGGTCCAAACATGAAAAAAAATTTCAGGTAGGGTCATTTTTGCTAAGCGTACTAACCGCACAAGGAGGTCTGCTATCATTTCTCATCCCATTAACCACAGAATAACATCAAATGAACCAGGAAAGTTCTAGGTACTATACAATGTCAAAACTAATACAAACTACTCGTACGTACAGTGGCAACTAAGTCAAACTCCTTCTACTGTTCTTAATATATGCATCACATGTCATGTGATTTTGCTTATTAATGCCAACTACAGAACCACTAACAGTTAATCACATATCTTAGGAGACAAAAGTAAACAATCAAATGGAAATAGTCATAGCTTGATGCCAACATCATTCATCATTCATTTTACAGCAAGGTACGAACACAAACAACACTTTTATTTCATGGACCAACATCAGTAACATAACAAGACTTGAAAATAATAAAAATACAAATTAAACCTAGATATGTCAATTCTTCCCTAGATAGCACATGGTAGGGTTAAGAATATCAGCAACCCAATCTCCCATGGTACAAGCACATCTCACCCCCACATAAAATAATTCATTGTCCTCAATGCATATAATTTTAAATACAGAGAAGGGGAAATACTTGTGGAGCCTCTTATTCATCTGAGATGTCTGTGAAGTTTGGTAAGGCATCTGTGTCCTAACCCAGTGCTATGTTGAACCCCATGGTAGTGGGAGTGGTTACAATCTCGCCCTCTAAAATTGGAGGTACCACATCTCCAGCAGGATCTACAGTTTGCCTCCTAACTGGGTCAGAACTGGTAGATACTCCAGCTGCTTTGTCCTCTTCTCTCTTCCTTCTTCTCTCTTTATATTTCTTTGATTTTCTTCTTGATTTATTTATTTTATGATTCTCTCGCTCCTATGGCAACATGTCTTTAAGTCTCTTTCTTTTAGCAGCTTTTCGTACAGCTTTTTCATTAGTCTTCACTACTTTCTTACCCTTATCTTTGATCGGTGTCCCCATTAAGTCAACAAGACCTTAGTCTTTATTAATTTCTATTTGGATTAGATCAAATATAGGCTGTTGTGGATGCTAATTCATCTTTTCAACATCATCCTGGATTTGTCTAACTTCCTTCATCAATTTTGCAAAATCTAGAATAGACATGGCATCCAGCTTATTATTGATTCGCTCCTCCATGTTTTCCATTCTTAGCTGTCTATTCCTGAAAGGCCTCACTGCTTTCTCCATAATTATTTCAATGAAGGGTTTGAAATTTGCCCCCCATATAGCCAACTAATTTTTAAATCTCTTCTGTGCTCGGACTGTCTTTGCAAAGCTCTCTTGTTTCAGCCTATACTCAGAATATTGGTTTGGAACTGATGTAGAATTCGTAGTCCAACCCATAGGCATCGAATCTGAACCTGTAGATGTAGTTGGAGGCACGTACGCAGCTATAGGTAGTGGCATACCTGAAAGGAATTCAGATAACTTAAGAATTAGCGCCAACTGAGTTTGTTGAGCTTGGGGTCTGTTGACTTGCATGTCGAACTTTGAGTTAGCCCTACTCTTATCAATATTCTGCTTGTGTATTGCCTGGATCACATTATCTATTCTGTTGATCAAAGGTACCTTCTCTTGCTTGCACAATTCTGTGATAAGGTATAGAAATGGCAGTGCAGTCGGAGTCTTGTGAGCGTGGTAAAACAACTCGTCAAAAATGATGTGGCCAAAATCCACTATCAACCCCTCAATAAAAGATGCAACAATCACAGCTCTAGTTAGTTCTAGGCAGTCATCACCACCTGTTGGCATCAACCTCAGCCTAATAATTGCCCACCAGAACTTGGCCCTAAAGCTTAGGGACAACTTAGATATCTTTTTATGGGGGTTGTGTATCTATGCAGGCTCTCCTCCATCTGTAAATATTCTAGAAAACAATGGCTTTTTTTGAGTCCATATGAACAACTAATTCTCCAAGTCCGGTATTATACCTGGTATCTGACATTCAGCCTCGAACAAGAATTTTTTCAACGTACGCTCTGAGATGTCTATGTTAACTTCACAAACAGGAACTGTGTCCAGCTTGTTCATGTCAGCAGCTGACTTTTCTGGGGGTTAATTTTTCTCCATAAATGCCAAGTAATTGGCAAAAAAATCACATACCAAGTTTGGTTGATACGATCCCAATGGTTTGCTCATCCATGCTAACTCATATTCATTGAATCGACGTTCAAGTTCGGGGTACTCGGGCAAGTTTGTTGTCACAATCTGATGTTCTTAAAAAGTAGAACTCTTTAAGGCTACCCTATCTGTTGGAGCCAACTCTTTGAAGAAATTCTCTCAAGCACCCTCAACCTACCATCTTATAGCTTTCCGCACTTATGGATCCTTGCATCAAACCAAATTTGGGTCCTCTTATTCTGGCCTCTCCTCTTGGATGGGGTTAAATACTTCAACCCCATCCATAACAAGAGTTGAACTTGAGCTATTGTTGCTACTACTTTCACCACCATCTTCAGACTGGAAGGATGAAGAAATGACCTAACGATTACATCGGGCATTGTGTGCCGGGGTATCTGTATCGTGTAATAGCCTTTGTCTGGCCCCTTGGCCTCGACCTCTACTTCTGGTGGGTGGTAATTTGTTTTCCATGATACCTATAAGAAAAAGGTTTATCAGTTCAAGGACTTAAACCAGAAGATAGGAAAAATTATTGACCAATGACCGTTAGGGCGACAGCCCCTGCGACGGTTAGTCGACCCAACCCATTGGGGTCATTCCAGTAACACTGATTTTGAGAAGGTGGTGAAGGTTTTAGGAGATGGTTTTAGGCGATGGGTCATCGGGTATCCTACGGTCTATCACTCTGACCGTCACCTGCCATTTTCACTTTCAAGCATATTTTGGCATTTTATCAAACACCTTACATACACTTCCATTAAGGATGATTTTAAGGCATTTTTATCAATAGTATATCAACATATTTTGCTATCTTTGGTCCATGGGTTACTCATACTTCACCCAGGATAATGTTTGCTAAGTGTCAGTTTAGTTCAGGCCACACACAAAACCAAATCAGTGTCAAAAGAAGCATTTCAATATTCACAAACTTCACATGGTTTCCTTGTTCTCAAAGATGAATAAAATGTAGACTACAAAATGATCATACCTGAATACTATAATACTTGAACAATATCCTCCCTTTCACTCTAAATACTGGACACAAGTTCAATCTTTTTGCTTTTTGAAAAAAGTTCTTGTTGCTTATGTTTGAAAGACTAAAGAGGAGATAAATTTTAAATAGATGGGGAAAGGGAACATGAGAATTTTAAAGAGGTAATGAAAAGTCTCAGATTCTTTGAATACAGGGACACTAAATAGACTCAGGTATTTCAACAGTTGGGGAGTTATTCAACTGCCTTAACTTATCAATGTATAACCGTTTAGATCGGATAAGAATGAAAATTTCGACTATTTAAACTAATACGACCCAACCCACTGCAATAGGGTTCATGCGATGGTTCATCACATGTGCGATGGTCCATCGATCAAACCATCATCCCTTTCTAGTGAATATACCTGGAGACATGCTGGCGACGGTTGAGTCAATGATCCATCGAGTATGTGACGGTCCGTCGGTCAAACCGTCACTACTTTTCTAGTAACCTTGTTTCTACTCTTTGCTGTGACGCTATTACGATGGTCCATTAAGTCACCAATGATCCGCCAGGTAACCCGTTGGTCACCCCCAAACTTTCCCATCTTCTGTTTTCCTATGTTGTCAAATTTACACACCTATACAAACCCTTCGATTTGCACACAAAAATAAATGAAATAACTAAAACTAATGCTTTACAACAACACAGCATGGGTTTCCTCCCACTAGAGCCTGATTTATTATCGCAGCATGACTCAATTTTCTCAATTACCCAGACTTCATCAAGATAGATAGTATGAATACTTCTTATTGATTTCATTAGTCTGATATACAGTTTAACTCATTTCCCGTTGACCTTGAAGAGACTTCCGTCTTTATTTTTAAGTTCCACTACTATAGACGAGTAGACTTGGTTAACTCTAAATGGGCCAGACCATTTGGATATAAGCTTAAATGGAAAAAGCTTGAGTCGAGAGTTGAAGAGGAGCACTAAGTCACCTTTCTAAAAATCCTGCTTTTCAATTCTGCAGTCATGGTACTTCTTCATTCTTTCTTTGTACAAGTCAGCTCTTTCATAAGCTCTAAGACAGAACTAATCCATCTCATTTAGCTTCCCCAGCCTCATATTCGTTGCCTCATGCCAGTTCAAATTAAGCCACCTCAGTGCCCACAGTGTTTTATGCTCCAGTTCAATCAGTAAATGACACGCCTTTTCATAAACCAATTGGTATGGTGACGTGCAAATTGATGTCTTAAAAGCCGTTCGATATGACCATAAGGCATCATCCAACTTCCTAGACCAATCTTTCCTGCTAGCATTCATAGTCTTGGCAAGGATAGCTTTAATTTTTCGATTAGAGATTTCCAACTACCCACTGGTCTGTAAGTGGTATAGGGTAGCCACCTTATTTTGTTTGACTCCATATTTTTTCAAGGCGGCTCTAAATATCTTATTACAAATGTGTGATCCTCCATCGCTTATGATGGTACGTGGTACCCCAAAGCGAGAGAAGATATTTCTTTTTAAGAATGCAACAACCCGTTTTCCTACATTATCCGCCAGAGTCACTGTCTCAACCCTTTTCAACACGTAGTCAACGGCCACTAATATGTACTTCATCCCAAATAAGCTCACGAAGGGCCCCATGAATTCAATGCCTCACAAATTAAATAATTCTACCTCCAGCATTTTAGACATTGGCATCTCATGGTGCTTTGAAATGGACCCTTGTCTTTGACATTGGTCTCATCTCTTCACAAACTTGTAGGCATCTTTGAACAAAGAGGGCCAATAGTAGCCACTCTAAAGCACTTTCCTTGTAGTTCAATCGCCTGAATGGTGACCTCCTACTAGGGAAGCATGACTCGCTTCCAGTATACTCAACATATCTAGTTCTGGGATACACCGTCTAATAATACCATCCGTACATCACCAAAAAAATTATGGCTCATCCCAGAAGTGATGGGTAACATCATGGAGAAACTTTTTCCTTTGATAAAAGGAAAGATTCTATGGTATCACCTCGCTCACCACATAATTTACGAAATCATCATAACAAGGTATTTTTTCCATAACTAGTAAAACATCAAGACATACTCTTTCATAGTCATCCTACCCCAATTTCAAATTCACGAACTCCTCAGCTTTAGCCTCGCTCATCTTCTGAGGAAAGAAATGATCTAGAAAAGCCCTCGAGAACTCATCGTATAGTGCTAATTCTACATCATCACCCCTAGACTAATCCCACTCCACATACCACTGATATGCTAAATCCATCAGCTAGTATGCGGTAAACTCCACACCCTCAGAGTCAGAAGCATGCATAACTCAAAAGATCTTCCTAATTTTATCTATGAATCCTTGAGGATCCTCTTAAACATTAGAGCCAATAAATTTTGGAGGATTGAGCATCATAAACTGCCTGACTCGAGTAACCTCAGAAGAACTCATAGTAGCACCAGTAGGACCCGAATGACATGACTGAGATTTCACCAACTGGGTTAACAGATGAATAGATCGACAAAACTCAGTATTAGAAATGTCTCCTTGGGGTGGCGGGGCATGGTCATCACAGCTTGAGGAGAAATAGTAGGAATGGTGGAACTACAAGACAGAAATCAGGATTTGAAGCGCTAGACCAGGTCTGAACTCCATAAGTAGAACTAGCTTCGTCGACATTGTCCTCAGATGGGACAGAAGGGTTTCCACACATATTAGATCCTTTTAGAGGCATGATCGGTAATAAGAACAAATAGGGATTAGAGAAGATTCACGACCTTAGACTCTATAACACAAAATAGAACAAAAGGAAAATCAAACTTTCCTAAATATATTGTAACCTCTCCCGTATTAGTGTGGCAAACTACAACCCCATAACAGCTACTTGACATAGATTTTTGAACGCCCAATGACACCAAACCTTGTCTTTGATACCATATTTGTCATGACCCAAACTAGGGCTTGACCATGACGGGTATCTCAAGTCCACCAAGGACCAAAGACCACCCCTCTTTTTGCCTAGCCAAATAGGATATAAATCTCCTAGCAACAGCTGAAATCCAACCATATAACATGATAATAAGAATAACAAACTCAAAGACAGCTAAGCATGTCAACATCAATACCCAATCCACAGTAACATCCACAAAGCCTCTATAAATTCAAAAATAATCTATGTTGGGACATGCCCCCGACCTTGATAATGACAATGATAATGTTAATATGAACACTTTTATCATAGTTTATGAAAGGAAACTAATGGAATGTTCAAGACTTACAGAAAATGAAAGCTCACCACTTCACCGCAAATGACCAACAAACTGAGTTGATCCACCTAACATTGCACAGAAAAAGTAGGATTGCCTCAGACCCTGTATCACATGGGGATATAGCATATATAGACGGTTAGTGGGTTGATCACTAGCATTAAACTCGGGAATAAGGATAAAGTAATGACAATTCAGAAATCCAGTTCAACTCAATGTACATGTTCACATACATATGTGAATACATATATACTTATATAAAATGGTGGATAGGAACCAAGGACTAGTATGTAACTTTAAAACTTCATCCTGAATTATGTAGCTTAACCATCAAATAATAGTACCCACGAGCTATATGGGCCCCAACTCTCACCCCTGGCTATGCCTCAGTGCATTTAGCCACATAAAAGAGAGAATAATCTCATATATATGTGCGGGGGACTCAAACCTCCCAACCATATACTAAGGTGAATTATGCACCCGATCATTTAATGTATTATTGAGGACTCAAACCTCCCAATCATATAATAAAATGGACTCAAACCACTCGGTTATAAGCAATAGGACTAGAACTCCTGGCCATTTAGACCCCGCACCAAAAAATATGGTTTCTAGTGTTGGTTCCTCGGGATCACCACTTTCAAGGCCTAGCTACACAACCCTCTTTTAAGCCTCATTAAGACATTTATCACACATTCCCATTATTAAACCATAATACATATTTAGGCATACACTGTTGGTATCGTCATACCAATGACACTTGTAAGGTAAAATCAACATGCCATCATAATTTCATTAACTTGGGAAACTAACTCCCTTTGTTCATCAATACAAGATACCGACTCCCTTTGTTCATTAGATCAACCTATAATGTTGCAACAATATCTTTATATCATGCAATTCTTTCAAAAATAGTTTAATACAATTTTACTCGTACTCAAACCACTTTCATAAATTTGGGTTACGGTGATTACTAATTCAATTGTAAATATTCACAAACTTTGGGGAAAGCAAAATACCCTAGTTTATTTACCATACTCATGCATCAAATTGATTTCAAAACCACTATTTAAAACATAAAGTATGCATATGTAAACATAAAATATCACATATCGACATTCATTTAAAACCCTCAACTCATATTCCAATACCAACATCAAAACCACATGAAGAACTAATTAAAACACATGCTTTCACAAAGTAATAGTGGAGGAAGAGTAACATGACTGAAATATCAAGAGTTTTGGAGAGAATTTGCCCTCGGGAGCTATAATTGATCAAATTCTTGGAAACCCTAAGTATCTTACTAAAGAGAAGGTTTTTAAAATTTGTTTTGGAGTGATAACAACACCCTAAAGGGTTTTTAAGACGTGGGTCATGATTTAAGAAAAAGGGAAAATATCCTAAGTGCCCTTAATTAAAAGTTGTAGAATTATCGCATGTGACTATAAGTCACTATATGACTCGCAAGGACACGTGATGGCTCATCACCACAAGTCACAGTCAAAACAATAGCTGAAAGACCCTTCTCTTGTGACCGTATGATTTACACCATGTGACTCGTCATGTGATCCTACGACACATTGGGTAGAAATCGTAGTCAAGATAGAAATACTTAGGGTACACAATGGTTTGGCTATGGCTGGGACCATGCGACTCATTTATATTCTTTATGACTTATTTGGAGCCACTCATAGTCAGGATAATGACTTGGGCTACCTTTACTGGACTCCCTACGATTTCGTTCCTATGACCCGTAATGACATGTTCCGACTCGTCGGGTGGGTTGTAGTCAGGACAGTGAGTTCAAAACTCAAAATTTTTTAATGGCCAACACTTGAGGCGTCACAATATTCCACTAACAACTATTATTCTTATTATGCAATACCACCATATGCATAATTTTTTGTCATGTGGTTCCTACAACAATAACATGGAGTTCATCATTTAAAGTTTCATAAATCAATAAAAACCCATAGCATATTGATCCTCAAACAAAAAAATAATAATTTCTGAACTTTGGGGTTTCAAATCTCAGCTTTGTAAATTACAAATTATGAAAATAAAATGGATATTCTTGAAAAGTAATAAGCAAAATTAAGGTAGAATTACTTGCCCAATGTTTATAAAAGAAAAATACATCGAGAATTGCCCCGGTAAGAGCTTTTTTGCTTCCAAAATATTAAAAATACCAAATATATTTTTGCAACCACAATTATGTCTTCACACCTGCAATTAGATATCTGCACCTATAGGTCTATTATTGCAGTCCTTTTTTTGCCAGTGACGTACCAACACCAACAATGACTAACTTCACTATAAAGGACATAACTTTATCATACAAATACAAAATATATTGGTTCTTTTTGTGTAGATTTTAAAATTACTATACAGATGTAGGGGTTCAATCCAAACACCATTAGAGATTATTTGCTTCAAGTGGTACTATTAAAGCACAAAGACATAGAACTCAAAACTCTGAATAAGCACCTAAAACTTATTTGAGACCTCCAAGACACAAACCAATAGTGCAAAAAAGTTGTAAAGAACATTTTGGATTTGATTGCATCAACAAAACACTCATTAAAAATCTTTTTTGCCAACGAAGCTCGATAATCAAAGTTGTAGTTGAATATAGATCGAAGTCAACTCAGATTGAAAAAAGTTTTAGAATTTTAACTAAATAATAGAAATACCCCCAGAATCATCAAAAACTGAACAAAATCTTCAACTAGGTCAAAAATCACCCTCTGAACCTAGTGAAATCGTGGAAACTCGAAAACGGCCCTTTTAACCTCAAATATTGACCTTAGTTAACTCTCTAAAGTTCTGAACTTTCAAAACTCAAAAAACTCTTTTAAAACTTATATAAATGCCTTGAGACCGAAACCAATAGTCTAACTCACTCAAAATTACCTTCCAGACCTGATGAAAAAATTGATTTTCTTCAAACTCATCTTCAACGGTTGTTGACTTAAGTAAATCATATCAACTTTCCAATATTCCAAAATGAAAAACTCATATATTTCTCAACCAGCCTCTTCAAAAACCATTTCAATCATTCTCACAATACACAAATATCATAAAGCAACTACATAAAAGGATAAAATAGTCAAAATGTACAAAAGTAGAAAAGCAACTATAAGGATGGTTACAATAATGAGTATTAATGAAACTCCTCCCCCCCCCCAGATTAATCTATTATAAAATAATATGCATCATATTCTAAACATAAAATTAGTTAATACTCAAAGTTCTTTTAAGAGATTGACTAAGATTAATAGGAGACATCACTACACATTCATAGTTTTGATGAAACCTTTCCAATTCTCTTTGACTACTAAAAGAAAAGGTTAAAACCGACCTCCAGAGGTCGATTTTCTTAACAAAAAATGGTTTAAAGCCAACCAAAACTCGTCAGCCAAAAAAAAGTTTGATTAAAAATAAAACCATTCAAATATGATTTTTCTTAATAAAATATTTGGCAAATTAGTTTGTCCTCAAGAGGTCAATTAGTTTTAAGAAAATTTCAAAGGTCAATTTTTAAAATTCCAAATTCCAAAATAATAAATACAATATCCAAGGTTTGAACCCCCATCCTTTTAGTGGTAAAATGTATTTCTACCACTAGGCTATTGATGTATATGAGTTAAAGATTGCATCGTCTTTATATATACTCTTCAAATGTATATTTGATGAAAAATTGACCTAAAGAATTTATTGTTAATAAAATAAATATTTTTTTATGAATCAACCTCTAAAGTTTGTATTTTGCAAAAAAAATAGAAAAAGAAAAAACCTAGCCTCTAGAGGTCGATTTTATTTTGCAAAAAATATAATTAATTTTTAAGAAAAAATAATTTTCAGAGGTCGGCTTGAATTTTTTAAATTTTTACACTAATGAAATTTACCTATGGAGGTTGAATTTTTATAAAATAATTTTTAAAAAAATAATTTTGCGAGATTGAGTTTATTCGACCTCTTGTAGATGTCAGTTTTAGGTATTTATTTAGTAGTGTTTGAATAATGAAGAATACAAAATAAGATTAAGTTTTCACAAGATTTGGGCTAACATATATACAAAAATATAGTTTTTTTCAAAGGAGAATTGCTAGGGTTAGAAAATGGTAGACTCAATATAACACATGACCATGAAATTGACTCAGGTAACGGTAAAAGAAATATATGAAAACTGTACATTGGCTGAAATACTTAAAATATGAGATTTAATATGACTGCCAAAATAATTCAGATCTCATTGAAATGATCTAATTCATTTTTGTTGAAAAATATCTCGATAAATATCGAGTTTAATGTGTTACCTCAGTATCAGGTTAATGTCATTATTATCCATCATTGGGGGTGTCAAAATTTTGTAGACAAAATTTAAGGTGGGTGGGTCAACTACCTAGGACCACTGCAGTGATCCTTGCTCGCTCCAATGGGCCTATTATGGGTCTTAATAATGTCCCACTCGACTATTAAAATTCTTTTTTATAACTCATTCTATCATGTTTGTATACTCCTAAAAAAATGCCTAAGGCTACTCCTAAGTCAAAATCTACTAGAACAGGGAGGCAAGGGTTTTTGAAGAATGTGCCCAATCATGATTTCATGAATTCTTTGTCAGAACTATGAGACCAAAATCAAGGAACATGGGTTTATGCACCACATAGCAGGAGTGTGGCACTGAGATAGGCTATGGTTTATAAGTAGCAGACTATGGATTAGAAAATATAATTATAATATTAAAATGACTGAAAACTCATGCTTAGGCTTGTGGGCATGGTGTTTGGATGAATAAAATATGGTAAAACCTTTGTAAGAAGAGTTACTGTTGTGCTAATGTGGATTATGTATAAGTTTCTTGGTAAATGGTATATGTTGTATGGTCTCCATGCTAATTGTTACGTGTTTGGGTATGCATATGTATTGATAATGAATTCTATGAGCATATAATTTAATGAATTAACCTAAATTCCTGATTAGAGTGATGCAAAGGAAGTGCGGTGGTTGGGAGAGTCCAAGAATGATGAAGCTAGAATAGAAGAATATTGAGTAATGGTGTAAAAGGTTAGAATAAATTGGTCATAGGTGTAGTTCTAATTCAAATTGTAGTTTTAGAATTTATTTGGTTTACATATCAATTCATAAGTTAAGTTTTTGTGAATTGGCTTTCGAGCGTTCTTATGGTTTTATAACTTAGTGGATACTTGTTGTATACATGAGATGATGAACTTGAATTTGACTAAGAGCCTAGACGAAGTGTACTTGCATATTTTGTGCACTGAATTATATCCTGGTTAATAATTATTTGACATTCATACGTTATGATATTCGAAGGATCAGATATCATGTTAGTACATGTTACTTATCTATTGATATTTAAGGATTGAGTACTACACTGTTACAGCATATGAATGAATTTGATCCCCTGTAGATAATCACTATTGGATAGATAAGTCCCTTTAGTACGTATGTACAGATTGAGATGAGGTGATGATGTTTTATGCATGGTTACATGTTCATAGTTATTTGATTTTTCATTTGCATTTTATATCATGTTATATAGAAATTGAGGTGGCATAAAACTACTCTTATGAATTGCATTAGTGATGATTTTTCATAACCCAGTCGATCATGAGTAACACCCACCCTAAATCTATAGTGGAACCATCTATCCCAACCCTTAACTGATTATCTAAAGGCTTTACCTTAACTAATTAACTACTACCTAACCCATTGAGCACAATATTTGCAAAATATTCCATTGCTAACTTATTAAATATCCAAAATCAAATGAGAGTGTGAATGTATCTCTAATTATTAAAACCCCAGAATACAAAAGTCACCATACAAGAGCTCTAATATATTTTAATTAAGTCAAAATAGTTAACCACAATATGAAATAAAAGTAAGTATCACTATCCATAAACAAAGGAAAAGAACAAAATAAAGAAGATCCAATGGTTGTCCGGACATGGTGCTCACCCCTCGAATTGATGCTGGAGTCACAAACTAAAGCTGAGGTCTCATTTCAAATGCTAAAACATGCTATGCACTCAACAAAAAGAATAATACAAGTAGTATTAGTATACCAACTCAGTCTAGTAGGCATCATCGGCCGACTAAAATCAATACCATGCAGATAAGAAGCAATCAAGCACAACACACAATTGATTAACAAGCAAATGTATAATCATAACACTATACCTCATTAGGAATATAAGTTAACAAGTTCATCAATTATACTTGAGTAGATTAATTAAACAATGATAACCAATATATATATATATTCAAATAAAATAATGATTGCATGCATGCAAGATGTACAAACATAGTAGAGTCAACAAGGATTCTCAACTGTGACCTGTAGGGGATGATCTCGGCCCATGTACCAATATTAATATGGTAACTGATCCAATAATAGTGTCAGTGTGACACTAATCCAACTAATAGTATTGGTGTGCCACTAAAACCAACAAAACTTTAATATTATCTCATTCCAGTACTCTAATGCATGATAACGTTAATAATCACAAGTAATGCTAGAAAGGTAATAACATCTATCTAATTCATGTATAAGCGAAGAATCAAGCAATTCTATACTACTATTAAACCATAACCTACCTCGATTCCTTGCTCAAAAACACTATTAAACCATTGTCTTGCCCTTTCATTCAATTTCTGCCCATTTTTTCCTATAAATAACAATACATAAGTTTCAACAAAATAATTCACCTTTTCTAAGCATTAGGAATTCATAATCAATTCAACCTATGAACTTGACCTTGCTTATTATTCTAGGGTTTTTCTAGCCTTTAGCCTCTTGAGTTCCTCATATTTTACCTTAAAAGAGTGAATTCTATCATGAGAAGTGCTTTCTAATTTCTTAGGATGAACAAAAATAATAAATACTATCATTTCCCACCAATTCTACAAACTTATGACTTTTAAGCTAACCACTCATTTCAACTAAGGCCTTTATTCTTGCAACATTAAGAATCTTACCCCTAAGATGGAACCCCCTCTCTCCCCCAAACTGCTCCAGATTTGCCTCATCCTATACCTTGATTGGATTTTAAAATAATAGGAATGAAAAAAAAAATTCTAACTTGAAAACTGATTTTCTGCTCTTCCTTCTCTATGGTAACACTTTTCTCGCTACAACGACACCTAGGACAAAAGGGTTTGTTGCTGCAACAATACTTCTGCCATTGTAGCGACATTATTATAATGGCACTCTCTCGTTGTAGTGACACTAATCCAGTAACTCAAATCCATTCCCATCTCTGTCTATTTCATATCACACTTCTTTATTTTTAATTTAGCGTACAGACCCTTCCAGGGTAATCACTATAACCGGATTTCTACAAACACATTCTATTCATCAAAAGTGTCACGACCAAAAATTTAAGGTTCATGATAACACTTGTTGCGATGAACCTTAAAAATTAAGCCTATCACCCAAACTGTTACACAAAGGAGAAAAGAAAATAATAACCCCAAGGTAAGGCTTCTAGAACAAAGTTGAACCATATAAGTATAATAAATGTGGAAAGAATATAATTAACAATACAGCTATAACTCTGAAAACCTAATGTCAATAGTGTAAGAACATATCTAATATGACTCGAATCCAAATAAAATACATAAAATGTCTGGAATACAAGAGAAACCTTTTCTCTGTAATGAAAGTAAAGATATAGTCTGTAAGGAAAGGTAGTAGAAGACATCCGGATGCCAGAAAATCATCCACTACCTTGAAAGCTCAAAATACCGCCCAAATCAAGCAACATGGGGCACACCCGAACTTGAATCTGCACTAGAAGGCTACAATAGGAGTGAGTATGGTCCACTTATACTTAGTATGTATTATAGGCCAATCGAGCAAAGTAGAAGATAAGACATACAAAAAACACACTAAGGGTGTGTCACCTGCATCAGAAAATATTCCACAACGGTAGCCCTCACCGCTTGCACTAACAGCTCTAATATATCACATATATTGCAACAAACATCATAAATGACCACAAGTATACAATATACCACATACAAGCAGGACAAGGAAGGAAAATATACATACAAGATCATCAAGTACAAGTATAAGAAGATAACAAAATTAGGTAAGTAACAAGTCAAAGAAGAAGTATAATCATATCATAACTTGATAAAATAAACAAACTAAGAATGGTGATGATGCACGAGGTGGTCGCACAACCTCCAAAACCGTTGCATAGTCTCCATAAACACCTACGGAGCCACTACTAAAAAAAGGCCAAAAAATGACACAAAAAGGGGACAAACTGTGTCATGTTAAAAAGCGATGAAAAAAACAACATTGTCCGTCGCTTTTTAAATTTAATTTTAATTTTTATTTATTTTTTATTAAAATCAAAGGCCAACGTCCTAATATTCGCTTCTTTTTTCACGAATTATTGTTCCAACTAATTAACAAATAATTTATAATTTTTTTAATAAATGTGACAAATAACATCGTTATTTATTAAATAATAATAATTAATTTTTAAAAAGTGACGTTATCCATCGATTTTTAAATTTAATTTTTATTTTTATTTATCTTTACTAAAATTGATGGACAACATCGCAATAATTTTTTATTTTTAAAATGCTAATTCTAGAAAAGTGACGCTATTCATCGCAATATTTAACTATTTTTATTTTTTCTGCATTTTTCTAAAACACGACGGATGGCGTCGCTTTTGTTAAAAATAAATAAAAATTAAATTTTTTATAAAAGTGACGTTGTTCGTCGATTTTTAAATTTTATTTTTATTTTTTTATATAAAAATTGACGAACAATGTCGCTATAATTGTTTATTTTTAAAATATTTATTATAGAAAAGCGACGCTATCCATCATAATTTTTAATTTTTTTTATTTTTTATATTTTTAAAAAAATCAAAGGGTAGTGTCGCTTTTATTAAAAATAAATAAAAATTAAATTTATTATAAAAAGAGACGTTGTTCATCAGTTTTTAAATTTAATTTTTATTTTTTTTATTTTTTTTAAAATCAATGGAAAACGTCTCTATAATTTTTATTTTTAAAATATTAATTATAGAAAAAGTAATGCTATCCGTCGTAATTTTTAATTATTTTTTAAATTTTTCATATTTTTTATAAAAAGCGACGGAGGGTGTTGCTTCTGTTAAAAATAAATAAAAATTAACTTTATGAAAACGACACGGTCCGTTGATATTTTATATTTTTAATTTACTACTAAATAAATAATTTTTATATTTATAAAAATTAAATGTATTCAATTATATGTTGAATACATCGATATCATACGATCAATTGATCAAGCTAATAATGTATTATTGAAGTTATAATATAATAATATAAGCTAAATTAAACGATAATTCATCAGAGTATATATGAAATATGTTGTATTACAAGGTAATATACTCGAGTATGTGATATATATAGTACATATTTCGAAGTTGATAGTCAATTGAATATATATATATATATATATATATATATATATATATATGTCTATATATATGTATATATATGTATGTATATATATATATATATATGTGTATATATATATATATGTATATATATATATGTGTATGTATGTATATATATATATGTGTGTGTGTATATATATATAAGTATATACATGTATCTCTCGTTTAGTCAAAAGTTAGCTAACTAAATCTATTTAACCAAATATTTTAAATAATATGTTAACATCATATGAGCGAGGTAATAATACACTATTGTATGCTAATATGTCAAAATTGGCAGCTTGTGTCCTCCTATAAGTAGGACCCTTAAACATTATGTTACACACCTTGGATGAACTTGAAACTTTAAGGGACGCTGGAGAACACATAACTTAGGATTTTTATTTCATTACTTTGTTTTGTTTATGTATTTTAACATGTGTTCAATCATTGCGATTACGGTTGTGTCCATGAGCGGTCAAACCCTCTTTATTGGGGTTAAGGCCAAGAACATGAGTACTATTGCTATGAATTGATTTGTTTTTTATTATTTATCATATTTGGTTGTTTATTTATCCTTTTTCCCACTATTGTAAGGATTTGCAACCCTTAGAATATATACATTGTCATCTTATATAATTGATCATATAAGTGTTAAAATACTTGAATATAATGTTTAAGGTGTGTTTCAAACAAGTTTGGAATTAATTTGGTCACTTAGAGTTTAGACGAGGAAACTAGTGTTACTAGCTTGAGCTATGTGTTGTTCTAGTTGTTCTCGAAGGTTTATAGTATGTGTAATGAGTTACAAAGGGTGTGATTATGTAATTATGTGTGGAATAACTTGTTTATAGTTTATAAGTTTCAATTGAAACAAGTCATAACTCAAAACTAAGTTTAAGATCAAAAGGATAAAATTAGTACTATTAGTTTAAGTTACTAGTTCATCATCTTGGATTGTATGTTGTTTTGAGATAAAATTCATGGTGTTTGATGATATAGGTTGCTTGGTGAGTTCATTATGATGATATATGGATGATACACAAGCTCTAAATCAAGTGGAAAGAACACTGCAAGGCTTGGAATGGATGGAGATGCACATGGGACAAGAATTGACCTAAAATGGATGTTTTAGAGCCATTAGCATGCCATGAACCTTATGTGACACGTTATGGTTGTGCCATACCCTTGGGGTATTACTAAATGATCAATTCCAGTATCTCACCAAGATTAAGGCATTTCACAGATCCTAGAAACCATGATAAGGGTGTGGCACAGCCCTAAGTTAAAAACGATAGCATTGGTCGAAGTATAAATAGTACACTTAGTTATTATATTTCACACCTTGGATGACCTTAAGACTTTAAGGGAGGCTAGTGATATTGGGTGTATTTATGCATTCTAGTGTCCCTATTCTAGCCTTTTGAGCCTTGTTTTGAGGATGATTGTATTCTATAATGGTGGATAATTAGATAAATGTGTATCAAAGTGTTAAGGCATGTGTTTATGATGTTAAGAGTGAGTTTTAAACAAGTTTGTACCTAAAAGATTCATTTAGAGTTCAACCCAAAAAACTACGGTTACTAGCTTGAGATAGGTGTTTGTCTAGTTGATTTTAGAGGATTCTATTGTGTTTAAAGTGTTCCAAATGATTTTTATCTGTAATTATATATGAGAAAAATTTTTTATAATGCACAAGGTCAATTGGATCAAGCCAAGGTTCAAAACAAAGAGTTAAAGATCAAAGTGAAATTAGCCTATGCTTAGCTCGTGTTTCTAGTTCGTCGTGTTGGATGTTGTATTTTTTTTACCTTTAAATTGTTGTGTTCAATGATATATTATGCTTTTTTTAATGGATTATGATGATGTATGAAGGATATACAAGCTTTAAATCAAGTGGGCACATCTCAAAAGGCTCAGAATGGCTCAACGAAGGCATAATACGCAGACTGACGCACTTTTGGACCCCTGGAATGTCTTGGGCGCCTGTGAACTGTAGGAGTGGCCAATGGATGTGTGTAAAACACCAAAGGATTCATAAGAGGCCCTAAATATTAACCAATAGGTGTGTGGTAGTACTAAAGGCGATTAGTATGCAACGCGGGCTCATTCCAGTGCTCCCTTACCTTAAAAACAATTTTAAGAAAACTTCCAAAGAGTGCATGCGATTAGCATGCGACGCACGGTTTATTCCATATAAATGGATCATGCGACGCATGCTCCACTCCACACCTGGGTGTTTTCAGGATAATTCAACTTCTATTAGGATTTGGCTTACCCTTATGCTATAAATACATATTGTATCACGTTTTTACATACTTTTGGACATCTTGGAAGATTCAGGAGGCTACCACAACTTATTTTTAGGTTTTATATCTCCTTATTTTAGTTTTTTTTATGGTTTGTATCATCAAACCAAGGGATTGGATGATGAATATTTCCATTAAAGGCTATAACTCCTTTTCTGGGGTTAAGGCCACATTCATGATTACTTGTGTTTTGAATTAAGTTTGTTGAGTTACTTATCATTATTGGTTGATTTTTATTCTTTTTATAACTATTTTAAGTATTTGCGACCCTTAGAATATATCTATTGTCAACCTTGTGAACTCGGCAGAGAGAATAGGGAGATAGAACGTGGGAATAAGCAAAGTATGGTTTGTATTTTTTATGAAATGAGAAATTCAAATTATTATCAAGGACAGTGATGTACTTAGATACCTTACTTGATTCACATGTATGAAGGTATTTGTAAGGAACTTAAGTGAACTATTACATCCCCGCTCAACAATATAGTTGTAAGGTTCAACTTAGGTAAAGGATTAGAGGTTGGGAAACCATGATCATATAATTAACCTAACGAATCAACAACCAAGATAAGCAAGTTAATAAATAAATTTAAACAACATAATTTGATTGTTCGTAATCCTTAACCCTGGGCTACTAGCCACAGATTGTCCTAAGTCATTACTTTTTTGTATTAGTTTAGTTTAGTTTTAATTTACAACTTTAAAACTCTATTTTCTACTCTCCTCAATTAGTTAAACTAAAATTGGATAGTTGGCGAATGCAAGTCCCTGAGAGATCGATACTTGGGCTTCCTTGAATCCACTTTACTACTTGATAATACCATGTACACTTGTATGTGTGCTTGGGCACTGCCAAGATTTTGGCGCCGTTGTCGAAGACTTGTAATTAGGCAACTATCTAATTTTTAGTTTTTCTATATTGAGTTGTAAATAGTTTTTATTTTTTTAGTCTCTTTTTATTTTCTTTTATTTCTCTTTTTATCACACTTCTTGATATGTCAGCCTCGGATAGATAGTTTTCAAGTGATGACGATTCTTGTTGTTTTTTAGGGGGACCACATCAAGTGGCTTATTGTCTAGATTTTGATGGAAGTGCGTGGACGGGACCTTCACAATGTGATGTGGATGCTAATCTATATATAGAGCATACAGTGTCTTGGTGTTTGGTTTGTGGTCAAAGCGGTCGTACTGCAGCTATGTGTGTTGTCAATCCGATTCAGAATTATTTATGGGCTATGCTAAAAGGAAAAATTATATAAACTACTACAATCAAATGGGGCTGAATCAGTCACAAATTCATATGGGCCAACCAGCAGCAGTTTTAGCAGTAACAACCAGACATGCAGGCTACAACTCAAATGAGTAAAATAGAAGAGATGCTGAAACAAATTTTAGC